>CM057339.1:533723049-534973049 GCA_030015575.1 Agapanthus africanus
TTCTTCTGGACAAATAGGACCGGAGCACCCCAAGGAGACACACTGGGTCGAATAAGTCCTTTATCCCGCAAATCTTGCAACTGACCTTTCAACTCTCTAAGGTCCGCCGGGGCCATCCGATAAGGCGGTGTAGAAATAGGCCACGTGTCGGGAATCATGTCAATGCAGAAAACAATATCGCGCTCAGGCGGTAGCCTATGAAGCTCGTCAGGGAAAACTTCAGGGAACTCACGAACAATCGGAACCTGGTCAAACGGAACATCTGTAGCTCTAGTATCGGAAACATAAGCTAGAAATCCCTGACATCCCTTCCTCAACAGCTATCAAGCGCGAAGAGAAGAAATCAAACTGTGAGGGGAGGCACCACGGTCCCCCTGCACAACAAAAGCCGACTCGCCGAGAAAAAAAAACCTAAATGTCTTCTCGCGGCAGTCCAAATACGCATAGCACGTGGCTAACCAATCCCTGCTCAGAAGAACGTTGAAGTCCAACATCTCAAGAAGGATCAAGTCGACAGGCAACTCTCTCTCGCCAATACGGACAACACAGGATCGAAACACGTGTCTAGCAACAAACGACTCACCCACAGGAGTGGTCACAACAAGTGGCTGATCAAGCAAACCGGACTCTCTACCCAAACTCGGCATGAAGTGTGTGGAAACGTACGAGTCCGTGGATCCCGGATCAAACAACACGCGTGCATCAATAGAACATACTGATAGGCTACCTGAGACCACAGCATTGGACGCCTGCGCGTCCTGGTGTGTCAAAGAGAAAACCCGTGCTTGTCCTCCACCTTCGACTGGCGGTCCCCTACTAGCAACTGGCTGTACTCTGTCGGCAGCTGGCTGTCCTCTGCCTCGGCCACCTCGTCCTCTATGAGCAAACCCTCCGCGACCACGACCTCTCTGTTCCTGAGCCTGACGCGGAGTAACAGTAGGTACAATAGGCAATGCCCTTTGGGTGGAGAAGGTGGAAGTGTGACATGTGGTACGGCTGTCTCGCCCTCACCTGGCTCCGGACAATCTCGCACGCGATGATAAGTACTCCCACATAGGAAACATCTAGATGGCGCCGGCTGACCCTCCTGGGGATAAGTACTGAACATCTGGCCTCGCCCAGAGTCTCTGCCACCTGTACGACGTCTATCACGGCGTTCGAATGGAAGTCTCCGTGCTGCTGTATCAGTACGAACCCTCTTCGGCCCTGGAACCACCGAAGTCTCAGAAAGGAGCTCCTCGACTAATAGGGCTGCGTCTACAGCTGCTGCATAAGTCTCGCAATGCTGTGCACTGATCGCAAGGAACAATGGGGTAAGTAAGCCTCGAACAAATCACTTGACTCGCATCTCCTCAGTAGACACTAAATATGGGGCATAAACAGATAGCTCGGTGAACAGTACGTCATACTCTGACACTGTCATCTCCGGAGTCTGACGTTAGGACTCGAACCTGAGCGCTCTAGATTCTATGACACTCTGTGGAAGGAAGCAGGCAAGGAATACCGTCACAAACTTGATCTACGTCAAAGGAGGAAGACCTGCTGCTCTGCCCTTCTCGACCGACTCACACCATTTCTGCGCAAGACCTTCCAGGCGAAAGCTCGCAAACTCTACCCATCTCGCATCTGAGCATCTGAGTGAATGACATATCCGGGACATCCTATCAATAAAAGACTGTGGGTCCTCGGCTGCATCGGTGCCTGTGAAGACCGGAGGCTTCAGCCTTATGAACTTTGATAGCGATACTGTGATGACCTCTGTGGCTGCAGGGGCAACTGCCTGTACTATAGGTACCATCACGGTCCCCGTAACTGGTGGAACTACCTATGGTCGCTGCGCTAGAAGTGTTTCGACTAACGACCTTATCATCTGGTGCATCTCCTGCATACCGGCCCCTAGCATAGCGATCTGATATGTCGTAGGAGGAACAATATGCTCTGGTACAACGGGTGTACTGCCCGGGTCAGTCCTCGTCTCAGACGAATCAACTCTAATCTCGGCTCTCGCGGACGCTCTCTGCGCCCTCGTAGTCTTGGCCGGCATAATGGCTGAAAAGAAAGCAGGATTTGATAAGGATACGGAAATCGAATCGCAAGAATGTATATAATTATGAAGGAATTTCAATCAATAAGTCCTAAAGCAACATAGGAGGAGTATTGTGTCGTGAGTATGCCGCGGAACATACATACGCTACGCCACTCTGCTTCAGCTACTTACTCCATCATGCCAGGGTTATCCTACACTCCGAAAGGTAAAACCTACGCTCTTATACCAACTTTGTCACAACCTAAAGTTCGGCCCGTGACCGGCAGTTCACCACGTAACGTCTTACAGGCGTGACACGGCTAAGTAAGCCGAAACCCAAAAATCAAAACCATTAAAAGGTAGTGAGTGTCGAAAACATTTGGTGAAAGCATTTGTTAAAACATATAGGAAACCTTGAGTAATTTAGTAACATTCTTTAAAGTTTAAGTTATTTTCTTAAAAATTGCGGAAGAATCTCCTTTATAAAATCTAACTCCGAAATCGGGTACAAGACAAGATATAAATAAAGATGACATATAATATGAATGAAGCATCCCCAAACGGGAGCAATCACGCCCAACGGCGGAAACAACAACCACAATAGTAATATACGATGTCGCAGCGAAGAAATGAGCAATATAAGTGGAAAAATTTCATAAAAGATAAAACTTCATAGAAAAAGTCGGCTCACAACGAGCTCAACACCAGAGTACAAAATAGAATACATCGTCCTCACAACTGGTCTCTGAGTCAATACATGAACAGTAGATAGAGAGTACTAGATACAATAGTATGTACAGCTGGAATATAAACGGATAACGCAAAAACCCACCTATCTGCAAAAGGGCTCACGCGCCAACTGCGGTGGTATCCGTATCAAAAGATGCAAGAAAGTAGCCCTGCCGCGACTACTCTGAGGGTCAACCTGCAAACACTGTGGCACAACGGGGATGAGTTGCCAACTATTGAATAGTAGATAACATATAAAGATAATAGCGAGTATGCACGTATTGCGATACTCTAACATATGCCAACATATAACATCTATATGATGAGCTGGATGCGCAATAACCATGCAAACAAGTACAATCTAATAACATCTATATAGGATGAGCAGGGTATGCAATAATCGTGAAAAAGTACTCTATCAGGTACTACAGATACAGGATGAGATGCATAACACTGAATGCTGAGCATGGGATAAAGTATCATCTACACGAAATATCAACGTGGAAAAATAACCGGGGTCTATCCAATACACCCTAAATCCCAGTAAAAACTCAGGCGTCGTCACTCTAATTGGTCCTCAAATCCTATAAATCTCATAAAATCGTGAGTGCCCAACATTGGCACTCGAAATATCATAAAATAATCGTGTCCAGCATCGACACGCAAATCCTCATGTATCGGGCTCTGTCAGTCCGGATCGGCCCACGGGCTCCGTCTGTGGAATCGACCCTCGGCCCCGGCAGTACAGGTCGGCCCGTATCCATCTCTCAACTCTGGTCAGTATCTTTCGGATAACCGTCAGGTCTAACCAATCACCGGTAGGTAGTAGTCCCTCCGTCGGGCTCACCGTCTAACTATACGAGTCTTCTTGCCCCTGGGTACCATACCGGGTCCACCATGTACCCACAGACGGTGCCTACCACTCCTCGAATCGGGTATACTCACACAAGCTCTCATGTTCCGAGAAAACTCATGGTGGACGCACTGAAATATCATATCAAGAGAAACCGGGTTTTCAAAACAGTGCATATTTTCATAAAATAATACCACGGTTCTCAAATCCAGAAATCACACGAATCCAAAACTGAATGCGTAAATCCATGCAATGTGGCGTATGACACTAAGATTACAAAGGGAAACACTATTTTAAAATGGATCCAGTTTTTGAAAATATCTCATGCGGTCCCTATTATCTAGAAATCAAAGCCAATATCATCCATTTATGTGACATATGTATGTATATAGGTATGGATGTGCATGTGGATATATACGCAAATATGAGTGTGCCAACACATATGTGAACTAATATGGATATACAGTGCGTAGTTGCGCATGTATGAATATATCAATGTATGTGTGCACCAATATGAATATACAGTGTGCATGTGCGCAAGTAGGGATATATCAATGAATGTATGCACTAATATGAATATACTGTGTGCATGTGCGCAAGTAGGGAGATATCAATGAATGTAAGCACTACTATGAATATACAGTGTGCATATGCGCAAATAGGGATACATCAATGATACGGTAATCAAAACGATATATGAATCGTAGCAATCCTATAGTGCGAGTGTCATGGAAATCACTAACGGTGTGAGTATAACATACAAATAGTTCTCGTGCAGCTTGAACCGTTAGTGATGGTGCAATGCTATATAACTACCATTTCTATATGCAACAAAAGTTGGTATGCTACAATAGTACATATAAATATATACGACTAAAATATCCTATCACGCCCTGACGCTTAACGCCATACGGGCGATTTCCCCGTAGATGTTAAATCTACTCACCTGGTCTCGTGCTAAGCGTAGCCGACCACTTGTTTCCCCTTCTTTACGGCGTCCGACGTACCCGCCTGCGAATCTAGAATTTACACAAAGAATCCACATAAGCAAAAATCTTGCAAAAACGAGATATCGAATCCAAACGAGAAACTCGCGTCGCGAACAAAACACGTGTGCATCCGATACGCAGAAACGTGTGTATACACGTCTGTAACTATCCCGACACGTCGCGACACGCAGCAAACACTAAACCCACTCACATATCACACGTGTCGTGCAACTAAACGTATTGGAAAAACGTTATATCGCTCCAGATTTTGACTCGGGTGGAAACTTAAAAAGTTACATATGCCAAAACACTAGAATATACAGTAGACTACCCTAAACCAAACCCTAACACCTAACTCCCTTTCTGACCGCAATTTTCGGCCAGAACGATTAAATTGGCGGCCCAGGTGTGGAAATCTGGGGCTCGTTCTTCGAGTGTGTTGTCTAGGTCTAGTGTGCATGCTCCAGTTATCACAGATTTTGTCTGAAACAACCGGGTCAACAGCAGATCACAGAAAGGCTATGATTTACATTAAAACGTTAATTTTGCACTAAATGAAACCTTATGGTATTTTAGTGAAATCTGGTTTAAAATCTCAGTTTAAAGGGCCTAATAACACTTAGTTTAGTTAGGCTAACCATCAAAATCACCACTTGGCCAGATATCCACACAAATCACCATTTCTAGCACTAAAACTCATATTTAACACTAACCGATGCTAATTAACACATAGGTATAGCAGGCAAAGAAGTTAGCCTAAAAATTATACCTCACTTGACCCTAGGTGCAAGGAGAAGGAGGAGAAGAAGAAGATGTGCTTGCTGTTGCTGCTGCATGGTGTTGTTGTTGCTTGCTACTGTTGTTGTTGCGTGTTGTTGCTGCTGCTGTCTGGAGCTGCTGTTGTTGGTGTTGCTGTTGCTGCTACTGCTGCTCCTGGGCTTCTGTTGCTGCTGCGGCTGAAGTGTGTGTGTGTGTGGGTGAGAGTGAGAGAGATGTGAGGAAAAAAAAAGAGTGTTTGAAAATAAAGCAAACAAATGAGAGGTATGAAAGAGTCAACCCCCCTCTCTCTCACCTCATTAAATGTGAGCATGGCTCAAGCCATCATTCCCACACCCTCTCTCTCTCTCTCCAAGTCAACCACAACTAATTCATTATACTTTTAAAAAAAACAAATAACCAAAACACTTAATAAAAATTCAACTTAGCTTCATAAAAATAATTTAGTTCACCATGGTTGTTAAACATGGTTTAACCCTAATTTAACCCTAGTTTACATGCACAAGTGTGTGCAAGCCCAAATAAAATCTAATAAAATATTCATTAATTTTGATAAAATATTTAAATATCGTTTTGGTAAACTTTTTACTAAAAACCATATTTTAAGGTATAATTAGCCACTGATCACATTCTAAGGTGTTACAGGTAGGCTCTATAATGTATGTGATGTTGTGTACTAGACCAGATGTAGATTATGCACTAAGCGTAGTAAGCCGGTATCAGTCAAACCCTGGGGAGAAGCACTGTATAGCGGTAAAAAACATTCTCAATTACCTGAGAAGGACTAAGGAGATGTTCTTAGTTTACGGCGGAAAGGACCTCCAGATTGAGGCTTTTGCCGACTCTAGCTTCCAGAGTGACAAGGATGACTCCAAATCCATGTCGGGTTATGTATTTACCCTCAATGGAGGGGCGGTCTGTTGGAAGAGTTCCAAGCAGGAAACCGTTGCTGACTCGAAAATGGAAGCGGAGTATATCGCAGCTTCAGATGCCGGAAAAGAAGTTGTCTAGACGAGAAGGTTCCTAACAGAACTTCAGGTGGTTCCGTCCATTGTCGATCCAATACCTCTGTATTGTGACAACAACGGAGCTATAGCTTTAGCAAAGGAACCCGGGTCCCATCAGAAGTCCAGACACATCTTGAGGCGATATCACCTGATCAGGGAGATCGTGGATCGCCGGGAGATCGAAGTTCGGAGGGTTGCTATAGAGGAAAACACTGCAGATCCATTCACAAAGGCGATCCCTCAGACGCAGTTCGAGAGGCTATTCGAGATGATAGGTCTACGATATGCCAGCACATGGCCTTAGTGCAAGTGGGAGATTGTTTGTGTTATATGCCCTAGAGGCCATTATTGTATAGTACTAGTCTGTATATTACATTTAGGAAGCTTGGGATATATACACGGATTGATGACAGTCTTTCTCGATATAGTAGTATGCTACTTGGTTTGTATCTATCTTAATATGTGTATATCTTTCTTTCAACTTATCGCTAATACATATCAATAGAGCCTTTAGGAACTTTGCTTGACTACCAGCATTGTGATGGCAGTCACATTAGTGGGGGTTCGGTAGTCTAGAAGTACATCCTTTTACAGGTCCCTAGTCGTAGGATTATCGAGATAGGGCATCGATACTCCAGATTAGACTAGTGTATACGCTTCTCTTCCCAGAAGGGGAGATGGTCTGTCCCACAGCCATCAGTACGACGAACTGGAGATAGTATGCAGGTGCTCATTAGGTTATGAGTTACACAGGACAGACTCGTGGGGAACTGCTGGTTGGTAATATACCTATCGTCAGGTAGCAGTTCCCAGGTGACATGAGTACAGCTTAGTCCGTCGACTTGACACTGCTGCTTCGCCTCAAGTGTGTTCCCACTATTCTTAGATTACTACCTACCATGGCTCTGCTGAGTCGTGCAAACAGGTAGTAGTTGGGTGCAGTCCCGAAGCACTTGGAGGCAGTGGCGGTTAGATAGGATTCGTCTCCCCCGGTATTGGGGGTTGATATTGCGCTGTGTTCGGAACGCCATTACACAAAGTCCCTGGCCAGGGCAAGTGAGATTTACTGGTAGGTACTCCAGTAGTTTCTCAGGGTGTTTTGGATAATACTCTGACACGACTTATCCCGCTATTAGGGGTCTGAAGCTTGCCGCCCCCTAGGCCTGATATGCGACACTCTTAGACGAACAGACCGGACTGAATGGAGATTGCCACAGACAGACTCAGTTGTGGTATGGATGAGTTTTCTCGTTGACCTTCTCATCTACAGATACCTGGGTAGCCGTTACGTACAGCTAGTGCCGCTGACGCGCTTGTGGTAAAACCCACTGCCAGATTACTGTCGAGTCTTTAGAGTCCCACACAGAGAGTTTCCCGGCTTCAGGCGAAATGTGTAGAGGTCGTATGGTTTTACGACAAGATTCAAACACATACGTGTACTTGTGAGCTTATGATGTTCGGGCAGACATTACCAGTGGGCTTTGGTTTAAGCCGGATCCAGGTATATGATTATTGGATCAGTTCGTCTCACTGTATTCGTATTTCTCGGAATACGAATACAGGTATGTACGCATATGGATGAGAGGGGTATTCTTTTCATTTAGACAGGATTAATAGATGGAAGAAATGAGATGGAAGCTTATGGTATTTTGTTGAAAACGGGCTTAGGGTTTTTATGTTGACTACTTTGACTTGTTGACTTTATTGACTTAGATATTTGTTGGATATTTTGAGAGCTTTCTAGGCTTGAAAGAGTTAAAACCCTTGACTTTTTCAACTCAAATAAATCTTTCACAAATTGTATCAGATACATTATTGCTTCACAAAAAAAAAAGAAAACCTTAAGCTTCCATCATCATCTTCTTCAAGCTCTCTCCTCTCTCAACGCAAACCCTAACCATTCCATTTGTTGGAAAGCATATGGTTTAGTGAGATAACATGATCCTTATCACTCTCTACACAACCTAGGGCACTTAGTCTAGCAAACCAAGTTACCTGGTTGCTTCAAGTTAGAAGCAAAGCTCAAAATCGGAACTCTCGGGTGGATCGTCTATGATTCGGAGAACATAACGAGGAGGTGGATTCCGTTCTCACGACAAGGAGCTCACCACTTGGAGAGGACAGCGAGGAATTGAAGGACAGTGGGATCTTGAGGTATATATCGCACACATAGTAGATACAACCTCATAGTTATATCGTTAGTTAGGGTTTAGAAACGATTCTAATGTTTAGTCGATGTTACAAAGCCAATAAAAAATCGTTTTTGCTTATTCCGCCTCCCCGCGAACACGTGGGGTGCGTGGCATCAACTTACACCCTCGCAACCTAAGAGAAGGTAATAGGAAAAGACATCTGAATAATCCTATTCTATTTCTCCTGAACCGGAAACCATCCTCGAATCTGGAACGAATTCCTTCGAGTTCGTATGTAACTATATGATGGCATGTCCAAGCATTATGGACGTTCGTAGTGATACTATGTGTTCTGGAGAAATCCAAAGTGGATGTGGGAGTGGCAGGGGTATACAAGGTTTTGTCGTGAATGATAGCAGTCGCAATTTTCTTTGCTGTTATTCTAATCCCTTTATATGTATTTACTTATTACCTATTGTACACCACCTTTAGGCTAATTGGTTTTCTTTCCTCCCTACCTTTCGGTACCTGTCTATGGTCTAGAGAAAGTCTATCCAATAAGCTCAATAGGTGTACCATCTCCTAATCCTTGAAGCCCTCACAATCTGAGAGAAGGTAAAGAGAAAAGACAACCGAATAATCCTATTCAATCTCTCCAGAACCAGAATCCATCCTCCAATCTGGAACATGTTCTTTCGAGTTCGTATGTAACTATACAATAGATTTATCTAATAGGAGTGGATGTTCATAGTGATACGGGGTGTTCTGGAGAAATGCAAAGATGATATAGAAGTGGCAATGATATATGCAACACCATGACATTCCAAAATTCCAAAATGTTTTAAGATGGTTCGGTTAATTTGGTTGATGAGTTTTAGTCAAGGGTCGGGCTATGGTCGTTGCCAAGGAGAGAGAGAAAAGAAACACTCAGCGTGCACTCTAACCTAGATCAGAATGGTTAATCACTTTATCTAATGAAGATGGCTCCCACTGTTTCATCGAATTCTCCTCCAAACCCAAAAAGGAGAATTAGTCGGGATCGTCCAAAAATCACCCGAGGAGTAATCCTACTCATATGTAGGAATCGGGATCCAACTATCATCGCATGATAACTTGATGGAAGCCACTCAAGTCACCATAGTCCAGAAGGTATGCACATGCCTGGCATGTTTCCTGTATGTTTGAAACTCCCTATGTGATTTTTTACCCCTGCGACCCAAGTGACCATGACAAGGTCAACAAGTCAAAGGGTCCTAGTCAAGTTCAACCCATCATTATCCTGATTGCATTAGACCCACCAGCATAAACCATTGCAAAGGTCGACAAGGTCGAACGACTATCCTAACCAATCCACATATCATGCAACAGAAAAGTAATACAGAGCTACTACACACCACGTCTTGACAAGGTCAACAAACGCACCATGAATACTAAGCAATACTAATCTGAAATAATGGAGGGCTACGACTGGTTTTTGGTGAAAAACGTTTAACGTAATGAACTTGATCTCGTTGAAGAAATCCAAGTGGTTTTACAAATATATAGTGGAGAAAACATTTGCTAAAGAGGTCACTCGATGTGAAGGGATCTCGGCTCTTTCCTCATCGAATGAGATGCAGGATATTCCAAACTTAATACCACGATGAAAAGCAAAAGAATCGACTATAATAAAGTTATTACGTTGACGAAAACTTTTTCCTAAGGGGTCACTCCCGATGAAGGGATCTCTGCTCTTGCCTCGTCGAATGAGGTGCAGGATATTCCCAATAGAACACCACTGTGCAAAGCAAAAGAGAACGTTTGTAATGTCAGTTTTTAAAAACTTGGGTCCAACAACATCATATATAGGTTTGTTTTATCCTTGCATTGATCAAAATCAACGCAGTCCCATCAATTAATCAAACCAGAAAAGAACGAAAATATTATAGTGTTACCTAGCATGACAGCAAGGTTTCGGGAGGAATCGTCTATGCCATTTTAAAAAAAATGCTATACTAATTAACCCTAACTCTAGAATCTTAACTTGAGAATTTGACAATACATTATGTAAAAATATTTACATCTAAGTGAATATTGAATACAACCTTTGTAGACCGGTCCATCACTTCAAATGCCCCGTGTAGAAGTCCCTTCGCTCCAAGTAGTGTTGATCCGGACTCTCCGTAGGCTCCACTAGTAGAAATGAACGAGCTTACTCAATGATCTTCTAGGCCGAAGATGATCTACTTTGAGGAGACTCTAACTCAAGCTAACTCTTCAGTAATGGATGATTTAATGAAGCAAACAACCTACACAATATGGCTAATATGGTATAGATTGATGAAGTAGGAATTTAGCTCACTTTAGAATATTTTTCCTCACTTTCTTTTTCACCTCATGAAAACTCAAGTAAAGAAAAAAGTTGAAGAATATGAAGCATCAATCTGAACCATGGGTGAGAAAAATATCTAATATAAACACTTGTAGAGACTTAACTAAAGCTAAGGTAATGGTTAGGTTAAAAAAATATATAGAGTAAAACAAAAGTTAGTGGAGATTAGGTCAAGGTTTCCACAAGCTTCTCCAAGTTTCACAACCATGCTAATTTCCACCTATTTTTGTTTTTCTCTAAATAATTAAAACCTCACATTATCTTAATTTAGATGTGAGTCTCTACACCCAAGTTCCATGTATCATCAAGCATGATACATTTATCAAAATACATTATATATATATATATATATATCATATATGTATATATAAAATGTAAATGAAGAAAAGAAAATTCTTAAGTGAGCTAATTTTAGGTAATGTAAACTAGTATATCAAACATACAATTATACATTAAATTATCATGCGTTTGGTATGAGATACTACAACAAATGGCCTTAGTGCAAGTGGGAGATTGTTAGTTATATGTATGCCCTAGAGGCCATTATTATACATGTGATGTATATTATAGTGGATGCTTGGACATATATAGGGAGGTCTTTCTTGCTAAACATGATAGTATGCTATCTGGTTGCTCTTTATCTTAACATGTACACTTATTGTCTCTCTATTGCATGTTGATAAAGCCCTTAGGATGAGTACTTGACTACCATGATTATGATGCAGATCATACTAGTGGGGCAGAGGTAGTCGGTGAGTACATCCTTCAACTGTTCCTAGTCATGGGAGTATCGAT
Source organism: Agapanthus africanus (assembly GCA_030015575.1). NCBI lineage: Eukaryota > Viridiplantae > Streptophyta > Magnoliopsida > Asparagales > Amaryllidaceae > Agapanthus > Agapanthus africanus. The sequence goes on from CM057339.1 coordinate 533,734,729, forward strand.
ACGGGGCATCGATATTCCAGAGTAAACTAGCGTATACACTTCTCAACCCATATGATGGACGATGGATGATCCCACATCCATTGGTGTTTGACATCAGAGATGGTATACGGGTGCTCACTGGAGACTGGGTACACCGAACGAACTCGCCGAGAACTTCTAGATGGTATTATACCTATCGTCAGATAGTAGTTCTCTGGTGATAATGGTACATGTTAGTTTGTCAACCCAAGATCGTCATAGAGTCTTGTGTGATTCCCACTGTGCTTTGATTTCCACCTTACCACATTCAAGAGATCGTTCAAAATAGTGGTTTTTGGGTAAAGTCCTGAGTAACATGGAGGCAATGAGCGATAGGAGGGGATTTCGTCTCTCCCTGTATTGGGGGTTGCTGTTACGCTATGTTCGATTGTCCATAACAGGAAATCCCTGGCCAGGGTTGCTGAGATCTACTGGTAAGTGTTATCAGTACTTTCTCAACCCTTTATGAGCCTCACATCGGCATGACTTATCAGGCTATTGGGGTCTGACATTATACCACCCCCAGGCTGTGATATGCGATATATCAGACGAAGAGACCGGACTAAACGGTAGTGTTACTGATTGGATTCGCACGAGTATAAGAAAGCTTGCTTGTTGATCTTATGATCACTCAATACCCGGGTGGCCGTTACGTTTAGCAGACCGCTTGCGGCTTATGGGCGACTGATATGATCACTACCTACTGCCGGCGTATTGACGACTCTTTCGAGTCTTACACAAAGGTTCCTGGCTCAAGCTAAACGAAGTGGGAGCACCTATGTGATATGTGTGGGACCGAGATTAGTACGTGTATGTGATACCGTATTTTATTCTCGCGATATGTGATATCGGTCGGTTATATGAGATATAGCCGAGTTATCGAATCAAATGTTGATTTGATAAGTTGGTACATTTGATATTAGTCGGTTGTCTGAGATATATCCAGATTATTAAATCAAGTGTTGATTTAATAATTTAATGTAAAATTATATATGTGATATATTAATTTACAATAACTAATATTTTCTCACTTAAGCATTTCTTTTTCTTACTTGTGTGCATATAGTATATATGTAATATATATTAATGTACATTTTTTGTGTGTCATGCTAGATGATACATGTGACATGGGTGTATGAGACTCACACCATGCTTAATATAATCTAGGGTTTTATTTATTCAAAGTAATTCAAAATTGAGTGGAATTTGGTCATGGTTGAAGCTTAGTGGAAGATTGTAAAATCATTGACTAAGTCCACCAATTTTGTTTTACTTAAAATATTTATTAACCTAACCATTATGATTAGCCATGGTTTAGTCTTTACAAGGGTTAATATATGATATTAACTCACCCATGGTTGCCATTCAACACTTGAGTTTTTTCCATGGCTCCTTCTTCTTCATCCCCTTCCTCAAGCTCACTAGCTTTTTGGGAGGTGGAGAAAATGAGTGAGAAAAATATTTCTAAAGTGAGCATAATTTCTACTTCATCATCCTCTACTAGATTAGCGATTTAGTTTAGGATGTTTGCTTCACTAATTCCACGTTAGTGAAGATGTAGCTTGAGTTGGTGTCTCCTCGACGTAGATCATCTTCGGACTCAAAGACTTCAAGCAAGCTTGTTCTGTTCATCTTGTGGAGCCTTTTTAGAGTCCGGGAGCTCGCTACCTGGAGCGAAGGGACTATGTTCAGTCGAAAATATCTCACTTTTGATATATCATTTTCCTTACTTTTCTTAAATATCTAAAGTTGTTTATTATAAATAAAAAACATATTTTGGTTTATCTGTAAAAATTCTATTTACCATATGTTTATATATTATAATTAATATTATGAAGGAAAATGTATGCATATAATATTTATATAATATTTTGATAATTTAAATACGCATATCATATCAAATATCCTTAATCAATATTCTTAAAATATAATATCATATAAAATGGTTAGGATAATATCTCAAAAATACTAAATATTACTAACATTATTCTTTGAGATATGGTGCAAGCTTTAGCTCAGGTCAGGATATCGGGATATCGAGATGTTGGGAATTAAAAATCTGCCAATGAAATTAGATAAAATCAAAGTATCAATACTGGCAGAGACTCAAGAAATATTTTCAAGTTCCAGACATCAAATAAATCTCCATGTGTCATATTGAAGCAGCCCCAGAATTTTAGAACATTGATCACACCAACACGCGGCGCTTCCGTGGCCAAATGCCCATTATTGCGGCAGATCTATGACCGAGTTGGCGAGTTAGGGTTTGGGATTTTCTGTGTTGGATCTTCACAACAACCCCATATTCTTGGGATCTTTGGTTTCTGGTTTTGGGGCTATATAAAGGACCGAGGGCTAAAGATAGAGATCATCAATCTTTTACACGAAGCAAATCACCGTCAAAGAACAAGTGATCAAAGACAGGTCCGCGATTCGACGTGATAAGGCGACGTGAGATTCGACAGAGCATCTACTTCGTACAAGGCAGAGATCTAGAGCAACTTCTTCCTCTTGTAATCTAAACTTGAAGGCATTGTACTTGTGAAGTTGATTAATAAAGGTAGATCATTAGATTAATTAGTTTGCATTTATTTACATTATGATCTCTATCCGTTCTTCTTCTTCTATCTCCATCATGCACAAGTAATTCTCTGCTTGATAGGGTTCGTAGGATTAGGGTAAAACAATGGATGAGAAAATATTTTTATTTCTGTTAAGTCTTATGAAGTTTATAAACTTTAACAAAAGAATCGTTAACATCCTTATCGGGTGCGCTACCAATTTATTTCTAGTCACGACCGCGATTTGAGATCAGATTAACAATTGATTTATTAAGGGCTAGACATGAGTAGAGATCAATGAAAGGACAAGGGTCAATAGTATGGAAACCCTAGTTTCTTCCAAGAATCCTAATCCTCATTCATCACCATCAATTTAGTTTTAAATCTATCAATAGATAAAAGAAATAATCTTTATTAGTCATCCATGACTACTAAATCCTAACGAACCCTACAAGCCCTCTTCTTATAAAATCTACATTCATATTTAAACTTGATCTGTATTTTACATCCGTGTTTGACGTAGATCTAGAAACTATTTTTCACTATTCTTTATTCTTCTATCCTTCCTCTTTTCAATCAATACGTCTAAAGTAAGACTGAAAGATTCCACGTATCCCTGAGGACGACCCTTACATATCTCGGCTAGCTACACGCGACACCATTATTGATTGCGGTTATTAATAGTAAACTTTCATAAAATCAATCAAATGGCGCCATTGCCGGGGATACGTGCGTAATATTTTTTTATCTTACTATTCATGTTGAATTCTTATTCGATCTATATCATAAATAAAACAAAACAGCATCTTGTATATTTAACGATTAGTGTGCGATTTTTGCGAGAGAATCTGGAGTCACTGTAGCGAGAAGATAAAGATTCAGAGACATTCATCAAGACCCAGAGGAGCAAGGGAGGCCACCGTAGCAAAACGTTTTCAAAGAACTCTCTACTTCGCGGCGGAACCGTGGCAAGAAGTGCATTTTGGTGGTGGAATCGCTGCGGAGTTTGGTAGTTTTTCCCCCAAATTCCTCTAGTATCTTCTTTACATCTTTCTCTCTCCTCCGAAAAATCCAATAATATATTTTCTGCAGGATTCTTTGCAAAATATCGCCGCTCAAAAATCTTTTTGCGTGTTTTGTTTTGCGGGTTGTTTTTGCATATTTTAATACGGAAATTAAGGGGCAAAGAACAAATTCAGATTAGGTGGGAATTTCATCATCCTTCCTAGGCCCCACAAATCACTAAACGTGTATGTGCATAACCCTATATTAATTAAAAAATATCTAGACCAAGACTCTATGGAACGTCGCGATCAAATAGGACAGAGGAAGGTCGTCGGTAATCTATCGCTTATCTGCATTTCTTTTGTGGCGTGTAGGCAAGTGTGTCTAGGAAATTCGTTACTTAATTAGGCCCGCTATTTTCGGTGATTCGAATAGCGGATACCTCCCACTTACCTGGCCACAAGAGTTATAAAAAGGTGGTAGAGGTTGATCTTACGGCTTGTCCTTTAGGAGTATAGGAGCGGTCTAGTGCTTGACCTAGGTGACCTTAGTTTTAGGGTCTGCTTGTGCGTTTTGTGATTTGTCAAGTCAACCCTCATGTCCTACTTTTAAAGAAAAACAATCCAAATAGAGCTTAAATCTTTTCACCTTCTTTTCTTTTCACCTTCTTATAATGGGTAACCCAAATAGAAGAACTCTTGCCTAGCATTGCTATCCAGAACCAGATATTTCTTGTTATCGTAATCGCTTCAGTATACCATCCGACTCTACCATGTCTTTAAGAGTTCAGATAGAGCAAGCGGAAAGAAACAGTTGGCCCACTCAACCGCATTAAAATTCTTCATCTTCTTATGTTGATACTCCATCTAACTCGTGTGAGGGAACTCTTAAACGCATGTCCATCGCCGAGTATATAGCACGGACTAACGGCCAAAGTTTCAATCCAATCAAACCGTTGGGACCACAAGCACCCCCACCTTCTAAAGAAGGTTCTACTACTCGGTTTGTGGCGTATATGACATCTGTTGTCAGTCCCCAATCACACAACCAATATCAATATTATTCTTATCACAATGTTGATCCTGCTCCTGCCCAATTTTCACAACCATTCGATTCCTATCAATCCTATCCGACTTTTACACCTTCTCTAGACATTCCTTCTAATCAGTCATTTAGGAGTTTTACTTATCCACAAGAATTTCAATTTTATGCTGAAACCCATTACCGACCCATGTCTAGTCTTGAACGGACCATGGAAGAATATGTGGTTGCGTCGCGCCGCGCCAGAGTGGAATTGAATGAGTGCATGGCCGCCCTCATACAACAAAACGAACGAGCAACTAGTTTCGAACCAGCTCAAAATTTCTCAATGTATGATACGGTCGTAGGACAAATTGAGAATTCAGGTAGTGAGAGAGAGAGAGAGGTACACCCATCTAACTGAAACCTCCCCATCCCAAATTGAAATCCACGACTCCAGTTTCACAGATTTATCGATTACACCAAATGATTCACCAATTGAAGATAGAATGTCTGATGAGTTGTGTGACTTTGTAGTGTTTGATTTATCCGATTGTGAAGGGTCCATTTCAAGTGAAGCCATACCCAATCCTTATGATCTCTACACCTCCACTCTAGAACCTAAATTAATTGAGAACCATGCTTTTGATGAGGTGTCTGAGAATTTTAACCTTCACTTGATTGAGGAGATTGACGTTGGGGATATATTGGATGATGAACCCGAAATTTTGCTTGAATTTGTCCCACCAATTCATCAGGTCCTTTCACTCCCATGTTGTCATCATCTCGAGCCTTTAACTGTTCTTCCCGAACCCCATATGCGTCTTGAAATTGAAGATAAATGTATGACCGAAAAGCGGAACGAAATTCAACTTTTATTTCCCACATCTGGTTCAACAATACTCGACACACTAATTTGCTTACCGATTTCATCTCCCCTTTCTCCGGTTTTTCTTCTAATAATCTTTTAATGATAGCGAGTATTGATGAATCAAAATATGATATTTCGAGTTTGATAATTCTAGAAAGACAACTTGATTTAGATACTTTTGAGAATGAGGTAGATGAACTTTTCGAGTCTCCTACCTCCAGTGTGTTGAATTCTGGCACGACACTTATTGACATTGAAACGTTCAAACGGACCATCGATTAAAGTTTCGAAGATATTTTCGCCGACGATCTCCCATTCCTAAATGACACGGATTTTGTGATTAATCAACCTCCACCTGAAGAAGTTGAACCACCACCATTCCTTCTTATCCCATACGAGAATGTGACTATTCTTCCCATTCTTAATCATTCAAATTCTCATTTCCAATCTCCATAATTGTTTCATCTCTATGAACCGAGACGTAAACCATACCGCCTCCGATCTCCCCACTTCTTCAAATCTGTGATCTTCCAACAACTAGTGCGCTACATTGATAAATTTTTTGAATGATTGGTGTTGACTTTTGGTCATTGTAGGGCTTTTACTTTTACCAATAAGTTTAACCCCCCTCATAATTTTAAATACTTAATATGGTTTTACTTAAGTTTGCGGGGGACATATTATGGCTCTTGAAAGAAAATTTTACAAAATTATGAGCCAAAAATAAGTTTGGGGGAGAATTTCACTTTCATTATTTCTTGTCCCCTTTGATAATTTTTCCTCCCAAGTCTACAGTTTTTTTATACTTGACATATGATATCAGTGAGGACACTGCTGCAAACTGGTTTGAGGGAGGTTTGTACTTATTTACGCATTATTTTGCATTATACTATATATATGCACAACAATTTTTTTTGATAATGAAACCTTGAAAGTGAAAATTTACATATGAAAGATAGGAATTGTTTAAGAAAAGCAAGAAACTTAGATATTTTCTTAAATGAAGCTAGTAATAAGTAGTTATGAGCCGTTGTCCAAAGGGATAGTAAGATGAAGGAAATTACTAATTTGAGGATAAAAATAAGTTTGAAAAATAGTCTCTATTCTTGAGTTCAAACTTTTGAACGTTGATACCCTACTATAAGTTAGTGTAATATGCTATAGAGACCATTATTGTAGAGTACTAGTTTGTATATTAAATTTTCGAAGCTTGGGATATATACACGGATTTATAACGGTCTTGCTCAATATGGTAGTATGTTACTTGGTTTGTATCTATCTTAATATGTGTGTATGTTTCTTTTAACATATCGCTAATACATACTGATAGAGCCCTTAGGATCTTTGCCTGACTACCTGTTGGAGATATTGCCCTCATAGTCAATTATTGGATCACAGGTACGTGATTGCAATGATTGCGGAGGACCTATACCGGTAGGACAGTCTTACTCAAGATGATAGTATGCTATCTGGTTTGCCTTTATCAGTCGTGTACATGTTCAGATGACTGATTACATGTTACACTTTGATAGAGCCCTTAGGATCTTGCTTTACCACCAACAGTATGATGGAGATCATATACGTGAGAGTTGGGTGGTTTATACGCATATCCTTAATTGTGGTCCTTAGTCGTGGGAGTTTCGAGACAGGGCATCGATACTCCTGAGTAGACTAGTGTGTACAGTCGAGACCCCGACGAGGGGCGGTGGCCGGTCTCACAAGCCACTGGTGTCAGTTGGATCACCTAAGATGTATACAGGTGCTCATTGGGTGATGAGTACACCGGACAGGATCGCCGGGAATCTGCTAGTTAGTACTATATCTATCGTCAGATAGCAGTTCCCTGGTGACATGTGTACAGGTTAGTTCATCGACCTGAGGTCGTCATTTGTCTCGTGTGAGTTCCCACTGTGCTTTGATTTCTACCCAACCACGGCTCAAAGGAGTCGTGCAAACAGGTAGCTTTTGGGTACAGTCCCGAGCCATATGGAGGCACGTGAGCGGATCGGCAGGGGATTCGTCTCTCCCGGTATTGGGGGCGAGATCGTGCTGTGTCTAGGAGAGCCATTACACATAGCCCACGGCTGTGGCAGGAGATTTACTGGTAGGTACTCTAGTAGTATCTCAGGGTGTTATTGGGCTTCACTCCGACACGACTTATACTGCTATTGGGGGTCTGACGTTACTAGCCCCCTAGGCAGATATGCGATACTCATAGATGAACGGACCGGACTGTATATACATTGTCACTGTTAGGCTCAGTAGGGTTTTCTGGATGAGTTCGCTCATCAGCTTCCCTTGAGGTCAGTCCATGGGCAGCCGTTACGCATTGCTAGTGCCGCTGGCGGTTTGTGGTTAAACCCACTGCCAGGGTACTGACGAGTCATTAGAGTCCCCCACAGACAGTTTCCCAAGTTCGGGCGAAACGTTGTAGAGGCCGTATGGTTTTATGGAAGGGTTCGGAAAATGCACGTGCGTTTACGCACGTGTTATTTTTCGGGCAGATGATATTGGTCGGCTTTGGTTTAAGCCGGATCCGAGTATTATATTGAGTAGGTATAATATCTTTGTCTCAGTTGCATTTGTATTCGGTCGTAATACAAATGCGGGTATATTTATACAGTTTCGGGGTTATCCTGAAAGTCGTTTCAGGATCACTTTTGGAAGTTGCCAGTTTCCAGTTTTCTATCAGCCGTCTTTTAATATTCGGTTAAAGACGGATTTATCTTTTCTTGAGATAAGTATTGAATCTTCTAGAAGTTTCTAGATTAGATGACAAGGATGATGAGGTGGCTAATGACTCATCTTGACATTAATGGTTGCATTAATGACTTGATGAGGTGTTTAAGTGAGTCATGCTTTAGCTTTAATGATTCTTGTTTAGCTAAGGATATTTTGTGAGAAGCTTTGTTCTTATGGTCACTCTCCCCTCTCCTACACTCACCTCCCTCCATCTATAAATGGCCGGCCCCTCCTCTCTCACTCTCACTTGAGGTTTTCATTTGTAGAAAAGATATGATAGTATTTGGGGTGCATGGAATTTTACAGTCCATTTCATTCCATCACCCAATTCCCTCGGCAACTTCATTAACCGATCGTCCACGGATTTGGACGAAGTGAGACAAAGTCATCTACTCATTCTCTACATCATTCTTGGTCGTCTCTTTTAGCAAACTTGACGATCGAGTTGCCTCAAGTCAGAGGCGGGAGCCCGTTTAAAGAATAGTCGACGTGGTGCCACCTCGACGGGGAGATCGGAGATCGACGAGATCGGAGCAGCCGCAACGGAGCGTGGGATGATGGTTAAAGAACGAAGGACTCGGATTGTTCGGTATAACCTTTCTACACTCTTTAAAGTTTGTTAGTTTAGCAATAATGGCAGATCCGGGTTAAAGTATACGATAGCGCCAGTTAAAAGTCTTTTGTTCCGCATTTGGCGTCTGTAGACTGCCGGGGCGCTAGCGTAGACTTACAGTGGTATCAGAGCCTCACCATTTTGCTTTACTAACTTGTGCTAACGCGTTTAAAATATCGATCGAACCGGAAATCAAAAACTGCAAAATCCAAATTCTGAGTTTCTGTCGATTTTAAAAGGGTTTCAAAATTAATTTTACACATCACAGAAAATTCAGCAGGCTTTTCTAAGAACACGGTAGAAATTTGGGCACGTGATTTGATAATACCACCGCGGAAACGCGGTCAAACCTATGGTTTGACCGCGCTTCCGCGGCCATACAGTGAGATCGTGGCCCCAAATTTTCACAGTGGGTTCTTGTTTGGAATTTGGGGTTTTTGGTATATATATTTTGGGCCCAGGTTTTGTTACTGTTCACCAGTAAGTCGTGGGGCCCACTTCTTGATATTTGGTCGATCGAAATTTAAACATGTTAGTTTACAGTGCTTACATTATATCTCCGACCGGGAATGTCATTTGATCGGTAAACCGCGTTTGATTGCTATAGTTCTTTTAGACGGGTTTGCGAACGTGACATTCGCGTTGATGTTCTGTTTTGTGCTGTGATGTTGCGGATTTGTCGTGGTGGATAGCAGTGTGCAATGATAGTACAGTTTGTGTTTATTTGTACATTTGATATTGCGGGCCGAGCGTCCAACTTGTGGACTGCCGTCACTGCCTGTTGTTTAATATTCTTTTGGGGCACGACCAGGTTGCTGTCGATGTACCTATTGTACTATTTTTCATTGCTGTACTAGGTTTTGCCCCGAGACGGAGTGCACGGATAGCCGGGGTCTGAGAAGCAACGGGTCCGCATCTCATGGCTTTGAGAGGCAGAGGGGCCCCACTCTAGAATTGGCAGACTATTCGCCGCACTCGTAGGGGGTACAGGTTGACCCAAGGATGGGTGCCTAAGATTACCGGATTCCGTGAAGTGTTGGGTGGTCCATTCACTATGCTGTAGGGGCTGCCTCGCTTCAGGTTTTGGCGGGTAACTTGCCGCACCCGTAGGGGTCTAGGTTTCATTGCACAGGCTATCCACACGACAGGGGAACGTCGAGTTTCAGCAGCGGCTCTGTGAAACTCGGGGATCCCAGATTATCTATATTGTTCTGTGATGCTTATTACTTTTCTGTAATGTTGCATATTATCACGCCTGGAGCGATTATTGTATATTGGTTTATATACTATTAGATGTTGTATATGTTTTACACCCGCGCTAGTCCAGTCCCCGCTCTGTCGTTAGTTAAGTAACCTAACGGGTGATGACGGGACCCAGTGACGAATGCGGATGGCATATACGTACATTTTATTTTCGTTCTTTTCTGGTGTGATTAAATGATGGGACTGCGTTGATTCTGATCAATACAAAGGATAACAAACCTGTTTACAGTTGTTGGAACAAATTTAAAAAGTGTTGTTACAAAGACGTTTCCTTTTGTTATGCATAGCGGTATTCAGTGGAATATCCTGCACCTCATTCGACGGGGCAAGGGCCGATATCCCTTCACCGGGACTGACCCCTTGGGCAGAAGTTTGCGTCAGCGTAATAACTTCACTATAGTCGATTACAAGTTGCTTTGCATAGCGGTATTCAGTGGAATATCCTGCACCTCATTCCACGAGGAAAGAGCCGAGATCCCTTTACCGGGAGTGACCTCTTTAGCAAAAGGTTTTCGTCACTATATTTTAAAAAGCTATCAGGTTCCTTCAGCGATATCAAGTTCACTACGTTAAAGGTTTTTTCACCAAAAACCAGCCGTAGCCCTCCGTCACTTCTTTTGGGTATTTAGTAGTATTCAAGCTATGCATTTTAGCCAAAGTTAAGTCATAGTGTTTGGTAGCTGCTGGGTATTCAATTGTTGCATAGATAGATGAGTTAGTTTGGGACAGTCGTTTCGCCGATTGGCCAAAGTCAGGGGCATGTGCGGGTGGGTTCAAATTGACAAGATAGTGACGGGTAGAACTTGGCATGTGACTTATGACACTTTGACCAAAGCCAAGGTTATAAGAGCATGGGGCAAAAATAATATCGGGAGTTTCTAAAGAAACTGAAACTTGCCAAGTATGCGCATACCTTCTAGAGTATGAGTAACGTGGATGCATTCCATCACGTTATCATGCGATGAGAGTTGGATCCTGATTCCCACTGATGAGTTGGTTTACTGTTCGGGTGATCCCGATTGATTCTTCTTTAGGTTTGGAGGAGAATTTGACAGGACAGTGGGTGGTTTCCGGATTAGATAAAGTGATGACCATTCTGATCTAGGTTAGAGTGCACGCAGAGTGTTTCTTTTCTCTCTCTCTCTCTGGCAGCGACCTTTGACCTACCCTAAACTATGACTCAGTGACCAGGTTAACCGAACCTTCTTAAAATACTGGCTTTTGGATTGTCTGAGTTGCATAAGTCATTGCCACTCCTTCTTTTACCCTTTGCATTTCTCAGAACACCTATATTACTACGGATATCCACTTCCATTGGATAGATCCATCGTATGGTTATATACAAACTCGAAGGGACTTCTTCGAGGATGGATCCAGGTTCAGGAGAAATAGAATTGGTTTATTCAGTTGTCTTTTATTATCACCTTCTCTCAGGTTGCGAGAGCTCCTTGGTTTAGGAGAGTACACCTATTACGCTTATTGGATAGTCTTATTCCAAACCATAGGCTGGTGCCGAAAGGTAAGGAATGAAGAAAACCAATTAGCCTAAGTAGGGTGTGCAGAAGATAATATGTAAAGACAAAATAAAGGGATTAGAAAGAGGGAAAAGTAAATTGCGACTGTTATCATTCACGACCAAAACCGCGTACTTCATCGCCACTCCTAATTCACCTTTAAAAGAATAAGGTATTATTCGGTTGTCTTTTATCATCACCTTCTTTCAAGATACGAGTACTCCTTGGTTTAGGAGGGTACACTTATTATTCTTACTGGATAGTCTTCTTCCAAACCATAGGCTGGTGCCGAACGGTAGGGAAGGAAGAAAACCATTTAGCCTAACGATGGTGTACAGAAGGTAACGACTAAAAAGAAATAAAGGGATTTGGAGAGATGGCAATAAAATATACGGTTGAAGTCATGAACTGGATTATGGAAGAGGCATTGCTATGAATTCCAGGATACCCCTAGGAAACATTTTCATGTTTCAGTGCATTGTTAAAGAAAAACTGTTTTCCCGATTAGACACTTACTCCAAGGGTATGTATTTACCAGGTTTCATTCTCATATCTGTATGGTTTTACAGATGATGAGTGTGAGTAAGATATTGGGAATTAGGTGATCATCCTCATTATATCGGAATTCGTTGCAATTGGTGATATTTGAGGAAATCGCCAGGGTACAGTTTTCCACCTACAACGCACAGGTTATGAGTTGTTCAACTCAGCGGACTTATACAGAGTATTGTATGTTGTCCAGTGTCCATCAGGACAAAGGGGTAGGTCCTCGTACTATGTTCTGTTTACTTATAACTTCTCTAGTATTTAGACAAGTGTTTCGTAGAAATACATGGTCTAAGTTTTGAGAAGTTGTGGGTATAAGAATAAAGTAGAGAACAAGGTATCACAAGTATCGGGATTCTTCAAAGGGATCGAAGATGTAGATTCTTGTGATTGGTATTCAGATAATAGTGATGGTTTTGAGAAACGTGTTTCTCTTTCAGGTTACTCATAATTGGATGGATTCCTAAGTTGAGTAATGCTGATTAGCCTCTTTCCATTAAAGATGATATGAACTGGAGACAGCAGCATGATTTGAATATGGTTCCAATTAAATAAGTGCCAAAGTTTCTGTATTGGATATAGAATAGTTCGTACCTTAAAAGATATTAAGGTACGGGGAGTTGTCCAGCTTATCCTTAAAACCAGACTCTGGATAACTCAGGGCACGTTTCTGTAGTGGCTGTTTGTGGGTTGACCCTGGCTATGACGAGGGTTGATATTCTACCATTTGGAAGATCAATAGTGATATTGTTCTTGACTTTCCACAGTTTTAGTAAAAATGGATCTTTTTCAGAAAACAGTAGTGGGAGTTTGGTAGAACTGGAAGTGATTCCAGAACCGCAAACGATTACGGAAAATTTAATAGGACCTATATATTCAATCAGGTTTGACATTCCAATAGCCACTCCGCAGATTTGGTGGGTAACCTCAGACACCCGAGAGGTACTTCGGTAGGCTCAAGGACGGTGACAGGGAGGTTCTTATCTACCCAGACTTGACACTACTGTTGTTCCAGGATATGAGACCCGGAAGGAGGGTTGTCGTAGTCAGTGGGAGCAGCGGAAGCATAGTGGGCAAGATGCTTATATCTATTTATAGACTTGAGCAGTTATAGCGGAGATAGATCATCTAATTTTTTTTGATGTGACAGTCATAGGTTTGACTTCAATCAGAATAAGGGATGGATCTGTTAAGAAGGTAGTAGGGTGTGATGTCATGGTATCTGGATGACATACACAGAGTGGGAAGTAAAATTCCTATACTACGATCGGTTGTACTGTGGTCGTCACACAGTTGTTTCTCCAGACAGGATATGGATATAATATTTGACATTCTGGTTTCTGGATCTATGGTTTTAGATCTGGATTTGGGTAGTTTCCCAATGTGGGTACTTTGACAGATATTCTAATGGTTTTTGGAATAGTTGACTCCTAGCATGGTGGTGTACATGCAGGTGATGGAGTAACCCTCTCTAAAGGTGTCTTACAGACTAAAGGGGAGAGGGATGTGCATGATTGGCAGATCACTTGCTTAGGCAATTTAGTCAATCATGAGATGTCAAGTACCACACCAAATGTTGGTTTTGCACTAGATGCAATAAGTTTGTATTAATCCAATCCTGGAGAAATATAAGGAAGCAGTTTTAGAACATAAGTACATGTTCTACGGATTTGATGACGGCAGCCTCCTTCAGGAGACGATTATCATTCCAGGCTTCAAAGGTGACATGGTTAACAGAGTGATTGTCAGAGTTATAGTTTTTCCCTCTGACGAAGAGGGACAGTATTATGGATAGGTGGTCCAAGAGGATTCTGTGGGTGGCATGGTGCCGGATACTGATTAGGTTCAGTGATCGATACAGTCTAAGAAGTTTGGATTTGGAGTTCATTTATGAACTAGGTCCCATCAGATATCCAGACATATTCTAAGATAGGTATTACTCGTTTCGGGAGATGGCTTTCTCCGCGAATTTGAGATTAAGAGAGATATAGAAAGAAACTTCTAGGCGGATCCACTCACTAAGGCTATTTCTCGAACACAATAGTTTTACAAACGGGCTTTGTGATACTGATTAGTAGAGGAGTTGGATGTTCGGTTTCACACGGGCTGTGAGTAGTCGACATCGCAATAATTAGCCTTGAGTGCAAGTGGGAGATTGTTGGAGATAGTGCCCTCATAGTGAATTATTGGATCACAGGTACGTGATTGCAAGATTGCGGAGGACCTATACCGGTAGGACAATCTTACTCAAGTTGATAGTATGCTATCTGGTTTGCCTTTATCAGTCGTGTACATGTTCAGGTGATTGATTACATGTTACACTTTGATAGAGACCTTAGGATCTTGCTTTACCACCAACAGTATGATGGCGATCATATACGTGAGAGTTGGGTGGTTTATACGCATATCCATAATTGTGGTCCCTAGTCGTGGGAGTTTCGAGACAGGGCATCGATACTCCGGAGTAGACTAGTGTGTACAGTCGAGACCCCGACGAGGGGCGGTGGCCGGTCTCACAAGCCACTGGTGTCAGTTGGATCACCTAAGATGTATACAGGTGCTCATTGGGTTATGAGTACACCGGACAGGACTCGCCGGGAATCTGCTAGTTAGTACTATATCTATCGTCAGATAGCAGTTCCCTGGTGACATGTGTACAGGTTAGTTCATCGACCTGAGGTCGTCATTTGTCTCGTGTGAGTTCCCACTGTGCTTTAATTTCTACCCTACCATGGCTCATAGGAGTCGTGCAAACAAGTAGCTTTTAGGTACAGTCCCGAACCATATGGAGGCACGTGAGCGGATCGGCAGGGGATTCGTCTCTCCCGGTATTGGGGGCGAGATCGTGCTGTGTCTAGGAGAGCCATTACACATAGCCCACGGCCGTGGCAGGAGATTTACTGGTAGGTACTCCAGTAGTATCTCAGGGTGTTATTGGGCTTCACTCCGACACGACTTATACTGCTATTGGGGGTCTGAAGTTACTAGCCCCCTAGGCAGATATGCGATACTCATAGACGAACGGACCGGACTGTATATACATTGTCACTGTTAGGCTCAGTAGGGTTTTCTGGATGAGTTCGCTCATCAGCTTCCCTTGAGGTCAGTCCTTGGGCAGCCGTTACGCATTGCTAGTGCCGCTGACGGTTTGTGGTTAAACCCACTGCCAGGGTACTGACGAGTCATTAGAGTCCCCCACAGACAGTTTCCCAAGTTCGGGCGAAACGTTGTAGAGGCCGTATGGTTTTATGGCAGGGTTCGGAAAATGCACGTGCGTTTATGCACGTGTTATTTTTCGGGCAGATGATACTGGTCGGCTTTGGTTTAAGCCGGATCCGAGTATTATATTGAGTAGGTATAATATCTTTGTCTCAGTTGGATTTGTATTCGGTCGTAATCCAAATGCGGGTATATTTATACTGTTTCGGGGTTATCCTGAAAGTCGTTTCAGGATCACTTTTGGAAGTTGCCAGTTTCCAGTTTTCTATCAGCCGTCTTTTAACATTCGGTTAAAGACGGATTTATCTTTTCTTGAGATAAGTATTGAATCTTCTAGAAGTTTTTAGATTAGATGACAAGGATGATGAGGTGGCTAATGACTCATCTTGACATTAATGGTTGCATTAATGACTTGATGAGGTGTTTAAGTGAGTCATGCTTTAGCTTTAATGATTCTTGTTTAGCTAAGGATATTTTGTGAGAAGCTTTGTTCTTATGGTCACTCTCCCCTCTCCTACACTCACCTCCCTCCATCTATAAATGGCCGGCCCCTCCTCTCTCACTCTCACTTGAGGTTTTCATTTGTAGAAAAGATATGATAGTATTTGGGGTGCATGAAATTTTACAGTCCATTTTATTCCATCACCCAATTCCCTCGGCAAATTCATTAACCGATCGTCCACGGATTTGGACGAAGTGAGAAAAAGTCATCTACTCATTCTCTACATCATTCTTGGTCGTCTCTTTTAGCAAACTTGACGATCGAGTTGCCTCAAGTCAGAGGCGGGAGCCCGTTTAAAGAATCGTCGACGTGGTGCCACCTCGACGAGGAGATCGGAGATCGACGAGATCGGAGCAGCCGCAACGGAGCGTGGGATGATGGTTAAAGAACGAAGGACTCGGATTGTTCGGTATAACCTTTCTACACTCTTTACAGTTTGTTAGTTTAGCAATAATGGCAGATCCGGGTTAAAGTATACGATAGCACCAGTTAAAATTTTTTTGTTCCGCATTTGGCGTCTGTAGACTGCCGGGGCGCTAGCGTAGACTTACACTACCAGTGTTGTGATGGAAATCACACTAGTAGGGGCTGGGTAGTCTTCAAGCACATCCTTATGCAGCTCCCTAGTCTTAGGATTATCGAGACAAGGGCATCGATACTCAAGAGTAGACTTGTGTATACGCTTCTCATCCCAGGAGGGGAGATGGTCGGTCCCACAGACATCAGCACGTCGTACTGGAGATAGTATGCAAGTGCTCATTGGGTTATGAGATACACTGGACGGACTCATGGGGAACTGCTGGTTGGTAATATACCTATCGTCAGATAGAAGTTTCCAGGTTACATGAGTACAGCTTAGTCCGTCGACTTGACACTGCTACTTCGCCTCAAGTGTGTTCCCACTGTTCTTAGATTACTAACCTACCACGGCTCTGCTGAGTCGTGCAAACAGGTAGTAGTTGGGTGCAGTCCTGAAGCACTTGGAGGCGGTGGCAGTTAGATAGAATTTGTCTCTCCCGGTATTGGGAGTTGATGTCGCGCTGTGTTCAGAAAGCCATTACACAAAGTCCCTGGCAAGGGCAAGCAAGATTTGCTGGTAGGGATTCCAGTAGTTTCTCAGGGTGTTCTGGGCTACACTCTGACATGACTTATACCGCTATTAGGGGTCTGACGTTTACCGCCCCCAGGCCCGATATGCGATACTCTTAGACGAACAGACCGGACTGTACGGATATTGTCACAGATAGGCTCAGTAGGAATTCGGATGAGTTTGCTCATCGGCTTTCTTATCGACAGATACCTAGGTAGCCGTTACGTGCAGCTAGTAACGCTTGCGGCTTGTGGTTAAACCTACTGCCAGCATAATGTCGAGTCTTTAGAGTCCCACACAGATGGTTTCCCTGTTTTGGGCGAAACGATATTGAGGTCGTATGGTTTTACGATAGGGTTAGAACATATACGTGTAATTGTGCATGTACGATATTCGGACGGATTATACTAGCAAGTGGGCTTTAGTTTAAGCCGGATCCTAGGATTAGATTATTGGATTAGTTTAGTTTCACAGTATTCGCGTTTTTCGTAAACACGGATGCGGGTATGAAAATATGGATGAGAGGCATTCTCGTAATTTGTCGGGAAAGCTTTTAGAAGAAGATGACTCATTAAGGTTTTTATCTTTAGATTAAAACTTAAATGAGGTGGAGGAAATGAGGTGTAATTTTCATTAAATGAACCATGACTCATGGAAATGATTCATCATATGAATTAACTGAAGCATGCTTGATATTTACAAGATATTTTTGTGAGATATTTTTATGCTTCATATTATTCACAAATGAGTTATGCTTCATAATAATTATCACAAACACTTTCTCTCTCCTCTCTTCTTACTCTTAACCTTAATTGTCTCATGAGTTGAGAATGCTAGAGTTAATGAGACTAACAAATCCTTAATCACTCTCTATATTCTCTAGGTCACTTAGATTAGCACTCTAAGTCACTTAGTTACCTCATCTTAGAGGTTAAAGCTCAAGGTAGGCACTCTCGGGAGGATCTTTTTCGACTTGAGGTGGCCGACGAGGAGGTGCGTTCCATACTCACTACAAGGAGCTAAAGAAGAAGAGGAGGACAACAAGAATAAGATGGACTTGGAACATTAGGTATAATGTTCTAACATAGTAGATAATACCTCTAGCTAGTTTGTTAGTTATAGTTTAGCTAAGATCTTGGTGTTAAAGTCGATGTTACCTTGTTGTAAAAAATCATTTTTTACCCGTTCCGCCTCCCCGCTAACTAGTGGGATGTGTAACGTCGACTTACAGTGGTATCAGAGCCAACTAAACCATAGCTAACAGTTTAAACGACAAGTTAAACTATGAAACCGAAACAACGCGAAAACATCGAAGCCAAGATTCAAGTTTCTGTCGTTTTTTAATGAGGCTATAAAAATTATTTAAACAATTGCAGAGTACTCTTTGAACTGTAAAATAGACACAAACCAAAAACGAGACATTTCTACCCAAAATTGGCCGGCCAAAATGCCCAAAATTCCGGCGAGCTCGGTCCAATTTGAGGGAAATGCCTTGAATTTTGCTGCGTAGCTTTATGACTTGAATGTGGGGCTTCAGGAGTTGTTTGTTTTTGCCAATTTTTAGTTTACGTTGAATTCTTTACTATGGCAAATACCGGGTGTTTCGAAGTAGCGGTTTAATGTCATTTATTGTTTCAAGTTCTGTTAAATGTGTTTTTAAACTTCCGCTAATTGTTATATGTTGGTTAGTTAGGGGTTGCACATTTCTGTGTTGATACATGTTGGTTTGTGTATATGAACTTGTTGAATTGTCGTGGATGAATAGCCGGGGATGTGGGATGAGGGTATTTCATTCTTTCATTCAAATGTAAATTGTAATTTGTTGTAGTATTATTTCGTGGGGCACATCCGGGTTGAGATTGTAGCCACCGTTGTATTATTTCATTTTCTGTTTATTGCTCCTAGAATAGACCCAAGGTGGGGTGCACAAACAACAGGATACTTTGAAGTGCTGGGTGACCTACTCACTTTGTTGAGGGAGGTTGCTTCACTTCGGGCATTTAGCGGGTAGTTTTCCGCACCCATAGGGGTGTAGGGGGGTTTGGTTATTCATCACGTCCGTGGAAACCGTCTTTTGTTGCAGGCTCAAACGAAACGTGGACTTCCTAATATATCCAATGTGTTCTTGTAACGTTTTAGAAATCGTTATGCGAATTTTTCCGTTTTAGGGTAAGTTAGTCGGTGTTTTCCGTTTTAACCCGATTCTGATCAAACTTCTGTATAAACTTGACGACGCCTAGTTTAGCTAGAATGAAGCTAGTACGCGGGCTTTGGGGGTCAATTGGAAGTTTTGGTTCACATAGAATTTTTCTTTAATTAAATATTATTTTAAGTTGTTAATTATGCACTTAATTAGTGGTAATTCCATTTTTGCTTGGGTTAATTATTGCTAAAGTAAATCTATGCTAAGTTAGTCACTAGATTAGCACTAATCCATTTTTAAAAATATCCAACCAAAAAATCTATATATTTATGGAAATTAAATGAATTATTAATAAAAAGAAAAGAGGTGGCATAGGATATTTATTGCATTTATTAGCATTTAATGGTATTTTTAGCTAGAAAACTCCACTCATTTCACAAAGCCCTCCTCACTTTTACCTTGGCCGGCCACATCTCCTTGCAGCCCGCTCTCTCATCTCACCCCATTTCAACTCTTTCAAGATCACAAAATATATAAAAAATCATCAATTTATCTCACAAACTCATAAATAAATCATTTCTCATTATCCTTCTTCACAAAACATGCTTAGATCTTCATGAAAGATAGCTTTTTGGAGGGTTAATTTTGGAGTTGTTGCTTGTTCTTGGATCTTTTGTGGAGGTATAAAACCCTAACCACAATCTTTATTTATTGTTTCTAAATCATTAATTAGCATATAATATGTTTAATTAGAGCTTTTAATTTCATGTTTTGAAAATCAAGAAAATGGTTTTGGATAATCAAGTTAGGGTTTTGATTAGTAAAAAGGGTTAATTGATAAGTTAAGCTTGGTGAAAACTTAACCTAATTGCTAGTTTGTTAAATGATATTTCCTATTTGTATAATAAAGCTAATTAGCAAACTAAGATTTTACTAAATCCTAATTAAGTGAGATTAAAATTATAGTATTGGTATGAGTGGTTTAATTTTGCTAATTGGTGATGGTTGTAATTTGTAGTTTGGTAAAAACTTTTAGTTTTGTGCTAAAATGATATAAGTTGCTTACTTGATTTCCGGATAGTTTAGGCGTGTGTTTCTTTTGACGTTGCGGCGTTATTTATATTGATTTCCACGCTATATCTTGTGTTGTGAATGCCCGATCGGTACGATCAGGGGCTAGGCTCGGTAGTTGTGTCGCTTTGCGTTCCTAGATAGCGTCGTGCCGATGTGGTTTGTGTCTTTGTGTAGTTTTTGCTCTCGAGTGGGTTTTATAGTGTCTCTACGCGCATTAGACAATTGACGAACACTTGAGAGTACGCTTGGAGTTGGTGCGTCGGTCAAACGTAGTTTGTACGTGTTATTGGTCGATTGCTAATAAATAGTTGTTATATTGTTATTTGCTTTCAGGATTGCAGGCGGGGACTTCGGGCGCTGCGAAGAAGGAAAAGTGAGTGGTTGGCTTTATTTATCCAGGATTGTTGTGAGTAGATTTAACACCGATAGGAGAATCTCCCGCATGGCGTTATGCGTCTGGGCAAGATTAAATAATATGACTATTACTTAGATGTATACGGATATTGATTGTGCATGTGTACCTTTGTTGCATATCTCATTTCCTATTGTGCATGTACTTAGTTTTAATGAGACACAAAACAATTATTGACGGTTCATGTTGCACGAGCACGTATGTTACACCCACACCGTCGATAATTGCCATGACACGCACAATACCTATATATATGTGATATTGTATTGTTTATGGACATTGAGACATGATCCTTATTTTCCTTCGTGCATATGACATATAGCATACATGTATACCTACATGTTTATACATATGCTTTTCTATGCACACATACTTACATGTACACTCATATACTTTGCTAGTTACATGTACACTGTGCATACATACTTACATGTATACTCACTTACCTAGTTAGGGATACACATACCCATGCGGTATTGTTTTGTCATTGACGTGGGGTCATTGATTCTTATGCGTCGGCGCATATGATAGGTAGAACACCTTGCCATGCCTACATGCTAGTTACTTATATACCTATATGGTATCGTACCATTAGTGACATGTATACACACACATGAGACATAGCTACATGTACAGCTTGTATACCTACTTACACATATACCTGGACGGTATTACATCATTATTGATAGGTAGATACACATATCTTGCTATATCGACATGCTTACGCACACCTGGATATAACTACATGTTCACCTTTATTTGATGTTATATGGACTTGGAGAAATTTAGGATCCGCATGATATATATTAACTTGTTGCAGTTAAATAGCTGCTTTTCATTTAAATGCTCACATTATATTTTTTTGTTGCATATATTATATTTCATGGATTTCGCATTGATAGATGGTTTTCATATGATGTCCTCTGATATTTTTACTCCTATGTATATATAACAGTGGAATGGGACGCTGTAATACACACACACACACACACACACACACACACACACACATATATATATATATTAGTGGAATGGGACGCTAATATATATGTATACATGTCAAATTTATATATATCATCATAATGATTCATGCAAATATACTTATTCATTACTTGATGTTTTCTGGATTTGAGGACCGTGGTAATTTCATGAAATTATGCATTATTTGAAAAACCCGGTTTCTCTTGATATGATATTTCAGCGTCTACCATGAGATTTCTCGGTTCTGAGATTGTGATATACACCCGATGTGAGAAGTGCAGTAGGCCATGTGCGGGTACATGGTGGAGCCCGGTACGGTTCCACTGGGCAAGAAGATCGACGGTATATGCCGATGATCCTAGAAGGTGGGCAAGTACCAACCGGTGATAATATTTATACTCGGCGGTTATCATGGGGATACCGACCGGAGTCATGTAAGTATGGATACGTGGAATTTCGAGGGTCAAAGCTGGGCACTCGGGTTTTCCAGATAGCGTATGGTACGTACCTATTTGGGCCAGTCATAGTGACAACACCTGATAGAGGAGTATTTATGTGTCGATACTAGACACTGGTTTTCATGATGTTTTCGGGTGTCAGTGTTTGACACTGAGTTTTCCATGAGACGTACAGGATGTGTTTTATCCCATACTCCGCATTTATTTTATATGCATTGCTTCATGTATTAGTAGTAACTGATAGAGTACTTTTCATGACTGTTGCATATACATATTGCCATTTATTGCTTCATGTATTAGTAGTAACTGATAGAGTACCTTTCATGACTGTTGCATACATATGGTCATTTATTGTTGTTAGCTTGCATGTGATAGATTCGCGCAGTACGTGCATACTTGCGATTACCTGCATATGTTATTTACTATTCACGAGTTGACAACTCACCCCCGTTGTGCCATAGGGTTTGCAGGTTGTTCCTCAGAGTAGTCGAGGCAGGGCTTCTACCTATCATATCATCTTTTGCAGCGGATACCGCTTCGGCTGACTGCGTGTGGTTTTGCTATAGGTGGGTTTTGCAGTTATCCGATGATGCTTTTGTATATCTTTGTACCTTATACTCTCCATCTACCATTTTCATGTATTGACTTAGAGACTTGATGTGAGGACGATATTGTATATTTTTTGGTGACATTGAGGTCTTTTTTGCAGTTTTATTTATATCGTCTTTTATTTCTTCGCTACGGCGTCATATATTTGTTGTGGTAGTTGTTTTCCATCTTTGAACATGGATTTGCTCCCGGTTCAGGATGCTTTGCTTATATTTATGTTGTACCCATTTTGGGGGTTAGTTTTTACAAAGGAGGTGCTGCCAAAATTTTTATGAAAGTTTTAATAAATTTGGTATGAGATTTCAAAAGTTTTGAAAATGCTATTATCACTTACTACTTTTGCTGGTTTAGATTGCTGGATTTTCGTCTTACTTAAATTGCGTTACGCATGTAGATGTTGCGTTGTTTAAGGGCCGTCACGTGCCAATTTCGGGTCGTGACAAAGTTGGTATCAGAGCGCTAGGTTTTACCTTTCGGAGTGTAGGATGGCCTTGGTATGATGGAGTAGGTAGCTTAAGTAGAGTAACGTAGTGTGTTTATGTCCGCGGCATACTCATGACATGGTACTCCGCCTAAAGTGACCTAAGTACAAATTTCTTGAAATTCATTTATTGATGATACATATCCTTGTGATTCGATTTCCGTGTTCTTATCGAATCATTTTCCATTTATAGCCTTTGCCACTAAAGACTATGAGGACTCAGAGTGATACAGCGAGGGCCAAGGTCAGAGTTGACTCGTGTGAGATGAGGACTGACCAGGATGGTACGCCCGTTGCACAGGAGCTGATGGATCCGCCTTCGATAGATTGTATCGCTAGGCTTGAGGCAGAGATGCAGGACTTGCGCAAGACGATGAAGTCGTTGGTTGAGACCAGTCGAGCGCAGCGACAGGAGGTTGTCACCCTTGTTGCCCAGTTTTTCCTTGCTATCAACCCTATTTGACGAGGAGCGTCTTTCCGAGACTTTGGGAGTTCAAGGACAGAGGAGGGATCATGCAGGTGTGCCAGCCCAGAGACAGAGGTTCAGTCGTCGTGACAGGTTTCGTGCACGTCGCAGGAGTAGTAGAGGCTTGGGATGAGAGATGTGTTAGATCAGCCGTTTGTTGTGTTACCTCTGTCAACGATTCTTCTGATGCGCGACATGTATATCGGTCGTGTGCTAGTCGGATGGGAGATAGAGATTCGTCCATCACTTTGATCCTTCTAGAGATGCTGTATTTGACGTTCTCCTGGGCACGGACTGGTTAGCTACGTGCTAAGCGTCTGTGGACTGCCGTGAGGAAACAATCATGATTTGTTTCCAGGTGAGTCGGTTCTTGTTGTGCAGGGAGACAGTGGTTCCGCCTCTGACAGTTTGAATTCGTCCTTTTTCGCTAGTTGGCTTTTGAGGAAAGGATGTCGAGGATTCTTGGCTTTCATTCGGGATGCTGGAGGCACAGTGGGTTTGTTGGACCGGTTTCCTATCGTGCAAGAGTTTTCCGACGATGTTCCAGATGAGCCGGGGGAGCTTAGAGAGCTTAAGGATCAGCTGCAGAGTTGCTAGATAGGGGGACTTGTACGTCCAAGTATTTCTCTTTGGGGAGATCATATTCTGTTCGTCAGGAAGAAAGACGACAGTTTGAGGTGGTGTGTTGATTGATCGTCAATTAAACCGAGTTACGGTGCGGATAGGTATCCTTTACCTCGCATTGACGATTTCTTTGATCAGCTCAAGGGTGCGACACATTTTCTAAGTTTGTTTGGGATCGGGTCATCATAGGTTGCGGGTTCGGAGTGATGACATTCCGTAGACTGCTTTTGTGTGCACTATGGGCTGTATGAGTTCTGGTGGTGTCGTTGGACTCACAAATTGCCCTAGCAGCATTCAAGGATGTGATGAACCAGATTTCTTCAGGCCGTTCCTCGACCAGTTGATTGTTGTTTTATTGATGACATTCTGGTCTATTCCAATGTGTCGTGAGGAACATGAGCATCACTTCAGGATTTGCTTTGCAGACATTGGAAGAGCCCTAGTGGTTTGCTAAATTCTCAGAGTGTTCCTTCAGGGTTGATTATGTTGTCTTCCTATGTCTTGTAGTTACGGGAGACGGTATTCGTATGTACCCGAGGAAGATCGAGGCAGTACAGCTTGGCCCAGACTTGCAACGGGGACAGTTGTCTGCAGTTTTGGGCTTAGTAGGATTTTACCGCCGTTTCGTGCAGAATTGTTTGTGTATCGCTACACCGTTGACTGGACTGACCGGGAAGGAGGTTCATTTTCTTGGACTGTGGCGTGCGAGTCGAGTTTTCAGCAATTGAAGACTCGGTGGACGACTGCACCAGTTCTATCTTTGCCTTCTGGATCGGGCGACTTTATTGTTTAACTGTGATGTTTCACGAGTGGGGCTCGATTTTGCATTGATGAGGCATTTAAGAGTTATTGCTTTTTCTTCCCGAAAGTTGGAGGAAGTACGAGCAGGATATCCCACTCATGATCAGGAGATGGCCGCAGTGGTCGTGCGTTGAAGATTTGGAGACACTACTTGTGTGGAGAGTCGTGTCAGATTTTCACGGACCACCAGAGCTTAATGTACATCTTCCTGCAGCGGGTTTTGATTGTTGAGACAGCGCTGTTGGATGGAGCTTGTAAAGGATTGTGATTGTGAGGTCCTCTATTACCCGTGGCAAGGGGATTGTGGTAGCTGATGCTTGAGTCATAGGCCCGAGGTTAGCTTGTCCGAGTTGTGCGCAGTTCTGAGACAGTCTTCTGCTAATTTATAGTTCTTGTGCGATCGTTGAGTATAGCTAAAGTTCTCCTCTACTGAGGGAACAACTTGCTCATGTCCGCACCCGTCCACTTTTACTTAATCGTTTTTATGAGGCATAGCCCACCAATGCTCGTTGTCTGTGATACATGAGAATGTTCGGCAGGGTAATGATTCAGAGTCCTTTATTTGTGACTAGGGTCTGCTACGTTTAGGGACGCATTGTGTGTACCTAATATTGGTGGGTAGAGACGGGAAATCACAGAGCAGGCACACTAGTCATATTTCTGTGTTCGTCCAAGTTCCACCAAGATGTGACGTGACTGTGAGATAGTTACTGGTGGGCTGGGATAAAGAGTGTAGTTTCGGATTTCGTTTCGAGGTGCTTGTCTTGTTGCGAGCTAAGGTTGAGCATTTGAGACCGGCTGGAGAGTTGCAACCTTTATCCATTCCATTGTGGGAATGGGAGCAGATCTCCATGAATTTCGTTGTGGTGTTTACCCAGGTCTAGACAGGGTGTAACTCCATTTGGGTGTTGTTGTCCAGTTATGCTCAGTTGTTCTTTGTTAAGTTTGTGTGTTTGCACGGAGTTATTTCATGCGTGGTATCCAATAGAGGCACCCAGTTCGCTTGTCGTCTTTGGCAGAAGCTTTAGGAAGCCTTGGTTACTGGTTGAGCTTTGGCTCCGCTTTTCCTTCTGTAGGACGATGGTCAGTCATAGCGGACTATACAGACTCTGGATGATATGCTTGTGCGTACGTACTAAGTGTTTGTTGGCAGTTGGGATCGTCACTTACCATTGATAGGGTTCTCTTTCGATAGCTATTATCAGGAGACGTTCCAAATGGCAACCTTTAGGTTTTGTTTGGTAGGTCGTGTCGATCGCCAGTCTGTTTTTCTGACTCTACGAGAGTAGGATTTTTGGACCCCAGCTACTCATGAGACTATGGAGAAGATCCAGTTGTTTCAGGTCAGGATGAGAGCAGCCTAGTGCAGACAGAAGTCTTATGCCTACCGTGGTGGTTGCAGACTTGAGTTCGCGATGGGAGATCATGTATTCCTACGGATATTTCCGATGAAATGGCGTGCTGAGATTTGGGAAGCTTAGTCCCAGATTGTTGGTCCTTTGAGATCCTCAAGTGAGTTAGTTCTGTTGCCTATAATTTGGCAATTCAGCCCAGATTTCGAGTATTCACCCATTTTTCCTTGTGTCGATACTTCGCAAATACCTACATAGCCTTTCTCACATGATTTAGCACCAGACCATTCTTTTGGGACGCGATCTTTCGTTCACCAGCAGCCGATAGTTATTGTGGATTGGCAGGTGGAGGGACTTCGGTCAAGGGTCTTGCTATATGTGAAGGTTCTTTGGCGTAGCCTTATAGTGAGATGATTACTTAGGAGGCTGCGAGCGAGATTTGGGAGTTTTGAACTCATCTCTTTGAAGGTACGCATAATGAGAATTTTAAACTCGGGGACCGAATTTCATTAAGGGGGGAAGATTGTAAAGTTTTAGAAATCGTTATGCGAATTTTTCCGTTTTAGGGTAAAATAGTCGGTGTTTTTTGTTTTAACCTGATTGTGATCAAACTTCTGTATAGACTTGACGGCACCTACTTTAGCTAGAATGAAGCTAGTGCACGGGCTTTGGGGGTCAATTGGATGTTTTGGTTCACACAGAATTTTTCCCTAATTAAATATTATTTTAAGTTGTTAATTATGCACTTAATTAGTGGTAATTACATTTTTTCTTTGTTTAATTATTGCTAAAGTGAATCTATGCTAAGTTAATCACTAGATTAGCACTAATCCATCTTTGAAAATATCCAACCAAAATATCTAGGTAATTGTAGAAATTAAATGAATTATTAATAAAAAGAAAAGATGTGGCATAGGATATTTATTGCATTTATCAGCATTTAATGGTAATTTTAGCTAGAAAACTCCACTCATTTCACAAAACCCCCTCACTTTTACGTTGGCAGGCCACTTCTCTTTGCTGCCCTCTCTCTCATCCCACCCCATTTCAACTCTTTCAAGATCAAAAAATACATCCAAAATCATAAATTTATCTCACACACTCATAAATAAATCATTTCCCATTATCCTTCTTCACAAAATATGCTTGGATCTTCATGAAAGATAGCTTTTTGGAGGGTTAATTTTGGAGTTGTTGCTTGTTCTTGGATCTTTTGTGGAGGTATAAAACCCTAACACTAATCATTATTTGTTGTTTCTAAATCATTAATTAGCATATAAGATGTTTAATTAGAGATTTTAATTTCATGTTTTGAAATTCAAGAAAATGGTTTTGGATAATCAAGTTAGGGTTTTGATTAGTAAAAAGAGTTAACTGATAAGTTAAGCTTGATGAAAACTTAACCAAGTTGCTAGTCTGTTAAATGATATTTCCTAATTGTATAATTAAGATAATTAGCAAACTAAGCTTTTACTAAATCCTAATTAATTGAGATTAAAATTATAGTATTGGTATGAGTGGTTTAATCTTGCTAATTGGTGATGGTTGTAATTTCTAGTTTGGTTAAAACTTATAGTTTTGTGCTAAAATGATATAAGTTGCTTACTAGATTTCCGGATAGTTTAGGCGTGGTTTCATTTGATGTTGCGGCGTTATTTATATTGATTTCCACACTATATCTTGTGTTGTGAATGCACGATCGATACAATCAGGGTCTAGGCTTGGAAGTTGTGTCGCTTGGCGTTCCTAGCTAGGGTCGTGCCGATGTGGTTTTTGTCTTTGTTTAGTTTTTGCTCTCGAGTTGGTTTCGTAGTGTCGCTACGCGCATTAGCCACTTGACGAACACTTGAGAGTATGCTTGGAGTTGGTGCGTCGGTCAAACGTAGTTTGTACGTGTTATTGGTCGATTGCTAATAAATACTTGTTATATTGTTATTTTCTTTCAGGATCGCCGGCGGGGACTTCGGGCGCTGCGAAGAAAGAAAAGCGAGTGGTTGGCTTTACTTAGCCAGGATTGTTGTGAGTAGATTTAACACCTACAGGGCAATCTCCATCATGGCATTATGCGTCTGGGTTAGATTAAATGATATGACTATTAGTTAGATGTATACGGATATTGATTGTGCATGTGTACTTTTGTTGCATATCTCATTTCGTATTGTCCATGGACTTAGTTTTAATGAGACACAACACTATTATTGACGGTTCATATTGCACGAGCACTAATTGTATGTTACACCCACACCGTCGATAATTGCCATGACACGCACAACATCTATACATATGTGATATTGTATTGTTTAGGAACATTGAGACATGATCCTTATATTCCTTCGTGCATATGACATATAGAATACATGTATACCTACATGCTTACATATATGCCTTGCTATGCACACATTCTTACATGTATACTCATATACCTTGCTTGTTACATGTACACCGTTCATACATACTTACATGTATACTCACTTACCTAATTAGGGATACATATACTTATGTGGTACTGTTTTGTCATTGACGTGGGGTTATTGATTCTTATGCGTCGGCGCATATGATAGGTAGTATACCTTGTCATGCCTACATGCTACTTACCTATATACCTATATGGTATCGTACTATTAGTGACAGGTATATACACACATGAGACATAGCTAAATGTACAGCTTGTATACCTACTTATACATATACCTGGAGGGTATTATATCTGTAACGATCTAGAAATCGTTTTGTGTTTGTTTCTGTTTTTTGGGTGAAATTCATCGGTATTTTCAGTTTTATACCGATTGCGATCAAACGGCCATATCGACTTACCAGCACCTAGTTTTGAGAAAATAAAGCTAGTGCGCACACTTTGAGAGTATATGGGACGTTTTGGTGCAATTTGAATTTTTCCCATTTTTAATGTTATTTTAATCCGGTTTGCACTTTTCTGGAAATCTTCTCTTTTCTACTTTTCTAAAATTTTTCCTAAGTGAACTTAACCTTAGCATAATGGTTTGTGTGGCCTAGGTTTAATGGGGAATTAGAAAAAGAAAAGAATAGAAAGGATAAGAAGAGAAGGTGCATGAATGTGGACTTTTGTGTGTGTGTGTTGACTTTGCAATTAATGTGAGGAAATTGCAAGGAAATTGCCTCTCTCTCTCTCTCCCTCACACTTGGTCGAGCCTATCCTTTCCCCTACTGCCTTGTGCAATTTTCCCTCTCACTTCTTCATTATTCTTTCACAAAACAATCACAAATTCATATCTTTACACAAAAATCACATCTTGTGCATGATTTTCTCATTTTTCTTCACTTGGAGCATGCAAGCTTGGATTCTTGGTGTTCTTTTGGTGTAGGTAAACTCTTTTACTGCTATTTATATGCTTTTTACTGTAACTTTGCAGTTTATATTGATAAATTAGGGTTTGTTGCGAAATATCGTATTTTGATGTCGGTTTGTAGTTTTTAGAACCTGCTTTGATCCGGGATGTTTACTGTTAAATTGAACATAGTGGTTGTGATGTACTGGAGGACCTGGAGCACCACCATCAACACGACACCCATCCCACCGGCCTGGGCCGGCGACAGCAAGAGGAGGGGCCGGCGACGCCGGCCATCTTGAGGAGTTAGGGTTTGGGTCTTGGTCTGTAGGTGTCTGCTAGGGTTTGGGTTCCTCTGGTCTTGTTGAAATTGTTTAGTTTTCACAGTAGGAAAATCTGGGATCAGTTGTGCAGTTTCTAGTGTTTCGTGTTCGTGCGATACGTGTTACGACACGCGTCGTGCTGTTTTAGTGGTTTCGCTCTTAAGTTGTTTTCGTCGTGTCGCTACTCTCGTTAGCCACGATACGAACACTTAAGAGGTGGTTGTGTGTTGTTGTGTCGGTTAGATATAGCTAGTTCGTATTTCGTAGCTATTATTGATATATGTATATTGCTTGTTGTTTATATGTTGCAGGTTCGCAGACGAGGACTACGAACACTGCCACAGGGGGATTCAGGTGGTAGATTCATCTAGCTTGGAGTGTGGGTGAGTAGATTTAACATCTACAGGGGAATCGCCCGCATGGCGTTATGCGTCTGGGCTAGAAACCTTTACCTTTGTCGCATATTCTATATCATGTTTAGAATTGCGCAATTACCTTACTGCTTAGTGATAGATTGTGATTGGACTAGTATCCTTAGGACACTGCACTATTATTGACGGCTCAGATTGCGAGAGCACTGATTTGATGCCACACACACCGTCAATAATTGCCATGTCATACACGACCATATTTTAGAAATGCTATTGTATGGTTAGGGACATTGTGACTTTGATACATATTTCTTATTGTTATACTCAGACTTGACATGCTAGTTCCTGTTTACTGATAGGGTTTTGTACCATTAGTAGTAGGTACATATACACCTAGGGACATAGATACAGGTGTACTTGCATACTTTACCTATACCAGATAGGTAGATCACATCAGCATACAGGTAGGTGTACTTGTATTTCATACTTATACCTGATAGGTATATCACATCATGTTATAGGTAGATACCTATATTTCTGCTTTACGATTCATGTATCCATTTATATCTGGTGAATGCTATGCTTTACATTTATACGCTTTCATTACAGTTCATATTGCGTATATTTTAGTCATGGATTATCGCATGATTATATGGATTTTTCATGATGTTTTCTGGATTTGGGAGCCGTGGTAGTTCATGAAATTATGCATACATGAAGACCCGGTTTCCTTGAGATGATATTATAGCATCCACCATGAGATTTATCGGTGCGGATATATATATCCTATGCGAGGAGGCGTCGAGAGCCGCATGAGGATACATGGTGGGGCCCGGAGGTACCCCTAAGCAAGAATGTTGTCGGAGTGAGCCGATGTCGCATTGAGGCGATGAGGCCTAGGGGAGCCATACTTTCCGGTGACATTACCAGAGACTCGGCGGATATCAGGGGGATACCGTTGGGAGTCATGTGCGTATCGATACGTCGAGAGGCGAGGGGCAGAGCGAGGCACTCGGGCTCTCGTGATAGCGTATGATACGTACTTATCAATATTTCTGTGTCGATGCTTGACACATTGGTTTTATGATATTCCTAAATACTCTTGTATATATAACAGGGGATTGAGCCGCTGTTATATATGCCTTTACACCAATATTAGTGGAATGGGACGCTAATATATGTGTATTGCCCTCATCATATTATTATGTCATTATATTTAGGATGTTAGAACTGTGCTGGAGATTTGACTTGAGACTCATGAGATTCATTGGGATTGGATGATGATATCGTACACACTAGTGATGTGAGATCCACTTAGTGTGGTACATATGATATATTGTGAGATATACTGAGATTGTACAGACGAGATATGTGGGATCCATTAGCTGTTGTACATGAGATATATGTGAGATATACCAGATATTGTATATACGAGAGATGTGAGATTCACTTGTGTTGTACATGAGATATATGGGAGATATACTGTTATTGTACATACGAGAGATGTGAGATCCACCTACTGCTGTACATTTGACATGGGAGATATACTGTTGTTGTACCTATTAGATATGTGAGATCTATTCGATGTGTACATTCGACACTTTTGTGAGATACATTTGATAGAGCGGATTTGAGGAGATGTGACACTTAGATGATATGAGAGCTATTTGGTGACTGATTGAGGAATTGGGATTTGATTTGTCTTATGGGATTGTGATCCTACCACGATGTCAGGATGCCGTGGAATTGACATATTTCACTCCATACCTCATCTATATATACTTGTGCACTGTTTCATGTGTTAGGAGTACCTGTGAGCGTACCTTCATGAGTGTTGCACATTTACTTTCTCATATCCCCAGAGCATGATTATTGCATACTGTTGTCACATTATTATTGCAGGATATATTGGTGGTACTTGAGAGTGTACTTTCCATTATTACGTACTCATGACATGTTATATTGGAAATGGACATATATTAGATTCATGCTGTACGTTCATTCTTGCGATTACCTGCATATGTTATTTACTATTCACGAGTTGGCAACTCACCCCCGTTGTGCCACAGGTTTTGCTGGAGTTTCCCCAAAGTAGTCAAGGCAAGCTATTCAGCTTTTCAGCTTCACACTCATCTATCATCTTTTGGGTTTGCGGATACCACTTCGCCTGTTAGTGTGCAGTTTTGCCAGGTGGGTTTTGTGGGTATCTGAGATTTGTATTGTATATATTCGTTGTATATTGTACTCTCCATCTACTAGCAGTATATTGTGACTTAGAGACTTGGTGAGGACGATTTGTATATATTGTGGATTTGTGGATTTTATACAGTTTCTTTCTTTTGTCTCTTATTTCTTCGCTACGGCGTCGTATATCTGTTGTGGTGTTGTTTTCCGACGTTGGGCGTGGATTTTGCTCCCGTTTGGGATGCTTTACTTTATATTCATGTTGTACCCTTTTTAGGGGCTTGTTTTACAAAGGAGGTGCTGCCAAAATTTTACAGAAAATGTGGACCATTTTAAAGAATTTGGGTTGTGATTTCAAATATTTCTAAAACTTTATATTATCTTTTTCCGTATTTTTATGGTTTAGATTTCTGGGTTTTGGCTTTCTTTTACTGCGTTACGTCTGGAGGCGTTGCGTAGTATTAGGGCCATCACGTACCTTTTTGGGTCGTGACAAAGTTGGTATCAGAGCGTGGTTTTACCTTTCGGAGTGTAGGATGACCTGGTATGATGGAGTAGGTAACCTAAGCGGAGTAACGTAGTGTGTGTATGTCTGCAGCATACTCACGATGCAGTATTTCGCCTAAAGTGCCTAAGTACAATTTCTTGAGATTCCTTCCTTGATGATTCATATCCTTGAGATTCGATTTCCTTGTTCTTATCGAATCCTATCTCTATTTATAGCTTTGCCATTGATGACTACGGGGACTCAGAGTGATGCAGCGAGAGCCGAGGTCAGGGTTAGCTCGGGTGAGACGAGCACTGACCAGCAGGGCACTCGTGTTGCACAGTTGCAGATGGATCAGTCTTCGACTGATCAGCTAGCTAGACTTGTGACAGAGATGCAGGATTTGCGCCAGACGATGAGATCATTGGTTGATGCCATTCGAGCGCAGCGACAGGAGGTTGTCACCCCAGTTGGACAGTTGTTCCTTGGGATCAGAGTGCAGCAGTCTGTCACATACGTAGCACCAGTGGATGTAGCCCCAGTCGACGAGACACGTATTCCAGAGACTTTACGAGTTCCAGGACAGTGGAGGACCCGTACAGGTGTGCCAGTCCAGGGACAGAGGTTCAGTTGTCGTGATAGGTTTCGTGCACGGCATAGGAGTACAAGAGGTGTGAGACGAGGACAGTCGTCTAGTCCTTATCCCCAGGATGGTCAGCAGTTTTCTTCCGGATGTTATCGGTGCGGGAGTTTGGATCATCGAGTTAGAGTTTGTACTGAGCCACGTAGACGCGAGACAGCTATACCGCAGAGTGGAGGATATCAGCCAGTTGTGGGTAGGAGGCAGACACGAGGGTTTGTTTCTACTCATCCGGACGCGCGGACGTCCAGTGCAGATTTGTCAGGTATCCTTGTTCATGTTTGCTGTAGTACTTGTTGGTTTTTCGCACTTTGTGCCGTGGTTGGGACGAGGATCGTGTTAGCTAGATCAGCCGTTTAGTTGTGTTAATTTCTGTCAGCGATTCTTTTGTTGCGCGACACGTATTTCAGTCGTATGCCAATTGGTGAGGAGATTTTGCCGTCATTGGATCCTTCTAGAGATGTTGGATTTGACGTTCTCCTGGGCATGGATTGGTTAGTTACGTGTTAGGCGTCTGTGGACTACCGTGTGGAAACAGTCAGGACTTGTTTTCCCAGCGAGTCAGTCCTTGTTGTGCAGGTGGATAGTTGTGCCGCCTCTCACAGCTTGAATTCAGCCTTTTTCCGCTAGTCAGCTTTGGAGGAGATGTCGTGGATTCTTGGCGTTCATTCGAGATACCGGAGCCACATTGGGATTGTTGGGCTGGGTACTTTTCGTGCAAGAGTTTTCCGACGATATTCCAGGAAAGCTAGCGAAATTCAGGGAGCTTAAGGATCGGCTGCAGAGTTGTTTGTTGGGAGGTTTGTGTGTCCGAGTGTTTCGCTTTTGGGAGCTCCTATTTCTGTTCGTTCTGGAGGATGACGACAGATTGCGGTTGTGGATTGTTGGATCGTCAATTGAACCGGCTTATGGTGCGGTTAGGTATCTGTTACCTTGATTGGACGATTCTTCGATCAGCTCCAGAGTGCGAGACTTTTTCTAAGTTTGTTTGGGATCAGGTCAACATTGTTGCGGGTTCGGAGTGGTGGCATTCCGAATTTTGCTTTTGTGCGTGCTACGGGCAGTTGTGTTTTGGTAGTGTCGTTGGACTTGCCAATGCCCTAGCAGCAATTATGGGATATGATGTACCAGATTTCTTCAGGCCGTTCCTCGACCAGTTATTGTTGTGTTTTGACGACATTCTGGTCATTTTCTTTGTGTTTTGAGGAACAGGAGCAGCATTTGAGAATGTGTTTTGCAGACATTGGTAGAGCCCAGTTGTTGCTAGTTTCTCGGAGTGTTCCTTCAGGCTTGTTTGTGTTGACTCCTAGGTCTTGTAGTTACGGGAGACGGTTTTGTATGGTTCCGAGGGAGATCGTGACCGTACAGCTTAGGCCCAGACTTGTGTATGGACAGAGGTCCTTTGATGTTGGGTTTAGCAGGTTTTTACCGCCGTTTCGTGCAGGATTATTAGAGTATGGTTGCACCGTTGACTGTGAAGACCAGGTAAGGAGGTTCTCTTTTGATCTGAGGCATGTGTACGGAGTTCTCAGCAGTTGGAGATTCGGTTTGCAACTGCATCAGTTCTTTGCTTTTGATTCGGAGACCTTGATTGTGACAAGGTTGTGCTAAGTTAGGGATGCGTTGATGTACCTGATGATTATCGGGTGGAGACGTGAAATCCTAGAGTAAGCATATCAGTCAACTCTCTATGCTCATTCAAGTTCCACCAGCTTTGACGTGACTTGTGAGATAGTTACAGGTGGACAGGAATGTGAAGAGAAATTTCAGGTTTCGTCTCAAGGTGTTTGTGTGGTTTGTTGTTTGCGGCAGTTGGGATCGTCACTCGCCATTGTTAAGATACTTCTGGATAGCTGTTATCAGGAGACATTTCAATTGGCAACCTTTAGGTTTGGTCAGGTAGTGTCGATCACCAGTCTGTTTTTCTGACTCTACGTAGTAGGATTTTGGACCTCAGTTTGTCTAGAGACTTCGGAGATGTTCCAGTTGGTTCAGGTCAGGATGATAGTAGCCCAGTGCACACAGAGGTCTTATGCCGACCATGTAGGTCGCAGACTTGAGTTCGCAGTGGGAGATCATGTATTCCTACGGACTTTGCCGATGTATGACATGTTGAGTTTTGGGAAGCTTATCCCAGGATTTTTGGTCCTTTTGAGATCCTTTATGTGAGTTAGTTTTCGTTGCCCGTAGTTTGGCACTTCCGCCCAGATTATAGATTATTCACCCCGTTTTCATGGTGTTGATTTTTGCGAATACCTTCATGACTTTTTCACATGATTCAGCACAGACCATGGTTTGGACTCGATCTTTTCGTTCACCGACAGCCATGTGTGTAAATGGTTCGGCAGGTGAAGAAACTTCGGTCAAGGGTCTTGCCATCTGTGAAGAGTTCTCTTGGACATAGCTGTATAGTGAGAAGATCACTTGGGAAGCTGCGAGTGAGATTTGGGAGTTTTGTACTCTTCTCTTTGAAGGTATGCTTGGTGAAAATTTTAAATTCGGGGACGAATTTTTATAAGGGGGGGAGATTGTAACGATCTAGAAATCGTTTTGTGTTTGTTTCTGTTTTTGGGTGAAATTCATCGGTATTTTCAGTTTTATACCGATTGCGATCAAACGGCCATATCGACTTACCAGCACCTAGTTTTGAGAAAATAAAGCTAGTGCGCACACTTTGAGAGTATATGGGACGTTTTGGTGCAATTTGAATTTTTCCCATTTTTAATGTTATTTTAATCCGGTTTGCACTTTTCTGGAAATCTTCTCTTTTCTACTTTTCTAAAATTTTTCCTAAGTGAACTTAACCTTAGCATAATGGTTTGTGTGGCCTAGGTTTAATGGGGAATTAGAAAAAGAAAAGAATAGAAAGGATAAGAAGAGAAGGTGCATGAATGTGGACTTTTGTGTGTGTGTGTTGACTTTGCAATTAATGTGAGGAAATTGCAAGGAAATTGCCTCTCTCTCTCTCTCCCTCACACTTGGCCGAGCCTATCCTTTCCCCTACTGCCTTGTGCAATTTTCCCTCTCACTTCTTCATTATTCTTTCACAAAACAATCACAAATTCATATCTTTACACAAAAATCACATCTTGTGCATGATTTTCTCATTTTTCTTCACTTGGAGCATGCAAGCTTGGATTCTTGGTGTTCTTTTGGTGTAGGTAAACTCTTTTACTGCTATTTATATGCTTTTTAGTGTAACTTTGCAGTTTATATTGATAAATTAGGGTTTGTTGCGAAATATCGTATTTTGATGTCGGTTTGTAGTTTTTAGAACCTGCTTTGATCCGGGATGTTTACTGTTAAATTAAACATAGTGGTTGTGATGTACTGGAGGACCTGGAGCACCACCATCAACACGACACCCATCCCACCGGCCTGGGCCGGCGACAGCAAAAGGAGGGGCCGGCGACGCCGGCCATCTTGAGGAGTTAGGGTTTGGGTCTTGGTCTGTAGGTGTCTGCTAGGGTTTGGGTTCCTCTGGTCTTGTTGAAATTGTTTAGTTTTCACAGTAGGAAAATCTGGGATCAGTTGTGCAGTTTCTAGTGTTTCGTGTTCGTGCGATACGTGTTACGACACGCGTCGTGCTGTTTTAGTGGTTTCGCTCTTAAGTTGTTTTCGTCATGTCGCTACTCTCGTTAGCCACGATACGAACACTTAAGAGGTGGTTGTGTGTTGTTGTGTCGGTTAGATATAGCTAGTTCGTATTTCGTAGCTATTATTGATATATGTATATTGCTTGTTGTTTATATGTTGCAGGTTCGCAGACGAGGACTACGAACACTGCCACAGGGGGATTCAGGTGGTAGATTCATCAAGTTTGGAGTGTGGGTGAGTAGATTTAACATCTACAGGGGAATCGCCCGCATGGCGTTATGCGTCTGGGCTAGAAACCTTTACCTTTGTCGCATATTCTATATCATGTTTAGAATTGCGCAATTACCTTACTGCTTAGTGATAGATTGTGATTGGACTAGTATCCTTAGGACACTGCACTATTATTGACGGCTCAGATTGCAAGAGCACTGATTTGATGCCACACACACCGTCAATAATTGCCATGTCATACACGACCATATTTTAGAAATGCTATTGTATGGTTAGGGACATTGTGACTTTGATACATATTTCTTATTGTTATACTCAGACTTGACATGCTAGTTCCTGTTTACTGATAGGGTTTTGTACCATTAGTAGTAGGTACATATACACCTAGGGACATAGATACAGGTGTACTTGCATACTTTACCTATACCAGATAGGTAGATCACATCAGCATACAGGTAGGTGTACTTGTATTTCATACTTATACCTGATAGGTATATCACATCATGTTATAGGTAGATACCTATATTTCTGCTTTACGATTCATGTATCCATTTATATCTGGTGAATGCTATGCTTTACATTTATACGCTTTCATTACAGTTCATATTGCGTATATTTTAGTCATGGATTATCGCATGATTATATGGATTTTTCATGATGTTTTCTGGATTTGGGAGCCGTGGTAGTTCATGAAATTATGCATACATGAAGACCCGGTTTCCTTGAGATGATATTATAGCATCCACCATGAGATTTATCGGTGCGGATATATATATCCTATGCGAGGAGGCGTCGAGAGCCGCATGAGGATACATGGTGGGGCCCGGAGGTACCCCGAAGCAAGAATGTTGTCGGAGTGAGCCGATGTCGCATTGAGGCGATGAGGCCTAGGGGAGCCATACATTCCGGTGACATTACCAGAGACTCGGCGGATATCAGGGGGATACCGTTGGGAGTCATATGCGTATCGATACGTCGAGAGGCGAGGGGCAGAGCGAGGCACTCGGGCTCTCGTGATAGCGTATGATACGTACTTATCAGTATTTCTGTGTCGATGCTTGACACATTGGTTTTATGATATTCCTAAATACTCTTGTATATATAACAGGGGATTGAGCCGCTGTTATATATGCCTTTACACCAATATTAGTGGAATGGGACGCTAATATATGTGTATTGCCCTCATCATATTATTATGTCATTATATTTAGGATGTTAGAACTGTGCTGGAGATTTGACTTGAGACTCATGAGATTCATTGGGATTGGATGATGATATCGTACACACTAGTGATGTGAGATCCACTTAGTGTGGTACATATGATATATTGTGAGATATACTGAGATTGTACAGACGAGATATGTGGGATCCACTAGCTGTTGTACATGAGATATATGTGAGATATACCAGATATTGTACATACGAGAGATGTG
Organism: Agapanthus africanus; assembly: GCA_030015575.1. Taxonomy (NCBI): domain Eukaryota; kingdom Viridiplantae; phylum Streptophyta; class Magnoliopsida; order Asparagales; family Amaryllidaceae; genus Agapanthus; species Agapanthus africanus. The sequence continues at coordinate 533,773,665 of CM057339.1, forward strand.
AGATTCACTTGTGTTGTACATGAGATATATGGGAGATATACTGTTATTGTACATACGAGAGATGTGAGATCCACCTACTGTTGTACATTTGACATGGGAGATATACTGTTGTTGTACCTATTAGATATGTGAGATCTATTCGATGTGTACATTCGACACTTTTGTGAGATACATTTGATAGAGCGGATTTGAGGAGATGTGACACTTAGATGATATGAGAGCTATTTGGTGACTGATTGAGGAATTGGGATTTGATTTGTCTTATGGGATTGTGATCCTACCACGATGTCAGGATGCCGTGGAATTGACATATTTCACTCCATACCTCATCTATATATACTTGTGCACTGTTTCATGTGTTAGGAGTACCTGTGAGCGTACCTTCATGAGTGTTGCACATTTACTTTCTCATATCCCCAGAGCATGATTATTGCATACTGTTGTCACATTATTATTGCAGGATATATTGGTGGTACTTGAGAGTGTACTTTCCATTATTACGTACTCATGACATGTTATATTGGAAATGGACATATATTAGATTCATGCTGTACGTTCATTCTTGCGATTATCTGCATATGTTATTTACTATTCACGAGTTGGCAACTCACCCCCGTTGTGCCACAGGTTATGCTGGAGTTTCCCCAAAGTAGTCAAGGCAAGCTATTCAGCTTTTCAACTTCACACTCATCTATCATCTTTTGGGTTTGCGGATACCACTTCGCCTGTTAGTGTGCAGTTTTGCTAGGTGGGTTTTGTGGGTATCTGAGATTTGTATTGTATATATTCGTTGTATATTGTACTCTCCATCTACTAGCAGTATATTGTGACTTAGAGACTTGGTGAGGACGATTTGTATATATATTGTGGATTTGTGGATTTTATACAGTTTCTTTCTTTTGTCTCTTATTTCTTCGCTACGGCGTCGTATATCTGTTGTGGTGTTGTTTTCCGCCGTTGGGCGTGGATTTTGCTCCCGTTTGGGATGCTTTACTTTATATTCATGTTGTACCCTTTTTAGGGGCTTGTTTTACAAAGGAGGTGCTGCCAAAATTTTACAGAAAATGTGGACCATTTTAAAGAATTTAGGTTGTGATTTCAAATATTTCTAAAACTTTATATTATCTTTTTCCGTATTTTTATGGTTTAGATTTCTGGGTTTTGGCTTTCTTTTACTGCGTTACGTCTGGAGGCGTTGCGTAGTATTAGGGCCATCACGTACCTTTTTGGGTCGTGACAATATCATTATTGATAGGTAGATACACATATCTTGCTATATCGACATGGTTACACACACCTGGTTATAACTACATATTCACCTTTATTTGATGTTATATGGACTTGGAGAAATTTAGGAACCGCATGATATATATTAACTTGTTGCAGTTAAATAGCGGCTTTTCTTTTATATGCTCACATTACAGTTTTTTTTTGCATATATTATATTTCATGGATTTCGCATTGATAGATGGTTTTCATATGATGTCCTCTGATAATTTTACTCCTATGTATATATAACATTGGAATGGGACGCTGTTATATATATATATATATATATATATATATATATATATATCTTAGTGGAATGGGACGCTAATATATATGTATACATGTCTAATTTATATATATCTTCATAATGATTCATGCAAATATACTTATTCATTACTTGATGTTTTCTGGATTTGAGGACCGTGGTAGTTTTCATGAAATTATGCATTATTTGAAAAACGCGGTTTCTCTTGATATGATATTTCAGCGTCCACCATGAGATTTCTCGGTTCTGAGATTGTGATATATACCCGATGCGAGGAGTGCAGTGGGTCGTGTCCGGGTACATGGTGGAGCCCGATACCGTTCCCCTCGGCAAGAAGATCGACGGTACATGCCGATGAGCCTGGAAGGTGGGCAAGTACCTACCGGTGATAGTATTTAGACTCGGCGGTTATCGTGGGGATACCGATCGGAGTCATGTATGTATGGATATGTGGAACTTCGAGGGTCCAAGCTGTGCACTCGTGTTTTCCAGATAGCGTATGGTACGTACCTATCAGGGTCAGTCGTGGTGACAGAACCGAACAGAGGAGTATTTATGTGTCGATGCTAGACACTTGGTTTCATGTTGTTTTCGGGTGTCGGTGTTTGACACTTTGGTTTCTATATGACTTACAGGATGTGTTTTATCCTATACTCCGCATTTATTTTATATGCATTGCTTCATTTATTAGTAGTACCAGATAGAGTACCTTTCATGACTGTTGCATATACATATTGCCATTTATTGCTTCATGTATTAGTAGTACCTGATAGAGTACCTTTCATGACTGTTGCATACATATGGCCATTTATTGCTGTTAGCTTGCATGTGATAGATTCGCGCAGTACGTGCATACTTGCGATTACCAGCATATGTTATTTACTATTCACGAATTGGAAACTCACCCACGTTGTGCCACAGGGTTTGCATGTTTTTCCTCAGAGTAGTCGAGGCAGGGCTTCTACCGATCATATCATCTTTTGCAGCGGATACCGCTTCGGCTTACTACGTGCGGTTTTGCTATTGGTTGGTTTTGCGGCTATCCGATGATGCTCTTGTATATCTTTGTACCTTGTACTCTCCATCTACCATTTTCATGTATTGACTTAGAGACTTGATGTGAGGACGATATTGTATATTTTTGATGACTTAGAGGTCTTTTATGCAATTTTATTTATATCTTGTTTTATTTCTTCGCTACTGCGTCGTATATTTGTTGTGTTGGTTGCTTTCCGCCATTGGGCATGGATTTTCTTCCGGTTGGGGATACTTTAATTATATTTATGTTGTATCCATTTTTGGGGTTAGTTTTTACAAAGGAGGTGCTGCCAAAATTTTTATGAAATTAAAGTTGGACTTTAAAGAATTTTGTTTGAGATTTCAAACGTTTTGAAAATACTATTATCACTTACTACTTTTGATGGTTTAGATTGCTGGGATTTCGGCTTACTTAAATTGCGTTACGCCTGTTGACGTTGCGTAGTTTAAGGGCCGTCACGTGCCAATTTCGGGTCGTGACAGTTCATCTGCAATATGGAATGCCTATTATTGCATCAGACGAATGTATAAGTCTATATATGATATCTAGTAGGCGTTGCTTATGTTTTGCATCCACGCTAGTCCAACCCCCGCTATGTCGTTAGTTTAGTAACCTAACGGGTGATGATGGGGCTAGTGGCAAATGCGGATGGCATAAGCGTACGTTGTATTTTCGTTTTTTCTGCAATAGAAGGTTAAATGATGGGGCTGCATTACATTAATACAATGTAAACAAACCTAAGCTGAATCGTTGGAACAGTTTTTAAACCACTCGGATTTTCAAAATGGTAAAACTTTCAAAATGCGGAACTTAAACCACTCCTTTTAAAAGCAATCAGATTCCTTCAATTATATAAAGTTCACTACGTTCGCGGTTTCGCCAAAACCATATGTAACCCTCTATCATTTCATATGAATATTCAATAGTATTCAAGCTATGTTTGTTGGCCTTAGTCAAGGCATAGTGATTGGTAGCTGCTGGGTATTCATATGTTGCATAGATAGATGCGTTGGTTTGGGACATTCATACTACTTTGTTTGCCTTAGTCAAGGGTAGGTATGGGTGGGTTCAAATTAACCTGGATAATGACTGGTAGAACTTGACATGTGACTTATGATTTGTTGGCCTTAGTCAAGGTCATAAGAGCATGGGGCAAAAATTCACATCGGGAGTTTCTAAAGAAACTGAAACTTGTTAGTGTTGCATACCATATGGAGTGTGATAATTTTGGTAGGATTCCTTCGACTTTATAACACGATGATATTTGGATCCCGACCCTACTGTGAGTATTTGCTACTCCTCAGGAGATTTTTTCACTTTACGATCAATGCTATAAACCAAGTTTGTGTCTAGAAAGTGTTTGTAGGGCCACGCCTCCTGGGAGAAGAGCTTATTTAATTAAGGAACTTCGCGAAAGAGTCGTAAAACCTCCCTCGAAGTACTGACACTAACCTGGCTGAACGGTTAAGCAAGTATTGTACGGTGAGACTAATCCCGACTAATTCTTCTTTTCTGGTTTGAGGAAGGATTCGAGATACGGTGGGAGCCATCCTGTTTAGACAAATTTAAAACCAATCTAAACTTACAAGAGCATCATTCTAAAGTGTTTCTTCTCTCTCTCCTAAATGCAGAGACCAAAGATGACTGGCCTTAAGTTATTGTTAGACAAAAATATATTGACAGGACCAAACTATAAAGATTAGATCAGGAATATCAAGATGGCTATAACTTATGACAAATTGAGGTATGTCCTTACTACAAAATCCCCCGCCGTCCCAGGTCCAGAATCCAGTATCACGGAAAAGGAAATCTGTAAGACTAAGGAGATTGACTGCGCGAAGGCCAAATGCCTCGTGCTTGCCTCTATGGACAATGAACATCAGAGGAGGCACGAGAATATGGATCTTCAATCTACATTTCTCCACACCAAGGAACTGTATGGAGAGAAATCTCATATCGCTAGATACGAGACCTCGAAGAAGCTATTTCTGTCTAGGCTGGCCGTCGGATCATCTGTAGGGGAACACGTCCTTAAGATGATTAGCTACATTGAGGAGCTTGCGGACCTCGGGACCATGTTAGAGAATGAGCTGTATACAGACTTAATTCTGCAGTCCTTTCCTTCCACCTACGCCCAGTTTATCTTGAATTTAATATTCAAAGTAAAGAATTTGAACTTTCGGAACTCCTCAACATGTTGAGGAGTGCAGAGGGCACCCTGCAGAAAGCCAGGGAAATACCCGCTCTACTTGTCGGTAGAACTTCCTCTTCTATGTCCATGGCGAAAGCCAAAAGAAAGAACAAGAAGGCCACCACCAAGCCGAGAGGCGGTGTTAGTAAGGTGGAAGCGAAGGGCAAGGCATGAGTAGCGGGGCTGATAGTAGGGAAGGAAGAATGCTTCTACTATCATTAGAAGGGCCACTGGAAGGAAGAATGCTTCTACTGTCATTAGAAGGGCTACTGGAAGAAAGATTACAGGGCATAGAAGGCCAAGAAACAGGACTCGAAGCAAGTTGTGGCTTCGGCTTCAGGCGTGTTTGTTATTGACAACTGTCTGTCAATCAACTCTACTTCTTGGGTATTGGATACTGGATCAGGATCTCATATCTGTAATTCTTTGCAGGCATTGGGAATCCGTAGAGTTCTGAAGACCGGTGATATGACCCTCAGGGTTGCTAACGGAGCTAGCGTGGATGCTGTGTCCATAGGGGAATATCACCTTGGATTGACGAGTGGACATATTTTGGTTTTACGCAACTGTTTTTGTGTACCTAGTTTGACTTGTAATATCATTTCAGTATCTTTTTTATCAAAAGAAGGTTATGATTTTACATTTGTAAGCGATGCTGTAAACATCCACCTTAATCATGGTCTGATTGGGTCAGGTACTCTAAACAACGGTATATACGTATTAAACCAACTTCAAATTTTCAATGTCTAGAATACACTTAAAAGAAAGTCTCAGGAATTAAATCGGGCTTTCTTATGGCATTGTAGACTGGGTCACATCAATGAAACATGGTTGACTAAATTACATAAGTGAGGGATATTTGGATCAGTTCAATTATCAGTCTTATGCAACTTGTCAATCTTGTCTCATGGGAAAGAAGACAAAAACTCCGTTCACTGGACACGGAGTAAGAGGGAGAGAGCTCTTAGAACTCATACACAGTGATGTATATGGTCCAATATCTACACATGCGCGAAGTGGTTATTCTTACTTCATTACTTTTACGGATGATTTCTCTAGGTATGGTGTAACACCTTAGGATGTGTTAGTGACTAATTATATTTAAATAAAGGGTTTTTAATGAAAAGTTTACCAAATTGTGTTTCAAATATTTTTCCTAATTTAATAAATATTTTTCTAAAATTTTCCTAGGCTTGCACACACATGTGCATGTAAACTAGGGTTTTTAAATGAGTTATTACCATGATTAGTGACCATGGTGGGTTAATCATGGGGATTAAGTCTTTTGGGTTTTAATTGAGTTTAATTAGTTAATTAATAGTTGATTTAATTTGAATTTATCCTTAGGGTGTTGACTTGGTGAGAGAGAGAGAGAGACTGCATCATGGCTTGAGCCATGCTTGCAATTATGAGGAGAGAGAGAGTCAGGGGTTGACATTGGGGTGATGATTTCCTCTCAATTGTTTTGTTTTCTTTCTCTCAAACCTCACTCACACACACACACACACACACACACTTACCTCTACACCAGCAGCTGAAGCATGCAACAGAGAAGCACAGCAGCAGCATCAGTGAGCAGCATCAACAACAGCAGCAGAGAGCAACAGCAACAGCAGCAACAGAGACTTCACAGCAGCAGCAGCAAGCATCAACTTCGACAGCAGCTCCTTCCCTTCACTTCATCTACTTCCTCCAGCTCCCTAGGGTCGATTGTGAGGTATATTTCCTAAACTTACTCCCTAGTTTACTTGTTTAGGGTAGTTTTGCTTCGGTTAGTGGTTTTTGGTGCGATTTAGTGCGATATGGGGTGTTTAGTGTGAACCTTGGCCAAGTGATGTGTGTTTTGGTTTCAGTAGGATGATAGAGTGTTGTTAAGGCCATATTAACCTAGCTTTAACCCCGATTGCACTGATAAACCACCAGATCCCTATTTGATGCATTTCGTCGTTTTAAAGCTAAATTTGAGTTTCTGGGAACTGCTATCGACCCGATGGGTTCAGGTTAATTTTGAGAAGACTGCAGTGTAGTGGCTAGGTACTTATACCCCTGCTAGAACCCGACCCCCAAACTCCGTACCGTGGCCGCCAATTATTTCGTTCTGGCCGCAATTTGCGGCCAGATGGGTAGGGTTTGGGTTGTGGATTGGTCCCTTGGGTGTATTCTGCTGTGTATAGTGTTATGATATATATATTTTTGTATGTTAAGTTCTGTATTAAAATCTGGGGCTTATTACCTATTTCTCGTATTTTCTAAACCTTCGCGACACGCGTGATACGTGTGTGAATTTGGGGTTTCTGCGTATCGCGACGCGTCAGGGTAGTTTCAGGCGCGTGATCACACGATTTAGCGTATCGCGCACACGCGCGATTGGTTTGCGACACGGGTTTCTAGTTGGACCCTAATACCACGTTTTTGTGAAATTAAGCTTATGTGTGATTTACGTTATGTGATTCTAGGTTCGCAGGCGAGTGAGACGGACGCTGCGAAGAAGGGCAAGCAAGTCGTCGGCTACACTTAGCGCGAGACTTCGATGAGTAGATTTAACATCTACGGGGATATCGCCCGCATGGCGTTATGCTTCAGGGCAGATAGGACCTTATTATTATATGTTGCATTTACCTTATGTACTGTCATTGCATATTGCATTCCCTGCTGTATGTATGCTTAGAATTGATAGAACACCGCACTATTATTAACGGTTCATGTTGCACGAGCACTGATCTGCATGCTACACACACACACCGTTAGTAATTGCCATGCTACACACACACACCGTTAGTAATTGACACACACACCGTCAGGGTGGTTTCGCTGCGCAGTAGACGGTGAGCCCGGCGGAGGGACCACTACCTACCGGTGATTGGTTGGACCTGGCAGTTGTCCGGAGGATACTGGCCAGAGTCGAGAGATGGAAGCGGGATGATCTGTACTGCCGGGGCCGAGGGCCGACACCGCAGACAGACCCCGTGCACTGATCCAGACTGACGGAGCCCGGTATATAAGGATTTGCGTGTCGATGCTGGACACGAGTATTTTATGATGTTTTGGGTGCCGATGTTGGGCACTCGTGATTTCTAAGAGGTTTACAGGATTTGAGGGCCGATGGGTGTGCCGGCGCCTGAGTTATTTGGGATTTGGGTGCAGTTGTGGGCACCGATTGTTTTCCACGTTGATATTCCGTGTGGATGTTGTTTATCCCATGCTCAGCATTGATTACCATATACCTCATCCTGTAGTTATTTTACCTGATAGAGCATCTGTATGATTATTGCACATACTGCTTATCACGCATTGCTATTATCTGCTGGCATTTGTTAGAGTAGCGCAGTACGTGCATGCTCGCGATTACCTTTATATGTTATCTCTATTCACGAGTTGGCAACTCACACCCGTTGTGCCACAGTATTTGCAGGTTGCCCTCAGCATAGTCGCGGCAGGTTGTCTTTTGCATCTTTTGGCTACAGATACCACCACAGTTGCGGTGAGAGCTGGTTTGCATTTAGGTGGGTTGTGGTATTCTGAGTACTTTTATTGTATCCCTTTTGTATCTAGTACTCTCCATCTACCATTTATGTACTGGACTTAGATACTGTGTGAGGACGATGATGTATATTTTGTATTCTGGTGTCGAGCTCGTAGTAGCCGACTGTTTTTATACGCAGTTTATTTTCTGTGATGTTTACTTATTGCTTAATCTTCGCTACGGCGTCATATATTACTCTTGTGATGTTGGTTTCCGCCGTTGGGCGTGATTGCTCCCTTTTGGGGATGTTTCATTTCATTATATTTCATTTCACTTATATCCTGTTTTGTACCCGATCTCGGGGCTACTTTTACAAAGGAAATGCTGCCAAAATTATTCAAATGATTAAGTAACTTTAAAAAGGAACTTATTGAATTATTTAATGTTTTTTAAAAGCTTTAACTAAATGTTTTCAACACTCACTATTTTTAAATGGTTTTGATTTCTGGGTTCGGCTTACTTAGTCGCGTTACGCCTGTAAACGTAGCATGGTTAAGTGCCGGTCACGAGTCGAAATATTCGGGTCATGACAAAGTTGGTATCAGAGCATAGGTTTTACCTTCGGAGTGTAGGATGACCCTGTTATGATGGAGTAGGTAGCTGCAGCAGGGTAGCGTAGCGTGTGTATGTTCCGCGGCATACTCACGACACGGTACTCCGCCTAAGCGACCTTAGGACTTGTTGATTTAAATCCCTTCTTATATTCTTGTGATTCGATTCTTGTATTCTTATCGAATCCTAATTTTCTTTCAGCCATTATGCCGCCAAAGACTACGAGGGCGCAGAGAGCGGCCGCGAGGGCCGAGATTCCAGTTGACTCATCCGAGACGAGGACTGATCCGGGCAGTACACCGGTAGTACCCGTGCAGGCTGTTCCTGCCGTGACAGATCAGATCGCCACGCTAGGGGCCGGTATGCAGGAGATGTGCCAGGCGGTGGTATCTAGCATGCAGGTGATGCGCCAGATGATAGGATCGCTAGTTGAGACGCTTCGAGCGCAGCGACCAGAGGTAGCTCCACCCATTCCAGAGACCGCGATGGTACCTACTGCACAGCCAGTTGCCCTTGCAGCCACGGAGGTGATTACAGTATCGCTATCAGAGTTCATGAGGCTGAAGCATCCGGTCTTCACAGGCACCGATACAGCCGAGGACCCACAGTCTTTCATCGACAGGATGGCCCGGATATGCCGTTCCCTCAGATGCGCAGATACGAGATGGGTTGAGTTCGCGAGCTTTCGTCTGGAAGGTCTTGCGCAGAAGTGGTGTGATTCGGTTGAGAAGGGCGGAGCAGCAGGTCTTCCTCCTATGACCTGGACGGAGTTCGTGACAGTATTTCTAGCCCGTTTCCTTCCCCAGAGTGTTAGGGATGCCCGAGCACGCAGATTTGAGTCCTTGCGCCAGACGCCAGGGATGACAGTGGCAAAGTATGACGTGCTGTTTACAGAGCTAGCAGTCTATGCCCCATATTTCGTGGCTACCGAGGAGTTGCGAGTCAAGTGATTTGTTCGAGGCTTGCTTACCCCACTGTTCCTCGCGATCTGCGCGCAGCACTACGAGACCTATGCAGCAGCCGTAGACGCAGCCCTAGCAGTCGAGGAGCACCTGGCTGAGACTTCGACAGCCCTAGAGCCGAAGAGAGTTCGTTCAGGTACATCGGTGCAGAGACAGCCTTTACGACGCCGTGACAGACACCTAGCTGGTGGCAGAGATTCGAGGCGAGTCCAATTGTTCAGCTCTTATCCCCAAGAGGGTCAGCGACCATTATCGGGATGTTTCCGTTGCGGGAGTTCTTATCATCGTGTGCGAGATTGTCCCGAGACACACCGGAGGGAGGCGGCAGCACCGCATGTTACTTTACCACCCTCACCACCCCAGAGGGCGTTGCCTGTTGTACCTACCGTTGCTCCGCGCCAGACTCATACACAGCGAGGTCGTGGGCGTGGAGGAGTTGCTCAGAGAGGACGAGATGACCGAGGCAGAGGGCAGTCAGTCGCAGGTGGTGGACAGGCGCGGGTTTTTGCTTTGACGCATCAGGACGCGCAGGCGTCCAATGCAGTGGTTTCAGGTATCCTTCCTGTATGTACAGTTGATGCACACGTATTGTTTGATCCCGGATCCATGCACTCGTACGTATCCACACACTTCGTGTCGAGTTTTGGTAGAGAGTCCGGTTTGCTTGATCAGCCGCTTGTTGTGACCACTCCCGTGGGAGAGTCGTTTGTTGCTAGGCACGTGTTCCGATCCTGTACCGTCTATATTGGCGAGAGGGAGTTGCCTGTCGACTTGATCCTTCTGGAGATGTTGGACTTCGACGTTCTTTTGGGCATTGATTGGTTAGCCACATGCTATGCTTCTGTGGACTGCCGTGAGAAGACAGTTAGTTTCTGTTTTCCTGGCGAGTCGGTGTTTGTTGTGTTGGGGGACCGTGGTGCCGCTCCTCACAGTGTGATTTCGTCTTTTCACGCTGGATAGCTTTTGAGGAAGGGATGTCAGGGATTTCTCGCTTATGTTTGCGATGCTAGTGCTACACAGGTTCCATTGGATCAGGTTCCGGTTGTTAGCAAGTTCCCTGATGTGTTCCCTGACGAGCTTCCTGGGCTACCGCCCGAGCGCGGCATTTCTTTCTGTATTGATTTGGTTCCTGGCACAGGGCCTGTTTCCATACCGCCTTATCGGATGGCCCCGGCGGAACATCGAGAGTTGAAGGGTCAGTTGCAAGATTTGCTGGATAAGGGACTTATTCGACCCAGTGTTTCTCCTTGGGGTGCTCCAGTCCTGTTCGTCAAGAAGAAGGACGGCAGTTTGCGTCTGTGTATCGACTACCGGCAGCTGAACAGGGTGACAGTGCGGAACAGGTATCCTTTGCCGCGCATCGACGATTTGTTCGACCAGCTTCAGGGGGCATAGTACTTTTCGAGGATCGATTTACGATCGGGCTATCATCAGTTGCGGGTTCGACAGGAGGACATTCCCAGGACAGCTTTCCGTACGCGCTACGGCCATTATGAGTTTTTGGTGATGTCGTTCGAACTCACCAATGCGCCAGCAGCATTCATGGACTTAATGAACCGTATTTTCCGGCCATATTTGGATCTGTTCATTATAGTGTTCATTGACGATATCTTGGTGTATCCCGGAGTAGTGAGGAGCACAAGCAGCACCTGCGGATTACACTGCAGACTTTGAGGGAGCACCAGCTTTATGAGAAATTCTCCAAGTGTGCTTTTTGGCTGGACCGCGTAGACTTCTTGGGGCATGTGGTTTCATGAGACGGTATATGTGTAGACCCGAGGAAGATCGAGGCCGTTCAGGGTTGGCCCAGACCCATATCGGTTACGGAGATTCGCAGCTTTTTGGGGTTGGCCGGTTACTACAGGCGATTTGTGCAGGACTTCTCCAGTATTGCTGCCCCTTTGACCGGGTTGACCCTAAAGGGAGTCCCTTTCGATTGGACGGAGGAGTGCGAGCACAGTTTTCAGCAGTTGCGGACTCGGCTGACGACGGCACCGGTATTATCATTACCTTCAGCCTCAGGCGGGTTTGTGGTCTATTGTGATGCCTCTCGAGTGGGGCTAGGGTGCGTTCTGATGCAGCATGATAGGGTGATCGCATATGCTTCGCGAAAATTGAAGAAACATGAACAAAACTACCCCACTCATGACTTGGAGATGGCTGCAGTGGTCTTTGCACTTAAGATCTGGCGACATTACCTATACGACGAGTCGTGCCAGATATTCACGGATCACAAGAGTCTAAAATATATATTTCAGCAGCGGGACATGAACCTTAGACAGCGCCGATGGATGGAGTTAGTGAAGGATTACGACTGCGAGATCTTGTACCACCCGGGCAAGGCAAATGTAGTGGCGGATGCGTTGAGCAGGAGGCTCGGGGGTAGTCTATCTTATTTGAGCACGGTACGGGGACAGTCGTGGGCAGATTGGCAGATATTATGCGACAGCCGAGTACAGTTCGAGTTCACGCTGATTGGAGGACAGATCGTGCACGCCCACAGTTACTTGACCGCATACATGAGGCACAGCGCAGTGATGACCGATGTTCGGAGATCATGGCACAGATTGGACAGGGCAGATTTTCCGAGTTCGTGATCGATGATCAGGGGGTACTACGATTTGGAGTTAGACTGTGCGTACAAGATGCTGAGGGACTGCGGCGCGAGATTCTCGAGGAGGCACATCGATCGGTGTACAGCGTCCATCCCGGTTCCACAAAGATGTATCATGATATGAGAGATGTTTATTGGTGGGACGGAATGAAGAGGGACATCGCAGATTTCGTGTCGAGATGCCTGACTTGTCAGCATGTCAAGGCTGAGCACCAGAGGCCCGTGGGAGAGCTACAGCCGTTACCCATTCCGGAGTGGAAATGGGAGCAGATTTCGATGGATTTCGTTGCGGGTCTACCTAGGACTAGTCGAGGGTATGACTCCATCTGGGTGATCGTGGATCGTTTGACGAAGGCGGCTCACTTCCTACCAGTGAAGACGACTTTCGGATTTACTCAGTATGCCCAGATCTACATCGACGAGATTGTGCGACTACACGGAGTCCCGACATGTATTGTGTCCGACAGAGGCACCCAGTTTACCAGCCGATTATGGCAGCGGCTTCAGGAGGCTTTGGGCACTCGCTTGAGTTTCAGTACAGCATTTCATCCGCAGACCGACGGACAGTCAGAGCGGACGATTCAGACTCTCGAGGACATGCTCAGAGCGTGTGTATTAGATTTCGGAGGTAGCTGGGATCATCACTTACCCTTGGTAGAGTTCTTCTACAATAACAGCTACCAGGAGACCATTCAGATGACACCGTTTGAGGCTCTCTATGGGAGGAGATGCAGATCGCCCGCCTGTTGGACAGAGCTCAGTGAGGGCAGTATCTTAGGGCCACAGATTGTTGAGGAGACGACCGCGAAGATCCAGTTGATTCGCGATAGGATGAGAGCAGCACAGAGTAGGAAAAGATCTTATGCGGACCGTCGGTGTCGCAGGCTTGAGTTTTCTGTTGGTGAACATGTTTTCTTGAGGGTCTCCCATATGAATGGTGTGATGAGGTTTGGGAAGAAGGGGATGCTCAGTCCCAGATATGTGGGCCCCTTCGAGATCCTCGAGCGTGTTGGTGCAGTAGCATACCGATTAGCCCTTCCGCCCAGCTTTCCAGATGTGCACCCCGTATTTCACGTTTCGATGCTCTATAGATATCTTCATGATCCTTCGCATGCGATTCAGCACCCGACGATCCAGCTGGAGCTTGACCTTTCCTATGCAGAGCAGCCGGTGATGATCTTGGATCGACAAGTGAAGAAATTGAGATCGAAGGACATCTCATCAGTTAAGGTACTTTGGGGAGACCGAAAGCGAGATGATGAAGACGTATCACCATCTTTTCAAAGGTACGTGTAGTTAGATTTTTGAAATTCGGGGACGAATTTCTTTAAGGGGGAGAGATTGTAACACCTTAGGATGTGTTAGTGACAAATTATATTTAAATAAAGGGTTTTTAATGAAAAGTTTACCAAATTGTGTTTCAAATATTTTTCCTAATTTAATAAATATTTTTCTAAAATTTTCCTAGGCTTGCACACACATGTGCATGTAAACTAGGGTTTTTAAATGAGTTATTACCATGATTAGTGACCATGGTGGGTTAATCATGGGGATTAAGTCTTTTGGGTTTTAATTGAGTTTAATTAGTTAATTAATAGTTGATTAAATTTGAATTTATCCTTAAGGTGTTGACTTGGTGAGAGAGAGAGAGAGAGTGCATCATGGCTTGAGCCATGCTTGCAATTATGAGGAGAAAGAGAGTGAGGGGTTGACATTGGGGTGATGATTTCCTCTCAATTGTTTTGTTTTCTTTCTCTCAAACCTCACTCTCTCACACACACACACACACACTTACCTCTACACCCAGCAGCCGAAGCAAGCAACAGAGAAGCACAGCAGCAGCATCAGTGAACAGCAGCAACAACAGCAGCAGAGAGCAACAGCAACAGCAGCAACAGAGAGTTCACAGCAGCAGCCGCAAGCATCAACTTCGACAGCAGCTCCTTCCCTTCACTTCATCTTCTTCCTCCAGCTCCCTAGGGTCGATTGTGAGGTATATTTCCTAAACTTACTCCCTAGTTTACTTGTTTAGGGTACTTTTGCTTCGGTTAGTGGTTTTTGGTGTGATTTAGTGCGATATGGGGTTTTTAGTGTGAACCTTGGCCAAGTGATGAGTGTTTTGGTTTCAGTAGGTTGATAGAGTGTTGTTAAGGCCATATTAACCTAGCTTTAACCCCGAATGCACTGATAAACCACAAGATCCCTATTTGATGCATTTCGTCGTTTTAAAGCTAAATTTGAGTTTCTGGGAACTGCTATCGACCCGATGGGTTCCGGTTAATTTTGAGAAAACTGCAGTGTAGTGGCTAGGTACTGATACCCCAGTAGAACCGGACCCCCAAACTCCATACCGTGGCCGCCAATTATTTCGTTCTGGCCGCAATTTGCGGCCAGATGGGTAGGGTTTGGGTTGTGGTTTGGTCCCTTGGGTGTATTCAGCTGTGTGTAGTGTTATGATATATATATTTTTGTAAGTTAAGTTCTGTATTAAAATCTGGGGCTTATTACCTATTTCTCGTATTTTCTAAACCTTCGCGACACGCGTGATACGTGTGTGAATTTGGGGTTTCTGAGTATCGCGACGCGTCAGGGTAGTTTCAGGCGCGTGATCACACGTTTTAGCGTATCGCGCACACGCGAGATTGGTTTCCGACACGGGTTTCTAGTTGGACCCTAATACCACGTTTTTTGTGAAATTAAGCTTATGTGTGATTTACGTTATGTGATTCTAGGTTCGCAGGCGAGTGAGACGGACGCTGCGAAGAAGGGCAAGCAAGTCGTCGGCTACACTTAGCGCGAGACTTCGGTGAGTAGATTTAACATCTACGGGGATATCGCCCGCATGACGTTATGCGTCAGGGATGATAGGATCTTATTGTTATATGTTGCATTTACCTCATGTACTGTCATTGCATATTGCATTCCCAGCTGTATGTATGCTTAGAATTGATAGAACACCGCACTATTACTAACGGTTCATGTTGCACGAGCACTGATCTGCATGCTACACACACACCGTTAGTAATTGCCATGACACACTCACTGTAGAACTGCCATGTTTTTATTGCTGTAGTTCATTTCATATATGATTCGATATGACTTTCATGGAAACTGGGAGCCGCATGATATCTTTAAAAACGGAACTAATTTTAAAAGCGGTTTTCCCCTATACCTATATCATGGATTGATGTACATGGCACATCGCATTGGATTTACTTCTTGGTGTTGGACTTTCATGTGATTTCTGGTTTTGAGGACCGTGGGATTTTTAAGAAAAGATGCACCATTTGAAAACCCGGTTCCTCGTGATATGATATTTTGGTGCATCCACCACGCGTTTTCTCGGTGCTGAGACGTGTGCTTGAAACCCGATTCGAGGAGATGGATGATCCGTTTGCGGGTTCGTGGTGGACCCGGTATGGTACCGCGGGGCGAGAACGGTTTCGCTGCGCAGTAGACGGTGAGCCCGGCGGAGGGACCACTACCTACCGGTGATTGGTTGGACCTGGCAGTTGTCCGGAGGATACTGACCAGAGTCGAGAGATGGATGCAGGATGATCTGTACTGCCGGGGCCGAGGGCCGACACCGCAGACGGACCCCGTGGGCTGATGCGGACTGACGGAGCCCGGTATATGAGGATTTGCGTTTCGATGCTGGACACGAGTATTTTATGATGTTTTGGGTGACGATGTTGGGCACTCGTGATTTCTAAGAGGTTTACAGGATTTGAGGGCCGATGGGTGTGCCGGCGCCTGAGTTATTTGGGATTTGGGTGCAGTTGTGGGCACCGATTGTTTTCCACGTTGATATTCCGTGTGGATGTTGTTTATCCCATGCTCAGCATTGATTACCATATACCTCATCCTGTAGTTATTTTAACTGATAGAGCATCTGCATGATTATTGCACATACTGCTTATCACGCATTGATATTATCTGCTGGCATTTGTTAGAGTAGCGCAGTACGTGCATGCTCACGATTACCTTTATATGTTATCTCTATTCACAAGTTGGCAACTCACCCCCGTTGTGCCACAGTATTTGCAGGTTGCCCTCAGCATAGTCGCGGCAGGCTGTCTTTTGCATCTTTTGGCTACAGATACCACCACAGTTGCGTTGAGAGCTGTTTTGCATTTAGGTGGGTTGTGGTATTTTGAGTACTTTTATTGTATCCCTTTTGTATCTAGTACTCTCCATCTACCATATATGTACTGGACTTAGATACTGTGTGAGGACGATGATGTATATTTTGTATTCTGGTGTCGAGCTCGTAGTAGCCGACTGTTTTTATATGCAGTTTATTTTCTGTGATGTCTACTTATTGCTTATTCTTCGCTACGGCGTCGTATATTACTCTTGTGATGTTGGTTTCCGCCGTTGGGCGTGATTGCTCCCGTTTGGGTATGTTTCATTTCATTATATTTCATTTCACTTATATCATGTTTTAAACCCGATCTCGGGGCTACTTTTACAAAGGAAATGCTGCCAAAATTATTCAAATGATTAAGTAACTTTAAAAAGGAACTTATTGAATTATTTAAGGTTTTCTAAAAGCTTTAACTAAATGTTTTCAACACTCACTATTTTTAAATGGTTTTGATTTCTGGTTTCGGCTTACTTAGTCGCGTTACGCCTTTAGACGTAGCGTAGTTAAGTGCCGGTCACTAGTCGAAATACTCGGGTCGTGACATATGGACATGTCTTTCTTAATGAAGCATAAATCAGAGGCCTTTGAAAAATTCCGGGAATATAAGAATGGAGCAGAAAAACAAAAAGGCAAAAGTATCAAGGCACTAAGATCTGATCGAGGTAGTGAATACTTAAGTGACGAGTTCCTGGAATACTTAAAAGAGAATGGAATTCTCTCTCATCTTTCTCCTCCATACACACCACAACACAACGGTGTATCGGAAAGGCGGAATCGAAACCTATTGGATATGGTTCGTTCCATGATGAGTAAGGCTGAGTTACCGCGATCCTTCCGGGAATTTGCACTAGAATCAGCTGCATATGTTTTGAACCAGGTTCCTTCTAAGTCAGTGCCTACCACACCATATCAAATGTGGAGTGGGAAGAAACCCTGTCTTAAACACTTTAAGACATGGGGATGTCCAGCTTTTGTTAAAAAACAGCATCACGACAAGTTCAATGCACGTTCAGTAGAGTGTAAGTATGTGGGATACCCAAAGAACTCCAAGGGGTATTTTTTCTATTACACAGAGGAGCAAAAGGTCTTTGTTTCTCGTCATGCCCGCTTCTTGGAAACTGAATTTTTAGAAATTCAGATAAGTGGGAGCGCAATAGAACTGGAAGAAATTCCAGAACCACAAGCTCTGAAAGCTTGGTGGAACCAGAAGTTTCAAATGAATAGGACATTCCCACACCACTCCGCAGGAGTAGTAGGCTGTCTCATCCGCCTGAGAGATACTACGGTTTCTCGTAGACGGGGATAGAGAGGATTGCATCATTGATAATGATGAGCCGACTAACTTCCAGCAAGCTATTCAGAGCACCGACTTGGTAAAATGGCTGGATGCAATATGGACCGAGATGGAGTCCATGTACACCAACAAAGAATGGACTTTGGACATTGCTCCAGAAGGAGTAAAACCCGTAGGCTGAAAATGGATCTTCAGAAAGAAGATTGGTGTATATAGACAGATTGAAACCTATAAGGCTAGACTTGTTGCAAAAGGATTTCGTCAAAGGGCAGGTTTGGATTATGATGAAACCTTTTCTCCAGTGGCTATGCTCAAATCCATTCGGATCCTTCTTGCCATTGCTGCCTTCCACGATTATGAGATTTGGCAGATGGACGTAAAAACTGTTTTTCTAAATGGAAATTTAGAAGAGTGTGTCTATATGGACCAGCCAGTGGGTTTCATTCAGAGTGGGAGCAGCAGTAAAGTGTGCAAGTTGCTTAAGTCTATCTATGGACTAAAACAGGCATCGCGGAGTTGGAACATCAGTTTTGATGAGACGGTCAAAGAATTTGACTTTATCAAAAATCCAGATAAGCCATGTATTTATAGTAAGATTGTAGCTTGAACTGTTGTATTCCTCGTCTTGTACGTGGATGACATTCTCTTGATAGGAAATAACATTCCTATGCTAAAATATGTCAAAGGATTCTTGTCACATAGGCTCTCTTTGAAAGACCTGGGTGATGCCTCTTACATTCTGGGGATCCAGATCTATCGTGATATATCTGAAACGATGTTGGGACTTTCACAGTCCAGGTACATCGACACCATACTGAAAAGATTCAGTATGGAAGATTCTAAGCGCGGTAATTTACCGGCTTGTCACAGAATCACCCTCTCCAAAGAGATGTCTCCTAAGACTGATTTGGAATGGGATCGCATGTCTATTATACCCTACGCTTCTGCAGTAGGCTATATATTGTATGCGATGTTATGTACCGGACCAGATGTTGCTTATGCACTGAGCGTGGTAAGCCGGTATTAGTCGAACCCTAGGGAGAAGCACTGGATAGCAGTAAAGAACATTCTCAAGTACCTGAGAAGGACTAAGGAGATATTATTGGTGTACGGCGGATAGGACCTCCAGATCGAGGCCTTTGCTGACTCCATCTTCCAGAGTGACAAGGATGGCTCCAAATCCATGTCGGGTTATGTCTTTACCCTCAATGGAGGGGCGGTCTGTTGGAAGAGTTCCCAGCAGGACACCATTGATGACTCGACAGTGGAAGCGGAATATATCGATGCTTTAGATGCCGCAAAAGAAGTAGTCTGGATAAGAAATTTATTAAAAGAACTTTAAGTGGTTCCATCCATTGTTGATCCAATACCTCCGTATTATGATAACAATGGGACTATAGCTTTAGCAAAGGAACTCAGGTCCCATAAGAAGTCCAGTCACATCTTGAGGCGGTATCACCTGATCAGGGAGATCGTGGATCGCCGGGAGATCGAGATTCGGAGAGTTACTACTGAGGAAAACACTGAAAATCCATTCACAAAGACCATCCCTCAGACGCAGTTCGAGAGGCTATTCGAGATGATAGGTCTAGGATATGCCAACACATGGCCTTAGTGCAAGTGGAAGATTGTTAGTGTAATATGCCCTAGAAGCCATTATTGTATATTACTAGTTTGTATATTACATTTTGGAAGCTTGGGATATATACACGGATTTATAACAGTCTTGCTCAATATGGTAGTATGCTACTTGGTTTGTATCTATCTTAATATGTGTATATGTTTCTTTTAACATATCGCTAATACATATTGAGGGAACCCTTAGGATCTTTGCTTGACTCCCAGCGTTGTGATGGCAGTCACACTAGTGGGGGTTGGGTAGTCTGCAAGCACATCCTTATACAGGTCCCTAGTCATAGGATTATCGAGACAAGAGCATCGATAATACAGAATAAACTAGTGTATACGCTTCTCATCTCAGGAGGGGAGATGGTCTGTCTACCATCAGTACATTGTACTGGAGATAGTATGTAAGTGCTCATTGGGTTATGAGATACACTGGAAGGACTAGTGGGGAACTGCTGGTTGGTAATATACCAATCGTCAGGTAGAAGTTCCCACGTGACATGAGTACAGCTTAGTCCATCGACTTGATACTGCTACTTCGCCTCAAGTGTGTTCCCACTGTTCTTAGATTACTACCCTACCACGGCTCTGCTGAGTCGTGCAAACAGGTAGTAGTTGGGTGCAGTCCCGAAGTACTTGGAGGCAGTAGCGGTTAGATAGGATTCATCTCTCCCGATATTGGGGGTTGATGTCGCGCTGTATTCGGAAAGCCATTAGTCAAAGTCCCTGGCCAGGGCAAGCGAGTTTTGCTGGTAGGGATTCCAGTAGTTTCTCAGGGCGTTCTTAGCTACACTCCGACACAACATATACCGCTATTAGGGGTCTGACGTTTACCGCCCCTTAGGCCCGATATGCGATACTCTTAGATGAACAGACCAGACTATACGGATATTGTCACAGATAGGCTTAGTAGGAGTTCTGATGAGTTTGCTCATCGGCCTTCTTAGCGACAAATACCTGGGTAGCCGTTACGTACAGCTAGTACCGCTTGCGGCTTATGGTTAAACCCACTGCCAGTGTACTGTCGAGTCATTAGAGTCCCACACAGAGGGTTTTCCTGCTTCGGGCGAAACGATATAGAGGTCGTATGGTTTTACGACAGGGTTCGAACATATACTTGTACTTGTGCATGTACGATATTCGGACGGATTGTACTAGTGGGTTTTGGTTTAAGCCAGATCCTAGTATTAGATTATTGGTTTAGTTTAGTCTCACAGTGTTCGTGTTTTTTGTAAATAAGGATGCGGGTATGAAAATACGGAAGAGGGTCATTCTCGTAATTTGTTGTGAAAGCTTCTAGAAGAAGATGATTCATTAAGGTTTTTATCTTTAGATTAAAACTTAAATGAGGTAGAGGAAATGAGGTGTAATTTTCGTTAAATGAACCATGACTCATGGTAATGATTCATCATATGAATTAAATGAAACATGCTTGATATTTACTAGATATTTTTGTGACATATTTTCATGTTTCATATTATTCGGAAATGAGTTATGCTTCATAATAATTATCACAAACAGTTTCTCTCTCCTCAAGCTCTCTTCTTCTTCCTCTTAACCCTAATTGTCTCATGAGTTGAGAATCCTAAGGTGAGACTAACAAATCTTTAATCACTCTCTCTATTCTCTAGGTCACTTAGATTAGCACTCTAAGTCACTTAGTTACCTAATTATAGTGGTTAAAGCTCAAGGTAGGCACTCTTGGATGGATTTTCTTCGATTTGAGGTCGCCGACGAGGAGGTGCGTTCCATACTCACTACAAGGAGCTAAAGAAGAGGACGAGGACAACAAGAACAAGAAGGACTTAGAACTTTAGGTATAATCTTCTAACATAGTAGATAATACCTCTAGCTAGTTTGTTAGTTATGGTTTAGCTAAGATCTTGGTGTTAAAGTCGGTGTTACCTTGTTGTAAAAAATCGTTTTTTACCCGTTCCGCCTCCCCGCTAACTAGTAGGATGTGTAACGTCGACTTACACTATATGCACTAGTACACATCTTGAAACTTGGGATAGTAGAGGATACCTTGAAATGCTTTTGTCTAAAAGCCTTAGTATGAAAATATATATATATATATATATATATATAAGTTGTGAAGAAAAAAAATGAACACTGGTTTTGTTATTGCTTAAGGTAGCCTAAAAAAAAAGAGCGAGGGTGCTTTATCACCTAGTGCCTTAGACCAACTAGCTTGGGAGCCACTGCTAAGCCTTATGTGTTGTGAAACGAGGAATTACGCCTAAATGCGCGAGCAGATTTTGTAATCGGTTGGTTAGTGCCTTAAGAAGTATAAACAGTCGCATGAAGAATGTCTGAGCAATTCCATCTAAAATATTCACCAACTAAAAAGTACTTTGGAAGATGGACAAGAGTATGATAGCTTGAATTGAATTCTCTAACTGTAGGGATGTCTTTTACACACACGTAGGGGTATATGATCGATGTTTCGATGAATGGTAGGGAGGAAGACTAAAGGCGGTGTTTTATTGAGGGATGATATGATTTCTAATATTTTTTCATGACCATTAAGATATGGCTCATAGCAACTGAAAAAGCTAATATAGATGGAAACTCTTCTTTTCAAGTTCATTCTTTTATAATTCTTATCTTTATATGTAACTTTCACCATCTTTCTTTTATTATAGGATTTTGTGGGTGTATTCCGCTGAAAACCCTCAGGAGACAACACTCCTCCTATTAGGGACACCTAGAGGTTTAACGGCTTGTTGCACGTGCTCAGTGCAATCGTGTTATCTACAAAAGTGTGCTACATAGGTTTTTCTTCTTTCTTTTTCTCTCTCTTGAATAAATAAGTTTGCTTGGGACGATCAAAGTTAAGTTTGGGGGTATTTGTTCAGTCGAAAATATCGCACTTTTGATATATCATTTTCCTTACTCTTCTTAAATATCTATAGGTGATTATTATAAATATAAAACATATTTGGGTTTATCTGTAAAAATACTATTTACCATATGTTTATATATTATAATTAACATTATGAAGGAAAATGTATGCATATAATATTTATATAATATTTTGATAATTTTAATATGCATATCATATCAAATATCCTTAATCAATATTCTTAAAATATAATATCATATAAAATGGTTAGGATAATATCTCAAAAATACCAAATATTACTAACATTATTCTTTGAGATATGGTTCAAGTTTTAGCTTTGGTCAGGAGATCGGGATATCGAGATGTCCGGAATCAAAAATATGCCAATGAAGTTAGATAAAATCGAAGTATCAATACTGGCAGAGACTCAGGAAATATTTTCAATTTCCAGACATCAAATAAATCTCCATGTGTCACATTGAAGCAGCCCCAGAATTTTGGATCAATGATCACACCAACACACGGCGCTTCCGCGGCCAAATGCCCATTATTGCGGCAGATCTACAGCCGAGTTGGAGAGTTAGGGTTTAGGATTTTCTGTGTTGGATCTTCACTACAACCCCTGATTCTTGGGATCTTTGGTTTCTGGTTTTGGGGCTATATAATGGACCGAGGGCTAAAGCTAGAGATCATCAATGTTTTACACGAAGCAAATCACCGTCAAAGAACAAGTGATCCAAGACAGGTCCGCAATTCGACGTGATAAAGCGACGTGAGATTCGACGGAGCATCTACTTCCTACAAGGCAGAGATCGAGAGCAAATTCTTCTTCCTCTTGTAATCTAAACTTGAAGGCATTGTACTTGTGAAGTTGACTAATAAAGGTAGATCATTAGCTTAATTAGTTTGCATTTATTTACATTATGATCTCTATTTGTTGTTCTTCTTCTTCTATCTCTATCATGCGCGAGTAATTCTCCGCTTGATAGGGTTCATAGGATTAGGGTAAAATAATAGATGAGAAAATATTTTAACTTCTGTTAAGTCTTATGAAGTTAATAAACTTTAGCAAAAGAATCGTTAACATCCTTATCGGGCACGCTACCAATTTATTGCTAGTCTCGACCGCGATTTGACATCAGATTGTCAATTGTTTTGTTAAGGGCTAGACATGAATAGAGATCAATGAAAAAGCAAGGGTCAATAGTGTGGAACCATAGTTTCATCCAAGAACCCTAATCCTCATTCATCACTATCAATCTATTTTTAAATCTATCATTAGATAAAATTAATAGTCTTTATTAGTCATCCATGACTACTAAATCCTAACGAACCCTACAAGCCCTATTCTTATAAAATCTACATTCGTATTTAAACTAGATTTTTATTCTACATCCGTGTTTGACGTAGATCTAGAAACTATTCTTCACTATTCTTTATTCTTCTATCCTTCCTCTTTTCAATCAACACGTCTAAAGTAAGACTGAAAGATTCCATGTATCCCTCAGGACGACCCGTACTCATCTCGGTTAGCTACACGCGACACCGTTATTGATTGCGGCTATTACTACTACACTATCATAGAATCAATCGGAATTCTATATGGAGCTATTGAAGTGAAAGACCGGTCTATAAAGGTTGTATTCCTTGTTCACTTAGATGTAAAGATATTTGCATTCTTGATTCGTCTAATTCTCTAGTTTAGATTCTAGGTTAGGGTTCTTTAGTGTGCCAAATTTTTTGAAAATGGCATGGTCGATGCCTCCCTAAACCTAGTGGCGACCTAGGGAACCCAGCAGTAGTATCAGAGCCATGCTAGATAATTAGACCATGTTTGTAGAATTATGGAACCGAAACAACTCCGAAGCACCCGATACAAAAACACAGTTTCTGTCGAAATTTTGAAGGTGTCTAAAATTTTTTTAAGCAATTGCAGAATATTATATGAGATGTAACATGAACACCACAGAAAACTTAGCCCCCTTTCCGAATTTTGGCCAACCACATGAAGCTTAAAACCGTCCTGCACAGTTTTTATCTGAGTTTTGGGATGAATTTTTAATGGTGTTCCATTCTCTGGGTTTTGGTTTTTCAGGTGTTGCTTGTTTTTACAGAAAGTGCATGTGATGTTATCTTTAAGTAAAGGCAATTCGGAGTGTTTCGTAGTCGTAATTCTAACATTATTTCGGGTTATTTAGACGATGTTAAAAGGTTCAAACGGATATCAATAACTCAATTTTTCCTTCGCTGGAAATTTTCCAAGAGTTGGATTTTTCCAAGTTTGAAATTTTCAGAAAATCATACTGGTGATTCTGTGGACCCTCTAGAAGAACGTAACCCTAACTCGAATCTATGATCGTCGGAACCGCCACCAAACCCTAGGGTTTGTGGTAGTTCCGCTGTGTTGGAGATAGTGCCCTCAGAGTCAATTATTGGATCACAGGCACGTGATTGCAATGATTGAGGGAGGACCTATCCCGGTAGGACAGTCTTACTCAAGATGATAGTATGCTATCTGGTTTACCTTTATCATCGTGTACTGCTTTAGGTGACCTTACAGGTCACTATTGCACGTTGATAGAGCCCCTAGGATTCTTGCTTGACTACCAGCACTATGAGGGCGATCATATACGTGGGAACTGGGGTCTATAAGCACATCCTTAAAAGGTCCCTACTCGAGGGAGTTTCGAGACAGGGCATCGATACTCCAGAGTAGACTAGTGTATACAGTCGAGACCCCGACGAAGGGTGGTGGCCGGTCTCACAAGCCACTGGTGTCAGTTTGTTCACCTAAGATGTATACAGGTGCTCATTGGGTTATGGGTACATCGGACAGGACTCGCCGGGAACATGCTAGTTGATCTTATACCTGACGTCAGATAGCAGTTCCCTGGTGACATGTGTACAGGTTAGTTCATCGACCTGAGATCGTCATTTTTCTCGTGTGAGTTCCCACTGTGCTTTGATTACTACCCTACCACGCTCAAAGGAGACGTGCAAACAGGTTTTAGTTGGGTACAGTCCCGAGCCACATGGAGGCAGTGAGCGGATCTGCAGGGGTTCGTCTCTCCCGGTATTGGGGGTGAGGTCGCGCTGTGTCTAGGAGAGCCATTTCACAAAGTCCTTAGCCAAGACAGGAGATTTACTGGTAGGTATTCCAGTAGTATCTAAGGGTGTTCTGGCCTACACTCCGACACGACTTGTACCGCTTTTGAGGGTCTAACTTTTACCAACCCCCTAGGCCAGCCATGCGATGCTCATAGACGATCGGACCGGACTGTACGGATATTGTCACTGAGAGGCTCAGTAGGGTGTCAGGATGAGTTCGCTCATCGACGTCCCTTTTTTCAATTGCTGGTAGCCCGTCACGTATGGCTAATACTTCTGACGTGCTAGTGGTTAAATCCACAGCCATAGTATTGACGAGTCTTTAGAGTCCACCACACACAGTTACTCAAGTTTTGAGCGAAACGCAGTAGAGGCCATATGGAGATATGGCAGGGTTCGATCAGATACGTACGGTATTGCACGGATTGTGATCAGACAGTTTTTACTAGCGGGCTTTGGTCTAAGCCGGATCCTTGTATTAGACAGTGTAGATTTTGTCTCTTTGCATTTGTATTCAGTGGGAATACAAATGCGGGTATGTATATACAGTTGCGGAGTTTTCCTGTAATTTATTACAGGATCAGTTTTCTGATGTTGCCAGTTTGCATTCTTTTCCGGCCAGTTTTCCTTTGTTCCTTCACGGCCAGACTTTTCCGATGGAGGGGGTTATTTGCAGTTGTGCAAATTATCTTTTGTGGAGGGTTTCTTTGTGAAATGGTGGCATCATGATGGTTCTTAGATGATGAGATTCTTTTTCCATCACTTGCTTGCATTAATTGAGATTAGAATGGATTAGAAGTTGATGTGAGGCTTGCTTTTCGATATGGTCACCTCTCTTGATTCCTACACTCACCTCCCTTCTTGGTTTTGGTATTTTTTCCCTCCACCATTTCATTTTAGGGGCCGGACACTTTTTGAGGGAGATATAGAGAGTTCGTTTTTGATGAGGGGAATTACTCATATCTCATTTTGCATGCTTGCTAAATTCTCAAACTCTATCCAAAGTTCTTTCATTCCTCCATCATGGCAACTTCACTACCCCAAATGAGACACTGGTTTCTACACTACACCTACAGCATCTCTTGGACGCGTCGGCTCGTCAACTTCACGCCCGAGTTGCCTCGGTCCAGAGGTGGGAGCCCGTAAAAGAACCCGGGGATGTAGTGCCCGTTCCGACGAGGAAGCGACGACCGGAGATTCCGCTAGGAGATCGGAGTGGAGGCGAAGACCGGAGGACACGGATCGCTTGGTATAGCCTTCTATCCCATCTTGTGTTTGCTAGAGTTATTTTAATGGCCCGATCCAGGATTTTAGTGCGCGGTGGTGCCGGTTTTCTAGTTTGAAAATTTTTTCGATTCCGCATTCCGGTGTCGGATTGACGGCCGGGGAGACGCTGTGCACTTACACGCTGCACCATAGGTGAGGCAAAGGTTGACCCTTCTATAGTTGGTCCATAGGTGCTGTGGCATGTTCTGGGTATTTTTAACTCCGCTCAAGTGTTGTGCTCTTAGGGAAATTTTTGGTGTTTATTTATTCGATCGAAAAGTTTAACATCGTCTAGCTATCTATGATTGTGATACAATACTTGGAATCCACAATATTTAGTTTTATGAAAACTAAATGAATTTTATAAATCTAGAAAGTTAGTCTCAAGTGATTGGTTGCCACGGGATTTCGATATGGATCAAAAGTCCGTCGCAATCACGTAGCATACACGGATATTCGCCGGGTAACCTTACTAGATAGCCAAGCCCCAAAGCCCCGACCAAGTGACTGTAGGAGAACCCCGTCACCAAAAGCATCCGTTTCGGTGCTCGCGGCCGCGGTGTTCCGCCTAAGTGCACTTCGTCGACGTCATAGGGGGTGCTGCCGCCTACTCAAGTTTCTGACGAGCATTCGATCAGGTTGTCGGGAATCTTGTTGAATTACCCGACTGGTTATTGAAAAGTGTTTTCAATATCGAGAGTAAAATGCGGGGTTTATAATTGTTAGGCATGTGATTTCTAAGGAAATCATTTGGCTAGGCATTAAATCCAAAGTATGTGATACATTGGGTTTATGATGTCTAAGGTGGTTGCGGATTCTAATTGTTATAGTTTTTCACTTTCTTTTCTGTGGCCGTAAGTGTAATATGTGGTGTATCGCCGATTTCGTTGCTATATGTCAACGACAATCGGGATACGCATATTTACTTACGTTGATGACATGTGATGTTATGTGTTGCTGTGATATGTTATATTAGATCGTCGTGTTTTGAATAGCCAGGTTTTTTTTATGTGAGATGAGAGTTTTTCATTTTTATTCATGTAAAAACTTGTATGTAATATTCTTTTATTGGGGCACTTCCAGGTTGTGGATGATGCCACCATTGATGTATATTATTTACTTTTCTACATTAGGATAGACCCAAGGTGGGGAGCACAACTAACCGGGTTCTAGGGTCTGGTAGGAGATCATCTCGAGTAGTCGAGACCGGGTCTCCTAACTCTAGAATTGGTAGGGTTGCTTTCCGCTCTCGTAGGGGTCTAGGGATGTGGGTTTAGCTATTCATCGCGATCGTGGAATCCGCGTTTTTTATTGGCTTAATTAAAACACGGAATTCCTAGTATATCCAATATTTCATATGTGTTCTTCTACTGCAGATATTCTGTTATGTGATCACTTGATATTCTGAGACGAATGCTTATATTATATATGATATATAATAAATATTGCTTCTTTCGTTTCTTCTGTGATGCTTAGGAAGTATAAATGATAGGACTTCATTAATGAGATTAATGAAATAAAAGAAACCTAAAGTTGTTGCAGAATCTTGTTTTAAAAACTGGTAGCTCTAGTTCTTGGTTTGCATAGCGGTATTCCTTGTAGAATATCCGGCACATTATTCGATAAGGAATGAGCCGAGATCCCTTCACCGGGAGTGACCTCTTTAGCAAAACTAGCAGATGCTATCACCCACTCGTTTTATCTTTTGATTGCTTTTTTAGTTCATGTTTTGCAAAGTGGTATTTATTAAATATCCTGCACCTTATTCGATAAGCAAAGAGCCAATATCCCTTCACCGGGAGTGACCTCTTTAGCAAAACTATTAAAAGCCTCAAAAACACTCCTTTTCAAAATCATCCGATTCTACAACGATATAAGTTCATTACGTAAAGGGTTTTCTTAAAAACCTGACGTAGACCTCCGTCATTTCAGATAAGTATTTTTTAGTATTCGTGCTACGTTTGTTGACCTCCGTCAAGGCGTAGTGTGCAGTAGCAGATTAGTGTTTATCTGCTAAAGTATATGATGCGATTGGATTAGGGTTGTCGTGTGGCCTTGTTGACCTCCGTCAAGGGTCGTGCGGGTCGGTTTAATTCAATCATGAAATGTACGGGTTGAACTTGACTAGATGATGGGTTACGGCAGCGCCCCGACCATCAATTCGTGGCCAAATGCGGAACAAAAACTTATTTAAACCGGCGCTAACAGAACCCGATTCCCGAATCGAACCATTAACCCTATACTAGTTATGTTTAAAAGGAGTTTAAGAGATTATACCAATCGATCTGTGTCCTTCGGTCTTCAACAACTTCCCAAGCTCCTCGCGGCTGTCCTGAACAAGTTCGGTCTCTGGTCTCCCTTGTTGAAGACGATCCACGTCGAGGATTCTTAATATGGGCTCCCTCTTCAAAACCGAAGCATCTCGGGCATCTAGTTTGCTAGCCTAGATGCACATGAAGAAGTAGAGAGAATGTACGATCAATTTGTCTCAATACATCCATGGATTCTCAACACATAAGAAGGTATGGATGGAGGTGAAGGAGAAGCCATTGGAGTGTGAATAGTGTGAGCTCAACACTTAGCAACCAAAGAAAAAGGCAACACTTGAAAAATGAATTGGTGGCTGCCCTCTCTTTTCTTGTGATCAATTGTGATCAATTGTGTATTGCAACTAAAGAAATATCATCTCTCATGCCTCCACAAATATCTAACAACAGTAATAAAACATCAAGCATGGCATAAGTAAACACACCATGACTCACTAAGCCACAATAAGTGACACATGCCATGACTTAACCTCACACTTTACACCCCACATAATATTAAACATTTAACAAAACCCTAAATGTTTAATACTATAAAAAGAAATTTCCTCTTCAAAAGTAATCTTGTAACGGATTATAAGAATACCCCTCATCTGTATATACATACCTGTATCCGTATTCCGACTGAATACGAATACAACGAGACGAAAATAATCCAACAATCTAATACTAGCATCCGGCTTAAATCAAAGCCCACTAGTATGATCCTTCCGATCATGATCCGTGCACAAGTGAACGTATATGATTGAATCATGCTATAAAACCATACGGCCACTACAACGTTTCGCCCGAACCAGGGAAACTCTCTATGTGGGACTTTAAAGACCCATCAATACGCTGGCAGTGGGTTTAACCACAAGCATGTCAGGTTCAAACCTTTCTTGTTTTCCTTAAGATATTATTATGTGTTCACATATGATATTTTGTGCTTAAGGTTACTCTCTTGCTCCTACACTCACCCTCCTCCTTCTCTTTACAAGAAAGGCCCCTCCCCTCTCTCATTTGGTTACTTGATTCATTTGTTGAAAAGATTATGATAGTATTTGTGTGCATGGAAATTTCATTGCTTCTTTCATTTCCATCACCCGATAAAATGGCAACTTCATTAACCGATCGTCCACGGACTTGGACGAAGAGAGACAAAGTCATCTACTCATTCTCTACATCATTCTTGGTCGTCTCTTTTGGCAAACTTGACGATCGAGTTGCCTCGAGTCAGAGGCGGGAGCCCGTTTAAAGAATCGATCATGTGGTGCCACCTCGACGAGGATATCGGAGATCGACGAGATCGGAGCAGCCGCAACGGAGCTTGGGATGATGGTTGAAGAACGAAGGACTCGGATCGTTCGGTATAACCTTCCTACACTCTTTACTGTTTGTTAGTTAGCAATAATGGCAGATCCGGGTTAAAGTATACGATAGCGCCAGTTAAAAAGTTTTTGTTCCGCATTTGGCGTCTGTAGACTGCCGGGGCGCTAACGTAGACTTACAGTGGTATCAGAGCCTCACCATTTTGCTATGCTAACTTGTGCTAACGCGTTCAAAACGTCGATCGAACCGAAAATTGAAAAACACAATTTTCTTGCCTGGCAGTTTCTGTTGTTTTTAAACGGTCTCAAAAATTAATTCTACATATCTAAAAAATCTGTGCAGGCTTTTCTAAGAACCACGTAGAAATTTGGGCGCGCAATTCGATGATGTAGCCGCGGAAACGCGGTCAAACCTATGGTTTGACCGCGCATCCGCGGCCATACAGTGAAGTCGTGTCTCCAAATTTTCACAGTGGGTTCTCTGATAGATTTTGTGATTTTTGGTAAATATCGTTTTGGCCCAGGTTTTGTTACTGTTCACCAGTAAGCAGTGGGGCCCACTTTTTGATATTTGGTCTTTGGTCGATCGAAATTTAAACACGTTAGTTTACAGTGCTTACATTATATCTCCGACCGGGAATGTCATTTGATCGGTAAACCGCGTCTGATTGCTATAGTTCTTTTAGACGGGTTTGCGAACGTGACATTCGCGTTGATGTTCTGTGTTGTGCTGTGATGTTGCGGATTTGTTGTGGTGGATAGCAGTGTGCAATGGTAGTACAGTTTGAGTTTATTTGTACATTTGATATTGCGGGGCGAGCGTCCAACATGTGGACTGCCGTCACTGCCTGTTGTATAATATTCTTTTGGGGCACGACCAGGATGCGGTCGATGTACCTTTTGTACTATTTTTCATTACTGTACTAGGTTTTGCCCCGAGACGGAGTGCACGGATAGCCGGGTTCGGGAAAGCAACGGGTCCGCATCTCATGGCTTTGAGAGGCAGAGGGGCCCCACTCTAGAATTGGCAGACTATTCGCCGCACTCGTAGGGGGTACAGGTTGACCCAAAGAGGGGTGCCCAAGCTTACCGGATTCCGTGAAGTGCCGGGTGTTCCATTCACTATGCTGTGGGGACTACCTCGCTTCAGGTTTTGGCGGGTAACTTGCCGCACCCGTAGGGGTCTAGGTTTCATTGCACAGGCTATCCACACGACAGGGGAACGTCGGGTTTCAGCAGCGGCTCTGTGAAACCCGGGGATCCCAGATTATCTGTATTGTTCTGTGATGCTTATTACTTTTCTGTAATGTTGCATATTATCACGCCTGGAGCGATTATTGTATATTGGTTTATATACTATTAGATGTTGTATATGTTTTACACCCGCGCTAGTCCAGTCCCCGCTCTGTCGTTAGTTAAGTAACCTAACGGGTGATGACGGGACCCAGCGACGAATGCGGATGGCATATACATACATTTTATTTTCGTTCTTTTCTGGTGTGATCGAATGATGGGACTGCGTTGATTCTGATCAATGCAAAGTGTAACAAACCTGTTTGATGTTGTTGGAACAAATTTAAAAAGTGTTGTTACAAAGACGTTTCCTTTTGTTATGCATAGCGGTATTCAGTGGAATATCCTGCACCTCATTCGACGGGGCAAG
Source organism: Agapanthus africanus (assembly GCA_030015575.1). NCBI lineage: Eukaryota > Viridiplantae > Streptophyta > Magnoliopsida > Asparagales > Amaryllidaceae > Agapanthus > Agapanthus africanus. The sequence continues at coordinate 533,805,663 of CM057339.1, forward strand.
GGTTGATATCCCTTCACCGGGACTGACCCCTTGGGCAGAAGTTTGCGTCAGAGTAATAACTTTACTATAGCCGATTACATGTTGCTTTGCATAGCGGTATTCAGTGGAATATCCTGCACCTCATTCCACGAGGAAAGAGCCGAGATCCCTTTACCGGGAGTGACCTCTTTAGCAAAAGGTTTTCGCCACTATATTTTAAAAAGCTATCAGGTTCCTTCAACGAGATCAAGTTCATTACGCTAAAGGTTTTTCGCCAAAAACCAGCCGTAGCCCTCCGTCGTTTCTTATGGATGGTCAGTAATATTCAAGCTATGTTTGTTGGCTTTCGTCAAGGCATAGTGTTTGGTAGTTGCTGGGGTATTCATTTGTTGCATAGATAGATGTGTTGGTTTGGGACAGTCGTATTACCTTGTTGGCTTTCGTCAAGGGTATGTACGGGTGGATTCGAAGTAACAAGATAATGACGGGCAGAACTTGACATGTGACTTATGATTTGTTGACTTTCGCCAAGGTCATAAGAGCATGGGGCAAAAATCATATCGGGAGTTTCTAAAGAAACTGAAACTTGCCAGGCATGCGCATACCTTCTGGAGTGTGATAACGCGAGTGGATTCCGTCACGTTATCATACGATGAGAGTTGGATCCCGATTCCTACTGATGAGTTGGTTTACTCTTCGGGTGATCCCGATTGATTCTTCTTTATGTTTGGAGGAGAATTTGACAGGACAGTGGGAGGTTTCCGGATTAGATAAAGTGATGACCATTCTGATCTAGGTTAGAGTGCACGCAGAGTGTTTCTTTTCTCTCTCTCTTTGGCAGCGACCTTTGACCGACCCTAGACTATGACTCAGTGACCAGGTTGACCGAACCTTCTTAAAATACTGGCTTTTGGATTGTCTGAGTTGCATAAGTCATTGCCACTCCTTCTTTTACCCTTTGAATTTCTCAGAACACCCGTATTACTACGGATATCTACTTCCATTGGATAGATCCATCGTATGGTTATATACGAACTCGAAGGAACTTCTTCGGGGATGGATCCAGGTTCAGGAGAAATAGAATTGGTTTATTCAGTTGTCTTTTATTATCACCTTCTCTCAGGTTGCGAGAGCTCCTTGGTTTAGGAGAGTACACCTATTACGCTTATTGAATATTCTTATTCCAAACCATAGGCTGGTGCCGAAAGGTAGAGAATGAAGAAAACCAATTAGCCTAAGTAGGGTGTGCAGAAGGTAATATGTAAAGACAAAATAAAGGGATTAGAAAGAGGGCAAAGTAAATTGCGACTGTTATCATTCACGAACAAAACCACGTACTTCATCGCCACTCCTAATTCACCTTTAAAAGAATAAGGTATTATTCAGTTGTATTTTATCATCACCTTCTCTCAGTTGAGAGTACTCCTTGGTTTAGGAGGGTACACCTATTATGCTTACTGGATAGTCTTCTTCCAAACCTTAGGCTGGTGCCGAACGGTAGGGAAGGAAGAAAACCATTTAGCGTAACGATGGTGTACAGAAGGTAACGACTAAAGACAAATAAAGGGATTTGGAGAGATGGCAACAAAATATACGGTTGAAGTCATGAATTGGATTATGGAAGAGGCATTGTTATGAATACCAGGATACCCCTAAGAAACATTTTCATGTTTCAGTGCATTGTTAAAGGAAAAACTGTTTTCCCAATTAGATACTTACTCCAAGGGTATGTATTTACCAGGTTACATTCTCATATCTGTATGGTTTTACAGATGATGATTGGGAGTAAGATATTGGGAATTTGGTGATCATCCTCATTATATCGGAATTCGTTGTAATTGGTGATATTTGAGGAAATCGCCAGGGTACAGTTTTCCACCTACAACGCACAGGTTATGAGTTGTTTAACTCAGCGGACTTATACAGAGTATTGTATGTTGTCCAGTGTCCATCAGGACAAAGGGGTAGGTCCTCGTACTATGTTCTGTTTACTTATAACTTCTCTAGTATTTAGACGAGTGTTTCGTAGAAATACAAGGTCTAAGTTTTGAGAAGTTGTGGGTATAAGAATAAAGTAGAGAACCAGGTGTCACAAGTATCGGGATTCTTCAAAGAGATCGAAGATGTAGATTCTTGTGATTGGTATTCAGATGATAGTGATGGTTTTGAGAAACGTGTTTCTCTTTCAGGTTACTCATAATTGGATGGATTCCTAAGTTGAGTAATGCTGATTAGCCTCTTTCCAGTAAGTTGATATGCACTGGAGACAGCTGTATAATTTGAATCTGGTTCCAATTAAATTAGTGCCAAAGTTTCTATATTGGATATAGAATAGATCGTACCTTAAAAGATATTAAGGTACGGGGAGTTGTCCAGCTTATGCTTAAAACCAGACACTGCATAACTCAGGGCACGTTTCTGTAGTGGCTGTTTGTGGGTTGACCCTGGCTATGACGAGGGTTGATATTCTACCATTTCGAAGATCAATAGTGATATTGTTCTTGACTCGCCACAGTTTTAATAAAAATGGATCTTTTTCAGAAAACAGTAGTGGGAGTATGGTAGAACTGGAAGTGATTCCAGAACCGTGAACGATTACGGAAAATTTAATAGGACCTATACATTCAATCAGATTTGACATTCCAATAGCCACTCCGCAGGTATGGTAGGCAACCTCAGACACCCGAGAGGTACTTCGGTAGGCTCAAGGAAGGTGACAGGGAGGTTCTTATCTACCAAGACTTGACACTACTGTTGTTCCAGGATATGAAACCCGGTAGGAGGGTTGTTGTAGTCAGTGGGAGCAGCGGAAGTATAGTGGGCAAGATGCTTATATCTATTTATAGACTTGAGCAGTTATAGCGGAGATAGATCATCTAATTTTGATGTGACAGTCATGGGTTTGACTTCAATCAGAATAGGGGATGGATCAGTTAAGAAGGTAGTAGGGTGTGATGTCATGGTATCTGGATGACATACACAGAGTAGGAAGTAAAATTCCTATACTACGATCGGTTGTACTGTGGTCGTCACACAGTTGTTTCTCCAGACAGGATATGGATATAATATTTGACATTCTGGTTTCTGGATCTATGGCTTTAGATCTGGATTTGGGTAGTTTCCCAATGTGGGTACTTTGACAGATATTCTAATGGTTTTTGGAATAGTTGACTCCTAGCATGGTGGTGTACCTACAGGTGATGGAGTCACCCTCTCTAAAGGTGTCTTACAGACTAAAGGGGAGAGGGATGTGCATGATTGGCAGATCACTTGCTTAGGCAATTGAGTCAATCATGAGATGTCAAGTACCACACCAAATGTTGGTTTTGCACTAGATGCAATAAGTTTGTATTAATCCAATCCTGGAGAAACATAAGGAAGCGGTTTTAGAACATAAGTGCATGTTCTACGGATTTGATGACGGCAGCCTCCTTCGGGAGACGGTTATCATTCCAGGCTTCAAAGGTGACATGGTTGACAGAGTGATTGTCAGAGTTATAGCTTTTCCCTCTGACGAAGAGGGACAGTATTATGGACAGGTGGTTCAAGAGGATACTGTGGGTGGCTTGGTGCCCGATACTGATTAGGTTCAGTGATCGATACAGTCTAAGATGTTTGGATTTGGAGTTCATTTATGAACAAGGTCCCATCAGATATCCAGACATATCCTAAGACAGGTATTACTCGATTCGGGAGATGGCTTTCTCCGCGAACTTGAGATTTAGAGAGATATAGAAAGAAACTTCTAGGCGGATCCACTCACTGAGGCTATTTCTCGAACACAATAGTTTTACAAACGGGCTTTGTGATACTGATTAGTAGAGGAGTTGGATGTTCGGTTTCACACGGGCTGTGAGTAGTCGACATCGCAATATTAGCCTTGAGTGCAAGTGGGAGATTGTTGGAGATAGTGCCCTCATAGTCAATTATTGGATCGCAGGTACGTGATTGCAATGATTGCGGAGGACCTATCCCGGTAGCACAGTCTTACTCGAGATGATAGTATGCTATCTGGTTTGCCTTTATCAGTCGTGTACATGTTCAGGTGACTGATTGCATGTTACACTTTGATAGAGCCCTTAGGATCTTGCTTTACTACCAACAGTATGATGGCGATCATATACGTGAGAGTTGGGTAGTTTATATGCATATCCTTAGTAGTGGTCCCTAGTCGTGGGAGTTTCGAGACAGGGCATCGATACTCCGGAGTAGACTAGTGTGTACAGTCGAGACCCCGACGAGGGGCGGTGGCCGGTCTCACAAGCCACTGGTGTCAGTTGGATCACCTAAGATGTATACAGGTGCTCATTGGGTTATGAGTATACCGGACAGGACTCGCCGGGAATCTGCTAGTTAGTATTATATCTATCGTCAGATAGCAGTTCCCAGGTGACATGTGTACAGGTTAGTTCATCGACCTGAGGTCGTCATTTGTCTCGTGTGAGTTCCCACTGTGCTTTGATTTCTACCCTACCACGGCTCAAAGGAGTCGTGCAAACAGGTAGCTTTTGGGTACAGTCCCAAGCCATATGGAGGCACGTGAGCGGATCGGCAGGGGATTCGTCTCTCCCGGTATTGGGGGCGAGATCGTGCTGTGTCTAGGAGAGCCATTACACAAAGCCCACGGCCGTGGCAGGAGATTTACTGGTAGATACTCCAGTAGTATCTCAGGGTGTTATTGGGCTTCACTCCGACACGACTTATACTGCTAATGGGGGTCTGACGTTACTAGCCCCCTAGGAGGATATGCGATACTCATTGACGAACGGACCGGACTGTATATACATTGTCACTGTTAGGCTCAGTAGGGTTTCTGGATGAGTTCGCTCATCGGCCTCCCTTGAGTGCGCTCATCGGTCTCCCTTGAGGTCAGTCCGTGGGCAGCCGTTACACATAGCTAGTGCCGCTGACGGTTTGTGGTTAAACCCACTGCCAGGGTACTGACGAGTCATTAGAGTCCCCCATAGACAGTTTCCCAAGTTCGGGCGAAACGTTGTAGAGGCCGTATGGTTTTATGGCAGGGTTCGGAAAATGCACGTGCGTTTACGCACGTGTCGATTTTCGGGCAGTTGATACTGGTCGGCTTTGGTTTAAGCCGGATCCGAGTATTATATTGAGTAGGTATAATATCTTTGTCTCAGTTGCATTTGTATTCGGTCGTAATACAAATGCGGGTATATTTATACAGTTTCGGGGTTTTCCTGAAAGTCGTTTCAGGATCACTTTTTGGAAGTTGCCAGTTTCCAGTTTTCTATCAGCCGTCTTTTAACATTCGGTTAAAGACGGGTTTATCTTTTCTTCTGTTAGGGTGAGTCATCATTCTAGAAGCTTCTAGAAGTGATGATGAGGCTTGTGAGTCATTAGTGCATTAATGGTGTCATTAATGCAATAATGACTCATGCTTTGATTTCAAACCTTTCTTGTTTTCCTTAAGATATTATTATGTGTTCACATATGATATTTTGTGCTTAAGGTTACTCTCTTTCTCCTACACTCACCCTCCTCCTTCTCTTTATAAGAAAGGCCCCTCCCCTCTATCATTTGGTTACTTGATTCATTTGTTGAAAAGATTATGATAGTATTTGTGTGCATGGAAATTTCATTGCTTCTTTCATTTCCATCACCCGATAAAATGGCAACTTCATTAACCGATCGTCCACGGACTTGGACGAAGAGAGACAAAGTCATCTACTCATTCTCTACATCATTCTTGGTCGTCTCTTTTGGCAAACTTGACGATCGAGTTGCCTCGAGTCAGAGGCGGGAGCCCGTTTAAAGAATCGATCATGTGGTGCCACCTCGACGAGGATATCAGAGATCGACGAGATCGGAGCAGCCGCAACGGAGCGTGGGATGATGGTTGAAGAGCGAAGGACTCGGATCGTTCGGTATAACCTTCCTACACTCTTTACAGTTTGTTAGTTTAGCAATAATGGCAGATCCGGGTTAAAGTATACGATAGCGCCAGTTAAAAAGTTTTTGTTCCGCATTTGGCGTCTGTAGACTGCCGGGGCGCTAACGTAGACTTACAGTGGTATCAGAGCCTCACCATTTTGCTATGCTAACTTGTGCTAACGCGTTCAAAACGTCGATCGAACCGAAATCGAAAAACACAATTTTGTTGCCTGACAGTTTCTGTTGTTTTTAAACGGTCTCAAAAATTAATTCTACATATCTTAAAAATCTGTGCAGGCTTTTCTAAGAACCACGTAGAAATTTGGGCGCGCAATTCGATGATGTAGCCGCGGAAACGCGGTCAAACCTATGGTTTGACCGCGCATCCGCGGCCATACAGTGAAGTCGTGTCTCCAAATTTTCACAGTGGGTTCTCTGATAGATTTTGTGATTTTTGGTAAATATCGTTTTGGCCCAGGTTTTATTATTGTTCACCAGTAAGCAGTGGGGCCCACTTTTTGATATTTGGTCTTTGGTCGATCGAAATTTAAACACGTTAGTTTATAGTGCTTACATTATATCTCTGACCGGGAATGTCATTTGATCGGTAAACCGCGTCTGATTGCTATAGTTCTTTTAGAGGTCGTTGATCAGTAAGCAGTGTGGCCATACAGTGAAGTCGCGTCTGATTGCTATAGTTCTTCATGCGAGATGCTAACGAGCTGTTGGTACACCCCGTCGAGATTAGAGATCTGATATGCACAGAGGCGTTGGGAAACGGCCAGTTCCCGAGGAAATGTGTGCGGAGAACGCAGATGTCCAGAAAAATGAGAAAGGATTATGCAAGAGTACCAGCCTCCGTATAATTCGGCATAGGCGAGATCGGAAGAGACCCTGAGCAGGTTCCTTCCAGGACACTGCTGCGATGAGATTTGCACCGAGGATCAGTTGTGTCGTGAGTATTCAGAGGGCCAGAGGCCGACGCCAGTGACGTGCTGCTTTACGAGTGGTTATGATAATCAGTCGAGAGATGACCAGAGGAGTGCCAGAGCGTAATTGTTTCTGTTATTACACCTGACCGGGTCGACGAGCCGACAGATTGTGAGATTGGTAATCCATAGTGAAATGAAGACCTAGAGACAGAGGACACCAGATCGTGAGCAGAAGGCAAGCGGATGTTCTTGCTCTGCCAGTTTTGGACGCACCGATATTTTTTGACATTGTAGGAGGTGTACCTCTATGTAATTTGTTGCGATTTGCGTCTGTGATCTGAGTAGCACGCTTATATCACTTGGATTTGAGTTTTGATGATTGAGTTTCATGATATTGTTTTCGTACACCACGGCTGCACCTACTGGGTATTTACATTTTGAGCATAGTTATTGCACTTGATATATGTCTTTATACACTGTTGTGATGGTTTATGATTTGTGCATTCCTATTGCACTTGATATTGATTTTGTGCCTCGGCTGCACATGTTATTGATTTCATGGATTTCATACAGTTTCCTTGCTTTTGTGCATATGGTACACACTCGATTTAATTTTTGCACTCGGTATGGCTCACATATGCTTGCAGTGCATTGATACATGTTTTCTGCATGCAGTTGCACGCGTTTATAATTTTATACACCTTAGCACACTCGGTGTTTCTTTTTATACGCATTTGAGTTATTAATGTGTGTCCGTGCACTTGTTGCGCCCGATTTATATTTTGTACAATTGTCGCACCAGGTTTTTACGATGTGCAATTGATGCACTGGACGCACCGTATTTGTATTTCGTGCACTGGACGCACCGTATTTGTATTTCGTGCACTGGAAGCACCGTATTTGTATTTCGTACGCTGTATTTGTATTTTGTGCACTTGAAGCACCAGACTTGCATTTCGTGCATTTGTTGCACTAGATTTTCATTTCGTGCAATGGTCACACCAGATTTATGTTTTTGTGCATTTGCTGCACTAGATTCGTATTTCGTACATTAGTTGCACTAGATTTGCATTTCATGCATTTTTTGCACCGAACGGGTATTCATGCATTAGTTGCATTAGATTTATACTCCGTACATTGGTTGCACCCGATTTATGTCTTTGAGCATTTGTTTTAATAGATTTATGTTTTTGCGCGCGTTTGCACATGATGTTCATTTCATGCATGATATTGCACTAGATGTTTTAAACGAACGTGACACGGTTGAGTTGGATTTTTACGCATATTAGGCGCTTGATATTGGATTTTGTGCGCATCGGATGTACTTGAGTGAGTTTTTATTCGTGCATGTTGGATGCACTTGATTTAGATTCCATTCATGCATGACGGATACACCTGATTTGGATTTTCGCGTATGTTGGGCGCATGATATGAGAAGTGATTTTGTGCACACCGGATGCACTCGATTGGGATTTTCATTATGCAGGTTAGTTGCACTTGGTTCAGACTTTCGTGCACTCTTGATGCACTTGATATTTTTTTTGTGCACACCCGTTGCACTGGACAGATGCTTTCGTGCACACCCGTTGCACTTAGTTTTGGTTTGGTGCACATTCGTAGCACTTGTATTTGTATTTGGTTTCCATGCGCATCAGACGCAAATGATTGTTCGATACGCCTTTTGAGACTTACTTTGCTCTTGAGTACTTCGTTTTCATGATGTGCACTATATTACGTAGTATCCTGACAGGACTAATCTGAGGACAGTACCTGTGTACATTGCATGCATTAAAAGTTTACCAACAAGTTTTCAAAAAGGATCTATAATCTCGCTATTTCCTATGTGTCCGTGAGTGACACGAACGTTTACAAAGGAAAAACTTTTGGGATATTTCAAAATGGACGGGGCGTATATCTTAGCAAAACGTATACGAAACTATATTTATTATTTTACAAATGAGCGTCCATCACTTGTGTCATGATTTACGCATCACACGGCGATTCAGAAATGATTTTGCATGTGTTTTATTCAGTTTAAAGGATTTTTCCGGGGATGCATACTATATATCTATTATAGTATTTGACTAGTGCATATTAGATTTCAGTAGTTGATTTCGAGATCTGTATCTCCATTGTAACTCCGATGATATGCGTGCAAATCTGATGATTTGCGTGATGCTTGACGGAGTTCGATTTTGAGTTTCATACACGTTTTCATGCGCACGCGATGCTCTGTATTATTTCTATATCTTCCGTGATCTCGAAGCCCCTTTGATTTGAGATGATTATTAAAATGTTTTAGATTTTGGGGGTTTAAATTTAAATTCGGGGACCGAATTTATTTAAGGGGGGAAGATTGTAACAATTCAGAAAATATAAAATATTATTTTTGGAATTTAATATTAAAATAAAATATTTCCCGAAAACTGCTCGATTTGCGAAATTGGGGTTTTCGAAAATGGGTATAAATATATACCAATATTTTTGAAATAAATAGAGATTAAAATGATTTATTCATTAAAAATTATGTTTATTGGATTTGAAATTTTTATATTTAATTATATGCGGTTTGGATAAAAACCCGATAGTGCACTCCTAATCGCGATTAGGCCAAATCCAAGTTTCTACAGTTTTCCATGGCTAGTGCACCATGTCATGTAACATATTGATTACATGTTGTTTATTGTGTTTTTTTGAGGTATTATGTGGTTTGGTTTTAAAATGAAAAAGAAAAGAGAAAAGGTTAAAGAAAGAGAATGATTGGAGAGAGAGAGAGAGAGTGAGACAAGAGAGTGAAAGGGTGAGAATAAGAAAGAAAGAGGGGGGGCTGCGCATTATTTCCCCTTCTCATTATTTTTCCTCCATATTCTTCAACCTCATCTCCCTCCACCTCTACCCCATGAAACCATCTCAAAATCTCCATCAAAACCCTACACCCTCTTCACGAAAGATGATCCGCACTTCTTCCTCAACACATTGGACCAAGAAAAGTTAGATTTTGATGACTTTGAGAAGCTGCGGATTTTCTTGAGTTTCCCAAAGGAGATATAAATTTTTCCATTTAGTTTAATTTTTAGTTCTTTATATTCTAGTTTGTTTTAGAAGTTGTTTTAGTGTGGAATTTTGATGTTAGAAAATTCAAGAGAAGGGTTTGAGTGTTTGTGTGGATTGGGTAATACCTAGTCGCTGTGTACAAGACCCTAGTATGGATTCCTTGCCCAAAAATAGAGAATACAAACTTTAGAATTGCCGATATCGGGTTTTCGTGGATTTAGTGATGGTATTTAGAGATTTGGGATGACCCGGGACCATTGTAAATAAAGTTCCCTTGACAGTGAGACGTGCAGGCAACCATGAAGCAACACATGAAACCTTAGGCCCTTTGGATATTTTCCGGCCACAGATTTATTCATTGTGGCCGCAATTTACGGTCACATTTTGTTGGAATTCGATAATTTTTGGTCCGGGGCATTGTTATCCTATATCTAGAGCAACCCCATATGCAAAGTTGACTAATTTTGCATGATGGAAAATCCGGGAGCACATTGGTGTGATTTTTTGTTATGTTTTCCTTATTTTGAATGCTTAGTTTTGGTATTTGATATTGTTTTGGTTGTTAGGCGTTTGTACATCAACAACGAGGGTTGTTTGGATGTTTTGCATGCGTGGGCTATAAGTTCTAACCTATTGACGGTCTGTGTGCCGTATCGGTTTTCCGGATTCGATTTTAATAGCGATTGCGATTGTGTATTATTGTAGGTACCTTCGCGTGGATTCCGAGGCGACGGAGCATGGCTTCATCGACTTCGACAAGAAAGGATCAAAGTGAGTAGATCTATATCTACGGGGGAAGTCGGGTGGATGGCGTATAGCACCCCCGCAAACTTTGATGGAAACCAATATATATATATATATATATATATATATATATATATATAGTATGGTTAAGGTAACCGTGTTAGAAACTTACAAATAGGGTTAAGAATTAGTAGGAGATAAGATATACCATGACTTAAAGTTATAGCTTATGGTTTAGGTGACATGGTATGATACGAAAGATATCCCGAATTGATGTTCAAGGATGCGAATTACTATAGATATAGATAAGTAGTTTCAAAGAGGATCAATAGGAGTTTATAGTGGCATGTTATGAGGTTGATAATTACGACTTTAAACTAATAACATGATTGATTTGAGATTAATGAATTAGAGATGATATGAATGATCGAGTATATATATTGAGATATGAGATGAAAGCTCAGGGATATGAATAGTGAAGGTGACTCACGACTTATATAAGGATGATGATTAATGATATTACCGTATTGGATACTATAAGACTAGATAGCCGATGTAAATGTGTCATCGAACCATACCTTTCTCCAAACTGATGAATCGTATGCATCTCTTAAATAAATACCTTGAGGGACGTTACGGACTTTCAAATGATGTATTTTCCTTAATAACATCGTAACCCCTACTTTCAAAACTACGATTCGCATCTCTAAAAAACCGATTGGATAGTTTGTGTGTGGATGTTAGATTAGATACGTATGCTTATAGCAAAGGTAGAATGTATATATATAAGATGACTTAGTGTGATGAAAAGGATATACGATGTGATATCTGGACTTGATTAATAAGTCGGTATATGGATGCGAGTCGATTGAGATGATTGATACCTTTGTCGGTCCCCCGATATTAGATTGTTATGGATGCGACCTGGGATGTAGGTATATAGATTTATAAAATTATGTGAATCTTGAGTGATATGCCGTATGAGACATTAGGTCCGTACCCTCATTGTCGTATAGGTTGATAGATCCCTAATTGTTTAATGCCGCCGTACAATGATTTTCCGTACATAATGACTTGACTTGATGATTGATCAATACCCTTGACTAGAGGATGTCGTACGATGGATTATACAGTATGTGGTGTTGTCAGGCTAGATGTCGTTTGATAGATTCACCGAATCTGACATATTATAGACACGTATACCTTTAACATTGAGCTTACGATTTATTAATGCTAAGCACATGTCATTCTCATTGCATCATATATACCTGTACTAGTACACCTACACCATTATCAATGATGTGTATGCTACACATACACAGATTGGCCGGTTGACACACTTCATCATCAATAATTGCTATGTCACTACAAAGTAGAATTGCTGCATCATGATAGGACTCCTTGCATAATTTACTTGCTATAGTTACATATACACCTTTATACGATGTTGCATTTGACTTTGGAGAAATTGGGAACCACGGGATATATTTTGAAACTGGATTCATTTAAAAGAGCTGTTTTCCCTTGATATGTGCATATTACTGTTCCATATTGCATGATATACTGATATGCTTACATTTCTGTCATATGTCGTATACATCATGCTTTATGATTATACGCATTGAGATATGTTGTTTTCATGAGATTTCTGGATTTGAGAACTGTGGTATTATTTCAAGAAATTATGCATTGTTTTGAAAACCCCGTTTCTCTTGATATGATATTTCAGTGCGTCCACCATGAGTTTTCTCGGTTCTGATAGCTTGTGTGAGTATACCAGATTCGAGGAGCGGTAGGCACCATCTGCGGGTACATGGTGGACCCGGTATGGTATCCCGGGGCAAGAAGACTCGTACAGATAGACGGTGAGCCCAGCAGAGGGACTACTAACTACCGGTGATAGTATTTTGACTCGGCGGTTATCCGGAGGATACCGAGCGGAGTAGTGAGATGGTTATGAGGGCCGACCAGGGTATGCGGCGCCTGAGGGCCGATCTGAGGATGCGGCCCCTGAGATATATGAGGATTTACGTGTCGATGCTGGGCACGGGTTTCAAGATGTTTCGAGTGTCGATGCTGGACACTCAGGTTCCATGATTTTGATGTGCCGCGAGGGATACACGTTGATTTATATCCTCATACTTCCATGCATATGCTTTTTATGATATTTACAAGCATGATGTTGTTGTGTCAGTGGTTGACACGTGGACGGGATCCACACGCATACATACATTGATTTTATGGTTGGATGATATGCACATACTGTTAGGCATTGATTACCTTGTTGGAACATATGCAGATACGGTCGCCCTAGATATCATAGTATTACCTTTATGATACAGTTGACCCAGGAGTCATTGTTTATTCGATTTCTACTTGTTGATGTTTTTCTACTCACGAGTTAGCAACTCGCTCCCATTGTGCCACAATTCTTGTAGGTTGACCGCATGGATCAGTAGCAGTATCGCTGGCACACTGTTGCATTCGAGTGATTGCTTTGGTAGGTGGTACATATTGGATCGTACACCTCTTGTATTTATTATTCATTTTGTATCTAGTCAACTCCATCAATCAAACTAGTATTTGTATAAGTAATAAGACTTAGTGAGACTTCTGGTTGCGAGATTTAGAGCGAGGGGTATTCCTCTACTTATGGTTTTGATGTCTTGCTTATTTCTTTATATTTTGTGGTGAACTTCGCCGTTGGGCGTCGTATACTTATATTTATGCTTTGAGTGGTTGTGGATCCTACGTTTGGCGAAGAGCTAGTTTTCACTTGGAGATGCCTTTTATATTATCATGTATTGTGGTTTTGGATCAAAATATACAAAGGAGGTGCTGCCCAAATTTTTAAAAGACGAAAAATGTTTTTCAACTAATAAATTCCACTTGCATTTTTCATGTTCTTTTACTTATGCATTTAGAAAACATTGATTTCACCCTACCTTTATTTCAAAACTTCACCTCTTTTATTTTCTTAAAAAGGTTTAGATTTCTGGGTTTTCGGCTTACTTGAATTACGTTATGCCTTTAGACGTTGCGTGATTCGAGTGCCGGTCACGAGCTAAATTTCCGGTCGTGACGGTCTATGTTGCAAAGCCAAACATGATCTTTTGAAGTGAGAAAAATCATTTTTTTTGTATTCCGCCTTCCCGCGAACACGTGGGGTATGCTTCACAGGCTTACAGTTCTACATTCTCTCCCCCTGCCTTTGCTCAGTTTATTGTGAACTTCAATATTCATAGTATGAAGAAGTCACTTCCTGATCTTCTCAATATGTTGTGAAGTACAGAGGAACACTCAAGTCGGCGAGGACTCCCTCTATGATTGTTGGGCAATCTTTCTCTTCCGTCCCAAAAGCCAAGGACAAGGGAAGGAATAAGAAGAAACCCACCAAACCGAGAGGTGGAATCAAAAAGGAAAAATGGAGAGAGAAATCCAGGGTTGAGGAGTCAGGAAGAGGAGAATGTTTCTACTGAAAAAAGTCGGGACACGGGAAGCGAAATTGTGTTGAGTATCTTGCAGATCATAAGAAGAAGAAACATGGTGATACTTCCGCTTCAAGTGTGTTCGTGACAGAAAACTGTTTTTCTATAACTCTGCTTCCTAGGTAATGGATACAGGTTCGGGTTCTCACATCTGCAATTGTTTGCAGGGATTGAGAAATAGAAAAGTTTTGAAGACCGGTGATCACACTCTCCGGGTTGGAAATGGTTCCAATGTACATGCAGTATCAGTGGGAGAGTATCACCTAGGGTTGCCATCGGGATGTATATTGATTTTGAACCCATATTATAATGTACCTAATATGCTGTGTAATATAATATTCGTTTCTTTGCTGGACAATGAAGTATATTATTTTTTGCTGCAGAATAATATTATGAACATTAACCTGAATCAAAAGTTGGTTTGGTATGGAACATTAAATAACGGGATATACGTTCTAAATCAGCACACGGTTTTCAGCATACAACACACTAATAAAAGAAAATTTTCAAATATAAATGAAGCTTTTTCTTTGGCATTGTAGACTTGGTCATATTAACGAAAAAAGACTGAACAAGTTACATAAAAATGGATATTTAAATCCATTTGAATATAAATCTTATGCAACTTGCTAGTCTTGTATCAAGGGTAAAATGACCAAAACTCTGTTTGTTGGACGCGGAGTGAGAGCTACTGAACTCTTAGGCCTCATACATTGTGATGTATGTGGGCCAATGTCTACACAAGCTAGAGGATGTTTTTCTTACTTCATAACTTTTATTGATAATTTCTCAAGGATCGGACAAGTGTTTTTATTGAAGCATAAGTTTGAAGCTTTCAAGAAATTCAAAGAGTTTAAACTTGAAGTAGAAAAGCAAACAGGATTGAGCATCAAGAAACTTCAATCGGATTGAGGTGGAGAGTACTTAAGCACAGTGTTTTCGAACTTCCTAAAAGAGAATGTGATTCTCTCTCAGCTCACTCCCCCTTACACACCACACCACAACAGTGTGTTAGAGTGGCGGAATCATACCCTATTAGATATGATGCATTCCAAGATGAGTGATGCTGAGTTACCTCTCTCCTTTTTGGGGCATGCATTGGAGATTGCAGCATTTCTATTGAACAGGGTTCTCACCAAAACCGTGTCTACCACTCCATATGAGATATGGTATGGGAAGAGACCATCTCTTAAGCGAGTTAGGATATGGGGTTCTCCTGCTTTTGTGAAAAAGTAGAATCCAGACATACTCGAGACACGGTCAGTCATGTGTACATTTGTGTGATATCCAAAACACTCGTATGGATATCTTTCTACCATATGGAGGAACAAAAGTTGTTTGTTTCTCAGTATGACAAATTTTTAGAAAATGAATTTTATACAAATAATACTGATTGCAATGTGGTTGAACTAGAAGAAGTTCTACAAACATAAGCTACCAATGACGATTTGGTCGAACCTGATGTTGCAATAGAATCTTATGAACCTCGGCCACTCCGTAAATCTAGTAGGACTTCTTTCCCACCGGTGAGGTACTACGGTTTCGTCAATGATGATAAAAGAGAAGATTGCATCATGAATGATGATGACCCTACTAGTTTTAAGCAAGCTATCATGAGTGGTGACTCTGTGAAGTTGCCGGATGCCATGAGATCCGAAATGGAGTCTATGTACACTAACAAAGTATGTACTTTAGAAGTTGTACCCTCTGGTGTAAACCCCGTAGGGTGCAAATGGATCTTTAAGAGAAAGATCGGTGTAGATGGACGGGTGGAGACCTATAAGGCAATGCTTGTAGCGAAAGGATTTCGTCAAAGACCAGGACTGGACTATGATGAAACTTTCTCTCCTGTAGAAATACTTAAATCAATTCGGATCCTACTTGCTATTGCTGCTCACTACGACTGTGAAATCTGGCAGATGAACGTTAAAACTGCATTTCTATGGATCATGTAACATTTCAAAATAATAAAATATTATTTTTGAGAATTTTTATAATTTAATATTATTTTATTGATTATTTTAATATTAAATTTATAATAAATGAGAAAATTTTTTGAAAAATTATGGAAAATTCTAAAATAGGGTATTTTATGGAATTTTGCCATTTTAAAGTTTTTATGAGCATTTATATGCTAATTTAATGCTAATCGCGATTAAAAACCGCTAATCGGATTTTTGGCTTTTTGTGCAAATCATGCACATATCATTTTTGGACTTGTGTTAAATTTTCTTGCCATGGTTTTATTTTGGGATCACTATTTGAGTGAGAAGGAATTAAATAAAAGGAAAAGAAAAAGAGAAAGAAAAAGGGATTAAAGAAATAGGTATGGTGAGAGAGAGAGGGTAGGTGAGAGTGTTGACTTGGCGATTCCCTCTTGTTTTCTCCTCTCATTTCTCCCCCCTCTTCCATGAGCTGCTGCTGCTCCTGCTGCCCTTCTCTTCCTCCACCTTCAAACCCCCATTTCTCCATGAAATTCACCCCAAAACCTGTTGGAGATAGTGCCCTCATAGTCAATTATTGGATCGCAGGTACGTGATTGCAATGATTGCGGAGGACCTATCCCGGTAGCACAGTCTTACTCGAGATGATAGTATGCTATCTGGTTTGCCTTTATCAGTCGTGTACATGTTCAGGTGACTGATTGCATGTTACACTTTGATAGAGCCCTTAGGATCTTGCTTTACTACCAACAGTATGATGGCGATCATATACGTGAGAGTTGGGTAGTTTATATGCATATCCTTAATTGTGGTCCCTAGTCGTGGGAGTTTCGAGACAGGGCATCGATACTCCGGAGTAGACTAGTGTGTACAGTCGAGACCCCGACGAGGGGCGGTGGCCGGTCTCACAAGCCACTGGTGTCAGTTGGATCACCTAAGATGTATACAGGTGCTCATTGGGTTATGAGTACACCGGACAGGACTCGCCGGGAATCTGCTAGTTAGTATTATATCTATCGTCAGATAGCAGTTCCCTGGTGACATGTGTACAGGTTAGTTCATCGACCTGAGGTCGTCATTTGTCTCGTGTGAGTTCCCACTGTGCTTTGATTTCTACCCTACCACGGCTTAAAGGAGTCGTGCAAACAGGTACTTTTTGGGTACAGTCCCGAGCCATATGAAGGCACGTGAGCGGATCGGCAGGGGATTCGTCTCTCCCGGTATTGGGGGCGAGATCGTGCTGTGTCTAGGAGAGCCATTACACAAAGCCCACGGCCGTGGCAGGAGATTTACTGGTAGGTACTCCAGTAGTATCTCAGGGTGTTATTGGGCTTCACTCCGACACGACTTATACTGCTATTGGGGGTCTGACGTTACTAGCCCCCTAGGCAGATATGCGATACTCATTGACGAACGGACCGGACTGTATATACATTGTCACTGTTAGGCTCAGTAGGGTTTCTGGATGAGTTCGCTCATCGGCCTCCCTTGAGTGCGCTCATCGGTCTCCCTTGCGGTCAGTCCGTGGGCAGCCGTTACGCATTGCTAGTGCCACTGACGGTTTGTGGTTAAACCCACTGCCAGGGTACTGACGAGTCATTAGAGTCCCCCACAGACAGTTTCCCAAGTTCGGGCGAAACGTTGTAGAGGCCGTATGGTTTTATGGCAGGGTTCGGAAAATGCACGTGCGTTTATGCACGTGTTATTTTTCGGGCAGATAATACTGGTCGGCTTTGGTTTAAGCCGGATCCGAGTATTATATTGAGTAGGTATAATATCTTTGTCTCAGTTGCATTTGTATTCGGTCGTAATACAAATGCGGGTATATTTATACAGTTTCGGGGTTATCCTGAAAGTCGTTTCAGGATCACTTTTGGAAGTTGCCAGTTTCCAGTTTTCTATCAGCCGTCTTTTAACATTTGGTTAAAGACGGATTTATCTTTTCTTGGATGAGGTGAGTCGTGCTTCTAGAAACTTCTAGATTGGTGACTAGATTCATGCATCTTTTTTAGCATTTATTATGTGATGACTAGGTGTTAATGAGTCATGGTTTACATAAAAGCTTTTTGTTTTGCTTAAGATCTTTCCTTCATGATATGCTTTAGGATGTGGTCACCTCCCTCCTCCTACACTCACCTCCCTTCTCTATATATATGGCCGGCCACTATTTGAGAGAGAGTGGGATTGATTTTCATTTTTGGAGAGAAAAGACTATGGTTTTGGGTGTATGGAAATTTCATATCTCGGTTCGTTCCATCACCCGATTAAAATGGCAACTTCATTAACCGATCGTCCACGGACTTGGACGAAGTGAGACAAAGTCATCTACTCATTCTCTACATCAATCTTGGTCGTCTCTTTTAGCAAACTTGACGACCGAGTTGGCTCGAGTCAGAGGCGGGAGCCCGTTTAAAGAATCAGTGATGTGGTGCCACCTCGACGAGGATATCGGAGATCGACGAGATCGGAGCAGCCGCAACGGAGCGTGGGATGATGGTTGAAGAACGAAGGACTCGGATCGTTCGGTATAACCTTTCTACACTCTTTACAGTTTGTTAGTTTAGCAATAATGGCAGATCCGGGTTAAAGTATACGATAGTGCCAGTTAAAAAGTTTTGTTCCGCATTTTGGCGTCTGTAGACGGCCGGGGCGCTAGCGTAGACTTACAGTGGTATCAGAGCCTCACCATTTTGCTATACTAACTTGTGCTAGCGCGTTTAAAACATCGATCGAACCGAAAATCGAAAAACACAATTTTCTAGCCCGACAGTTTCTGTTGTTTTTAAATGGTCTCAAAAATTAATTCCACATGTCTTAAAAATCTGTGCAGGCCTTTCTAAGAATCACGACGAAATTTGAGCATGTGATTCCTCTAACTAGCCGCGGAAACGCGGCCAAACCCATGGTTTGGCCGCGTATCCGCGGCCATCCTAGGGAATCAATGCATCAAATTTTGTCAGTGGGTTCTCTGTTGGATTTTGTGGTTTTTGGTAAATATCGTTTTGGCCCAGGTTTTGTTACTGTTCACCATCGTGGGGCCCACTTTTTGATATTTGGTCGATCGAAATTTAAACATGTTAGTTTACAATGCTTACATTATATCTCCGACCGGGAATGTCATTTGATCGGTAAACCGCGTTTGATTGCTATAGTTCTTTTAGACGGGTTTGCGAACGTGACATTCGCGTTGATGTTCTGTGTTGTGCTGTGATGTTGCGGATTTGTCGTGGTGGATAGCAGTGTGCAATGGTAGTACAGTTTGTGTTTATTTGTACATTTGATATTGCGGGGCGAGCGTCCAACTTGTGGACTGCCGTCACTGCCTGTTGTATAATATTCTTTTGGGGCACGACCAGGTTGCGGTCGATGTACCTTTTGTACGATTTTTCATTACTGTACTAGGTTTTGCCCCGCGACGGAGTGCACGGATAGCCGGGTTCTGGGGGGCAACGGGTCCGCATCTCATGGCTTTGGGAGGCAGAGGGGCCTCACTCTAAAATTGGCAGACTATTCGCCGCACTCGTAGGGGGTACAGGTTGACCCAAGGAGGGGTGCTCAATTTACCGGATTCCGTGAAGTGCCGGGTGTTCCATTCACTATGCTGTGGGGGACTGCCTCGCTTCAGGTTTTGGCGGGTAACTTGCCGCACCCGTAGGGGTCTAGGTTTCATTGCACAGGCTATCCACATGACAGGGGAACGTCGAGTTTCAGCAGCGGCTCTGTGAAACTCGGGGATCCCAGATTATCTGTATTGTTCTGTGATGCTTATTACTTTTCTGTAATGTTGCATACTATCATGCCTGGAGTGATTATTGCATATTGGTTTATATACTATTAGATGTTGTATATGTTTTACACTCGCGCTAGTCCAGTCCCCGCTCTGTCGTTAGTTAAGTAACCTAACGGGTGATGACGGGACCCAGTGACGAATGCTGATGGCATATACGTACATTTTATTTTCGTTCTTTTCTGGTGTGATTAATGATGGGACTGCGTTGATTTTGATCAGTGCAAAGTAAAACAAACCTGTTTTCAGTTGTTGGAACAAATTTAAAAAGTGTTATTGCAAAGTCGTTTTCTTTTGTTATGCATAGCGGTATTCAGTGGAATATCCTGCACCTCATTCGACGGGGCAAGGGCCGATATCCCTTCACCGGGACTGACCCCTTGGACAGAAGTTTGCGTCAGGGTAATAACTTCACTATAGTCGATTACAAGTTGCTTTGCATAGCGGTACACCTCATTCCACGAGGAAAGAGCCGAGATCCCTTTACCGGGAGTGACCTCTTTAGCAAAAGGTTTTCGCCACTATATTTTAAAAAAAGCTATCAGGTTCCTTCAGCGATATCAAGTTCACTACGTTAAAGGTTTTTCGCCAAAAACCAGCCGTAGCCCTCCGTCACTTCTTTTGAGTATTCGGTAGTATTCAAGCTATGTATTTTAGCCAAAGTTAAGGCATAGTGTTTGGTAGCTGCTGGGTATTCAATTGTTGCATAGATAGATGAGTTAGTTTGGGACAGTCGTTCTGCCGATTGGCCAAAGTCAGGGGCATGTGCGGGTGGGTTCAAATTGACAAGATAGTGACGGGTAGAACTTGGCATGTGACTTATGACATTTTGACCAAAGCCAAGGTTATAAGAGCATGGGGCAAAAATCATATCGGGAGTTTCTAAAGAAACTGAAACTTGCCAAGTATGCGCATACCATCTGGAGTATGAGTAGCGTGGATGCATTCCATCACGTTATCATGCGATGAGAGTTGGATCCCGATTCCCACTGATGAGTTGGTTTACTCTTCGGGTGATCCCGATTGATTCTTCTTTAGGTTTGGAGGAGAATTTGACAGGACCGTGGGAGGTTTCCGGATTAGATAAAATGATGACCATTCTGATCTAGGTTAGAGTGCACGCTGAGTGTTTCTTTTCTCCCTCTCTTTGGCAGCGACCTTTGACCGACCCTAGACTATGACTCAGTGACCAAGTTGACCGAACCTTCTTAAAATACTGGCTTTTGGATTGTCTTAGTTGCATAAGTCATTGCCACTCCTTCTTTTACCCTTTGAATTTCTCAGAACACCTGTATTACTACGGATATCCACTTCCATTGGATAGATCCATCGTATGGTTATATACGAACTCGAAGGGACTTCTTCGAGGATGGATCCAGGTTCAGGAGAAATAGAATTGATTTATTCAGTTGTCTTTTATTATAACCTTCTCTCAGGTTGCGAGAGCTCCTTGGTTTAGGAGAGTACACCTATTACGCTTATTGGATAGTCTTATTCCAAACCATAGGCTGGTGCCGAAAGGTAGGGAATGAAGAAAACCAATTAGCCTAAGTAGGGTGTGCAGAAGGTAATATGTAAAGACAAAATAAAGGGATTAGAAAGAGGGCAAAGTAAATTGCGACTGATATCATTCACGACCAAAACCGCGTACTTCATCGCCTCTCCTATTTCACCTTTAAAAGAATAAGGTATTATTCAGTTGTCTTTTATCATCACCTTCTCTCAAGATGCGAGTACTCCTTGGTTTAGGAGGGTACACCTATTATGCTTACTGGATAGTCTTCTTCCAAACCATAGGCTGGTGCCGAACGGTAGGGAAGGAAGAAAACCATTTAGCCTAACGATGGTGTACAGAAGGTAACGACTAAAGACAAATAAAGGGATTTGGAGAGATGGCAATAAAATATACGGTTTAAGTCATGAATTGGACTATGGAAGAGGCATTACTATGAATACCAGGATACCCCTATGAAACATTTTCATGTTTCAGTGCATTGTTAAAGAAAAACTGTTTTCCCGATTAGACACTTACTCCGAGGGTATGTATTTACCAGGTTTCATTCTCATATCTGTATGGTTTTACAGATGATGAGTGGGAGTAAGATATTGGGAATTAGGTGATCATCCTCATTATATCGGAATTCGTTGTAATTGGTGATATTTGAGGAAATCGCCAGGGTACAGTTTTCATCCTACGACGCACAGGTTTTGAGTTGTTTAACTCAGCGGACTTATACAGAGTATTGTATGTTGTCCAAGTGTCCATCAGGACAAAGGGGTAGGTCCTCGTACTATGTTCAATTTACTTATAACTTCTCTAGTATTTAGACGAGTGTTTCGTAGAAATACAAGGTCTAAGTTTTGAGAAGTTGTGGGTATAAGAATAAAGTAGAGAACCAGGTATCACAAGTATCGGGATTCTTCAAAGAGATCGAAGATGTAGATTCTTGTGATTGGTATTCAGATGATAGTGATGGTTTTGAGAAACGTGTTTCTCTTTCAGGTTACTCATAATTGGATGGATTCCTAAGTTGAGTAATGCTGATTAGCCTCTTTCCATTAAGTTGATATGCACTGGAGACAGCTGCATGGATTGAATATGGTTCCAATTAAATAAGTGCCAAAGTTTCTGTATTGGATATAGAATGGATCGTACCTTAAAAGATGTTAAGGTACGGGGAGTTGTCCAGCTTATGATTAAAACCAGACTCTGGATAACTCAGGGCACGATTCTGTAATGGCTGTTTGTGGGTTGACCCTGGCTACGACGAGGGTTGATATTCTACCATTTGAAAGATCAATAGTGATATTGTTCTTGACTCGCCACAGTTTTAGTAAAAAACGGATCTTTTTCAGAAAACAGTAGTGGGAGTATGGTAGAACTGGAAGTGATTCCAGAACCGCGAATGATTACGGAAAATTTAATAGGACCTATACATTCAATCAGGTTTGACATTCCAATAGCCACTCCGCAGGTATGGTAGGTAACCTCAGACGCCCGAGAGGTACTTCGGTAGCCTCAATGACGGTGACAGGGAGGTTATTATCTACCCAGACTTGACACTACTGTTGTTCCAGGATATGAGACCCGGTAGGAGGGTTGTCGTAGTCAGTGGGAGCAAAGGAAGCATAGTGGGCAAGATGCTTATATCTATTTATAGACTTGAGCAGTTATAGCGGAGATAGATCATCTAATTTTGATGTGGCAGTCATGGGTTTGACTTCAATCAGAATAGGGGATGGATCAGTTAAGAAGGTAGTAGGGTGTGATGTCATGGTATCAGGATGACATACACAGAATAGGAAGTAAAATTCATATACTACGATCGGTTGTACTGTGGTCGTCACACAGTTGTTTCTCCAGACAGGAAATGGATATAATATTTGACATTCTGGTTTCTAGATCTATGGTTTTAGATCTGGATTTGGGTAGTTTCCCAATGTGGGTACTTTGACAGATATTCTGATGGTTTTTGGAATAGTTGACTCCTAGCATGGTGGAGTACCTGCAAGTGATGGAGTCACCCTCTCTAAAGATGTCGTATAGACTAAAGGGGAGAGGGATGTGCATGATTGGCAGATCACTTGCTTAGGCAATTGAGTCAATCATGAGATGTCAAGTACCACACCAAATGTTGGTTTTGCACTAGATGCACTAAGTTTGTATTAATCCAATCCTGGAGAAACATAAGGAAGCAGTTTTAGAACATAAGTACATGTTCTACGGATTTGATGACGGCAGCCTCTTTCGGGAGACGGTTATCATTCCAGGCTTCAATGGTGACATGGATGACAGAGTGATTGTCAGAGTTTTAGTTTTCCCTCTGACGAGGGACAGTATTATGGACAGGAGGTCCAAGAGGATACTGTGGGTGGCATGGTGCCGGATACTGATTAGGTTCAGTGATCCATACAGTCTAAGAAGTTTGGATATGGAGTTCATTTATGAACTAAGGTCCCATCAGATATGCAGACATATTCTAAGACAGGTATTACTCAATTCGGGAGATGGCTTTCTCCGCGAACTTGAGATTAAGAGAGATATAGAAAGATACTTCTAGGCGGATCCACTCACTGAGGCTATTTCTCGAACACAATAGTTTTACAAATGGGCTTTGTGAACTGATTAGTAGAGGAGTTGGATGTTCGGTTTCAAACGGGCTGTGAGTAGTCGACATCGCAATATTAGCCTTGAGTGTAAGTGGGAGATTGTTGGAGATAGTGCCCTCATAGTCAATTATTGGATCGCAGGTACGTGATTGCAATGATTGCGGAGGACCTATCCCGGTAGCACAGTCTTACTCGAGATGATAGTATGCTATCTGGTTTGCCTTTATCAGTCGTGTACATGTTCAGGTGACTGATTGCATGTTACACTTTGGTAGAGCCCTTAGGATCTTGCTTTACTACCAACAGTATGATGGCGATCATATACGTGAGAGTTGGGTAGTTTATATGCATATCCTTAATTGTGGTCCCTAGTCGTGGGAGTTTCGAGACAGGGCATCGATACTCCGGAGTAGACTAGTGTGTACAGTCGAGACCCCGACGAGGGGCGGTGGCCGGTCTCACAAGCCACTGGTGTCAGTTGGATCACCTAAGATGTATACAGGTGCTCATTGGGTTATGAGTACACCGGACAGGACTCGCCGGGAATCTGCTAGTTAGTATTATATCTATCGTTAGATAGCAGTTCCCTGGTGACATGTGTACAGGTTAGTTCATCGACCTGAGGTCGTCATTTGTCTCGTGTGAGTTCCCACTGTGCTTTGATTTCTACCCTACCACGGCTCAAAGGAGTCGTGCAAACAGGTAGTTTTTGGGTACAGTCCCGAGCCATATGGAGGCACGTGAGCGGATCGGCAGGGGATTCGTCTCTCCCGGTATTGGGGGCGAGATCGTGCTGTGTCTAGGAGAGCCATTACACAAAGCCCACGGCCGTGGCAGGAGATTTACTGGTAGGTACTCCAGTAGTATCTCAGGGTGTTATTGGGCTTCACTCCGACACGACTTATACTGCTATTGGGGGTCTGACGTTACTAGCCCCCTAGGCAGATATGCGATACTCATTGACGAACGGACCGGACTGTATATACATTGTCACTGTTAGGCTCAGTAGGGTTTCTGGATGAGTTCGCTCATCGGCCTCCCTTGAGTGCGCTCATCGGTCTCCCTTGAGGTCAGTCCGTGGGCAGCCGTTACGTATTGCTAGTGCCACTGACGGTTTGTGGTTAAACCCACTGCCAGGGTACTGACGAGTCATTAGAGTCCCCCACAGACAGTTTCCCAAGTTCGGGCGAAACGTTGTAGAGGCCGTATGGTTTTATGGCAGGGTTCGGAAAATGCACGTGCGTTTATGCACGTGTTATTTTTCGGGCAGATAATACTGGTCGTCTTTGGTTTAAGCCGGATCCGAGTATTATATTGAGTAGGTATAATATCTTTGTCTCAGTTGCATTTGTATTCGGTCGTAATACAAATGCGGGTATATTTATACAGTTTCGGGGTTATCCTGAAAGTCGTTTCAGGATCACTTTTGGAAGTTGCCAGTTTCCAGTTTTCTATCAGCCGTCTTTTAACATTTGGTTAAAGACGGATTTATCTTTTCTTGGATGAGGTGAGTCGTGCTTCTAGAATCTTCTAGATTGGTGACTAGATTCATGCATCTTTCTTAGCATTTATTATGTGATGACTAGGTGTTAATGAGTCATGGTTTACATAAAAGCTTTTTGTTTTGCTTAAGATCTTTCCTTCATGATATGCTTTAGGATGTGGTCACCTCCCTCCTCCTACACTCACCTCCCTTCTCTATATATATGGCCGGCCACTATTTGAGAGAGAGTGGGATTGATTTTCATTTTTGGAGAGAAAAGACTATGGTTTTGGGTGTATGGAAATTTCATATCTCGGTTCGTTCCATCACCCGATTAAAATGGCAACTTCATTAACCGATCGTCCACGGACTTGGACGAAGTGAGACAAAGTCATCTACTCATTCTCTACATCAATCTTGGTCGTCTCTTTTAGCAAACTTGACGACCGAGTTGCCTCGAGTCAGAGGCGGGAGCCCGTTTAAAGAATCAGTGATGTGGTGCCACCTCGACGAGGATATCGGAGATCGACGAGATCGGAGCAGCTGCAACGGAGCGTGGGATGATGGTTGAAGAACGAAGGACTCGGATCGTTCGGTATAACCTTTCTACACTCTTTACAGTTTGTTAGTTTAACAATAATGGCAGATCCGGGTTAAAGTATACGATAGTGCCAGTTAAAAAGTTTTGTTCCGCATTTTGGCGTCTGTAGACGGCCGGGGCGCTAGCGTAGACTTACAAAACCCATATCGGTTTCACAAAAAATGCACACAAGCTCAAGATCTACACATTGGAACAAAGAAGCATGGATTTTGGCAACTAGGGGCAACTCAAGAAAATTCTTGAGTTGCCAAATGAAGTAATTACTGAACCATCAGCTTAGTTTTAGCATTACTTATACCCTTATGCAAGTTTAGAATCGAAATCGGGTGATTTTGTGGATTTTAGGAAAAACTAGTAAGGGTTTGAGGAAATTATGAGTTGTGATGGGAAATTGAGTTCAGTGGAGACCATAAAAGCACCCTAGTGCTAGAAACCGAGGCCAACCCCACTGGAAACCCAAAAATACGGAATTACGGGACTTTCTTGTCGGTTTGTGACAACCTGGAGCATGCAGGGAAATCTGGAATGTACTGGGACTTTTTCTGGAAAATTAAACAACCCCAGGGACCCAATTGAGACCATAGGAATCCGCCGTAGCGAGACGAACCCTACTGGACATAGGGGGGCTGGCCAGGCCGGTTTTGGCAAGGATGTGGCCGGCCATGTAGTGGTGGGATGTGTCGGGGTTGGTCCAGTAGCTCAAATATATCATATACATCACCCTGGACCTGTTTGCTTGGCTAAATTTGACCCGAGGTGAAATCTAGGATCGTTTTCTTGTGTTGCTGCTTTACTTTTAGTTTTGGTTTTCCGTATTTTGATTTCCAGATTTTGATATTTGTGCGTTATCTCGATCGTGTGACGTTTGTACGTCTATATCGAGTGATTTCGGGTTGTTTTGCGAAGGCTAACCGTAGGTTCTAACCTATAGGCCTTTTAGCGTATCTTATTGGTTTTAGCGTATCGTTTTAAGTTTTGATTTGGTTTTGATGTGATGCGATACGTGTGATATGTGTAGGTACCCCCACGACGATCCGAGGCGATGCAGAAGATGAAGGCGACATCGATACCGACACGCAGGATACAGGTGAGTAGATTTATATCTACGGGGAGAAGTCTGGTGGATGGCGTATAGCACCCCCGCAGTTTGTGGTGATGTATACGAATACGTATACACACAGATATTGATTTTATAATGTTTGAGATTATTGATGATAAAGATAGACATTTGGTATTTTTGGATTGGTTTAGTGTAGTTCCGAAACCCTAGAGTAGTGGTCGCATTCACACACGCACGCACACGCATACTTGCATACATTGTTCCTTTTATATGTGCGTATATGGGATTATATATTTATGTGTTCATATGGGTATGGGACTATTTGTTCATATACTGGATTTGAGGATAGTATTTGGGATTTGGGACGAGTCGATGAGATTGGGCATGATGCCAGGAGATCGGTGATGTGATTTGGTTCGTATTGAGATACGACATGATGTTTTAGCGGGTCTTTTGACGTAGCAATTCTTACACCTGTATGCATTCTTAGGCGGTATCAGTATTGTACTAGACGTCGGACATTGTCCCGGATCATGATATTTGATAAAGAGATACCAGATGAATAGTGTGATTGAATGTGATATTGACCCGTACCCAGAATTGGGATGCCGTACGACGGATTTACGTACGAGCTATATATTGATGATTGATCCGCACTCTTGACTTGGGATGTCTGATTATAGATATGGTATCAGATATGATATTATTGAGGCGGGATCACCGACTATACATATATAGGTATGTATATTTATCGACTCAGATGATAGGCGGTTTCCTTACCTGTAGTTCAGCTTGTTAGTTCAGCCGTATAGTTTAGTGTAGTTGTTAGATTAGATTAGACTCCTACCTATTTAAAAACTAGCGGGTCGTGGGTATTTTAAAAGACAGGTCAAGGGATCTACGGATATTTCAAAAGACGTATCCTTTCTTAAAACCACCGTAGCCCTTATTTTCAAAACTCCACGATTCTTGTTATTTCAAATGGCACCATTGTTTAATAATTAGCTCCCGCTCATTTTGGTTGCTCGCTCCGCATCGCATACTTGCATTGTTATTTCATATTGCATTGTTGACATTATGCTGTTAGGACACCAGCACCATTACCGATGATGCGTATGTACCACGTACACTTACTTGCCGGCTCACACACATCTTCATCGGTAATTGCCATGTCACGTACACCTTAGAAAATATTATTGCTTAACTTAGCTTGATAGCTAGTAGTTTGACATAATATTAGTGTACTTACCTTATATGCCAGCTTAGATATTGTAGTTATTACTTGTCACTTCATGCATGTTATTATTCATTGTTATGTCGCATTCATGGATTTTTATGCCTATATGCACCGTTTACATGCTATTGAGGATTGGATTCGGATTTCCATGAGATTTTCTGGATTTGGAGGAAAACCGCAAAAACATAAATAAACATTTTCTCTCTTTTTAAAATAAAAAGTGCGGTTTTCCCATGATGTATGAGTCGTCCACCATGAGTTTGCTGATGGATTTCGAGACCCGATTCGAGGAGACGGATGAACCGTTTCGGGTACATAGTGGACCCGGTAAGGTACCCCGGGACAAGAAGCGCGTGATGATGACGATGTGAGCCTGGCAGGGGAGCACTACCTACCGGTGATTTTATCCGACGCGTCGGATATCCGGAGGATACCGTCGTGGTCTTGAGATGGATGGTAGGGGCCGGTCTGGACTGACGGCGCCCTAGATATTGTGGTTTAGACATTGAGATTTCGAGATTTTGAGGTACAGAGACTGTGATACTGAGATATCGAGATATTGGGATTACGTTTTATGCCGATGCTAGGCACAGTTTTATGCTGATTTCATTATGATACCTCATTTTAAAAATACAAAGGAAATCTCACTAAATTATGACAACAGTTCTTCATTTACATGTATTCTGTTTTCATGCATTCATACCTCATTCATATGATATATTGCTACCCTTGGGCACTGACACGGGCACATGAGATTACACTCGGGTTAGATATTTACCCTAGCCTTGTTATAGGATGCAGGTTATATTTTTGAGGATATATTATGATCGTAAGACCTAGGATTGCGTCATACATGCGATTTTTATTCGTAGATGTTTTTCTATTCACGAGTTGGAAACTCACCCCCGTTGTGCCCCAGTTTCTTGCAGGTTTGCCGTACAGGTTTCATTACGGCTTTGCGGGCATAGTTTTGTTCGGGTGATTTGCTAGTAGGTGGGTTTACTTGTATCGTACCCCCCATTATATATCTTGTATATCATTATCCTGTTGTATCTAGAAGTTCCATCAACCAAACATGTTTTTATTTCGGAGATAGAGACCAGTGTTGTTTATTCTATCGACCTTAGAGTCCCGCTTTGTATTTATGCGGATTTCATGCTGTTTTGAGTTTCCTTTTCTGTTGTGATCCTCGCCTTTCGGCGTTGTATATTTTATTGCTTGCGTGGTTGTGACCGTCGATTGACGAAGAGCTAGCTCCCGCTTGGGGATGCCCTTATTCTTTATATATATGCTTTATCAGGTTTTGTACCCGTTTGGGGTCAGTTTTACAAAGGAAACTCTGCCGAAATTTTTGGAAAAGACTTATGATTTTAAAATGCATACTTCGGCATATGTTGCAACTAGTTGATTTAAAATGGTTTTCCTACTCTCTACTACTCCTCTTGGTTTGGATTTCTGGGTTTTCGGCTTAGAATACGTACGCCTTGAGACGTTCGTAGTTTAAGTGCCGGTCATGTTCCGTACTTTCGGGTCGTGACAAAGTTGGTATCAAAGCGTTAGGTTTTACCTTCGGAGCGTAGGATGACCCTTGGTTGATGGAATATGTGATTAAAGTAGAGTGACGTACCGTGGGTATGTTCTGCGGCATACTTACGACACGCCACTCCACTTAAGGAGCCTTAGGATGTACATTTCTTTGCTCAGTATTATATTCATTCCGATCTAGCCTCATCGGTACCAGTTTTGGTTTTGCTGCCACGATTACGGGCAGGGAGAGCTACGGCTAGAGTTGCGGTCAGCATGGGCTCGTTGTGAACGAGGACTGACCATGGCGTGATTCGGGCGACACATGATTGTAGAGATGTGTCTTTTGGATTGTGTTTTTGCGCCACGAGTGTTGGATGGATCGCTGTCTGAGACTTCTCGGACGTGCAGATTAGCACCAGAGGATTGAGCCAATGATAGAGGCCAGCCAGATTTTGATGACCGTTGGTGTGTTGCTTATTCATGATGATCGAGGCACTGTTCAGCGTGCCGACGAGCGAGCTAGTTATTGCTGCGAACGACGAGATATTGCCCCAGATGCTGGAATTAGTGCAGAACGAGTTGTACTAAGAGATGATAGAAGTTCGCTAGTCATCAAGGATGAATGACTAGGACATGTGGATCGTTTGCCTACCCCGATGCGAGGTCATCAGATAGATTGATTCCAGCTAGAGACGACTTCACGCGGAGACGTTGGGAGTCGACAGAGACGATCGAATGTCAGAAACCTATTATTCCAAGTTTAAAGTAGTCGGAAAGACATGCAGGCAATTCTATGGTCCCTCTAGAAGAATGAAACCCTAACTCGACTTAATGACCGTGTGAAAGCCTTTGAACCTTAGGGTTTACAGCAGTTCTACGACGCCATTAGTGAGGCTTGGGTTTGCCTTTCTACGGCTGGACCACCGATGTTGTGGTATGTACTCGATACTATTAAACTGTGCCCAAGATGTTGAGCTCTTGGGGGATTATGAGGTTTTGACGATTCGATTGGATGGCTCGACTTAATTCGGATGCTAGGTGGTGAGATGCATTTCTTGGGAGACTCCCGATACGAGGATAGCCGTTGGAGCTCAGTCCATGCTGCCACGACGAGACGAGTCCGAAGCGGTCGACCATAGACAAAAAGGGAGTAAGGGGTTCGTACGAGATCTTGATAAGATGACGTTCTACTCCGCCGACATCAGAGATGCGATACGCATGCCGAGGCATTGTACATGGATATACCTTCTAGAAGGAGTCGCAGTGAATATGCAGCTGTTCCGGAACAAGAAACAGATATAGTAAAGGACGATGACTTCCGGACAGTTAGGCAGAGACGAGACTTGGAAGAGACCTTGAGCAGGATTCCTTCCAGGATACTGCTGCAATGATATTTGCACCCAGGATTAGATGTGTCATGTGCATTCAGAGAGCCAGAGGCCGACGCCAGTGACATACTGCTTGACGAGTGGTCGTGAGGATTGACCGAGAGATGACCAGAGAAGTGCCAAAACTGAATCGTCCCCGTTAGCATACCTGACAGGGCCGATGAGCCGGTGGATCGTGAGATTGGTAATCCACAGAGAAGACTTAGACCCAGGAGTGGTCATTTTACGCACACCAGCAGGCCAGAGTTCAGGATCGTCGATGAGATATGATATGAGTGACCACGACAGTTAGCCAGAGATTCTTGGAGGATATGCTTGAGCGGGACTATCTCGCCATGCTTGTTTTCAGTATTGTTGGGCGATTTATTCGCTTGATTTGATTTTGATGATTGGGTCTCATGATATTTGTTTTCATGCACCATGGTGGCACTTGCTGAGTATTTACGATTTTTGCACAGTTGTTGCACTTGATATCGTTTTTGAACCTTGGTTTCCTATATTTATGATTTCATGGGTTTCATACATTTGAGTTGATTTTGTGCTTATGCACGCACACGATTTGGTTTTTTGCACTCTGTATAGTTTACATATGCTTGCAGTGCAGTGACATGTATTTTGTGCACTTAGTTGCACTGGACTTCGATTTCGATTGGGATGTTCGATGTTTGTTTGTGCACATTATGCACTTGATTGGATTTTACGCGTGTTTTGGCGCTTGATATTGGATTTCATGATTTCTTGCATGATGGATGCACCGGATTTGGATTTTGGCGCATGTTGGGCGCATGTTATGAGATACGATTTTGGTTGCACACCAGATACACTAAATCGGGATTTTTCGTGCATGTCAGATGCACCTGTTTTTGCTGTCAGGCACACATTTGGCCTATGACAGATGCTCCGTGCTCACCTGATGCACATAGATGTTGTTTCTGTGCACATGTATGGCACATTTATGGATCTTGATTTCCGTGCGCACCAGACGCACGTCGTATTCATATGTATATTTTGGGACTGATTTCTTATGCAGCGGTATGTTTTTATGATGATTGCTATATGTTTTTATACTGAGAAGGACTAGTCAGAGGACAGTACCTGAGTATCTTTTGCATGCATTGATAGTTATCGAAGGGATTTCCAAAAGCGAGCTGTAGTCTCAGTATTTACCTACGTGTCTGATAAGACACGAAACGTTTAAAATAAGGAAACCCTTCTAAATTATTTTCAAAACGGCGGAACGTGCATATTAAACAAAGGAAATATACGTATATGGCTATTTTCTTATAAGAGACGTCCGCCACTGTGCAGTGTTATGCGCATCGCACAACAACTTAAAAAGATTTGGTATGCATTTACTTCAGCTAATTACATGTATAGTTTTGATATATATCATATTGGTTTCGTATTGGATTTGGCATTGCGTCTTTACCATAACTTCGATGATTGCGGGATGCTTGACGGAGTTGTGTTTTTGAGTTATCTGCTCCTTACTCATGCGCATGCATTGCGCTATGATGCGTTTTATGTATTGATGATTTCGGAGCCCCGACGTCTAGGACTTCTTATTGAAATGTTTTAGAAATTAGGGGTTTAAATATAAATTCGGGGACCGAATTTATTTAAGGGGGAAAGATTGTAACATTTCAAAATAATAAAATATTATTTTTGGGAATTTTTATAATTTAATATTATTTTATTGATTATTTTAATATTAAATTTATAATAAATGAGAAAAATTTTGGAAAAATTAAGGAAAATTATAAAATAGTGTATTTTATGGAATTATGCCATTTTTAAGTTTTTATGAGCATTTATATGCTAATTTAGTGCTAATCGCGATTAAAAACCGCTAATCGGATTTTTGTCTTTTTGTGCAAATCATGCACATATCATTTTTGGACTTGTGTTACATTTTCTTGCCATGGTTTTATTTTTGGATCACTATTTGAGTGAGAAGGAATTAAATAAAAGGAAAAGAAAAGGAGAAAGAAAAAGGGATTAAAGAAATAGGTATGGTGAGAGAGAGAGGGTAGGTGAGAGTGTTGACTTGGCCATTCCCTCTTGTTTTCTCCTCTCATTTCTCCCCCCTCTTCCATGAGCTGCTGCTGCTCCTGCTTCCCTCCTCTTCCTCCACCTCCAAACCCCCATTTATCCATGAAATTCACCCCAAAACCCATATCGGTTTCACAAAAAATGCACACAAGCTCAAGATCTACACATTGGACCAAAGAAGCATGGATTTTGGCCACTAGGGGCAACTCAAGAAAATTCTTGAGTTGCCAAATGAGATAATTACTGAACCATTAGCTTAGTTTTAGCATTACTTATACCCCTATGCAAGTTTAGAATCGAAATCGGGATTTTGTGGATTTTAGGAAAAACTAGTAAGGGTTTGAGGAAATTATGAGTTGTGATGGGAAATTGAGTTCAGTGGAGACCATAAAAGCACCCTAGTGATAGAAACCCAGGCCAACCACAGTGGAAACCCAAAAATACGGAATTACGGGACTTTAATGTCGGTTTGTGACAACCTGGACCGTGTAGGGAAATCTGGAATGTACTGGGACTTTTTCTGGAAAATTAAACAACCCCAGGGACCCAATTGAGACCATAGGAATCCGCCGTAGCGAGACGAACCCTACTGGACATAGGGGGGCCGGCCAGGCCAGTTTTGGCAAGGATGTGGCCGGCCATGTAGTGGTGGGATGTGTCGGGGTTGGTCCAGTAGCTCAAATATATCATATACATCACCCTGGACTTGTTTGCTTGGCTAAATTTGACCCGAGGTGAAATCTAGGGTCGTTTTCTTGGGTTGCTGCTTTACTTTTAGTTTTGGTTTTCCGTATTTTGATTTCCGGATTTTGATATTTGTGCGTTATCTTGATCGTGTGACGTTTGTACGTCTATATCGAGTGATTTCGGGTTGTTTTGCGAAGGCTAACCGTAGGTTCTAACCTATAGGCATTTTAGCATATCGTATTGGTTTTAGCGTGTCGTTTTAAGTTTCGATTTGGTTTTGATATGATGCGATACGTGTGATATGTGTAGGTACCCCCACGACGATCCGAGGCGATGCAGAAGATGAAGGCGACATCGATACCGATACGCAGGATACAGGTGAGTAGATTTATATCTACGGGGAGAAGTCGGGTGGATGGCGTATAGCACCCCCGAGGTTTGTGGTGATGTATACGAATACATATACACACAGATATTGATTTTATATTGTTTGAGATTATTGATGATAAAGATAGACATTTGGTATTTTTGGATTGGTTTAGTGTAGTTGCGAAACCCTAGAGTAGTGGTCGCATTCACACACGCACGCACACACATACTTGCATACATTCTTCCTTTTATATGTACGTATATGGGATTATATATTTATGTGTTCACATGGGTATGGGACTATGTGTTCATATACTGGATTTGAGGATAGTATTTGGGATTTGAGACGAGTCGATGAGATTGGGCTTGATGCCAGGAGATCGGTGATGTGATTTGGTTCGTATTGAGATACGACATGATGTTTTAGCGGGTCTTTTGACGTAGCAATTCTTACACCTATATGCATACTTAGGTGGTATCAGTATTGTACTAGACGTCGGACATTGTCCTGGATCATGATATTTGATAAAAACCAGATGAATAGTGTGATTGAATGTGATATTGACCCGTACCCAGAATTGGGATGCCGTACAACGGATTTACATACGAGCTATATATTGATGATTGATCTGCACTCTTGACTTGGGATGTCTGATTATAGATATGGTATCAGATATGATATTATTGAGGCGGGATCACCGACTATACATATACAGGTATGTATATTTATCGACTCAGATGATAGGCGGTTTCCTTACCTGTAGTTCAGCTTATTAGTTCAGCCGTATAGTTTAGTGTAGTTATTAGATTAGATTAGACTCCTACCTATTTCAAAACTAGCGGGTCGTGGGTATTTTAAAAGACAGGTCAAGGGATCTACGGATATTTCAAAAGACGTATCCTTTCTTAAAACCACCGTAGCCCCTATTTTGAAAACCCCACGATTCTTGTTATTTCAAATGGCACCATTGTTTAATAATTAGCTCCCGCTCATTTTGGTTGCTCGCTCCGCATCGCATACTTGCATTGTTATTTCATATTGCATTGTTGACATTATGCTGTTAGGACACCAGCACCATTACCGATGATGCGTATGTACCACGTACACTTACTTGCCGGCTCACACACATCTTCATCGGTAATTGCCATGTCACGTACACCTTAGAAAATATTATTGCTTAACTTAGCTTGATAGCTAGTAGTTTGACATAATATTAGTGTACTTACCTTATATGCCAGCTTAGATATTGTAGTTATTACTTGTCACTTCATGCATGTTATTATTCATTGTTATGTCGCATTCATGGATTTTTATGCCTATATGCACTGTTTACATGCTATTGAGGATTGGATTCGGATTTCCATGAGATTTTCTGGATTTGGAGGAAAACCGCAAAAACATAAATAAACATTTTCTCTCTTTTTAAAATAAAAAGTGCGGTTTTCCCATGATGTATGAGTCGTCCACCATGAGTTTGCTGATGGATTTCGAGACCCGATTCGAGGAGTCGGATGAACCGTTTCGGGTACATAGTGGACCCGGTAAGGTACCCCGGGGCAAGAAGCGTGTGATGATGATGATGTGAGCCTGGCAGGGGAGCACTACCTACCGGTGATTTTACCCGACGCGTCGGATATCCGGAGGATACCGTCGTGGTCTTGAGATGGATGGTAGGGGCCGGTCTGGACTGACGGCGCCCTAGATATTGTGATTGAGACATTGAGATTTCGAGATTTTGAGGTACATAGACTGTGATACAGAGATATCGAGATATTGGGATTACGTTTTGTGCCGATGCTAGGCACTGTTTTATGCTGATTTCATTATGATACCTCATTTTAAAAATACAAAGGAAATCTCACTAAATAATGAAAACAGTTCTTCATTTACATGTATTCTGTTTTCATGCATTCATACCTCATTCATATGATATATTGCTACCCTTGGGCACTGACACGGGCACATGAGATTACACTCGGGTTAGATATTTACCCTAGCCTTGTTATAGGCTGCATGCTATATTTTTGAGGATATATTATGATCATATGACCTAGGATTGCGTCATACATGCGATTTTTATTCGTAGATGTTTTTCTATTCACGAGTTGGCAACTCACCCCCGTTGTGCCCCAGTTTCTTGCAGGTTTGCCGTACAGGTTTCATTACGGCTTTGCGGGCATAGTTTCGTTCGGGTGATTTGCTAATAGGTGGGTTTACTTGTATCGTACCCCCCATTATATATCTTGTATATCATTATCCTGTTGTATCTAGAAGTTCCATCAACCAAACATGTATTTATTTCGGAGATAGAGACCAGTGTTGTTTATTCTATCGACCTTAGAGTCGCGCTTTGTATTTATACGGATTTCATGCTGTTTTGAGTTTCCTTTTCTGTTGTGATCCTTGCCTTTTGGCGTTGTATATTTTATTGCTTGCGTGGTTGTGACCGTCGATTGACGAAGAGCTAGCTCCCGCTTGGGGATGCCCTTATTCTTTATATATATGCTTTATCAGGTTTTGTACCCGTTTGGGGTCAGTTTTACAAAGGAAACTCTGCCGAAATTTTTGGAAAAGACTTATGATTTTAAAATGTATATTTCGGCATATGTTGCAACTAGTTGATTTAAAATGGTTTTCCTACTCTCTACTACTCCTCTTGGTTTGGATTTCTGGGTTTTCGTCTTACTTAGAATACGTACGCCTTGAGACGTTCGTAGTTTAAGTGCCGGTCATGTTCCGTACTTTCGGGTCGTGACAGATTAGCCAGAGGGCTTCGTTGATAGTCGGAGCAGCAGGAAAGCATGTAGGTTACTTAAATCCATTTATTGATTAAAGCAGGAATCACGGAGTTGGAACATCTGTTTTAATGATGCGATCAAAGAGTTTGATTTCATCAAAAATCCAGATGAACGTTGTATTTATAAGAAAATTGTAGGGAGTACTGTCGCATTCCTCGTATTGTACGTGGATGACATTCTCTTGATAGGAAACGACGTTTCTATGCTACAACCAGTCAAACTTTTCTTAGGGTATGTATTTACCCTCAGTGGAGTGGTGGTATGTTGGAAGAGTTCCAAACAGGATACTGTTGCAGACTCAATAATGGAAGCTCAGTATATTGCTGCAAAATGATGCTGCAAAGGAAGCCATATGGATGCGGAACTAGGAGTAGTTCCCACCATTAATGATCCAATTGCATTGTATTGTGATAATAATGGGGTTATGGCATTGGCCAACGATCCCAGGTCCTATCAATGATCCAGACACATACTAAGGCAATATCATTAGATCCGTAAGGTACTTTATCTCCGCGAGATCGTAATTAGGTGAGTAGATACAGAGAATAACACCGCGGATCCCCTCGCCAAGGTCCTCTCACAGTCGCAGCATGAGCGAATTTTTGAGATGTTGGGTATGAGATATGCCAATAAGTGGCCTTAGTGCAAGTTGGAGATTGTTGAATATATATATGCCCTAGAGGCCATTATTTGATATTGGATTCTTGGATATGTATATATACAGAGGACTTTCTCGCTCGACATGATAGTATGCTATCTGGTTACTCATTATCTTAATGTGTTCACTTGAGTGTGTATACTATTCATTAGGTACATGTTGATAAAGCCGTTAGGATATCCACTTGACTATCATGATTATGATGCAGATCGTACTAGTGGGGCATGACCAGTCTATAAGCGTATCCTTAAATGTTCCTTTTTGCGATAAATGCACACCACATATGTGGGTTGTGTGCATGAAATTGATGGATCTTCTTTCGCGTGGAGGTCGACTTGATCTAGTTCCCATTTTAACGACGTGGAGGTCGATGCTTCCATTTTTGCGACGTGGACGGTCGGTGCTGCCCTTTTTGCGACTTGGACGGTCGATTCTTCCCTTTTTGCGACTTGGACGGTCGATTCTGCCATTTTAACGATGTGGATGGTTGGTGCTTCCCTGTTAGCGACTTGGACGGTCGACGCTGCCCTTTCTGCGACTTCGATGGTCGGTGTTGTCCTTTTTGCGACTTGGAAGGTCGGTTCTGCCATTTTAGCAACATGGACGGTCGGTGCTGCCCTTTTAGCGACTTGGACAGTCGGTGCTGCCGTTTTTGTGACTTGGACGGTCAGTGCTGCCATTTTAGCGACGTGGACAGTCGGTGCTGCCCTTGTAGCTACTTCGACGGTTGGCGCTGCCCTTTTTGCGACTTGGACGGTCGGTGCTGCCGTTTTAGCGATGTGGACGGTCGGCACTACCCTTTTGGCAACTTGGACGGTCGGTTCTACCCTTTTTGGGCTCTTGGAGGGTCGTTTCTTGATTGTCTTGCTCTGCTTCTTGCGATGTCAGGGACTAGATTTGTTTCCGAGGTGGAGCTTGATTCCGCCAGGGAGGTCGTTGGTTGTCTTGCTGATTTGATATGAATTGGGTTGACATCGGCATCACTACGCTGGAATATGGTACCCGGAGCGAATCATCATTTGTCATGAAGAAATTTCCCTCGTTCCCAATTTAACGACTTACGGGTCATCTGTTCCCTGTTTAACGACTTAGAGGTCATCTATTCCCGGTTTAAAGACTTAGGGGTCTATTGGATTGGAGTTTGGAATTTTGGGGTTAGGGTAGGCATCAGCATTGCTAACACTGAAGCACGTGTGCCAGGAGAAATTCATCATTTTGCCTTTTCCTGTTGGGGAGCGATGGCTTAGGAGATAGGTTTAGGCCCCTATCACCTAAGGCTTTTCAATTTTATGAGACGTAAGGGTCTCATAAAAGCATTTTCTCCCTACGAGTCGAAAGGATCTCGTAGGTGTACTTTCTCCTTAAGAGTCGTAGGGACTCCAAGTGTGTTTGTCCTTTGTGAGTCGTAAGGATCCCACGAAGGTGTTTTTTTCCGAGTTGTGAGGATCCCGTAAGTTTGTTCTCCTCATGTATCGAGAGGACACATGAGTGGGTCTTCCCAAATGGAGCATAATTCCAAGGGTGGAAACCAGCCGCGTAGCTGGTGATTGCAGTGGGGCATGGGTATGATGAGAATTATTTGAGCCCACGGATTGTATACGTTAGTTAACTTGGGGACCAACCATAGGGCTGGAAGAATTTTGGGAGATTGGATATTGTTTGGCGTCTGCATCGCTGCACTGAAATATGATATCAGGAGCGACTCATCATTCACCTTTTGGAGACTTGGAATTTGGATCTTGTTTAGCATCAGCATTGCTGCACTGGAATAATGCTAGGAGCAACTCATCATGTTCCCCGGAAGGACTTGGGATTTGGTTTTTGGGTCGGCATCAGCACTGCCAACGATGAAGCGTAATGCCAGAAGCGACTCATCATTTGCCTTCACCCATTGGCGAATGATGGCTCAGGAGACAGGTTTAGATCCTTATCACCTAAGACTTTTCAATTTTATGAGCCGTAGGGGTCTCATAAAAGCATTTTCTCCCTAAGAGTCAAGACGATCTTGCAGGTGTATGTTCTCCTTAGGAATCGTGAGGATTCCTAAGTGTGTTGCTCCTTTGTGAGTCGTAAGGATCTCACACAGCGATTTTCTCCTCACAAGAAGAGGACTTTGCAAGTGTATTTCATCTCCTTTTTACGATTTTGCGCCCTTTCTGGTTTTCACAAACCCACCGACAGTCCTGCTATTTTTACTCACGGAGCCCTTTCGGGTTTTCATCCGCGCCCATTTTGCTTATGGACATACCTCATTTTTTGTTTGAATCACCATTGCTGGTGGAACTTTAAATGTAGTCTTGCCGGTAGGACTTGGGAGAGATAAGGATCATTTATGCCCGTGTATTGTATACGGTTTTACAAGATGTATGATCCAGACCGTAGGGCTTGCGTGCTCAATTCTCCTACGACTTGGAGCATTCACGCGTAGTATTTCTTGAGATATCGGCCATTGATGGGTGGCATGGGCCTTTCTCCCTGGGCGTTCATCAGCTGGTAGGATCCTCCATCAAACACTTTCTCGATGACGTATGGTCCTTCCCAGTTTGGCTCGAATTTTCCCTTCGAATGTCGATTGGGGATGATCGGCCTTTTGAGGACAGCGCGAAGATGGGTTATGTTGTAATAGGCCCGTGACATTTGGGCTCGGTACAGTTCCAGATTTTGTTGTATTGGGAGTCTCTTTTCTTCGAGGGCATCGAGCACTTCGAGCCGAAGGAGCACGTTTTCCTCCTCCGTCAACTCGTGCTGAATGGCCATCCGTATGCTTGGAACTTCGCCTTCGAGCGGGAGGATTGCTTCCACTCCGAAGAGTAGTGAATATGGAGTAGATTGAGTTTGAGTGCTGTGTGTGGTACGATATGCCCACAACGCATCGTGAAGTTTGAGATTCCGGTCTCTCTTTTTGGCTGAAGAATTTTTCCTCAGGAGCTTGCATAGAGTCTTATTGAAGGTTTCGGCTAGCCCATTTGCTCTTGGATTATAGATGGAGGAATATCTCCAGTCTATCTTGTGCTGAGTAGCGAACCTTGAGACTTTGAAGCTCTTGAAAGAAGTCCCGTTGTCAGAAATGATTCATCTTGGTGTACCGAAGCGGTATAGAATGTTATGCTGGAAAAACATCAGAATATTTTCTGTCTTGACTTCATTTAATGGGACAGCTTTAGCCCATCTGGAGAAATAGTCGGTTGCGGAAAATATGAACTGGTGGCCTCTGGATGACGGAGGATCAATTGGGCCAACTATGTTTGTTCCCCAGACTTCAAAAGGCCATGACGCCACCGTAGGATGCCACGGCTTAGGATGCTTGTGAATGAAATCACCATGAATTTGGCAGATATGACATTTCTTTGCATGCTCTTCACAATCCTGTATCATGGTAGGCCAGTAATACCCAATCCGTTTAATTTGAAGTTGCGTCTTGGGGCCAGATTGGTGAGAACCGCAAACGCCCGAGTGAACTTCTTTCATGAGCTTTTGGGCTTCGGCCAATGAAAGACACCTGAGGCAGAGTTGGTCATATGACCTCCGGTATAGCGTGCCATTCACAAATTCGTATCGAAGAGCTCTCCTCTTAAGCTGAATTCTCACAGATTTTCGTTCGGGCAGCTTATCGTATCAGAGGTACTCTATGAAGAGCTCCCTCCAATCAGTCTCATCTTGAATGATCAGAACTTCTTCGGCATGATCGTTCTCTTGTTCTACACTTTCTTCTTCACTCAATGAGGCTGGAGGTAGAATTTTTTGGCTTCTGACTGTAATTAGAATTTCCTCCATGTCAGGATCAGCTAGCTCTTTAGCTAGGCGAGCGAGTATGTCGGCTTTTCCGTTTAACGCACTAGGGACTCTCATTAGTTCAATGTGAGTGAACCATTTCATGAGTTCCACCACTCGGCTTCTATACCAAGCTAACATGGGTTTGTATATCTTATAGTCCCCACTTACTAGGTTGACAACAAGCTGGGAATCACCGTAGACCCGTAGCCGAAGGATTTCCATTTCTATAGCGAGCTCCAGACCAGCTATCAGAGCTTCATACTCAGTCTCGTTGTTTGTGCGAGGCTTGGTGAGAGTAAAGAACGTCGTAGGGTTCCCATCAATGGTGTGATGAACACCAATCATATCCCCACTTTTATCTGTGGGATGCTTGATTTGCCGGAGCTCCTCATTGATGAGGCTCCATCGAAGTAGAGCTCCCAACATGGCTCATCATCCTCGAGGTGCAGCACTTGTTCGTCGGGTAACTCGCAATTAAGCGGTGACCTTTCTGGAACAGGATGAGCAGCGAGAAAGTCCGCAAGAGCATGCCCTTTTACTGCTTTCTGGGAAGTTTAGATTATGTCAATTTCGTGCAGCATGACAGCCCATCTCGCCAATCTACCGGCTAGGCTTGTTTTGGTAATCAAGTGTTTGAGTGGGTCGATCTTGGAGATCAGCATAACCCGATGAGCGAGAAGATAGTGCCTCAGCTTCTTCACAGCGAATATCAGAGCCGGGAATTGCTTTTCGATCGGGGAATAGTTGTGTTCCGCCTTGAATAGAGTTCGACTGAGGAAGTAAAGGGCATTTTCTTTTCCCTCCTCGCTGTTCTGGGTAAGGAGCGCACCGAGTGATTCATCTAGCGCGGAAGTGTAGAGAATCAGCGGTTTATTTGGAATGGGAGTAGCCAGCACTGGAGGGTGCAACAAGTACTGTTTGATGCTTTCGAACGCTTCTTGACAATCGGCATCCCAGATAAAAGGAGCTCCTTTCTTCATGAGCTTTGAGAAGTGCCTACATCTTCCCGATAAATTTGAGATAAACCTTCGTATATAAGCAAGCTTGCTTTGAAAAGATCTTAGCTACGTCAGACTCTTTGGAGGGCATCTCCATGATGGCCATTATCTTTGATGGGTCAACTTCGATCCCTCGATGTTGGACTATGAAGCCCAGGAATTTTCCCGATGACACACCAAAAGAGTACTTTAGAGGATTCATCTTCAGATCGTATTCCTACAGTCTCGTGAGAACGGTCCTAAGATCTTGGATATGATCGGCCTTGGCTTTAGTCTTGATGACCAGATCATCAACATAGCATTCGACAACTTTATAGATTAGGTCCTCAAAGATATTGGTTATTGCTTTTTGATATGTAGCACCTGCATTCTTCAATCCGAACGGCATCACTTTGTAGCAGATATTCCGATCGGGGTTCGAAATATTGTATGCTTCTCATCCTCAGGCGACATCTTGATCTGATTAATTCCAGACGAGCATCCATAAAGGGGAACAACTCATAATTTGAGGTGCATCGACCATCATTTACATGACCGGTAGCGGGAAGTCGTCTTTAGGGCATGCCTTGTTGAGGTCCCTGAAATCGACACAAACTCGGATCTGCCCATTTTTCTTCTTCACTGGGACTATGCATGCGATCCAGTACTCATATTTCTCTTCTCTAATGAAGCCAGGATCGATAAGTTTCTTAGTTTCCTCGATGACCTTTTCTTCTAGCTCCCTTCTCATTCTTTGGGGAGCTTGTTTGACTGGCTTGACATCTAGAGAAATAGCCAGCTTATGCACGGCTAACTCAAGGGAGAGGACAGGCATTTTTTTGTACGTCCATGCATAGCAGTCAACAAAC
Organism: Agapanthus africanus; assembly: GCA_030015575.1. Taxonomy (NCBI): domain Eukaryota; kingdom Viridiplantae; phylum Streptophyta; class Magnoliopsida; order Asparagales; family Amaryllidaceae; genus Agapanthus; species Agapanthus africanus. The sequence goes on from CM057339.1 coordinate 533,849,076, forward strand.
TCATGCAGTAGGGCGATTATCTTCTCTTTCATTTCCTCTGACAAGAGTGAGCTGATGTAGGTCGGCCTTGGATTATCGGACGTTCATAAGTCAATCTCGGTTAGCTCGTTAAAGGTTGCTTGTCTGCTATCATCGAGCTCTTGAAGAGCTTCTTCTAGCTCGTCATCATCATTTGATCATTCGCTGGCTTCACCAACATGGATCATGTAGCATGCCTTGGAATCAGGCTGGATGAAACATATGCCCCGTCTATCTGGAATTCGTCCATCGATGAGTGCTCGGACCTGAGGCGGATGCCATAGCCCTTCATAAAACATTGCTTTAGACTCCGTTTGATATAACTGGCATCCGTACCTTTTGAAATATTTCCGCATCTCGGGCGCATAGTATCTGGGATTGAGGACGGCTCTTATGCCTCTCGCAAAGGGAAGGCACGTGACAGAAAAATCGTCCGGGTGCAGAACATGATTTGACCTATAAAACAGGATGCCCTTATGTCCATTTTTTCTTCCGGGAACAAAGAAAGTTTTCAGCAGTTCCACGGTAGAGACTGACAATGCATCGAGCTCTTTGCACATCTGCTCCGGAACCCTTGTAACAACTATGGACCCTTCTGTAATTTCAAAGGTCTCTCGTGGTTTCGCTTGTTGCATGGGGGTCCAATCTGCACAGCTATTGCAAAGCAGGTCCTCTTCCTCCGACTCTTCAGTGTCACTGCCTAAACGAGGGCGGATTTTGTTGTCGGATGGGCTTTCAGTATCATATTCTTCCGTATCGCTACCGAAATGAGGGCGAGTTTTACGGAAGGATGGACATCCAGCGTCGGACTCATCAGTGTCACTGCCTAAACACGGACGCACATAGGGTTTTCTGCTTTTGAAAGTGACAGCCGGCTCATACTTGCTTTTGAGTTTTGGGGCTGTTCTGCCTTTGGTCAGCTGTGGCTCAGCACTTCGGAGGTTCACAAAGTACCGAGAATCTTCATATCAGACTTCATGGACACCGAATGTCTGGATGTCTCCGTCAATGTATCTTTCTTCGCCAATTTTAGTATACTTCATGCATTGATGGAGAGTTTACGGAACGATGCCGTAATCGTGGAGCTACGGCCGTACCAAGAGAATTTTATAAGACGTGTCAGCGTCAATCACGTATATCTTAGCTTCGGTTTGCAGATCCCCAAATTTGATTGGCAGAGCTATAGACCCCAGAACTTGTGGGCAGTTTTGATTGAAGCCTTGAATGACAATCCTTTCCTTTGATAGGCGTCGGACGTCCATTGACAAACTCTTCAGAGTCCACAAGTTCATGATGTTCACTGGGATCCCGGATCAATCAATATGCGATTAATCTGATCTCCGTCGATGTACCCTTTCACGTAAAGCGGCCAGTTATTCTCAGCTGTTCCCAGAAGCAGTTCTTCGTCCTTAAACGTGACCGCGGCGGTATGCAGGGTGTACTGGGCTTCTTTCATATTAATTTCCGCAAAGCGAGCATGGTACCGCTCGGGGTTTTGTAAAGCGTGAATGAGAACATCTCTAAGTTCTTTAGATAGAACCAAGGCATCGTAGATGCTAAGGAGAGAAGGAAGCTTTCGGAGATGAGCCAATACATTATAGTCTACTGGGGAAGGACTCGAATCTTCATGAGCAAGTTCTCTGCCATCTTCTCCATTAGCGACTTGTTTTTTCTTCCCTTTTTGGGCGTTGCCCTAATTTGCCGGTAGAGCCCTGCCGCTTCTCAGCTGGATTTGATTGGCCTTTGTGGCGAGCTCCTCGTTCTCTTTGGGAAAACAACGCCACTCTTCAAATTCGCTGCCCAGATAGATGGCGTAGCAGGTCACTATAGGGATCTCATAATTGGAGTCTTCTTCTAACTCCTCCAGAATCTCAGCCGCTTCTATAGGGAAGAAATCTTTCAACTGAATTACAGTTCTTTCCTGTTCGTAGTCTTCGAGGGAATCGATATTTTTGAATGGTCAATCTCCCTGCAGACATTTTTCGTGCCGAGCTGCACTTTTCTTCTTTTTGAGCTTTTTGGATTTTGAGCCTGATAGAGCCGCATTGGCAGCTGGAATGGAAGGCTTCTTCCATCCTTTCCATTTCGTCCTGGGCTCTTTCTGAAGTAGCTTTAGCATCTTCTTCGTCTTATTATATATGTTCTTACTCCAAGGAGGCTGCGGTAAGTCATTTTCATTTCTCAGGGCAACGGCTTCGGCTGTCTGCTCCCATAAGGCTTCAGCTTCTATCTATAAAGTTGGTGGTTGCAACTTGATTATTCTCCAACACACTTTTGGACAGCTCGATCTCTCTAGCCTTTTACTGCTTCTCGACCCAATCTTTGAATATATAGCAATCTTCGATCGCATAGCTCACTACTCGGTGGTACGGGCAATACAGGGGATTGTCGGTCATTTTTGCTTCTCGAGGTCTTTTCGACTCCGGCAATTGTAGACCGTTGTTCAAGGCATCTTTAAATATCTTGCAGATCTTGTGCCTTCTGAAAGAGTAAACCTTGTTCTTTTTCTCCTCTAGGGATGGCCCTTCTCCTCCCAGCAATGGATTTCGAGACCGGTTGGTTTTGCAATCGCCTGCCCTTCGCTTGTCTTCATTGTCGGACGCAACGAAGATATTGGTACTGCTGGAATTCCCGCTTCTATGGTTGTTGTCCCGCTTTCTTTTCCAAGTCTTGTCTCTCTGAGAGTCTGGGGTAGACTCTTGCTTCGAGCGTTCCAGCATTTGGACATTCTGTTAGTGATATGTATGCCCTAGAGGCCATTACTGTACATTGGATGTATATTGTAGTGGATGCTTGGACATATATAGGCAGGACTTTCTTGCTCGACATGATAGTACGCTATCTGGTTGCTCTTTATCTTAACGTATATACTTTCTGTCTCTCTGTTACATGTTGATAAAGCCCTTAGGATGTGTACTCGACATCCAGGACTGTGATGCAGATTATACTAGTGGGGCCTAGATAGTCCATGAGTACATCCTTCAATGTTCCTAATCGAGGGAATATCGAGATGGGGCATCGATATTCCAGAGTAGACTAGCGTATATCTTCTCGACCCATGCGACGGGCGATGGATGATCCCATATCCATTGGTGTTTGACATCGGAGATGGTATGCGGGTGCTCAGTGGAGACTGGGTACACTGAACGGACTCGCCGAGAACTCCCAGATGGTATTATACCTTACGTCAGATGGCAGTTCTCTGGTGACACTGGTACAGCTTAGTCTGTTGACCCGAGATCATCATAGAATCTTGTGTGTCTCCCACTGTGCTTTGATTTCCACCCTACCACGGCTCTACTGAGTCGTGCAAACAGGTGGTTTTTTGGGTACAGTCCCGATTCACATGGAGGCAATGAGCGATAGGAGGGGATTCTTCTCTACCGGTATTGGGGGTTGATGCTGCGCTATGCACGACTGGCCATAACAGGAAATCCCTGGCCAGGGTTGCTGTAATATACTGGTAAGAGTTATCAGTAGTTTCACGAATGTTATGGACCTTACTTCGGCATGACTTATCGAGCTATGGGGGTCTGACGTTTACCACCCCTAGGCGAGATATGCGACATATCAGACGAACAGACCGGACTGTACGGTAAGTGTTACTGGTTGGATTCACAGGAGTGTGAGCGGGCTTGCTCGTCGATCTTCTGATCGCTCAATACCCGGGTGGCCGTTACGTTAAGCAGACCGCTTGCGGCTTGTGGGTGTTTGATATGATCATCATCTGCTGCCGGCGTATTGACGAGTCTTTAGAGTCCTACACAGAGGTTTCCTGGCTCAAGCGAAACGAAATAGGAGCGCATATGAGATATGTGCGGGACCGAGAATAATGCATGTATGTGATACCGTATTCCATTCTCGCGATGAATGTATCGATTGGTATATGCGATATAACCTAGTTATCGAATCAAGGATTGATTCGATAAGTCGATACATTGGATACTAGTCGGTTATATGCGACATGACCGGGTCATTGAATCAAGTGTTGATTTGATGATTTGATGTATAATTATATATTTGATATATTACTTTGCATTAACTAATATTGGTTCACTTTAAAAGGATTTTCTCACTTGATGTACACAAATTGTATATGTGATATACTTTTGTGCACAAGATTGTATCATGTTTGATGATACATACTTGTTTGGGTGTATGTTTGGTTTAAACCATGGTTGGTCAATGGTTAGGGTTTCACTTGATTTATTTCACATATTCTTTTATCTATTTATTTTGGTTGAAAAGAAAAGAAAAGCTAAATGGTTGCTTTCATGCTAGAAGATTCTTGTAGTTTCTTGCATCTTTTGACCAAAGCAACCATTTTGTCTTCATCTCCTAACCCTAACCATTCAACAAACCATGGTCTATTCTCTACCCCTAATCATGGTTGCCATATAATAAGTATTGATATGATTTTCTTTTTTAAACAACTTATCATATATTTCCTTCTTCTTCTTCTTCATCTTCAACATGAAGAAAGCTTGCACCATCAATGGCAAAATGATCAAATGAGTGAGAAATCCAAATCTAAAGTCTACCCACATCCTATTTCTTCATCCTCTACTACTTGCCATGTAGTAGAGTGTGTTGTCTTCACAAGTTTCTTGACTTGGCGAAGGCGGAGCTCGAGTTTGAGTTGCCTCGACGTAGATCATCTTCGGCATCGAAGCCGACGACCAAGCCTGCCCATTTCTTCGACGAAGCCGATGCTAGAGTCCAAGATATGATTTGGACAGCGAGGGGACCTCATCACGGAGCCAAGGACGTGGAGGACCGGATCTACAAAGGTTGTAGCTTCTTTCCTTTAGTTAAAAGTCGTTAACTTGCATCGCATAGCCTATATATCTAGTTAACGATCCGTATTAGGGTTCGTAGGCACCCGTAAAATTTGAATTAGCCATGTTTGATGCCTTGTGAGACTTCATTAGTGTGCCTAGGAACCCTACAGTGGTATCAGAGCCTAGCTAGAGCCTTAGGCGATGCGTAGACGGAATTAGAAGTCCGATCGAATCAAAACCCAAACCCTAATATTGCTCTCTGTACATTTTTTAAATTCGTGGATTTTTCCACATTAAAAATATTCAGAAAATTCAGCACGGAATTTTAAGAAAAACTGTGCAGCACGTGCCCGTGATTCAACTAAAGTGCGGCCGAACCACGGCAAGAGCATGGCTCGTGCGGCAGTTCCGCGGCTATTTTGTCAGATTTTGTTTTTAAAATTGCACAGTAATTCCTATATTCTGGTGCTGGTTTTCCTGGGAATTTTTAATATTTTTTCAAGAGTTGAATTTTCTGGGTTGTATTGGGGACTCGGTGTATCAATCGGATTATCTAATTTTGTCAGTGTGTGTTTTTCCGGGTAAGTTTAGAATATGTCAAAAAGTTCGACCGGATATAAATACCCACTTTTTCCACTGCCGAAAAATTTCCAAGTGTTGGATTTTTCCGTAGTTTAATGACGTTCTAAATAGTGCAAGTAACGCGATGGTCCCTCTAGAAGACAACAAACCTTAACTCGATTATGTGACCGTCTTGAACTGCCCTTTGAACCTTCGGGTTTGGGGCAGTACGGCGTGCCACATGTGAGGTGTTGGCTTGACCCTTCTACGGCTGGACCGTTGGTTCTGAGGCACGAACTAAATGCTGTTAGACTTATTTCATGTGTTGAGCTCTATCGGGAAAACTTGGGTGTTCGATTGTTCGATCGAAAAGTTTAGCGTTTTCTATTTATCCGGAATGTGATACAATAATTGGAATTCTCAAGTAGTTATGAGATAACGAAATGAATATTATAAACATAGCAGTTTAGTCTCACTTGATCGGTTGCCACGGAGTTTTGATGTGATCAACAGTCCGTCGCAACCACATAGCGTACGTGGATACTCGCCGGGTAAACTTAATAGACAGCCTCACCCCATAGCCCCGACCAAGTGACTGTAGGAGAACCCCGTTGCCGAAAGCATCCGTTTGGGTGCTCGCGGTAGCGGTGTTCCGCCTTGGTGCACTTCGTCGACGGTATCAGGGGTGCGGCCGCCTACTAAAGTTTGCGACGAGCATTCGATCTGAATGTCGGGAATCCTGTTGAATTGCCCGACATGATATTGAAAAGTGTTTTCGATAATGAGACTAAAATGCGGGGTTTATAATTGTTAGGCTTGGGATGTCTAAGTATTTCATTTGATTAAGCATGCGATGTCTAAAGAGGTTGCGGATTCCATCTGTTGTAGTTTTACACTTTCTTTTCTGTGACCGTAAGTGTAATATGTGGTATCGCCGGTTTCGTTGCTATATGTCAACGATAATTGGGATGCGCATATTTACTTACGTTGATGACATGTGATGTTATGTGTTGCTGGATATGTTATATTGGATCGTCGTGTTTGAATAGCCGGGGGTTTTTATGTAAGATGAGTGTTTTTCATTTTCATTCATGTAAAAACTTGTATGTAATATTCTTTTATTGGGGCACTTCCAGGTTGCGGAAGATGTCACCGTTTGTATATTTATTTTTCCGCATTAGGATAGACCCAAGGAGGGGAGCACAGGTAACCGGGTTATGGGGTCCAGTGGGAGACCAACTCGAGGAGTCGAGTCCGGGTCTCCTAACCCTAGAATTGGTAGGGTTGCTTGCCGCTCTCGTAGGGATCTAGGGGTGTGGGATAGGCTATTCATCACGACCGTGGAATCCGTGTTTTATACTGGCTCGTATTGAAAACACGGACATCCTAGTATATCCAATATTTCATATGATATTTTCTGCTGCGTTATCAGTGTTGTGTTCATGTGATGTTCTGTGACAGATATTATATATAGTATATATGATATATTATATAGACGTTGCTTATGTTTTACACCCGCGCTAGCCCTGCCTCGCTCTGGCGTTAGTTACCTAACCTAACGGTGCAGACGGGACATCGAGGCGAATGCGGATGGCATAAGCTTGCGTTATATTTATCTGTGATGTTTAGGTGGACTTAAATGATAGGATATTCATTGATGAGATTAATGAAAGAAAATAAACCTAATTGATGTTGTGGAATCGAATTTCAAAATAAAAATAGGTAGCTACAGTTCTTGCTTTGCACAGAGGTATATATGATATATCCTGCACCTTATTCGATGAGGAAAGGACCGAGATCGCTTCACCGGGAGTGACTCCTATAGCAATAACTGGCTGATGCTACAACCCTCGGTTTGTCTTTGATCGGTTCTATAGTTTCCGCTTTGCACATTGATATATATGATATATCCCGCACCTCATTCGACGAGGAAAGGGCCGACGATCCCTTCACCCGGAGTGACCCCTTTAACAAAACTAGAAAAGCCTCGAAAACATTCCATTTAAAAAACCATTTGATTCCGCAACGAGATCAAGTTCAAAGCGTTAAAGGTTTTCATAAAACCCATTCACAACCCTCCGTCATTTTAGGAAGTAGAGTACTTAGTATTCGTGCTGTGTTTGTTGACCATAGTCAAGGCACAGTGTACGGTAGCTAAGTGATGTCTTCCTACACCGCATATGATGCGATTAGTTAGGACAGTCGCGTGACTTTGTTGACCTTAGTTAAGGGTCATGTGGGTGGGTCTAATTAATCACGAAATGACCGGTAGAACTTGACTAGTACTTATGATTTGTTGACCATAGTTAAGGTCATAGGTGCTAGGGGTAAAAACCTTTATCGGGAGTTTCAAGTGTTGAAATTTGCAATGAGATTGCATACCCTCTATATGATAGTTGGATCCCGATACCCACTGCGAGTAATTGTTACTCTTGGGAGAGTTTTGCACTTTACAATTAGCCGATCAAGTAGGTGTCTAGAAAGGTGTCAACGGGGTTACGCCTCTGGGAAAACGAGGTTTACTGTAATTATATCCGTGCGAAAGCACGGGGACCCTCCCTCAAAGTACCGACACTGGCCTGGCTGAAAGATTGGCGAACTTGTAGAGTGTAATTAATCCCGGCTAGTCTTTCCTTTTAAGGTTTGAACGAAGATTCGATAAAAACAGTGGGAGCCATCCTGATTAGGTAAAATAATAACCAATCTATTCTTGCAAGAGCGCACGCTGAGTGTTTTCTTCTCTCTCTCTCCAGGTAGCGACCATATCACGCCTTAATCAAGATAATAATATGGATGTATTGACCGAACCCGCTTGTTATACTGAGCTGGGGAACGTTGGTCCCGCTCCAACTTATAATTGTTATAAGACAGAGCAGGAAATAAGGGGAATACCAGAATTCCTATGCCGCCCAAACGAAGAAAGTGCATATGATGCATCTCCTTCGGGTGTGTTCATTATAAAGAACTGTTTCTCAGTATCCTCTGAATTCTGGGTATTTGATACCGGATAAGGATCCCAATTATGTAATCTGTTACATAGGGCTACAAAAGGGTAGAAAAACTGAGAATGGGTGATAAGTTTCATGAGACAGAAAACGGGGCAAGTGTTGCAGCCAAGTCTGTTGGTCACTGTCACCCTGTATTACAAATACATTGATTCTGAACGAATGTTATTAGATACCGAACCTGATATACAAAATCATATCAGTCTCTTTATTAGTAAAGAAATGATAAAATTTTGTATTGTTGGATAATGTTTTGAACATTTCCTATATCAAAAGTTGATCGGTTTAGGCGCGTTATCTAAAAGCATTAACGTTCTAAATCAAACTACAGTTCTTAGTATTCAGAACATACACAAGAGGAAGAGTTCAGAAATGAATGGATCCTTCTTGAGGTATTGTAGACTAGGTCACATCAATGCGACCCGACTGGCTGAAGTTACATTTTAGATGCATATTTAAATTAGTTTGAATTTACATCTTATGAAACTTGCCAGTCATGTCACAAAGATTAGATGACCATAGCTCCGTTTACTGATAACAGAGAAAGAGTTAGTAAACTCTTGGGACTGATGCATGATGATGTATGTAAAGTCTCCTGTCTACACATGCCAGGACTGGTTCTTTATACTTCATTATATTCTCTGATAATCTCTCAAGATTCAGTCATATGTTCCTGTTGAAACATAAGTCCGAACCGTTTGAGGTATTCACAGAATATAAGTTAGAAGTAGAGAACCAATAACCGGGTATAAGTATTATGTCCTATGATGAGATCAGGGAGGAGAATACTTGTGCATGGCATTCCTGGACCATTCTAAAGGAGAATGAGATTCTCTCTCCGTACTACTCCTCTAAATACACCACAGCACAACGGTGTATCAGGGCGGAGCAATCGCACAATATTAGATATCGTGTGCTCTATGATGAGTATTATTGAGTTACCTATTTCCTTTTTGGGGTTGTGCACTTGAGAAGCTGCATACCTATTGAATTAGGTTCGAATCAAATCAGTGTCTACCACTCCATATAAGATATGGTGTGGGAAGATCGTATCTCTTAAGTAAGTTAAGATTTGGGATTGTCCGGCCTATGTCAAAAGCAAAATCCGGATAAGATCGAGACAAGGTCAGTTATGTAGAACTGGACATGTTCCAGCTATACAAACTGCAGCTGATGATTTGACAGAACCAAAGGATTCAATAGTTCCCGACGAACCTCAGCCTCTCCGCCGATCTGGTAGGGTTCCTCGCCTGCCTGAGAGATACCTCGGTTTCTCGATGACAGTGGGAGCAAGGAATGCATCATGAGATGATGACCCAACTAGATTCGAGCAGGCCATCAAAAGTAGGGACTCTGTAAGAATGGCTGGATGCTTAGCGATCTGAGATGGAATCCATATACACCAACAAAGTATGGACTTTGGTTGCTATATCTGAAGGGTTAAATCCCCATCAGGAGCAAGTATATCTTGAGAAGATTACTTGGTGTAGATGGAAAAGTTGAGACTTTCAAAGCTAGACTTGTTAAAGATTTTCGTCATCAACCAGGCACGGATAATGATGAAACCTTTTCCAGGGAATATACTTGAGTCCATCCGGATCCTACTTGCTACGGCTACATACCATGACTACGATATCTGGTGGTTGGGTGCCATGACTACTTTTCTAAATAATGATTTAGAAGAGTGAGTCTATAAGAACACAGCCAGAGGGCTTCATAAACAGTGGGAGCAGCGGAAACATGTGCAAGTTGCTTTACATAACGAAGCAGGCATCGCGGAGTTGGAACGTCTGTTTTGATGTGGTAGTCAAAGAGTTTGACTTCATCAAAATGGTAGATGAACCTTGTATATACAAAAGGGTAGTATGGAGTATGATGATGATCCTCGTAGAGTACGTGGATGACATACTCTTGATAGGAAAGGAGTTTCCTATGCTACGATCGGTCGATCTCCTCTTATCACATAGATTCTCCATATAGGATCAAAATGATACCTTCTAAATCCTAAGTTTTGGATCTATGAGATAGATCTAAATGGATGTTAGGATTCTCACTAGTTATAGTGAGATAGTATCAGTTGATCCTGGGGAGAATCACTGGAAAGGTTCCAGGGTGATAAGAACGACTGAATGTCAGTCGCGGGCATTGTCTTTACCCTCAGTAGAGGGACGGTATGTTGGAAGAGTTCCAAGCTAGATACCGTGGCAAACTAGACGATAAAGGCTGGTAACATCGCTATTGAAGATACTACCAAAGAGGAAGTTTGGGTGTATATTGGTTCATAAGATGAACTAGGTTCCTGCCATTGTATGACAATGGAAGTGTGGCTTCGGCCCTGGAACCCTGGTCCCATCAGTGACCCAGACAAATTCTGAGGCAACATCACCTGATCATGAAGATAGTTGATCTCCAGGTTGATCGAGGTTAAGAGAGTAGACTCAGAGGACAACACGGCGGATCCACTCACGAAGGCCTTTTCCCAAAGAGAGACTTTTAGGGGATGGTTGAGTATGTGATACTGCAACCACTGCTACAGATGGCCCTAGTGCAAGTGGGAGATTGTTAGTGATATGTATGCCCTAGAGGCCATTACTGTACATTGTATGTATTTTGTAGTGGATGCTGCGACATATATAGGTAGGACTTTCTTGCTCGACATGATAGTACGCTATCTGGTTGCTCTTTATCTTAACGTATATACTTTATGTCTCTCTGTTTCATGTTGATAAAGCCCTTAAGATGTGTACTCGACTTCCAGGACTTTGATGCAGATCATACTAGTGGGGCCTAGATAGTCCATGAGTACATCCTTCAATGTTCCTAGTCGAGGGAATATCGAGACGGGGCATCGATATTCTAGAGTAGACTAGCGTATATCTTCTCGACCCATGCGATGGGCGATGGATGATCCCCTATCCATTGGTGTTTGACATCAGAGATGGTATGCGGGTGCTCAGTGGAGACAGGGTACACTGAACGGACTCGCCGAGAACTCCCAGATGGTATTATACCTTACGTCAGATGGCAGTTCTCTGGTGACACTGGTACAGCTTAGTTTGTTGACCCGAGATCGTCATAGAGTCTTGTGTGTCTCCCACTGTGCTTTGATTTCCACCCTACCACGGCTCTACTGAGTCGTGCAAACAGGTGGTTTTTTGGGTACAGTCCCGATTCACATGGAGGCAATAAGCGATAGGAGGGGATTCGTTTCTCCCGGTATTGGGGGTTGATGTTGCGCTATGCACGACTGGCCATAACAGGAAATCCCTGGCCAGGGTTGCTGTGATATACTGGTAAGAGTTATCAGTTGTTTCACGAATGTTATGGACCTTACGTCGGCATGACTTATCGAGCTATTGGGGTCTGACATTTACCACCCCTAGGCGAGATATGCGACATATCAGACGAACAGACCGGACTGTACGGTAAGTGTTACTGGTTGGATTCACAGGAGTGTGAGCGGGCTTGCTCGTCGATCTTCTGATTTCTCAACACCCGGGTGGCCGTTACGTTTAGCAGACCGCTTGCGGCTTGTGGGTGTTTGATATGATCATCATCTGCTGCCGGCGTATTGAAGAGTCTTTAGAGTCCTACACAGAGGTTTCCTGGCTCAAGCGAAACGAAATAGGAGCGCATATGAGATATGTGCGGGGCCGAGAATAATGCATGTATGTGATACCGTATTCCATTCTCGCGATGAATGTATCGATTGGTATATCCGATATAACCTAGTTATCGAATCAAGGATTGATTCGATAAGTCGATACATTGGATACTAGTCGGTTATATGCGACATGACCGGGTCATTGAATCAAGTGTTGATTTGATGATTTGATGTATAATTATATATTTGATATATTACTTTGCATTAACTAGTATTGGTTCACTTTAAAAGGATTTTCTCACTTGTTGTACACAAATTGTATATGTGATATACTTTTGTGCACAAGATTGTATCATGTTTGATGATACATACTTGTTTGGGTGTATGTTTGGTTTAAACCATGGTTGGTCAATGGTTAGGGTTTCACTTGATTTATTTCACTTATTCTTTTATCTATTTATTTTGGTTGAAAAGAAAAGAAAAGCTAAATGGTTGCTTTCATGCTAGAAGATTCTTGTAGTTTCTTGCATCTTTGACCAAAGCAACCATTTTGTCTTCATCTCCTAACCCTAACCATTCAACAAACCAAGGTCTATTCTCTACACCTAATCATGGTTGCCATATGATAAGTATTGATATGATTTTCTTTTTTAAATAACTTATCATATATTTCGTTCTTCTTCTTCATCTTCAACATGAAGAAAGCTTGCACCATCAATGGCAAAATGATCAAATGAGTGAGAAATCCAAATCTAAATGCTACCCACTTCCTATTTCTTCATCCTCTACTACTTGCCATGTAGTAGAGTGTGTTGTCTTCACAAGTTTCTTGACTTGGCGAAGGCGGAGCTCGAGTTTGAGTTGCCTCGACGTAGATCATCTTCGGCATCGAAGCCGAGGACCAAGCCTGCCCATTTCTTCGATGAAGCCGATGCAAGAGTCCAAGATATGATTTGGACAGCGAGGGGACCTCATCACGGAGCCAAGGACGTGGAGGACCGGATCTACAAAGGTTGTAGCTTCTTTCCTTTAGTTAAAATTCGTTAACTTGCATCGCATAGCCTATATATCTAGTTAACGATCCGTATTATGGTTCGTAGGCACCCGTAAAATTTGAATTAGCCATCTTTGATGCCTTGTGAGACTTCATTAGTGTGCCTAGGAACCCTACACTTTCTTGGTTAGCTCTTGAAACGTCTTGAGGTCTGCTGTACACATGAATAGGACCATCCAATTGCTGAGGTTCCCAATGAGAAGGCTGACGGACTGGTCCTGCTCCAGCGGCGGTTCACACTTGATTGTAAGATTACACCATCGGGCGATAAAGTCGGTGTTGCTTTCATTCTTCCCCGGTTTGGTCCTCACAAGGTCAGCAATGGAGATTTTATCACTGACATTCATGAACCTTTGTCGAAACAAAGACTCTATTTAGGCAAAGGTAATGATGGACCCGTCTGGTATACTCACGTACCGGTCAAAAGTGACACCGGTCAGGCAGTTGACAAACTGACGAAGGAGGAGTTCATCATTGCCACCTGTAATTCCGCACGATGCTTTAAAGTGGGGACGTGCTGATTTGCAATTCCCGTCCCGTCAAATCATTCATACTTAGGAATGACGTAGCTGCTCGGGAGCTCGATCAGATCGTACTGTGTGGGATATGGCCGCCCACTACTGCCAATTTCTTTCTGTGCTTCAGCTTCGACAACCAATTTTTTAACCTTGCTGGTGACCAAATCCATTATCCGATCTTGGTTAGCGGGATAGTGCTATCTAGGGCCAAGGCCTCCCCAGAAGCAGAATGTGGCCGGCTTTCATGCGGCTCGACCAATCATGGACCCAAAGGGAAAGGCATCGGCCGCTGCGGATTGTCATCATCCGGCTCATGAGTAGCGATTTGTGCTTGATTGGGAGGTGCTTGAGCAATTTGAGTCGTGAGCTGCATCACGACGTTCGTTAGGTCGTCAATTTTCGAATAGAGCTTGGCCATCTCTTTATCTTTGCTCCTGAGCTGTTTTCGAAGCTCTTGAAGCAGCTCTTGCTCCGCGGTCTTGGGGCAGAAAGTCGGCTCTTCCTCGCTGTCCGAGCTTGACTCTACATGGACTGAGGGGTATTTCTACCTATCATCCTCATCAAAAGGGTTTTCATTATCCAGCGGAGGCGGCTGTTCTTTGGAAGAGGCAACAACATTCAAGCTAGATTTGGCATGGGATGTGGTGGCCCCATCCTTTCTTTTGTTGCGAAGGTTGTCGCTGGGGCGCCCACCGGCCATATAGACTGTATGTATAACATATCCGCCGTCTTTTTATTATCGGCGGCTGATTTCACGGATCGCTCTCTTGACTATCCTGTTTCGGTAACGGGCAGTCTACTGAAGGCGCCTGGCCTAGCCGGATTCTTGAATGGTGCTGACGCTTCCTTTTTGGTTTTGCTCCACTGTTTTCGCGCTGCACAGAGCGCCAGGTAGACCCTTGAAGAGACAGTTTCATACTTTTTCTGTTTGGGCCGAGATACGTCTCTTTGTAGCAACGTTCGGATCGTTGTCTTCTTGATTCTGGCGGTCATGGCATTTTACTGAACCCACTTCAGTGGTTCGAAGGAATTGCTGACTTTTAAGGCTGATTCAACCTTCATCGCAAGATGACTCCGTTCTTGGAATCTCACAAGATTCCCCTTGGCCGGAGTCCTGGCCCTATTGTTGGCTCGATACCTGAGCCGCTTCTGTCTCAGCCTTTCTGTTTTGAGCACTTGGCTGGTTATGGCTCTTCGGGAAGCCGCCGTAGATCGGGCGATGGAGGGATTTGGAAATACGCCTGATTGTGCATTTGTTGGAGTCATTTCCTGAGCTCGTCCGTAACATTTGATGTTGCCCTTTGTACTGGAAGTATTGCCCCCAGCTGGAGAACCATAGAGTCGTTCAGACACCGTCTTAAGTTTCAGTTGTGGTGTCTTAGCGATCACAACATTCGGCATCTTGCCTCTTGAGACCGTCTTGGCCACCAATTTTGCTGGCTTTTCTGCCAGATGAGCGCTTCCGGCAGGGTAGATGATGACGGAACCAAATTGGCGGGGCAGTTCTTCCCACAGTGGACTGAGGCTTGCGGGGAGAACCACACGAGCATTGATCTTGACCACGTACGGAATCGGGGTTGCATCAGAAGTTGGATCCATATTAGGAGACATTGTCGTTGAAAGTTGATTGCTTCAAGGAAAAAAACATTATTTCAGTACAAACATCGGCATATATGTTAAATGAGTTCGCATGAACACTTGACCCGAGATATGGGAGGAGAGAAAGGTCCCACTGGGTGTGCCAGAATCTGTAGGGTGTTTTTCGTCACCCCATTGAGATGGGAATACGCGTGCACTTGTCAGGAGTACTACAGATTCCCCCTAGCTAGGGTAGGCGGGGGTTTATTGATTATGCGGATCCGAATCTCCAGCAGCCGCGAACTAAGCTGCCATTAATTACCCCTCGCATTTGGAGCGAGAGAACCTCCGATTGACGGGTCAAACTGGACTTGCGAACAAAATATGCAGTGTTGTGTTTTGAAGGGGTTTTGGATATGTCGGTTGCCCCGCAGAGTTTTTATAGGGGTCCCGCTATCCGGATAGCGAGTTGGGGGTCAAGAGGTCGAGCAGCCCCCTTGCGGGGTGTGGGGAAGCACCCCGTTAGAAATTTTTTCGAAGGGCGACAGTTGTTCAGTCGAAAATATTGCAATCATTAACATAACAATTTCCACACTTTTATAAACATCTAAGAGTGTTTGTTATAAATATAACACGGATTACAAGTTTGTTCGGAAAATATCATATACCACGTGTTATACATTATAATTGTCACGACCCGAAAGGGTACGGAACGTGATTGGAACTTAAATTACGAATGTCTCAAGGCGTACGTAATCTAAGTAATCCAAAGCCCAGAAATCAAAACCCAATAAGTAGTATAGTGAAGGAAAACCAATTTATTAAAAGTGATTTTAATCAAATAAGTCACATCAAGCTTTTTAAAAGCAACATCGATTTTTCCAAAAATTTCGGCAGAGTCTCCTTTGTAAATACTGCCACCCAAACGGGTACAAAACAGGAATATATCAATAACATGAAATAAGGCATCCCCAAGTGGGAGCTTGCTCTTCGTCCCAAGGCGGTCACAAATCCTACGCAATATAAATCAGCAATGTGCAAAATAAGCAAAAGAAAACACAAGTAATAAGCAACATGTCAGCTCAAGTGAGCGCGACCCAAAGAAACAATATACATGCCCACAAATCTCACTGTCTCGCCTCTAAGTCAATAAACAACAATACTGGTAGATGATACTGTAGATGGAGTACACTAGATACTATGAATATACAAGGTGGAAAACAAAATGAACACATAACCCACCTACGAGCTAAAATCCTCAAATCCACGCAAAAGGAGGAAGTGCGTCCGCCGCAACAGTACTGACGGATCGGACCTGCAAAAAGTTTATGGCACAATGGGGGTGAGTTGCCAACTCGTGCGTAATATGTATCATCTAAAAAGACTATCGTAAGCATGTACGTAAAGTATCACAATTCTACAATATTTCTATAGTATGAAGTACTAGCATGTATGCGACATGAGTGCAATGTAACACAAGATCTGAATATGCTGATATGAGGAAATCATTATTTTCATCTTAGGAAAATTTCTGTGAAATATCTTAGGAAATATCATATGAAATCAACAGAAATCCATGCCCAGCATCGGCGCCTCAATACATATCTCAATGTCCAAAAGTAAATGTATCCAATATCCCGGCCCCAGCCATCCGGCTGGTCCATCTCAAAATATCAAAATCTCAATATCTCACGGCCACGGTCGGTATCCTCTGGATATCCACCGTGCCAACAATCACCGGTAGGTAGTCCTCCCCTGCCAGGCTCATCGTCTACTACTCGAACTTCTTTCCCCTGGGTACCTTACCGGGCCCACCATGTACCCGAGATGATTCATCCAACTCCTCGAAACGGGTCTCGAAAACCAACAGAAAACTCATGGTGGACGACACAAATATCAAGTCCCGACAAAACCGCAACTTGCCACATTTAAAATGATATCAGTTTTATTAAATCTTTGTCGTTTCTCCAAAATCTCATAAATCTCAAATACTGAAATCCTCCAGAAGAATGTACCATAAGTATGCATGTCAATGATGATGAATGCCTATGGTATCAACAGTGCGAACTGCAATATATGACATAAAGACTATGTATGATCGATTGATGTAATGAGATACATGCATATGACTAGCAATTCTACATGTTCATCTTGCGGAATTTACTATATTAGCACTAGTTTATATGTCTTATATGGTGAAATTATTCTAAATTCCGTTTTAGACAAGTTATCTTGTGTTTGTGGCATAGCAATTACCAAGGCGTGTGCGTTCACATGAATAGTGCTCGTGCAACATAAAACCCTGGTTATGGTGCAAGTGTCCTATGAAATGAAGTTTCACAATTAAATATAATGAATTAAGCAACCCAATTATTTACTGTGTCGCATATCTCATTTAATAGTTTCAATGGTTTCTATATGATGAATTTAACACAAATATGGATATACAGGTCATGCAGTGCCGTAAAATAGGAAACTAAGAACTACATGCAACAAGCCGGTATTACTGGAAATTCTAAATTATCGGGTGCCTCGCTCCATCAAAATGATTCTCCCCGTAGATGTATACATCTAATCACCAGAAATCCCCAGCTAGCTCGATCCAATCACCGCTTTCCCTTTTCGTGCCGCATCCGATATCTCCGCGGCCGATCCTGGAATTTGCACCATAAAAAACATAAGGTTACATATCAAGAAATGACGCAAATCACCAAATGAAAATATCAACGTTCACAAGCTAGGCACAACGTGCACAGGTTGCGCGCAACACACACAAAAACCACTAATGCCTTAACTAAAATTGTCCTTTCGGACCAACAGCAAAACTAATACCCGATTAAACCAATATCCACCATCACACATCCTAACTATCGTAGGAGATGCCAAAAATATTCTTAAGGTATTGTTAGTGTATATGCCCTAGAGGTCATTACTGTATCATACTAGTTTGTATATTACTTAATGGAAGCTTGGGATATTCACCTTGTATAGACAATCTTGCTCAATATAGTAGTATGGTAATTGGTTTGTTTCTGCTTTAATGTGTACATGTGTTTATTTTAGTATATCACCAATACACATTAGTGGAGCTCTTAGGATCTTTGCTTGATTACCAGCGTTGTGATGGCAGTCACACTAGTGGGGGCTGGGTAATTGTTCATACCAGAATAGTGCATTTTATACCGCTCATTCTTACGCTCGAGTGTTTATAGGTAAGTGCTTTTAATCTGTGTTTGTTACATATTTACAGGCCACAGTTTTCTGTCCAAAATAACGCAATTGATACAAAATCTCCACTGCTACGCCAAAATACAGAACATCTGTTGACAGCAGATAAAAGCCGGCTTCCGGTCATCCGTATCCGTCCAGTGCCGCTTACCAGTTTCAGAGACAAGACATATGACAGTGGTCATTCGTGTCTCGGACAAGCACAGAGCACGAAGGGGGCAGCACAAGAATCAATGGGTGCGCGGAGCTCGAGGGAGAAAGGTCAAATCAATCAAAAGTTAAGCTATGTTTGGACTGTGCAGATCTGAAGCAATTGAGGAAGCAATTTGCAATTTGGTATATGTAGAACAACAGAGGAGAGCAGCATAGAGAAAGCCCAAAAATACGAAGTCCCAATTCCCCATAATGGCCGCGGATCCGCGGCCAACATGGCGTATAGGCCGCGGATCCGCGGCCTATATGGCTCTGTAGGAGTTGAGTTTTCAGGGGTAGTTTGGGTCTTGGGTCAGAATTTGGCCCTAGGGTTTCAGCACGCAGCCTATAAATAGCCCAGTTTTGTGCAAGCCAAGGGTGTTAAATTCTTTATCCTCTTTTTATTAGTTTTTAGTCTTCTTCTTCTTCTTCATTCTTTCCTTCATGAAAATTGTAGTGGGAGCTTTTTGAGTAGATGATGAAATGAAGATGAGGGTTTTTGTATTATTCTTTTTGCTTAGCTTCCCCCTTGAGCTCTCTACCTTAACTTGATCTTGCAACCTCTTAAGTGAGCTTGCAAGTTTAAGCTTTGGTCATTGGTCTCAAGGGGTTGTATCATTTTGTTCTCTCTTTAGTGCTTCATTTCACATGAGTTCTTTACCCTTCTCTTGATCTTGCAACCTCTTGATTGAGCTTGCAAGTTTAAGGGTTGGCTATTGATCCCATGCTTGTCTTGAGTTCTATGGTTCTTGTAATTACTTTCTTGCATTTTTCATTCTTGTCTTTAATTACTTGCAATTTATTACCATGCACTTTAATTACTTGCTTGTAATCTTTTCTTTTCTTTGTTCTTTTCTTTTGCCCTTTTTGGTTTGTTTTGTGAATGGTTGTAATTATTATTGTTAAGAAGAAATACGATATTATAAGTTAACGTTTCTTTGCTCATCTCCTTTTCCCGTATTTTCCATTGAACTCCGCCCAAACGATACGCAAGCGCTCCGTTAGGCACCCTACCCTAACAAAGTAACGGTGATTCCTAACCGCGACCGGTTGCGTTCGGTTTGGCCGGAGGCGAAAGCAAGCGACAAGAACGGAAGGACAAGGGTAAATAAGCCGGATTCCACAAATACCGCGCTTAAATCCCCTAATCCACGTTGTTGCCGATTGCTCTAGCTTCAATTGGTTAAGACTCGGCTCAATGGTTTTGAGTACGGATTTCTTTAGCTTACAATCTCGTATCTTCTTCTTAACAACTTTATACTTGCAAATAATACACATAGGTTAGATTGAACAAACTCATACAAATTCTTTATTGACTCGTCTAAAACAAGAACGGAAATACAACCATCTCTCTGTGGATCGACCCGTGCTCAACCGGCTAGCTGCATAGCGACACCGTCTTGATTGCGGTTAACTTTAATTCTTTCAATCAAATGGCGCCGTTGCCGGGGAGACGTTAGCGTATTTTCTTTCTTGTTATTCAGGTTAATATTCTTTTTGTATATATTTATAAATAAAAAAAATCTTTTTGTTTTTTTTGATCATTTTTGTGGGCAAGAGTGCAGATTTTTGCGGATTTGCAAACTGCGATTGTGGGGAGCAAAGTGTACGTTCAAGGCTAAGGTGTTTGCAAAGTACAGTGCCAAAGATCCGGGTAGTTTGACCCGCGCAAGCGAACTTTTCAAGCTTACCGGATTTGATTCAACGGGGGTTTCCTAACCCAAAATCTTAACGTACGTACTTTACTAAGACCTTCTTCTCAAATCCGACGCATCCAATATACTATTCTTTGCAGGATTCTTTGCAAGTTCGCTAGCAAACGCTAAAAATTGACTAACCCGTATTTGTTGCAGTGCCGCGCTTAAACTAAAAAACGATTGTTTGATTCTTTATAGAATTTTTATTGAATTGCGCATTGCATACATTAATACGGACTTAAGGGCAAGCGAACCCCACAATATACGCTAAAGGATTTCATCACCTTTTCCGTGGCCCACAAATCACGAACTTGAGCATAACGTTTACCCGAACAAAATTTAAAAGACACTAGACTTTAAGCCTTAAGGATTTCATGCTTACTAGGAGAAGTTAACTGTATTTAGAACCTTGTTTAATGGTATATTGTTTACGGGGTGTCTAGGAAAGTGTTAACGGCGAAACCGCCAAAAGAGAAAGGCTTATTTAATTAAGGAATTTCACGAAAGCGTTGGAAAACCTCCCTTTATCTCTGCACTTACCTGGCCTCGTGATCAGTGTATCTTGAGCCCGTTTCTCGACACAGTTTTACTTCGACAATCAAGTTCTGGAGCAGGTCTAGTTGAGCTAGGTGAACCCTAGAACGATTAGGTGTGTGGTATTTTTGTGTCGTAATTGTTTTTGTCCATATTCTTTTTGTGTGTATATTTCATTCTTCTGTTAATATATAAACTATAAAAAAAAAAAATATCACATTCTTTTTCCCCTCCTTTTCTCTACCTTTCTTTCCTTCTCTCTTCATAATCATGGGTACCCCATCTCGCAAAACTCTTGCCGAACTTTGGTACCCACAACCGGACATTACTTCTTACGGTTCTTGCTTTGGCCGAACATCGAACGACCCCTCCATGCCCAAAGTTTCACTGAAAGATCGCATAGCAGCGTCTAGGACAAACACTTGCACTCCTTATTCCACTTTGTATCAACCTTTTCAACCTCCCACACCCGCTTATGTTGATACCCCTTTTGCAAGTCGTCCTTTGTCCATCGCTGAACGTATTGAACAATCCCGTAGCCGATCTTTCACTCCTTTCACCACTTCAAGTTCTTGGGATCAACAATTCCATTCACCTTCCTATCCAAATGTTGATCCTGCTCCTGTCCAGCCATTCAATTCCTACCAATCCTACCCTACTTTTGTACCTTCCCTAGACATTACTTCAGAACCGCCATTTGGGAGTTTTCAGTATCCAAACAACTTTGAATCTTTTACTGAAACCCCTTCACAACCCATGTCTAGTCTGGAACAGTCGTTGGAAGACTTTAGGGTAGCGTCAAGCCAACAGATGATGGATTTGAATGCGTCCATGGCCGCTCTCATACAACCTACTGACCCAGTAGCTAGTTTCGAGCTAGCTCCAAATTTTCCAATGTATGATGAGGCAGTAGGACAGGCTGAAAATTTGAGTGGAGAAAGTGAGCTGTATACCCTTCCAAATCAAACCTACCCGTCTCAAATTGAATCCCACAACTCCTGTGTTGAAAGTCTATCAAGTATCCCAAATGATTTATCAATTGAATATAGAATGATGAATGAGTTGTGCGGCTTTGTAGTGTTTGATTTACCCGATAGTGAAGGGACCTTGCCAAGTGAAACCAATCCCAAACCTTTTGACCTCTACACCTCCACTCTAGAACCTGAATTGATTGATATCCATGCTTTTGATGAGGTGTCTGAGAATATGGATTTTCACTTGATTGAGGATATTGACGCGGGGAATAATTTGGATGATGAACCCATAGATTTGGCTGAGTTTTTCTCTTCAAATCATCATCCCGAGTCATTAAATGTTTTTTCCAAACCCCATATGCGTCTGGATTTTGATAATAAATGCATGGATGAGATAGATTTTGAGGAGAATATTGAGGATAGTACTGAGGATGAAACAATTTTAATTGATGAGTCGGATTTTCCAATTCATCATATCCCTTCCACTGACTGTGTACACCCTCCTGAACCTTTAACCGATAACCTTCCTCAACCACTTCCCGCCACCCTTTCCATCGTTCCGACCTTGCAAGAAACCGTATCATTTTCACTTCCTGTTTCTGGTTTACCAAGTTCGGCGTACCCATGGTTTCTTACGAATCTTGAGAGATTTGACCCCATTTCTCGACGGGTTAATAGATTAGCACAATCGCTTTTCACACATCGGTCATCACAAATTGTGCTAATCTATTCACTCCATTTTCACCCTCAAGTTCGTATTCCACTTCTTTTTCCCTTCCGCCATTCTTCTTCTCATGTACCGAGACCGTATCCCACTTCTATCTCCATACGGTCTCGCGTATTCTCCATTTCTTACCTCTCCGCATTCTTTCACCAACCAGCACATTATAGAGATAGAATCTTTGAATGGTTGGTGCTCACTTTTGGCCTGTGTAAGGCCTTGTATAGTTTGATACTGTTCTTTCCCCCCCAATCCTGAACTTCATCGCTTAACAGTGGAAACACTGTTTCACTTGAGTTTGGGGGGGAACTATTTTTTTTGTATATATTTTTTGTTTTCTTTGTTGTATATAATTTGTTTTTAGGGAGCGCTGACAATTTTGACCCTCTTGGTATAGCCTGACAGTGAGGGCACTGTCAAGTTTAAGTTTGGGGGTGTGCTCGGTAAGCTTTTTCCCTTCGCATTCATTTGTATATTTTGCATTTGGATACCTTATTAAAAACCCAGAAAAATCGAAAATTTTCCAAAAATATAAAAACTTTGTCGTCAAGTTAGCTAATAGGGTAACTTAGATTTTTATTCTGAAAGTTTAGTTGATATAGTAGAAATAACTAACTCCTAGGCTTAGGAATTGAAAACCCTAAAAATAACCATCATTCTGTCTTACTTTAGTAAGTATACGTCCTTACAGTTTTTTTGAGAAATAGGTAATCTTGAGTTCAGTTCTTGAGTTAAGTCAAGATGAAGGGAAAGTATTGAAGCTTTACTGGAGGATAAGTCTGAAAAATAGTTTCTTTTCTTGAGTTTAAATTTAGAAAGTATATACCCTACAAACTGCACTTACACGCACCTGAAACTTGAGATAGTATAAGATACCTTGAAATACTCTTGTCTGAAAGCCTAGTATGAAAGAAAAAACGGTATTTAAAGCTAAACACCAAAAAAAGCATATCGAAAAATATATCCGGTCTTGAAAAAAAAAGAAAAAGAAAAATAGAATAAAGTCAAGACCTGGAAACTGCTATTTACGCTTTAAAGTTCACACATTCAGTAATCGGCCGTTAGTGCCTCAAGAAGCATTAATAGTCGCATGAAAGGTGTGTGAGCAAATCCGTCCATCCTTAATGAAAAGAAGTAGTATTATGTATTAGGGCAAGGGTAATATAGCTTGAATTGAATTCTCGAGTGTAGGGGTGCAATTTTACACACACGTAGGGGTATACAATCGATGTTTGAATAAAAGATAGAAATAAAGAATAAGACTTGTGTTTTCTGTAAAGTTGATAAAAATCCCTGATTTGAAGCCGCACTTTAGAAGGAAAACTCAGGAGAACCAACATCTTTCTAAACTTTTTTGGAACGTATAGGTCCTACGGTTAAATAGATAGGAGGTGTGAAAAATAAGGGTTGGATATTTCTAACTTAGGATGATAGAATTTATAACGTAAATACTGAACTGTAGGAGTAGAATCAATGTTAACTTATGACACTAGCTTGACAGGATTTTGTGGGTAGTATCCGCTGAAAAACCCTAAGGAGACAACACTCCTCATACTAGGGACACCTAGAGTTTTAACGGCTTGTTGCACACGCTCAGTGCAATCGCGTTCCCTGCGAAAGTGCGGTTAGGATTTTATTTTTGTGAATAATTAGTTTTGCTCGGGACGAGAAAAAGTTAAGTTTTGGGGTATTTGTTCATACCAGAATAGTGCATTTTATACCGCCCATTTTTACGCTCGAGTGTTTATTGGTAGGTGCTTTTAATCTGTGTTTGTTACATATTTATAGGCCACAGTTTTCTAGTCCAAAATAACGCAATTGATACAAAATCTCCACTGCTACGCCAAAATACAGAACATCTGTTGACAGCAGATAAAAGCCGGCTTCCGGTCATCCGTATCCGTCCAGTGCCGCTTACCAGTTTCAGAGATAAGACATATGATAGTGGTCATTCGTGTCTCGGACAAGCACAGAGCACGAGGGGGGCAGCACAAAAATCAATGGGTGCGCGGAGCTCGAGGGAGAAAGGTCAAATCAATCAAAAGTTAAGCTATGTTTGGACTGTGCAGATCTGAAACAATTGAGGAAGCAATTTGCAATTTGGTATATGTAGAACAACAGAGGAGAGCAGCACAGAGAAACCCCAAAAATACGAAGTCCCAATTCCCCATAATGGCTGCGGATCCGCGGCTAACATGGCGTCTAGGCCGCGGATCCGCGGCCTATATGGCTCTGTAGGAGTTGAGTTTTCAGGGGTAGTTTGGGAATTTCATCTTGGGTCAGAATTTTGCCCAGGGTTTCAGCACGCAGCCTATAAATAGCCCAGTTTTGTGCAAGCCAAGGGTGTTAAATTCTTTAGCCTCTTTTTGTTAGTTTTTAGTCTTCTTCTTCTTCTTCATTCTATCCTCCATGAAAATTATAGTGGGAGCTTTTTGAGTGGATGATGAAATGAAGATGAGGGTTTTTGTATTATTCTTTTTGCTTAGCTTCCCTCTTGAGCTCTCTACCTTAACTTGATCTTGCAACCTCTTAAGTGAGCTTGCAAGTTTAAGCTTTGGTCATTGGTCTCAAGGGGTTGTATCATTTTGTTCTCTCTTTAGTGCTTCATTTCACATGAGTTCTTTACCCTTCTCTTGATCTTGCAACCTCTTGATTGAGCTTGCAAGTTTAAGGGTTGGCTATTGATCCCATGCTTGTCTTGAGTTCTATGGTTCTTGTAATTACTTTCTTGCATTTTTCATTCTTGTCTTTAATTACTTGCAATTTATTACCATGCACTTTAATTACTTGCTTGTAATCTTTTCTTTTCTTTGTTCTTTCCTTTTGCTCTTTTTGGTTTGTTTTGTGAATGGTTGTAATTATTATTGTTAAGAAGAAATACAATATTATAAGTTAACGTTTCTTTGCTCATCTCCTTTTCCTGTATTTTCCATTGAACTCCGCCCAAACGATACGCAAGCGCTCCGTTAGGCACTCTACCCAAACAAGGTAACGGTGATTCCTAACCGCGACCAGTTGCGTTCGGTTTGGCCGGAGGCGAAAGCAAGAGACAAGAACGGAAGGACATGGGTAAATAATCCGGATTCCACGAATACCGCGCTTAAATCCCCTAATCCACGTTGTTGCCGATTTCTCTAGCTTCAATTGGTTAAGACTCGGCTCAAAGGTTTTGAGTACGGATTTCTTTAGCTTATAATCTCGTATCTTCTTCTTAACAACTTTATACTTGCAAATAATACACATAGGTTAGATTGAACAAACTCATACAAATTCTTTATTGACTCGTCCAAAACAAGAACGGAAATACAACCATCTCCCTGTGGATCGACCCGTGTTCAACCGGCTAGCTGCATAGCGACACCGTCTTGATTGCGGTTAACTTTAATTCTTTCAATCAGTAATCCACAAGAACATCCTTATGCAGGTCTCTAGTCGTAGGACTATCGAGACAGGGCATCGATACTCCCGAGTAGACTAGCGTATGAGCTTCTCATCCCAGTGTGGGAGACGTCTGTCCCACAGCCGTCAGTACGTCGTACTTGAGATAGTATGCGGGTGCTCGTTAGGTTACGAGTACACTGGACAGGACTCGTCGGGAACTGTTGGTTGGTACTATACCTATCGTCCGTTATCAGTTCCCAGGTGACATGAGTACAGCTTAGTCCGCTGACTTGACACTGTCACTTCGCCTCGAGTGTGTTCCCACTGTACTTTGATTACTACCCTACCACGGCTCAAAGGAGTCGTGCAAACAGGAAGTAGTTGGGTGCAGTCCCGAAGCACTTGGAGGCAATGACAGTTAGACATGATTCGTCTCTCCCGGTATTGGGGGTTGACATCGTGCTGTGTCTAGGAGAGCCATTACACGAGTAGTTCCTGGCCAGGGCAAGCGAGATATACTATTAGATTTCCAGTGCTATCTGTTGGGTTTACCTAGCACCTCATGAAGGGTTTGGAAGCATCACATGTACCAAAGATTAAAATTTTAGGGTTCTATGTAAGCATACAAAAAATCAATCCTAGAAAATTAGGGTTTCTAAAACAACACTTCATCCCAAATAGGTTAAGCTAGGGTTTTGAGAGTACAACCTTTGTAGCTCCCTACGCTAGACTCCTCGGCTACTTGGGGTTTGGAAAAGGTCCGCTTGAACTCCTCTAGGTCTACGATGATCCACCCGGAGTCCGCTTTGTCCAAGCTTGCAACTTCATAAGATCAAGAATGAAAATGGAAGCTAACACTCTAAACAAGTGGGCAAGACTTTTGTAGAATGATGTTGTGGTGGCTTTTCTCACTTCAAAATCCTAACTTGATGAGTAATTTGCTCACTAGAGAAATCTAGAGAGCCAAAAAAAAAGGAGGAAGAAGATGATGGCTTTTTGAACAAGAGTAAAGATAAAACCTCATAAGAAAATAGAAAATATATCTATATATATTTTCCACCTCTCATCTCAAACCATGGTTGAACAATAAGGATATTATTGAACTTGAGTTAAAACCCAAAAGGATAGTTAATCCATGGTTAAATGGTGGGTGAGCATGGTTAGGTCAAAGAAGAGTGTAGAAAGAAACCATGAATTATCATTTCCTTTTTTCTTTTTGTTTTAAAACAAATGCAATAATAATTCATATATATATAACCATGGTGTGAGTCTTATATTGCCACCATTTTCTTTGTATATACAACCATGAAGGATGATGTATGTATGTGTGTGTGCATGCACATCCATATGTGCATGAATCAAGAAAGAATGCATACATGCATGCATACATCCAAAAATACAAGAAAGGATTTCTAGTGAGAATCTAATGGTTAAATGATAAATCAACACTTGATTTATCAATCCTTCCATATCACATACGACCCAACCAAAAGCAAGCCGCCCGATTAATGTAAGGTATCTCATACGCGCATTTTAACCGGGTCAATGCGCATATCGCATACGCGCACCACAACGTTTCGCCTGGACTAGGTAACTCCTATGTGGGACTCTAAGACTCGTCAATACGCCGGCAGTGGGTGATGATCATATCAAGCACCCCCAAGCCGCAAGCGGTCAGCTAAACGTAACGGCCACCCGGGTATTGAGCGATCTGATGAAAACAAGAGAACCTGCTACAACACCCGTCGAGCCAACCGGCAACACTACCCGTGCAGTCCGGTCTTCTCGTCTGATATGTCGCATATCAAGTCTAGGGGTGGTAAACTTCAGACCCCAATAACCGATAAGTCATGCTGATGTGAGGCTCATAACGGGTCGAGAAACTACTGGTAACACTTACCAATAAATCTTGTAAGTCGATGTACAACACCCCACGACTTGCGGGGAGGCGGAAATATGAAAAACTATCTTGTTCTTTGCTTAAACATCGACTAACCGCATGAATCGAAGCTAAACGATAACTAACATAAAACATAGAAGTTCTAAATTACTATGTGAAGGGATTATACCTAAAGAACCGTGTCCTTCGTCTTTACGAACTCCACCTCCTCCTCGGCCTTCTCCAAGTAGTAGACGATCCACCACAAGAGCTATACTCCAAGCTTTGCCTCTAAACTTGAGGCAACTAGGTTTCTTTAAGTGCTAATCAAAGTACCTAGATGATATAGAGTGAGGGTTATGGATTAAGTAGTCTAACTAATCCTTGTACTCAACACATGAGAGGGGAGGATTAGGGTTTGAAGAGAGGAAGCTTGAGGAGGGAGAAGGTGAGAAGAATATTGAAATGAGAAAATGAGTTATCATAATATATATCAAGCATTATTGTTTTTCAAGAAAAGAAAAGAAAATGATTTACAACCATGCTTGATAAATATCTTATGGTGATTCATCTCCATGAGTCATTAAGCAATTATGAAGCATTAATGACATGGATGAATCATCCATATGACACACTAATCTCATTTAATGTATATGCCACCTAAACCTCCTTAGTCACCATCTTCTAGAAGCTTCTCGCGCAATTACGAGAACGCCCCTCATATCCGTGAAAATACGGAAAAACTTTAGACTGTATAAATCCAATAACCGGATACTAGTAACTGGCTTAAACCAAAGCCGATTAGTAAAAACTGTCCTGATGTCGTACGTGCGTAAACACACGTATGCGTCCGAACCCTTGTCGTAAAACCATACGAACTTTATATCGTTTCGCCTGGAGTAGGGAAACTCTCTGTGTGGGACTCTAGAGACTCGAGTACTACGCTGGCGTGGGTTTAACCACAGACCGCAAGCGGCACTAGCTGTACGTAACGGTCCCCAGGTAGATGTCGATAAGAAGGCCGATGAGGAAACCCATCCGAACTCCTACCGAGTCTGATGTGACAATCTCCATACAGTCCGGTCCGTTCGTCTAAGACTATCGCATATCGGGCCTAGGGGGCGGCAAGCGTCAGTCCCCTAATAGCGGTATAAGTCGTGTCGGAGCGAAGCCCATTACACCATGAAAAACTACTGGAACCTACCAGCAAATCTCGCTTGCCCTGGCCAGGGACTTTCGTAATGGCTCTCTCACACAGTGCGATATCAACCTCCAATACCGGTAGAGACGAATCCTGTCTAACCGCCACTGCCTCCAAGTGCTCGGGACTGCACCCAACTGCTACCTGTTTGCACGACTCCTTTAAGCCGTGGTAGGGTAGCAATCTAAGAACAGTGGGACACACTCGAGGCGATGTAGCAGTGTCAAGTCTGCGGACTATGCTGTACTCATGTCACCTGGGTACTGTTCACTGACGACTGGTATAAAACCAACCAACAGTTCCCTGTGAGTCATGTCCGGTGTACTCGTAACCTAACAAGCACTTGCATACTATCTCCAGTACTACATACTGACGGCTATGGGACAGACCATCTCCCCAACTGGGATGTGAAGCGTACACACTAGCCTACTCCGGAGTATCGATGCCCTGTCTCGATAATCCTACGACTAGGGACCTGAATAAGGATGTGCTTGTAGACTACCCAGCCCTAACTAGTGAGACTGCCATCACAACGCTGGAAGTCAAGCAAAATCCTAAGAGCTCTATCAATACGTATACTCACATATTAAGATAGAAAAACCAAGTAGCATACTACCATGTTTAGCAAGACTGTTATATACATGTGAATATCCCAAGCTTCCATTAAGTAATATACAAACTAGTATGATACAGTAATGTCCTTCTAGGGCATAAACACTAATAATCTCCCACTTGCACTAGGGCCATGTACTGGCGTATCGAAGACCAATGATCTCGAGTAGCCTCTCGAACTGAATCAGAGGTAGGGCCTTAGTGAATGGATCAGCAATGTTATCCTCTATATTTACTCTCTTTACCTCGATCTTCCGGCGATCTACGATCTCCCTGATCAGGTCATACCGCCTTAAGATGTGTCTGGACTTCTGATGGGACCTGGGTTCCTTCGCTAAAGCTATAGCGCCGTTGTTGTCGCAATACAGAGGTATTGGACCAACACTGGTAGGTACCACCTGAAGTTCTGTAAGGAACTTCTTCATCCAGACAGCTTCTTTTGCGGCATCGCAAGCAGCTATGTACTCCGCTTCCATCGTTGAGTCAGCAACGGTGTCCTGCTTGGAACTCTTCCAACAGACCGTCCCTCCATCGAGGGTAAAGACATAACCCGACATGGACTTGGAGTCATCCTTGTCACTCTGGAAGCCGGAATCAGCATAGGCCTCCATCCTGAGGTCTTTTCCGCCGTAAACCAAGAACATCTCCTTAGTCCTTCTCAGGTACTTGAGAATGTTCTTTACTGCTATCCAATGATTCTCCCCTGGGTTTGCCTGATACCGGCTTACAACGCTCAATGCGTATACTACATCTGGTCTGGTACATAACATCGCATACATTATAGAGCCTACCGCAGAAGCGTAGGGTATAATCGACATGCGTTCCCTTTCCAAATCAGTCTTGGGAGACATCTCTTTGGAGAGGGTGATTCCGTGACAAGCCGGTAGGTTACCGCGCTTAGAATCTTCCATACTGAATCTTTTCAATATGGTGTCTATGTACCTGGACTGTGAAAGTCCCAACATCCTCTTTGATCTATCACGATAGATCTGGATCCCCAGAATGTAGGTGGCATCACCCAGGTCCTTCATGGAGAATTTCTGTGACAAGAATCTTTTGACTGACTGTAGCATAGGAATATCATTTCCTATTAGGAGAATGTCATCTACGTACAAGACGAGGAATACAACAACTCTCCTTACAATCTTACTGTATATGCATGGTTCATCAGGATTTTTGATAAAGTCGAGTTCTTTGACAGTATCAACAAAACAGATGTTCCAACTCCGCGATTCCTGCTTTAGTCCATAAATGGACTTAAGCAGCTTGCATACTTTACCGCTGCTCCCACTCTGAACGAATCCCTCTGGCTGATCCATTTAGACGATCTCTTCTAAATTTCCATTTAGAAAAGCCGCCTTTACGTCCATCTTCCAGATCTCATAATCGTGGAAGGCAGCAATAGCAAGAAGGACCCGAATGGATTTCAGCATAACCACTGGAGAAAAGGTTTCGTCATAGTCCAAACCGGGTCTTTGACGGAAACCCTTTGCAACAAGTCTAGCCTTATAGGTTTCAACCTGTCCATCTACACCAATCTTTTTTCTGAAGATCCACTTGCATCCTACGGGTTTTACCCCATCTGGAGTAGTGTCCAAAGTCCATACTTTGTTAGTGTACATGGACTCCATTTCGGTCCGCATTGCATCCAGCCATTTTAACGAGTCGCCGCTCTGAATGGCTTGCTGGAAGCTAGTAGGGTCGTCATTATTAATGACGCAATCTTCTCTATCCCCGTCTATGAGAAAACCGTAGTATCTCTCAGGCGGATGAGACTGCCTACTACTTCTGCGGATAGGCGCTGGTATGTCCCTTTCTTCTAAAACTTCTTGTTCTACCAAACTTTCAGTAACAGCTTGTAGTTCTGGAATTTCTTCCAGTTCTACTGCGCACCCACTCTTCTGATTTTCTAAAAATTCAGTTTCTAAGAAGCGGGCATGACGAGAAACAAAAATCTTTTGTTCCTCTGCGTAGTAGAAGCAATATCCCATGGAGTTCTTTGGATATCCCACAAACTTACACTCTACTGAGCGTGCCTCGAGCTTGTCCGGATGCTCCTTTTTTACAAAAGCTGGACATCCCCATGTCTTCAGGTACTGAAGATAGGGTTTCTTCCCACTCCACATCTGATATGGCGTGGTAGGCACAGTCTTGGTTGGAACCTTATCCAAAAGATATGCTGCTGATTCTAGCGCATAACCTCAGAATGATCGCGGTAACTCAGCCTTACTCTTCATGGAACGAACCATATCTAATAGGGTTCGATTTCTCCTTTCCGATACACCGTTGTGTTGTGATGTGTATGGAGGAGTAAGCTGAGAGAGAATTCCTTTCTCTTTTATGTAGCCCAGGAACTCGGCACTAAAGTATTCACCACCTCGATCAGATCTCAGTGTCTTAATACTTTTGACTGTTTGTTTTTCCACTTCATTCTTGTATTCTTGGAATTTCTCAAAGGCCTCGGATTTATGCTTCATCAAGAAGACATGTCCATACCTAGAGAAATCATCCGTAAAAGTAATGAAGTAGGAATAACCACCTCGCGCATGTGTAGACATCGGACCGCACACGTCACTGTGTACGAGTCCTAAGAGCTCGCTCGCTCTTACTCCGTGTCCAGTAAACGGAGTCTTTGTCATCTTTCCCATGAGACAAGATTCACAAGTGGCATAAGATTGATATTCGAACGGATTCAAATATCCTTCTCTATGTAACTTCGTTAATCGTGTTTCATTGATGTGACCTAGCCTACAATGCCATAAGAAAGCCTGATTCATTTCTGGAGACTTTCTTTTAAGTGTGTTCTGGACATTGAAAACCTGAGCTTTATTCAATACGTATATACCGTCATCTAATGTACCGGACCCAATCAGAACTTGATTTAGGTGGATGTGAACTACATCGCTTACGAATGTAAAGTCATATCCCTCTCTTGAAAGTGAGAACGCATATATGATATTACAAGTCAAACTAGGTACATACAGACAGTTACGTAGAATCAATATCTGCCCACTTGTCAAACCTAGGCGATATTCTCCCACGGATTCTGCGTCCACGCTCATTCCGTTTGCAACTCTGAGAGACAAATCACCTATCCTTATAACTTTACGGTTTCTCAAATCATGTAACGAATTATAGATATGAGATCCTGCTCCGTTATCTAGTACCTAGGAAGTAGAGTTAATTGACAAACAGTTCTCAATTACAAACACACTTGAGGCTGAAGCCACAACATGCTTCATATCCTGGCTACTGGCTTTCAAAGCACTGCAATCCTTCTGCCAATGTCCATTCTCATAACAATAGGAATATCCCTCCTTACCTATACCAAGTCCCGAAACTTTTTCTCTTCCCTTTCCTCCTACCTTGCTGACACCGTATATCGGCTTTGTAGAGGACTTCTTCCTTTCACCCTTTGCTTTTTCCTTGGATGAAGAAGAAGAAGGTCCCCTATTAAGAAGAGCTTGTGTCTCCCTGGTTTCTTTCAGGGTGTAAGTAGAGGGTAGGGACAGTTGAAATAAGTCAGTATATGACCTGTTTCCCAACGTGGTCTCCAGGTCTTTGAGCTCATCAATATAGCTAGTCATCGTTAGGACGTCATCCCTTACAGATGACCCGTCAGCCGACCTCGCTTGAATTAATTCGTTCAAGGCCTCATATCCTGCGATATGAGATTGCTCTCCATATAAATCTTTGTTATGGAGAAAGATGGAAACAGAGTCCATCTTCTCGTGCTGCTTCTGGTATATACCATCAACTGAAGCCAACACGAGGCAGTTGGCTTTCGCTTTATCCTTTTCCTTTGTCTGACGGATATCCATATCCGCGACGGTGGAAACTGGACCTGGGACGACGGGATCTTGAGCAGTAATAGGGTGGTCCAGCTTGTCATAGGCAATGGTCATATGGACAGACCTTTGCCAGTCATATAAGTTAGATTCAGTAAACTTGTTATCTAGATGTAACCTAGTCATGGTCACAAGGTCGCTGCAATGAGAGAGAGTGAAGAAAACACTTTAGCATGATACTCTTGCAAGTTTAGATTGGTTTTTAATTTATCTAAACTGGATGGCTCCCACTGTTTCTCGAATCCTTCCTGAAACGATAAAAGAAGAATTAGCCAGGACTATTCTGACTGTACAATACTTGCTTAACCGTTCAGCCAGGCTAGTGTCGGTACTTTGAGTGAGGTTTTCCAACGCTTTCGCGAAGTTCCTTAATTAAATAACCTCTTTTCTCTGGGGGTGTAACCCCGCTGACAACTTTCTTAACACCTAATTTATTTATAGCATTGATCGTTAAGTGATGAATCTCCTGATAAGTGGCATATACTCACAGTAGGATCGGGATCCAAATATCATCGTATGATAATGCTGAAGGAATCCTACCAACATTCATAAAACTCCAAATGGTATGCATCTCTTTGCAAATTTCAGTTTCTTTAGAAATTCCCGATATAGATTTTTGCCCCATGTTCTTATGACCTTGACCAAAGCCAACAAATCATAAAACACATGTCAAGTTCTGCCCATCATTATCTTGTTAATTTGAACCCACCCGTATATACCCTTGATGAAAGCCAACAAGGTTATACGACTGTCCCAAACCAACTCATCTATCTATGCAACAAATGAATAACCCAGCAGCTACCAAACACTATGCCTTGACGAAAGCCAACAAACATAGCTTGAATACTACTGACCATCCGTAAGAAATGACGGAGGGCTACGACTGGTTTTGGCGAAACCGTGAACGTAGTGAACTTGATATAATCGAAGAAACCTGATAGCTTTTTAAAAGGAGTGGTTAAAGCTCCGCAATTAAAAATTCTGCTCTTTTAAAATAACCGAGTGGTTTCTTTTAAATTGTTCCAACGATTCAACTTTTGGTTTATTTTCTTTGCATTATAAATAATGCGTCCCATCATTAACCTATCATTGCAGAAAACAACGAAAATACAACGTCCTCTTATGCCATCCGCATTTGCCACGGGGTCCCGTCATCACCTCTTAGGTTACTTAACTAATGGCAGAGTAGGGGCTGGGCTAGCGCGGGTGTAAAACATAAGTGGCGTCTAAATAGCTATCATATATAGATATTGTACATTTGTCAGATGCAATAATAGGCATTCCAGATCTCAGATGAACTTTATTGGATTTACAAGCAATCCGTGTTTGTTTTGAGCCTGCAACAAAAGACGGATTACACAGTTGTGATGAATAGCCTTTACCCCACCCAAGACCCCTACAGGTATGGCAAACTACCCGCCCGGCAGTTTGTGCACCCCACCTTGGGTCTGTCCTAGGAGCAAAAACAGTAAAATGAAATAATACAACGGTGGCTACAACCGCAACCTGGATGTGCCCCGCAAAATAATATTACAACAAATTACATTTACATCAAATGAATTAAATAATAACCCATCACATAACCCCGGCTATACATCACAACAATCCAACACAGTTCATATCCACAAACAGTAAAAACCATTACAGAAATGTGCAACCCCCTGCCAACCGACATACTAGCACTTAGGGGAGGTTTACGAACACATTATATAAACACAGATATAATCCAACAAGCAAATACCGTATAATTTCGATCGATTAAACACATTTAATTTTGCTCCAATACTTCTCTGTAAATCTAAAACCTGAGCAAAAATTAAAAAATTCCAGAAAATACCAAATATCACAGAGAACCTATACAGGAAAATTGGGCTGATGAATCGGCAACTCGGCGGCGGAATCGCGGCGGATCGGTGCAATCCGCCGCGGTTCTGCGGCCCTTTAGCCGATTCATGTGCCCAGTTTTCTTGGGTGTTCTAATACTATCATTTAGGGCTATCTGAAGGTCCCTGAAAAATTTTTGGACCTCATTTAAAAATCGACAGAAACTCATGATTTCGGGGTTTTCCGGTTTGTTTTTTTCTGTTCGAAATTCATACAATTTTGCAAGTGAGTTATTTATTGTTTAGCGAGGCTCTGATACCACTGTAAGTCGATGTACAACACCCCACGACTTGCGGGGAGGCGGAAATATGAAAAACGATCTTGTTCTTTGCTTAAACATCAACTAACGGCATGAATCGAAGCTAAACGATAACTAACATAAAACATAGAAGTTCTAAATTACTATGTGAAGGGATTATACCTAAAGAACCGTGTCCTTCGTCTTTACGAACTCCACCTCCTCCTCGGCCTTCTCCAAGTAGTAGACGATCCACCACGAGAGCTATACTCCAAGCTTTGCCTCTAAACTTGAGGCAACTAGGTTTCTTTAAGTGCTAATCAAAGTACCTAGATGATATAGAGTGAGGGTTATGGATTAAGTAGTCTAACTAATCCTTGTACTCAACACATGAGAGGGGAGGATTAGGGTTTGAAGAGAGGAAGCTTGAGGAGAGAGAAGTTGAGAAGAATATTGAAATGAGAAAATGAGTTATCATAATATATATCAAGCATTATTGTTTTTCAAGAAAAGAAAAGAAAATGATTTACAACCATGCTTGATAAATATCTTATGGTGACTCATCTCCACGATTCATTAAGCAATTATGAAGCATTAATGACATGGATGAATCATCCATATGACTCACTAATCTCATTTAATGTATATGCCACCTAAACCTCCTTAGTCACCATCTTCTAGAAGCTTCTCGCGCAATTACGAGAACGCCCCTCATATCCGTGAAAACACGGAAAAACTTTAGACTGTATAAATCCAATAACCGGATACTAGTAACTGGCTTAAACCAAAGCCGATTAGTAAAAACTGTTCGGATGTCGTACGTGCGTAAACACACGTATGCGTCCGAACCCTTGTCGTAAAACCATACGACCTTTATATCGTTTCGTCTGGAGTACGGAAACTCTCTGTGTGGGACTCTAGAGACTCGACTACTACGCTGGCAGTGGGTTTAACCACAGACCGCAAGCGGCACTAGCTGTACGTAACGGTCCCCAGGTAGATGTCGATAAGAAGGCCGATGAGGAAACCCATCCGAACTCCTACCGAGTCTGATGTGACAATCTCCATACAGTCCGGTCCGTTCGTCTAAGACTATCGCATATCGGGCCTAGGGGGCGGCAAGTGTCAGTCCCCTAATAGCGGTATAAGTCATGTCGGAGCGAAGCCCATTACACCCTGAGAAACTGCTGGAACCTACCAGCAAATCTCGCTTGCCCTGGCCAGGGACTTTGCGTAATGGCTCTCTCACACAGTGCGATATCAACCTCCAATACCGGGAGAGACGAATCCTGTCTAACCGCCACTGCCTCCAAGTGCTCGGGACTGCACCCAACTGCTACCTGTTTGCATGACTCCTTTAAGCCGTGGTAGGGTAGCAATCTAAGACCAGTGGGACACACTCGAGGCGAAGTAGCAGTGTCAAGTCTACGGACTATGTTGTACTCATGTCACCTGGGAACTGTTCACTGACGACTGGTATAAAACCAACCAACAGTTCCCTGTGAGTCCTGTCCGTTGTACTCGTAACCTAACGAGCACCTGCAAACTATCTCCAGTACGACATACTGACGGCTGTAGGACAGACCATCTCCCCAACTGGGATGAGAAGCGTACACACTAGCCTACTCCGGAGTATCAATGCCCTGTCTCGATAATCCTACGAATAGGGACCTGAATAAGGATGTGCTTGTATACTACCCAGCCCTCACTAGTGTGACTGCCATCACAACATTGGTAGTCAAGCAAAATCCTAAGAGCTCTATCAATACGTATACTCACATATTAAGATAGAAAAACCAAGTAGCATACTACCATGTTTAGCAAGACTGTTATATACATGTGAATATCCCAAGCTTCCATTAAGTAATAAACAAACTAGTATGATACAGTAATGGCCTTCTAGGGCATAAACACTAACAATCTCCCACTTGCACTAGGGCCATGTACTGGCGTATCGAAGACCAATGATCTCGAGTAGCCTCTCGAACTGAATCTGAGGTAGGGCCTTAGTGAATGGATCAGCAATGTTATCCTCTGTATTTACTCTCTTTACCTTGATCTTCCGGCGATCTACGATCTCCCTGATCAGGTGATACCGCCTTAAGATGTGTCTGGACTTCTGATGGGACCTGGGTTCATTCGCTAAAGCTATAGCGCCGTTGTTGTCGCAATACAGAGGTATTGGACCAACACTGGTAGGAAGCACCTGAAGTTCTGTGAGGAACTTTTCATCCAGACAGCTTCTTTTGCGGCATCGCAAGCAGCTATGTACTCCGCTTCCATCGTTGAGTCAGCAACGGTGTCCTGCTTGGAACTCTTCCAACAGACCGCCCCTCCATCGAGGGTAAAGACATAACCCGACATGGACTTGGAGTCATCCTTGTCATTCTGGAAGCCGGAATCAGCATAGGCCTCCATCCTGAGGTCTTTTCCGCCGTAAACCAAGAACATCTCCTTAGTCCTTCTCAAGTACTTGAGAATGTTTTTTACTGCTATCCAATGATTCTCCCCTGGGTTTGCCTGATACCGGCTTACAACGCTCATTGCGTATGCTACATCTGGTCTGGTACATAACATCGCATACATTATAGATCCTACCGCAGAAGCGTAGGGTATAATCGACATGCGTTCCCTTTCCAAATCAGTCTTGGGAGACATCTCTTTGGAGAGGGTGATTCCGTGACAAGCCGGTAGGTTACCGCGCTTAGAATCTTCCATACTGAATCTTTTCAATATGGTGTCTATGTAACTGGACTGTGAAAGTCCCAACATCCTCTTTGATCTATCACGATAGATCTGGATCCCCAGAATGTAGGTGGCATCACCCAGGTCCTTCATGGAGAATTTCTGTGACAAGAATCTTTTGACTGACTGTAGCATAGGAATATCATTTCCTATTAGGAGAATGTCATCTACGTACAAGACGAGGAATACAACAACTCTCCCTACAATCTTACTGTATATGCATGGTTCATTAGGATTTTTGATAAAGTCGAATTCTTTGACAGTATCATCAAAACAGATGTTCCAACTCCGCGATTCCTGCTTTAGTCCATAAATGGACTTAAGCAGCTTGCATACTTTACCGCTGCTCCCACTCTGAACGAATCCCTCTGGCTGATCCATATAGACGATCTCTTCTAAATTTCCATTTAGAAAGGCCGTCTTTACGTCCATCTGCCTGATCTCATAATCGTGGAAGGCCGCAATAGCAAGAAGGACCCGAATGGATTTCAGCATAGCCACTGGAGAAAAGGTTTCGTCATAGTCCAAACCGGGTCTTTGACGGAAACCCTTTGCAACAAGTCTAGCCTTATAGGTTTCAACCTGTCCATCTACACCAATCTTCTTTCTGAAGATCCACTTGCATCCTACGGGTTTTACCCCATCTGGAGTAGTGTCCAAAGTCCATACTTTGTTAGTGTACATGGACTCCATTTCGGTACGCATTGCATCTAGCCATTTTACCGAGTCGCCGCTCTGAATGGCTTGCTGGAAGCTAGTAGGGTCGTCATTATTAATGACGCAATCTTCTCGATCCCCGTCTATGAGAAAACCGTAGTATCTCTCAAGCGGATGAGACTGCCTACTACTTCTGCGGATAGGCGCCGGTATGTCCCTTTCTTCTAAAACTTCTTGTTCTACCAAACTTTCAGTAACAACTTGTGGTTCTGGAATTTCTTCCAGTTCTACTGCGCTCCCACTCTTCTGATTTTCTAAAAATTCAATTTCTAAGAAGCGGGCATGACGAGAAACAAAAACCTTTTGTTCCTCTGCGTAGTAGAAGCAATATCCCATGGAGTTCTTTTGATATCCCACAAACTTACACTCTACTGAGCGTGCCTCGAGCTTGTCCGGATGCTGCTTTTTTACAAAAGCTGGACATCCCCATGTCTTCAGGTACTGAAGATAGGGTTTCATCCCACTCCACATCTGATATGGCGTGGTAGGCACAGTCTTGGTTGGAACCTTACCCAAAAGATATGCTGCTGATTCTAGTTCATAACCCCATAATGATCGCGGTAACTCAGCCTTACTCTTCATGGAACGAACCATATCTAATAGGGTTCGATTTCTCATTTCCGATACACCGTTGTGTTGTGGTGTGTATGGAGGAGTAAGCTGAGAGAGAATTCCTTTCTCTTTTAAGTAACCCAGGAAATCGGCACTTAAGTATTCACCACCTCGATCAGATCTCAGTGTCTTAATACTTTTGCCTGTTTGGTTTTCCACTTCATTCTTGTATTCTTGGAATTTCTCAAAGGCCTCGGATTTATGCTTCATCAAGAAGACATGTCCATACCTAGAGAAATTATCCGTAAAAGTATTGAAGTAGGAATAACCACCTCGCGCATGTGTAGACATCGGACCGCACACGTCACTGTGTACGAGTCCTAAGAGCTCGCTCGCTCTTACTCCGTGTCCAGTAAACGGAGTCTTTGTCATCTTTCCCATGAGACAAGATTCACAAGTGGCATAAGATTGATATTCGAACGGATTCAAATATCCTTCTCTATGTAACTTCGTTAATCGTGTTTCATTGATGTGACCTAGCCTACAATGCCATAAGAAAGCCTGATTCATTTCTGGAGACTTTCTTTTAAGTATGTTCTGGACATTGAAAACCTGAGCTTGATTCAATACGTATATACCGTCATCTAATGAACCGGACCCAATCAGAACTTGATTTAGGTCGATGCGGACTACATCGCTTACGAATGTAAAGTCATATCCCTCTCTTGAAAGTGAGAACACTGATATGATATTACAAGTCAAACTAGGTAATACAGACAGTTACGTAGAATCAATATCTGCCCACTTGTCAAACCTAGGCGATATTCTCCCACGGATTCAGCATCCACGCTCATTCCGTTTGCAACTCTGAGAGACAAATCACCTATCCTTATAACTTTACGGTTTCTCAAATCATGTAACGAATTACAGATATGAGATCCTGCTCCGGTATCTAGTACCCAGGAAGTAGAGTTAATTGACAAACAGTTCTCAATTACAAACACACTTGAGGCTGAAGCCACAACATGCTTCATATCCTGGCTACTGCCTTTCAAAGCCCTGCAATCCTTCTGCCAATGTCCATTCTCATAACAATAGGAATATCCCTCCTTACCTATACCAAGTCCCGAAACTTTTTCTCTTCCCTTTCCTCCTACTTTGCTGACACCGTATATCGGCTTTGTAGAGGTCTTCTTCCTTTCACCCTTTGCTTTTTCCATTGATGAAGAAGAAGAAGGTCCCCTATTAAGCAGAGCTTGTGTCTCCCTGGTTTCTTTCAGGGTGTAAGTAGAGGGTAGGGACTGTGGAAATAAGTCAGTATATGACCTGTTTCCCAACGTGGCCTCCAGGTCTTTGAGCTCATCAATATAGCTAGTCATCGTAAGGACGTCATCCCTTACAGATGACCCGTCAGCCGACCTCGCTTGAATTAATTCGTTCAAGGCCTCATATCTTGCGATATGAGATTGCTCTCCATATAAATCATTGTTATGGAGAAAGAAGGAGACAGAGTCCATCTTCTCGTGCTGCTTCTGGTATATACCATCAACTGAAGCCAACACGAGGCACTTGGCTTTCTCTTTATCCTTTTCCTTTGTCTGACGGATATCCATATCCGCGACGGTGGATACTGGACCTGGGACGGCGGGATCTTGAGCGGTAATAGGGTGGTCCAGCTTGTCATAGGCAATGGTCATCTGGACAGACCTTTGCCAGTCATATAAGTTAGATTCAGTAAACTTGTTATCTAGATGTAACCTAGTCATGGTCACAAGGTCGCTGCAATGAGAGACAGAGAAGAAAACACTTTAGCATGATGCTCTTGCAAGTTTAGATTGGTTTTTAATTTATCTAAACTGGATGGCTCCCACTGTTGCTCGAATCCTTCCTCAAATGATAAAAGAAGAATTAGCCCGGACTATTCTCACTGTACAATACTTGCTTAACCGTTCAGCCAGGCTAGTGTCGGTACTTTGAGTGAGTTTTTCCAACGCTTTCGTGAAGTTCCTTAATTAAATAACCTCTTTTCTCTAGGGGCATAACCCCGCTGACACCTTTCTTGACACCTACTTTGTTTATAGCATTGATCGTTAAGTGACGAATCTCCTGATAAGTAGTATATACTCACAGTAGGATCGGGATCCAAATATCATCGTATGATAATGTTGAAGGAATCCTACCAACATTCATCAAACTCCAAATGGTATGCATCTCTTTGCAAATTTCAGTTTCTTTAGAAATTCCCGATATAGATTTTTGCCCCATGTTCTTATGACCTTGACCAAAGCCAACAAATCATAAAACACATGTCAAGTTCTGCCCATCATTATCTTGTTAATTTGAACCCACCCGTATATACCCTTGACGAAAGCCAACAAGGTTATACGACTGTCCCAAACTAACTCATCTATCTATGCAACAAATGAATACCCCAGCAGCTACCAAACACTATGCCTTGACGAAAGCCAACAAACATAGCATGAATACTACTGACCATCCATAAGAAATGACGGAGGGTTATTACTGGTTTTGGCGAAACCGTGAACGTAGTGAACTTGATATAATCGAAGGAACCTGATAGCTTTTTAAAAGGAGTGGTTAAAGCTCCGCAATTAAAAATTCTGCTCTTTTAAAATAACCGAGTGGTTTCTTTTAAATTATTCCAACGATTCAACTTTTGGTTTATTTTCTTTGCATTATAGATAATGCGTCCCATCATTAACCTATCATTGCAGAAAACAACGAAAATACAACGTCCTCTTATGCCATCCGCATTCGCCACGGGGTCCCGTCATCACCCCTTATCTTACTTAACTAATGGCAAGGCGGGGGCTGGGCTAGCGCGGTTGTAAAACATAAGTGGCGTCTAAATAGCTATCATATATAGATATTGTACATTTGTCAGACGCAATAATAGGCATTCCAGATCTCAGATGAACTTTATTGGATTTACAAGCAATCAGTGTTTGTTTTGAGCCTGCAACAAAAGACGGATTACACAGTTGTGATGAATAGCCTTTACCCCACCCAAGACCCCTACGGGTACGGCAAACTACCCTCCCGGCAGTTTGTGCACCCCACCTTGGGTCTGTCCTAGGAGCAAAAACAGTAAAATGAAATAATACAACGGTGGCTACAACCGCAACCTAGATGTGCCCCGCAAAATAATATTACAACAAATTACATTTACATCAAATGAATTAAATAATAACCCATCACATAACCCCGGCTATACTTCACAACAGTCCAACACAGTTCATATCCACAAACATTAAAAGCCATTACAGAAATGTGCAACCCCTTGCCAACCGACATATTAGCAGTTAGGGGAGGTTTACGAACACATTATACAAACACAGATATAATCCAACAAGCAAATACCGTATAATTTCGATCGATTAAACACATTTAATTTTGCTCCAATACTTCTCTGTAAATCTGAAACCTGAGCAAAAATTAAAAAATTCCAGAAAATACCAAATATCACAGAGAACCTACACAGGAAAATTGGGCTGATGAATCGGCAACTCGGCGGCGGAATCGCGGCGAATCGGTGCAATCCGCCGCGGTTCCGCGGTGCTTTAGCCGATTCATGTGCCCAGTTTTCTTGTGTGTTCTAATACTATCATTTAGGGCTATCTGAAGGTCCTTGAAAAATTTTTGGACCTCATTTAAAAATCGACAGAAACTCATGATATCGGGGTTTTCCAGTTTGTTTTTTTCCGTTCGAAATTCATACAATTTTGCAAGTGAGTTATTTATTGTTTAGCGAGACTCTGATACCACTGTAAGTCGATGTACAACAGCCCACGACTTGCGGGGAGGCGGAAATATGAAAAACGATCTTGTTCTTTGCTTAAACATCGACTAACCGCATGAATCGAAGCTAAAAGATAACTAACATCAAACATAGAAGTTCTAAACTACTATGTGAAGGGATTGTACCTAAAGAACCATGTCCTTTCTTTACGAACTCCACCTCCTCCTCGGCCTTCTCTAAGTAATAGACGATCCACCACGAGAGCTATACTTCAAGTTTTGCCTCTAAACTTGAGGCAACTAGGTTTCTTTAAGTGCTAATCAAAGCACCTAGATGATATAGAGTGAGGGTTATGGATTAAGTAGTCTAACTAATCCTTGTACTCAACACATGAGAGGGGAGGATTAGGGTTTGAAGAGAGGAAGCTTGAGGAGAGAGAAGATGAGAAGAATATTGAAATGAGAAAATTAGTTATCATAATATATATCAAGTATTATTGTTTTTCAAGAAAAGAAAAGAAAATGATTTACAACCATGCTTGATAAATATCTTATGGTGATTCATCTCCATGAGTCATTAAACAATTATGAAGCATTAATGACATGGATGAATCATCCATATGACTCACTAATCTCATTTAATGTATATTCCACCTAAACCTCCTTAGTCACCATCTTCTAGAAGTTTCTCGCGCAATTACGAGAACGCCCCTCCTATCCGTGAAAACACCGAAAAACTTTAGACTGTATAAATCCAATAACCGGATACTAGTAACCGGCTTAAACCAAAGCCGACTAGTAAAAACTGTCCCGATGTCGTACGTGCGTAAACACACGTATGCATCCGAACCCTTGTCGTAAAACCATACGACATCTATATCGTTTCTCCTGGAGTAGGGAAACTCTCTGTGTGGGACTCTAGAGACTCGACTACTACGCTGGCAGTGGGTTTAACCACAGACCGCAAGCGGCACTAGCTATACGTAACGGTCCCCAGGTAGATGTCGATAAGAAGGACGATGAGGAAACCCATCCGAACTCCAACCGAGTCTGATGTGACAATCTCCATACAGTCCGGTCCGTTCGTCTAAGACTATCGCATATCGGGCCTAGGGGGCGGCAAGCGTCCGTCCCCTAATAGCGGTATAAGTCGTGTCGGAGCGAAGCCCATTACACCCTGAGAAACTACTGGAACCTACCAGTAAACCTCGCTTGCCCTGGCTAGGGACTTTGCGTAATGGCTCTCTAACACAGCGAGATATCAACCGAGACGAATCCTGTCTAACCGCCACTGCCTCCAAGTGCTCGGGACTGCACCCAACTGCTACCTGTTTGCATGACTCTTTTGAGCCGTGGTAGGGTAGCATTCTAAGAACAGTGGGACACACCTGAGGCGAAGTAGCAGTGTCAAGTCCGCGGACTATGTTGTACTCATGTCACCTGGGAACTGTTCA
Organism: Agapanthus africanus; assembly: GCA_030015575.1. Classification (NCBI taxonomy): domain Eukaryota; kingdom Viridiplantae; phylum Streptophyta; class Magnoliopsida; order Asparagales; family Amaryllidaceae; genus Agapanthus; species Agapanthus africanus. Next base: position 533,893,811 of record CM057339.1, read on the forward strand.
CTCACGACTGGTATAAAAACAACCAACAGTTCCCTGTGAGTCCTGTCCGGTGTACTCGTAACCTAACGAGCACCTGCATACTATCTCCAGTATGACGTACTGACGGCTGTGGGACAGACCATCTCCCCAACTGGGATGAGAAGCGTACACACTAGTCTGCTCCGGAGTATCGATGCCCTGTCTCGATAATCCTACGACTTAGGACCTGAATAAGGATGTGCTTGTAGACTACCCAGCCCCCACTAGTGTGACTGCCATCACAACGCTGGTAGTCAAGCAAGATCCTAAGAGCTCTATCAATACATATACTCATATATTAAGATAGAAAAACCAAGTAGCATACTACCATGTTTAGCAAGACAGTTATATACATGTGAATATCCTAAGCTTCCATTAAGTAATATACAAACTAGTATGATACAGTAATGGCCTTCTAGGGCATAAACACTAACAAATCTCTAATCAGCCCTGGCCAGGGACTTCCCTGTTACGGCCAATCGAGCACAGCGCAACATCAACCCCCAATACCGGGAGAGACGAAACCCCTCCTATCGATCATTGCCTCCATGTGACTCGGGACTGTACCCAAAAACCACCGTTTTCCACGCCCTCATGGACATGGTAAGGTGGAAATCAAAGCACAGTGGGAATCACACAAGACTCTATGACGATCTCGGGTCTACAGACTAACCTGCACAAGTGTCACCAGAGAACTGCCATCTGACGTGAGGTATAATACCATCTGGGAGTTCTCGGCGAGTCCGTCCAGTGTACCCAGTCTCCACTGAGCACCCGTATACCATCTCTGATGTCAAACACCAATGGATATGGGATCATCCATCTCCCATCTCATGGGTCGAGAAGCGTATACGCTAGTCTACACTGGTATATCGATGCCCCGTCTCGATACACCCACGACTAGGGACCTTGAAGGATGTACTTATGGACTACCATGTCCCTACTAGTATGATCCGCATCATAGTCCAGGTAGTCAAGTACACATCCTAAGGGCTTTACGAACATGTGACTGAGAGACAGTATAAAGAGACAAGTATACATGTTAAGATAAAGAGCAACCAGATAGCATACTATCATATTGAGCAAGAAAGTCAACTCTATATATGTCCAAGCATCCAATATAATATACATCATCTGTACAATACTGGCCTCTAGGGCATACATACAACTAACAATCTCCCAATTGCACTAGGGCCATCTGCTGTAGTATCGCATACCGAGCATCCCGAAGAGTCTCTCAAACTGTATCTGTGGAATGGCCTTCGTGAGTGGATCCGCTGTGTTATTCTTCGTGTCAACCCTCCTGACCTCGATCACCCAGCGATCAACTATCTCCCGGATCAGATGATACCGCCTCAGAATATGCCTGGATCGCTGATGGGACCTGGGTTCCTTGGCTAAAGCCACCGCTCCATTGTTATCGCAATACAAAGGTATTGGATTCTCAATGGATGGAACCACTCCAAGTTCAGTAATGAACTTCTTGATCCAGACAGCCTCTTTTTCAGCATCGTTGGCAGCGATGTATTCAGCCTCCATCGTCGAGTCTGCCACGGTTTCCTTCTTGGAAATCTTCCAGCTAACCGCCCCTCCGTAAAGGGTAAAGACAAACCCCGACTGCGACTTAGAGTCGTCCTTATCACTCTGGAAGCTCGAATCGGTAAAGGAATCCACTTGGAGTTCTCCGTTACCATACACCAAGAGCATCTCTTTAGTCCTTCGCAAGTACTTGAGAATGCTCATCACTGCTGTCCAGTGACTCTCTCCAGGATCAGCTTGATACCTACTCATCACACTTAGTGAGTATGCTACATCGGGTCTGGTACATAGCATCGCATACATGATAGAGCCTACAGCCGAAGCATAGGTTATCCCTTGCATGCGAGCTCTCTCCAAATAATTCTTGGGAGACATCTCTTTGGAGAGAGTGACTCCAGAGATCGTGGGTAAGTTCCCACGCTTGGATTCTTCCATACTAAACCTCTTTAGTATGGTGTCAATGTACCTGGATTGGGACAATCCCAAAATCCGTTTAGATCTATCTCTATAGATCTTAATCCCCAAAATGCAGGAGGCATCACCAAGATCTTTCATTGAGAATCTTTGTGATAAGAAGAGCTTGACTGATTGCAGCATAGGAATGTCATTTCCTATCAAGAGTATGTCATCTACGTACAATACGAGGAAGACAACTTTACTCTCTGCCACCTTCTTGTAGATACAAGGTTCATCTACGTTTTTGACGAAATCAAACTCTTTAATAATGACGTCAAAGCAGATGTTCGAACTCCGCGATGCTTGCTTTAATCCATAAACGTAGATGAAGCCCACTGGCTGAGTCATGTACACGCACTCTTCTAAATCAACGTTTAGAACGGCGGTCTTAACATCCATTTGCCAGATTTCGTAATCATGATATGCAGCGATGGCAAGCTTGATCCAGATGGATTTAAGGATAGCCACTGGAGAAAAGGTTTCGTCATAGTCCACACCTGGTCTTTGACGAAAACCCTTTGCAACAAGTCTAGCTTTGAAAGTCTCCACTTTCCCATCTACACCAAGTTTTTTCTTGAAGATCCACTTGCTCCCAATGGGTTTTACCCCTTCAGGAGAATCTTCCAAAGTCCATACTTTGTTGGTGTACATGGATTCCATCTCGGACCGCATTGCATCCAGCCATTTCACTGAGTCCCCACTCGTGATGGCCTGCTCGAAGCTAGTTAGGTCATCATCCTTCATGATGCAATCCTCGCTCCCACCATCCATGATAAAACTGTAGTATCTCTCAGGTGGGTAAGGAACCCTACTAGATCGGTGGGGAGGCTGAGGTTCGTTAGGAACTACCGAATCCTCCGGTTCATCCAAATCTTCTGTCGTAGTCTGTACTGCTGGAACCTCTTCCAGTTCTACCTCCTTGCCACTAATCTCTTTTTCAAGAAATTCCTTTTCTAAAAAGGTGGCATGTCGAGAAACAAACACCTTTTGTTCCTCGGTGTGGTAGAAGATATACCCGCGCGAATGTTTGGGATATCCAATAAACTTACACAGAATGGACCTTACCGCGAGTTTGTCCGGATTCTGTGTCTTTACATATGCCGGACAACCTCATACCTTAACATAATTAAGACATGGTCTCTTTCCTTTCCATATCTCATATGGAGTGGTTGGCACGGATTTGGTGGGAACCATATTCAATAGGTTTGCAGCTGTTTCCAGTGCATACACCCAGAAGGAAATAGGTAACTCAGCTGTGCTCATCATAGAGCGCACCATATCTAATAGGGTGCGGTTCCTCCGTTCTGATACACCGTTGTGCTGTGGTGTATATGGAGGAGTCAGCTGAGAGACAATCCCATTCTCTTTTAGGAAGTCCAGGAATTCATTGCTCAAGTATTCACCTCCTCGATCAGATCGAAGGATTTTAATACTTTTTCCGGTTTGGTTCTCGACTTATTGTTTATATTCTCTAAATTTCTCAAAAGCTTCTGATTTGTGTTTCATCAGGAACACATATCCGAATCTAGAGAGATCGTCAGTGAATGTAATGAAGTACGCAGAACCATTCCTGGTATGTGTAGACATTGGACCGCATACATCGCTATGCACCAGTCACAAGAGTTCCGTAACTCTTTCTCCGTGTCCCGTAAATGGACTTTTGGTCATCTTTCCTTTGAGACATGACTGGCAAGTGTCATGTAATAGCATTCGTTCAGAATCAATGTTTTACAAGTTGGTAATACAAGGTGATATTCCCCGACGGTCTTAGCTGCAACAATTGCACCATTTCCAACCCTTATGTCTTTATCACATTCTCCAAGGTCTCTACCTTTCTTAAGCCCATATAACTGATTACATATATGGGATCCTGACCCGGTATCTAATACCCAGGACATAGGGCAAATGGAGAAATAGTTCTCTGTAACGAACACACCCGAAGAAAATGCATCAACATGTACTTTCTTCATTCGGGTGGCATAGGAATCCTGGTATTCCCCTATGTCTTGTTCAGTCCTATAACTCTTATAAGATAGAACGGAACCAACGTTCCCCAGCACAGTATAACATACAGGTTCAGTCAATACATCCATATTATTATCTTGATTAAGGCATGACATGGTCGCTACCTGGAGAGAGAGAGAAGAAAACACTATAGCGTATGCTCTTGCAAGATCAGATTGGTTATTAATTTATCTAATCAGGATGGCTCCCACTGTTTTTTATCAAATCTTCCTTCAAACCCTAAAAGGAAAGACTAGCCGGGATTAATTACACTCTACAACTTCGCCGATCTTTCAGCCAGGCCAGTGTCGGTACTTTGAGGGAGGTTCCCCATGCTTTCGCACGGACCTAATTAAAGTAAAGCTCGTTTTCCCAGAGACGTAACCCCGTTGACACCTTTCTAGACAGCTACTTGATCGGCTAATTGTCCTGTGTAAAATTCTCCCAGAAGTAACAATTACTCGCAGTGGGTATCGGGATCCAACTATCTCATAGAAGTTAAGCAATCTCATTGCATATTTCAACACTTGAAATTCCCGATAATATTTTGCCCCTAGCTTCCCATGACCTTGACGCAGGCCAACAAACCATAGTGCGCTAGTCAAGTTCAACCAGTCATTTCTTGATTGAATTAAACCCACCCATACGACCCTTGACGCAGGCCAACAAAGTCGCACGACTACCCTAATCCAATCTGGATCATATGCACAATCAGATAAATACTTGTTAGCTACCGCACACTACGCCTTGACGCAGGCCAACAAACATAGCGCGAATACTAAGTAGGATTTATCTGAAATGACGGAGGGCTACGACAGGTTTTTCTGAAAACCTATTGCGTAATGAACTTGATATCGTTGTAGAATCGCGTGAATTTTGAAATGGAGTGATTTTGAGGCTTTCATTAGTTTTGCTAAAGAGGTCACTCCCGGTGAAGGGATCTCGGCTCTTTCCTTATGGAATAAGGTGCAGGATATATCATATACATCGCTATGCAAAGCAAAACTCAAAAAGGTGTCAGAAGTCAAACCGAGTGTTTTAGCATCTGCCAGTTTTGCTAAAGAGGTCACTCCCGGTGAAGGGATCTCGGCTCTTTCCCCATCGAATAAGGTGCAGGGTATATCATATATACCGCTATGCAAAACAAAACTGTAGCTACACTTTTTATTTGAAAATTTGATTCTACAACATCTTTTAGGTTTCTTTTCTTTCATTAATCACATTAATGAAGTCCCATCATTTAAGTTACCTAAACATCACAGATAAATACGACGTACACTTATGCCATCCGCATTCGCCTCATGTCCCCTCGTGCACCGTTAGGTTAGGTAACTAACGTCAGAGCAGAGCAGGGCAGGGCTAGCGCCGGTGTAAAACATAAGTAACGCCTATATAATATATTATATATACTATATACAGTATTTATCACAGAACATATCAAATGATCACATCACAGATATCGCAGCAGAAACATAGATATAATGTGGGATATACTAGGACGTCCGTATTTAGTATTTAGCTAACAATAGAAAATACGGATTCCATAGTCGCGATGAATAGCCAAGACCACACCCTGGACCCCTACGAGAGCGGCAAGCGACCCTACCAATTCTGGAGTTTAAGAGACCCGGTCTCGACTCCTCGAGATGGCCTCCCACTGAACCCCAGAGCCCGGTCACCTGTGCTCCCCTCCTTAGGTCCATCCTAATGCGGAAAAGTAAATAATATACAACACTTGTGGCATCAACCTCAACCCGGAAGTGCCCCAAATAAAATAATATTACATTACATTTGAATTTACATGAATGAAAATAAAACTCTCATCTCACAGAAAACCCCCGGCCATTCAATCGCGACAATCCTGCACATCATATCTTAGCAACACATAATATCATATATCATCAACGTAAGTAAGTATGCGTACCCCAATTGTCGTTGATGTATAGCAACGAAACCGGCGATACCGAACATACTACACTTATGGTCACAAAAAAGAAAGTGTAAAACTACAATATTTGGAATCCACATTCTCTTTAGACATCATAAATGCGAAATATCACATACTTCGTATTTCATGCCTAACTATCTGAATTCCACATATTGTATCACATTCCAGATAAATAGACAGTTTTAATGTTTTCGAACGAGTGACCAAATACCCAAAATATCCTAAATCTCAACACTTGAGCGGAGTTCAAAAACCCGGAGTGTGACACAGTAGTAGCGGTCCAGCCGTAGAAGGGTCAAGCCAACGCCTCACATGTGGCACGTCGTACAGCCCCAAACCCTAAGGTTCAAAAGGCAGTTCAAGACGGTCACATAATCGAGTTAAGGTTTGTTGTCTTCTGGAGGGTCCACCACAAAACTTGCACGTATTTCCGAAAGATTAAAACCCCGTGAAAAAGTGAGTAAATGATACTCGTTCGAACAATTCAATACTTTCTAAATTACCCGGAAAGAAACACGAAATCAAAATTCCGATCGAATCACCGAGTACAAAATAATCTCCAGAACATATGTCACTCAAAACAGATTAAAAATACCCAAAAACCTCTACAAGCAGACAATAAGCTCACTGTACAAAAACGAAGCCTCAGTGGACCTGTACGGCCGTGGAGCCGCGGCCTAAGCAAGCTTGGGCCGCGGTTCCACGGTGGGATTTGCATATTATGGTTTCGTTTTTTACAGTTTGTCATATAATTCCCTGCTGTATTTTTTACATATTTTTAATTCTGAAAAATAACAGTTTTCAAAAAATGTCCAGAGAGTGCTAAAAATCCGTATTTTTCAGTTCGATCGGAGTTTTAGCTTCGTTAAAGTGTCGCCTAATGTTCTAGGTCGGCTCTGATACCAATGTTGGGTTTACCTAGCACCTCATGAAGGGTTTGGAAGCATCACATGTACCAAAGATTAAAATTTTAGGGTGCTAAGTAAGCATACAAAGAATCAATCCTAGAAAATTAGGGTTTCTAAAACAACACTTCATCACAAGTAGGTTAAGCTAGGGTTTTGAGAGTACAACCTTTGTAGCTCCCTACACTAGACTCCTCGGCTACTTGGAATTTGGAAAAGGTCCGCTTGAACTCCTCTTGGTCCACGATGATCCACCCGGAGTCCGCTTTGTCCAAGCTTGCAACTTCATAAGATCAAGAATGAAAATGGAAGCTAACTCTCTAAACAAGTGGGCAAGACTTGTGTAGAATGATGTTATGGTGGCTTTTCTCACTTCAAAATTCTAACTTGATGAGTAATTTGCTCACTAGCGAAATCTAGAGAGCAAAAAAAAAAGAAGGAAGAAGATGATGGCTTTTTGAACAAGAGTAAAGATAAAAACGCATAAGAAAATAGAAAATATATCTATATATATTTTCCACCTCTCATCTCAAACCATGGTTGAACAATAAGGATATTATTGAACTTGAGTTAAAACCCAAAAGGAAAGTTAATCCATCGTTAAATGGTGGGTAGGCATGGTTAGGTCAAAGAAGAGTGTAGAAAGAAACCATGAATTATCCTTTCCTTTTTTTCTTTTTGTTTTAAAACAAATGCAATAATATTTCATATATATAAAACCATGGTGTGAGTCTTATATTGCCACCATTTTCTTTGTATATACAACCATGAAGGATGATGTATGTATGTATGTGTGCATGCACATCCATATGTGCATGAATCAAGAAAGAATGCATACATGCATGCATACATCCAAAAATACAAGGATTTCTAGTGAAAATCTAATGGTTAAATGATAAATCAACAGCTGATTTATCAATCTGGCCATATCACATACGACCCAACCAAAAGCAAGCCGCCCGATTATTGTACGGTATCTCATATACGCATTTTAACCGGGTCCATGCGCATATCGCATACGCGCACCACAACGTTTCGCCTGGACTATCTAACTCCTATGTGGGACTCTAAGACTCGTCAATACGCCGGCAGTGGGTGATGATCATATCAAGCACCCCCAAGCCGCCAGCGGTCAGCTAAACGTAACGGCCACCCGGGTATTGAGCAATCAGAAGAAAACAAGCGAACCTGCTACAACTCCCGTCGAGCCAACCGGCAACACTACCCGTGCAGTCCGGTCTCCTCATCTGATATGTCGCATATCAAGTCTAGGGGTGGTAAACTTCAGACCTCAATAACCGATAAGTCGTGCCGATGTGAGGCTCATAATGGGTCGAGAAACTACTGGTATCACTTACCAGTAAATTCTAATCAGCCCTGGCCAGGGACTTCCCTCTTACGGCCAATCGAGCACAGCGCAACATCAACCCCCAATACCGGGAGAGACGAAACCCCTCCTATCGCTCATTTCCTCCACGTGACTCGGGACTGTACCCAAAACCCACCGTTTTGCACGCCCTCATGGATGTGGTAAGGTGGAAATCAAAGCACAGTGGGAATCAAACAAGACTCTATGACGATCTCGGGTCTACAGACTAACCTGCACAAGTGTCACCAGAGAACTGCCATCTGACGTGAGGTATAATACCATCTGGGAGTTCACGGCGAGTCCGTCCAGTGTACCCAGTCTCCACTGAGCACCCGTATACCATCTCTGATGTCAAACACCAATGGATATGGGATCATCCATCGCCCATCTCATGGGTCGAGAAGCGTAAACGCTAGTCTACACTGGTATATCAATGCCCCATCTCGATACACCCACGACTAGGGACCTTGAAGGATGTACTTATGGACTACCATGTCCCCACTAGTATGATCCGCATCATAGCCCAGGTAGTCAAGTACACATCCTAAGGGATTTACCAACATATAACTAAAAGACAGTATAAAGAGACAACAAGTATACATGTTATGATAAAGAGCAACCCGATAGCATACTATCATATCGAGCAAGAAAGTCCTCTCTATATATGTCCAAGCATCCAATATAATATACATCATCTGTACAATACTGGCCTCTAGGGTATACATACAACTAACACTATCTCAGGGTGTTCTGGGTTACACTCCGACACGACTTGTACCGCTAATAGGGGACTGACGTTTACCGCCCCCTTTGGCCCGCAATAAGATGTATCAGACGAACAGGCTGGACTGTAAGGAGATTGTCATATTCAGGCTGAGTAGGAGTTCAGATGGGTTTCACCTCGTCCGTCTTCTTGTCGGCATCTACCTGGGGACCGTTACGCACAGCTAGTGCCGCTTTCGGTCTGTGGTTAAACCCACTGCCAGCGTAGTGTCGAGTCTTTAGAGTCCCACACAGAAAGCTATTCGCCTTTAGGCAAAAGAGTAGAGGTCGCATGGTTTTGCGACAGGTCGCATGGTTTTGCGACAGGGTTCGGTCACATCCGTTCACTTGTGCATGTTTGGTGTCCGGATAGTTAACACTAGCGGGCTTTAGTTTAAGCCAGATCCTAGTGTACATTTTGGGATTGGTTTTATCTCGTTTGTATTCGTATTCCTCGGAACGCGGATGCGGGTGTGTATGCACAGTTGACAGAGAGATAGAGGCAGAGGATTCTCATTGGGGTTGTTGACTGTTGACTGTTGACTGTTGACTATTGACTTTTGGCTAAACCCTAATGAGAATAAGAAATATGATTAACAATAATATTAATCAAGTGTTATAGTGACATGGTTGTTGAGGGGTTGACTTTGTTTACTTGTTGACTTTGTTGACCGGTTGACTAGGTTGGACTAGTTGACCATCATCATGACAATGGCTATCATTTCATGGCAAAGACTTTTGCTTGCTTGTTTATTTTTGCAAAATGAGTGCATGAAATGATATAGCCGTTTTGATTTGAACCATCACATAATACTTGATTACTATTTTGTTATAATAGTTTGGGATTATGAGAGCTTGGATGGAAAAAGAGTTACTCATTCTCTCATTTCATTTCTCTGTCTTGCTTGAGCTTTCCCTCTTGCTCTTCCTCTTTCTCTCTCTCTAGTTCAAGGCAACTCCCTCTCATGATTTGAGAAACATTGCCTTATAGATAAAAGAGAACCCATATCACTTCTCTACTCATCCTAGTTCACAAGGTTTAACAAACCAAGTGTTCTAGTTTCTTCAAGTTCGAAGAAGAAGCCAAAGGTAGAAGCTTTCAGGTGGATCCATCTTCAGCGCAAAGAGACGAAGAGGTGATGCCGATCCGTACACCGGAAAGAGTTGAAGACGAAGGAGTTCAAGAAAGGTATAGCCCCCTAACCGAGTAGGTAAAACTCTAGTTAGGTTGTTAGGTAGTTGTTTAACAAAGATCCGTATTTTGAGTCCATGTTACCACCTCTTGAAAAATCGTTTTTCGTCATTTCCGCAAGCCCGTAAGTACCGGGAGATGTAACGTGGACTTACAGAGGTATCAGAGCCTAGTTAAACACTATCTAACATGTTAGCAAAGTAACTAGAAATTCGATCGGAGAAAAAGTCGCGAAACACGCCCGTAAAATCAAGTTTCTGACGATTCTGTTTTCTGATCAAAAATTGATAAATCTGACTTTAAAAATAGGCTCAGGCTTTTTAAAACCCACACAAGAAATTTAGTCCATCGACTCGATCAAGGCGCCGCGGAAACGCGGCGGGAGCATGCTCCCGCCGCGGTTCCTCGGCCGAGTTGACTCGGTCGTGGAAAAGGTTTCCTGCAGTGTTTTTCTGTGGCTGTTTTGGGATTTTTGGGATATGTTTTTTCTGCCCAGATTTTACAGAAAGGAAATTTGTTTATGGGGTCTGAAAATCGGTATTTTGATCGAACTTCTAAAGACTTAAGCTGACGGGTATATATCTGTGATGTGTTATATGTATTGAACGTCCGCTAATCGCTATACGTCGATTAGTGGGGGTTATACATATCTGTGATCTGTAATGTTGATGGTATGTGTATATGAATTCATTGGATTGTCGCGGATGAATAGCCGGGGGGTTGTGAGATGAGAGTTTTCTTTTATCTTTCAATTCATGTAATATGTAAATTGATGTAATATTATTTTTGGCCGCACAACCGGGGCGGGGTTATAGCCGTCATTGTATAATTTCTTTTTACTGTTTTTGCTCCTAGGATAGACCCAAGGTGGGGTGCACAAACTACCGGGTATCTCGAAGTGCCGAGTGGCCTACTCACGTCGTTGAGGGAGGTTGCTCCGCTTCGGATATTTGGCGGGTAGTTTACCGCACCCGTAGGGGTCTAGGGTGGGGTATTGGCTATTCATCGCGATCGTGTAATCCGCTTTTCGTTACAGGCTCGTACGAATTGCGGATTCCTAGTATATCCAATGTATTCATATGTGATCTAAAATGGCTATCATTGCAATATATCTATATATGATATTATTTAGGCGTTGCTTATGTTTTGCATCCGCGCTAGTCCAGCCCCCGCTCTGTCATTAGTTAAGTAACCTAACGGGTAATGACGAGGCCCCGTGGCGAATGCGGATGGCATAAGCGTACGTCATATTTTGGTTGTTTTCTGCAATGGTAGGATTAAATGATGGGACACACTGGAATTAATGCAAGAAAAAATAAACCAAGTAAAAGTCGTTGGAACACTTTCAAAACCACTCGGTTTCCTTTTAAAATAACTTTTAAACGCGGAGCTTAAGCCACTCCTTTTAAAAGCTATCTCGTTCCATCAATTATATCAAGTTCACTACGTTCACGGTTTCGCCAAAATCATTCGTAGCCCTCCGTCCTTTCACATGGATGTTCAATAGTATTCAAGCTATGTTTGTTGGCCAAATTCAAGGCATATTGATTGGTAGCTATTGGGTATTCTTGTGCAGCATAGATAGATGTGTTGGTTTGGGGCAGTCGTTCTACCTTGTTGGCCAAAGTCAAGGGTATGTACGGGTGGGCTCAAATTAACCTGGAGAATGACGGGTAGAACTTGACATGTGACTTATGATTTGTTGGCCAAAGTCAAGGTCATAAGAGCATGGGGCAAAAATCCACATCGGGAGTTTAAAAAGAACTGAAACTTGCTAGCGCTGTATACCATTTGGAGTGTGATGATTCTGGTAGGATTCCTTTAGTTTTGTCACGCAATGATATTTGGATCCCGATCCTACTGTGAGTATATGCTACTCCTCGGGAAATTTCTCACTTAACGATCAATGTTATAAACCAAGTAGGTGTCTAGAAAGGTGTTAGCGGGGCTATGCCCCCAGGGAAAAGAGGTTATTTAATTAAAGAACTTCGCGAAAGCGTTCGAAAACCTCCCTCGAAGTACCAACACCAGCATGGCCGAACGGTTATGCAAGTATTATACGGTGAGATTGATCTTGACTAATTCTTCCTTTTTGGTTTGAGAAGGGATTCGAGAGACAGTGGGAGCCATCCTGTTTAGACAAATTAAAAACTACTCTAAACTTGCAAGAGCATCATGCTAAAGTGTTTCTTCTCTCTCTCCTAATTGCAGCGACCAAACATCATGACCGGACTTAAGTTATTACTAGATAAAAACATACTGACAGGGCCAAACTACAAAGATTGGCTCAGGAATGTCAAAATGGCAATCACTTATGACATGTTGGGGTATCTCCTTACCACTGAAGCTCCCCCTGTCCCAGGTCCCACCTCCAGCGTCGCGGATAAGGAAATCCGTAAGACTTGGGATATCGATTGCGCGAAGGCCAAGTGCCCCGTGCTTGCCTCTATGGACAATGAACATCAGAGGAGGCATGAGAATATGGACCTCGAATCCATATTTCTCCATACAAAAGAACTGTATGGAGAGCAATCTCGTATCGCCAGATACGATGTGTCGAAGAAGTTATTTTCGGCAAGATTGTCCATCGGATCATCGGTAGCGGAACACATGCTTAAGATGATTGGCTTCATTGAGGAGCTCGTGGACCTTGGGACCACGTTGGAGAATGAACTCTATACGGACTTGATTCTTCAGTCGCTTCCTTCCACTTTCGCCCAGTTCATCCTGAATTTCAACTTGCAAGAAAAGGAAGTTGAACTTTCAGAGCTCCTCAACATGCCGAGGAGTGCAGAGGGCACCCTACAGAAAGGTAGGGAAACATCCACTTTGTTTGTAGGAGGATCTTCCTCTTCTAGGTCCAAGGTGAAAGCCAAGGGAAAGAAGAAGAAAACCCCCGCCAAACCAAGGGGCGGTGTTAGTAAGGTGGATACGAAGGGAAAGGCAAAAGCAACAAAGGTAGCGGGGAAGCTTGTGGATAAGGAAGAATGCTTTTACTGTCATAAGAGTAGACACTGGAAGAAAGATTGCAGGGCTTGGTAAGCCAGAACACAGGATCTGAAGGAAGTTGCAGCTTCAGCTTCAGGTGTGTATGTTATTGAAAATTGTCTATCAATAAACTCTACTTCCTGTGTATTGGATACCGGATCAGGATCTCATATCTGTAATTCTTTGCAGGCATTGAGAAACCGTAGGGTTTTGAAGGCAGGTGACATGACCCTCAAAGTTGCAAACGGAGCTAGCATGGATGCTAAGGCCGTGGGGCACTGTCACTTGGGAATGTCAGATGGACATGTTTTGGTTTTACGCAATTGCTTTTTTGTACCCAACGCAACTTGTAATATCATTTCTGTATCTTTGATTTCTAAAGAAGGTTATGAATTCGCGTTTGTAAGTAATGTTGTAAACATTCACCTTAATCAAGTTCTGATTGGGTCAGGTACATTAAGCAATGGTATATACATATTAAACCAACCACAGATTTTCAAAGTCCAGAATACACACAAAAGAAAGTCTCCGGAAATAAATCAGACTTTCTTATGGCATTGTAGACTGGGTCACAACAATGAGAGAAGGTTGACGAAGTTACATACTGAAGGATATTTGGATCCGTTCGAATATCAATCATATGCCACCTGTCAATCCTGTCTCAAAGGAAAGATGACAAAGACTCCGTTCACTGGACACGGAGTAAGAGCGAGCTCGCTCTTGGGACTCGTCCATAGCGACGTATGCGGTCCAATGTCTACACATGCACGAAGCGGTTATTCTTACTTCATTACTTTTACGGATGACTTTTCAAGGTACGGTTATGTCTTCTTAATGAAATATAAATCCGAAGCCTTTGGAAAATTCCATGAATATAAGAATGAAGTAGAAAAACAAACCGGCAAAAGTATCAAGACACTGAGATCGGATCGAGGTGGTGAATACTTGAGTGCCGAGTTCCTGGATTACTTAAAAGAGAATGGAATTCTCTCTCAGCTTACTCCTCCATACACTCTGCAACATAACGGTGTATCGGAGAGACGGAACCGAACCCTATTGGATATGGTACGGTCCATGATGAGTAATGCTGAGTTACCGCGATCATTCTGGGGATATGCACTAGAATCAGCTGCATACCTTTTGAACCGAGTTCCAACTAAGTCTGTGCCTACTATACCATATGAGATGTGGTGTGGGAAGAGACCCTATCTTAATCACATTAAGACATGGCGATGTCCAGCTTTTGTCAAAAAGCAGCATGCGGACAAACTCGAGGCATGCTCAGTACAGTGCAAGTTTGTGGGATATCCAAAGAACTCCAAGGGATATTTCTTCTATTGCGAAGAGGAACAAAAGATTTATGTTTCTCGTCATGCCCACTTCTTGGAAGCTGAGTTTTTGGAAAATCAGATAAGTGGGAGCGCAATATGTTGGAGATAGTGCCCTCAGAGTCAATTATTAGGTCACAGGTACGTGATTGCAATGATTGATGGAGGACCTATCCCGGTAGGACAGTCTTACTCGAGATGATAGTATGCTATCTGGTTTACCTTTATCATCGTGTACTGCTTCAGGTGACCTTACAGGTCGCTATTACACGTTGATAGAGCCCCTAGGATTCTTGCTTGACCACCAGCAGTATGAGGGCGATCATATAAGTGGGAGCTGGGGGTCTATAAGCATATCCTTAAATGGTCCCTAGTCGTGTGAGTTTCGAAACAGGGCATCGATACTCCAGAGTAGACTAGAGTATACAGCAGAGACCCCGACGAGGGGCGGTGGCCGGTCTCATAAGCCACTGGTGTCAGTTGGATCACCTAAGATGTATACAGGTGCTCATTGGGTTATGAGTACACCGGACAGGACTCGCCGGGAACCTGCTAGTTGGTCATATACCAGACGTCAGATGGCAGTTCCCTGGTGACATGTGTACAGGTTAGTTCATCGACCAGGGGATCGTCATTTGTCTTGTGTGAGTTCCCAATGTACTTTGATTACTACCCTACCACGGCTCAAAGGAGTCGTGCAAACAGGTTTTAGTTGGGTACAGTCCCGAGCAACATGGAGGCAGTGAGCGTATCTTCAGGGGTTCGTCTCTCCCGGTATTGGGGGTAAGGTCGTGCTGTTTCTAGGAGAGCCATTACACGAAGCCCTCGGCCGAGGCAAGGAGATTTACTTGTAGGTATTCCAGTAGTATCTCAGGGTGTTCTGGGCTACACTCCGACATGACTTGTACCGCTTTTGGGGGTCTGACTTTCACCAACCCCCTAGGCCCGCCATGCGATACCCATAGACGAACGGACCAGACTGTACGGATATTGTCACTGACAGGATCAGTAGGGTTGTCAGGCTGAGTTCGCTCACAGACGCCCCTTTTAGTCAATACCTGGTAGCCCGTTACGTATTGGCTTATACCTCTGACGTGCTAGTGGTTAAATCCACAACCAAGGTATTGACGAGTCTTTAGAGTCCCCCACATTCAGTTACTCAGCTTTCGGGCGAAAAGTTGTAGAGGCCGTATGGAGATATGGCAAGGTCCGATCAGATACGTGCGGTATTGCACGGATCAGGATCGGACAGTTTATGCTACAGGCCGTATGGATGTATGGTAGGGTTCGATCAGATACGTGCGGTATTGCACGAATCAGGATAGAACGGTTATTATTGGCCGTCTTTGGTTTAAGCCGGATCCTAGTATAGTACAGAGTAGATTTTGTCTCATTGCATTTGTATTTTCGGTCGGAATACAAATGCGGTTATGTATGCACAGTATCGGGGTTTTCCTGTAATTTATTACGGGACCAGTTTTCTGGAGTTGCCAGTTTGCTTTTCGTTTCGGCCGATTTCCTTTGTATCGTTCATTGGCCGAAGATTGGTGGTGGAGGGCTTATTTGCATTGTTGCAAATAAGCATTTGTGGAGGGGGTCTTTGCATTTTGTTGTTTCATGATAGCTTTTCCTTGACCTTGACTTCTAGCTTCATCATGCCTTGACTTTTGTAGGACATGATGGTTGATGATGAGTGGTGGTTGTTGGTTGAGTGTTGGAATTATTTTGTGATCATTTCCTTTTCATGATAACTTTGTTTTTCCTCTTGCATGGTTGATTAAGTCACTCACTCTCCATTCTCATCCACCCCCCCTTTTCACTTGTGATGGCCGGCCACCATGAGGGTGGGCTGTCAAAATCTTTGGGTGTGGGTTTTTGCTTCATTTCATGCTCCAAAAATCACCAAGTCCCTCCACATTGTTCTTGTATCATCCCTCCACCAAAATGGCACCTCCATGAACCCCAAATGAGACTTGAGAACTACACATTCTACAGCAAACCTTAGGAACGTCGACTAGCCAGCTTCGTGCCCGAGTTGCCTCGGCATTGAGGTGGGAGCCCGTAAAAGAAGTAGGCGATGTGGTGCACTTCCGGCGACGAGGTGGAGACAGGAGTTTCCGCGGGAGATCGGGACGACGACGAGAAGACCGGAGGACTTGGATCAGTCGGTATATCTCTATTCCCTATCTTGTAGTTAGATAGGACTAATTAATGGTTCAATCCGGGTATTAGTGCACGGCGGTTTGCCAGTTCAAGTAAAATTTAAAGTTTATCACCGCTTCCGCATTTGGCCGTCGGATTGACGGCCGGGGCGCCGCCGTGCATTTACAGTGGTATCAGAGCCTCGCCATTAACTTAGTCTAGCTTTGTTTAATGTGTTTGCATTTCCGATATACCAAAATTCCAAAATCCGCATTTTTGTTCACATCAGTTTTCTGTTGAAATTTATTGGAGTCGAAATTTTTTTCAGGTTACAGAAAAGTGATGTACTGGAATATATAAGGCTACTGTATAAATTCGGCAGAGTGATTCCATAGTAGGAGCGCGGAACCGCGGCCAAACACCCCTTTAGGCCGCGGTTCCGCCGCACTATGATCAGATCACTGTGTCATTTTTCTCCAGTTGCTTTCTGGGCTGGTTTTAGGGGTTTTGGAATATTAATATTGGGCCCAGAGTTTCTTGATCTGCTACAGTAATGCTTGGGGCCCACTTGTTAAAATTTAATCGATCGGAATATTTTAAACACATTATTTCACAGTATTTACATTATATCTGCGACCGTGAATGTCATTCGATCGGTAAATCCAGTCTAACTGCTATAGCCCGGTTAGACGGATTTGCGAACGTGACTTTCACGTTGATGTTCTGTTTTTGCTGTGATATTGCGGATTGGTCGTGGGGGATAGCCTGGATGCAATGCTAGTACAGTTGTGGTTGTATTATGTACATTTGATATTGCGGGGCGAGCGTCCGACATGTGGACGGCCGTCACTGCCTGTTTGTATTATTATTTTGGGGCACGGCCAGGTTGCGGTCGATGTACCCGTTGTATGTATATTTTACTTTCTGTACTAGGATTACCCCAAGGTGGGGTGCACGGATAGCCGGGTTCTAGATGGCAACAAGCCCGCATCTCATGGCATTGAGATGGAGGGGGCTTCACTCTAGAATTGCCGGGCTATTCGCCGCACTCGTAGGGGGTACAGGTTGACCCAGGAGGGGTGCCCAAGTTACCGGATTCCGTGAAGTGCTGGGTGGTCCATTCACGTTGCTGAAGGGGGCTGCCTCGCTTCAGGTTTTGGCGGGTGACTTGCCGCGCCCGTAGGGGTCTAGGATTTCATTGCACAGGCTATCCACACGACCAGGGGAACGTCGGGTTTCAGTAGTGGCTCTTTGAAACCCGGGGATCCCAGATATCTGTATTGTTTCTGTGATGCTGTTCATTTTCTGTGATGTTGCATTTTATCACGCCTTGAGCGAATATAATATATTGGTATATATATTAGTAGATGTTGTATATGTTTTGCATCCGCGCTAGTCCAGTCCCTGCTCTGTCGTTAGTTAGCTAACCTAACGGGTAATGACGGGACCCAGTGGCGAATGCAAATGGCATATACGTACATCAGTATATTTTCGTTCTTTGTGGTGTGATCAACTGGTGGGACTGCGTTGATTCGGATCAATGCAAGTTAAAAACAAACCTAATCTGATGCTGTTGGAACATTTTTCAAAAAGCTGTTATTGCAAGGACGTTCTCTTTTGTTTTGCATCGTGGTATTCGGTTGGAATATCCTGCTCCTCAGTCGACGAGGCAAGGGCCGAGATCCTTTCACCGGGAGTGACCCCTTGGACAGAAGTTTGCGTCAGGGCATTAACTTCACTATAGCCGATTACTTTTGCTTTGCACCGTGGTATTCAGTTGAAATATCCTGCACCTCATTCGACGAGGCAAGGGCCGAGATCCCTTCACCGGGAGTGACCTCTTGGACAGAAGTTTGCGTCAGGGCATTAACTTCACTATAGACGATTACTTTTGCTTTGCACCGTGGTATTCAGTTGAAATATCCTGCACCTCATTCTACGGGGAAAGAGCCGAGATCCCTTCACCGGGAGTGACCTCTTTAGCAAAGGTTTTCGTCACTATATTTTCATAAAAGCTATCCAGTTCCTTCAACGATATCAAGTTCTTTACGTTAAAGGTTTTCGCCAGAAACCATTCGTAGCCCTCCGTCGTTTCATATGGGTGGTCAATAGTATTCAAGCTGTGTATGTTGGCCAAAGTCAAGGCACTGTGATTGGTAGCTATTGGGGCATTCATATACAGCATAGATAGATGCGTTGGTTTGGGACAGTCGTACTGCCATTTTGGCCAAAGTCAAGGGTATGTACGGGTGGGTTCAAATTAACCTGGAGAATGACGGGTAGAACTTGACTTGTGACTTATGATATGTTGACCAAAGTCAAGGTCATAAGAGCATGGAGCAGAAATCACATCGGGAGTTTTAAAAGAACTGAAACTTTCCAGATATGCGCATACCTTCTGGAGTGTGACACCGTGAGCGGAATCCGTCACGTTGTCATGCGATGATAGTTGGATCCTGATTCCCACTGATGAGTTGGTTTACTCCTCGGGTGTTCCCGACAAATTCTTCTTTCAGGTTTGGAGGAGAATTTGACGGTACAGTGGGAGGTTTCCAGATTAGATAAATTGGTAACCATTCTGATCTAGGTTAGAGTGCACGCTGAGTGTTTCGTTTCTCTCTCTCTTTGGCAGCGACCATTGACCTGACCCTAAGACTATGACTCAGTGACCAAGATTGACCGAACCTTCTTAAACACTGGCTTTTGGATTGTCAGAGTTGCAAACATCATTGCCACTCCTACTTTTACCCTTTTCTCCAGGACACCCCGTATTGCTACGAACGTCCACTTCCATTGGACAAAACCATCGTATGGTTAGATACGAACTCGAAAGAATTTATTCGAGGATGGTTTCCGGTTCTGAAGAAAACGGATAGGACTATTCAGTTGTCTTTTCCTTTTACCTTCTCTCAGGTTGCGAGTGCTCCTTGGTTTAGGAGATAGTACACCTATTACGCAAATTGGATAGTCTTCTTCCAAACCTTAGGCTGGCGCCGACCGATAGGGAATGAAGAAAACCAGTTAGCCTAAACGGTGTGCAGAAGGTATTAAGTTAAGACAAAGCAAGTGATTAGTAAGAGGGCAAAGTAAATTGCGACCGATATTCACGACCAAACCAAGTATTTCTTCGCCAATCCTAAAATCACCTTTGTATTTCTCCAGGACACTCCGTATCACTACGAAGATCCAAAGTTTATTGGATACTCCATCGTATGGTTATATACGAACTCGAAAAGAACTTGTTCCAGTTCAGGGATGGATTCTGGTTCAGGAGAAATAGGAATAAGATTTATTCAGGTGTCTTTTATCTTCACCTTCTCTCGCATTGCGAGTGTTCCTAGGATTAGGACAGTACACCCATTATGCTTATTGGATAGTCTTCTTCCAAACCATAGGCTGGTGCCGAACGGTAGGGAAGGAAGAAAACCATTTGGCCTAAAGGGGTGTGCAGAAGGTAAAGACTAAAGACATATGAAGGGATTTGGAGAGGTGGCAAAGAATTACACGGTTACAATTGTGAATTTGGATACTGGAAGAGGCATTACTAGGAATACCAGGATACCCCAACGAAACATTTCAATGTTTCAATTTCACTGTGTACTGTTAATGGAAAACTGATTTCCCGATTAGATACTTACCCCAGGGTATGTATTTACCAGGTACGATTCTCACATTTGTATGGTTTTACAGATGATGAGTGGGAGTAGGTTATTGGGAATTGGGTGATCATCCTCATTATATCGGGATTTGTTGTAATCAGTGATATTTGAGGAAGTCACCTGGGTTGTTTGCCGGACGGCAAATATTTGGTTTTGAATATCCGCTGTTATGCACCAATTTCAAATTGATATATCTGTACGTCTATTTTCATAGAGTGAGATATACCTTTTGAAATTATGTCTGTGACATTTACCTATATCAGAGGATGGTTAGGTAAGGATCATTAAACAGCGGTATAATTCTTCTTAACCATAAGTACAGTTTTCAACCTACGACACACAGTGAATGAGTTATCAAACTCAAGGGACTTATACAGAGTATTGTATGTTGTCCAGGGTCCATCAGGACAGCGGGGTTGGTCCTCGTACTATATTCGGTTTACTTATGACTTCTCTAGTTTTTAGACAGGTGTTTCGTGGAAACACAGGGTCCGAATTTTGAGAAGTTATAGGTATATGAATAGAGTAGAGAACCGGGTATAGCAATTATCGGGATTCTTCAAAGCAATCGAAGATGTAGACACTTGTGCATGGTATTCTGTTGATAGTAATGATAAAGAGATCTTGCTTCTCTTTCAGGCTACTCATAATTGGAAGCATTCCTAAGTTGAGTAACGCTGATCGTCCTTCTTCCATTTAGTTGACATGCACTAGAGACAGTTGCATGATTTGGATCTGGTTCAATTAAATCAGTGCCTCTGTTTCTATATTGGATATAGAACAGTTCATATCTTAACGTTGTTAAGGTACGGGGAGTTGTCCGGCTTATGATTAAAACCAGACACTGGACAACTCAAGGCACGTTTCTGTAATGGCTGTTTGTGGGTTGACCCAGGCCATGACGAGGGTTGACTTTCTACCATCTGGATAAACAATAGCGATATTGTTCTAGACTCGCCACAGTTTTATCAAAAATGGATTTTTTCAAAAAACAGTAGTGGGAGTATGGTAGAACTTGAAGTGATTCCAGAACCACGAACGATTACTGAAGATTTGATAAGGAACCTAAAGATTCAATCTGGATTGACATTCCATTGGCCACTCCGCAGATAAGGTGGGTAACTTCAGGCACCCGAGAGGTACTACGGTAGCCTCAAGGACGGTGACAGGGAAGTTCTTGTTTACCCACACTTGCCATTTCTGTTGTTCCTGACTGTGAGACCCGGCAGGAGGATGAGTATAGCGTCGTTCTTAACTTGCTTTAGAAGTGTACGTCTGTATGACTCTGCCAGAGGGTTGTCGTAGTCAGTGGGAGCAGCGGAAGCATTGGTGGACAGGTAGCTTATGTCTATTTATAGACTAAAGCACCAGTAGCGGAGATAGATCATCTATTTCTGACGTGACAGTCATAGGTTTGACTTCATCAGAATAGGGGATGGATCTGTTGAGAAGGTAGTAGGGTGTGATATCCTGGTATTTAGATGACATACACAGAGTAGGAAAAGAAACTCCTATACTGCAATCGGTTATACTTTGGTCGTCACACAGTGGTTTCTCCACAAAGGAAATGGATTTTGTATCTGACATACTGGTTACTAGATCAATGGCTTTAGATCTAGATTTGGGTGGTTTCCCAATCTGGGTACTTAGACAGCATTCTATAAGTATTTAGAATGGACGACTCCTGGCACGGTAGTATACCTGCAGGTAATGGAGTCACCCTCTCTAAAGGTGTCTTATAGACTAAAGTAGAGAGGGATGTGCATGATTGGCAGATCACTTGCTTAGGCAATTGAGTCAATCATGAGATGTCAAGTACCACACCAGATGTTGTTCTTGCACTAGATGCAATAAGTTGACATTAATCCAATCCTGGAGAAACGGTCGGAAGCAGTTTTAGAACATAAGTGGATGTTTTAGGGATATGATAACGACAGCCTCATTCGGGAGACAATTATCATTCCAGGCTTCCAAGGTGACATGGACGACAAGGAGATTGTCAGAGTTATAGTTTTCCCTCCGACGAGGGGCAGTATTTTGGACAGGTGGTCCAAGGCAATACTGAGGGAGGCATGGCGCAGGACACTGATTAAGTTCAGTTGACGATACAATCTAAGAAGTTTGGATTTTGAGTTCTTATATGAGCTAGGTCCCATCAGGCATCCAGACATATTCTAAGACAGGTATTGCTCATTTCGGGAGATGGTTTTCTCCGCGAACATGAGATATAGAGAGACATAGAAAGAAACAACAAAGCGGATCCACTCACTGAGGCTATTCCTCGAACGCAATAGTTCCGCAAGCGAGCTTTGTGGGACTGATTAGTAGAGGAGTTGGGTGTTCGGTATCACACGGGCTGTGAGTATGCGACATCGCAATAATTAGCCTTGAGTGCAAGTGGGAGATTGTTGGAGATAGTGCCCTCATAGTCAATTATTAGGTCACAGGTACGTGATTGCAATAATTGATGGAGGACCTATCCCGGTAGGACAGTCTTACTCGAGATGATAGTATGCTATCTGGTTTACCTTTATCATCGTGTACTGCTTCAGGTGACCTTATAGGTCGCTATTACACGTTGATAGAGCCCCTAGGATTCTTGCTTGACCACCAGCAGTATGAGGGCGATCATATAAGTGGGAGCTGGGGGTCTATAAGCATATCCTTAAATGGTCCCTAGTCGTGTGAGTTTCGAGACAGGGCATCAATACTCCAGAGTAGACTAGTGTATACAGTCGAGACCCCGACGAGGGGCGGTGGCCGGTCTCACAAGCCACTGGTGTCAGTTGGATCACCTAAGATGTATACAGGTGCTCATTGGGTTATGAGTACACCGGACAGGACTCGCCGGGAACCTGCTAGTTGGTCATATACCAGACGTCAGATGGCAGTTCCCTGGTGACATGTGTACAGGTTAGTTCATCGACCTGGGGATCGTCATTTGTCTTGTGTGAGTTCCCACTGTACTTTGATTACTACCCTACCACGGCTCAAAGGAGTCGTGCAAACAGGTTTTAGTTGGGTACAGTCCCGAGCCACATGGAGGCAGTGAGCGTATCTTCAGGGGTTCGTCTCTCCCGGTATTGGGGGTGAGGTCGCGCTATGTCTAGGAGAGCCATTACACGAAGCCCTCGGCCGAGGCAAGGAGATTTACTGGTAGGTATTCCAGTAGTATCTCAGGGTGTTCTGGGCTATACTCCGACACGACTTGTACCGCTTTTGGGGGTCTGGCTTTTACCAACCCCCTAGGCCCGCCATGCGATACTCATAGACGAACGGACCGGACTGTACGGATATTGTCACTGACAGGCTCAGTAGGGTTGTCAGGCTGAGTTCGCTCACAGACGTACCTTTTAGTCAATACCTGGTAGCCCGTTACGTACTGGCTTATACCTCTGACGTTCTAGTGGTTAAATCCACAACCAAGGTGTTGACGAGTCTTTAGAGTCCCCCACATTCAGTTACTCAGCTTTCGGGCGAAAAGTTGTAGAGGCCATATGGAGATATGGCAAGGTCCGATCAGATACGTGCGGTATTGCACGGATCAGGATCGGACAGTTTGTGCTACAGGCCGTATAGATGTATGGCAGGGTTCGATCAGATACGTGCGGTATTGCACGAATCAGGATCGAACGGATATTACTGGCCGGCTTTGGTTTAAGCCGGATCCTAGTATAGTACAGTGTAGATTTTGTCTCATTGCATTTGTATTTTCGGTCGGAATACAAATGCGGATGTGTATGCACTGTATCGGGGTTTTCCTGTAATTTATTACGGGACCAGTTTTCTGGAGTTGCCAGTTTGCTTTTCTTTTCGGCCGATTTCCTTTGTATCGTTCATTGGCCGAAGATTGGTGGAGGAGGGCTTATTTGCATTGTTGCAAATAAGCATTTGTGGAGGGGGTTTTTGCATTTTGTTGTATCATGATAGCTTTTCCTTGACCTTGACTTCTAGCTTTATCATGCCTTGACTTTTGTAGGACATGATGGTTGATGATGAGTGGTGGTTGTTGGTTGAGTGTTAGAATTATTTTGTGATCATTGCCTTTTCATGATAACATTGTTTTTCCTCTTGCATGGTTGATTAAGCCACTCACTCTCCATTCTCATCCACCCCCCCTTTTCACTTGTGATGGCCGGCCACCATGAGGGTGCGCTGTCAAAATCTTTGGGTGTGGGTTTTTGCTTCATTTCATGCTCCAAAAATCCCCAAGTCCCTCCACATTGTTCTTGTATCATCCCTCCACCAAAATGGCACCTCCATGAACCCCAAATGAGACTTGAGCACTACACATTCTACAGCAAACCTTGGGCACGTCGACTAGCCAGCTTCGTGCCCGAGTTGCCTCGGCATTGAGGTGGGAGCCCGTAAAAGAAGTAGGCGATGTGGTGCACTTCCGGCGACGAGGTGGAGACAGGAGTTTCCGCGGGAGATCGGGACGACGACGAGAAGACCGGAGGACTTGGATCAGTCGGTATATCTCTATTCCCTATCTTGTAGTTAGCTAGGACTAATTAATGGTTCGATCCGTGTATTAGTGCGCGGCGGTTTGCCAGTTCAAGTAAAATTTAAAGTTTATCACCTCTTCCGCATTTGGCCGTCGGATTGACGGCCGGGGCGCCGCCGTGCACTTACAGAATAGAACTGGAAGAAATTCCAGAACCACGAGCTATTACTAAAAGCTTTGTAGAACCAGAGGGATCGAAAGATCATGACATTCCTACGCCGCTCCAAAGGGGTAGTAGGCAGTCTCATCCGCCCGAGAGATACTGCGGTTTTCTCATAGACGGGGATAGAGAAGATTGCATCATTGATTTTGATGAGCCGACTAGCTTCCAGCTGGCCATTCGGAGCGTTGACTCGGTAAAATGGCTGGATGCAATGCGGACCGAAATGGAGTCCATGTACACAAACAAAGTATGGGCGTTGGACGTTGCTCCAGATGGGGTAAAACCCGTAGGATGCAAGTGGATCTTCAAAAGGAAGATTGGTGTAGATGGACAGGTTGAAACCTATAAAGCTAGACTGGTTGCAAAGGGTTTTCGTCAAAGACCTGGTTTGGACTATGACGAGACCTTTTCTCCAGTAGCTATGCAGAAATCCATTCGGATCCTTCTTGCCATTGCTGCCTTCCACGATTATGAGAATTGGCAGATGGACGTAAAGACCGCTTTTCTAAATGGAAATTTAGAAGAGTGTGTAAATATGGACCAGCCAGAGGGTTTCATTCAGAGTGGGAGCAGCGGAAAGGTGTGCAAGTTGCTTAAGTCCATCTACGGACTAAAGCAGGCATCGCGGAGTTGGAACATCTGTTTTGATGAGATGGTCAAAGAATTTGGCTTTATCAAAAATACAGATGAACCATTCATCTATAATAGATTTGTAGCGATAACTGTAGTATTCCTCGTTTTATAGGTGGATGACATTCTCTTAATAGGAAATGAAATTCTTATGCTACAATCTGTCAAAGGGTTCTTATCACACAGGTTCTCCATGAAAGACCTGGGTGATGCCTCATACATTCTGGGGATGCGGATCTATCGTGACAGATCCAAAAGGATATTGGGACTCTCACAGTCCAGGTACATCGACACCATACTGAAAAGATTCAGTATGGAAGATTCCAAGCGCGGTAATTTACCGGCTTGTCACGGGATCACCCTCTCCAAAGAGATGTCTCCCAAGACATATTTGGAAAGGGATCGCATGTCTATTATACCCTACGCTTCTGCGGTAGGCTCTATAATGTATGCGATGTTATGTACCAGACCAGATGTAGCTTATGCACTGAGTGTGGTAAGCAGGTATCAGTCAAACCCTGGGGAGAAACACTGGATAGCGGTAAAGAACATTCTCAAGTACCTGAGAAGGACTAAGGAGATGTTCTTGGTGTATGGCGGAAAAGACCTCCAGATCGAGGCATTTGCTGACTCCAGCTTCCAGAGTGACAAGGATGATTCCAAGTCCATGTCGGTTTATGTCTTTACCCTCAATGGAGGGGCGGTGTGTTGGAAGAGTTCCAAACAGGAAACCGTTGCTGACTCGATGATGGAAGCGGAATATATCGCTGCTGAAGATTCCGCAAAAGAAGCCGTCTGGATAAGGAATTTCCTAACGGAATGTCAGGTGGTTCCGTCCATTGTTGATCCAATACCGCTGTATTGCGAAAACAACGGGGCTGTAGTTTTAGCGAAGGAACCCAGGTCCCATCAGAAGTCCAGACACATCTTGAGGCGGTATCACCTGATCAGGGAGATCGTGGGTCGCCAGGAGATCGAGGTTCGGAGAGTTTCTACGGAAGATAACACTGCTGATCCACTCACAAAGGCCTTACCCCAGACTCAGTTTGAGAGGCTGATCGAGATGATAGGTCTTCGATACGCCAGCACATGTCCTTAGTGCAAGTGGGAGATTGTTAGTGTATATACCCTAGAGGCCATTACTGTATCATACTAGTTTGTATATTACATAATGGAAGCTTGGGATATTCACCTTCTATAGACAATCTTGCTCAATATAGTAGTATGCTACTTGGTTTGTTTCTGCTTTAATGTGTACATGTGTTTATTTTAGTATATCACCTATACACATTAGTGGAGCCCTTAGGATCTTTGCTTGATTACCAGCGTTGTGATGGAAGTCACACTAGTGGGGGATGGGTAATCCACAAGCACATCCTTATGCAGGTCCCTAGTCGTAGGACTATCGAGACAGGGCATCGATACTCCGGAGTAGACTAGCGTATGTGCTTCTCATCCCAGTGTAAGAGACGGTCTATCCCACAGCCGTCAGCACGTCGTACTTGAGATAGTATGCGGGTGCTCGTTAGGTTACGAGTACACTGGACAGTACTCGTCGGGAACTGTTGGTTGGTACTATACCTATCGTCAGTTATCAGTTCCCAGGTGACATGAGTACAGCTTAGTCCGCTGACTTTACACAGTCACTTCGCCTCGAGTGTGTTCCCACTGTACTTTGATTACTACACTACCATGGCTCAAAGGAGTCGTGCAAACAGGTAGTAGTTGGTTGCAGTCCCGAAGCACTTGGATGCAGTGACGGTTAGACAGGATTCGTCTCTCCCAGTATTGAGGGTTTCTAAGTCCACGGTAGCGCCTCGGCCGTCTAACAGACGCCAAATGCGGAACAAAAACTTTTACAACTGGCGTTATCGCGTACTATAACCCGGATCTGCCATTAAAGCTAAACTAACAAACTACAAAGAGGGTAAAAAGGTTATACCGAACGATCCGAGTCCTTCGTTCTTTAACCATCATCCCACGCTCCGTTGCGGCAGCTTCGATCTCGTCGATCTCCGATCTGCTCGTCCAGGTGGCACCATGTCATCGGATCTTTAAACGGGCTCCCGCCTCTGACTCGAGGCAACTCGGTCATCAAGTTTGCTAAAGGAGATGACCAAGATTGATGTAGAGAATGAGTAGAACACTTTGTCTCGTTACGTCAAAGGCTATGGACGAACGGTTATGGACGAACGGTTAATGAAGTTGCCTTTTGGATCAATATGAAATGAGAAACTTTTCTATTCTAATTTCCATGAACCAAAACCATATACTTTTTTCAAATCAACAAAACATTATCCCACACCAAGCATGGCCGGCCAATATATGGAGGTGGGGGGTGAGTGTCGGAGGGGGCTGACCATTAGCACATAAAGAAAAGCATGAGTCAAAGATACACCTAGTATGAACTCATTTAAAGAACAAATGAATCACTTAACCTTGTCATCAAAAAACATTAAATGCACTAATGAGTCACAAAGATGCATGAACCTAGTCTCTACCTTCTAGAAGCCTCTAGAAACTTCCATACTTATCTGAAGAAAAGATAAATCCGTATTTAACCGAATGTTAAATAAGGCTGATAGAAAACTGGAAACTGGCAACTTCCAAAAGTGATCCCGAAACGAATTTCAGGATAACTCCGTAACTGTATAAATATACCCGCATTTGTATTACGACCGAATACAAATGCAACTGAGACAAAGATATTATATCTACTATGTATAATACTCGGATCCGGCTTAAACCAAAGCATACCAGTATTATCTGCCCGAAATATGACACGTGCGTAAACGCACGTGCATTTTCCGAACCCTGCCATAAAACCATACCGCCTCTACAACGTTTCGCCCGAACTTGGGAAACTATCTGTGGGGGACTCTAATGACTCGTCAGTACCCTGGAAGTGGGTTTAACCACAAGCCGTCTGCGGCACTAGCTGTGCGTAACGGCTGCCCATGTACTGACCTCAAGGGAGGCTGATGAGCGAACTCATCCAGAAACCCTACTGAGCCTAACAGTGACAATCTATATACAGTCCGGTCCGTTCGTCTATGAGTATCGCATATCCGGCCTAGGGGGCTGGTAACGTCAGACCCCCAATAGCGGTATAAGTCGTGTCGGAGACAAGCCCTAAACACCATTGAGAAACTACCGGAGTACCTACCAGTATTTCTCATCTTCCTTGGCCAAGGACTTGGTGTAATGCCTTTCCTAGACACAGCGCAATCTCGACCCCCAATACCGGGAGAGACGAATCCCCTGCCGATCCGCTCACTTGCCTCCATGTGGCTCGGGACTGTACCCAAAAACTACCTGTTTGCACGACTCCTTTGAGCCGTGGTAGGGTAGAAATCAAAGCACAGTAGGAACTCACACGAGACAAATGACGACCTCAGGTCGATGAACTAACCTGTACACATGTCACCAGGGAACTGCTATCTGACGATATGTATAATACCAACTAGCAGGTTCCCGGCGAGTCCTGTCCGGTGTACTCATAACCCAATGAGCACCTGTATACATCTTAGGTGATCCAACTGACACCAGTGGCTTGTGAGACCGGCCACCGCCTCTCGTCGGGGTCTCGACTGTATACACTAGTCTACTCTGGAGCATCGATGCCCTGTCCCGAAACTCCCACGACTAGGGACCACTATTAAGGATGTGCTTATAGACAACCCAACTCTCACATATATGATCGACCTCATACTGTTGGTAGTCAAGCAAGATTCTATGGGCTCTATCAACGTGTAACATATAATCAGTCACCTGAACATGTACACGACTGATAAAGGCAAACCAGAGAGCATACAATAATCTCGAGTAAGACTGTCCTACCGGCATAGGTCCTCCTCAATCATTACAATCACGTACCTGCGATCCAATAATTGACTTTGAGGGCACTATATCCAACAATCTTCCACTTGCACTTAAGGCTAATTATTGCGATGTCGCATACTCACAGCCCGTGTAATATCGAACATCCAACTCCTCTACTAATCAGTTTCACAAAGCCCGTTCGTAAAACTATTGTGTTCGAGAAATAGCCTCAGTGAGTGGATCCACCATGATCTATCTTTCTATGTCTCTCTTAATCTCAAGTTCGCGAAGAAAGCCATCTCCCGAATCGAGTAATACCTGTCTTAGAATATGTATGGATATCTGATGGGACCTAGTTCATAAATGAACTCTAAATCCAAACTTCTTAGACTGTATCGTCAACTGAACCTAATCAGTATCCTGCACCATGCCTTCGACAGTATCCTCTTGGACCACCTGTACATAATACTGCCCCTCGTCAGAGGGAAAACTACAACTCTGACAATCACTCTGTCATCCATGTCATCTTTGAAGCCTGGAATGATAACCGTCTCCCGAAGGAGGCTGCCGTTATCAAATCCGTAGAACATCCACTTATGTTCTAAAACCGCCTCCTTATGTTTCTCCAGGATTGGATTAATACAAACTTATTGCGTCTAGTGCAAAAACAACATCTGGTGTGGTACTTGACATCTCATGATTTGACTCAATTGCCTAAACAAGTGATCTGCCAATCATGCACATCCCCCTCCCCTTTTGTCTGTAAGACACCTTTAGAGAGGTTGACTCCATCACCTGCAGGTACACCACCATGCCAGGAGTCATCTATTCTAAAAACCATTAGCATACTGTGAAAGTACCCACATTGGGAAACTACCCAAATCTAGATCTGAAACCATAGATCTAGAAACCAGAATGTCTAATATTATATCCATATCCTGTATGGAGAAACAACTGTGTGACGACCACAGTACAACCGATCGTAGTATAGGAATTGTACTTCCTACTTTGTGTATGTCATCCAAATACCAGGACATCACACCTTACTACCTTCTTAACTGATCCATCCCCTATTCTGATGAAGTCAAACCCATGACTGTCACATCAAAATTAGATGATCTATCTTCGCTATAACTGCTCAAGTCTATAAATAGACATAAGCTACTTTCCCACTATGCTTCCGCTGCTCCCACTGACTACAACAACCCTCTGGCAGAATAATATATACGTGCACTTCTAAAGAGAGTTTAGAACGACGCTATACTTAACCACCTGCCGGGTCTCATTGCCTGGAACAATAGTAGTGTCAAGTCTGGGTAAGCAAGAACCTCCCTGTCACCATCTTTGAGGCTACCGGAATACCTCTCGGGTGTCTGAGGTTACCCACCATATCTGCGGAGTGGCTATTGGAATGTCAAACCTGATTAAATCTTTAGTCCCTATTAAATTTTTCGTAATCGTTTGCGGTTCTGGAATCACTTCCAGTTCTACCATACTCCCACTACTGTTTTGTGAAAAATTCCATTTTACTAAAACTGTGGCGAGTTAAGAACAATATCACTATTGGTCTTCCAGATGGTAGAAAGTCAACCCTCGTCATAGCCTGGGCCAACGCACAAACAGCCATTACAGAAACGTGCCCTGAGTTATCGAGAGTCTGGTTTTAAGCATAAGACGGACAACTCCCCGTACCTTAACATCGTTAAGATATGAACCATTCCATATCCAATATAGAAATTTTGGCACTTATTTAATTGGAACCAGATTCTAATCATGCAGCTGTCTCCAGTGCATATCAACTTAATGGAGAGAGGCTAATCAGCATTACTCAACTTATGAATCCATCCAATTATGAGTAACCTGAAAGAGAAACAAGTTTCTCAAAACTTTTACTATCATCTGAATACCAATCACAAGAATCTACATCTTCGATCTCTTTGAAGAATCCCGATACTTGCGATACTTGGTTCTCTACTTTATTCTTATACCCACAACTTCTCAAAACTTAGACCTTGTATTTCTACGAAACACTTGTTTAAATACTAGAGAAGTCATAAGTAAACAAAACATAGTACGAGGACCTACCCCTTTGTCCTGATGGACACTGGACAACATACAATACTCTGTATAAGTCCGCTGAGTTAAATAACTCAAAACATGTGCGTCGTAGGTTGAAAACTGTACCCAGGCGATTTCTTCAAATATCACCAATTACAACGAATTCCGATATAATGAGGATGATTACCTAATTCCCAATAACTTACTCCCACTCATCATCTGTAAAACCATACTGGTATGAAAATGAAACCTGGTAAATACATACCCTGGAGTAAGTATCTAATCGGGAAAACAGTTTTCCTTTAACAATGCACTGAAACATGAAAATGTTTCGTAGGGGTATCCTGGTATTCATAGTAATGCCTCTTCCATAATCCAATTCATGACTTTAACCGTATATTTCTTTGCCATCTTTTCAAATCCCTTTATTTGTCTTTAGTCGTTACCTTCTGTACACCACCGTTAGGCTAAATGGTTTTCTTCCTTCCCTACCGTCCGGCACCAGCCTATGGTTTGGAAGAAGACTATCCAGTAAGCATAATAGGTGTACCCTCCTCAAACTAGGAGTACTCACATCTTGAGAGAAGGTGATGATAAAAGACAACTGAATAATACCTTATTGTTTTAAAGGTGAAATAGGAGTGGCGATGAAGTACGCGGTTTGGTCGTGAATGATAACAGTCGCAATTTACTTTGCCCTCATTCTAATCCCTTTATTTTTTCTTTACATATTACCTTCTGTACACCCTACTTAGGCTAATTGGTTTTCTTCATTCCCTACCTTTTGGCACCTGCCTATGGTTCGGAAGAAGACTATCCAATAAGCGTAATAGGTGTACTCTCCTAAACCAAGGAGCCCTCGCAACCTGAGAGAAGGTGATAATAAAAGACAACTGAATAAACCGATTCTATTTCTCCTGAACCTGGATCAATCCTCGAAGAAGTCCCTTCGAGTTCGTATATAACCATACGATGGATCTATCCAATGGAAGTGGATGTCCGTAGTAATACAGGGTGTTCTGAGAAATGAAAAGGGTAAAAGAAGTAGTGGCAATGACTTATGCAATTCAGACAATCCAAAAGCCTGTATTTTAAGAAGGTTCGGTCAACTTGGTCACTGAGTCATAGTCTAGGGTCGGTCAAAGGTCGCTGCCAAAGAGAGAGAGAAAAGAAACACTCTGCGTGCACTCTAACCGAGATCAGAATGGTTATCACTTTATCTAATCACGAAACCTCCCACTGTACTGTAAAATTCTCCTCCAAACCTGAAAGAAGAATCAATCGGGATCACCCGAAGAGTAAACCAACTCATCAGTGGGAATCGGGATCCAACTCTCATCGCATGATAACGTGACAGAATCCACTCACGTTATCACACTCCAGAAGGTATGCGGATACCTGGCAAGTTTCAGTTTCTTTAGAAACTCCCGATATGATTTTTGCCCCATGCTCTTATGACCTTGACTTTGGCCAAAATTCCATAAGTCACATGCCAAGTTCTTCCCGTCATTATCTTGTCAATTTGAACCCACCCGCACATGCCCCTGACTTTGGCCAATCGGCAGAACGATTGTCCCAAACCAACTCATCTATCTATGCAACAAATGAATACCCAGTAGCTACCAAACATTATGCCTTGACTTTGGCCAAAATGCATAGCTTGAATACTACTGAATACCCAAAAGAAATGACAGAGGGCTACGGCTGGTTTTTGGCGAAAAACCTTTAAAGTAATGAATTTGATATCGTTGAAGGAACCTGGTAGCATTTTATAAAAATATAGTGGTGAAAACCTTTGCTAAAGAGGTCACTCCCGGTGAAGGGATCTCGGTTCTTTCCTCCTAGAATGAGGTGCAGGATATTCCAACTG
Organism: Agapanthus africanus; assembly: GCA_030015575.1. Taxonomy (NCBI): domain Eukaryota; kingdom Viridiplantae; phylum Streptophyta; class Magnoliopsida; order Asparagales; family Amaryllidaceae; genus Agapanthus; species Agapanthus africanus. The sequence continues at coordinate 533,927,171 of CM057339.1, forward strand.
AATACCGCGATGCAAAGCAACATGTAATCGACTATAGTGAAGTTATTACCCTGACGCAATCTTCTACCCAAGGGGTCACTCCCGGTGAAGGGATATCCGCCCTTGCCTCGTCGAATGAGGTGCAGGATATTCCAACTGAATATCACTATGCAAAACAAAAGAAAACTTCTTTGTAATAACACTTTTTAAAACTGTTCCAACAACATCCAAACAGGTTTGTTTTGCTTTGCATTGATCAGAATCAACGCAGTCCCATCAATTAATCACACCAGAAAAGAACGAAAATTAAATGTACGTATATGCCATCCGCATTCGTCACTGGGTCCCGTCATCACCCGTTAGGTTACTTAACTAACGACAGAGCGGGGAGTGAACTAGCGCGGGTGTAAAACATATACAACATCTACTAGTATATATACCAATATACAATAATCGCTCCAGGCGTGATAATATGCAACATTACAGAAAAGTAATAAGCATCACAGAACAATACAGATAATCTGGGATCCCCGGGTTTCACAGAGCCGCTACTGAAACCCGACGTTCTCCTGGTCGTGTGGATAGCCTGTGCAATGAAACCTAGACCCCTACGGGTGCGCCAACTTACCCACCAAAACCTGAAGCGAGGCAGCCCCCTACAGCAATGTGAATGGACCACCCTTCACTTCACGGAATCCGGTAACTTGAGCAACCCTCCTTGGGTCAACCTGTACCCCATACGAGTGCGGTGAATAGTCTGCCAATTCTAGAGTGAGGCCCCTATGCCTCTCAAAGCCATGAGATGCGGACCCGTTGCCCTCCAGAAGCCGGCTATCCGTGCACTCCGTCGCGGGACAAAAACTAGTACAGAAATGAAAAATATGTACAACGGGTACATCGACCTCAGCCCGGTCGTGCCCCAAAAGAATATTATACAAACAGGCAGTGACGGCAGTCCACATGTTGGACGCTCGCCCCGCAATATCAAATGTACAAATAAATCCAAACTACACTACCATTGCATACTGCTATCCACCACGACAAATCTGCAACATCACAGCACAACACAAAACATCAATGCGAATGTCACGTTCGCAAACCCGTCTAAAAGAACTATAGCAATCAGACGCGGTTTAACGCTCGAATGACATTCACGGTCGGAGATATAATGTAAGTACTATAAACTAACACGTTTAAATTTCGATCGACAAAATTTCCCGAAGTGGGCCCCACGTACATCTGCTGTACAGTAAAAAACACTAGGCCCAAAAGATATATTCCAGAAGCCAAAATTTCCCATGAAGAACCTACTGTAGAAAAATGGTTCACTGTAGCTCTAAAATGGCGGCGGATCCTCGGGCAAACTAGGGTTTGTGCGGCGGTTCCGCGGCGCTTTGGAGTCAACAGTTGACCAAATTTCACCAGTATTCTTAAAAAAGCCAGCTCGATTTTCTGAGATGATCAAAAAGATTTTTAGACCAATTTTAAAATTGACAGAAACTTTAGACTTGGAAATTGCGATTTTCGAAAATCCGTTCGATCGATATTTTAAACGCGTTAGCACAAATTAGTAAAGCTTAATGGCGAGGCTCTGATGCCACTGTAAGTCCACGGTAGCGCCCCGGCCGTCTAACAGACGCCAAATGCGGAACAAAAACTTTTACAACTGGCGCTATCGCGTACTATAACCCGGATCAGCCATTAAAGCTAAACTAACAAACTACAAAGAGGGTAAAAAGGTTATACCGAACGATCCGAGTCCTTCATTCTTTAACCATCATTCCACGCTCCGTTGCGGCTGCTCCGATCTCGTCGATCTCCGATCTGCTCGTCCAGGTGGCTCCACATCATCGGATCTTTAAACGGGCTCCCGCCTCTGACTCGAGGCAACTCGGTCATCAAGTTTGCTAAAGGAGATGACCAAGATTGATGTAGAGAATGAGTAGAACACTTTGTCTCGTTACGTCCAAGGCTATGGACGAACGGTTAATGAAGTTGCCTTTTGGATCAATATGAAATGTGAAACTTTTCTATTCTAATTTCCATGAACCAAAACCATATACTTTTTTCAAATCAACAAAACATTATCCCGCACCAAGCATGGCCGGCCAATATATGGAGGTGGGGGGTGAGTGTAGGAGGGGGGTGACCATTAGCATATAAAGAAAAGCATGAGTCAAAGATACACCTAGTATGAACTCATTTAAAGAACTAATGAATCACTTAACCTTGTCATCAAAAAACAATAAATGCACTAATGAGTCACAAAGATGCATGAACCTAGTCACCCCCTTCTAGAAGCCTCTAGAAACTTCCATACTTATCTGAAGAAAAGATAAATCCGTATTTAACCGAATGTTAAATAAGGCTGATAGAAAACAGGAAACAGGCAACTTCTAAAAGTGATCCCGAAACGAATTTCAGGATAACCCCGTAACTGTATACATATACCCACATTTGTATTACGACCGAATACAAATGCAACTGAGACAAAGATATTATATCTACTAAGTATAATACTCGGATCCGGCTTAAACCAAAGCCCACCAGTATTATCTGCCCGAAATATGACACGTGCGTAAACGCACGTGCATTTTCCGAACCCTGCCATAAACCATACGGCCTCTACAACGTTTCGCCCGAACTTGGGAAACTATCTGTGGGGGACTCTAATAACTCGTTATTCCCCTGGAAGTGGTTTTAACCACAAGCCGTCAGCGGCACTAGCTGTGCGTAACGGCTGCCCATGTACTGACCTCAAGGGAGGCTGATGAGCGAACTCATCCACAAACCCTACTGAGCCTAACAGTGACAATGTATATACAGTCCGGTCCGTTTGTCTATGAGTATCGTGTTAGTTATATGTATGCCCTAGAGGCCATTACTGTACATTGGATGTATATTGTAGTGGATGCTGGGACATATATAGGGAGGACCTTCTTGCTCGACATGATAGTATGCTATCTGGTTGCTCTTTACCTTAGCGTGTATACTGATTGTCTCTCTGTTACATGTTGGTAAAGCCCTTATGATGTGTACTTGACTACCTGGACTATGATGCGGATCATACTAGTGGGGACATGGTAGTCCATAAGTACATCCTTCAAAGTCCCTAGTCGTGGGTGTACGAGATGGGGCATCGATATACCAGAGTAGACTTACGTGTACCTTCTCGACCCATACAGATGGGCGATGGATGATCCCATATCCATCGGTGTTTGACATCAGAGATGATATACGGGTGCTCAGTAGAGACTGGGTACACTGGACGGACTCGCCGAGAACTCCCAGATGGTATTATACCTTACGTCAGATGGCAGTTCTCTGGTGACACTGGTACAGAGTAGTCTGTTGACCCGAGATCGTCATAGAGTCTTGTGTGGTTCCCACTGTGCTTTGATTTCCATCTTACCACGTCCAAGAGGGCGTGCAAAACGGTGGTTTTTGGGTACAGTCCCTAGTCACATGGAGGCAATGAGCGATAGGAGGGGATTCGTCTCTCCCGGTATAGGGAGTTGATGTTGCGCTGTGTTCGATTGGCTATAACAGGAAATCCCTGGCCAGGGTTGCTGAGATTTACTGGTAAGTGTTACCAGTAGTTTCTCGAATTGTTATAGACCTCATATCGACACGACTTATCGAGCTATTGGGGTCTGACGTTTACAACCCCTAGGCGAGATATGCGACATATCAGACGATCAGAATGGACTGTACGGTAGTGTTACTGGTTGGATTCACTGGAGTGTGAGCGGCTTGCTCGTCGATCTTCTGATCGCTCAATACCCGGGTGGCCGTTACGTTTAGCAGACCGCTTGCGGCTTGTGGGTGCTTGATATGATCATCATCTGCTGCCGGCGTATTGACGAGTCTTTAGAGTCCTACACAGAGGTTTCCTGGCTCAAGCGAAACGAAATAGGAGCGCATATGAGATATGTGCGGGACCGAGAATAATGCGTGTATGTGATACCGTATTCTATTCTCGCGATGAATGTATCGATATGGTTGTATGCGATATAACCTGGTTATCGAATCAAGGATTGATTCGATAAGCCGATACATTGGATACTAGTCGGTTATATGCGATATGACCGGATCGTTAAATCAAGTGTTGATTTAATGATTTAATGTATAATTATATATTTGATATATTACTTTGCATTAACTAGTAATGGTTCACTTTAAATGGATTTTCTCACTTGGATGTACAAGTTGTATATGTGATATACTTTTTGTACAAATGATTGTATCATGTTTGATGATACATGCTTCTTTGGTTAAGTGTATAGAATTAAACCATGCTTAAGTTAATGATTAGGGTTTTGCTTTTTCAATCAATTATTTGTTTATTCATTTTGGATATTGATAAAAGCATAAAAAGAAAAAGCAAAATGGTTTCTTTCTTTCTTTTCTTTCATGAAGCTTTTTGAAGCTTCATGAAGCTTTGACCAAGTGACCATTTTGTCTTGTTCTTTTAACCCTAACCATTCACATAACCTTAGTTAGTTCTCTACACTTGACCATGGTTTATTATATGATAAGTATTATTTTCTTTTAACTTATCATATCATCATCATCTTCTTCTTCATCTTCTTCAATGAAGAAACCTTCACTTCATCAATGGTGATTGATGAAAACAAGTGAGAAATCCAATTCTAAAGTCTACCCACTTCCTATTTCTTCATCCTCTACCTCTTGCCAAGTAGTAGAGTGTGTTTTCTTCACAAGTTTCTTGACTTGGTGAAGTTGGAGCTTGATCTAGTGATGCCTCGACGTAGATCATCTTCGGCAACGTCGTCGATGACCTAGCCCGTCCATTCTCCGATGAAGCCGACGCTAGAGCCCGGGGTTCGACTTGGACAGCAAGGAGACTTCATTGCGGAGCTATGGAGGTGGAGGACCAGATCTACAAAGGTTGTATATCCGTTCTTTTAGTTTAGCTGTAAACTAGTTTCATTTTATCGCCTAAACATCTAGCCAACGATCTAGTCTAGGGTTTCTCAGCACCGTATATTTAGAAATTGGCATGGTTGATGCCTTGTGAGACCTCTTGAGAGTGCCTAGGAAGCTTACTGTGGTATCAGAGCCTAGCTAGTGCCTTAGGCGAAGTCTAGACGACGTTTGAAATCCGAACGAACCCGAAACCCATTTTCCAAAATGCTCTTTGTCCAATTTTTAAAAATGTGGATTTTTCAATATTAAAAATATGCAGAAAATCAAGCAGGGATTTTTATGATTTACTGTGCAAAACAGAGCCCTAACTCCGTCATAACGCCGCGGAACCGTGGCCTAAGCCCACGTGGCGCGGCGGTTCCGCTGTCATATTGTTGATTCTTTGACTCCTGTTTGCACAGTAATGTTTATAATTAATTCCTGTGTTTTCTGGGTAATTTTAATATATACTATACAGTTGAGTATTCTGGGGTTGTTTTGGGGATTCAAAGATTCGATCGGATAGTCTAATTTTGTCTATGTGGCTTTCCGGATAATTTTTAGAATATGTTAAAAGTTTCGACCGGATCTAAATACCCAATTTTTCCCCTATCGGGAAATTTCCAAGTGTTGGATTTTTCCGTGGTTTAAAGACGTTCTAAGTAGTGCAAGTAACGCAATGGACCCTCTAGAAGACAACAAACCTTAACTCGATTATGTGACCGTCTTGAACTGCCCTTTGAACCTTCGGGTTTGGGGCAGTACGGCGTGCCACATATGAGGCGTTGGCTTGACCCTTCTACGGCTAGACCGTTGGTACAGAGGCACGAACTGAATGTTTTTAGACTTGTTTCATGTGTTGATCTGTATCGGGAAAACTTGGGTGTTCGATTGTTCGATCGGAAAGTTTGACATTTTCTATTTATCCGGAATGAGATACAATAACTGGAATTCACAAATAGTTATGAGATAACTCAATGAATGTTATAAACATAGCAGTTTAGTCTCACTTGATTAGTCGCCACGGAATTTTGATGTGATCAAAAGTCCGTCGCAATCACGTAGCGTACGCGGATATTCACCGGTAAACTTAATAGACAGCTACACCCCTTAGCCCCGACCAAGTGACTGTAGGAGAACCCCGTCGCCGAAAGCATCCGTTCGGGTGCTCCCGGTAGCGGTGTTCCGCCTTGGTGCACTTTGTCGACGGCGTCGGGGGTGCGGCCGTCTACTAAAGTTTGCGACGAGCATTCGATCAAAATGCCGGGAATCTTGTTGAATTGCCCGACTTGGTATTGAAAAGTGTTTTCGATAATGAGACTAAAATGCGGGGTTTATAATTGTTAGGCATGCGATGTCTAAGGAATTCATTTGGTCAGGCATGCGATGTCTGAGGAGGTTGCGGATTCCAACTGTTGTAGTTTTACATTTTCTTTTCTGTGACCGTAAGTGTAATATGTGATATCGCCGGTTTCGTTGCTATATGTCAACGACAATTGGGATGCGCATATTTACTTACGTTGATGACATGTGATGTGATGTGTTGCTGGATATGTTATATTGGATCGTCGTGTTCGAATAGCCGGGGGGGTTTTATGTGAGATGAGTGTTTTTCATTTTCATTCATGTAATAACTTGTATGTAATATTCTTTTATTGGGGCACTTCCAGGTTGCGGAAGATGTCACCGTTTGTATATTATTTACTTTTCCGCACTAGGATAGACCCAAGGAGGAGGGCACAAGTAACCGGGTTCTGGAGTCCAGTGGGAGACCAACTCGAGGAGTCGAGTCCGGGTCTCCTAACTCTAGAATTGGTAGGGTTGCTTGCCGCTCTCGTAGGGGTCTAGGGGTGTGGGTTTGGCTATTCATCACGACCGTGGAATCCGTGTTTTATACTGGCTCGTATTGAAAACACGGACGTCCTAGTATATCCAATATTTCATATGTTTCTTCTGCTGCGATATCTGTGATGTGATCATGTGATGTTCTGTGATAGATACAGTATATATGATATATTATATAGACGTTACTTATGTTTTACACCCGCGCTAGCCCTGCCCCGCTCTGCCGTTAGTTACCTAACCTAACGGTGCACGAGGGGACATCGAGGCGAATGCGGATGGCATAAGTGTACGTCGTATTTATCTGTGATGTTTAGGTACTTAAATGATGGGACTTCATTAATATGATTAATGAAATAAAAGAAACCTAAGATGTTGTAGAATCGAATTTCAAAATAAAACAGGTAGCTACAGTTCTTGCTTTGCACAGCGGTATATGTGATATATCCTGCACCTTATTCGATGAGGAAAGGACCGAGATCCCTTCCCCGGGAGTGACTCCTTTAGCAATAACTAGCAGATGCTACACACTCGGTTTGTCTTTTGATAGCTTTTAAGTGTTTTTGCTTTGCACAGTGATATATATGATATATCCCGCACCTCATTCGACGAGGAAAGGACCGACGATCCCTTCACCGGGAGTGACTCCTTTAGCAAAACCAGAAAAGCCTCAAAAACACTCCATTTCAAAATCATTTGATTCTACAACGATATCAAGATCATTACGAAATAGCCCTCCGTCATTTCAGATAAGTCCTGTTTAGTATTCGTGCTGCGTTTGTTGACCTTGTCAAGGCGCAGTGTGCGGTAGCTAACCAGTATTTATCTGTTTATGCATATGATGCAGATTGGGTTAGGGTAGTCGTGCGGCCTTGTTGACCTTGTCAAGGGTCGTGCGGGTGGGTTTGATTCAATCAAGAAATGACGGGTTGAACTTGACTTGCGGTCTATGGTTTGTTGACCTTGTCAAGGTCATAGATCGTTCGGGGCAAAATATTATCGGGAATTTCAAGTGTTGAAATTTGCAATGAGATTGCATACCTTCTATGAGATAGTTGGATCCCGATACCCGCTGCGAGTAAGAGTTACTCATGGGAGAGTTTTATACATTACAATTAGCAGATCAAGTAGGTGTCTAGAAAGGTGTTAACGAGGTTACGCCTCTGGGAAAACGAGGTTTAAATTAATTAGGTTCGTGCGAAAGCACAGGGGACCTCCCTCAAAGTACCGACACTGGCCTGGCTGAAAGATTGGCGAACTTGTAGTGTGTAATTAATCCCGGCTAGTCTTTCCTTTTAGGGTTTGAAGGAAGATTTGATAAAAAGCAGTGGGAGCCATCCTGATTAGATAAAATAATAACCAATCTATTCTTGCAAGAGCGCACGCTGAGTGTTTTCTTCTCTCTCTCTCCTGGTAGCGACCATATCACGCCTTAATCAAGATAATAATACGGATTATTGACCGAACCCGCTTGTTATACTGAGCTGGAGAACGTTGGTCCCGCTCCAACTTATAATTGTTATAAGACAGAGCAGGAAATAGGGGAATACCAGATTTCCCGTGCCGCCCAAACGAATAAAGTGCATGATGATGCATCTCCTTCGGGTGTATTCGTTACAAAGGACTGTTTCTCAGTATCCTCTGCATCCTGGGTATATGATACCGGATCAGGATCCCAGATATGTAATCTGTTACATAGGGCTACAAAAGGGTAGAAAAACTGAGAACGGGTGATAAGTTTCATGAGGCAGAAAACGGGGCAAGAGTTGCAGCCAAGTTTGTTGGTCACTAACACCCTGTATTGTAATACATTGATTCTGAACGAATGTTATTAGATACCGAACCTGATATAGAAAATCATATCTGTCTCTTTATTAGTAAAGAAACGATAAAATTTTGTATTGTTGGATAATGTTTTGAACATTTCCTATATCAAAAGTTGATCGGTTCAGGCACGTTATCTAAAAGCATTAATGTTCTAAATCAAACTACAGTTCTTAGTATACAGAACACACACAAGAGGAAGAGTTCAGAAATGAACGGATCCTTCTTGAGGTATTGTAGACTAGGTCATATCAATGCGACCCGACTGGCTAGTGTTACATATAGATGCATATTTAAATCAGTTTGAATTTACATCTTGTGAAACTCGCCAGTCATGTCACAAAGATAAGATGACCATAGCTCTGTTTATTGGAAACAGAGAAAGAGTTAATGAACTCTTGGGATGATACATGTTGATGTATGTAGGTCCCCAGTCTACACATCCCAAGACCGGTTTTTTGTACTTCATTACATTCTCTGATGATCTCTTTAGATTCAGACATATGTTCCTGTTGAAACACATGTCCGAATCATTTGAGATATTCACATAATATAAGTTAGAAGTAGAGATCCAAAATACGGGTATAAGTATTATGTCCTATGATGAGATCAGGGAGGAGAATACTTGTGCATGGAATTCCTGGACTATTCTAAAGGAGAATGAGATTCTCTCTCAGCATTACTCCTCCGTATACACCATAGCACGATGGTATATCGGGGCGGAGCAATCACACCCTATATGATAAGGTGTGCTCTATGATGAGTACTACTGAGTTACCTATTTCCTTTTGGGAGTTATGCGCTTGAGAAGCTGCATACCTATTGAATAGGGTCCCGATCAAATCAGTAGCCTACCACTTCATATGTGATATGGAAAGGGAAGAGCCCGTCTCTTAAGTCAGTTAAGATTTGGGGTTGCCCGGCCAATGTCTAAAAGCAAAATCCGGACAAGCTCGAGGCAACGTCTGTTATGTACAACTGGAAATGTTCCAGCTATACAAACTGCAGCTGATGATTTGACAGAACCAAATGATTCAGTAGATTCCAATGAACCTCAGCCTCTCCGTCGATCTAGTAGGGTTCCTCACCCACCTGAGAGATACTTCTGTTTCTCTATGACAGTGGGAGCGAGGATTGAATCATGAGAGGATGACCCAACTAGTTTCGAGCTGGCCATCAGGAGTGAGACTCTGTAAGAATGGCTGGATACTTAGCGATCTGAGATGGAATCCTTATACACCAACAAAGTATGGACTTTGGTTGCTATATCTGAAGGGTTAAATCCCCATCAGGAGAAAGTATATCTTGAGAAGATTACTTAGTGTACATGGAAAAGTTGAGACTTTCATAGCTAGACTTGTTAAAGGTTTGCATCATTCACCAGGCGTGGATAATGATGAAACCTTTTCTGTGCCTATGCTTAAGTCCATCCAGATCCTACTTGTCACGGCTACATACCATGACTACGATATCTGGTGGTTGGGTGCCATGACTCCTTTTCTAAATGATGTTTTAGAAGAGTGTGTCTATAAGTACACAGCTAGAGGGCCTCGTAGACAGTGGGAGCAGCGGAAACATGAGCAAGATGCTTTATCTGATAAAGCAGGCATCGCGGAGTTGGAACATCTGTTTTGATGGATTAGTCAAAGAGTTTGACATCATAAAAATGGTAGATGAACCTTGTATAAACAAAAAGGTAGTAGGGAGTATGGTGACGATCCTCGTAGAGTACGTGGATGACATACTCAAGATAGGGAAGGAGTTTCCTATGCTACGCTCAGTCAATCTCCACTTATCACAATGATTCTCCATATAGGATCAAAGTGATACCTACTAAATCTTAAGCTTTGGATCTATGAGATAGATCTAAATGGATATTAGGATACTCCCTAGTTGTAGTGAGATGGTATCAGTTGATCCTGGGGAGAATCACTGGAAGTGTTCCAGGGTGATTAAGACGACTGAATGTCAGTCGCAGGCATTGTCTTTACCCTCAGTAAAGGGACGGTATGTTGGAAGAGTTCCAAGCTAGATACCGTGACATACTAGACGATAAAGGCGGGATACATCGCTACTAAAGATGCTACCAAAGAAGCTGTTTGGGTGTATAATGGTTCATGAGATGAACTATGTTCCTCCCATTGTGTGACAATGGAGTTGTGGCTTATGCCAAGGAACACAGGTCCCATCAGTGATCCAGACATATTCTAAGGCAGTGTCACCTGATCATGGAACGGGTGATAAGTTTCATGAGACAGAAACCGAGGCAAGTGTTGCAGCCAAGTCTGTTGGTCACTGTCACCCTGTATTACCAATACATTGATTCTGAACAAATGCTATTAGATACCGAACCTGATATACAAAATCATATCAGTCTCTTTATTAGTAAAGAAATGATATAATTTTGTATTGTTGGATAATGTTTTGAACATTTCCTATATCAAAAGTTGATCGGTTCAGGCACGTTATATAAAAGCATTGACGTTCTAAATCAAACTACAGTTCCTTGTATACTAAACACACACAAGAGGAAGAGTTCAGATATGAACAAATTCTTCTTGAGGTATTGTAGACTAGGTCATATCAATGCGACCCGACTAGCTGAAGTTACATTTAGATGTATATTTAAATCAGTTTGAATTTACATCTTGTGAAACTTGCCAGTCATGTCACAAAGATAAGATGACCATAGCTCTGTTTATTGGAAACAGAGAAAGAGTTAGTAAACTCTTGGGACTGATACATTATGATGTATGTAAGGTATCCTGTCTACACATGCCAGGACTGGTTCTTTATACTTCATTACGTTCTCTGATAATATCTCAAGATTCAGTCATTTGTTCCTGTTGAAACATGAGTCCGAACCTTTTGAGATATTCACAGAATATAAGTTAGAAGTAGAGAACCAAAATACGGGTATAAGTATTATGTCCTATGATGAGATCAGGGAGGAGAATACTTGTGCATAGAATTCCTGGACTATTCTAAAGGAGAATGAGATTTTCTCTCAGTGTTACTCCTCTGAATACACCACAGCACAACGGTGTATCGGGGCGGAGCAATCACACAATATTAGATATCGTGTGCTCTATGATGTGTATTACTGAGTTACCTGTTTCCTATTGGGTGTTATGCACTTGAGAAGCTGCATACATATTGAATTAGGTTTGAATCAAATCAGTGCCTACCACTCCATATGAGATATGGTATGGGAAGAGCCCATGTCTTAAGCTAGTTAAGATTTGGGGTTGTCCGGCCTATGTTTAAAGCAAAATCCGGACAAGATCGAGGCAGGATCAGTTCTGTAGAACTGGAAAGGTTCCAGCTATACAAAACTGCAGTTGATGATTTGACAGAACCAAAGGATTCTATAGTTCCCGACGAACCTCAGCCTCTCCGCCGATCTAGTAGGGTTCCTCATCCGCCTGAGAGATACCTCGGTTTCTCGATGACAGTGGGAGCGAGGAATGCATCATAAGATGATGACCCAACTAGTTTCGAGCAGGCCATCGAGAGTAGGGACTCTGTAAGAATGGCTGGATGCTTAGAGATCTGAGATGGAATCCATGTACACCAGCAAAGTATGGACTTTAGCTGCTATATCTGAATGGTTAAATCCCCATCAGGAGCAAGTATATCTTGAGAAGATTACTTGGTGTAGATGGAAAAGTTGAGACTTTCAAAGCTAGACTTGTTAAAGGTTTTCGTCATCGACCAGGCGTGGATAATGATGAAACCTTTTTCCAGTAGCTATGCTTAAGTCTATCCAGATCCTACTTACCACGGCTACATACCATGACTACGATATCTGGCGGTAGGGTGCCATGACTGCTTTTCTAAATACTGATTTAGAAGAGAACGTCTGAAAGTACACAGCCAGAGGGCTTCGTAAACAGTGGAAGCAGCGGAAACGTGTGCAAGTTGCTTTAAATAATGAAGCAGGCATCGCGGAGTTGGAACGTCTGTTTTGATGTGATAGTCAAAGTGTTTGACTTCATCAAAATGGTAGACGAACCTTGCATATATAAAAGGGTAGTAGAGAGTAAGGTGGTCATCTTCGTATTGTACGTAGACAACATACTCTTGATAGGAAAAGAGTTTCCTATACTACGATCGGTCAATCTCCTATTATCACAAGGATTCTCCAAATAGGATCAAAGTGATACCTCCTAAATCCTGAGTTTTCATCTAGGAGATAGATGTAATTGGATGCTAGGATTCTCACTAGATGTAGTGAGATGGTATCAATCGATCGTGGGGAGAATCACTGGAAGAGTTCCAGGGTGATAAAGACGACTGAATGTCAGTCACAGGCACCGTCTTTACCCTCAGTAGAGGGACGGTATGTTGGAAGAGTTCCAAGCTAGATACCGTGGCAAACTAGACGATAAAGGCTGGTAACATCGCTATTGAAGATACTACCAAAGAGGAAGTTTGGGTGTATATTGGTTCATAAGATGAACTAGGTTCCTGCCATTGTATGACAAAGGAAGTGTGGCTTAGGCCCTGGAACCCTGATCCCATCAGTGACCCAGACATATTCTGAGGAAGCATCACCAGATCATGGATATAGTTGATCTCCGGGGTGATCGAGGTTAGGAGAGTAGACTCAGAGGACAACACGGCGGATCCACTCACGAAGGCCTTTTTCAAAGAGAGAGACTCATATGGGATGATTGAGTATTAGATACTGCGACCACTGCTACAGATGGCCCTAGTGCAAGTGGGAGATTGTTAGTTATATGTATGCCCTAGAGGCCATTACTGTACATTGGATGTATATTGTAGTGGATGCTGGGACATATATAGGTAGGACTTTCTTGCTCGACATGATAGTACGCTATCTGGTTGTTCTTTATCTTAACATGTATACTTTCTGTCTCTCTGATTACATGTTGATAAAGCCCTTAGGATGTGTACTCGACTTCCAGGACTATGATGCAGATCATACTAGTGGGGCCTGGGTAGCCAATGAGTACATCCTTCATTGTTCCTAGTCGTGGGAATGTCGAGACGGGGCATCGATATTCCAGAGTAGACTAGCGCATATCTTCTCGACCCATACGATGGGCGATGGATGATCCTATATCCATTGGTGTTTGACATCGAAGATGGTATGCGGGTGCTCAGTGGAGACTGGGTACACTGAACGGACTCGCCGAGAACTCCCATATGGTATTATACCTCACGTCAGATGGCAGTTCTCTGGTGACACTGGTACAGCTTAGTCTGTTGACCCGAGATCGTCATAGAGTCTTGTGTGTCTCCCACTGTGCTTTGATTTCCACCCTACCATGGCTCTACTGAGTTGTGCAAACAGGTGGTTATTGGGTACAGTCCCGATTCACATGGAGGCAATGAGCGATAGGAGGGGATTCGTCTCTCCCGGTATTGGGGGTTGATGCTGCGCTATGCTCGACTGGCCATAACAGGAAATCCCTGGCCTGGGTTACAGTGATATACTAGTAAGAGTTATCAGTAGTTTCACGAATGTTATGGACCTCACGTCGGCATGACTTATCAAGCTACTGGGGTCTGACGTTTACCACCCCTAGGCGAGATATGCGACATATCAGACGAACAGACCGGACTATACGGTAAGTGTTACTGGTTGGATTCACAGGAGTGTGAGCGGGCTTGCTCGTCGATCTTCTGATCGCTCAATACCCGGGTGGCCGTTACGTTTAGCAGACCGCTTGCGGCTTGTGGGTGTTTGATATGATCATCATCCGTTGCCGGTGTATTGACGAGTCTTTAGAGTCCTACACAGAGGTTTCCTGGCTCAAGCGAAACGAAATAGGAGCACATATGTGATATGTGCGGGACCGAGAATAATGCGTGTATGTGATACCGTATTCCATTCTCGCGATGAATGTATCGATTGGTTGTATGCGATATAACCTAGTTATCGAATCAAGGATTGATTCGATAAGCCGATACATTGGATACTAGCCGGTTATATGCGATATGACCGGATCATTGAATCAAGTGTTGATTTAATGATTTAATGCATAATTGTATATTTGATATATTAATTTTCATTAACTAGTATTGGTTCACTTTAAATGGATTTTCTCACTTGGATTGTGCACATTGTATATGTGATATATTTTTGTGCACAAGATTGTATCATGTTTGATGATACATGCAAGCTAAGGTTTTTGTAAAGAATTAAACAATGGTTAAGTTAGTGGTTAGGGTTTACTTTTATCTCATTCATTTATCTATTTATTTCTTTTTGGAAAAGATAAAGAGAATGGTGGCTTTTTTTTGTAGTTTTGTGGAAACTTCATGAAATTTTGAAATCTTGACCATTCTTGTTCTTTTCCTAAACCTAACCATTAACCCTAGCCATGGTTTATTCTCTACACCTAACTATGGTTACTATCATGATAAGTATCATTTTATTTGATAATTAAAATATACTTATCATATTCTTTTTCTTCATCTTCTTCTTCTTCAACAAAAGAAAAAGCTTGCAACCTTTAATGGCAACTAGCCAAATCAAGTGAGAAATCCAATTCTAAAGTCTACCCACTTCCTATTTCTTCATCCTCTACCTCTTGCCAAGTTGTATAGGGTGTTTCCTTCACAAGTTTTCAAAGCTTGGTGAAGTTGGAGCTTGTTCTTGTGATGCCTCGACGTAGATCATCTTCGGCATCGAACCGACGATCAAGCCCGCCCATTCTTCGATGATGCCAATGCTAGAGTCAAGGGATCGATTTGGACAGCGGAAGGAGATCATCGCGGAGCTTAAGAAGTGGTGGATCGGATCTACAAAGGTTGTAGTCACTTTCCCTTAGCATTTAATTCGATTACATGCTTGCTTCGCCTATATATCTAGTTAACGATCCGTATTAGGGTTTGTAGGCACTTGAAAAATTTGATTTGTGCTTGTTTGATCACTTGTGAGACTCCATTAGAGTGCCTAGGAACCCTACAATCACGATCCCCCATTAACGAGCCTGTCTCACCATTAATGCGGGATCCCGCCCATCACGCGGTCGTGACGTCGGGAGCGTAACGGCCGGCGTGATTCTCGCGCCTGCCTGCCGGCGTGATTCTCGCGCCTGCCTGCCTGCTCCCACCGCTATTTAAACCCCTTCTTCATATGGTTCAAGTAAGTCTTTTTCTCTCCACTAATCCGTTACTCTGCTCGGATATCCGGTCTAACTTGATCGTCGAAGGGTCCTCGGTGGTACAACTACCCCAGGACTTCCTTGCAGGTAGCTCGGCAACAACAACCTCAAACCCATTGAGATCTACACTCTTCAGGAGCCAGCCTCCAACTCCAATGTCAGTCGTCCATCGTCGCTCCCAGAGGATCTACGGAAGGTACCATCTTGACATGATCCGACATCCGTCACATACAAAATACATATCGAGACAGTTTAGAATGCTGCTATAGACCAATTTTCAAATTCAATTTGAAGCAAACACCCTTCAAATCTATATGGAATAACCAAAACATGTTTACATAGCAAAAGTACAAGAAAATAAGTTCTAAATATCTATATGTAGTTATACACTGATACAGCTATCCACATCTTCTTTCAATCTTTTAAGGATTAAGAACAACTTCATCAAAAAATTTGATACGACAAAACAATTAAATTCCAAGTATATAAAGCTTACGTACTTGAAGTTCCACCAACAAAAAAATTAGAATGAGTTTTTGACGAGGCTCGATATCGGTGACTCTCCAGAAGTAGACACGTTGCAGATGATGTGTACCAGAACCTACAAGAAATAATCAAGAACTTCGGTTGAGATCACACCTCGGGCCTCCGGCCCGAAGAGTCTCCCGTCCTTCGGTGGCCTTCCAGACGACCCCCGTCTCGTCTCTGAGCTATCACTGAACCAAGATTCCTCGGCCTCCCACTCGTTCCCGAACATCCCGCCGAGCTCATCTTCCTCGGTCTCACCGACCGACCCACAGTGCTGATCACAGGCGCCTCCGCCACGGCTCCGCGAATCTCGCCATGCGTGAGATATCGGCCATCCATGATCCTGCGTTCCATGCCATCACGATCCCCCATTAACGAACCTGTCTCATCATTAATGCGGGATCCCGCCTATCACGTGGGCGTGATGCCAGGGGTGTAACGGCCGGCGTGAATCCCTCGCTTGGGTGCTCATTGCTGCCGCTATATAAACCCCTCTCTCAGATGATTCAGGTAAGCCAATTTTCACCCAAATAGGCCGTTACTTTGCCAAAATACCCCGTCTAACTTGATCGTCAGAGGGTCCTCGGTGGCACAACCACCGCGGGACTTCTTTGCGGGTAGCTCGGCCTCAACCACACAAAGACCATTGAGATTCAAACGCTCCATGAGGCAACCTTCCAACTCAATCTCAGCCGTCCATTAGCGCCCGCAGCAGATCAACGGAAGATAAAATCTGAAGGAGATCCAGAGATCCATCAGTCGGCACTGTCTGTGGGAAACTAGGTTCCACTCAACAAAAGTTCATCTTTTGATCTCGACTTCATGGCAAGCGGTCTCCGCGACGATCCAAGCACCAGCCGTCGGCCTCCCCGCAGCGGAGACGAGGGAGAATCCCCTCCTCCCTCGAATGCCATTCATGCCCTATCCGCTCGGATAGACCGACTCGCGTCAGTCACAGATGCACTCGTCCGTGTCTAAATGGCTGGGCAGGCTCCCCAGTTCACCGCCCCTCCACCTAGAGACCGGGACCCCTACAGAGGGAGAGAAGACTTTGCCCACGTTGGCATGACTGAACAACGCCTCGCTGTCTCCGGCGGCCGCAGATCCCCCGGGCCAACATATTTAATGACCCGCTGGGCACTGCACTGCTTAACACCGAGGTCTTATGCCAGAGCGCCTCACCCCGAGCCCCATCGTGCCCCTATCCCTCCTGAGGAGGTGTCGGTCAGCTCGCCTTCACCTAGTCATGACAGACACCCCTTCCCTTGACGGGGTCGCGCGCATGGGACTCGCCACGGCAGCTCGAAGACGACCTCGCCAGGGGACCTGAGGAACCTCATCGAACGGAACCGGGGTCGTGGACAGGCAGAGGTCTCCGGCAGCAGAGGCCAAAAGTCAGAATGCGCCAAATCATCAGGGAACCACAGCCGACTCGACGCCCTCGAAAAGAAGATCGAAGGCATGCATCGGGAAGGTCGACATTCAAGCGACGGGGCTAAATATGCCACCGACTTGCTTACGAAGCCCTACACCGAATAGCTACTCGCCGTCCACGTCTCCTCCCGGAACAAGCCCCCAAAAGTCTCACTCTTCGATGAAAAATCCGACCCGAAGGACCATTTGGACGCGTTCGCAGTCGGGATGAGTTTCCAAGACTGTTCCGACGCCGCTCAATGCCGCGCTTTCCCCGCTACTCTCATCCGCTCCGGACGGGACTGGTTCCGAGGACTTGCGCTGCGCTCGATCTCCACCTTCGATGAGCTGGCCACCCAATTTCTCGGCCATTTCGTTGGAAACAGACGGCAGAAGAGGATCGTCGACCATCTCTTCACCATAAAGAACAGGGACAAAGAATCCTTCAAAGGGTACGTCACCCACTTCTACAACGCCCTCCTTGAGGTCCCGGAACACCGGGACGAAACGGTCATTACGGCACTTAGGTTGGGTCTTAGGCACAAGGACTGGCTACGCTCTGTTGCATTAGTGCAACCTAAGACCATGGCCGAGGTAAAGGACTGGACCGAACGTGAGATCCAGCTTGAGTCCGAGGTGAATTCCAACCTAACCCGGACAGAACAAGCTGATCAGAAGAAAAGGACCCGAGAGGAGAAAATGAAGATTGAACGGCCAAAGCCCTACTCCCCGAAGTTTGAGGAGTACACCCTGCTCAACATATCCCAGACAGTACTGTTGGAGGAGGATAAGGGCGAGTGGTTCTTCAAACTCCCCCAAGTCTCGATTAGGGCGGCGAAGCGCATCCTGGGCCCTTACTGCGGTTTGCACAAGTCTCAGGGCTACTCCACTAAGAACTGCAAGCAGCTCCGGGACTACATCGAGGAGCTCATCCGCTCGGGGCACCTGGCAACATACTTGCGGGAAATGCGGCAAGCCGATCGTGAGCAGGAGGAACGTCCCCCTCCTGGTGAATTAACAATCGGCCAAATCATGGTCATGTCAGCAGGGGGTACGATGAATACCTATGATGCTCAGGGCCCCTCACTGATCGAGGGGACTGACAGCCACCCGAGTAAGATGGACATGGCAGCCGAGCCGATCGTTTTTAGCGACGAGGACCTCCACGGTATATCCCTGCCCCACAACGACCCGCTGGTGATCACAGCTCGGGTCCACCGCTACGAGATGCAAAGGATACTGGTAGACTCGGGAAGAATGGTGGACATTCTCTTCTATGACTGCTTTCTGCGTATGGGTCTCACCCCGTCAGATTTAAGGCCGACCGCCCACGTCCTGTAAGGGTTCACTAACCACTCAATCCCGGCGGAAGGGGTAATCACTCTGCAATTTAACATCGGGGAGGTGGGCCATACGCGTACCATGCCTGTAGAGTTTATCGTCGCGAGAATCCCATCGGCCTACAACATCCTCCTCGGTCGCCCGACACTGAACTCCCTCCGGGCCAAGATATCTACCTACCACCTGGCGATGAAATTCCTGCTCGACCAAGGCGGGATAGGTCGGGGCTATGGGGACCAACAGACAGCAAAGGTTTGCTTCACCGCAACATTTACGTCTAAGCGGCCAAACAATGATGTTGAGGGAGAGAGTGAAATCAGGGGTTCCCTGGACACTCGAGACGAGCAAAAAGAGGTCTGAGGGACCCTGGTGGAGCCACAAACAGAGGTCCCCCTCGTGGAAAGGGACAACGAACGGACCATTCAGATTGGGTCGCTTTTGATGGGGGCCCAGCAAGACAACCTGGTTCACTTCCTCAGAAACAACTCTGATGTGTTCACCTGGGCACCCGCCGACATGTCTGGGATCGACCAAAGATCATATCTCACAAGCTCAGGGTAGACCCTACGGTGCGACCCGTCAGGAAGAAAAAACGAAGCTTCGCCCCGATCAAGCAAAAGGCGATCGAGGACGAGGTAGACGGCGCCTTGCCGCCAACTTCATTCGGAATGTGCCTTACTCGGAATGGTTGGCGAACGTAGTCATGGAAAAGAAATCAACCGGGAAGTGGCGCATGTGCGTCGACTTCACCGACTTCAACAAGGTCAGCCCGAAAGACAACTATCCTCTCCCTCGGATAGATTAGCTCGTCGACAGCTCGGCAGGCCACGAGCTACTGAGCTTCATGGATGCTTTCTCTGGCTACAACCAGATCTGTATGAATCCGGCATACGAAGATCTCACCGCATTCACAATGGACCGGGGGGTATATAGCTACAAGGTGATGCCCTTCGGCCTAAAAACGCCGGAGCTATGTACCAACGCCTGGTCAATCACATGTTTAAGCCAGAGATCGGCAGGAACATGGAAGTTTACGTCGACGACATGCTCGTCAAATCGATTTCATCGGGCGAACACGCCAAGGATCTGGGCGATGCCTTCGACGTCCTCAGCAAATACAAGATGAAACTGAACCCCGCAAAATGCGCATTCGGGGTCACTGGTGGAAAGTTCCAAGGTTTCATGGTCACCCATCGTGGAATCGAAGCTAACCCGGAGAAAATCAACGCCATCCTCAACATGGCCGCACCCAAGACTAACGTCAAAATCATGCGGCTGGCAGGGCGGGTAGCCGCTTTGAGTCGTTTCATGTCGAGGTCTGGGGAGAAGTGCCTCCCGTTATTCAAGGCTCTAAGAAAGATTCCAAGGTCCGAGTGGTCGTGTAACGCTTTGAAATTCGATTAGGTTAATTTGGAATTAGTTAGTAATGTTGCGTGTTTTTCATAAAAACCCGTAAATTTTAATTTCTTCTTTTTAACTAGAATAAAACTAGTTCTATTTGTGATGAGAAGTGTTTTTATATATAAATGGGTTTTATTAATTATAATTTAGCCTGTGTTCACTTTAATTAGAAATTTTCCTTAATTACTTTCCTAAGCAAAGATTAGTGTGATAAGAATGCACACTCATCACATTTTTGCGACATAGGTTAAAGTGTTAGCATGTAACCATATTATTTTCTTCTTGCATGGTTCTAATATCCCCACAAAACCCTCATTTTTTTAAAATGGAAATGAAGAAATGGGGGGTATTGGTTGGATTAGGTGAGGAATGGGCTTGACCTTGACCATCTCTCTCTCTCATTTCTCTCTCCCTCTCATTTCTGGAAAATTCCAGCAGAAGCAAAGCAGCAGCAGCAACAACATCACCACCATTTTCTTCTTCTTTTTCTTCTTTTTGATCCATACACAAACCCTACACAAAAATCCCACTTCCCTTCATAAAAAAACCTTTGGAAAATAGCTCTTTTGGGGATTTTGGTGGCAAATCAGTGCCTTTGAAGGCAAGAGCTGGAAGTGAGGTTTCCCTAAGGTCTTTTGGAGGTATTAAACTCACCCTTAGCACCTTAATTCATAACTTGTAGTTTAATTAGCTAAAAATCATATTTTTTGTTCTTTTTAGTGCTAATGAAGGGGAATTAGTGAAGTTTATGTAAAGTAGCAATTTTATGGCTTGGTTAACTTATTTAAGTGCTATTAGTGTTGTTTAAACCAGGTTTTTTCTTCAGTTTGCACTAAAATACCTTTTAGTACCAAATTAGTGTTTTTTAAAATGTTTTTAAACAAGATTATAGGATACGGTGATCTTCCATGTCTACGATTATTTTCTGGTGTTGCAAACAATTACAGAATAGTGTACAGGGTAGCTAGAGTTTTGGGTTGATGTTCGAGCCCGTTCCACCCCATAAAAACCGGCGACCTCCCTTGACACTCCGGCGACACCGGCCCCCCTGTTCTGTGGGTGTTGGTGTTTTGCAGGGTGGTGTCTGTGTTGGTTTTACAGTGTTTGGTTTTGTTTGCTTTTTGGGTTTTCTTCCAGATAAGAATCTGGGACCTGTTTCCTTTAAACTGGAGTTGTGTGTTTAGCGCGACATGTACGCTTCGTCATGGTCCGGTAGGTTCTGTGCATTGTAGCACATCGAGGTAGTTTTGAGATTAGCACACGCTCGTTTTAGTGTATCGAGTTCACGCGTTAGCTTTCGACGCTACTTTCTCCGTACTGCCTTAGTATCATGTTTTATCGGATTTTAGCTTATGCTTTTTCCTTGTGTAATTCTAGGTTCGCAGGTGAGTACGACGGACGCCGCGAAGAGGGGGAAGCAAGTCGTCGGCTACACTTAGCATGAGACCACGGTGAGTAGATTTAACATCTACGGGAAAATCGCCCGTATGGCGTTATGCGTCAGGGCTTGATAGGCTATAGTAGCTGCATTTTTGCATTCATATACATTGGTTGCATACTGTATTTCCTGCTATATATATGTATATGGACTTAGAATTAATAAAACACCGCACTGTTACTAATGGTTCATGTTGCACGAGCACTAATCTGCATGTTACACACACACCGTTAGTAATTGCCATGACACTCACATTATAGAATTGCCATGAACAGTATATTGTAACTCACCTCATATATGATTCGACATGATTATGTTACTTGCGCACATACTCATTTGCATACCCATACTTGTGCGCATACATGTTGTACATTCGTATTGGTGCATATATATACACCTTGGTGCATCCATATTTACGTATTGAGTTGGATTTCATATGATTTTTTTGGATTTGAGAACCGTAGTATTATTTCAAGAAAGTATGCCTTATTTTAAAAATCCGGTTTCTCTTGATATGATATTTTAGTGCGTCCACTATGAGTTTTCTCGGTTCTGAGAGCTTGTGTGGTATACCCGATTCGAGGAGTGGTAGGCACCGTCTGCTGGTACATGGTGGACCCGATATGGTGCCCCGGGGCAAGAAGACTCGTATAGTTAGACGGTGAGCCCAGCAGAGGGACTACTACCTGCCGGTGACAGTTGAAGACCTGACGGATATCCGGAGGATACCGTCTGGGAGCCATGACATGAGATACATGCTGAGGGCCGATCTGGTATGCGGCGCCTGAGAGATGAGGATTTGCGTGTCGATGCTGGACATGAGTATTTCTTATTATTTTGAGGTGCCGATGTTGGGCACCCCGCTTCTATGAGGATTACAGGATAGAGGACCGGATAGAGTGACGGCGCCTGAGTATTTGGTGTTAGGGTGTTTTTGGTAATCACCGGCGTTTTCCACGTTGACATTCCGTGTTGATGATATTTTACCCCATGCTCAGCATTCATTGTTATGCATTGCATCATGTAGTCGTATTACATGATAGAGTACTTATGTATGATTATTGCACACCCTGCTCATCGCATATAGATATTATCTGCTGGCATATGTTAGAGTAGCGCTGTACGTACATACTCATTATTACCTTTATATGTTATCTTCTATTCATGAGTTGGCAACTCACCCCCGTTGTGCCACAGTGTTTGCAGGTTACCCCTCAGAGTAGTCGCGGCAGGCTGCTTTCTTGTATCTTTTGGCTACGAATACCACTACAGTTGGTGCGAGGGCTGTTTTGCTGCTAGGTGGGTTGTGGTATCCGGTTATTTTCCATTTGTACACACTTTTGTATCTAGTACTCTCCATCTACTATTTCATGTATTGACTTAGAGACCAGTGTGAGGACGATGATGTATATTATTTGTACTCTGGTGTCGAGCTCGTGTGAGCCGACTTTACTTATGCAGTTTTTATCATTTGTGATGTTTCTCACTGATTGCTCATTTCTTCGCTACGGCGTCGTATATTACTCTTGTGGTGATTGTTTCCGCCGTTGGGCGTGATTCCTCCCGTTTGGGATGCTTTATTCTTATTGTATATCATTTTACTCATATCTTGCCTTGTACCCGATTTCGGGGTTAGTTTTTACAAAGGAAATGCTGCCAAAATTTTTAAGATAATAACTTGAACTTTAAAAAAGACTAATAAACTACTTATGGTTTTCCAATATTTTTAAACAAATGTTTTCAACACTCACTATTTTTAATGGTTTTGATTTCTGGGTTTCGGCTTACTCAGTCGCGTTACGCCTGTAGACATTACGTGGTTAAGTGTCGGTCACAGGTCGAACTTCGGGTCATGACAAAGTTGGTATCAGAGCATAGGTTTTACCTTTCGGAGTGTAGGATGACCCTGGTATGATGGAGTAGGTAGCTGAAGCAGTGTGGCGTAGCGTGTGTATGTTCCGTGGCATACTCACGACACGGTACTCCGCCTAAGTGACCTTAGGACTTATTGATTGAAATTCCTTCATTATTATATACATTCTTGTGATTCGATTTTTGTATCCTTATCGAATCCTATTTTCTTTTCAGCCATTATACCGCCAAAGACTACGAGGGCGCAGAGAGCAGCCGCGAGAGCCGAGATTTGAGTTGATTCGTCTGAGACGATGACAGACCCGGGAAGTACACCTCTTGTACTAGAGCAGACTGTTCCTCCTTCAGCAGACCGGATCGCTATGCTAGGGGCCGGTATGCAGGAGAAGCGCCAGATGATGGGATCGCTAGTTGAGACGCTTCGAGCGCAGCGGCCAGAGGTAGTTCCATCCGTTCCAGGGACCTCGATGGTACCTACGGTGCAGGCAGTTGCCCCTACAGCTATAGAGGTCATTACAGTATCGCTATCCGAGTTTATGAGGTTGAAGCATCCGGTCTTCACAGGCACCGATGCAGCCGAAGACCCACAGTCTTTCATTGATAGGATGGCCCGGATATGTCATTCACTCAGACGCTCAGATGCGAGATGGGTAGAGTTCGCGAGCTTTCGCCTGGAAGGTCTTGCGCAGAAGTGGTGCGAGTCGGTAGAAAAGGGCAGAGCAGCAGGTCTTCCTCCTATGACCTGGACGGAGTTCGTGATGGTGTTCCTTGCCCGCTTCCTTCCACAGAGTGTCTAAGATTCTAGAGCGCGCAGGTTCAAGTCTTTACGTCAGACCCCGGAGATGACAGTGGCAGAGTACGGCGTGCTGTTCACCGAGCTATTTGTCTATGCCCCATATTTAGTAGCTACCGAGAAGATGCGAGTCAAGAGGTTTGTTCGAGGCTTGCTTACCCCGTTATTCCTTGCGATCAGCGCACAGTATTGCGCGACCTATGCAACAGCTGTGGATGCAGCCCTATTAGTCGAGGAGCGCCTAGCCGAGACTTCGGTAGTTCCAGGTCCGAAGAGAGTTCGTACAGATACGTCAGCACAGAGATTTCCATTCGGACGCCGTGATAGACGTCGTACAGGTGGAGGAGACTCAGGCCGAGGTCATATATTTAGCTCTTATCCCCATGAGGGACAACAGTCGTCGTGTGGATGCTTCTGGTGTGGTAGTCCCCATCACCGCATCAGAGACTGTACCGAGATACGCCGGGAGGAGACAGCAGTACCGCATGTCACCTTGCCACCTTCACCACCCCAGAGGCCGTTGCCTATTGTACCTACTATTGCTCCGCGCCAGTTTCATGCACAGAGAGGTCGTGGTCGCGGTGGATTTGCTCATAGAAAATGAGGTGAGCGAGGCAGAGGACAGTTAGTTACCGGCAGGGGCCAGTCAGTCGCAGGTGGAGGACAGGCACGGGTTTTTGCATTGACGCATCAGGACGCGCAGGCGTCCAATGCAGTGGTCTCAGGTATCCTTTCCGAATGTTCCATTGATGCATACGTGTTGTTTGATCCGGGATCCATGCACTCATATGTTTCCACACACTTCGTGCCGAGTTTGGGTAGAGAATCAGGTTTGCTTGATCAGCCGCTTGTTGTGACCACACCTGTGGGAGAGTCATTTGTTACTAGATACGTGTTCCGATCCTGTATAGTCCGTATTGGCGAGTGAGAGTTGCCTGTCGACTTGATCCTTCTTGAGATGTTGGACTTCGACGTTCTTTTGGGCATGGATTGGTTAGCCACGTGCTATGCGTCTGTGGACTGTCGCGCGAAGACAATTAGCTTTTGTTTTCCCGGCGAGTTGTCTTTTGTTGTGCAGGGGGACCGTGGTGCTGCCCCTCACAGTTTGATTTCTTCTCTTCGCGCCGGACAACTTTTGAGGAAGGGATGTCTGGGATTTCTAGCCTATGTTTGCGATACTAGAGCTATAGAGGTTCCGTTGGATTAGGTTCCTATTGTTAGCGAGTTCCCTGATGTATTCCCCGACGAGATTCCTGGGCTACCGCCTGAGCGCGATATTTCCTTTTGTATTGATTTGATTCCCGGCACGGGGCCTATTTCCATACCGCTTTATCGGATAGCCCCGGCGGAGCTTAGAGAGTTGAAGGGTCAGTTGCAAGATTTGCTGGATAAACGACTTATTCGACCCAGTGTGTCTCCTTGGGGTGCTCCGGTCCTGTTTGTCAAGAAGAAGGACGGCAGTTTGCGTTTGTGTGTCGACTACCGCCAGCTGAACAGGGTTACCGTGCGGAACAGGTATCCTTTGCCACGTATCGACGACTTTTTCGACCATCTTCAGGGGGCAGGATACTTTTCGAGGATCGATTTGCAATAAGGCTACCATCAGTTGCGGGTTCGACAGGAGGATATTGCGAGGACAGCTTTCCGCACGCGCTACGGCCATTATGAGTTTTTGGTGATGTCATTCGGACTCACCAATGCTCCAGCAGCATTCATGGACTTGATGAACCGTATTATCACGCCGTATCTTGATCTGTTCATCATCGTATTCATTGACGATATTTTGGTGTATTCCCGGAGCCGAGAGGAGCACGAGCAGCACCTGCGGATCACACTGCAGACCTTTATGGAGCACCAGCTTTTCGCAAAATTCTCCAAGTGTGCATTCTGGCTTGACAGCGTAGACTTCTTGGGTTACGTGATTACACGAGATGGTATATGTATGGACCCGAAGAAGATCGAGGTCGTTCAGCGTTAGCCCAGACCCACATCAGTTACCGAGATCCGCAGCTTTCTACGACTGGCCGGCTACTACAGGAGATTTGTACAGGATTTCTCCCGCATTGCTGCACCGTTGACCGGGCTGACCCGGAAGGGGTTACTTTCGATTGGACGGAGGAGTGTGAGCATAGCTTTCAGCAGTTGCGGACTCGTTTGACTACGGCGCCGGTATTATCAGTACCTTCAGGATCGGGAGGATTTATGGTCTATTGTGATGCTTCTCGAGTAGGGCTAGGGTGTATTGATGCAGCATGATAGGGTGATCGCATATGCTTCACGGCAGTTGAAGAAACATGAACAGAACTGTTAGTGCAAGTTGCATGCTCCCACAACTCTTGTGAGGCAGTGGAAGTGATAAACGAATTTTTTTTGCATACAACACGCACTTTCCATTAGATCTTGTCTAAACCGCAACTAGAAAACCCTAACTAGAGATCTTATCTACTATGTTAGGGGTTATGCCTTGATGATCCGGTCCTTCGGGTCTTCTTTGATGATCTCCTTGGCTCCTTGGATGTTGTCGGTGTGCACGATTTCCGGCCACCCCAAGACCTAGATGATCCACGTGAGAATTGTCATGCAAGCTAAAACCCTTCTCAAGAGCTAAACCTAGAGATCTAGTTTGCTAAAAATGGTTACTAGGATGATGTAGAGATTAGTGTATTGGATTATCATTGATCCTTGGCTTTTGATTCACATCTCATGTGAGTGTTAAAGGAAGGAAGAAGAAGGAGGAGAAGAAGGAGAGAGAAAGAGTTATTCATAATGAGAAAATTCAAGCATGAGAAAATGATATATTCAAATGGAAATTATTGAAGAATGGAATATAGAATTAGCACCATACTTCAATAGTAACTCCAAAAGATTAAAATATAAAACAACCCATTCGCACAACCATGATTGGACTTTCTAATTTCCACCTCATTTATATATTTTCATAAAACAAATAATGTATTATGAGGTGGCATCTTCCAGAAGGTATTCTTGTACCAATTACAAGAATACCCCTCCTCCGTATTCCGTATACCATATACCCGTATCCGAATTCCGAAAAATACGAATACCAATAATCCAAAAATATAATACCGGTATCCGGCTTAAACCAAATCCTACTAGTATTATCATTCCGATTATTATTCCTGTAACAATTACATGAACATATTCGAAACCCTGCCGCAACACCTTACGGCTGCCGTAACAACTTACGGCCTCTACATCTTTCGCCTGAACGAGGGAACCCTTAGTGTGGGACTCTAAAGACTCGACAATACACTGGCAGTGGGTTTAACCACAAGCACGTCAGCAGCACTAGATGTGCGTAACGGCTACCTAGGTACATGACGAAAAGGTGGCTGACGAGCGAACACATCATAACTCAAACGAGCCTGTAAGCAACACTTACCGTACAGTCCGGTCTCTTTGTCTGATACGTCGCATATGAAGTCTAGGGGTGGTAAATGTCAGACCCCAGTAACTTTATAAGTCATGCTGATGTATGGCTCATAACAGTTCGATGAACTACTGATAACACTTACCTGTAAACCTCGAGAACCCTGGCCAGGGATTTAGGTGTTATAGCCGATCAAACATAGCGCGACATCAACTCCTTATACCGGGAGAGACGAAACCCCTCCTATCGCTCACTGTCTCCATGTGATTCGGGACTGTACCCAAAGTTCACCTGTTTACACGACTCAATAGAGCCGTAGTAGGGTGGAAATCAAAGTACAGTGGGAACCACACAAGACTCCATGACGATCTCGGGTATACAGACTAACCTGTATAAGTGTCACCTGAGAACTGCTATCTGACAATTGGTATATATACCATCTAGGAGTTCTCGGCGAGTCCTGTTCGGTGTACCCATTCTCCAATGAGCACCTGTGTACAATTTTTGATGTCAAACACCAATGGTTGTGGAATCAACCATCGCCCCCCGGGTCAGGAAACGTACACACTTGTCTATCTTGGTAATACCGATGACCTGGTTCGATATACCCTCGACTAGGAACCATTAAAGGATATGCTTATAGACTATCCAAGCCCTACTAGTATGATCTCATCATAATCCTGGTAGTCAAGCATAATCCTAAGGGCTTCATCAACATACATATAAAGATATGAAATATTACACAAGTTAAGATGAAGATAAACCAGATAGAATACTATCATTTCGAGCAAAGATCGTATCTGTACATATACATTTCTAGTATCCTATATAATACAGACCTCTAGGGCATACATATCTAACAATCACCGACTTGCACTAAGGCCTGTAGTTGATGTAATAAGTACCCACTGTCTGCATTAGAAACAGTTGCCGGCGTACCGCATGCCCAATAGCTCGAACAGTTTCTCAAACTGGACTTGAGGGATGGCCTTGGTGAATGGATCTGCTGTGTTGTCTTTCGTGTCTACTCTCCCTACCTTGATATCCTGGCGATCCACTATCTCCCTGATGAGGTGATACCGCCTTAAGATATGTCTGGATTTCTGATGGGACCTTGGTTCCTTTGCCAAAGCCATGGATCCATTATTATCGCGATACAGAGGTATTGGATTAGCAATGGATGGAACCACCTGAAGTTCAGAAATGAACTTCCTCATCCAGACTGCCTCTTTTGCGGCATCATTAGCAGCAATATACTCAGCTTCCATCGTGGAGTCAGCGACGGTATCTTGCTTGGAAATTTTCCAACATACCGTCCCTCCATTTAGGGTAAATACAAACCCTGAGATGGACTTACTATCATCCTTGTCGCTCTGGAAGCTGTAGTCGGTAAATCTCTCTATCTGGAGATCTCCATTACCATACACCAAGAACATTTCTTTAGTTCTCTCAAGTACATCAGAATGTTCTTCACAGCAGTCCAGTGTTTCTCCCCTAGGTTAGATTGATACCTACTTACTGCACTCAGTGCAAAAGCTACATCTCGGCGAGTACATAACATCACTTACATTATAGATCCTACTGCCGAAGCGTAGGGTATAATGCTCATGCGAGCCCTCTCCTTATCAGTCTTTGGAGACATCTTTTTGGCCCGTGACAAGCGGGTAAATTACCCCTCTTAGAATCTTCCATACTAAACCTCCTTAGTATGGTGTCAATGTATCTCGATTGGGACAATCCCAATAATTTCTTAGATCGATCTCTATAGATCTTAATTCCCAGAATATACGAGGCATCGCCCAAGTCTTTCATGGAGAACCTCTGTGATAAGAATAGTTTGACCGATTGTAGCATAGGAATATCATTTCCTATCAAGAGAATGTCGTCGACGTACAATACGAGGAATGTAACAGTACTCTCTACAATCCTTTTATAAATACATGGTTCATCCACATTTTTGATGAAACCAAACTCTTTGATTGTATCATCAAAGCTGATGTTACAACTACGTGATGCCTGCTTTAATCCATATATGGATTTAAGCAGCCTGCATGCTTTTCCACTGCTCCGACTATCAATGAAGCCTTTTGGCTTATCCATAAAAATGTATTCTTCTAAATCACCATTTAGGAATGCCGTTTTAACATCCATTTTCCAGATCTCATAATCATAGTAAGCAGCTATAGCAAGCAGGATCCGAATGGATTTGAGCATCGCGACTGGTGAAAAGGTTTCATCATAGTCCAGTCCTGGTCTTTGAGAAAATCCTTTTGCTACCAGCCTAGCTTTATAGGTTTCCACCTGACCATCCACACCGATCTTTCTTTTAAAGATCCATTTGCACCCTATGGGTTTTACTCCAGAAGGTGCTGTAAGTCTACGCTAGCGCCCCGGCAGTCTACATACGCCAAAATGCGGAACAAAACTTTTAAACTGGCGCTATCGTATACTTTAACCCGGATCAGCCATTATTGCTAAACTAACAAACTGTAAAGAGTGTAGAATGGTTATACCGAACGATCCGAGTCCTTCGTTCTTCAACCATCATCCCACGCTCCGTTGTGGCTGCTCCGATCTCGTCGATCTCCGATCTCCTTGTCGAGGTGGCACCACATGATCGGTTCTTTAAACGGGCTCCCGCCTCTGACTCGAGGCAACTCGATCGTCAAGTTTTCTAAAAGAGACGACCAAGATTGATGTAGAGAATGAGTAGATGACTTTGTCTCACTTCGTCCAAATCCGTGGACGATCGGTTAATGAAGTTGCCGTGGAAATCAGGTGATGGAATGAAATGGACTGTGAAATTCCTTACACCGATAAAACCTATCATAATCTTTTCTCTCTAAAATGAAACCAACAAGTGAGAGAGAGAATGAGGAGAGAGAGAGGGCAAGCCATATATAGCAAGAGGGAGGTGACCGTAGGAGAGGGGGGTGACCACAAGAAAGCTTCTCACTTAAAAGATCAAGAAGAAAATATCTTAAGCAATCCAAAACCATTAATAACAAAGCATGAATCACTAAACACCTCATCATGCATTAATGAACCATTAAATGCATCCAATGAAAACTCAACACCATATAATCCTAGTCACCTCAACTAGAAACTTCTAGAAGCTTCTACACTCATCTCAAGAAAAAGATAAATCCGTCTTTTACCGAATGTTAAAAGACGGCTGATAGAAAACTGGAAACTGGCAACTTCCAAAAGTGATCCTGAAACAACTTTTAGGATAACCCCGAAACTGTATAAATATACCCGCATTTGTATTACGACCGAATACAAATGCAACTGAGACAAAGATATTATACCTACTCAATATAATACTCGGATCCGGCTTAAACTAAAGCCGACCAGTATCATCTGCCCGAAAAATAACACGTGCGTAAACGCACGTGCATTTTCCGAACCCTGCCATAAAACCATACGGCCTCTACAACGTTTCGCCCGAACTTGGGAAACTGTCTGTGGGGGACTCTAATGACTCGTCAGCACCCTGGCAGTGGGTTTAACCACAAACCGTCAGCGGCACTAGCAATGCGTAACGGCTGCCCATGGACTGACCTCAAGGGTAGCCGATGAGCGCACTCATCCGGAAAACCCTACTGAGCCTAACAGAGACAATGTATATACAGTCCGGTCCGTTCGTCAATGAGTATCGCATATCCGCCTAGGGGGCTAGCAACGTCAGACCCCTAATAGCAGTATAAGTCGTGTCGGAGTGAAGCCCAATTACACCCTGAGATACTACTGGAGTACCTACCAGTAAATCTCCTGCCATGGCCATGGACTTTGTGTAATGGCTCTCCTAGACACTGCACGACCTCGCCCCCAATACCGGGAGAGACGAATCCCCTGCCGATCCGCTCACATGCCTCCATATGGCTCGGGACTGTACCCAAAAGCTACCTGTTTGCACGACTCCTTTGAGCCGTGGTAGGGTAGAAATCAAAGCACAGTGGGAACTCACACGAGACAAATGACGACCTCAGGTCGATGAACTAACCTGTACACATGTCACCAGGGAACTGCTATCTGACGATAGGTATAGTACTAACTAGCAGATTCCCGGCGAGTCCTGTCCGGTGTACTCATAACCCAATGAGCACCTGTATACATCTTAGGTGATCCAACTGACACCAGTGGCTTGTGAGACCGGCCACCGCCCCTCGTCGGGGTCTCGACTGTACACACTAGTCTACTCCGGAGTATCGATGCCCTGTCTCGAAACTCCCACGACTAAGGACCGCAATTAAGGATATGCATATAAACTACCCAACTCTCACGTATATGATCGCCATCATACTGTTGGTAGTAAAGCAAGATCCTAAGGGCTCTATCAAAGTGTAACATGCAATCAGTCACCTGAACATGTGTTAGTGTTTATGCCCTAGAAGGCCATTACTGTATCATACTAGCTTGTATATTACTTAATGGAAGCTTGGGATATTCACATGTATATAACAGTCTTGCTAAACATGGTAGTATGCTACTTGGTTTTTCTATCTTAATATGTGAGTGTACGTATTGATAGAGCTCTTAGGATCTTGCTTGTCTACCAGCGTTGTGATGGCAGTCACACTAGTGGGGGCTGGGTAGTCTACAAGCACATCCTTATTCAGGTCCCCGGTCGTTGGATTATCGAGACAGAGCATCGATACTCCGGAGTAGACTGGTGTGTACGTTTCTCATCCCAGTTGGGGAGATGGTCTGTCCCACAGCCGTCAGTACGTCGTACTGGAGATAGTATACAGGTGCTCGTTAGGTTACGGGTACACCGGACAGGACTCACAGGGAACTGTTGGTTGGTTTGATACCAGTCGTCAGTGAACAGTTCCCAGGTGACATGAGTACAGCGTAGTCCGCAGACTTGACACTGCTACTTCGCCTCGAGTGTGTCCCACTGTTCTTAGATTGCTACCCTACCACGGCTCAAAGGAGTCGTGCAAACAGGTGGCAGTTGGGTGCAGTCCCGAGCACTTGGAGGCAGTGGCGGTTAGACAGGATTCGTCCCTCCCGGTATTGGGAGTAGATATCGTGCTGTGTCAGAGAGCCATTACGCAAAGTCCCTGGCCAGGGCAAGCGAGATTTGCTGGTAGGTTCCAGTAGTTTCTCAGGGTGTAATGGGCTTTACTCCGACACGACTTATACCGCTATTAGGGGACTGACGCTTGCCGCCCCCCTAGGCCCGATATGCGATAGTCTTGGACGAACGGACCGGACTGTATGGAGATTGTCACATCAGACTCAGTAGGAGTTCGGATGGGTTTACTCATCGGCCTTCTTATCGACAACTACCTGGGGACCGTTACGTACAGCTAGTGCCACTTGCGGTCTGTGGTTAAACCCACTGCCAGCGTAGTAGTCGAGTCTCTAGAGTCCCACACAGAGAGTTTCCTACTCCAGGCGAAACGATATAGAGGTTGCATGGTTTTGCGACAAAGGGTTCGGACGCATACGTGCGTTTACGCGCGTACGACTTTCGGACAGTTTTTACCAGTCGGCTTTGGTTTAAGCCAGTTACTGGTATCCGGTTATTGGATTTATACAGTCTAAAGTTTTTCCGTATTTTGCGGATCGGAGGGGCGTTCTCGTAATTGTACGAGAAGCTTCTAGAAGATGGGACTAAGGAGGTTTCTTTTGGAAAGAAAGTGAGTCATGGTGGTGATTCATTCATTTCATTAATGCACATTTATTGCTTAATGACTCATGCTAATGAATCACCACTAGATATTTTATGAAGCATGCTTATTCATTTCCTTTATTGATTATTCTTAAAAAGAAATGCTTCATAATATATTATGATACACTCTCTCTCCTCTCATTATCTTATCTCACATTCTCTCTCCTCAAGCTCTCATCTTCAAACCCTAATCCTTAATCCTCATGTGTTGAGATCAAAGGATTAGTTAGACTAAACAATCCATAACCTTCACTCTTTATCATCCTTTCATCTTTGATTAGCAATCAAAGTTGATTAGTTACCTCAAGTTAGAGGTTTAGCTTGGAGTTTCGCTCTCGGGTGGATCGTCTACTACCTAGAGAAGGTCGAGGAGAACAAAGGAGGACGTAAAGACGAAGGACCGGTTTCATTAGGTATAATCCCTAATCACTAGTGAAAAGAAACTCATTGGATACGGTTATTTATAGTTTAGCTTCGATTCAAGCGGTTAGTCGATGTTCGTTGTTTAAACTTGATCGTTTTTGAAAATTCCGCCTCCCCATAAGTACTGGGGTGTACTACATCGACTTACAGTGGTATCAGAGCCTCGCTAAACACTAAATAACTTAATTGCAAATTTGTACGAATTTCGAACGGAAAAACGAAACCGGAAAACCCTAAAAAATACTAGTTTCTGTCGAATTTAAAACGATGTCAGAAAATTTTTCAGGTGTGTTCAGAGAGCTATAAAGGAGTCCATGAGAACACCCAAGAAATTCGAGCCCATGAATCGGCAACTCGGCCGCGAAAGCGCGGCGGATCGGTGGGATCCGCCGCCCTTCCGCGGCGCTTTGGCCGAGTCATGGACTCGTCTTTCTTGTGTGGGTCCCCTGTGACATTTGGGGTTTTCTGGAATATTTAATTATTGCTCAGGTTACTGTTTAACAGAGCAGATTTTGGAGCAATATTGAAGTTGTTTATTCGATCGAATTGTACAGTATTTGCGTATTGGATTATATCTGTGATTGTTTAATGTGTTCGTAAACCTCCCCTAACTGCTAGTATGTCGGTTGGCAGGGGGTTGCACATTTCTGAAATTGTTATATCTGTTTGTGCATATAAACTGTATTGGACTGTTGTGGTGTATAGCCGGGGTTAGCAATGGGTTATTGATTAATTCATTTGTTGTAAATGTAATTTGTTGTAATATTATTTTCGCGGGGCACTTCCAGGTTGCGGTTGTAGCCACCGTTGTATTATTTCATTTTACTGTTTTTGCTCCTAGGACTGGCCCAAGGTGGGGTACACAGACTACCGGGTGGGTAGTTTGCCGTACCCGTAGGGGTCGAGGGTGGGGTAAACGGCTATTCATCACAACTGTGTAATCTGTCTTTTCTTGCAGGCTCAAAAGAAATACAGATTGCTTGCAAATCCAATATTGTTTATCTGTGTTCTGGAATGAATATCATTGCGTCAGACGAATGTAAAATATCTATATTATGATAGCTATTTAGACGCCACTTATGTTTTACACCCGCGGTAGCCCAGCCCCCGCTCTGTCGTTAGTTAAGTAACCTAACGGGTGATGACGGGACCCCGTGGCGAATGCGGATGGCATAAGAGGACGTTGTATTTTCGTTGTTTTCTGCAATGATAGGTTAATGATGGGACGCATTATCTATAATGCAAAGTAAAATAAACCAAAGTTTAAACCGTTGGAACAATTTAAAAGAAACCACTCGGTTATTTTTAAAAACAGATATTTTTAAATGCGGAGCTTTAAACACTCCTTTTAAAAGCTATCAGGTTACTTCGGTTATATCAAGTTCACTACGTTCACGGTTTCGCCAAAACCAGTCGTAGCCCTCCGTCATTTCTTATGAATGGTCAGTAGTATTCAAGCTATGTTTGTTTGGCCCTTAGTCAAGACATAGTGATTGGTAGCTGCTGGGGTATTCATTTGTTGCATAGATAGATGAGTTGGTTTGGGACAGTCGTATTACTTTGTTGGCCCTTAGTCAAGAGTATACGGATGGGTTCAAATCAACAGGATAATGATGGGCAGAACTTGACATGTGACTTATGATTTGTTGGCCCTTAGTCAAGGTCATAAGAGCATGGGGCAAAAACTAATATCGGGAATTTCTAAAGAAACTGAAATTTGCAAAGAGATGCATACCATTTTGAGT
This sequence comes from Agapanthus africanus, assembly GCA_030015575.1. Taxonomy (NCBI): domain Eukaryota; kingdom Viridiplantae; phylum Streptophyta; class Magnoliopsida; order Asparagales; family Amaryllidaceae; genus Agapanthus; species Agapanthus africanus. Next base: position 533,962,912 of record CM057339.1, read on the forward strand.
TTGATGAATGTTGGTAGCATTCCTACAACATTATGAGACGATGATATTTGGATCCCGATCCTACTGTGAGTATATGCTACTTATCAGGATATTCGTCACTTAACGATCAATGCTATAAACCTAGTAGGTGTCCAGAAAAGTGTCAGTGGGGTTACGCCCCCAGAGAAAAGAGGTTACTTAATTAAGGAACTTCGCGAAAGCGTTGGAAAACCTCCCTCGAAGTATCGACACCGGCCTGGCTGAACGGTTAAGCAAGTATTGTACGGTGAGAATAGTCTTGGCTAATTCTTCTTTTATGGTTTGAGGAAGGATTCGAGAAACAGTGGGAGCCATCCAGTTTAGATAAACTAAAAACCACTCTAAACTTGCAAGAGCATCATGCTAAAGAGTTTTCTTCTCTCTCTCCTAATTGCAGCGACCCTGAAAATGACTGGACTTAAGTTACTTTTAGAGAAAAATATACTGACGGGGCCAAACTATAAAGATTGGCTGCGGAATGTCAAGATGGCTTTGACCTATGACAAACTGGGGTACGTCCTCACCGCTACGGCACCTGCTGTCCCTGGTCCCAAATCCAGCAATGCGGATAAGGAAATCCGCAAAACCTGGGATTTAGATTGCGCGAGAGCCAAGTGCATCGTGCTTGCCTCGATGAATAATGAACATCAGAGGAGGCACGAGGATATGTCCCTAGATGGCATATTTCTCCATACAAAGGAACTTTATGGAGAGCAATCTCGTATAGCAAGATACGAGACCTCTAAGAAATTGTTTCGAGCGAGGTTGGCTGTCGGGTCATCGGTAGGTGAACATGTCCTACAGATGATCGGCTATATTGAAGAGCTCGCGGACCTTGGGACGACTTTGGATAATGAGCTCTATACAGACCTTGTTCTCCAGTCCCTTCCTCCCACCTACGCCCAGTTTATCCTCAACTTCAATCTTCAAGGAAAAGAAGTTGAACTTGCGGAACTCCTGAACATGTTAAGGAGTGCAGAGGGCACCTTGCAGAAGGCAAGGGAAACACCCGCTATGTTTGTTGGCGGTTCATCTTCTTCCGGGTCCAAGGCTAGGGCCAAAGGAAGGAAGAAGAAGGCCGCACCCAGACCTAGAGGAGGTGTTAGTAAGGTGGGAGGGAAGGGAAAGAAAAAGAAAGCAGCACCGGTAGTTGGCCTGGATGAGTGCTTCCATTGTCACAGGAAAGGGCACTGGAAGAAGGATTGCAAGGCGTGGAACGCCAAGAACCAGGAACCGAAGTAGGCTGTGGCTTCGACTTCAGGTGTGTTTGTAATTGAGAATTGTCTGTCAATCAACTCTACTTCCTGGGTATTGGATACCGGGTCAGGATCTCATATTTGCAATTCATTGCAGGCACTGAGAAACCGTAGAGTGCTGATGGAAGGTGATATGATCCTCAGGGTTGCTAACGGAGCTAGCGTGGGAGCTGCGTCCGTCGGGGATTATCACCTAGGATTGACGAGTGGACACATTTTGGTTTTACATAACTGTTATTTTGTACCCAGCTTAACGTGTAATATCATATCAGTTTCCTTGTTATCAAATAAAGGTTATGATTTCACGTTTGTAAGAGATGTTGTCAACATCCACCTTAATCATGGTTTGATTGGGTCCGGTACTCTAAATAACGGCATATATGTGTTAAACCAACTCCAAATTTTCAATGTCCAGAACACACTAAAAAGAAAGTCTCCAGATTTAAATAAAGCTTTCTTATGGCATTGTAGACTGGGTCACATCAATGAGAGAAGGTTGACTAAGTTGCATAGAGAAGGATATTTGGACTCGTTCGAATATCAATCTTATGACACTTGTCAATCCTGTCTCAAAGGAAAGATGACAAAGACTCCATTTACTGGACGAGGAGTAAGAGCGAGCGAGCTCTTAGGACTCATACACAGCGATGTATGCGGTCCAATGTCTACACATGCGAGAGGTGGTTATTCCTACTTCATTACTTTTACAGATGATTTCTCTAGGTATGGATATGTTTTCTTAATGAAGCATAAATCAGAGGCCTTTGAGAAATTCCTGGAATTCAAGAATGAAGCGGAAAACCAAACAGGCAAAAGTATTAAGACACTAAGATCTGATCGAGGTGGAGAATACTTAAGTGCCGAGTTCCTAGGATACCTAAAAGAGAAAGGAATTCTCTCTCAGCTTACTCCTCCATACACTCCACAGCACAACGGTGTATCGGAGAGACGGAATCGAACCCTATTGGATATGGTACGATCCATGATGAGTAATGCTGAGTTACCGCGATCTTTCTGGGGTTATGCGCTAGAATCAGCGGCATATCTTTTGAACCAGGTTCCAACCAAGACTGTGCCTACCACACCATATCAGATGTGGAGTGGGAAGAAACCCTGTCTAAAACATTTTAGGACATGGGGGTGTCCAGCTTTTGTAAAAAAGCAGCATGTGGACAAGCTCGAGGCACGCTCAGTACTGTGTAAGCTTGTGGGATATCCAAAGAACTCCAAGGGATATTATTTCTATTACGCAGAGGAACAAAAGGTTTTTGTTTCTCGTCATGCCCACTTCTTAGAAACTGAATTTTTAGAAAATCAGAAGAGTGGGAGCGAAGTAGAACTGGAAGAAATTCCAGAACCACAAGCTGTTGCTGAAAGTTTGGTAGAACCAGAGGTTCAAGAAGAACAGAACATTCCCGCACCCCTCCGCAGGAGTAGTAGGCCGTCTCGTCCGCCTGAGAGATACTACGGTTTTCTCATAGACGGGGATAGAGAGGATTGCATCATAGATGATGATGAACCTACTGACTTCCAGCAAGCCATCCAGAGCGGCGACTCGGTACGATGGCTAGATGCAATGCGGACCGAGATGGAGTCCATGTACACCAACAAAGTATGGACTTTGGACTTTGCTCCAGATGGGGTAAAACCCATAGGATGCAAATGGATCTTCAAGAAAAAGATTGGTGTAGATGGACAGGTGGAAACCTATAAGGCTAGACTTGTTGCAAAGGGTTTTCGTCAAAGACCTGGTTTGGACTATGACGAAACTTTTTCTCCAGTGGCTATGCTCAAATCCATTCGGGTCCTTCTTGCTATTGCTGCCTTCCATGATTATGAAATCTGGCAGATGGACGTAAAGACGGCTTTTCTGAATGGAAATTTAGAAGAGAGCGTCTATATGGATCAGCCAGAGGGTTTCAATCAGAGTGGGAGCAGCGGGAAAGTATGCAAGCTGCTTAAGTCTATTTATGGACTAAAGCAGGCATCGCGGAGTTGGAACATCTGTTTTGATGAGACAGTCAAAGAATATGACTTTATCAAAAATCCAGATGAACCGTGCATATATAGTAAAGTTGTGGCCAGAAGTGTCGTATTCCTCGTCTTGTACGTGGATGACATTCTATTGATAGGAAATGACATTCCTATGCTACAATCTGTCAAAGGATTCTTGTCACACAGGTTCTCCATGAAAGACCTGGGTGATGCCTCTTACATTCTGGGGATCCGGATGTATCGTGATAGATCCAAGAGGATGTTGGGACTTTCGCAGTCCAGGTATATCGACACTGTACTGAAAAGATTCAGTATGGAAGATTCTAAGCGCGGTAATCTACCGGCTTGTCACGGAATCACCCTCTCCAAAGAGATGTCTCCCAAGACTGATTTGGAAAGGGAACGCATGTCTATTATACCCTACGCTTCTGCGGTAGGCTCTATAATGTATGCGATGTTGTGTACCAGACCAGATGTAGCTTACGCACTAAGCGTGGTAAGCCGGTAGCAGTCAGACCCAGGGGAGAAACACTGGATAGCAGTAAAGAACATTCTCAAGTACCTGAGGAGGACTAAGGAGATGTTCTTGGTTTACGGCGGAAAAGACCTCAGGTTGGAGGCCTTTGCTGATTCCGGCTTCCAGAGTGATAAGGACGATTCCAAGTCCATGTCGGGTTATGTCTTTACCCTCAATGGAGGGGCGGTGTGCTGGAAGAGCTCCAAGCAGGACACCGTTGCTGACTCGACGATGGAAGCGGAGTATATAGCTGCTTGCGATGCCGCAAAAGAAGCAGTCTGGATGAAGAAGTTCCTAACAGAACTTCAGGTGGTTCCTACCATAGTTGATCCAATACCTCTGTATTGCGACAACAACGGAGCTATAGCTTTAGCGAAGGAACCAAGGTCCCATCAGAAGTCCAGACACATCTTGAGGCGGTATCACCTGATCAGGGAGATCATTGATCGTCAGGAGATCGAGGTTCGGAGAGTTGCTTCAGAAGAGAACATTGCTGATCCATTCACGAAGGCCCTTCCTCAGATTCAGTTCGAGAGGCTGCTCGAGATCATTGGTCTGCGATATGCCAGTACATGGCCCTAGTGCAAGTGGGAGATTGTTAGTGTTTATGCCCTAGAAGGCCATTACTGTATCATACTAGCTTGTATATTACTTAATGGAAGCTTGGGATATTCACATGTATATAACAGTCTTGCTAAACATGGTAGTATGCTACTTGGTTTTTCTATCTTAATATGTGAGTGTACGTATTGATAGAGCTCTTAGGATCTTGCTTGTCTACCAGCGTTGTGATGGCAGTCACACTAGTGGGGGCTGGGTAGTCTACAAGCACATCCTTATTCAGGTCCCCGGTCGTTGGATTATCGAGACAGAGCATCGATACTCCGGAGTAGACTGGTGTGTACGTTTCTCATCCCAGTTGGGGAGATGGTCTGTCCCACAGCCGTCAGTACGTCGTACTGGAGATAGTATACAGGTGCTCGTTAGGTTACGGGTACACCGGACAGGACTCACAGGGAACTGTTGGTTGGTTTGATACCAGTCGTCAGTGAACAGTTCCCAGGTGACATGAGTACAGCGTAGTCCGCAGACTTGACACTGCTACTTCGCCTCGAGTGTGTCCCACTGTTCTTAGATTGCTACCCTACCACGGCTCAAAGGAGTCGTGCAAACAGGTGGCAGTTGGGTGCAGTCCCGAGCACTTGGAGGCAGTGGCGGTTAGACAGGATTCGTCCCTCCCGGTATTGGGAGTAGATATCGTGCTGTGTCAGAGAGCCATTACGCAAAGTCCCTGGCCAGGGCAAGCGAGATTTGCTGGTAGGTTCCAGTAGTTTCTCAGGGTGTAATGGGCTTTACTCCGACACGACTTATACCGCTATTAGGGGACTGACGCTTGCCGCCCCCCTAGGCCCGATATGCGATAGTCTTGGACGAACGGACCGGACTGTATGGAGATTGTCACATCAGACTCAGTAGGAGTTCGGATGGGTTTACTCATCGGCCTTCTTATCGACAACTACCTGGGGACCGTTACGTACAGCTAGTGCCACTTGCGGTCTGTGGTTAAACCCACTGCCAGCGTAGTAGTCGAGTCTCTAGAGTCCCACACAGAGAGTTTCCTACTCCAGGCGAAACAATATAGAGGTTGCATGGTTTTGCGACAAAGGGTTCGGACGCATACGTGCGTTTACGCGCGTACGACTTTCGGACAGTTTTTACCAGTCGGCTTTGGTTTAAGCCAGTTACTGGTATCCGGTTATTGGATTTATACAGTCTAAAGTTTTTCCGTATTTTGCGGATCGGAGGGGCGTTCTCGTAATTGTACTAGAAGCTTCTAGAAGATGGGACTAAGGAGGTTTCTTTTGGAAAGAAAGTGAGTCATGGTGGTGATTCATTCATTTCATTAATGCACATTTATTGCTTAATGACTCATGCTAATGAATCACCACTAGATATTTTATGAAGCATGCTTATTCATTTCCTTTATTGATTATTCTTAAAAAGAAATGCTTCATAATATATTATGATACACTCTCTCTCCTCTCATTATCTTATCTCACATTCTCTCTCCTCAAGCTCTCATCTTCAAACCCTAATCCTTAATCCTCATGTGTTGAGATCAAAGGATTAGTTAGACTAAACAATCCATAACCTTCACTCTTTATCATCCTTTCATCTTTGATTAGCAATCAAAGTTGATTAGTTACCTCAAGTTAGAGGTTTAGCTTGGAGTTTCGCTCTCGGGTGGATCGTCTACTACCTAGAGAAGGTCGAGGAGAACAAAGGAGGACGTAAAGACGAAGGACCGGTTTCATTAGGTATAATCCCTAATCACTAGTGAAAAGAAACTCATTGGATACGGTTATTTATAGTTTAGCTTCGATTCAAGCGGTTAGTCGATGTTCGTTGTTTAAACTTGATCGTTTTTGAAAATTCCGCCTCCCCATAAGTACTGGGGTGTACTACATCGACTTACAGCATGTACACGACTGACAAAGGCAAACCAGATAGCATACTATCATTTCGAGTAAGACTGTCCTACCGGGATAGGTCCTCCGCAATCATTGCAATCATGTACCTGCGATCCAATAATTGACTATGAGGGCACTATCTCCAACAATCTCCCACTTGCACTCAAGGCTAATATTGCGATGTCGACTACTCACAGCCCGTGTGAAACCGAACATCCAACTCCTCTACTAATCAGTTTCACAAAGCCCGTTTGTAAAACTATTGTGTTCGAGAAATAGCCTCGGTGAGTGGATCCGCCTAGAAGTTTCTTTCTGTATCTCTCTTAATCTCAAGTTCGCGGAGAAAACCATCTCCCAAATTGAGTAGTACCTGTCTTAGAATATGTCTGGATATCTGATGGGACCTTAGTTCATAAATGAGCTCCATATCCAAACTTCTTAGACTGAATGGATCACTGAACCTAATCAGTATCCGGCACCATGCCACCCACAGTATCCTCTGGAACCACCTGTCCATAATACTGTCCCTCGTCAGAGGGAAAACTAAAAACTCTGACAATCACTCTGTCATGCATGTCACCTTTGAAGCCTGGAATGATAACCGTCTCCCGAAAGAGGCTGCCGTTATCAAATCCGTAGAACATGTACTAATGTTCTAAAACTGCTTCCTTATGTTTCTCCAGGATTGGATTAATACAAACTTATTGCATCTAGTGCAAAAACAACATTTGGTGCGGTACTTGACATCTCATGATTGACTCAATTGCCTAAGCAAGTGATCTGCCAATCATGCACATCCCTCTCCACTTTAGTCTATACGACACCTTTAGAGAGGGTGACTCCATCACCTGCAGGTACACTACCATGCTAGGAGTCAACTATTCCAAAAACCATTAGAATATCTGTCAAAGTACCCACATTGGGAAACTACCCAAATCCAGATCTAAAACCATAGATCTAGAAACCAGAATGTCAAATATTATATCCATATCCTGTCTGGAGAAACAACTGTGTGACGACCACAGTACAACCGATCGTAGTATAGGAATTTTACTTCCTACTCTGTGTATGTCATCCAGATACCATGACATCACACCCTACTGCCTTCTTAACTGATCCATCCCCTATTCTGATTGAAGTCAAACCCATGAATGTCACATCAAAATTAGATGATCTATCTCCGCTATAACTGCTCTAGTCTATAAATAGACATAAGCTACTTGCCCACCATGCTTCCGTTGCTCCCACTGACTATGACAACCCTCCTACCGGGTCTCATATCCTGGAACAACAGTAGTGTCAAGTCTGGGTAGATAAGAACCTCCCTGTCACCGTCTCTGAGGCTACCGAAGTACCTTTCGGGCGTCTGAGGTTACCTACCATACCTGCGGAGTGGCTATTGGAATGTCAAACCTGATTGAATGTATAGGTCCTATTAAATTTTCCGTAATCGTTTGCGGTTCTGGAATCACTTCCAGTTCTACCATACTCCCACTACTGTTTTCTGAAAAAGATCCATTTTTACTAAAACTGTGGCGAGTCAAGAAAAATATCACTATTGATCTTCCAAATGGTAGAATATCAACCCTCGTCATAGCCAGGGTCAACCCACAAACAGCCACTACAGAAACGTGCCCTGAGTTATCCAGAGTCTGGTTTTAATCATAAGCTGGACAACTCCCCGTACCTTAGTTTCTTTTAAGGTACAATCCATTCTATATCCAATATAGAAATTTTGGCACTTATTTAATTGGAACCATATTCAAATCATGCAACTGTCTCCAGTGCATATCATCTTAATGGAAAGAGGCTAATCAGCATTACTCAACTTAGGAATCCATCCAATTATGAGTGACCTGAAAGAGAAACACGTTTCTCAAAACCATCACTATCATCTGAATACCAATCACAAGAATCTACATCTTCGATCTCTTTGAAGAATCCCGATACTTGTGACACCTGGTTCTCTACTTTATTCTTATACCCACAACTTTTCAAAACTTAGACCTTGTATTTCTACGAAACACTCGTCTAAATACTAGAGAAGTTATAAGTAAACAGAACATAGTACGAGGACTTACCCCTTTGTCCTGATGGACACTTGGACAACATACAATACTCCGTATAAGTCCGCTGAGTTAAACAACTCAAAACCTGTGCGTTGTAGGTGGAAAACTGTACCCTGGCGATTTCCTCAAATATCACCAATTTCAACGAATTCCGATATAATGAGGATGATCACCTAATTCCCAATATCTTACTCCCACTCATCATCTGTAAAACCATACAGATATGAGAATGAAACCTGGTAAATACATACCCTTGGAGTAAGTGTTTAATCGGGAAAACAGTTTTTCCTTTAACAATGCACTGAAACATGAAAATGTTTCGTAGGGGTATCCTGGTATTCATAGCAATGCCTCTTCCATAATCCAATTCGTGACCTCAACCGTATATTTTATTGCCATCTCTCCAAATCCCTTTATTTGTCTTTAGTCGTTACCTTCTGTACACCATCGTTAGGCTAAATGGTTTTCTTCCTTCCCTACCGTTCGGCACCAGCCTATGGTTTGGAAGAAGACTATCCAGTAAGCATAATAGGTGTACCCTCCTAAACTAAGGAGTACTCGAATCTCGAGAGAAGGTGACGATAAAAGACAACTGAATAAAACCTTATTCTTTTAAAGGTGAAATAGGAGCGGCGATGAAGTACGCGGTTTTGGTCGTGAATGATATCAGTCGCAATTTACTTTGCCCTCTTTCTAATCCCTTTATTTTGTCTTTACATATTACCTTCTGCACACCCTACTTAGGCTAATTGGTTTTCTTCATTCCCTACCTTTCGGCACCAGCCTATGGTTTGGAATAAGACTATCCAATAGGCGTAATAGGTGTACTCTCCTAAACCAAGGAGCTCTCGCAACCTGAGAGAAGGTGATAATAAAAGACAACTGAATAAACCAATTCTATTTCTCCTGAACCTTGATCCATCCTCGAAGAAGTCCCTTCGAGTTCGTATATAACCATACGATGGCTCTATCCAATGGAAGTGGATATCCGTAGTAATACGGGTGTTCTGAGAAATTCAAAGGGTAGAAGAAGGAGTGGCAATGACTTATGCAACTCAGACAATCCAAAAGCTAGTATTTTAAGAAGGTTCGGTCAACTTGGTTACTGAGTCATAGTCTAGGGTCGGTCAAAGGTCGCTGCCAAAGAGAGAGAGAGAGAAAAGAAACACTCTGCGTGCACTCTAACCTAGATCAGAATGGTCATCATTTTATCTAATCCGGAAACCTCCCACTGTCCTGTCAAATTCTCCTCCAAACCTAAAGAAGAATCAATCGGGATCACCCGAAGAGTAAACCAACTCATCGGTGGAATCGGGATCCAACTCTCATCGCATGTTAACATGATGGAATGCATCCACGTTATTCATACTCCAGAAGGTATGCGCATACTTGGCAAGTTTCAGTTTCTTTAGAAACTCCCGATATCATTTTCTTGCCCCATGCTCTTATGACCTTGACGTATGCCAACAAATCATAAGTCACATGTCAAGTTCTGCCCGTCATTATCTTGTTAATTTGAACCCACCCGTACATACCCTTGACGTATGCCAACAAGGTAATACGACTGTCCCAAACCAACTCATCTATCTATGCAACAAATGAATACCCAGCAGCTACCAAACACTATGCCTTGACGTATGCCAACAAACATAGCTTGAATACTACTGACCATCCATAAGAAACGACGGAGGGCTACGGCTGGTTTTTGGCGAAAAACCTTTAACGTAGTGAACTTGATATCGCTGAAGGAACCTGATAGCTTTTTAAAATATAGTGGCGAAAACCTTTTGCTAAAGAGGTCACTCCCGGTAAAGGGATCTCGGCTCTTTCCTCGTGGAATGAGGTGCAGGATATTCCACTGAATACCTCTATGCAAAGCAACATGTAATCGACTATAGTGAAGTTATTACCCTGACGCAAACTTCTGCCCAAGGGGTCAGTCCCGGTGAAGGGATATCAACCCTTGCCCCGTCGAATGAGGTGCAGGATATTCCACTGAATACCGCTATGCATAACAAAAGAAAACGTCTTTGCAATAACACTTTTTAAATTGTTCCAACAACTCAAACAGGTTTGTTTTACTTTGCATTGATCAGAATCAACGCAGTCCCATCATTCAATCACACCAGAAAAGAACGAAAATAAAATGTACGTATATGCCATCCGCATTCGTCGCTGGGTCCCATCATCACCCGTTAGGTTACTTAACTAACGACAGAGCGGGGACTGGACTAGCGCGGGTGTAAAACATATACAACATCTAATCGTATATAAACCAATATACATAATCGCTCCAGGCGTGATAATATGCAACATTACAGAAAAGTAATAAGCATCACAGAACAATACAGATATCTGGGATCCCCGAGTTTCACAGAGCCGCTGCTGAAACTCGACGTTCCCCTGTCGTGTGGATAGCCTGTGCAATGAAACCTAGACCCCTACGGGTGCGGCAAGTTACCCGCCAAAACCTGAAGCGAGGTAGTCCCCACAGCATAGTGAATGGAACACCTGGCACTTCACGGAATCCGGTAATCTTGGGCACCCCTCCTTGGGTCAACCTGTACCCCCTACGAGTGCGGCGAATAGTCTGCCAATTCTGAAGTGGGGCCCCTCTGCCTCTCAAAGCCATGAGATGCGGACCCGTTGCTTTCCCGAACCCGGCTATCCGTGCATTCCGTCTCGGGGCAAAACCTAGTACAGTAATAAAAAATAGTACAATAGGTACATCGACCGCAACCTGGTCGTGCCCCAAAAGAATATTATACAACAGGCAGTGACGGCAGTCCACAAGTTGGACGCTCGCCCCGCAATATCAAATGTACAAATAAACACAAACTGTACTACCATTGCACACTGCTATCCACCACGACAAATCTGCAACATCACAGCACAACACAGAACATCAACGCGAATGTCACGTTCGCAAACCCGTCTAAAAGAACTATAGCAATTAAACGCGGTTTACCGATCAAATGACATTCCCGGTCGGAGATATAATGTAAGCACTGTAAACTAACGTGTTTAAATTTCGATCGACCAAAGACCAAATTTCAAAAAGTGGGCCCCACTGCTTACTGGTGAACAGTAACAAAACCTGGGCCAAAAATATATATACCAAAAATCACAAAACCCAATACAGAACCCACTGAGAAAATTTGGGAGCACGTGCTCCCCACGTGGCCGCGGAAGCGCGGCCAAACCATGGGTTTGGCCGCCCTTCCGCGGCAACTTGGAGGAGTTACGACCCCAAATTTTGTCGTGGATCTTAGAATTCCCTGCACAGATTTTTAAGACATCCAGAAATAAATTTTGAGACCGTTTAAAATTAACAGAACTGTCGGGCATGGATTTTGTGTTTTTCGATTTTCGGTCGGATCGATGTTTTAAACGCGTTAGCACAAGTAAGTATAGCAAAATGGTGAGGCTCTGATACCACTGTAAGTCTACGCTAGCGCCCCGGCAGTCTACAGACGCCAAAATGCGGAACAAAACTTTTAAACTGGCGCTATCGTATACTTTAACCCGGATCAGCCATTATTGCTAAACTAACAAACTGTAAAGAGTGTAGAATGGTTATACCGAACGATCCGAGTCCTTCGTTCTTCAACCATCATCCCACGCTCCGTTGTGGCTGCTCCGATCTCGTCGATCTCCGATCTCCTCGTCGAGGTGGCACCACATGATCGGTTCTTTAAACGGGCTCCCGCCTCTGACTCGAGGCAACTCGATCGTCAAGTTTGCTAAAAGAGACGACCAAGATTGATGTAGAGAATGAGTAGATGACTTTGTCTCACTTCGTCCAAATCCGTGGACGATCGGTTAATGAAGTTACCGTGGAAATCAGGTGATGGAATGAAATGGACTGTGAAATTCCATACACCGATAAAACCTATCATAATCTTTTCTCTCTAAAATGAAACCAACAAGTGAGAGAGAGAATGAGGAGAGAGAGAGGGCAAGCCAATATAGCAAGAGGGAGGTGACCGTAGGAGAGGGGGGTGACCACAAGAAAGCTTTTCACTTAAAAGATCAAGAAGAAAATATCTTAAGCAATCCAAAACCATTAATAACAAAGCATGAATCACTAAACAGCTCATCATGCATTAATGAACCATTAAATGCATCCACTGAAAACTCAACACCATATAATCCTAGTCACCTCAACTAGAAACTTCTAGAAGATTCTACACTCATCTCAAGAAAAAGATAAATCCGTCTTTAACCGAATGTTAAAAGACGGCTGATAGAAAACTGGAAACTGGCAACTTCCAAAAGTGATCCTGAAACAACTTTTAGGATAACCCCGAAACTGTATAAATATACCCGCATTTGTATTACGACCGAATACAAATGCAACTGAGACAAAGATATTATACCTACTCAATATAATACTCGGATCCGGCTTAAACTAAAGCCGACCAGTATCATCTGCCCGAAAAATAACACGTGCGTAAACGCACGTGCATTTTCCGAACCCTGCCATAAAACCATACGGCCTCTACAACGTTTCGCCCGAACTTGGGAAACTGTCTGTGGGGGACTCTAATGACTCGTCAGCACCCTGGCAGTGGGTTTAACCACAAACCGTCAGCGGCACTAGCAATGCGTAACGGCTGCCCATGGACTGACCTCAAGGGTGGCCGATGAGCGCACTCATCCGGAAAACCCTACTGAGCCTAACAGAGACAATGTATATACAGTCCGGTCCGTTCGTCAATGAGTATCGCATATCCGCCTAGGGGGCTAGCAACGTCAGACCCCTAATAGCAGTATAAGTCGTGTCGGAGTGAAGCCCAATTACACCCTGAGATACTACTGGAGTACCTACCAGTAAATCTCCTGCCATGGCCATGGACTTTGTGTAATGGCTCTCCTAGACACTGCACGACCTCGCCCCCAATACCGGGAGAGACGAATCCCCTGCCGATCCGCTCACGTGCCTCCATATGGCTCGGGACTGTACCCAAAAGCTACCTGTTTGCACAACTCCTTTGAGCCGTGGTAGGGTAGAAATCAAAGCATAGTGGGAACTCACACGAGACAAATGACGACCTCAGGTCGATGAACTAACCTGTACACATGTCACCAGGGAACTGCTATCTGACGATAGGTATAGTACTAACTAGCAGATTCCCGGCGAGTCCTGTCCAGTGTACTCATAACCCAATGAGCACCTGTATACATCTTAGGTGATCCAACTGACACCAGTGGCTTGTGAGACCGGCCACCGCCCCTCGTCGGGGTCTCGACTGTACACACTAGTCTACTCCGGAGTATCGATGCCCTGTCTCGAAACTCCCACGACTAGGGACCGCAATTAAGGATATGCATATAAACTACCCAACTCTCACGTATATGATCGCCATCATACTGTTGGTAGTAAAGCAAGATCCTAAGGGCTCTATCAAAGTGTAACATGCAATCAGTCACCTGAACATGTACACGACTGACAAAGGCAAACCAGATAGCATACTATCATTTCGAGTAAGACTGTCCTACCGGGATAGGTCCTCCGCAATCATTGCAATCACGTACCTGCGATCCAATAATTGACTATGAGGGCACTATCTCCAACAGGTGCAACCACCAAAGTCCATACTTTGTTGGTGTGCATGGATTCCATTTCGGATCTCATGGCATCCAGCCACTTCACTGAGTCACTACTCGTGATAGCTTGCTGAAAACTAGTAGGGTCATCATCATCCATGATGCAATCTTCCCTATCACCATCAATTAGAAAACCGTAGTATCTATCAGGTGGGCGAGAAGTCCTACTAGATCTACGGAGTGGCTGAGGTTCGTCAGGTTCAATTGAAACCTCAGGTTCAACCAAATCATCGGTAATTGTTTATGTATCTGGAATTTCTTCCAGTTCTACCGCATTGCCAACAGTATCATTTGTAAAAAAATCATTTTCTAAAAATGTGGCATACTGAGAAACAAATACCCTTTGTTCCTCCTTATGGCAGAAAAAATATCCATACGAGTGTTTTGGATATCCCACAAATCTACACAAAACCGAACGTGTCACAAGTTTGTCCGGATTCTGCTTTTACAAATAAGCCGGACAACCTCATATCTTAATTCTTTTAAGAGATGGTCTCTTCCCATACCATATCTCATATGGAGTAGTAGACACGGTTTTGGTCGGAACCCTGTTCAATAGATAAATCACAGTCTCCAATGCGTGCCCCCAGAATGATATTGTTAACTCAGCATCACTCATCATAGATCGTACCATATCTAATAGAGTATGATTCCTCCTTTCCGATACACCGTTGTGCTGTGGTGTGTACGGAGAAATGAGCTGAGAGAGAATCCCATTCTCTTTTAGGAAATCTAGAAACTCTGAGCTTATATACTCTCCTCCTCGATCTGATCGAAGTTTCTTGATACTTAAGCCTGTTTGTTTTTTTACTTTAGATTTATACTCCTTGAATTTTTCGAAGGCTTCGTACTTATGTTTCAAGAAGAACACGTTCCCGAATCTCGACAAATCATCAGTGAAGGTTATGAAGTACGAAAAACCACCTCTTGCATGTGTAGACATTGGTCCACATACATCACTATGTATGAGGCCTGAGAGTTCAGTAGCTCTCTCTCCGTGTCCAGTAAACGGAGATTTGGTCATTTTACCCTTGATACAAGACTGGCAAGTCGCATAAGATTTATATTCAAACGGGTTCAAATATCCATCTTTATGTAGCTTGGTTAGTCTTGTTTCATTAATATGACCAAGTCTACAATGCCAAATGAATGCTTCATTTATGTCTGAAACCTTTCTTTTGTTTGCGTGTTGTACGTTAAAAACTGTATGTTGGTTTAGGATGTATATCCCGTTATTTAATGTACCAGACCCAATCAACTCTTTATTTAGTTTAATGTTCATAACATTAAATTGCCATACAAAATTATATCCTGCATTGTCCTGTTGGATATAGTGCCCTCAGAGTCAATTATTGGATCACATGCACGTGATTGCAAGGATTGAGGGAGGACCTATACCGGTAGGACAGTCTTACTCAAGATGATAGTATGCTATCTAGTTTATCTTTATCATCATGTACTGCTTTAGGTGACCTTACAGGTCACTATTACACGTTTATAGAGCCCTTAGGATTCTTGCTTGACGGCCAGAAGTGTGATGGAGATCATATACGTGGGAACTGGGGTCTATAGGCACATCCTTAAAGTGGTGCCTTGTCGTGGGAGTTTTGAGACTGGGCATCGATACTCCATTAGTAGACTAGTGTATACAGTCGAGACCCCAACGAGGGGAGGTGGCCGGTTTCACAAGCCATTGGTGTCAGTTGGATCACCTAAGATGTATACAGGTGCTCATTGGGTTATGAGTACACCGGACATGACTCGCCGGGAATATGCTAGTTGGTATTATACCTGACGTCAGATAGCAGTTCCCTGGTGACATGTGTATAGGTTAGTTCATCGACCTGAGATCGTCATTTGTCTCGTGTGAGTTCCCACTGTGCTTTGATTACTACCCTACCACGGTTAAAAGGAGTCGTGCAAACAGGTTTTAGTTAGGTACAGTCCCGAGCCATATGGAGGCAGTGAGCGGATCGGCAGGGGTTCCGTCTCTCCCGGTATTGTGGGTGAGATCGCGCTGTGTCTAGGAGAGCCATTACACGAAGTCCTTGGTCAAGGCAGGAGATTTACTGGTAGGTATTCCAGTAGTATCTCAGGGTGTTCTGGGCTACACTCCGACACGACTTGTACCTCTTTTGGCGGTCTGACTTTTACCACCCCCCTTGGCCCGCCATGCGATGCTCATAGACGAACGGACCGGACTGTACGGATATTGTCACTGACAGGCTCAGTAGGGTGTCAGGATGAGTTCGCTCATCGACCTCCCTTTTGGTCAATACCTGGTAGCCCGTTACGTACGGCTAGTACCTCTGACGTGCTAGTGGTTAAATCCACAGCAAATGTATTGACGAGTCTTTAGAGTCCCCCCACAGACAGTTTCTCAAGTTTCGGGCGAAACGTTGTAGAGGCCGTATGATATATGGCAGGGTCCGATCATATACATGCAGTAGTGCACGGATCATGATCGGGCAGATCATACTAGTGGGCTTTGGTTTAAGCTGGATCCTAGTATTATATTTGTTGGATTACTTTAGTCTCATCGTATTCGCATTCAGTCGGAATGCGGTTGCAGGTATGTATATACATGTGATGGGTATCCTTGTGATCCGTCACGAGTTTACTTTAGATGTTGCCTTATCTTTTTGCTGTAAACATTTGGGTTAATGTTTGCAAGTGGAAAATGTGAGTGGAAGTCATCATGAAGAGGCACAATCAATTAGGTGACTCATGGTCTCTTTTTTAGCACTAATGTCACTTAATTGATTGATTTGTGTGTTGAATTGATGGATGGAGAGAGAAAGGGCAGCCACATCCTTTTGGGTTAGCTCTTGTATTTTCTAATTCTTGCTCCCATTATCAATTCAACACAAGAAAAGAAAAGAAAAGAGAGCCTCTTCTTCTTCTTCCTCTAGCTTACATCATCCACCAATGGCATCATCTCTAACCTCCATCCATACAATGGATGCAAGAGACAAAGTGATCACAAACATTCTCTACAACACCTTGGACACGTCGGCTAGCACAGTTCGTGCCCGAGTTGCTTCGGATGTGTAAGTGCACGGCGGCGCCCCGGCCGTCAATCCGATGCCGGAATGAGGAAACGAAACTTTTCTAAAAACTAGAAACCGGCACCACCGCGCACTAAAATCCCGGATCGGGCCATTAATCTAACTATAGCAAACTAGAATAAGAGTAGAGAAGCTATACCAAGCGATCCGTGTCCTTCGGTCTTCGCCTCCACTCCGATCTCCTAGCTGAATCTCCGGTCGTCAGCTCCTCGTCGGAACGGGCACCACATCGCCGGGTTCTTTTACGGGCTCCCGCCTCTGGACCGAGGCAACTCGGGCACGAAGTTGGCGAGCCGTCGTGCCCAAGAAATGCTGTAGGCTAAGTGTAGAGTACCTATGTCTCATGGGGTTTAAAGTTGCCTTGATAGTGGAGAAGAAGATGTGAAAAATGAACTTTGGGATTTTTGAAGCAAGCATATGAGTGTGAATCATTTCTCTCCCAAATGATAATTTCCCCACCTCAAGAAAACGAACCTTTTTTTTTCTCTCATGAAGTGGCCGGCCCCTCTAAATGGTGGAGAAAAAATGAATTTTCAAGAGAAGAAAAGAAATGATAATCATAGAATAAAGTCACACCCATTTCACCTCTCAATCCTTTCACAAATCCTTTCTCATAAATGCAAAACAAGTGATGCAAAAGGAATCTCATGATGAAGCCACAAATCCAAATAACCCCCTCCATAAATGGTAATTTGCACAACTGCAAATAACCCCCTCCATCGATAAATTCCGGTCGTGAAGGAACAAAGGAAAACTGGCCGGAACGAAATGCAAACTGGAAACTTCAGAAAACTGATCCCATAATAAATTACAGGAAAAACCCCGCGACTGCATATACATGCTTGCAATTGTATTCCCACTGAATACGAATACAAAAAGACAAAATTTACACTGTACAAAACTAGGATCCGGCTCAAACCAAAGCCCGCTAGTATAATCCGTCCAATCACGATCCGTGCAATACCGCACGTATCTGATCGAACCCTGCCATATCTCCATACGGCCTCTACAGCGTTTCGTCCGAAACTTGAGAAAACGGTATGTGGGGGACTCTAAAGACTAGTCAATACTTTCGTTGTGGATTTAACCACTAGCACGTCAGAGGTATTAGCCAATACATAACGGGCTACCAGGTATTGACCAAAAGGGACGTCGATGAGCGAACTCATCCTGACACCCTACTGAGCCTGTCAGTGACAATATCCGTACAGTCCGGTCCATTCGTCTATAAGCATTGCATGGCGGGCCTAGGGGGTTGGTAAAAGTCAGACCCCCAAAAGCGGTACAAGTCGTGTCGGAGTGTAGTCCAGAACACCCTGAGATACTACTGGAATACCTACCAGTAAATCTCCTGCCTCGGCCGAGGGCTTTGTGTAATAGCTCTCCTAGACACAGCGCGACTTCACCCCTAATACAGGGAGAGACGAACCCCTGCAGATCCGCTCACTGCCTCCATGTGGCTCGGGACTGTACCCAACTAAAACCTGTTTGCACGTCTCATTTGAGCGTGGTAGGGTAGTAATCAAAGCACAGTGGGAACTCACACGAGACAAATGACGATCTCAGGTCGATGAGCTAACCTGTACACATGTCACCAGGGAATTGCTATCTGACGTCAGGTATAAGACCAACTAGCATGTTCCCGGCGAGTCCTGTCCGGTGTACTCATAACCCAATGAGCATCTGCATACATCTTAGGTGAACCAACTGACACCAGTGGCTTGTGAGACCGGCCACCGCCCTCCGTCGGCGTCTCGACTGTATACACTAGTCTACTCTGGAGTATCGATGCCCTGTCTCGAAACTCCCACGACTAGGGACCTTTTAAGGATGTGCTTATAGACCCCAGCTCCCGCGTATATGATTGCCCTCATACTGCTGGTAGTCAAGCAAGAATCCTAGGGGCTCTATCAACGTGCAATAGCGACTCATAAGGTCATCTAAAGCAGTACACGATGATAAATATAAACCAGATAGCATACTATCATCTTGAGTAAGACTGTCCTACCGGTATAGGTCCTCCCTCAATCATTGGAATCACGTGCCTGTGATCCAATAATTGACTCTGATGGCACTATCTCCAACAATCTCCCACTTGCACTCAAGGCTAATTATTGCGATGTCGCATACTCACAGCCCGTGTAATACCGAACACCCAACTCCTCTACCAGTCAGTCTCACAAAGCTCGTTTGCGAAACTATTGCGTTCGAGGAATAGCCTCAGTGAGTGGATCCGCTGTGATGTTTCTTTCTATGTCTCTCTTTATCTCAAGTTCGCGGAGAAACCCATCTCCCGAAATGAGAAATACCTGTCTTAGAATATGTTTGGATGTCTGATGGGACCTAGTTCATAAGTGAACTCTAAATCCAAAGTTCTTAGACTGTATCGTCAACTGAAATCAATCAGCATCCTGCGCCATACCTCCATCAGTATCCGCCTGGACCACCTGTCCAAAATACTGTCCCTCGTTAGAGGGAAAACCATAACTCTGACAGCCACTCTGCCATCCAGGTCACCTTGGAAGCCTGGAATGATAACTATCTCCCAAAGGAGGCAGCCGTTATCATTTCCCTAGAACATCCACTTATGTTCTAAAACTGCTTCCGAATGTTTCTCCAGGATTGGATCAATATCAACTCACTGCATCTCGTGCAAAAACAACATCTGGTGTGGTACTTGACATCTCATGATTGACTCAATTGCCTAAGCAAGTGATCTGCCAATCATGCACATCCCTCTCCCCTTTAGTCTGTAAGACACCTTTAGAGAGGGTGACTCCATCACACGCAGGTACACCACCGTGCCAGGAGTCGTCCATTTTAAAACATTTTCAGAATGCTGTCTAAGTACCCAGATTGGGACACTTCCCAAATCTAGATCTAAAACCATAGATCTAGTAACCAGAATGTCTGATATAATATCCAATTCCCATGTGGAGAAACCACTGTGTGGCAACCAAAGTATAACCGATCGTAGTATAGGAATATCACCTCCTACTCTGTGCATGTCATCCAAATACCAGGACATCATACCCTACTACCTTCTTAACAGATCCATCCCCTATTCTGATGAAGTCAAACCCATGACTGTCACATCAGAAATAGATGATCTATCTCCGCTATATCTGCTTTAGTCTATAAATAAACATAAGCCACTTGTCCACCATGCTTCCGCTGCTCCCACTGACTACGACAACCCTCTGGCAGAGTCATATACATACACTTCTAAATCTTGTTTAGAACGACGCTATACCCATCCTCCTGTCGGGTCTCACAGTCTGGAACAACAGCATTGGCAAGTCTGGGTAAACAATAACCTCCCTGTCACCGTCCTTGAGGCTACCGAAGTACCTCTCGAGCGCCTGAGGTTACCCACCATATCTGCGGAGTGGCTAATGGAATGTCAAACCAGATTGAATCTTTAGGTTCTTATTAAATTTTCTGTAATCGTTTGCGGTTCTGGAATCACTTCCTGTTCTACCATACTCCCACTACTGTTTTCTGAAAAAATCCATTTTTATTAAAACTGGGCGAGTTAAGAACAATATCACTATTGATCTTCCTGATGGTAGAAAGTCAACTCTCGTCATAGCCTGGGTCAACCCACAAACAGCCATTACAGAAACGTGCCTTGAGTTGTCCAGTGTCTGGTTTTAAGCATAAGCCGGACAACTCCCCGTACATTAACATCGTTAAGATATGAACTGTTCTATATCCAATATAGAAACAGAGGCACTTATTTAATTATACCATATTCAAATCATGCAGCTGTCTCCAGTGCATGTCAACTAAATGGAAGGAGGCCGATCAACGTTACTCAACTTAGGAATTCTTCCAATTATGAGTAACCTGAAAGAGAAGCAAGTTCTCTTAATCATTACTATCATCTGAATACCATACATAAGTATCTACATCTTCGATCACCTTGAAGAATCCCGATACTTGCAACACCTGGTTCTCTACTTTATTCATATACCTATAACTTCTCAAAACATGCCCTTGTATTTCTACGAAACACATGTCTAAGAACTAGAGAAGTCATAAGTAAACAGACACTACTACAAATAAGGGTTGCCCCTACGGATAAATCGGTAGGGGCAACCCACTGCCCCTACGGATATATACGTAGGGGCGAAAAAAGACCCCGTAGGTGCAAAGTCCGTAGGTGCAAGTTGAGGCCCTGAACTTGCCCCTACGGACAAATTTATGCCCCTACGGATACCTCGGTAGGTGCTATAGCCCCTACGGAGTACCCCGTAGGGGTAATAAAATCATATATTTAATTTTTTTTTGAATATATTGTATATACCTACGGATATACCCGTAGGTCCTATTTAGACCCCTACGGATACATCCGTAGGGGATATAAACTTGCCCCTACGGATTGACCCGTAGGGGCCACTCCCAACACACTGCACTGAGATCGGGGGGAAAATATCAGGAAACCTGATATTTTGCCCCTACGGATAAATACGTAGGGGATAAACAGTGTCCCCTACGGACATATCCGTAGGGGCACCCCCAACACCCTGCACTGATATCTGGTGGGAAAATATCAGGTTTCCTGATAGTTTGCCCCTACGGATAACGCCGTAGGGGCAACATATATACCTACGGATTAATCCGTAGGTACATATTGTCTGTATTTTTTTTTTAAAATGGGCTGCTAGATTTTTTCCCGCCCTGTGCACAATACTATATACATCAATCAAATCATATATTGCAGTATTCATAATCACATCTCACGCATATATATAATATACAAAAGAAATCCAAAAACTGAATATGATATAAATACAAACCAATATCAATATCGTTTCAAAATGTAGTACAATGTGATATAAATAAATACATGTTTCAAAAAATAAGAACCAAAAAGCTACCCTAGTTCGGTCCAGCTCCACCTCCGAATAACGTTAAAATAACGCGTGCCTGCTCCTCGGTAAATACACTCTCCAATGCTACATATAAGGGAGTCTGAGCGGCATGTGGAGCTGGCGTTGTGGTCTGCGCAGCCGCCGTCGAGATAGTCGCTTGCGGAGCCGTGGCTGCGGGAGTCTGAGTGGGCGGTGGAGCTACAGGAGCTGTCTGCGGAACCGCAGCCGATGTAGTGGCTTGCGGAGCCGCAGCCGAAGGAGATGCATGTGGAGGCTCGGCCGATCTACCCTGTCGCGTCTGGACATAACGTGTGTAAGAAGTGTGTAAGAACTGTGTATTATTCGAATTCGTTTCATTATTAAGTTATTTCGAAACCCTGTTTGGATATCTAGTTTGGAAAAGCGTTTATTTTAATTACATATGTATGTATGATTAATCAAACTTAATTCTAAAACCAAATAAGCTCATGCTACGTACTAATTATGGATATGTTGATATGTATATAATATGAAATGAGATTTTACTATAAAGTAGTATACATACCAGCATCTCCTTCAACTCCTGAACGGTGGCCCTCAAGCTATCCAGTTCCTGATGGACATGCCGGCCACTGGAGACGGAGGAAGTAACCGCCGGGGTGGAGTCCAACCTCATATGGGCCCTGCTAGGGCCCAATCCCCGTCCTCTCTCCCTACCTCCGTGGTGCCCTCCGTGTGCGGCGTACAGAACTGGGGTCAGCAGCCTCGGATCGTTCTGTCCGGTAAAATCGATCCCCGAGGCCTGGGCCTGCTCAACCACCCGCTCCTACACCCACATTAAGCAGTAAAGTATAAGTATAAAATTTAAACTTGAACCTTCCAAAACTAAAATTTCAAATTTGGGTAGAAAAAATATTAACACTTACGCAGTACTCCTGGGTAGGGACGTCGGGACATCGAAGCTCGCCCGTGGCGGGATCTGTCGAGGTGCCGTGGACGGCAAGATATGCGGACAGCACGCTCGGTGTACCACCTGACCCCACGGTCCGAGATGTCTGCAATATTAGAAAGTAACACTTAATATTAGAAATATTAGAGAATAACTCTTAATATTGCAGAATATTAGAGAATAACTCTTAATTTACCGATAACTCTATGGCTCGAGTAATGTTCCTCGAGCCACCTGTGTAAGTGGGGCGACCCCTCTTCGCCGACTTCCTGTTCTCCGTATTCTGAGCGGCCTGTTTCTATACAACGCATTAACATTTAGTTTTCTAATTAAGAAACACAAAGGAATAAATTATATCATAAATAATGAATTAAATTTAAAATACATACTTATTTGCGTTCGGAGTCGAAATAAGAGCACAATAGAGGCCATGTCTCTACGTCGACTCTCGCAAACGCCGGAGTAGATAGGAGGGCCGCTCTCTCTGCCTCGGGGGTCGCTATCCACTGGGAGTAGCAGTCGGCCTTCAGCTCATTCATGTTGTATCGGACCTTGGCCTGCATGTTCTTCATCAGGCCATTGTACAGAGCATGAAGGTCGAGCACCCTCCCCGGGTGATCAGGGTCGGCTACAGGCTGAAAATCGTAATCCAACTGAAAATACAAAAAAAAACATTGTTATTAGATTGCAAGTGTTAATAATAAATATATTGGATAGATGAAATGAAAATATATATTAATACATACCCGAGCCTGTTCAAAGAAGAGGGCGAATGAGCGCTGGTGCTGCTCGCCCCACTCAACGTGAAGTGGATAGTTCTTCACGATCCGGCTCTCGTCCCCCAAATACCGGCCGAAACTCTCGGCATGAGGACCGGTATAGCGATAGTCAAGGGTAAAAAATAGGGGGAATACTGCCTCCCCCCTAGCTCTATCAGGCCTCAGCCTATGGGACTGATTCGGGCCTCGAGTCCCCCTCTGGGGATGGAGAGGCCCTGCGTCTGCACGAAATATCAAGACAATCAATAATAAGACAAAGTTGTATTAAGAAATCAAGGTTAAACAAAAATTCAAGTGTGATATATACCTCCGGTGAATAGCGCACGAGCCTGGGCCCGAGCAGCAGCACGAGCGGGACGATAGTTCCTCCGGTAAGGAACAACCGGGGTCTCGGACCCGGACGCATCCCCTCCAACTATAAAATAAACATCGACGCTAAATCTCCATGAAGTTCATATTTATTCTATAGAGCATATGTAAAATAAATAAATATTTTAAATTTATTCATACTAACCTGCAGACGATGCGGAGGGTATGGAAGCGGCAGGAGTGGCCCCTGTGGAAGGTGTGGACGCACCACCTATAATTAGACAATTAAAAATAGATTTTATAAGTAATTGCAAAAAGAATGTGTAGATCAATAATATAACGTTCTAAATCAATATGCATGCACTATAGGACATATAAAAATACCCGCAGGAGCGGTGGTGCCACCACCTACAGCTAGACAATAATAAAAATTGCTAAGTAAGAGCAAAAGGAATGTGTATATTTATGATATAGCATTCTAAATCAATATACATACACTATATGATATATAAACATACCTGGAGGAGCGGGGGTGGCCTCTGTCCCAGATGTGGACGCATCACCAACAACTAGACAATCAAACATTGACAATATAAGTAATTTTGACATAAACATGCATGAATATCTGTAATATTACATTCAAAATGGATATGCGTGCAGTATACCTGGAGGTGTGGCCAAATCAACACGGAAGGAGGCATCCGAAGGGGTCTCCGATCTGGGTGCAAGACCGGCCCTCTGAAGCTCCCTACGGAGCTCTCCGGGCGGCAGAACCGCTCTGCCTCTGCCTCTGCCTCTGCCGCGGCTGGAGCTCCTGCCGCCCCTCGCTGCTCCCGACATCGTCATCAAATCTAGATAAACGGTTCGTGGACGCATTAGACAATCATTAAAAGTATTGACTATATATGATCTAGAGCGTAAAATGTGAAGTAATAATATAACATTACTGATAACCTTTTTCGTTTCGTGGGCGCATCATACATATCTACTTGGATTTCATCGTCGATGTCATTTCTAACCCACGTAACTTCATGATCGGTCGAAGACAACCCGTCCTTCGAAACAGACGGTCGTAGCACTTTAAGCCTTCTCTCTTCTTCGTCCTCATCGCTGTCCTCGTATTCTGGGACATCGTAGACATCTCTAGGTTTCCATCGGCATACAACACTCCACCCCGGATGCTTCAAACACTGTGAGTAGTATACTTGGAACGCTTGGTTCGGAAAGATAAACGGATCGTCCTGACCGTAAAATCGAAGTGTGTTCACACTGGTCAATCCATATTCATCTTTCCAGGTCCCAAGACTGCTTCTCCACCTGTCTGTATCGGTTCGCGGATCGTACCAAGTACAGTGGAATATATAAAAGGGTTCTGATCGTCCGGGATAGTGGATGCCGAGTATACAATTTAAGTACCCATAGTAAATCACACCGTCCGATCCTACCGTCGCAATCCCACTATTCTGAGTGATTCTAGATGTTTCTATGTCCTTAACTTCGAATTTGTATCCAAGGACACCAAATCCTTTGTAATGTGCAACCTCCATACTAGGAAATTGAGCTAAACATCTTGAATCACTCTCAAATGATGCAGACAAGTTCGGATCGTGGATCTAACAAAACAAATTTTACGATAAATACATAACGATACAAGTTTAGATTAAAACTGATAGCAATAAAATGTAATTCGAATAACTTACATGCTCTGTGACCCAATCACAAAAATTATCCTGATGGTATTTTTCCAAACGCTCTTCGTTCCAATCAGGATGCCCCTCACGTACCTCGTTAAAATGAGTTCTGTTTTCGACAAATAATTGTGACATTAATATTATGTCATTTCATACACACACAAACACAGATATAACAATTAATCCAAAAGAACTTACTCTCTAATTTATTCAAGACATACGCAATTAAGCATGATAAACCGGTATATCTTGTTGATAAACATAGTGTCTACCCTCTTATACTCGGCTTTACCATATGGCCCGTCTTGAATTCTTCGTGGTCGGTTAAGCCTTGTCTCAATGTTCTCGTCCAGATAGCGGGAACAAAATGTGGTTGCTTCATCAAGAAGATAACCTTGCATGATAGAACCCTCTGGTCGATTTTTATTGCGTATATACTTCTTAA
Source organism: Agapanthus africanus (assembly GCA_030015575.1). Taxonomy (NCBI): domain Eukaryota; kingdom Viridiplantae; phylum Streptophyta; class Magnoliopsida; order Asparagales; family Amaryllidaceae; genus Agapanthus; species Agapanthus africanus. The sequence continues at coordinate 533,988,945 of CM057339.1, forward strand.
GAGTGTAAAGGTACCTAATGAGAATATGTTGAATAAATAAACACGGGCATACATGACAAAAATAAATTTATAAATTGCGCGAAACGAAAAATTTAACGTACCTCTCGACGGGATACATCCATCGTATTGTACCGGTCCGGCTAATTTCGCCTCAGTTGCAAGATGAACCGTCAAGTGTTTTATGATATCGAAGAATGACGGTGGGAAAATACGCTCAAACTTGCAAAGTATCAACGCAATAGAATTTTCTAGTTTATCCAGCGTCGCAACCTCCAGCGTTTTAGCACACAACTCCCTGAAAAAACAACATAGGTCGTTGATTACTAGACCAACCGAGTCGGGGAGAGAAGTCCTGAGGGCTAATGGAAGAAGGTGCTCCTCGATAACATGGTGGTCATGACTTTTCAGCCCATCGATCTTGCCCTTCACAATTTTTATTTTCTTGCTGAATGATCCTGAGAAACCTGTGGGGACTTTCAAATCATGCAACACCTGCAGGAATCTTTTCTTCTCCGGTTGTGACATATGATAAGCGGCATTGGGAAGTACAAACTTTCCCGGTTTACCCGCTACCGGTTTAGGGTGCAGTTCACTTCTTATTCCCCACTCTTGTAGATCCATCCGGGAATTCATGTTGTCTTTCCATTTCCCGTCTTTACACAGAAGCAAGTTAAGTATGTGCTCTGATACTCCCTTATCTATATGCATGACGTCCAGACAATGACGTACTGAATTTGTAGACCAGTACGGAAGCTCGAAGAAAATGCTTAACTTGTTCCAATATTGTGGTTTGACCTGTCTCGTCGGATCCATCCCGAAGGTCACGTTATTGTAACCATCCCATTTAGCAGTCACGTCCTCTCCGGACAATAGGGATGGAGGCCCAAGAAGCTCCTGATGACCATCAAAGTGAACCGTGTCTAACCTATAGGGGTGGTCTGGAGGCAGAAAACGTCGATGGCCGCAATAACAAACCTTCCTGCTAAAATTCAAAAATTTTGATGTTGTGTGTTCATGGCACTGAGGACATGCTTTGTGACCATGTACGGACCAACCTGAAAGCATTCCATACGCAGGAAAGTCATTAATTGTCCACATTAAAGCCGCACGCAGTATGAAGGTTGTATTTGTGTTTGAATCATATGTCTCACACCATCAATGAACAAAGTTTTCAGCTCCTCAATCAGAGGTCGGAGATAGACGTCGATATTGTTCCCCGGTGAGTTTGGTCCGTCGATAAGAAGAGGCATCATAAAGTATGATTGGTCCATAGCCAACCAAGGCGACAGATTATAAATTATCATTACAACGGGCCATGTACTGTGACTTCCAGCCATATAGTTGAATGGGCAGAAGCCATCGGCAGCCAGTCCGAGCCGTACATTGCGAGGATCGCTACTGAATATTGCGTGCCTCCTATCGAAATCCTTCCATGCTGGTGAATCTCTTGGATGGCTCATTTTTCCATTTTCGCTTGGAGGAGCACGGTGATGCCAAATCATTGCCTCGGCTGTTTTCTTACACCTGAATAGCCTCTGTAGCCTCTGTGTTATGGGAAAATATCGTGCTATCTTCACAGGTATATCAGGCTTCTTATCAGAATCTTTCGGCTTATACCTGGCCTCTCCGCATGTTGGACACTCTTTCAAATCTGAATTCTCTTTCCGGTACAACACGCAATTTTTAGGACATGCTTGAATCTTCTCACACTTTAGACCCAAATCAGACATCATTTTCTGGGCTTCGTACCAGCTTTCGGGCACATTATTTCCCGGAGGCATAGAATCTTTCAAGAACGAAAGAAGCATTGTGAATGACTTGTTGCTCTATCCATTTAGGCACTTAATTTGGAAAAGTTGGACGAACCATAAGAGGGTGGAATACTTCGCATTCTCATAAATTGGTTTCCTAGCATCATTCATGAAATTTTCATATTTATCCGCACGCGGTCCTTGACCGGAAGGAATGTCATCTTCGGTACGAATAGATTCACCTAGGACAGCCTCTACCATATCCTCCATTTCTTCTGATGGAAATAAATCTCCGTATCCTGCCGTATTACCGAATTCTTCTTCTTCTCCTGCCGCATTATCGTGTTCTCCTTCTTCTACCGCAGTACTGCATTCTTCTCCTTCCCCGTGATATTTCCAAGTTGAATAAAGTCTAGTAAACCCATGTTTTACAATATGAAGCTCTGCCAATTCTACCTTCTGCCAGTACTTATTGCCACATCTATCGCATGGACAGAGAATCTTCTCTATTATGATCTTATTATGTGCTCGTGCAAATTCAAGGAAAGCAGCAACTCCTGCGACAAACTTAGGTTGCATACGTTGTTTCCAATCCACATACATCCAGTCCTTAACTCTGACGTACTCATGGGCCATGTTAGACTGAATAACATATAAATTGTAGGTTATGCTGACTATATTGAGAAATATAAGAACGGGATAGTTACTGACAAAGGAGAAAATCCATGTATATGCTTTGTGTGTGCGTTTGTCGTTGAAAAGAATAAATTATCGCACGTTATGTTGACCGATAGACGGGGACTAAGTGGCGCTTTTAGTTTCATATATGGGTATCGATGGGAATATGAAGGTTTCATATTATCATATATTGGTTTTAACCCGAACATCACGAATCGCTCTCTGATTATGCGTTTGTATGTATGTGTTCCGGCTGTCGGGGGTAGGCTTCTATCCCATTAAGAATGTATAGAGCGAACGCCCATCACTTGTGCTTTCAACCGTTTCGAGTAAATTTCGGCAGCACCTCCCCGCTGTTCTCCGAGTACACTGTAATAGAATAGATAATCATTTCAAAGCTGTGAAACAACGTTGAAATGAACATCTAATCTATCTTTGTACACGGAGAACCAGCGGAAAGATACCGACGAAATATCTCGAAACGGATGAAAACACAAGTGAATGAAGGCGTTTGCTTTATACATTCTTAACTTGTCCACACGGGACAAATCTATGGGTTACCATACGATTGAATTTTCTCGTCGCGTAGACTATACGACGGTTGTTAGTATCGAGCTATACTGTCCGATATTTAACAACCTTCGTATAGTTCTAGGTCACGACGAGCATCGCACGTATGTTAACCGATAGACGGGGACTAAGTGGCGCTTTTAGTTTCATATATGGGTATCGATGGGAATATGAAGGTTTCATATTATCATCGAGTATCATATATTAGTTTTAACCCGAACATCTCGAATCGCTCTCTAATTATGCGTTTGTATGTATGTGTTCCGGCTGTCGGGAGTAGGCTTCTATCCCATTAAGAATGTATAGAGCGAACGCCCATCACTTGTGCTTTCAACCGTTTAGAGTAAATTTTGGCAGCACCTCCCCGCTGTTCTCCGAGTACACTGTAATAGAATAGATAATCATTTCAAAGCTGTGAAACAACGTTGAAATGAACATCTAATCTATCTTTGTACACGGAGAACCAGCGGAAAGATACCGACGAAATATCTCGAAACGGATGAAAACACAAGTGAATGAAGGCGTTTGCTTTATACATTCTTAACTTGTCCACACGGGACAAATCTATGGGTTACCATACGATTGAATTTTCTCGTCGCGTAGACTATACGACGGTTGTTAGTATCGAGCTATACTGTCCGATATTTAACAACCTTCGTATAGTTCTAGGTCACGACGAGCATCGCACGTATGTTAACCGATAGACGGGGACTAAGTGGCGCTTTTAGTTTCATATATGGGTATCGATGGGAATATGAAGGCTTCATATTATCATCGAGTATCATATATTGGTTTTAACCCGAACATCTCGAATCGTTCTCTAATTATGCGTTTGTATGTATGTGTTCCGGCTGTCGGGGGTAGGCTTCTATCCCATTAAGAATGTATAGAGCGAACGCCCATCACTTGTGCTTTCAACCGTTTCGAGTAAATTTCGGCAGCACCTCCCCGCTGTTCTCCGAGTACACTGTAATAGAATAGATAATCATTTCAAAGCTGTGAAACAACGTTGAAATGAACATCTAATCTATCTTTGTACACGGAGAACCAGCGGAAAGATACCGACGAAATATCTCGAAACGGATGAAAACACAAGTGAATGAAGGCGTTTGCTTTATACATTCTTAACTTGTCCACACGGGACAAATCTATGGGTTACCATACGATTGAATTTTCTCGTCGCGTAGACTATACGACGGTTGTTATTATCGAGCTATACTGTCCGATATTTAACAACCTTCGTATAGTTCTAGGTCACGACGAGCATCGCACGTATGTTAACCGATAGACGGGGACTAAGTGGCGCTTTTAGTTTCATATATGGGTATCGATGGGAATATGAAGGTTTCATATTATCATCGAGTATCATATATTGGTTATAACTTGAAAAACGTGCCGTTGAAACAAGTTATTGTTCTCCACCTTGCACTCTCTTAACAATGGTACATGCATTAAACATGTAGAGCTATCTATAACAACTCTAAAGTTTCACCTGTTGGGTTCAACAAAAAGGTTTTTGATATAACAAACAAAATCTTCCTCAATTTTTCCCTTGAATCGATGTGAAATTAAAAGTGTCCATATGACACAATGGATATATTTTCTACACAAAAGGAAAAAGGCAAACAATAGTAAAGCAATTGTAATTCTATCAAGTATCCATACTGAAAAGGAGTAAATAGCAAACTAAAAATTAATCACTAATGAAAAACAAACAAAAGTGCTTATTATTATACTTCAGAGGTTATAAGTGCTTGATCCCCATAGTACATAGGCTGTATCCGCAATTAACCCTTTTCTATATACTTGAGTGTATAGAATTTCTAAATGTTACACACGGTTTTTCTAAATCCAATTCTTTCCTTTCACTACAAAACCCTTTATATTTTCTAATAGGTACCAAGAACTTTCAAAGTTTTTGGATATGCACAAAAAGAAAGTATCGCCAATATGATTAACATAACCCAAATGACTTTGACCCATTACATATAAATGTCATGGTCTTTCAATATTTATCAAACAAATACCATAGACTTTGTTTGTTACAAATAAATACCATGAAGTTTTAACGTTTCACATAATTTTCATAGATTTTGTTGTTTACAAATACATACCATTGACCTCCAACGTTTTCCAGATAAATACCATGAATTTTGTTGTTTACAAATAAATACATGAACTTTCAGCGTTTTTTAGATAAATCCCATAGACTTTCATGGACCATTTTCTCCTATAAAAATCATGGACTGTGTTATTCACAAATAAACAGTATCGACTTTCACTATTTTCCAGATCAATCCCCTAAAATTTCACCTTTTTAAGCCTAACCCAGCCCCAGCCGAACCCCAACCCAACACCAAACCCTAACCCGGCCTAACCTTAACCCCAACCCAGCCCCAGCCGAACCCCAACCCAACACCAAACCCTAACCCCAACCCAGCCCCAGCCGAACCCCAACCCCAACACCAAACCCCAACCGAACCCTAACCCTAACCCTAACCCCAACACCAGTCGAACCCCAACCGATCGAACCCGTACCCTAACCCTAATCCTAACCCTAACCCCAACCGATACCTATCCCTAACCCTCATTGCTACCCAAACATCATTAAAATAATGTTTAACTAACCTGTAGGCTAGGCGGTGGAGGAGACGACGGAGACGCAATCGGCGACGACGAGGGCGGTGGCGACGACGAGATCACTGCAGGCGGTGGCGACGACGATTCGGCCGGCGGTGGCGACGACGAGATCACTGCAGGCGGTGGCGACGACGATTCGGCCGGCGCTGGCGATGACGAGAACGGCGATCGGCGGGAACGTCAAGGTTTGGGGATTTGGGTTCGCGCGCAACGATAAAGGGAATAAGAAATAATCAGCGTAGGGATCGATCACTTAAATCGCTATTTAGATGCCCCTACGGATATACCCGTAGGTGCTTGGTTTGCGCCACCGTAGGGGAAAAAAACACTTTAAGATTTAATAAATTTTAAATAAATATTGAACGACCGTAGGGGCAACCACTTTGCCCTACGTATTAATCCGTAGGGCCAAACTTTTATTGCCCCTACGGATGATATTATCCGTAGGGGCAACCCCTTATTTTACTAGTGAGAATATAGTACGAGTACCAACCCTTCTGTCCTAATGGACACTGGACAACATACAATACTCTGTATAAGTCCACTGAGTCCAATAACACAATCCCTGTGTGTCGTAGGTTGAAAACTGTACTTATGGTTAAGAAGAATTACACCGCTGTTCAATGCTCCATACCTAACCATCCACTGATATAGGTAAATCTCATAGACATAATTTCAAAAGGGTATATCTCACTCTATAAAAATAGACGTACAGATATATCAATTTGAAATTGGTGCGTAACAACGGATAATCAAAACCAAATATTTACCGTCCGGTAAACAACATAGGTGATTTCCTCAAATATCACCAATTACAACGAATTCCGATATAATGAGGATGATCACCTAATTCTGAATAACTTACTCCCACTCATCATCTGTAAAACCATACAGATATGATAATCATGCCTGGTAAATACATACCCTGGAGCAAGTGTCTAATTAGGAAATCAGTTTTCTTTTAACAGTACACAGTGAAACTGAAATATTGAAATGTTTCGATGGGGTATCCGGGTATTCCTAGTAATGCCTCTTCCATTATCCAGATTTACAACTATAACCGTATATCTCTTTGCCATCTCTCCAAATCCCTTTATATGTCTTTAGTCATTACCTTCTGTACACCCCTTTAGGCCAAATGGTTTTCTTCTTTCCCTACCGTTCGGCACCAGCCTATGGTTTGGAAGAAGACTATCCAATAAGCATAATAGGTGTACTGTCCTAATCCTAGGAGCACTCGCAATGCGAGAGAAGGTGCAGATAACAGACAACCGAATAAAACCTTATTCTTATTTCTCCTGAACCAGAATCCATCCCCGAACTGAAACAAGTTCCTTTTGAGTTCGTATATAACCATACGATAGAGTATCCAATAAACTGTGGATCTTCGTAGTGACACGGAGTGTTCTGGAGAAATAAAAAGGTGATATAGGATTGGCGAAGAAATACTTGGTTTGGTCGTGAATAGCAGTCGCAGTTTACTTTGCCCTCTTACTAATCCCTTTATATGTCCTCACTTAATACCTTCTGTACACCGTTTAGGCTAATTGGTTTTCTTCATTCCCTACCGGTTGGCACCTGCCTATGGTTTGGAAGAAGACTATCCAATTTGCGTAATAGGTGTACTGTCCTAATCCAAGGAGCACTCGCAACCTGAGAGAAGGTAAAAGGAAAAGACAACTGAATAGTCCTATTCGTTTTCTCCAGAATCAGAAACCATCCTCGAATAAATTCCTTCGAGTTCGTATATAACCATACGATGGTTTTATCCAATGGAAGTGGACGTTCGTAGTAATACGGGGTGTCCTGGAGAAAAGGGTAAAAGTAGGAGTGGCAATGAGGTTTGCAACTCTGACAATCCAAAAGTCGGTGTTGTAAGAAGGTTCGGTTAACTTGGTCACTGGGTCATAGTCAAGGGTCGGTCCTTGGTCGCTGCCAAAGTGCGAGAGAAAAGAAACACTCAGCGTGCACTCTAACCTAGATCAGAATGGTTATCACTTTATCTAATCAGGAAACCTCCCACTGTACCGTCAAATTCTCCTCCAAACCTAAAAGAAGAATTAGTCGGGATCAAACCAACTCCTCAGTGGGAATTGGGATCCAACTATCATCGCATGTTAATGTGACGGAATCCGCTCACGTATCACACTCCAGAAGGTATGCGCATATCTGGCAATTTTCAGTTTCTTTAGAAACTCCCGATGTGGATTTTTACCCCATGCTCTTATGACCTTGACTTTAGCCAACATATCATAAGTCACATGTCAAGTTCTACCCGTCATTCTCCAGGTTAATTTGAACCCACCCGTACCTACCCTTGACTTTGGCCAAAATAGTAGTACGACTGTCCCAAACCAACGCATCTATCTATGCTGCATATGAATACCCAATAGCTACCAATCACTGTGCCTTGACTTTGGCCAACATACACAGCTTGAATACTTATTGACTATCCATATGAAACGACGGAGGGCTACGAATGGTTTCTGGCGAAAACCTTTAACGTAATGAACTTGATATCGTTGATGGAACCGGATAGCTTTTTAAAAATATAGTGACGAAAACTTTTGCTAAAGAGGTCACCCCAGGTGAAGGGATCTCGGCTCTTTCCCCATAGAATGAGGTGCAGGATATTCCAACTGATTACCACGATGCAAAGCAAAAGTAATCGGCTATAGTGAAGTTATTGCCCTGACGCAAACTTCTGTCCAAGGGGTCACTCCCGGTGAAGGGATCTCGGCCCTTGCCTCATCGACTGAGGTGCTGGATATTCATAACCGAATACCACTGTGCAAAACAAAAGAGAACGCCCTTGCAATAACAGCTATTTGAAAAATTGTTCCAACAACATCAGAATAGGTTTGTTTAGCTTGCATTGATCCGAATCAACGCAGTCCCATAAATTGATCACACCAATAAAGAACGAAAATAATGATGTGCGTATATGCCATCCGCATTCGCCACTGGGTCCCATCATCACCCGTTAGGTTACTTAACTAACGACAGAGCGGGGACTGGACTCGCGCGGATGCAAAACATATACAACATCTAGTAGTATATATATCAATATATATTATTCGCTCAAGGCGTGATAAAATCAACATCACTGAAATGTAATAAGCATCACAGAACAATACAGATATCTGGGATCCCCGGGTTTCATAGAGCCGCTACTGAAACACGACGTTCCCCTGGTCGTGTGGATAGCCAGTGCAATGAAATCCTAGACCTCTACGGGCACGGCAAGTTACCCGCCAAAACCTGAAGCGAGGCAGCCCCCTTCATCAACGTGAATGGACCACCCAGCACTTCACGGAATGCGGTAACTTAGGCACCCCTCCTTGGTTCAACCTGTACCCCCTACGAGTGCGGCGAATAGCCCGCCAATTCTAGAGTGAAGCCCCCTCTGTCTTAAAGCCATGAGATGCGGGCCCATTGCCTTCTAGAACCCGGCTATCCGTGCACCCCACCGTGGGGTAGTCCTAGTACAGAAAGTAAAATATATACAACGGGTACATCGACCTCATCCCGGTCGTGGCCCAAAAAGAATAATATACAAAAAAGCAGTGACGGCAGCTCATAGGTCGGACGCTCGCCCCGCAATAACAAATGTACATAATAAACCAAACTGTACTAACATTGCATCCAGGCTATCCCCCACGACCAATCCGCAACATCACAGCACAACACAGAACATCAACGTGAATGTCACGTTCGCAAATCCGTCTAAAAGGGCTATAGCAGATAGACAGGATTTACCGATCAAATGACATTCACGGTCGCAGAAATAATGTAAATACTGTGAACTAACATGTTTAAAATTTTCGATCCACTGAATTTTCCGAAGTGGGTCCCAAGCACAACTGTAGCACTCAAAAACATCTGGGCCAAAAAAAGAATATACCAGAAACCCTATTTCCATGTCAGTAAACTACTGTAGCGCGGCGGTTTAGCGGCCAAAACCACATTTTGGCCCCCCCGTCGGGGTCTCGACTGTATACACTAGTCTACTCTGGAGTATCGATGCCCTGTCTCGAAACTCCCACGACTAGGGACCTTTTAAGGATGTGCTTATAGACCCCCAGCTCCCACGTATATGTTCGCCCTCATACTGCTGGTAGTCAAGAAAGAATCCTAGGGGCTCTATCAACGTGCAATAGTGACTCGTAAGGTCACCTAAATCAGTACACGATGATAAAGATAAACCAGATAACATACTATCAACTTGGGTAAGACTTTCCTACCGGTATAGGTCCTCCCTCAATCATTGCAATCACGTGCCTGTTATCCAATAATTGACTCTGAGGGCACTATCTCCTACAGGATGAAGCGGTAGCCCGTAAAAAGACTCGATGATGTGGTGCCCTTTCCGACGAGGAGACTGGAGATGCCGCGAGGAGCTTGGGATGGTGGCCAAAGACCGAAGGACACGGATCGATCGGTATATCTTTCCAACCCTTTCTCTAGTTGCTAGTTGTAGGCTAATGGTTCGATCCGGATTTAAAGTATACGATAGCGCCGGTTTCTAGTTTTGAAAAAGTTTTCGTTTCCGCATTTTGGCCTCGGACAGATGGCCGGGGCGCTACCGTAGACTTACATGGTTTCAGAGCCACGCCATTAACCTTTACTAGCTTGCTCTAACGTGTTTAGAACTTCGATCGAATGAAATTTCCGAAACCGCGATTCCATTTCTCGAAGTTTCTGTCGAATATTTTTTATGGTCAAAAAATTATTTTAAGTATTGCAGAAAATCAGGCAGGCTTTTCTAAGACAATTGAGAAAATTTGGCATACTGTTTGCACTGTAGCGCCGCAAAACTGCGGCCGTACCCTCGTTTTGGCCGCGGTTCCGCCGCCGAACTGTAGCAACAATGCACCAAATTTCCTGCAATGGTCTCTGACTTGGAATTGGGGTTTCTAGTAATTTTATTTTTGGCCCAGATTATTTTGAGTACTGGGTATCGTACTTGGGGCCCACTTCGGGAAATTTTGTCGATCGAAAATTTTTAATATGTTAGTACACAGTATTTACATTATATCTGCGACCGTGGATGTCATTTGATCGGTAAATCTTGTCTAATTGCTACAGCCCTTTTAGACGGATTTGCGAACACGACATTCACGTTGATGTTCTGTGTTGTGCGGTGATGTTGCGGATTTGTCGTGGTGGATAGCCTGGATGCAATGGTATTACAGTTTGGTTGTATTTGTACATTTGATATTGCGGGGTGAGCGTCCGACATGTGGACAGCCATCACTGCGTGTTTGTATATTATTCTTTTAGGGCACGACCGGGCTGTGGTCGATGTACCCGTTGTATATATTTTACTTTATGTTCTAGGATTACACCGCGGAGGGGTGCACGGGTAGCCGGGTTCTAGAGGGCAACGTGCCCGCATCTCATGGCTTTGAGACAGAGGGGGCTTCACTCTAGAATTGGCGGGCTATTCGCCGCACACGTAGGGGGTACAGGTTGACCTAAGGAGGGGTGCTCAAGTTACCGGATTCCGTGAAGTGCTGGGTGGTCCATTCACGTTGTTGAAGGGGGCTGCCTCGCTTCAGCTTTTGGCGGGTATCTTGCCGCGCCCGTAGGGGTCTAAGATTTCATTGCACAGGCTATCCACACGACCAGGGGAACGTCGGGTTTCAGTAACGGCTCTATGAAACCCGGGGATCCCAGATTATCTATATTGTTCTGTGATGCTTATTACATTTCTGTGATGTTGCATTTTATCACGCCATGAGCGATTATTATATATTGATATATATACTAGTAGATGTTGTATATGTTTTACACCCGCGCTAGTCCAGTCCCCGCTCTGTCGTTAGTTAAGTAACCTAACGGGTGATGACGGGACCCAGTGGCGGATGCGGATGACATATATGTACTTCATATTTTCGTGCTTTTGTGGTGTGATTAATTGATGGGACTGCATTGATTCGGATCAATGCAAACTAAACAAACCTGTTTGATGTTGTTGGAACATTTTTTTTTAAAAAGCTGTTATTGCAATGACATCCTCTTTTGTTTTGCACAGTGGTATTAGGTTATGAATATCCAGCACCTCAGTCGACGAGGCAAGGGCCGAGATCCCTTCACCGGGAGTGACCCCTTGAACAGAAGTTTGCGTCAGGGTAATAACTTCACTATAGCCGATTACTTTTTGCTTTGCATCATGGTATTCAGTTGGAATATCCAGCACCTCATTCTACAGGGAAAGAGCCGAGATCTCTTCACCGGGAGTGGCCTCTTTAGCAAAGGTTTTCGCCACTATATTTTTATAAAAAGCTATCCGGTTCCTTCAACGATATCAAGTTCATTATGTTAAAGGTTTTTCGCCAAAAACCATTCGTAGCCCTCCGTCATTTCAGACGGGTAGCATTTAGTATTCATGCTATGTTTGTTGGCCAAAGTCAAGGCATAGTGTATGGTAGCTATTTGTTACTTTTCTGTTGCATAGATAGATGCGTTGTTTGGGACAGTCGTGCGGCTTTGTTAGCCAAAGTCAAGGATAGGTACGGGTGGGTTCAAATTAACCTGGATAATGATGGGTAGAACTTGACATGTGACTTATGATTTCTTGGCCAAAGTTAAGGTCATAAGAGCATTGGGTAAAAATCACATCGGGAGTTTCTAAAGAAACTGAAACTTTCCAGGCATGCGCATACCTTCTGGAGTGTGATAATGTGAGAGGATTCCATCACATTATCATGCGATGATAGTTGGATCCCGATTCCCACTGATGTGTTGGTTTACTCCTTGGGTGATCCCGACTAATTCTTCTTTCAGGTTTGGAGGAGAATTTGAGGTTACAGTGGGAGGTTTCCTGATTGGATAAAGTGATAACCATTCTGATCTAGGTTAGAGTGCACGCTGAGTATTTCTTTATCTCTCTCTTTGGCAGCGACCATGGACCGACCCTTGACTATGACTCAGTGACCAAGTTAACCGAACCTTCTTAAAACACTGGCTTTTGGATTGTCTGAGTTGCACACCTCATTGCCACTCCTACTTTTACCCTTTTCTCCAGAACACCATGTATTACTACGAACATCCACTTCTGTTGGATAAAGCCATCGTATGGTTATATACGAACTCGAAGGAGTGGGTTGGATTAGGTGAGGAATGGGCTTGACCTTGACCATCTCTCTCTCTCATTTCTCTCTCCCTCTCATTTCTGGAAAATTCCAGCAGAAGCAAAGCAGCAGCAGCAACTTCACCTCCATTTTCTTCTTCTTTTGCTTCTCTTTGATCCATACACAAACCCTACACCAAAATCCCACTTCCCTTCACAAAAAAACCTTTGGAAAATGGCTCTTTTGGGGATTTTGGTGGCCAATCAGTGCCTATGAAGGTAAGGGCTGGAAGTGAGGTTTCCCTATTGTCTTTTGGAGGTATTAAACTCACCTTTAGCACCTTAATTCATAACTTGTAGTTTAATTAGCTTAAAATCGTATTTTTTGTTCTTTTTAGTGCTAATGATGGGGAATTAGTGAAGTTTATGTTAAGTAGCATTTGTATGGCTTGGTTAACTTATTTAAGTGCTATTAATGTTGTTTAAACGAGGTTTTTTCTTTAGTTTGCACTAAAATACCTTTTAGTACCAAATTAGTGTTTTTTAAAACGTTTTTAAACAAGATTATAGGATACGGTGATCTGCTATGTCTACGATTATTTTCTGGTGTTGCAAACAATTACAGAATAGTGTACAGGGTAGCTAGAGTTTTGGGTTGATGTTCGAGCCCGTTCCACCCTATAAAAACAGGCGAGCTCCCTTGACACTCCGACGACGCCGGCCCCCCTGTTCTGTGGGTGTTGGTGTTTTGCAGGGTGGTGTCTATGTTGGTTTTATAGTGTTTGGTTTTGTTTGCTTTTTGGGTTTTCTTCCAGATAAGAATCTGGGACCTGTTGCCCTTAAATTGGAGTTATGTGTTTAGCGCGACATGTACGCTTCGTCATGGTCTGGTGGGTTCTGTGCATTGCAGCACATCGGGGTAGTTCTGTGATTAGCACACGCTTGTTTTAGTGTATCGAGTTCGCGCGTTAGCTTGCGACGCTACTTTCCCCGTACTGCCTTAGTATCACGTTTTATAGGATTTTAGCTTATGCTTTTTCCTTGTGTAATTCTAGGTTCGCAGGCGAGTACGGCGGACGCCGCGAAGAGGGGGAAGCAAGTAGTCGGCTACACTTAGCACGAGACCACGGTGAGTAGATTTAACATCTACGGGGAAATCGCCCGTATGGCGTTATGCGTCAGGGCTTGATAGGCTATAGTAGCTGCATTTTTGCATTCATATACATTGGTTGCATACTGTATTTCCTGCTATATATATATATGTATATGGACTTAGAATTAATAACACACCGCACTGTTACTAACGGTTCATGTTGCACGAGCACTAATCTGCATGTTACACACACACCGTTAGTAATTGCCATGACACTCACACTATAGAATTGCCATGAACAGTATATTGTAGCTCACCTCATATATGATTCGACATGATTATGTTACTTGCGCACATACTCATTTGCATACCCATACTTGTGCGCATACATGTTGTACATTCGTATTGGTACATATATATACCCCTTGGTGCATCCATATTTACGTATTGAGTTGGATTTCCTGTGATTTGTTTTGGATTTGAGAACCGTGGTATTATTTAAAGAAAGTATGCCTTATTTTAAAAACCCGTTTTCTCTTGATATGATATTTTAGTGCGTCCACCATGAGTTTTCTCGGTTCTGAGAGCTTGTGTGGTATACCCGATTCGTGGAGTGGTAGGCACCATCTGCGGGTACATGGTGGACCCGATATGGTATCCCGGGGCAAGAAGACTCGAATAGTTAGACGGTGAGTCCAGCGGAGGGACTACTACCTACCGGTGATAGTTGAAGACCCGACGGATATCCGGAGGATACCGTCTGGGAGCCATGACATAAGATACATGCTGAGGGCCGATCTGGTATGCGGCACCTGAGAGATGAGGATTTCCGTGTCGATGCTGGACATGAGTATTTCTTGTTATTTTGAAGTGCCGATGTTAGGCACCCCGCTTCTATAAGGATTACAGGATTGTGGGCCGGATAGAGTGACGACGCCTGAGTATTGGGTTTTAGAGTGTTTTTGGTAAACACCGGAGTTTTCCATGTTGACATTCCGTGTTGATGATATTTTACCCCATGCTCAGCATTCATTGTTATGCATTGTATCATGTAGTCGTATTACCTGATAGAGTACTTATGTATGATTATTGCACACCCTGCTCATCGCATATAGATATTATCTGCTGGCATATGTTAGAGTAGCACTGTACGTGCATACTCGTGATTACTTTAATATGTTATCTTCTATTCACGAGTTGGCAACTCACCCCCATTGTGCCACAGTGTTTGCAGGTTGCCCCTCAGAGTAGTCGCGGCAGGCTGCTTTCTTGTATCTTTTGGCTACGGATACCACTACAGTTAGTGCGAGAGCTGTTTTGCTGCTAGGTGGGTTGTGGTATCCGATTATTTTCCATTTGTACACACTTTTGTATGTAGTACTCTCCATCTACTATTTCATGTATTGACTTAGAGACCTGTGTGAGGACGATGATGTATATTATTTGTACTCTGGTGTCGAGCTCGTGTGAGCCGACTTTACTTATGCAGTTTTTATCATTTGTGATGTTTCTCACTTATTGCTCATTTCTTCGCTACGGCGTCGTATATTACTCTTGTGGTGATTTTTTCCGCTGTTGGGGGTGATTGCTCCCGTTTGGGATGCTTTATTCTTATTGTATATAATTTTACTCATATCTTGCCTTGTACCCGATTTCGGGGTTAGTTTTTACAAAGGAAATGCTGCTAAAATTTTTAAGATAATAACTTGAACTTTAAAGAAGATTACTAAACTACTTAAGGTTTTCCAATGTTTTTAAACACATGTTTTCAACACTAACTACTTTTAATGGTTTTGATTTTTGGGTTTCGGCTTACTTAGTCGCGTTATGCCTGCAGACGTTACGTGGTTAAGTGCCGGTCACGGGTCGAACTTCGGGTCATGACAGGTCGGAGGAGTGCCAAACTGCTTTTGAGAAATTAAAGAGGCACCTTGCAACTCCCCCGCTGCTCACCCGGCCAGTGGAAGGGGACGAGCTATCTCTATAACTGGTGGTATCCGACCAAGCTGCAGGCTCGGTGCTCGTCCGAGAGGTCGAGGGAGTCCAGAAGCCGGTATACTATGTAAACCATGTCTTCAAGGACGCAGAAACGAGGTACCCTGCCATAGAGAATATCTTCTTGGCACTCATCATGGCCTCAAGGAAGCTGCGGCACTATTTCCAGGCGCACACCATAGTCGTTCTTACCGAGCGGCCTTTGGGGGCTATCTTCGCCTTCCCCGAGTCCTCTGGCTGCTTGGAGAAATGGAGATGGGAGTTGTCCCAGTTCGACATAAAATACCGCTTGAGGCAGGGTATCAAAGCGCAGGCCCTGGTCGATTTTATCGTCGAGTGCACCATCCCCAGCAAAGAGGTGGAGTCCACGCCGGCCCCCGCAGCTCAACCCTCGGTTGATAAGAAGCCCAACTCCGTCTCTGATTGGATCCTCTACGTCGACGGGTCCTCGACCCAGGAAGGCTGTGGTACTGGCCTCATCATTCGGGGCCCGAACGAGGCGGAAATGGAGTATTCTCTGAAGCTCGGGTTCAAAGCCTCAAAAAACGCGGCGAAATACGAGGCCCTGCTGGCTGGACTGCGCATAGCCTTCGGACTGGGGATGAAAATGATTCGGATCCGCAGCGACTCTGCCCTAGTCGTTGGCCAAGTGATCGGCCGATTCGAAGCACGAGAGCCCCTAATGGTGAAGTATCTGGCCGAGGTAAGGAGGTTGCAAAAGTACTTCCATGAAGTCCAGGTGGAGCAGATCCCCAGACAGCTAAACGGTCAGGCCGACGCTTTGAGGAAGCTGGCTTCATCTTATACGGCCAACAACAAGAAGAACATCCTCTTCGAGTTCTTGCCACGGCCCGGCGTGGAAGAGGGGGAAACGCTACTTCAAGTGTACACAACCCGGGAAGAAGACCGGGATTGGAGAAAGCCCCATGTGGAATTCTTGACGGAAGGTACGCTCCCAGAAGATAGGCGAGAAGCCCGTCGTTTCGAAGCCAAAGCTCGCCACTTTGTCTGGAGAAATGAGAACCTCTAAAAGAAGTCCTTCACTTAGCCCCTGCTCCAGTGCTTCGACCCCCACGAAGCCGAATATGTCCTCCGGCAGATCCACGAAGGGGTCGGCGGCGCGCACCAAGGGGCCCGCACCATAATCCAGAAGGCATTGCTCCAGGGGTACTACTGGCCGACAATTCATCAGGACGCCCAGAAGCTCGTCAGGAGATGCAAGAGCTGCCAACTCCATGGATGTATACCTCGCCTTCCTGCGACCGAGGTAACCGCCCTAACCACCCCGTGACCATTTGACCAGTGGGGAATGGATATGATAGGCCAGTTCCCTACCAGTGCGGGCGGGTACAGGTACGTCCTCGTCATAGTAGACTACTTCACGAAGTGGATCGAGGCCATTCCCATCAGAAAACCGGACGCCACGACGACTATCAAGTTCCTGCAGAACAATATGATACTCCGGTTCGGCATCCCAAGGTGTATCATCACCAACCATAGGACAAATTTCGAAAACGAGAAAGTGAAGGAATTCTGCAGCGAATATCACATCCTCATGAAATTTTCCGCAGTCGCGCATCCCCAACGCAACAGGCAAGCCGAGGTCGTTAATCGGGACGTCCTCCGAGGTCTCCAAACACGTATGGAAGGACGCCAAAGCAGTAGGTCGAGGAATTACCCCGGGTCTTATAGGCCCTGCGCACGTCAAAGAAAACCCACACCGGGGAAACCCCTTTCAGCCTCTGCTACGGTACCGATGCAATGGTCCCAGCGGAGATTGGACTCCCTAGTCACCGGGTCGAGCATTTCGATGACGAAGCCAACACCTCAGCTCTCCGAACTAACCTAGACATCTTGTTAGAGAAATAGGACCGGGCTCAGATCAGAGCTGCCGCGTATCAAAAACAAACTGCCCGTTACTACAGCGCACGAGCCAAGCGTCGCTCCTTCAAGGTTGGAGATTTAGTCCTAAGGCGGAACGAGTTTGTTGATCAAGGCAAGATGCATAAATTTTCCCCAAAATGGGACAGTCCTTTTCTCGTCTTCGAGGTCCTACCCGGCGGAGCCTACCGCCTACAAGAAGCGGATGGTCGCAAATTTCCACGACTTTAGAACGCTGAGAAGCTCAAGATGTACCTCTGAATAGAATATCTACGCATGTATATTTCTTTTTTAACAAAAGTTATGTAAATATTTCTTGAGTTCTTTCTTTTAATAATAAAAGGGAAACAACTGAGCAACGCAAAAAGAGAAATCTTATTTAGTCAAAAGATACTACGGTCTCCTCAGCCTTATAGAAAAAGGAAAAATTTACAACGGAGGGGGAGCGGGATCGAGGAAGTACTCGTGGTGATACTCAAAGTAGATTTCCGCTAGCCGGGCCCTAGCCTCTACAGCCCGCTCCTGCCGATGCTGCGCGCGAACCCAGGACCCCACGGAAACACCCGACGCTCCACCCCCTGCGCCTTGGCTCACGATGTACCTCATTTTGAAGCACTCTAGAATGAGGGCCAAGGATCGGTCATTCCTGGCTTTCGAGATGAGGCCGAGCAGGAAGATCGAGCGCACCTTGTTGAGCGCCTCATCCAGAAGCTCCTCGGTGAAGGGGTTGTCCAACCCCGGGGACCTCCTCCAAATTGCGTACATCAGCAACTGAAGCAGGGACGACCGCCGAGGAAGAAGGCGGCCGACATGATCCTCGAGGCGTTGAACCACTCCCCGGTACCCTTCCTCGGCTAGGGATTGGTCATACACGGAGATGTCGTCGAAGGTGACGATCTCTTTGATCGAATACATGCGCCCAGTCATCTCAAAAGAAAGCGAGGCCGAAGGGGTTGCCTTCTCCTTCTCTATTTATAATCCAAAATAGAATCCTTAAGGGCCCAGATTCACACGCGAATCCTGGGATCCGCTAAGATAGCTCCAATACCGCGCCGCCACGTGGAAAAAATGACGCGGCTCCCCGAAACATTTCGCCTCCCCCAAGTATTCCTGGCATGTGTCGCCTGCGACGGTCGACCCTCCTAATGTTCACGGACCATGGATGGTCGGGCTGAACCCTTGGATCCACCAAGCAGCTACCCTGCTCGGTTCATCCTTAGCAGACCACTACTTGGGTTCTTCAACAAAGCAATGTAAATTCTTCCAAGTTCTTTTTATTTAAACAGATAAGAAGGACAAAGAAGTCGAGCATTACAGAAAAGAAGAATTTTATTGATTAAAAAAAAGGTAATATAGGCTCATCAGCCGTACATAAAAAAAGGATTACTGCAGCGGGGTAAGGGGTGCAGGAAACATTGATCGTGGTACTTCGAGGATATTTTCTCCATCCCAGCCCTCGCCGTCTCAGACCTCTGCCTCTGATGCCATCCATGAACATCGGCGAGATGCCTCAATTGGTAACACTCGAGGACGAGTGCCACCGAGCGATCCTGCCGAATCATCGAGATCAGGCCGAAGCAGAACAGAGACCTCAACTTGCCAACCGCCTCGTCTTTTAGCTGCTCGGAAAAGGAGTTGTGCAGCCTCAGTGACGCTCTCCAGATGGAGTACATTAACAGCTGAAGCAGGGGTGAGCGCCGGGGAAGCAGTCTGCCGAAATGGTCATCCACACGCCCGATCACCGCCTGCTACGTATCCTTAGAGCACAGCTAGTCGTATAGGTATACGTCCTCGAAAGAGATCATCTCGGCGATGGTGAAAGGGAAAGTGTCCATTCTTACGCTGGGGGATGAAGAAAGGAGTGATCAACACGCCCTCCATTTTATAGCTCTACAGCGCCCCCAAGAGTCCAACAGTCGCTCGTTTCATCCACTACAGTAATGCCACGCGGCGGATATCCCGCCTTTCTTGGCGAAATCGGAACAACACGGCTCATACGCTTCTCCTCCCCCCACGCGTTCATGTCACGACCCAAAAATTGGCCCGTGACGGCCCTAATACTACGCAACGCCCTAAGACGTAACGTAGCAAAAGAAAGCCAAAACCCAGAAGTCTAAACCATAAAAATACGGAAAAGATAATATAAGTTTTGAAACATTTGAAATCGCAACCCAAATTCTTTAAAAGTCTTACTTTCTTTCTTTAAAATTTTAGCAGCACCCCTTTTTTGTAAAGACTAGTCAAGATGAATGCAACACAAAAATAATGACAGTAGAGAAAAAGCTGTATATAAAAGACATCAAATCCACAATAATACACATAACGTCCTCACCAAGTCTCTATGTCAATAATACAATAGTAGATGGAGAGTACAAATACAACGAAGGTACAATATGAAATACAGATAACCACCAACACACCTAAGCAAAATAGTACTGTGAGCTGAGGCGGTATCTGGAGCAAAAGATGATAGCTGGATAGCTGAATAGAGAAATAGCCTGCCTCGACTACTCTGGGGAACAACCTGAAACACCTGTGGCACAACGGGGGTGAGTTGCCAACTCGTGAATAGAATAAAACATATGCAGGTAATCGCAGGAATGCACGTACAGCATGAATCTAAGATATGCGATTACAATAATAATATGTCATGTAAATGCAGAATAGTGGAAAGTACCCTACCAGGTACAATCAATATGTGAAGCAATGATGGCATGATAATAGTATGCAATGACTATGCAATAGAGATATGAGAAAGCAAATATGCAACTATCATAAGGGTACACTACAAGTACTACCAATATATGAATCTGTGCATAAGGTAGGTAAGGGTGAGGTATAGGGTGGAATATGTCATTTCCCACGGAAACCTGATGTCGTGGCAGGATCACAATCCATCAGGATACTCCAATCCCAAATACTCAAATCAGCCCCCCACATTGGGCACTCACATCATATCAGTCTCACATCTCCCCAATGTACAATATCGAGTAATCTCCTATATCCCGAATGTACAAATCAGCAATCACATAGGTATGTCCAATATCCAATCCCAATGAATCACCTAGTATCCCAAGTCCAATCACGAGTAAGAATCTAACATCCTAAAGGTATATATATATATGTGTACAGAAATAAATATGATGGGGGCAATACACATATATTAGCGTCCCATTCCACTAATATTGGTGTAAGGGTATATATAACAACGGCTAAATCCCCTGTTATATATACAAAAGGGGTTAAAGAAATATCATGAAAGCTGTGTGCCAAGCATCAGCACAGAAATCCTCGTATATCGGGCTCCGTCAGTCCAGATCGGCCCACGGGGTCCGTCTGCGGTATCGGCCCTCGGCCCCGACAGTACAGATCATCCCGCATCCATCTCTCGACTCTAACCAGTATCCTCCGGACAACTGCCAGGTCCAACCAATCACCGGTAGGTACTCGCCCGCCTCCAGGCTCAATCGGTAAACCCATCGATCTTCTTGCCGAGGGGAACCATACCGGGCCCCACCATGTACTCTCATATGGCAACCACACCTCATATGGAGTATATAATCAGCACCGATAAAACTCATGGGGGATGCTCAAATATCATATCAAGGAAACCGGGTTGTTCCATGTATGCATAATTTCATGAACTTCCGCGGTTCCCAAATCCCGAAAACATCATATAAAATCCAAATAAAAAATGCACAAATTCAGGAATGAATATATGCGATATATCTGAATGCGAGCAGGTAAACAAAAGTATATAGCTGAACCAGATGTATGCGAAATCAAGATGATACAGCTAAGTGACATCGATAAAAGTAAATAGGTATCTGCAGCAGAATATATGTGTAACATACAGGTGTAGCAATGCACAGGTATCTACCTATAGGAACTGATGTCGTATACCCCCCTGGGTATAAGTAACATATGTAGGAAATCCCTCCCGGTATAAGTAAAATATGTTGGAGGTATACCTGTAGCTGTATCGCAAGGTGAAAATATACCTATCACTAAAGGTATGATACACTATAGGTATACCGATAAGATAGATGTCGTGTGTGGCAAGCAATAGTAGCTATAAGGGGTAGTGTGTGACATGGCAATTAATGACAGTGTGTGTGTAGCATACAATCCGTGCTCGTACAACATGGACCGTCGAAAATATGTGCAGTGTCCTGCGGCTGCTAGTCACAGTATAACTACATCAAGGAAATAAAGTAAAGGCGCAATTCTACAATGACGTAGAATGTGCGACAGGTATTTGAATCCTAGCCCAGACGCATAACGCCATGCGGGCGATTCCCCCGTAGATGTTAAATCTACTCACCTACAATCCACGCTAGGTGAATCCTACCATCTGCTCCCCCTGTAGCCGTGTCCGTAGTGCCTGTCTGCAAACCTGCAAATACGACATGAAAATCATATATAAGCCAAAAATATCTCGCAAAACGCGATATCGAACCAAAACGAGAAACTCGCGTCGCGAACTAAACGCGCGTGTGCACGATACGCTGAATCGTGTGTGTACGCGTCTAAAACTATCGCGACACGCCGCGATATGCTGGATCACAGAACCCTCTCACGTATCGCGCGTATCGCGCAAACACAACGAACACCAAAAACGATATATAGTCCCCGATTTTCCTACAGGCCAAAACTTACAAAACTAGACATGCCAAAACACTACACTACACAGCAGACTACCAAACCCAAAACCCCAGCACCCCACTCCCCTTCCTGGCCACAAATTGCGGCCAGAATGATGAAATCGGCGGCCACTGTTTGGAGTTAAGGCTTCGTGCTCTGGTGGTGGTATCCATACCTAGTGAGCATGTCCCAGTCTTCTCAATTTCACTCTGTAAGGTCCGGGTCTATAGCAGATTCCAGATGTCACAATTCTCACTTTAAAATCACCAATTTGCACAAAAAGGAAAACCTAGGGTATTTTAGTGTAATCTGGCTATTTCTCAGTTGAAGTGGCCCTATTAACACTACACTGAGCTAGGTTAACCAAATCCAACACATTCCCACCAAAATTCCACACAAATTACCTTAATTAGCACTAAACTAGCAATAATCGCACAGCGAAACTAAAATAACACACAACTAGGCAAACTAGGGATTGGGTTCAGAAAATATACCCAAAAGGATCACAAGAAGCAAGAGAAGAAGTGAGAGGAGCTGCTCCAAGTGGCTGGAGCTCAAGCTGCTGCTGTTGTTGCCTCTGAAGCTGCTGCTGCTTCTTCTGCTTCTGCTGCTGCTGTTGCTTGCTTTGCTGCTGCTGCTGCTTGCTACTTCTGCTTCTGTTGCTGCCTCTGGTGCTGCTGATGATGATGATGTTGTTGTTGTTGTTGTTGCTGCTGCTGAGATGATGATGATGCTGCTGAAGCTTCCTGCTGCTGCTGCTGAAGCTGCCTGCTGCTGCTGCTGCTGATCTTCTCTGCTGAGTGTGTGTGTGTGTGTGAGAGAGAGTATGAGAGAAAGGTAATGAGGAGAAGAAAATGAGAGCAAGGCAAAACCCCTCTCTTTCTTTCTCTTCCCTTATTAAATGAGCATGGCATGAACCATGTTGCCCCATGCTTTCCCTCTCTCTCTCCCCCCAAAGTCAACAATTCAAAACTACATTAAAACCCTTTTAAAAAAATTCATTTTCATTTCCTAATAACAACCATAACACACCTAACAACCCAAAACACTTAAACAAAGCCTAAAACTAGATTAGGGAAAATGGTTAACCTCAAATTAACACTCTAGTTAACATGCACAAGTGTGTGTGTGCCTAACAAAATTCTAATAAAATACACATTAAATAGGATAAAATATTTAAAACTTAATTTGGTAAACTTTTTATAAAAAAAACCACATATTAAAATATAATTAGCTACAAAACACATTCTAAGGTGTTACAATCTCCCCCCCTTAAAAGAAATTCGTCCCCGAATTTAAAAATATTCCGATACGCATACCTTCAAAGAGAAGATTAAAATCCTCAAATCTCGCTCGCAGCCTTTCAAGTGACTATCTCACTATACGGCTGCGCCCAAGGAAGCCCTTCACAGATAGCAAGACCCTTGACCGATGTCCCTCCACCTGTCGAGCCATAAACACACATGGCTGCTGGTGAACGGATGATCGCGTCCAGCTAAATGGTCTGGTTCCAAATCAGTGAGAAAGGTCATGAAGGTAATTGTAAAGTATCATCACAAGGAATATGAGGTGAAAATCCAATAATCTGGGCGGAAGTGCCAAATTAAAGGCAACGAAACTAACTCGCTTATAGGATCTCAGAAGGACCTAAATCCCGGGAAAAACTTCCCAAAATCCAACACGTCATTCATCGGAAAGTCCGTAGGAATACATGATTTTCCACTGCGCACTCAAGCCTGCGACCAGCACAGTCGCATAAGACATCTGTTGCAATGGACAGTTCTCATCCTGACCTGAACACAACTGGACTATCTCCGAAGTCTCTAGACATAGCTGGGGTCCAAAGTCCTACTTACGCAGAGTCAGAAGAACAACAGACTGGTGATCGACACGACCTAACCCCTAAGCCTAAGGGTGGCCAATTGGAGTGTCTCCTGATAGCAACTATCGAAGGAGAACCCTGGCGATGGCGAGTGACGATCCCAACTGCTGACGACAAACAAAACAAACACACAACTTAACAACACAATTGAGCACACTGAGTAAAACCGGACGACAAGAATCCGAATGGAGTCACACCCTGACCAAACTTGGGTAGAAACCATAACGAAATTCGCGGAGATCTGCTCCCGTCCCTACTTCGGAACGGTAAAAGATTGCAACTCTCCAGCCGGTCTCAGACGCTCGACTCAAGCACATAACAAGACAGACACCTTGAAACGAAACCTGAAACTTCTCTATACATCCTGTCCACCCGTAACCATCTCACAAGTCACGCTAAAAGTTGGTGGAACTTGAATGCATATAGAGGATTGACAGATGTGCATTGCCATAGGATTCACATCGCTACCCGGTAAGATCAGGTACACAAACGCGTCCCTAACTTAGCACACCATTGTCACAATTCAAGGTCTCCGAATCATTACCCAGCCGAATATGCTCAAGTATCCTTGACGTACGAGCATTGACGGGCAGTGTCTCGCGAAAACGACTTAAGGAAAGTGGTCGGGCGCGGACATGAGCAAGCTGTCCCCTCCGTAGAGACGAACTCAAGCTATACTCAACGATCACACAAGAACTGCAAATCTGCAGAAGACTGTCACAACAATCAAAATCCGCTGCAGGAAGATGTACATTAAGCTCTGGTGGTCCGTGGAAAATCTGACACGACTCTCAAGCAAGTAGCGTCTCCAAATCTCCAACGCAAAACCACTGCGGCCATCTCCAGATCATGAGTGGAATATCCTTCTCGTACTTCCTCTAAATGTAGGGAAGCAAAAGCGATGACTCTGTAGTGTCACATCAGTATACCCTCGAGCCCACTCAAGAAACATTACAGTTAAACAACAAAGTCGCCCGAACCAAGAGCAAAGAAAGACTGATGTAGTTGTTAACTGAATCTTCAACTGCTGAAAACTCCGTACACATGCCTCAGTCCAAAGAAAAGAAACCTCCTTACTGGTCAATTCAGTCAACGGTGCAGCACTACTCTCGTAATCCTGCACGAAACGGCGGTAAAAACCTGCTAAGCCCAAAAATCTGCAGATCTCTGTCCTGCACACAAGTCTGGGCCTAAGCTGTACGGTCACGATCTCCCTCGAAACCATACTAAACCGTCTCCCGTGACTACAAGACCTAGGAGTCAACACAAAACAAGCCTGAAGAAACACTCTGAGAATTTAGCAACTGCTGGTACTCTCCCAGTATTTGCATAACAAATCCTCAGTGCTACTCCTGTCCCTCAAGACACATTAGATAGACCAGAATGTCGTAAATAACACAACAGAAACTGGTCGAGGAACGGCCTGCAGAAATCTGGTTCATCACATCTACGAATGCTGCTAGGGCATCAGGGAATCCAACGACTCACCGATGCACACAATGCCCGTAGCACGCATAAGGGAGTCTTCGGAATTCCATCACTCCGAATCCGCAATAATGATGACCTGATCCCAGGCAAACTTAGAAAAATGTCTCGCACTCTGGAGCTGATCGAAGAAATCGTCACGGCAAGGTGAAGGATACCTATCCGCACCGTAAGCCGGTTCAATTGACGACCCGTCGATACACAACCTCCAACTGCCGTCTTCCTCCTGGACGAACAGAAATAGGAGTTTCCAAAAGCGAAACACTAAGACGCACAAAACTCCCCAAACCAAAACTCTGCAGCTGATCCTTTAGCTCCCAAGCTTCGCCGGCTCACCCGGAACAACGTCGGAACAACTCTCGCACGAAAGGAACCCGGTCCAACAATCCCACTTTGGCTTCGGTATCATGAATGAACGCCAAGAATCCACGACATCTCCTCAGTAGCCGACTAGCGAAAAAGGCAGAATTCAAGCTGTGAGAGGCGGCCCAACTATCCACCTGCACAACAAGAACTGACTTGCCGGGGAAAACAAACCCTAACTTGCTTTCACACGGTAGTCCACAGATGCCTAGCACGTAGTTAACCAGTCCGCGCCTAGGAGAACGTCAAATCCAACACCTCAAGAAGGATCAAAACGACGGATGAAATCTCTATCTCCCATCCGATTGGCACAAAACTGAATACGTGTCGCGCAACAAAAGGATCGTTGACAGAAGTTAACACCACTATGACTAATCTACCCAACCACGGTACAAGAAAGAAAACAAACGAATACATCAAAAGAACATATAAATCATGTGTACCTGAAAACTCCACATTGGACGTCTGCGCGTCCCGATGAGTAAAAGAAAACTCCTGTGTTTGCCCTCTACTCGCAGCTGGATGAACTCCTCTGGTAGACTGAGCCCTCTGAGCGAATCTTCCACATCCACGGCTTCTCTGGAAACGATCCTGACGAGGTGCCAAAGAACAATCCCTGACGAAGTGCTGAAGGCTCCCGCATCGAAAACATCCACGTGCTGACTGCTGACCATCCTGGGGATGAGAGCTGAACGACTGTCCTCGTACTAAGCCTCTGCTACTACCGCGACGGCCACGAAATCTGTCCCGACGACAAAACCTCTGTCTCTGGGCTGGTACACTGGTATGAGTCCTCCACTGTCCTGGAATATGTGCCTCGTCAACTGGAGCTGCAACCACTGGTGCTATGTAGGTGACGGACTGCTGCATACTGATCGTAAGGGACAGCTGAGTGACAGGGGTGACAACCTCCTGTCGTAGCTCCCGAACGACGTCAACTAAAGAACTCATCGTCTGGCGGAACTCCTGCATCTCTACGAAAAGTCTATCCATGGTATAGGTCGTAGGCTGATCCGTCTGCACCTGTGCAACTAGAGTGCCATCCTGGTCAGTACTCGTCTCACTCGAGCTAACTCTGACCTCGGCCCTCGCTGCATCGCTCTGAGTCCCCATAGTCCTCGGCGGCAAGGCTATAAATAGATATAAGATGAGATTCGATAAGAATAAGGAAATCGAATCTCAAGGATATGAATCATCAAGGAAGGAATGTCAAGCAAATTGTACTTAGGTCACTTTAGGCGAAGTATCGCATCGTGGGTATGCTGCAGACATACACACACTGCGTTACTCTGCTTAAGCTACCTACTCCATCATACTAAGGTCATCCTACACTCCGAAAGGTAAAACCTAATGCTCTGATACCAACTTTGTCACGACCCAAAAATTGGCCCGTGACGGCTCTAATACTACGCAACGCCCTAAGACGTAACGTAGCAAAAGAAAGCCAAAACCCAGAATTCTAAACCATAAAAATACGGAAAAGATAATATAAGTTTTGAAACATTTGAAATCGCAATCCAAATTCTTTAAAAGTCTTACTTTCTTTCTTTAAAATTTTAGCAACACCCCCTTTTTGTAAAGACTAGTCAAGATGAATGCAACACAAAAATAATGACAGTATAAAAAAAGTTGTATATAAAAGACTTCAAATCCACAATAATACACATAACGTCCTCACCAAGTCTCTATGTCAATAATACAATAGTAGATGGAGAGTACGAATACAACGAAGGTACAATATGAAATACAGATAACCACCAACCCACCTAAGCAAAATAGTACTGTGAGCTGAGACGGTATCTGGAGCAAAAGATGATAGCTGGATAGCTGAATAGAGAAATAGCCTGCCTCGACTACTCTGGGGAACAACCTGAAACACCTGTGGCACAACGGGGGTGAGTTGCCAACTCGTGAATAGAATAAAACATATGCAGGTAATCGCAGGAATGCACGTACAGCATGAATCTAAGATATGCAATTACAATAATAATATGTCATGTAAATGCAGAATAGTGGAAAGTACCCTAGCAGGTACAATCAATATGTGAAACAATGATGGCATGATAATAGTATGCAATGACTATGCAATAGAGATATGAGAAAGCAAATATGCAACTATCATAAGGGTACACTACAAGTACTACCAATATATGAATCTGTGCATAAGGTAGGTAAGGGTGAGGTATAGGGTGGAATATGTCATTTCCCACGGAAACCTGACGTCGTGGCAGAATCACAATCCATCAACATACTCCAATCCAAAATCCTCAAATCAGCCCCCCACATTGGGCACTCACATCATATCAGTCTCACATCTCCCCAATGTACAATATCGAGTAATCTCCTATATCCCGAATGTACAAATCAGCAATCACATAGGTATGTCCAATATCCAATCCCAATGAATCTCCTAGTATCCCAAGTCAAATCTCGAGTAAGAATCTAACATCCTAAAGGTATATATATATATATATATATATATATATATATATATATATATGTACAGAAATAAATATGATGGGGGCAATACACATATATTAGCGTCCCATTTCACTAATATTGGTGTAAGGGTATATATAACAACGGCTAAATCCCCTGTTATATATACAAAAGGGGTTAAAGAAATACCATGAAAGCAGTGTGCCAAGCATCGACACAGAAATCCACGTATATCGGGCTCCGTTAGTCCGGATCGGCCCACGGGGTCAGTCTGCGGTATCGGCCCTCTGCCCCGACAGTACAGATCATCCCGCATCCATCTCTCGACTCTGGCCAATATCCTCCGGACAACTGTCAGGTCCAACCAATCACCGGTAGGTACTCGCCCGCCTCCAGGCTCAATCGGCAAACCCATCGATCTTCTTGCCGAGGGGAACCATACCGGGCCCCACCATGTACTCTCATACGGCAACCACACCTCCTATGGAGTATATAATCAGCACCGATAAAACTTATGGGGGACGCTCAAATATCATATCAAGGAAACCGGGTTGTTCCATGTATGCATAATTTCATGAACTCCCGCGGTTCCCAAATCCCGAAAACATCATATAAAATCCAAAAAAACAATGCGCAAATTCAGGAATGAATATATGCGATATATCTGAATGCGTGCAGGTAAACAAAAGTATATAGCTGAACCAGATGTATGCGAAATCAAGATGATACAGCTATGTGACATCAGTAAAAGTAAATAGGTATCTGCAGCTGAATATGTGTGTAACATACAGGTGTAGCAATGCACAGGTATCTACCTATAAGAACTGATGTCGTATACCCCCTGGGTATAAGTAACATATGTAGGAAATCCCTCCCGGTATAAGTAAAATATGTAGGAGGTATACCTGTAGCTGTATCGCAAGGTGAAAATATACCTATCACTAAAGGTATGATACACTATAGGTATACCGATAAGCTAGATGTCATGTGTGGCAAGCAATAGTAGCTATAAGGGGTAGTGTATGACATGGCAATTATTGACGGTGTGTGTGTAGCATACAATCCGTGCTCGTACAACGTGGACCGTCGATAATATGTGCAGTGTCCTGCGGCTGCTAGTCACAGTATAACTACATCAAGGAAATAAAGTAAAGGCGCAATTCTACAATGACGTAGAATGTGCGACAGGTATTTGAATCCTAGCCCAGACGCATAACGCCATGCGGGCGATTCCCCTGTAGGTGTTAAATCTACTCACCTACACTCCACGCTAGGTGAATCCTACCATCAGCTCCCCCTATAGCCGTGTCCGTAGTCCCTGTCTGCAAACCTGCAAATACGACATGAAAATCATATATAAGCCAAAAATATCTCGCAAAACGCGATATCGAACCAAAACGAGAAACTCGCGTCGCGAACTAAACGCGCGTGTGCACGATACGCTGAATCGTGTGTGTACGCGTCTAAAACTATCGCGACACGCCGCGATACGCTGGATCACAGAACCCTCTCACGTATCGCGCGTATCGCAAACACAACGTACACCAAAAACGATATATAGTCCCAGATTTTCCTACAGGCCAAAACTTACAAAACTAGACATGCCAAAACACTACACTACACAGCAGACTACCAAACCCAAAACCCCAGCACCCCACTCCCCTTCCTGGCCGCAAATTGCGGCCAGAATGATGAAATCGGCGGCCACTGTTTGGAGTTATGGCTTCGTGCTCTGGTGGTGGTATCCATACCTAGTGAGCATGTCCCAGTCTTCTCAATTTCACTCTGTAAGGTCCGGGTCTATAGCAGATTCCAGATGTCACAATTCTCACTTTGAAACCACCAATTTGCACAAAAAGGAAAACCTAGGGTATTTTAGTGTAATATGGCTATTTCTCAGTTGAAGTGGCCCTATTAACACTACACTGAGCTAGGTTAACCAAATCCAACACATTCCCACCAAAATTCCACACAAATTACCTTAATTAGCACTAAACTAGCAATAATCGCACACCGAAACTAAACTAACACACAACTAGGCAAACTAGGGATTGGGTTCAGAAAATATACCCAAAAGGATCACAAGAAGCAAGAGAAGAAGTGAGAGGAGCTGCTCCAAGTGGCTGGAGCTCAAGCTGCTGCTGCTGTTGCCTCTGAAGCTGCTGCTGCTTCTGCTTTTGCTGCTGCTGTTGCTTGCTTTGCTGCTGCTGCTGCTTGCTACTTCTTCTTCTGTTGCTGCCTCTGGTGCTGATGATGATGATGTTGTTCTTGTTGTTGTTGTTGCTGAGATGATGATGATGATGTTGTTGTTGCTTGCTTCAGCTGCTGCTGAAGCTGCCTGCTGCTGCTGCTGATCTTCTCTGCTGAGTGTGTGTGTGTGTGAGATAGATTATGAGAGAATGGTAATGAGGAGAAGAAAATGAGAGCAAGGCAAAACCCCTCTCTTCCTTTCTCTTCCCTTATTAAATGAGCATGGCATGAGCCATGTTGCCCCATGCTTTGCCCCTCTCTCTCTCCCCAAAGTCAACAATTCAAAACAACATTAAAACCCTTTTAAAAAAATTCATTTTCATTTCCTAATAACAACCATAACACACCTAACAACCCAAAACACTTAAACAAAGCCTAAAACTAGATTTGGGAAAATGGTTAAACCTCAAATTAACACTCTAGTTAACATGCACAAGTGTGTGTGTGCCTAACAAAATTCTAATAAAATACACATTAAATAGGATAAAATATTTAAAACTTAATTTGGTAAACTTTTTATAAAAAAAACACATATTAAAATATAATTAGCTACAAAACACATTCTAAGGTGTTACAGTTCATAACACATGTCTCCCGCGACGGTAACTTTTCCCGATGTTCACACACCAGGAAGGCCGGGAAGCAACCCTGCTCGGTCTATCCATGGCTAGTTGTTCACTACCCACTGACGCCAAGGATCAAAGCACTCACCAAGAGGCAATTAGGCAGCAACCCTGCTCGGTATATCCATGGCTGGTAGTTCACTACCCACCGACGCCAAGGATCAAAGCCCTCACCAAGAGGCCACCGAGCGGCTACCCTACTCGGTCCATCCTGAGCATGCCTCCCAATGCCCTCCCGCGCTAAGGATCAAAACCCTCACTAAGAGGCAGCCGGGCAGCACCCCTGCTCAGTCTATCCATGGATGGTAGTTCACTACCCACCGACGCCATGGATCAAAGCCCTCACCAAGAGGCCACCGGGCATAAACCCTGCTCGGTCCATCCTTAGCAGGCCTCCCAATGCCCTCCCGCGCTAAGGATCAAAGCCCTCACCAAGAGGAAACCGGCCAGCAACCCTGCTCGGTCCATCCTTAGCAGGCCTCCCAATGCCCTCCCACACTGAGGATCAAAGCCTTCACCAAGAGGTAACCGGGCAGGAACACTGCTCGGTCTATCATGGCTTGTAGTTCACTACCCACCGACGCCAAGGATCAAAGCCCTTACCAAGAGGCAGCCGAGCAGCATCCCTGCTCGCTCCATCCTTAGCAGGCCTCCTAATGCCTTCCCGCGCTAAGGATCAAAGCCCTCACTAAGAGGCCACCGAGCAGCAACCATGCTCGGTCCATCCTTAGCAGGCCTCCCAATGCCCTCCCATGCTAAGGATCAAAGCCCTCACCAAGAGGCAACTAGGCAGCAACCCTGCTCGGTCTATACATGGCTGGTAGTTCACTACCCACCGATGTCAAGGATCAAAGCCCTCACCAAGAGGCAACTAGGCAGCAACCCTGCTCGGTATATCCATGGCTAGTAGTTCACTACCCACCGACGCCAAGGATCAAAGCCCTCACCAAGAGGCCACCGTGCGGCTACCCTGCTCGGTCCATCCTTAGTAGGCCTCCCAATGACCTCCCGCACTAAGGATCAAAGCCCTCACTAAGTGGCAGCCGGGCAGCACCCCTGCTCGGTGTATCCATGGCTGGTAGTTCACTGCCCACCGACGCCATGGATCAAAGCCCTCACCAAGATACCACCGAGCAGCAAGCCTTCTCGCTCCATCCTTAGCAGGCCTCCCAATGCCCTCCCGCGCTAAGGATCAAAGCCCTCACCAAGAGGCAACCGGGCAGCAACCCTGCTTGGTCCAACCTTAGCAGGACTCCCAATGCCCTCCCGCGCTAATGATCAAAGCCCTCACTAAGAGGCAACCAGGCAGCAATCCTGCTCGGTCTATCCATGGCCGGTAGTTCACTACCCACCGACGCCAAGGATCAAAGCCCTCACCAAGAGGCAGCCGGGCAGCAACCCTGCTCGGTCCATCCTTAGCAGTCCTCCCAATGCCCTCCCGTGCTAAGAATCAAAGCCTTCACCAAGAGGCCACCGAGCAGCAGCCCTGCTCGGTCCATCCTTAAAAGGCCTCACAATTCCCTCCCGTGCTAAGGATCAAAGCCCTCACCAAGAGGCAACCGGGCAGCAACCCTGCTTGGTCTATCCATGGCTGGTAGTTCACTACCCATCGACAACAAGGATCAAAGAACTCACCAAGAGGCAGCTGGGCAGCAACCCTGCTCGGTCTATCCATGGCTGGTAGTTCACTACCCACCGACGCCAAGGATTAAAGCCCTCACCAAGAGGCAGCCGGGCAGCAACCCTGCTCGGTCTATCCATGGATGGTAGTTCACTACCCACCGACGCCAAGGATCAAAGCCCTCACCAAGAGGCAGCCGGACAGCAACCCTGCTCGGTCTATCCATGGCTGGTAGTTCACTACCCATCCACGCCAAGGATCAAAGCCCTCACCAAGAGGCCATCGACCGGCTACCCTGCTCGGTCTATCCATGGCTGGTAATTTCTTACCCCACGACGCCAAGGATCAATGACCTCATCAAAAAGGCCACTAAGCTGCTACCCTGCTCGGTCCATTCTTACCAGGCAACTCCTTGCCCAACGACGCCAAGTATCCAAGCCCTCATCAAGAGGCCACCGAGCATCTTCACTGCTCAACTTTCTCTACGTCTTTGATAAGAGATCCCTACCTCGAGTTCGGGGCTATGGAGATACCGAACTTTCACCGGTCTTTACACACTTGGAAAATGGTCGACTTCAACTCGACGTGCGATCGCTAGACAAAAAACCGACCTAAACATGAAAGCAGTACTGCACAGATAACAATTTTTACCACCAACAAAGAGAAAAGGCGCACGCAAAGAGCACTCCAAAAAGATTTTATTCGTAATGTCAAAAGTCTTTATGAGGGTATTATGGGATCCCAAGCCTTAAAAAAATGCCCGGAGGCTTACAAAATTTTAGTGCAAAGAAAATAAGGAGGCGATGAAGTTCAGGCCTCGGGGCCGGGGAGGACATCAATGTGCAGCGCTTCCACGGTGACAATCGGGGTGGCATCTTGATGGTCGGCGCCCACGGCGGAAGCCTCGGCGCCGGTGGCCGGGATGACCGACTTATCCAAACGGTCCCACCAGGGGCCTCTTCCCTTGCAGCACTCCCGTCAGCATCACCCTGCGCCTCATCCCTAAAGAGGTACTCACCCCGGAGCTCGCCGTCAGGGAACTCCGGCATCACGGACTTGACAGCGTCGAGGGCGTCGTGCCAAACGTCGGTGGCGGCTCTAGCAAGGTCGGTATAGAACTGATCCGACTTCTTGTAACTCTCCACCGCCTTCGATGCTCGGTATACCTTGCCTACTCCTTCGCCACCTCATTCTCCTTCCGAAGGGTGCCCACCGTCTTCTTAAGGATGGCGACGAGAACCTTGGAATATTCTAACTTGGCCTTGGCGGCTCGGGCGGCCTCTCGGCACCTGCCGATCTCCCTATCCCCAGCCGCCACCCGATCCTCGAGGGCAGTGACCCTCTCTATCGCCGCCTCGAGCTCCAGCCTTGAGCTTTCCCCCCGCGAGGAGAACTCTCCCGCGGCCTGCATCGCCGGGACTATTTCCTCGTCCTCCATGTTGACGACAAGGGCGACGTGCCGGAGAACCTGAAGAAAGAAAAGAGGTTTAAAAAGGAAAGGGGAACCCAATCATGCGAACAAACATACTGAATGAAGAACCAAGTGGGGTGAGAACACTAACCAGCACGACCTCTTGAGCTTTGGTCGCCATTTGGGCCCGAAGGGTCCCACGAGGGATTCTACCCCCGGCCGACCTCTCCATCTCCGAGAGCAGGCTTTCGGTGATGGAATGCCCCGAGGGCACCTCGAAGCGATGCTCCCAATCGTCCATGAGGATCGGGGAAGCCGAGGAGCGGGGCGCCGTACTATGGAACCTCTTGAGGAGTGATGCGGGGGAACTAGTCTCACCCTCCACCTCTGGAGCCCGGGGCGCTTTCTCCCGAGCACGATTGTGGCTCGTTGCTCGTGTTAGATATGTATGCCCTAGATGCCATTATTGTATAGTACTATTTAGTATAATACATTTTGGAGGCTTGGGATATATATACGGGTTTATGATAGTCTTGCTCGATATAGTAGTATGCTACTTGGTTTGTTTCTATCTTAATATGTGTATATGTTTCTTTTAACATATCGCTGAAAACATATTGGTAGAGCCCTTAGGATTTTTGCTT
The DNA here is from genome assembly GCA_030015575.1 of Agapanthus africanus. Classification (NCBI taxonomy): domain Eukaryota; kingdom Viridiplantae; phylum Streptophyta; class Magnoliopsida; order Asparagales; family Amaryllidaceae; genus Agapanthus; species Agapanthus africanus. Next base: position 534,023,990 of record CM057339.1, read on the forward strand.
GACTACCGGCGTTGTGATGGCGATCACACTTGTGGGGGCTGGGTAGTCTATAAGCACATCCTTATTTTGATCCCTAGTCGTCGGATTATCAAGACAAGGCATCAATACTCCAGAGTTGACTGGTGCATACGCTTCTCTTCCCAGCAGGGGAGATGGTCTGTCCTACAACCATCAGTTTGTTGTACTGGAGATAGTATGCAGGTGCTCGTTAGGTTACGAGTACACTGGAAAGGACTCGTCGGGAACTGTTGGTTGGTATTATACCTATCGTCAGTTAACAGTTCCCAGGTGACATGAGTACAGCTTAGTCCGCTGACTTGAAACTGTCACTTCTCCTCGAGTGTGTTCCCACTGTTCTTATATTACTACCCTACCACGGCTCTACTGAGTCGTGCAAACAGGTAGTAGTTGGGTGCAGTCCCGAAGCACTTGGAGGCAGTGACGGTTTGAAAGGATTCGTCTCTCCCGGTATTGGGAGTTGATATCGCGCTGTGTCTAGGAGAGCCATTACACATTGTCGTCCCTTGCCAGGGCAAGCAAAAATTGCTGGTAGGTTTTCCAGTAGATTCTCAGGGTGTTTTGTGCTACACTCCGACACGACTTGTACCGGTATTAGGGGACTGGCGTTTACCGCCCCCCTAGGCCCACCATGCGATATTCTCAGACGAACAGATCGGAGTGTACGGAGATTGTCACATTCAGGCTCATTAGGAGTTCGATGGGTTCACATCATCTGTCTTCTTATCGGCATCTACCTGGGGACCGTTATGTACAGCTAGTACTGCTTGCGGCCTGTGGTTAAACCCACTGCCAGCGTAGTGTCGAGCCATTAGAGTCTCACACAGAGGGTTACTCGCCTTTAGGCAAAACAGAGTAGAGGTTGCATGGTTTTGCGACGGGGTTCGTTCACATCCGCGCACTTGTGCACGTTTGGTGTCCGGACAGTTGTTACTAGCGAGCTTTGGTTTAAGCCAGATCCTAGTAATTGTTTTGGGATTGGTTTTGTCTCAGTGTATTCGTGTTCCTTGGAGCACGGATGCGGGTGTGTATGCATAATTGACAGAGGCAGAGACATAGGATTCTCATTAGGGTTGTTGACCATTTGACTCTGGTTGACTTGTTGACCGTTGAGTTTTCTCTAAACCCTAATGAGAATATGATATATAACTAATAATATTAATTAAGTATTATTGTGCCATGGTTGAGTAGAGAGTTTGACTTTTGTTGACTTGTTGACTTTGTTGACCGGTTGACCATTTTGGACTTGTTGACCATCACCATTTCATGGATATCATTTCATGGGTATGACTTTTGCTTGCTTGTTGTTTACAAAATAAAATAATTGCATGAAATGATAATGGTCATTGAAACTAACCATCACCATACTTAATTATTATTATTATTATTATCATTATTCTCACTTTTGTGAGGATGGTTGCATGATGAGAGCTCATTCTATCATCTTCTTTCTCTCTCATGAAAAAAGCTCTCCCTCTTCCTCTCTCAAGGTTCAAGTGTTCCATGAGTTGGAAATCATGAACTTTTGAGACAAAACCACCATCACTCTTCTCAACTCAATCTAAGGTATTAGATTTAGCAAACCAAATACCTTAGTCATCTCTAGGTTGAGATTGGAGCACAATTTCGAGTCCCTCGGGTGGATCCATCTATGGCACAGAGGAGACGACAAGGAGGATCCGTTCAAGCAACTACAAGGAGCAAGCAAGAGGAAGAACCACAACAAGAAGGGATGGAGTTCAAGACCAAGATATAACCATTCTACATAGTAGTTAGAACTTGTAGAATTTTTGTTAGTTCTTGTTTAGCAACGATCCTTCTTGTACGGTCCATGTTACGTAGTTAGGAAAAAATTTCGTTTTACCTATTCCGCCTCCACGAAAGGACCGGGGTGGGTAACGTGGACCTAACAATGGTATCAGAGCCTAGCTAAACACTTTCTAGCTTGTTAGCAAAGTAACTAGAAGTTCGATCGGAGAAAAAATCACAAAACATGCCCGAAATATCAACTTTCTGCCGATTTTGTTTTCTGTTCAAAAATTAACAAATCATACACTAAAAATCGGCTCAGGGTTTTTATAGCACACCAAAGAAAAATGGTCCAGCGACTCGGTCAAAGCGCCGTGGAACCGCGGCCGAAGCATGCTCCCGCCGCGAATCCGCGGCTAAGTTGACTCGGTCGTGGGCAATTTTTCCTGCAGTGTGTTCAGTGGGGTGTTTTGGGATTTTTACAATATGTTTTTTATGCCCAGACATTCCAGAAAACAAATTTGTGTTTTGGGGTGGTTACAAATCCCTATTTTGATCGAACTTCTATAGACTTTAGCTAACAGGTTATATCTGTGATGTGATACATGTATTGAACGTCTGCTAATCGCTATACGTCGATTAGTGGGGGTTATTCATTTCTGTGATCTGTAATGTTGATGGTTTGTGTATATGAATTCGTTGGATTGTCGCGGATGAATAGCCGGGGGGTTGTGAGATGAGAGTTTTCTTTATCTTTCATTTCATGTAATTTGTAATTGATGTAATATTATTTGTATGGCCGCACATCCGGGATGAGGTTGTAGCCGCCATTGTATATTATTTCTTTTACTATTTTTGCTCCTAGGATAGACCCAAGGTGGGGTGCACAAACTACCGGGTACGTTGAAGTGCTGAGTGGCCTACTCACGGTGTTGAGGGAGGCTGCTTCACTTCGGGTATTTGGCGGGTAGTTTGACGCACCCGTAGGAGTCTAGGATGGGGGTTTTGGCTATTCATCGCGACCGTGTAATCCGTCTTTCGTTGCAGGCTCGAACGAAATGCGGATTCCTAGTATATCAATTAATCCTATCATTGCATCTGACGAATGTGTATATATCTATATGATATCTATTTAGGCGTTGCTTATGTTTTGCATCCACGCTAGTCCATCCCCCGCTCTGTCGTTAGTTAAGTAACCTAACGGGTAATGACGGGGCCCCGTGGCGAATGCGAATGGTATAAGCGTACGTCATATTTTCGTTGTTTTCTACAATGGTAGGATTAATTGATGGGACGCATTAAATTAATGCAAGAAAAAAAACCTAAAAGACGTTGTTGGAACAATTTTCAAAAAGATGTTATTGCAAGGACGTTCTCTTTTGTTTTGCATAGAGGTATTCGGTTATGAATGCCCAGCACCTAATTTGACGAGGCAAGGGCCGAGATCCCTTCATCGGGAGTGACCCCTTGGACAAAAAGTTTGCGTCAAGGTAATAACTTCACTACAGTCGATTATTCTTGCTTTGCATCGAGGTATTCAGTTTTGATTATCCTGCACCTCATTCGACGAGGAAAGAGCCGAGATCCCTTCACAGGGAGTGATCTCTTTAGCAAAAGTTTTCGTCACTATAATTTTAAAAAGGTCATCAGGTTCCTTCAATGATATCAAGTTCATTACGTTAACGGGTTTTTCGCCAAAAACCCAGCCGTAGCCCTCCGTCGTTTCCTACAAGCACTACTTAGTATTCGAGCTACGTATTTTGGCATTGTCAAGGCATTGTGATCGGTAGCTAAGTATTTCTTGTTTGCAGTTTTATTTTTCAGATTATTTAGAACAGTCACATAGCTATGTTGGCATTGTCAAGAGGTATGCGGGTGGGTCTAAGTTAATCAAGATAATGACGGGTCGAACTTGACTAGCGGTTTATGATATGTTGGCATTGTCAAGGTCATAAACCGTTAGGGGCAAAAATCCACATCGGGAGTTTCTAAAGAAACTGAAACTTGCAGATTTCGCATACCTTCTGGAGTGTAGGGACTAGAGTGGATTCCATCTAGGTCATCACACAATGATAGTTGGATCCCGATCCTACTGATGAGTTGGATTACTCTCGGGAGATTATTTCACATAACAATCAATGCTATAAACCAAGTAGGTGTCTAGAACGGTGTTAGCGGGGCTACACCTCTAGGGAAAAGAGGTTATTTAATTAAGGAACTTCGCGAAAGCGTTGGAAAACTTCCCTCGAAGTACCAACACTAGCCTGGCTGAAAGGTTAAGCAAGTATTGTGACGTGCGATTAATCCTGACTAGTTCTTCTTTTAGGGTTTGAAGAAGAATTTGAGGAAATAGTGGGAGCCATCCTGGTTAGATAAATTAATAAACCAATCTAATCTTGCAAGAGCGCACGCTGAGTGTTTCTTTTCACTCTCTCTCCAGGTATCAACCATTTCACGCCCTAATCAAGATAATAAAATGTATCGCTTGACCGATCCGAATTCTTATTCGGGGCTGGGGAACGTTGGTTCGGCTCTAACTTACGACAACAGTCATAAGTATGAGAAAGGGAAAGAGGATTGTATGGATTCCAAGGATACCCAATTGAAGAAGAAGCATGGTTTTGCATCTACTTCAGGTGTTCTTGTAATTGAGAACTGCTTTACGGTCAGCCCTACCTCCTGGGTACTTGATACCGGATCAGGATCTTATATCTGTAATTTATTGCAGGGACTGAGAAAAAGTAGGAGAGTTGCACCTGGTGATATGTCGCTCAGGGTAGAGAACGGAGAACAAGTTAATGCTGCAGCCGTCGGTGAATATCACCTAGTGTTGCCAAATGGAAATACTATGATTTTGAACGATTGCTACTATGTACCTTCCATGGTTTGCAACATCATATAAGTTTCTTCACTCGATAAAGATGGATATAACTTTGTTCTTGATAGAAATATCATGAACATTTACCTTCATAAGCAACTGGTTGCAGAAGGTACACTGTGTAATGGTATCTACGTTCTAAATTAGAATACAGTTCTCATTATACAAAACACACGCAAGAGGAAGAATTCAGATACGAATGAATCCTACTTGTGGCATTGTAGACTTGGTCATATCGGAGAGAAAAGTCTAAGTAAGTTGCATAAAGATGGACTCTTGAACACGTTCGAGTTTTCATCTTATGAAACTTGTTAGTCTTGTCTCAAAGGAAAGATGACCAAATCTCCGTTCACCGGACATGGAGAAAGGGAAGCAGAGCTCTTGGGTCTCATACACAGTGATGTATGTGGTCCAATGTCTATACATGCAAGGGCTAGGTTCTCGTACTTCATCACATTCACTGACGATCTCTCTAGGTTCGGATATGTGTATCTGATGAAACACAAATTTGAAACTTTTGAGAAATTCAAGGAATTCAGAAACGAAGTAGAGAACCAAACAAGCATAAGTATCAAAATCCTCCGGTCTGATAGAGGAGGGGAGTAATTAAGCACGGAATGCCGAGATTAGTTAAAAGAGAATGGCATTCTCTCTCAGCTTACCCCTCATTATACACCACAGCACAACGGTGTATCGGAGAGAAGGAATCGTACCCAATTGGATATGGTTCGATCCATGATGAGTAATGCTGAGTTACCTCTTTCATTCTGGGGACTTGCGCTAGAAACAGCGGCATACTTACTGAATCAGGTTCCGTCTAAATCTGTACCTAAGACTCCATATGAAATATGGATTGGTAAAAAAACCGTATCTTGAACGTATTAAGATATGGGGTTGTCTGGCCTATGTAAAAGTACAAAATCCAGACAAGCTTAAGGCACGGTCAGTTTTGTGCAAGTTTGTGGGATATCCTAGAAATTCTCTGGGATATCTGTTCTACCACACTGAGTAACAGAAGGTGTTCGTTTCTCGTCGCGCCACTTTTTTAGAGTGGCAATTTATTGCAAAAGAAATAAGTGGGAGCACGGTAGAACTGGATGAAATATCTGATCCACAAACTCAAACTGAGGATTTAGTAGAACCAGAAAATTCAATAGTCCCAGACGAACCTCAGCCTCTCCGCAGATCTGGTAGGATTTCTCATCCACCCGAGAGATACTACGGTTTTCTCCTAGACGGGGATCGAGAGGATTGCATCTTGAAAGAAGATGACCCTACCAGTTTCAGGCAGGCTATTATCAGTAGGGACTCTGATAAGTGGCTGGAAGCAATGCAATCCGAAATGGAGTCCATGTACACCAATAAAGTGTGGACCTTGGATATTGCTCCACCTGGGGTAAAACCCGTTGGATGCAAATGGATCTACAAAAGGAAACTTGGTGTCGATGGGCAGGTGGAAACCTATAAGGCTAGACTCGTTGCAAAAGGTTTTCGTCAAAGACCTGGTGTGGACTATAACAAAACTTTTTCTCCAGTGGCTATGCTCAAATCCATTCGGATCCTACTTGCCATTGCTGCCTTCCATGACTATGAGATCTGGCAGATGGATGTTAAAACGGCTTTTCTAAACGGCTGTTTGGAAGAGTGTGTTTACATGGATCAGCCAGAAGGTTTCAGAGACAGTGGGAGCAGCGGGAAGGTGTGCAAGCTGCTTAAATCCATTTATGGATTAAAGCAGGCATCGCGGAGCTAGAACATCTGTTTTGATAAGGCAATCAAGGAATTTGATTTCAGCAAGAACGAAGATGAACCTTGTGTCTATAAGAAGATTGTAGGACGAACTGTTGTGTTCCTAGTCTTGTACATGGACGACATTCTTTTGATAGGAAATGACATTCTTATGCTACAATCGGTCAAGCTATTTTTGTCACAACGGTTCTCCATGAAGGACCTGGGTGATGTCTCGTACATTCTGGGGATCAAGATCTACAGAGATGGATCCAAGAGACTACTGGGACTTTCGCAGTCCAGGTACATAGAGACCGTACTAAATAGATTTAGTATGGAAGATTCCAAGCGCGGTAACATACCCGCATTGCACGGAATCACCCTCTCCAAGAAGATGTCTCCTAAGACTGACGAGGAGAGGGTTCGCATGAGCACTATACCCTACGCTTCGGCGGTAGGATCTATAATGTATGCGATGCTATGTACAAGACCAGATGTAGCTTACGCGCTGAGTGTGGTGAGCCGGTATCAGTCAGAACCAGGTGAGGACCACTGGACGGCAGTGAAGAACATCCTCAAGTACCTGAGAAGGACTAAGGAGATGTTCCTGGTTTACGGTAATGGAGACCTCAGGGTCGAGTCCTTTACCGATTCAAGCTTCCAGAGTGACAAATATGACAGCAAGCCTGTCTCGGGTTTTGTGTTTACCCTCAACGGAGGGGCGTTGTGTTGGAGGAGTTCCAAATAGGATACCGTCGCAGACTCGATGATGGAGGCTTAATACATTGCTGCAAGCGATGCTGCAAAAGAGGCTGTCTGGATGAAGAAGTTCATTAGTGAACTTCAGGTGGTTCCGTACATTGTTGACCCAATACCTGTGTATTGCGATAACAATGGGGCTATAGCTTTAGCGAAGGAACCAAGGTCCCATCAGAAATTCAGACACATCTTAAGCCGGTATCACCTAATCAGGGAGATCATTGATCGTCGGGAGATCGAGGTACGGAGAGTGGACACAAAAGACAACACGGCGGATCCATTCACAAAGGCCATCCCTCAAACACAGTTCGAGCGACTTTTTGAGCTATTGGGTATGCGGTACGCCAGCAGCTGTCCTTAGTGCAGACGTTGGGTATGCGGTACACCAATTACCGGCCTTTAGTGCAAGTAGGAGATTGCTAGATATGTATGCCCTAGAGGCCATTATTGTATAGTACTAGTTTGTATAATACATTTTAGATGCTTGGGATATATATATACGGGTTTACGACAGTCTTGCTCGATATAGTATTATGCTACTTGGTTTGTTTCTATCTTAATATGTGTATATGTTTCTTTTAACATATCGCTGAAAACATATTGGTAGAGCCCTAAGGATTTTTTCTTGACTACCGGCGTTGTGATGGCGATCAAACTTGTGGGGGCTAGGTAGTCTATAAGCACATCCTTATTTTAGTCCTTAGTCGTCGGATTATCGAGACAGGGCATCGATACTCCAGAGTAGACTGGTGCATACGCTTCTCTTCCCAGCAGGGGAGTTGGTCTATCCCACAGCCATCCGTACGTCGTACTGGAGATAGTATGCAGGTGCTCGTTAGGTTACGAGTACACTGGACAGGACTCGTCGGGAACTGTTGGTTGGTATTATACCAATTGTCAGTTATTAGTTCCCAGGTGACATGAGTACAACTTAGTCCGCTGACTTGACACTGTCACTTCACCTCGAGTGTGTTCCGACTGTTCTTATTTCACTACCCTACCACGGCTCTACTGAGTCATGCAAACAGGTAGTAGTTGGGTGCAGTCCCGAAGAACTTGGAGGCAGTGACGGTTAGACAGGATTCTTCTCTCCCGGTATTAGGATTTGATATCGCGCTGTGTCTAGGAGAGCCATTACACATTGTCGTCCCTGGCCAGGGCAAGCGAGAATTGCTGGTAGGTTTTCCAGTAGATTCTCTGTGTGTTTTGGGCTACACTCCGACACGACTTGTACCGCTATTAGGGGACTGACGTTTACCGCCCTCCTAAGCCCGCCATGCAATATTCTCATACGAACATACCGGACTGTACGAATATTGTCACATTCAGGCTCAGTAGGAGTTTTATGGGTTCACCTCATCATTCTTCTTATCGGCATCTACCTGGGGACCTTTACGTACAGCTAGTACCGCTTGCGGCCTGTGGTTAAACCCACTGCCAGCGTAGTGTCGAGCCTTCAGAGTCCCACACAGAGGGTTACTCGCCATTGGGCAAAACTGAGTAGAGGTTGCATGGTTTTGCGACGGGGTTCGTTCACATCCGCGCACTTGTGCATGTTTGGTGTCCGGACAGTTGTTACTAGCTAGATGAAAAGTCCCATGAGTGGGAGAACCATCTCCCGAAGCCCTTTCTGCAGTACTTCTAGCGGGCTTTGGTTTAAGCCAGATCCTATTAATTGTTTTGGGATTGGTTTTGTCTCAATGTATTCGTGTTCCTTGGAGCACGGATGCGGGTGTGTATGCACAGTTGACAGAGGTAGAGGCAGAGGATTCTCATTAGGGTTGACCATTTGACTTTGGTTGACTTGTTAACCGTTGACTTTTCTGTAAACCCTAATGAGAATATGATATATGACTAATAATATTAATTTAAGTATTATTGTGCCATGGTTGAGTTGAAAGTTTGACTTTTGTTGACTTGTTGACCGGTTGACCATTTTGGACTTGTTGACCATCATCATTTCATGGCTATCATTTCATGGGTATGACTTTTGCTTGCTTGTTGTTTACAAAATGAAATAATTGCATGAAATGATAATGGTCATTGAAACTAACCATCACCATACTTAATTATTATTATTATTATCATTATTCTCACTTTTGTGAGGATGGTTGCATGATGAGAGCTCATTCTATCATCTTCTTTCTCTCTCATGAAAAAATCTCTCCCTCTTCCTCTCTCAAGGTTCAAGTGTTCCATGAGTTGGAAATCATGAACTTTTGAGACAAAACCACCATCACTCTTCTCTACTTAATCTAAGGTATTAGGTTTAGCAAACCAAACACCTTAGTCATCTCTAGGTTGAGATTGGAGCTCAATTTCGAGACCCTCGGTTGGATCCATCTGTGGCAATGAGGAGACGACAAGGAGGATCCGTTCAAGCAACTACAAGGAGCAAGCAAGAGGAAGAACCACAACAAGAAGAGAAGGAGTTCAAGATCAAGGTATAACCATTCTACATAGTAGTTATAACTTGTAGAATTTTTGTTAGTTCTTGTTTGGCAACGATCCTTCTTGTACGGTCTATGTTAGCTAGTTAGGAAAAAAATTCGTTTTACCTATTCCGCCTCCCCGAAAGGACCGGGGTGGGTAACGTGGACCTAACAGCTTGGCTAGACTCTAGGGCCCGGGGCATGCTTGGGCTCCTGGATGGAGCGGCCGCCGGTGGAGCCAAGGAGGACGACGGGCGAGAAGGGCCGGTGCCTTTGGCCTTCTTCCCCTTCTTCTGTTCAACAAGGTCTTACCGGAATTTGCCTCTGTCCATGGGTCCTGCATAAGACAAAAATAAAAGGAGTCAGCATGTAACATTTTAGAAAATACAAAATATTATTTTTTGAATTTAATATTAAGATAATATATTTCGCGAAAACTACTCAATTAGCGAAATTGGGGTTTTTGTAAAATGGTATAATTATATACAAATATTTTTGAAATAATTGAAGATTTAAAATGATTTATTCATTTAAAAATATATTTATTGGATTTGGCATTTTTATAACTAATTATATGCAAGCTTAAAAATTAAACCCGATTAGTGCACTGCTAATCGCAATTAGGCCAAATCCGTGTTTCTACATTTTAATCATGGCTAGTGCACCCTGACATGTTGCATTGTTGTTGGATGTTGTATTATTTATTCGTTTGATGTTGTATTTGGTTTTGTAAAGAAAAGAAAAGGGAATAGAATAGAATAATAGGAATGTGCAAGAGAGAGAGAGAGTGTGACTAGGCTTGAATAATTGGGAGAGAGGGTGAGAATAAGAAGGGGGGAGAGAGAGGGCTGCCATCTAACGTCACCCCCATTATTTCTTCATCTCCTCCTTTAACTACTTCTCCACCTCCTCTACCCTCATGACCCTTCTCAATTCCCTCACCAAAACCCTATACTCCATTCACAAAAGATGATCCCCACCTCTCTACAAACCTATTGGACCTTTCAAAGTTGGATTTTGATGATCTTGATCATCTAGGGTTTTTCTTGAGTTGCCCAAATGAGATATAATTCCTTTCATTTAGTTTAGTTTTTAGTTTGTTGCATTCTAGTTTAGTTTAGAAGTTGATTAAGTGTGGAATTGTGAAGTTAGAAATCCCAAGAGAGGGTTTGGGTGAAGTTGTGGATTTGGTGATGCCTAGTGGCTGTTTACAAGACCTTAGTGTGGATTTTATGCCCAAAAATAGAGAATACGGATTTAGGAATCTACCCGTGTCGGTTTTGTGAAGTTTGGTGTGCCTACAGGGAATCTTGGATGACCTGGAACGTTTCCGAGAAAAAATAGCAACTCCAGAGACGTAGTTGGACCAATAGGAGACTACCCAGAGAAGACGAACCCCAACAGTGCACTTCTGGCCGAGCTCGCCGGATTTCTAGGGTGTGTGGCCGGCCAAGTTGTGGTGTTTGATGCCTAGGTTTGGTCTGTAGCTCAGTTACTTCATATACAACCCCACTGCATTGCTAGTTTAATCCTATTTTACCTGAAAATCAATCTCGGAGCTGTTGTGAGTGGTTTTTGGTTATGTTTTCCGTATTTTGGAATGCTTGGTTTTGATATTTGGATTTGTATTTGGTTGTTGGGCATTTGTACGTCAACAACAAGGGTCGGTTGATTGTTTTGCATGTGTAGACTATAGGTTCTAACCTATGAGCGCACCGTGTGCCGTATTGGTTTTCCGGAATTGATGTTAATAGCGATTGCGATTGTGTATTTATTGTAGGTACCTTCATGTGGATTCTGAGACGATGGAGCATGGCGTCATCGACTTCGGCAAGCAAGGATCAATGTGAGTAGATTTATATCTCCGGAGGAAGTCGGGTGGATGGCGTATAGCACCCCCGCAAGTTTTGATGGAAACCGATATATAGAATATGGTTAATGAAACCTAGATTAGAAAACTATGAATAGGGTTAGAAAGATAGTTAGAGATGATATGAATGATTGAATATATATATATATATATATATATCGAGATATGAGATGAAAGCTATAGGGATATGACTCTTTGACATGATATGATAAAAATAATGTCTCGAATTGATATATAAGTATATGAAAAGTGAATGTAAATCACGATATATAGATGTGTAGTTGCACTGGATTAAGTATGAGATTTTAGTGGCATGTAATGAGATAAGATAATATGAGCGGATATGATTGATATAGGATATGAAACGAGATGTATAAGGATGTGACATGAGATCAATGAATATGACGAGATTGAGATAGATGTGTTATGAGATCGGTCAAATAAGATAAATATATATAAGATGACTTGATGTAAGATGACTTAATGTGATGAAAAGAATGTACGATGTGATATGATGAATTGATTGATATGTCGGTATACGGATGCGAGTCGATATGAGAGGATTGATACCATTGCCGGTCCCTTGATATGAGATTGTTATGGATGTGACCTGGGATATAGGTATATAGATATATATAATGTTGTGAATCATGAATGATATGCCGTACTAGACATTACGGCTGTATCCTCATTGTCATATAGGTTGATAGGATCTCTAATGGTTTAATGCCGCCGTACGATAATTTACCGTACGTGATGAGTTTTGAGGCTGGATGCCGATTGATAGATTTACCGACTAGGTCATGTTAGATACGTATACCTTATATCATTTAGCTGACGATGCACTTTATCCTACGTACATGTCATTCCCTTTACATTACATATACCTTTGCTAGTACACCTACACCATTGTCGATGATGCGTATGTTACACTTACACAGATTGGCCGGCTCACACGCTTCATCATCGATAATTGCTATGTCACTCACACAGTAGAATTGCTACATCATGCTATTATATTGCTATGCTCACATTATGATGATATGCCCATCCTCACATCACTGTTCCATGTTGCATGATTTACAGATATGCTTAGATTCTGTTATATGTCGCATACATCAAACTTTACGATTATACGCATTGAGATATGCCATTTTCATGATATTTTTGGATTTGAGAACCGTGGTTATTTCAAAGGAAAGTATGTATATTTTTGAAAACCCGGTTTCTCTTGATATGATATTTTAGTGCGTCCACCATGTGTTTTCTCGGCTCTGAGATTGGCATGTGAAACCCGATTCGAGGAGCGGTAGGCATCGTCTGCGGGTACATGGTGGACCCAGTGAGGTACCCTGGAGCAAGAAGACTCATATTGTTAGGGGGCGATCCTCGTAGTAGAGCCCTACCTACCGGTGATAGTATTTGGACTCGGCGGTCATCCGGAGGATACCGACCGGAGTAATGAGATGGATATGAGGGCCGAACAGAGTATGTGACGCCTGAGGGCTGATCTGAGGATGCGGCGCCTAAGATATGAGGATTTACGTGTCGATGCTGAACACGGGTTTCATGATGTTTCGAGTGTTTGTGTTGGACACTCAGGTTCCATGATTTGATGAGCCATTGATGGACACACATTCTTGATATCCTCATATATTTACATACATATGCTTTTATGATGTTTCGAGTGGACGAGATCCACATGCATACAGGCATTGACTATATTGTTGGATGTTATCCACATGCATACAGGTATTGATTATTATATTGTTGGCCCATATTTACATATACGGTCACCCTAAATATCATAGTATTACCTTCACGATATAGTTGACCTAGGAAATCGTTGTTTTATTCGATTTCTACCTGGTGATATTTTCTACTCACGAGTTGGCAACTCATCCCCGTTGTGCCACAGTTCTTGCATGTTGACCGCATGGATCAGTAGCGGCATCTCTGGCACACAGCTTGATTTCGGGTGATTTTCTTTGGTATGTGGTATATGTTGGATCGTACCACTCTTGTAATTACTATTCCGTTGTATCTAGTTAACTCCATCAATCAGAAATTAGTATTTGTAGAAGTAGTAAGACTTGGTGAGACTTGTGGTTGCGAGACTTAGAGCGAGGGTTTATGTTCTCTTATTGGGTTGATATCTTGCTTTATTCATTATCTTTTATGTTGATCTTCGCCTTTGGGCATCGTATACATGTTTTATGACTCCCGTGGTTGTGATTTCGCCGTTTGGCGAAGGGCTAGCTCCCGCTTGGAGATGGCTTTTATATTATCATGTATTTGTGGTTTTGGATCAAAATATACAAAGGAGGTGATGCCCAAATTGTTAAAAGACGAAACATGTTTTTCAACGAGTAAATCCACTTGCATTTTTCATGTTCCTTTATCTATGCATTTAAGAGAATATCTGATTTCATTATACCTTTATTTCAAAATTTCACCTCTTCTATTTTTTAAAAAAAGGTTTAGATTTCTGAGCTTCGGCTTACTTGAATTAGGTTACGCCTTTAGACGTGGCGTGATTTAAGTGCCGGTCACGAACTAAAATTCGGGTCGTGACACAGCAAAGCCAGGAAAAATGAAAGAATGCCCAAGTCTAAACAGGTCGCCTAAAAGCTCCTAACTTACCCGCGTACTGGGCGGGGCTGAGCCCGGCCCAACTGAGGGCCCGCTTAGACAGCAGCACATCAGCTCGAGGGAGGATCTCCAACTTCGACACCACCACCGCGTCAGGATCATTTGACCGACTCACCCGCGGACAACTGGCCCCTTGCCACTGGGTGGGCAAAGGCCAATCCTCACCTTTGGGCGGCCGAACAAACAAAAACTTCTTCTTACATTCGTGAATGGAAGAAGGTACTACGACGATCCCCGACCTGGAAGCGTCCCCCCGTTGTTTTCTAAAGGAGATGTATACCGAGCTCGACTCGCCCCTACGAGCGCATGGGTGGTTTTTGTAGCAAAGAGAAGAAACGAGAAGGCTCAGACTGAAAAGGATCAGACTCAATTTTAACTGGACCAGGAACCTGAGGAGGATCCTCTAAGAGTTTGGCACTAACTGGCCTGGGGCTAACCTAAAACAATTCAACGCCGCACTCACCTCGGGGGAGAATTGCAGACGCATCCCGGCCCAAAAGGCTTCCAGGTACAAGGCAATCTCCTTGGCTTGTACCGGGTCTTCCCTCTCCCCTTCCTTGGCCAGACGAAGCGAAAAGCCGGGAGGAATGAGGAAATGAGTCCGGATGTTGGCGAGCTCGTCCGCATGCCTCATCGTGGATGGCAAGACAAGAACACCCATGACTTTCGCTCTGGGGACCGCCCCCGTCGCATGACCCCGGGAAGCGTGACTAACTCTAACGTCCCGGGAGGGCTCCGACTCTGATGAGGAAGAGGAAGAAGAAGTAGAAGAGGAAGCTTCAGAAGAATCCCTAGACTCTACCTGGACTACATCTACAGACTCCTTGGAAGAAGACATCTAACCTGATCAAGAGGAGGTGTCAAACGCAAGGAATCTGACCTGAGGAGAAGAGCGCTGAGCTAACACGACCAGGGACAAGGAAATTATAGAGAGGTATTGCCTCTGTTGGGGATCCCACCTCTATTTATAGCGGTCGGCGTACACATCCTATGGCTCCGATCGTCTCCTGCTAAAACAACGTTTCGCAAGCAACGGCCGGCAACGTTCCACCTGTCGCATTCACACTGGGCGTTTCCCTTTGGGCGCGGGAACTCCTGCAACATGTCTCTCCAGCCATCCAGCGCCAGACATGTGGGCTGTCGCTTCGACAAACGTACACACGATATGGCGCTTCCCCTTTAATGCGAGATCTCTCCCCTGATCCGCTGAAGTCATCAAGAAAATACTACACTTTTCCTGGGAATGCGCGCCGATGATATCTTTGAGTGAGAGCTCACCCTGGGTGATCGGTCGGACAACTCTCGACCTGACCCAGGAACGGGCCGAGATGAGAGTGGGAGGCTAATAATGAGGCTCGATATAGGCGACTCTCCAGATGCAGACATGTTACAGATGATGTGTCCCAGAACCTACAAGAATGAATCAAGAACTTTGTTTGGGATAACACCTAGGGCCTCCGGCCCGAGGGGTCTCCCGACCTTCGGTGGCCTTCCAGACCACCCCCGGCTCGCATCTGAGCTATCACGGAACCAAGATGCTTCAGCCTCCCTCTCGTGCTCGAGCCTCCCGCCGAGCTCATCTTCCTCGGTCTCACCGACCGACCCACAGTGCTGATCAAAGGCGCCTCCTCCACGGCTCCGCGAATCTCGCCATGCGTGAGATATCCGCCGCCCATGATCCCGCATTCCACGCCATCACGATCCCCCATTAATGAGCCTGTCTCGTCATTATTGCGGGATCCCGCCTATCACGCGGACGTGACGCCAGGGGCGTAACGGCCGACGTGAATCTCGCTCCCGCCATCCCATTGCTGCCGCTATATAAACCCATCTCTTAGATGATTCAGGTAAGCCAATTTTCACCCCAATTGGCCGTTACTCTGCCAAAATACCCCGTCTAACTTGATCGTCAGAGGGTCCTCGGTGGCACAACCACCCCGGGACTTCTTTGCAGGTAGCTCGGCCTCAACTACACAAAGCCCATTGAGATCCACACGCTGCAGGAGGCAACCCTCCAACTCAATCTCAGCCGTCCATCAGCGCTCGCAGCAGATCAACGAAAGATAACATCTGAAGGAGATCCAGAGATCCATCAGTTTTTGAACTTTACATATTCAAGAGTCATAAATGAAACTATCTTTGCAATGCACATTGTTAAACATGGAAACATCATGAATGATTTTATATATCTAATTACGGCTAATTAGATATATCGTTTAGAGATCTATTACCTTATTTGTAGGCCAAATTTGAAATAATTTATTTCTTGTTCTAGAATATTTTTTTTCTTGTTTCTTATAGCTTTATAAATAGAGCATTATGACATTAATAAAATTATCAGGTTAACTTTTTTTATATGGTATCAGAGCAATGACCTGAAATTAAAAAAACACCTTCGATCTATATCATAATAAGTCAGACCTCTTTACTTGATTATCTCCTATATTGGCTTTTAGTTGTTTCCACCGTCGAATTCTCTAGTCGTCTTCACCTATGCTAGATGTCGTTCTCTGAAGGTGCTCTGGATCTTCTTCAGATGTTAGCTTCCATTGATCCGCAACGAGTGGTGACGAGTGGCTGAGATTGGATCTGAGGGTTTCCCTTTGGCGCGTATGGGTATCAGTGGGATTGAAGTGGATGAAGCCGAGCTACCTGCAAGGAAGTCCCAAGGTGGTTGTGCTACCGAGGACTGATCAGTCGAAAATATTGCATTCTCAACACGTCAATTTCCCTACTCTTATTGCTCTTATAAAGGTGTTTATTATAAATATAACACAGATTACGAATTCATCTGGAAAATACCAAATACCCTGTGTTATAGTTATAATTGACTATCTAGAGGGAAATTGAGTGTTAATTACTACACGCATGATTTTTGTATATCTCAACACTTGTCTCAAGATTTTGTACAGGAAATTCGTCAAGTCAAAGAACCGGAATCATAAAAGTGCCGATAAAACGCATCAAGTCAAATACTTGAGATCTGTCAGCAATCAAGAAAGAAGTATAATATTTCAGGTATCAGAAAAGTATCCAAAAGATAACACAAAATACCCCTGAAGATTTCAGCCATCAAGCTCATCAAACGGCCGCGGATCCGCGGCAGAGTCAGGCCGAGTCGCCGTGGATCCGCGGCCGATTCGACTCGTCGGCGGTGGAAACATTTCGCAGAAGCTCTCTTTTAACGGCCAAAATTCTTCAAGGCGCTTCAAAGTCCCTAAAAATCTCCAAAAGCGTCCCTCCAACAGCCAAGCTTCTTATGCAAGCTAGATAACTACCTTAATCTAGAAAATTTCCTACAACTACCTAGCTTCCTATGCAAGTTTCATAACAATCTAGCTTCTAGGAGAAGATAGAGGAAAACTATAAAAGGGGACATATGGCTTCATTACAAAGGTTGTTGTTGGTTGTTCATTAGTTGTTGATTGTTGATCATCATTCCACACACAAGTTGAGTGACACAACTTGTAATCAAAACCCTAACCCAAATCCAAATCCAAAGCCAAATCAAGATTTATCGAGAAGAGAATCAAGCAAGCAAATGAAGATCCTTTGAAGCAACGCCGATCAACATCCGAGCAAGAGATCCTTTATGATCCGCGACTCAAGAAGATCGATGCGAAGCTAATTTCGGCAGATCTAGTTACCTCCTCAAATCTTGTAACCTTTGAGTGAATTGTACCTAATCGTCGATTAATAAAGATGAAAAATTACAAATCTTGCTTCCTTTACATTCTTGCATTATGAAAATTTATCGATTCTTGATTCTTTCATTTTTCATGATGCATGAGTGAAATCGCCGCTTGTAGCGGAATCGAGAAAATAGGTAGATGATGATGATGAAATTCATGAACAATTCTTAAGTCTTATGAAGTTTATTAACTCTACGAAATTGAATCATCAAAGACCTAATTTTGAGCGAGATTGCTTTCTTGAATTTTTTCGCTTCAAATTAGAGATCAACGATCGGTGATTTTCTTGACTAGAGGCTAGTATTAGAATGATAATTAATGAAAAGATAAGGGATGGTGAAAGAGAAACCCTATTTTCTTCAATAGATCCCTAATCGTCGTTGATCGTCATCGATCTAGCAACAAATCCTCAATAGATAAGATTTCGTAATCTTTAGTTTTCATGATCATTACTTATTTGATCGATTCCTACAAGCTACTTTACAAATCTTGTTAATTCAATTAGTTTGGACATTTTCTTGATTTTTATTAATTCTTGATTCTAGATCTAATTTCTTTATGTTTCTTGAAACTAAACCTCACAAATCTTGAATCATTTTCTTTTATCTTTTCTTTTAAACTCAACTAAAACAAATTCGAACAAATTCACACAATCTCAGTGGACGATCCGCTCTCGCTAACGAAACTACAATAGACACCGTTATTAATTACGGTATAAATTTCTTTGGTTGTGATCTTTTACACTTTTCAAAACACGACACGAAAATGATCAATCAAATGGCGCCGTTGCCGGGGATCATGTGCTAATTTGTTCGTTTTTGCAATTTAAGTTGAAAATTTGTATTATTACATCAGAATTTTTAGATCAAAATCGCATCAAGTGCTTAACGATTTGTTGTGATTATTTGCAAGGGAATCTGGAATCTCTTTAGCGAGAGAAAAAATTTCAGTGCATTACAGAGAGTTCATAGAGGCAACAGGAGTCTCTGTGAAAATTTTTGTGCAGGAATCTCGTCAGCGGTCCGCGGAACCGCAGCAATAGGAAGCAAATCGCGGCGGATCCACAGCAGTTCAGAGGCTTCAGTTCTTCAAAATTTTTTGGTCCATCTCTATCTTTCTTATCTCCTCCCTGCTCTTGTCCATTAACCAATTTCTGCTGGATTCTTTGCAAAAATTCGCAGCGCCACAAAAAGAAAATTGTTCGTGTTTTGATCTTGGTTGTTTGCATATTTTAACACGGAAATTAAGGGGCAAAAGACCAACTTCAGATTAGGTGGGGAGTTCATTACCCTTCCTGAGGCCCAAAAATCACAAACTTGCATCCGCATCACCCTCATTAAATAAAAAATATCTAGTTAAGACTCTAGGGACCGTCGCACTCATTTAGGACAGAAGAAGGTCGTGGGTAATCTATTGCTTATCCGCGTTTCTTTTGTGGTGTCTAAGACAAGTGTCTTTAAGGCAAGTGGTTACTTAATTACGCCCACTACTTACGTAGCGGAGAACCTCCCACTTACCTGGCACTTACCTGGCTACAGAAGGGGCAAAGAGGCAGTAGAGGATCTATCTTGCGACTTGTCTTCTGGAAGTCTAGGAGCGGTCTAGAGCCTTGACCTAGGTGACCACTAGATTTAGGGTTGCTTGTGCATTGTTTGTGTGATTTTTTCAAAAATCCTTCTTTTTCAAAACAAACACCAAATCCTTTTTTTCTCTACTTTACCAACGCTGCCACTTGTGCTAAACAATTTAGTGCATGATCTGCTCGACACGGGATTCTAGTGCCCGTCTTGTCCGCGTTCCTCTTATCGAGTCCGAAGTCCGTAATTCTACATCTACTTTTTTCTTCACCCACTACCACATCCACTTCGATGGATGGTTCTCCATCGAACTTCTTTAACACTACTCTGCTACCGTCCGCAAGTGCGCAGAATCCGCCCCGCATCTCTCTCCAAGAGAGATGTTACCCTATGCGAGGTCTTCTTTCGACCTGTCTCACCATTCCATTAGCCAATGGGGACAACTTTGAAATCAAACCTTAATATATCAATCGTTTACCCAAATACCACCGTCTTGAGTCTGAGGACACATACGTCTTTATTACCAAATTTGAAAATGTATGTGCTATGATGGGTACTTCACAGCTTTCTGTGGATGTTATGAGATTACGTCTTCTCCCATTCACTTTGTGCGATATAGCCAAGAAGTGTCTTTATAACACAGCCGTACATTCTATTTCGAACTGGGGAGAATTCGTAATAGCTTTCCTAAAGAAACTCTATCCCAATCATAAGACTGCCTGAGTCCGTAGCGAAATAAATCAATTTACGCAGCTTCTAAATGTACCATTCTTGAAGTGTTTTGAATGCTTCAAGGATCTGTTAGTTCAATGTACTCATCATGGAATCCCTAGATGGGATCTGTGCAGAATTATATATGACGACATTAATCCTACAACAAAACATAACCTTGAATCCATGTGTCAAGGCACCTTCATGAATAAAGATGATGGTGAAGCTTGGAGATTTTTAGAAGATTTTGCTGAAAGAAATTTACAGTGGGAGAATGTAAACCAGTCATCTTCTAGGGGTGGTATCCATCAACTGGATGTTTCCATAGGAGTTAGAAATGAAATGGAAGCAATGCAAAAGAAACTCGAAGCTATGGAACATAAATTTGAGCAGCCTCCCTAAATCAGATGTCACTCTGCAAAACTATTTGTGGATACTGTTTTGATCCATCTCATCTTATGGAAGAATGTCCTTTGAATTCTCCGTTTTAAGGTCAAGAGCATACCAATGCTGCTTTCCAACAAAGACCAAGAAACGATCCGTATTCTTCCACTTATAATCAGGGTTGGAGGAATCACCCTAACTTTTCTTGGAACCAATCACAAAATCAAAACACGGTTCCAAACCAAAATAATTTCCAAAAGGCCTCTCCACCACAACAGCAATCACTTCAAATAAGTCAGCACCCCTACCAATCACAAAACTTTCAAAATCCGGTCAACACGCCTGCACCGTATAATCCTTTGCAGTTGACCAGTACTGATAATTGCTCTTCACTTGAACGAGCTTTTGAAATGTTTATGAAACAGTCCATTCAAATGTCGGCTGAATTTAAGTCTTCCCTCGATAAGATCCAGAAAAAACTCTGACTCTCAAAGTGAGAGTATTAAATCGATGGAAGCACAAATTGCACGATTAAATGCCGAGATGAGTGCTAGAGAGAAAGGGAAACTTCCGTGTCAACCACTACCGAATCGTGGACATTCACAACACTACAATGTAAATGCCATCACAACATTGAGATCTGGAAGAGTGCTGAATAATCAAGTCGGGGAAGAGATTGATAATCATGAAGAATTAATCAATAACACCCTGGCTTTCACTTCCACTTTTCCTTCCACATCCACTTCTACTTCTGATCCTTGTTCGTCTACCCCACCACCTTCTTCCGAGCCTATTCTTCATTTTCCTCAAGGATCGAACCCTCGGCATGTTTCTTCTAGTCCACCAAAGACGATCCCCACTCCTATTCTGGGATCAGTTCCACACACACCACCTTCTCCAATGTTGTTCCTAACTATTATTGCTAAAGTTCCTTATCTAAATCGGTTAAGGGGAAACAAATCGAGTCCACATATGGAGAAGATTATGGAAATGTTTAAACAGCTTAATATCAACATCCCTCTCCTAGATGCTATTCAACAAGTCCCCGCTTATGCGAAAATTTTAAAGGACTTGTGCACTAGGAAGAGGAAGACTCAAGTGCCCAAAAAGATTTCCATGACTAAAAATGTTAGCACTGCTTTTACCCCACAGTTACCAAAGAAACGTAAGGACCCAAGATGTCCTACTATATCAATTTCTATTGGGGGTAAAAACATTAACCGTGCTTTACTTGACCTGGGCGCAAGTGTTAACCTGCTTCCATATTCTGTTTTTGAGCAGTTAGGGATTGGAGAGTTGAAACCAGCTCATTGCACTCTCCAAATGGCAGACCGTTCAATCACCAAACCTAGGGGTGAACTGGAGAATGTGTTAATAAAAGTCGAGGAATTTATAATCCCTGTGGACTTTATTGTTCTCGATACACAACCTGTAGCAAACCCACGGAACCAAATTCCGGTCATTCTGGGTCGACCATTCCTTGCAACTTCCATTGCTGTCATTAACTGTCGAAACGGTTCAATGAACCTATCTTTCGGAAAAATGACAATTGAACTAAACATCTATAAAATTGGAAGTCAGTCATCTGAACCCTCTGCTCACATACTTGATGTCTGTTCTGTCCACGAGATTGCTCTCGAAAGCTGCGAAGTTGATGAACTTTACTTTGAAGATCTCGACGACACTAGCAAATCAATGTTCGATCTTTCACATCTTAGTGAGGACACTTTTTTCAATCCTGAGTCTGAAACTTTTGTGTCTTCACCTTCCGAGTCTGTATCTTTTGCAGGCTATGAGCTTCTTCGTAAATCTGAATATCATTCACTGACCCCACCTTCTATTGTTTCTCCGCCAACATTAGATCTTAAATTATTACCTTCTCATCTTAAATATGCATATTTCGGTGAGAATGAATCTTTACCTATGATTATATCTTCTTCTCTAGCCTCAGAGCAAGAGAATGCGCTTTTGACAGTATTGAGATCTAATAGTCAGGCTTTCGGTTGGACTATGGCTGACATTAAAGGGATTAGTCCCTTGATTGTTGAAAATCATATACATCTGATGGATGAAGCCATGCCAACCCGAGAACCACAGAGACGTTTGAACCCAGTCATGAAGGATGCGGTAAAGAAAGAAATCGTCAAATGCATTGACAGTGGTATCATATACCTAATCTCTGATAGCCAATGGGTAAGTCCAATTCATGTAGTCCCTAAGAAATCTGGCATCACGGTCATAACAAATGAGGCAAATGAGTTAATCCAAACACGCGCTTAAACTGGGTGGTGTCTATGTATTGATTATAGAAAACTCAATGCCGCAACGAGGAAAGACCACTTTTCTCTACCTTTTATTGACCAGATGCTGGAATGCTTAGCTGGACGTGAATACTATTGCTTCATGGATGGATACTATGGCTATAACCAGGTCCCTATTGCCAAAAAGGATCAAGACAAAACCACATTTACTTGTCCTTTTGGTACTTTTGCTTATAGACGCATGCCGTTTGGGTTATGCAATGCTCCCGCTACATTTGAGCGGTTTATGATGGGGATATTCTCGGACACGGTCGAGAATTTTTTGGAAATTTTCATGGATGGTTTCTCGATAATCGGAGATTCTTTTGCTGACTGCCTATCACATCTTGACGCAGTTATTACTCGTTGTAAGGAGAAGAACTTAACCTTGAATTGAGAAAAATACCATTTCATGGTCTCAGAGGGAATTGTGCTTGCACATGTTATTTCACGGAAAGGCATTGAGGTTGACAGAGCTAAAATAGATGTCATTCAAAACCTTCATCATCCCAAATGCGTCAGAGATATACGATCTTTTCTTGACCATGCAGGCTTTTATCGGAGATTCATTAAGGATTTTAGCAAAATTGCTAGACCCTTAACTCTTCTCTTGGCCAAGGACACAACCTTTAACTTTGACTCGAATTGTGAGACTGCATTTCACTCACTTAAGAAATCCCTTACTACAGCCCCTGTTCTATCATCTCCTGATTGGAATCACCCGTTTGAGCTTATGTGTGATGCATCAGATTTTGCAGTTGGCGCAGTCTTAGGACAACACGTTGAAAAGATGCCATACATGATTTATTATGCAAGTAAGACACTGAACGATGCTCAAATTAATTATACAACTACCGAAAAAGAACTTTTGGCGGTTGTATTTAAATTAGAAAAATTCAGGACTTACTTGATTGGCTCACCAATTGTTGTTTACACTGACCACTCCGCCTTGAAACATCTTTTGGCATAGAAGGATGCTAAAGGTAGGTTAATACGTTGGATCCTTCTATTACAAGAATTTGATCTTGTCATTAGAGATAAAAAAGGATGTGAAAACGTAGTAGCCGACCATCTTTCGTGCATCTCTTCTTCACCTGTGACCCTGCCGATCAATGATTCTTTTCCGGATGAACAACACTGGAATGTATCCAACAAACCTTGGTTCGGGGATACTGTGAATTATCTTGCTACGGGACTTGTTCCCCACGAATGGTCGAAACAGGACAAACATCGATTTCTGTCCCAAGTAAAACATTTTTACTGGGATGAACCCTATTAGTTCAAATATTGACCTGACCAGATCATTCGCAGATGTGTCCCTAATGATGAATTCAAGAGTTTTCTATCATTTTGTCATCATCAGGCATGTATGGGTCATTTCGGTCCTCGAAAGACGGCGGAGAAGGTTTTGCAATGCGGTTATTATTGGCCGACTTTGTTCAAAGATCTATATGATCATTGCAAAAACTATACACAGTGCCAACACACGGGTTGGATTTCCCGGAGAAATGAGATGCCACTTCAACCCATCTTAGTGGTTGTAATTTTTGATGTTTGGGGTATTGATTTTAAGGGTCCTTTTCCCAACTCCTTTGGGAATCTGTACATATTGCTTGCGGTTGATTACGTCTCGAAATAGGTGGAAGCTATTCCTTGTCGCACTAATGACAAAAAGATTGTCATTAAGTTCTTAAAAGAAAATATCTTTTCGCGATTTGGACACCCACGCGTTATCATTAGCGATAACGGGACACATTTCTGTAATCGGTCTTTCGAGACTTTGTTGTGGAGATATGCAATCAACCATAAACTTTCTACACCCTATCATCCCCAAACGAGAGGGAAAGATGAAGTTTCAAACAGACAAATCAAACAAATTATGGAGAAAACAGTTTCTAAAAATCGAAAAGATTGGTCGACTAAATTGACGGATGCTCTTTGGGCATTTCGTACCGCATATAAAACCGATCTAGGTATGTCTCCTTATCGTCTAGTGTTTAGTAAGGCTTGCCACCTTCTGGTCGAGATTGAACACAAAGCATTGTGGGCCATTAAAGAACTTAACTTTGACTTAAATCAGGCCTGCAGCTTTCAGAAGCTGCAATTAAACGAGCTAAGCGAACTCCGCGATGAAGCTTACGATAATGCTGTAATTGTAAAGAACCGGACTAAGGTATTTCACGATAAAAACATTTTGAGAAAAACTTTTACACATGGTCAACAAGTCTTTCTTTATGATTCACGTTTCCATCTTCATGCGTGCAAGCTCAAATCTCGGTGGAAAGGACCTTTTGTTGTGCGGAATGTATACCCGCACGGGGCAGTTGAGGTTGAAAACGACACAATTTTCAAAGTAAATGGACATAGATTAAAACCATATTTTTTCACTGACCCCACGGAGGAGCTCCTGTTTTTACATGAGCCTCTTTATCTTAACTAAAATTCCTCCGTCTCACCTCCATGTCTTGAAAACATACTGCATCATCTTTAGAATGGAGGTGAGTGCAAAAGAATAAGTCCGGGGGAGATTTTCATGTTCACTTATTATTGTCTACGCTAATAAAAATTTTCCTCCCAATCTTACAGGTATCTGAGATTTAACAGATGGAAACAGTGAAGACACTGTTGTAAACAAGTTTGGGGGAGGTTTGTGCTTATTTACGCATCACTTTGCATCATACATTACATAAGTACAAAACATATATATATAAAATTTGTATATAAATAAGATAATAAAAGACCAGATAGTGAAAAATTACATTTAAAAGATTAGAAAATTTTAAGAAAACCAAGAAAGTTTGAAGTTTTCTTAAACAAAACAAGTAATAAGTAGTTATGAGCCGTTGTCCCAAGGGTTAGTAAGATGAAAGAAGTCACTAATCTGCGGATAAAAATAAGTCTGAAAAATAGTTCCTATTCTGGAAGCCAAACATTTGAACGTTGATACCCTACTATACGCACTTTCACACGTCTTGAAACTCGGAATAGTAGGGATACCTTGAAATGCTCTTGTCTAAAAGCCAAAGTACAAAGAAAATAATAAATGAAGTATAAAAATATAAAATGGTGTAGAAAAATGAACATTCATTTTGTTATCACCAAGGAACCATAAAAAAAATATAGCGAGGGTGCTTCATCACCTAGTGCCTTAGACCAACTGGTTTGGGAGTCACTTCTAAGCCTTAAGTGTTGCAAGATGAGGAAAATACTAATACACCTAATCATCAAGCACATGAGTAATCGGTCGGTTAGTACCTCAAGAAGTATTAACGATCGCATGAAAAATGTGTGAGCAAATCCATCTAATATTCACCGACTAATTACTGAGGTTGATGGACGAGAGTATGATAGCTTGAATTGAATTCTCCGAGTGTAAGGATGTTCTTTACACACACGTAGGGTATATGATCGATGTTTGGAAGAAAGATAGGAATGAAGAATAAAGACGATGTTTTATTAAGGGATGATTTGATTTCTAACATTTATTATGACTATTAAGATAAGGCCCATCACAACTGAAAAGATAGTATAGCCGGAAACTCTAATTTTCAAAGTCTTTCTTTTATAATTCTTATCTTTCTATGTAACTTTCACGGTCTTCCTTTTATTATTGGATTTTGTTGGTGCAATCCGTTGAAAACCCTCAGGAGACAACACTTCTCCTACTAGGGAGATCTAGGGCTTTAAAGGCTTGTTGCACGTGCTCAGTGCAATCGTGCTACCTAAGAAAGTATGCTAGTTAGTTTTTCTTTTTCTTTATTTTCTCCTTCTCTTAAAAATAAAAGATGTTTGCTCGAGACGAACAAAATTAAGTTTGGGGGAATTTGATCAGTCGAAAATATTGCATTCTCAACACGTCAATTTCCCTACTCTTATTGCTCTTATAAAGATGTTTATTATAAATATAACACATTACGAATTCATCTGGAAAATACTAATTACCATATGTTATAGTTATAATTGATATTCTAGAGTGAAATTGAGTGTTTATTACTACACGCATGATTTTTGTACATCTCAACACTTGACTCAAGATTTTGTGTAAGAAATTCTTCAGGTCAAAGAACTGGAATCACAAAAGTGCCGATAAAATGCATCAAGTCAAATACTTGATATCTGGCAGCAATCAAGACAAAGTATAATATTCCAGGCATTAGAAAAGTATCCAAGAGATAACACAAAATACCCCTGAAGATTTCAGCCATCATGTTCATCAAACGGCCCCGGATCCGCGGCCGAGTCAGGCCGAGTTGCCGCGGATCCGCAGCGGATTCGACTCATTGGCGGTGGAAACTTTTTGCAGAAGCTTTCTTTTAACTGCCAAAATTCTTCAAGACGATTCAAAGTCCCTAGAAATCTCCAGAAGCTTCCCTCCAATAGCCAAGCTTCTCATGCAAGCTAGATAACTACCTTAATCTAGAAACTTCCCTACAATTACCTAGCTTACTTTGCAAGCTTCATAACAACCTAGCTTCTAGGAGAAGATAGAGGAAAAATATAAAAGGGGACCTATGGCTTCATTACAAAGGTTGTTGTTGGTTGTTCATTAGTTGTTGATTGTTGATTATCATTCCACACACAAGTTGAGTGACACAACTTGTAATCAAAACCCTAACCCAAATGCAAATCCAAAGCCAAATCAAGATTTATCGAGAAGCGAATCAAGCAAGCAAATGAAGATCCTTTGAAGCAATGCCGATCATCATCCTTGCAAAAGATCCACTAAGATCAACGACTCAAGAAGATCGATGCGAAGCTAATTTCGGTGGATCTAGTTACCTCCTCAAATCTTGTAACCTTTGAGTGAATTGTACCTAATCGTCGATTAATAAAGGTGAAAAATTATAAATCTTGCTTTCTTTACATTCTTGCATTATGAAAATTTATCGATTCTTGATTCTTTCATTTTTCATGATGCATGAGTGAAATCTCCGCTTGTAGCGGAATCGAGAGAATAGGTAGATGATGATGATGAAATTCTTGAACAATTTTTAAGTCTTATGAGGTTTGTTAACTCTAGGAAATTGAATCATCGAAGACCTAATTTTGAGCGAGATCGCTTTCTTGAATGTTTTCGCTCCAAATTAGAGATCAACGATCGGTGATTTTCTTGACTAGAGGCTAGAATTTGAATGATAATCAATGAAAAGACAAGGGATGGTGCAGGAGAAACCCTAGTTTCTTCAATATATCCCTAATCTTCGTTGATCGTAATCGATCTAGCAACAAATCCTCAATAGATAAGATTTCGTAATCTTTAGTTTTCATGATCACTACTTATTTGATCGATTCCTACAAGCTACTTTACAAATCTTGGTAATTCAATTGGTTTGGACATTTTCTTGATTTTTATTAATTCTTTATTCTAGATCTAATTTCTTTATGTTTCTTGAAACTAAACCTCACAAATCATAAATCTTTTTCTTTTATCTTTTCTTTTCAACTCAACTAAAACAAATTCGAACAAATTCACACAATCTCAGTGGACGATCCACTCTCGCTAACGAAACTACAATAGACACCGTTATTGATTGCGGTATAAATTTCTTTGGTTGTGATCTTTTACACTTTTCAAAACACGACTTGAAGACGATCAATCAAGGACCCTCCGACGATCAAGTTATACGGGATAAATGGGCAGAGTGGCGGCCTATTGGGGTGAAAAACCTGAGTCGTCTGAGAGAGGGGTTTATATAGTGGCAGCCGTCGGTTGGCTGGTGCGAGATTCACGCCGGCCGTTACGCACCTGGCGTTACGCATGCGTGAAAGGCAGGATTTCCTATTAATGACGAGATGCGCTCGTTAATGGGGGAACGAGATGGCGTGGAAAGCGGGATTGTGGGCGGCGGATATCTCGCGTCAGGCGAGATTCGCGGAACCGTGATGGAGACGCCTGTGATCGGTGCTATGGGCCGGTCGATGAGATCGAGAAAGTTAAGCTCGGTGGGAGGCTCAGAGGCGAGCGGGAGGCCGAGTGGGCTTGGTTCATGTTATAGCTCGGGGGCGAGCTAGGAGGGCTGAGGAAACTCAGCGTGCAGGAGGGCTCGAAGGCGAGCCGATGGTTGTTTGTGAGGCGGGCACATGAGTCGTCGGGAAGGCCATTGAAGGTCGGGAACATCCTTGGGATGAAGGACCGGGTCATCCTTCTATTGTACTGTTCCTGCTCCTTTCCCGCAAGCCCTGGGACCCGTCATCTGCCACGTGTCAATATCTAGGGAGTGCTCAGTACCGAGCATCATCATTAGCCCCATACTCCCGACCTGACCTATTTATGGGCCAGGTCAAGAGTGGTCTAATCGGTCACTCGGGCTAAATTCTTATTTGATGATGTCAGCAGATTAGGGAAGATGTCTTGCATTAAAGAGGAAGCGCCGATTCGGGCGTACGCACATCAGAGCGCTAGGCCACGTGTCAGACGCTGGTTAGCTGACATGACGGGCCGCTAGTTTTCTCGAGCCCGATGGGACGCGCCGAATGCGCGTGCGACAGGTGGAGCATTGATGGCCGTTGAACGCAAAATGTCATTTTGGCGGGAGACGATCGGCGCCGCTGGATGTGTTTGCCGATTGCTATAAATAGAGATGGGATTCCCCCGAGGGTCCACGCTTCACTATAATTTCCTCTTCCCTTCGTGTGTTGGCTCGGCGCTCTTCCCTCTAGGTCGGATTTGCTACGTTATTTCCTCATAGGACCCTTTCTCTCGATCAGGTTAGATGTCTTCCTCTGAGGAGTCCGTAGAAATAGTTCTGGTAGAGTCTAGGGAGTCTTCTATAGCTTCCTCTTCTTCGTCCGGGTCGGAATCTTCCCGGGAAGTTTGGGTTAGTCGCGCTTCCCGGGATCATGCGGCAGGGACGGTCACCAAAGAGAGCGCCAGGAGTATCCGCGACGTAGTTTGCCTTGTGAGGCATGTGGACGAGCTCACCACAATTCGGGCTTGGTTCCACATTCCCCCCGGCTACACACTTCGTTTGGCTGGGGATGGAGAGAGGGTAGATCAGGTACAGGTCAAGGAGATTGCCTTGTACTTAGAGGCTTTTTGGGCAGGGATGCGCCTGCTCTTCTCTCCCAAGGTGAGTGCGGCATTGCGTTGTTTTCAGTTAGCCCCGAGCCAGTTAGTGCCGAACTCCTGGAGGATTCTCCTCGGGTTCCTGGTCCGGTTGAAATTGCGGGAGATCCCTTTCAGTCTGAACCTTCTCCTTTCCTCTCTCTGCTTCAAAACCACCCCGGCAGTCACAAGGACAAGCCGAGCTAGGTATATATTTCTTTTAGAAAGAACATGGGGGGCGCGACCGGGTCGGGGGGTGTCGCAGTGCCTTCTTCCATTCACGAGTAGAAGGAGAAGTTTTTGTTTGTCGGGCCACCAGAGGTCGAGGATTAGCCTGTGCCCATCTATTCGTACAGGGCCTGTAAGTCCACGTTGCCCACCCCGGCGGTTACGGGGAGGTGGAAACGGTATAAAAATTCGATTTTTACAACTCTAGGCAACATGGATTATAGAAAGGAGGATCTTTGCTAAACATAAACTAACAACCAAGCTAAGAGAGTTAGCTACTCGGTTAAAGGGTTATACCTAAGTTTTGAAGTCCTTCTCTTCTTGCTCCTTGGAGTGGGATGAACGGGTCGTCATCGTCGCCTTCTCTTGCCGAAGAAAGATCCACCCGAGGGCCTCTACCTTTGGCTCCTACCTCAAACTAGAAGTAACTAAGGTGCTTGGTGTGCTAAACCTAGAACCTTAGAAAGAGTAGAGAGTAATTTTGAAGGTTTTATCTCAAAGCTTAATGGTTCTCAACTCATGAGAGGGGAGAGCTTTGAGAAAGAGGAAGAGGATGAGAGAGAATGAGAATGAGAGAATGAGAGGATAATATCATCCTTCTCACAAATATGTGAATTATGATAATTAAATAATTAATTAAAGATAATTGTGATGGTTAACTTGAAATGACCATTATATTTCACATTAATGAATTTTGCAAGAATCAAAGAGCATCTTTCATATGAAATGATGATGGTGAATTTGTCAACATAGGTCAACTAGTCAACCATAGTCAAATCGTCAACAACCCTAACCATAATACAATTATAATTAATTAATACTAATAATCATATTTCACATAAACATTAGGGTTAAGAAAAAGACAACGGTCATCAACCCTAATGAAAGTCCTCTGCCTCTGCCTCAGTCAACTGTGCATACACACCCATATCCGTGTTCCAAGGAACACGAATACAATGAGATAAAACCAATCCCAAAACATATACTAGGATCTGGCTTAAACCAAAGCCCGCTAGTATAAGCTGTCCGGACAACAAACGTGCACAAGTGCGCGGATGTGAACGAACCCCGTCGCAAAACCATGCGACCTCTACTCTGTTTTGCCTAAAGGCGAATAACCCTCTGTGTGGGACTCTAAAGACTCGGCACTACGCTGGTAGTGGGTTTAACCACAGACCGCAAGTGGCACTAGCTGTACGTAATGGTCCCCAGGTAGATGCCGATAAGAAGACTGACGAAGTAAACCCATCTGAACTCCTACTGAGCCTAAATGTGACAATCTCCGAACAGTCCGGTCTGTTCGTCTGAGAGTATCGCATGGCGGGCCTAGGGGGGCGGTAAACGTCAGTCCCCTAATAGAGGTATAAGTCGTGTTGGAGTGTAGCCCAGAACACACTGAGATAACACTGGAAACCTACTAGTATATCTCGCTTGCCCTGGCCAAGGACTTTGTGTAATGGCTCTCCTAGATACAGCGCGATATCAACCTCCAATACCGGGAGAGACGAATCCTGTCTAACCGTCACTGCCTCCAAGTGCTTCGGGGCTGCACCCAATTGTTACCTGTTTGCACGACTCCTTTGAGCCGTGGTAGGGTAACAATCTAAGAACAGTGGGAACACACTCGAGGCGAAGTGACAGTGTCAAGTCAACGGACTAAGATGTACTCATGTCACCTTGGAACTGATAACTGACGATAGGTATAATACCAACCAACAGTTCCCGACGAGTCCTGTCCAGTGTACTCGTAACCTAACGAGCACCCGCATACTATCTCAAGTACGACGTACTGACGGCTGTGGGACAGACCGTCTCTCAAGCTGGAATGAGAAGCGCATACGCTAGTCTACTCCGGAGTATCGATGCCCTGTAATAGTCCTACGACTAGGGACCTGCATAAGGATGTGCTTGTGGATTACGCAGCCCCCACAAGTGCGACTGCCATCAGAACGCCGGTAATCAAGCAAAGATCCTAAGGGCTCCACTAATGTGTAAAGGCGATATGCTATAAGAAACACATGTACACATTAAAGTAGAAACAAACCAAGTAGCATACTACTATTTTGATCAAGATTGTCTATACAAGGTGAATATCCCAAGCTTCCATTAAGTAATATACAAACTAATATGATACAGTAATGGCCTCTAGGGCATATACACTAACAATCTCCCACTGCACTAAGGCCATGTACTGGCGTATCGAAGACCTATCATCTCGATCAGCCGCTCGAACTGAGTCTGGGGTAAGCCTTTATGAATGGATCAGCAGTGCTATCTTCCGTAGAAACTCTCCGAACCTCGATCTCCTGTCGACCCACAATCTCTCTGATCAGGTGATACCGCCTCTGTAAGTCTACGCTAGCGCCCCGGCCGTCTACAGATGCCAAATGCGGAACAAAAACTTTTTAACTGGCGCTATCGTATACTTTAACCCGGATCTTCCATTATTGCTAAACTAACAAACTGTAAAGAGTGTAGAAAGTTTATACCGAACGATCCGAGTCCTTCGTTCTTTAACCATCATCCCACGCTCCGTTGCGGCTGCTCCGATCTCGTCGATCACCGATCTCCTCGTCGAGGTGGCACCACGTCGACGATTCTTTAAACGGGCTCCCGCCTCTGACTTGAGGCAACTCGATCGTCAAGTTTGCTAAAAGAGACGACCAAGAATGATGTAGAGAATGAGTAGATGACTTTGTCTCATTTCGTCCAAATCCGTAGACGATCGGTTAATGAAGTTGCCATTTTAATCGGGCGATGGAACAAAACGAGATATGAAATTTCCATACACCTAAAACCATAGTCTTTTCTCTCTAAAATGAAATCAATCTCTCTCTCACTCTCACAAAGAATGGCCGGCCACTATTTATGCAAGAGGGGGGTGATGGTAGGAGCAAGTGGTGACCATAACATGAAGCATATCATGAAGAAAAGATCTTAACCAAAACAAAATGCTTTAATGTTAAAGCATGAGTCATAAACCTAGTCATTATGCTTTAATGAACCATTAAAAGCATCCAATGATAACTCAACACCAATTAATCCTAGTCACCTTATCTAGAATCTTCTAGAACAATCCACACTCATCTCAAGAAAAGATAAACCCGTCTTTAACTGAATGTTAAAAGACGGCTGATAGAAAACTGGAAACTGGCAACTTCCAAAAGTGATCCTGAAATGACTTTCAGGATAACCCCGAAACTGTATAAAGATACCCGCATTTGTATTACGACCGAATATAAATGCAACTGAGACAAAGATATTATACCTACTCAATATAATACTCGGATCCGGCTTAAACCAAAGCCGACCAGTATCATCTGCCCGAAAAATAACACGTGCGTAAACGCACGTGCATTTTCCGAACCCTGCCATAAAACCATACGGCCTCTACAACGTTTCGCCCGAACTTGGGAAACTGTCTGTGGGGGACTCTAATGACTCGTCAGTACCCTGGCAGTGGGTTTAACCACAAACCGTCAGCGGCACTAGCAATGCGTAACGGCTGCCCATGGACTGACCTCAAGGGAGGCTGATGAGCGAACTCATCCGGAAACCCTACTGAGCCTAACAGTGACAATGTATATACAGTCCTGTCCGTTCGTCTATGAGTATCGCATATCTGCCTAGGGGGCTAGTGACGTCAGACCCCCAATAGCAGTATAAGTCGTGTCGGAGTAAAGCCCAATAACACCCTGAGATACTACTGGAGTACCTACCAGTAAATCTCCTGCCATGGCCATGGACTTTGTGTAATGGCTCTCCTAGACACAGCACGACCTCGCCCCCAATACCGGGAAAGACGAATCCCCTGTCGATCCGCTCACGTGCCTCCATATGGCTCGGGACTGTACCCAAAAGCTACCTGTTTGCATGACTCCTTTGAGCCGTGGTAGGGTAGAAATCAAAGCACAGTGGGAACTCACAAGAGACAAATGACGACCTCAGGTCGATGAACTAACCTGTACACATGTCACCAGGGAACTGCTATCTGACGATATGTATAATACCAACTAGCAGGTTCCCGGCGAGTCCTGTCCGCTGTACTCATAACCCAATGAGCACCTGTATACATCTTAGGTGATCCAACTGACACCAGTGGCTTGTGAGACCGGCCACCGCCCCTCGTCGGGGTCTCGACTGTACACACTAGTCTACTCCGGAGTATCGATGCCCTGTCTCCAAAACTCCTACGACTAGGGACCACAATTAAGGATATGCGTATAAACCACCCAACTCTCACGTATATGATCGCCATCATACTGTTGGTGGTAAAGCAAGATCCTAAGGGCTCTATCAAAGTGTAACATGTAATCAGTCACCTGAACATGTACACGACTGATAAAGGCAAACCAGATAGCATACTATCATCTTGAGTAAGACTGTCCTACCGGTATAGGTCCTCCGCAATCATTGCAGTCACGTACCTGCAATCCAATAATTGACTATGAGGGCACTATCTCCAACAATCTCCCACTTGCACTCAAGGCTAATTATTGCAATGTCGACTACTCACAGCCCGTGTGAAACCGAACATCCAACTCCTCTACTAATCAGTATCACAAAGCCCGTTTGTAAAACTATTGTGTTCGAGAAATAGCCTCAGTGAGTGGATCCGCCAGAAGTTTCTTTCTATATCTCTCTTAATCTCAAGTTCGCGGAGAAAGCCATCTCCCGAATTGAGTAATACCTGTCTTAGAATATATCTGGATATCTGATGGGACCTTGTTCATAAATGAACTCCAAATCCAAACTTCTTAGACTGTATCGATCACTGAACCTAATCAGTATCCGGCACCATGCCTCCCACAGTATCCTCTTGAACCACCTGTCCATAATACTGTCCCTCTTCGTCAGAGGGAAAAACTATAACTCTGACAATCACTCTGTCAACCATGTCACCTTTGAAGCTTGGAATGATAA
The DNA here is from genome assembly GCA_030015575.1 of Agapanthus africanus. Lineage (NCBI taxonomy): Eukaryota > Viridiplantae > Streptophyta > Magnoliopsida > Asparagales > Amaryllidaceae > Agapanthus > Agapanthus africanus. Next base: position 534,058,936 of record CM057339.1, read on the forward strand.
CCGTCTCCCGAAGGAGGCTGCCGTCATCAAATCCGTACAACACGTACTTATGTTCTAAAACTGCTTCCTTATATTTCTCTAAGATTGGATTAATACAAACTTATTGCATCTAGTGCAAAAAACAACATTTGGTGCGGTACATGACATCTCATGATTGACTCAGTTGCCTAAGCAAGTGATCTGTCAATCATGCACATCCCTCTCCTCTTTAGTCTGTAAGACACATTTAGAGAGGGTGACTCCATCACCTGCAGGTACACCACCATGCTAGGAGTCTTCTATTCTAAAAACCATTAGAATACTGTCAAAGTTCCTACATTGGGAAACTACCCAAATCCAGATCTAAAACCATAGATCTAGAAACCAGAATGTCAAATATTATATCCATATCCTGTCTGGAGAAACAACTGTGTGACGACCACAGTACAACCGATCGTAGTATAGGAATTTTACTTCCTACACTGTGCATGTCATTCAGATACCATGACATCACACCCTACTACCTCCTTAACTGATCCATCCCCTATTCTGATTAAAGTCAAACCCATGACTGTCACATCAAAATTAGATGATCTATCTCCGCTATAACTGCTCAAGTCTATAAATAGATATAAGCATCTTGCCCACTATGCTTCCGCTGCTCCCACTGACTAGGACAACCCTCCTACCGGGTCTCATATCCTAGAACAACAGTAGTGTCAAGTCTGGGTAGATAAGAACCTCCCTGTCACCGTCCTTGAGGCTACCAGAGTACCTCTCGGGTGTATGAGGTTACCCACCATATCTACGGAGTGGCTATTGGAATGTCAAACCTGATTGATGTCGTTTTGTACACCTGCTTGGCACAGGTATGGGTTTTGATTTCCGTGCGCACCGGACGCACAGGGTTTTTATATGCACATTTTTTTGGATTGATTTTTGGGAGCAGTACATTTCTATGATATTGCGATTGATTTTCGTACTGAGCAGGACTGATCAGATGACAGTGCCTGGGTATATTTTGCATGCATTGACAGATTTCAAAGGGATTCCAAAAGCAAGCTATAGTCTCATTATTTACATGTAAAATTCCGATTTCTAGCATATCGGTTTTGCTTTGGATTTGGCATTCATGTCTTCATCTTGACTCCGATGATTGCGAGACGCTTGACGGAGTATTGACTTCGAGTTATCTGCTCGTTACTCATGCGCATGTATTGCGCTATGATGCCTTTTATGTACTGATGATTTCGGAGCCCCATTGGTTTGGACATTTATTTGAAATGTTTTAGAATTGGGAGGTTTAAATTTAAATTCGGGGACCGAATTTCTTTAAGGGGGGAAGACTGTAACATTTCAAAAAAATAAAATATTATTTTTGGGAATGTTCATAATTTTTAATTAATATTTTAATAGTCGGTGTAATTAAATACCGATAAATGGTGAAAATTCCGGAGAAAATTTTAGAAATTCTAAAATAGGGTATTTTGTGGAAGTATGTCATTTTTAAGCTTTTATGGTTACGTATATGTTATTTTGGTTTAAATCGCGATTGACAATCGCTAAGTGGATTTTTGGCTTTTTGTGCAAAAATGTTGCACATGATATTTTCTACACATGTTTCTTGTTTTGGTCATGGTAGCCTAGGGTTGGACCATGTTTAGGTGACCATGGTGGGTTGAACCATTTGATTAGAGCTGGGGTTATGTCGACTGTGTAGGGAGAAGTGAGCCATGGTGGCTTGGTGTCTTGTGAGCATTGTTTTGGAGAAAGAGAGAGGTGGTTAGGATGTGCCATGTTCCATCCCATTTCAGTATTCCTTGTGTTCTTCACCCCCTCTCACACAGCAGCCCCAAATTCTCCAAATTCAGCCCCATAGCAACACATCAGCTGCTACATCAGCCAACATCAGCAGCTGAAACAATATTTCAGCCAACCCTACACCTGCTCCTAACCCCATAGCCCAACGTCTACACAACATAATCAGCAACAGCAGCTGATGTAACAGCTTCAGCCCCCAATGTCAAACTTTCAGCCCCCATAGCTGATTTACATCAGCCTACCCTTAACATTATCAGCCCCTAGCTGATCTACAATCTCCCATCATCATTTTTCAGCCCCCAATGGCTGACTTTTGCTACCAATCAGCCCAAATTCTGCCTAACTTCATCCACCAGAACAGCCCCCTACACCTACACCCTCACATCTACATAACATCAGCCTAATTCAATCAACTTGTGCAGCTACATCAGCCCCCCTATCAACACATTTTCAGCCACAAGAAAATGGATTTGCAAGTAGCAGATGCAGCATCAGCACTGCTGTGAAAACAGCTTCAGCCCCAAATTTCCCCACCTCAGCTGCTCCATCAGCTACCACAGCTACAACAACCCTTCACAACACCAAAGCCACAACAACTCAACACCAGTGCAACTGCTACAATAAAAGGAATTTCTAAGCAGCAGCAGCAGCAGCCACTAGGCCAACCAACAGCAACAAATAGCAGCAGCTTTGCGATTCCAGCTCAGTAGCAGCAACTCACTCCCCCACCCCTCCTCCTTCCCTCATCTTCCCTTCTCCTTCATTCTAGGACCCCCTGGAGGTATAATCTCGCATCCCAACTTAGTTCTTGCTCAGTTCTGACTAGATATCTGAAAGTTACTGTTTTATTGTGATATTGTGCTAGTTTAGGCAATTTTGAGTGAAACATGACCTAGTATTGGTTTTGTTAGTATAACCTTATTAGATGTTTTTGAAACCATTGTAACCAATATTACTCTAGAACACAAGTATTTACCAGAGTTATTCGACTTGGCGTATTTTACCGTTTTTGTCGATTTTGAGGCCTTTCTGAGATCTGCTTTCACCCGGGGCCTCCTAGAGAAAAATTGACTTGGCAGAGAGCTGTGCAGGCACCCTGGAACCCCTACCAAAAGCCTTAGCCACCCTCTCAAAGTTACGGCCGCAAATTTCATCATTCTGGCCGCAATTTGCGGCCAGACCAGTATAAAACTGCCTCATTTTGCATGCACAGCCCATTTTCATGTAAAATTGACCCTCGGCGTGTCCAGTTTTGACTGTTTCCTGTTAGGGTAAAATCTGGGTTCATTTTCATGAGTTGGCGTATGTTTTACGATGTGTTTTTGTATGGATTTTGATATTCGATGATTCGTAACTGTCGGGTGGCGTTCGGACGTCGACGACAGTGGATATTGGCTGTTTTTGCCCACAAGGTCACAGGTTTTTACCTATGGGCATAATATGCACCATTTTGGTTTCCGATGTGATTTTTATGTGTTTTAGCATGTGATATCCTTGTAGGTACTCACGTGACGTCGAAGCGTTGGAGATGCAAATGGCGACATCGGCACCGGAACGCGTAAAGCTAGGTGAGTAGATTTATATCTACGGGGAGAAGTCGGGTGGATGGCGTATAGCACCCCCGCAGTCCGAGGTGGTGTATACGGATGCGTATACACACCTATAAATATTATTGTCGTTGGGATTAATTATTGATGTTTAAATGGATATTGGTGAACTTGGATGATTTTGGTTACGAAACCATAGGGTAGTGGGTGCACTACACATTCATGCACACATATACATACTTGCATACATCCTCACTTCATAGATGCTTATGGGATTCGTTACGGACATTTATTCACTTGGGTATGAGGCTATGTGTTTATTACGGATTTGAGAATGATACAGGGGATTGATATGAGTCGATGAGTTGACCTGAGATTATGATATCGGCGATATAACCTGTTATGATGGTAAAATTCATGGTTTAGATACACTTGATACTTTAGAGGATTTTGGGGATGATGATGCCATAGTAATATCGACATATATAGTATGTGATCGACATGTGATATGATATGACAGGATATTTATAATAAGCCGCCTTGGGCGGGGTATACTCCTTGAGATGATATGTGCTGATGATATCGATTTATACGGGATTTGTCGACCGGTAGTTAGATCTTGATAATAGTAATGATGTTAGAATTGTACCAGACATAGGTCAGTACCCCGATGATGATATTGATAAAGAGAATACTTGATGATTAATATGACAAATGTGATATTGACCCGTACCCAGATTGGGGATGCCGTACGACGGATTTATGTACGAGCTATAATTTGATGTTTGATCCGCACTCTTAACTTGGGAATAACTGATTTTAGAGATATGATATCGGATGTGATATTATCGAGGCGGGATCACCGACTATATATATATTTATATGTATCGACTCAGAGGTTAGGCGGTTTCCCTTACCTGCAGTTAGCTTATTAGCTCAGCCTTATTGTTGGCATAGCTGTACGACCTTTATGACATTAGATGCAGTTTAGCGATCATGGTGTTCAGTATTTCAGCTCCCGCATATTATTATTGTTGCTCTGCATCACATACCGTTATGATTCATATTCTATTATTGATATCATGCTGTTAGGACACCAGCACCATTACCGATGATTCGTATGTTCCACATACACTTACTTGCCAGTTCACACACATCTTCATCGGTAATTGCCATGTCACTACACAGTAGTATTATTGCATCAGGATATGACCCTTGTATGTGCATACTATTATTCCATGTTGCAGGACATACAGTTACACTTGCATTCCATTTATATGTCACATACATCATGCTTCCTGATTATACGCATTGAAATATGTTGTTTCTATGTTATTCTGGATTTGGGAACCATGGGTATTTCAAAGAGATTATGTAAATGTTTTAAAAACCCGGTTACCCTTGATATGATATTTCAGTGCGTTCACCATGTGTTTTCTCGGTGCTGAGAGTGACATATGAAACCCGAATCGAGGAGGCGGATGAGACCGATTGCGGGTACATGGTGGACCCGGTGCGGTACCCCGGGGTTAGAAGATCGCAGATGATGGCGTTGAGCCTGTGCAGGGGAGCACTACCTACCGGTGATATTACCCGACACGTCGGATATCCGGAGGATACCGTCGTAGTCATGAGATGGATGGTAGGGGCCGATCTGGACTGACGACGCCCTAGATTTTGTGATCGAGACATTGAGATTTCGAGATATTGAGGTACAGAGTTTGTGATACAGAGGTATCGAGATACTGAGGCTTATGTTTTGTGCCGATGCTAGGCACTGTTTTATGCTGATTTCATCATGATACCTTATTTTAAAAATACAGAAATCTCATAAATTATGAAAGCAGTTTTCTTCAGTACATGCATTCTGTTTCATGCATTCATACATCATTCATATGATATATTGCCACCTGATGCACTGGCACAGACACATGGGTTTACACTGGGGTTAGATATTTATACTAGCCATGGTTAGAGATTACTGGTTATATATTTGAGGATTATATATATTATGATCGTATGACCTAGGTTGCGTCATACATGCGATTTTCTGTTCGTAGATCTTTTTCTACTCACGAGTTGGCAACTCACCCCCGTTGTGCCCCAGTTTCATGCAGGTGTTGCCGTACGGATTTCATTACGGCTTTGCGGGCACAGCTTATTTCAGGTGACTTGCTAGTAGGTGGGTTTATTGTATCTCACCCATCATTATACCTTGTATATTATATTTCAGTTGTATCTAGAATTTCCATCAACCAAACTTGTACTTATTTGAGATAGAGACCAGTGATGTTTATTATTTCGACCTTAGAGTCGCGTGTTATAGTTTCATGAGTTCTTGCTGGTTGAGTTTAATTTCTGTTGTGATCCTCGCCTTTAGGCGTTGTATATTCTGATGCATACAGGTTGATTTGGTATGGTTTTTCCTATTCTCTACTACTTCTCTTGGTTTGGATTTCTGGGCTTCGGCTTACTTATTTTACGGACGCCTTGAGACGTTCGTAACTTAAGTGCCGGTCATGTTCCGTAATTTCGGGTCGTGACAAGTTCTACCATACTCCCACTACTGTTTTCTGAAAAAGATCCATTTTTACTAAAACTGTGGCAAGTCAAGAACAATATCACTATTGATCTTCCAAATGGTAGAATATCAACCCTCATCATAGCCAGGGTCAACCCACAAACAGCCATTACAGAAACGTGCCCTGAGTTATCCAGAGTCTGGTTTTAAGCATAAGCTGGACAACTCCCCGTACCATAACAACTTTTAAGGTACAGACCATTCTATATCCAATATAGAAACTTTGGCACTAATTTAATTGGAACCATATTCAAATCATGCAACTGTCTCCAGTGCATATCAACTTAATGGAAAAAGGCTAATCAGCATTACTCAACTTAGGAATCCATCCATTTATGAGTAACCTGAAAGAGAAACACGTTTCTTAAAACCATCACTATCATCTGAATACCAATCACATGAATCTACATCTTCGATCTCTTTGAAGAATCCCGATACTTGTGATACCTGGTTCTCTACTTTATTCTTATACCCATAACTTCTCAAAACTTAGACCTTGTATTTCTATGAAACACTTGTCCAAATACTAGAGAAGTTATAAGTAAATAGAACATAGTACGAGGACCTACCCCTTTGTCCTGAAGGACACTTGGACAACATACAATACTCTGTATAAGTCCGCTGAGTTAAACAACTCAAAACCTGTGCGTCGTAGGTTGAAAACTGTACCCTGGCGATTTCCTCAAATATCACCAATTACAACGAATTCCGATATAATGAGGATAATCACCTAATTCCCAATAACTTACTCCCACTCATCATCTGTAAAACCATACAGATATGAGAATGAAACCTGGTAAATACATACCCTTGGAGTAAGTGTCTAATCGGGAAAACAGTTTTTCTTTTAACAATGTACTGAAACATGAAAATGTTTCGTAGGGGTATCCTGGTATTCATAGCAATGCCTCTTCCATAATCCAATTCATGACTTCAACCGTATATTTTATTGTCGTCTCTCCAAATCCCTTTATTTGTCTTTAGTCGTTACCTTCTGTACACCATCGTTAGGCTAAATGGTTTTCTTCCTTCCCTACCGTTCGGCACCAGCCTATGGTTTGGAAGAAGACTATCCAGTAAGCATAATAGGTGTACCCTCCTAAAACAAGGAGTACTCGCATCTTGAGAGAAGGTGATGATAAAAGACAACTGAATAATACCTTATTTTTTTAAAGGTGAATTAGGAGTGGCGATGAAGTACGCGGTTTTGGTCGTGAATGATATCAGTCGCAATTTACTTTGCCCTCTTTCTAATCCCTTTATTTTGTCTTTACATATTACCTTCTGCACACCCTACTTAGGCTAATTGGTTTTCTTCATTCCCTACCTTTCTGCACCTGCCTATGGTTTGGAATAAGACTATCCAATAAGCGTAATAGGTGTACTCTCCTAAACCAAGGAGCCCTCGAAACCTGAGAGAAGGTGATAATAAAAGACAACTGAATAAACCAATTCTATTTCTCCTGAACCTGGATCCATCCTCGAAGAAGTCCCTTTGAGTTCGTATATAACCATACGATGGATCTATCCAATGGAAGTGGATATCCGTAGTAATACGGGTGTTCTGAGAAATTCAAAGGGTAAAAGGAGTGGCAATGACTTATGCAACTCAGACAATCCAAAAGCCAGTATTTTAAGAAGGTTCGGTCAACTTGGTCACTGAGTCATAGTCTAGGGTCGGTCAAAGGTCGCTGCCAAAGAGAGAGAGAGAAAAAAAACACTCTGCGTGCACTCTAACCTAGATCAGAATTGTTATCACTTTATCTAATCTGGAAACCTCCCATTGTCCTGTCAAATTCTCCTCCAAACCTGAAAGAAGAATCAATCGGGATCACCCGAGGAGTAAACCAACTCATCAGTGGGAGTCGGGATCCAACTCTCATCGCATGATAACGTGACGGAATCCACTCGCGTTATCACACTCCAGAAGGTATGCGCATGCCTGGCAAGTTTCAGTTTCTTTAGAAACTCCCGATATGATTTTTACCCCATGTTCTTATGACCTTGACGAAAGCCAACAAATCATAAGTCACATGTCAAGTTATGCCCGTCATTATCTTGTTAATTCGAACCCACCCGTACATACCCTTGACGAAAGCCAACAAGGTAATACGACTGTCCCAAACCAACACATCTATCTATGCAACAAATGAATACCCCAGCAACTACCAAACACTATGCCTTGACGAAAGCCAACAAACATAGCTTGAATATTACTGACTATCCATAAGAAACGACGGAGGGCTACGGCTGGTTTTTGGCAAAAAACCTTTAACGTAATGAACTTGATCTCGTTGAAGGAACCTGATAGCTTTTTATAAAATATAGTGGCGAAAACCTTTGCTAAAGAGGTCACTCCCGGTGAAGGGATCTCGGCTCTTTCCTCGTGGAATGAGGTGCAGGATATTCCACTGAATACCGCTATGCAAAGCAACATGTAATCGACTATAGTGAAGTTATTACCCTGACGCAAACTTCTACCCAAGTGGTCAGTCCCGGTGAAGGGATATCGGCCCTTGCCCCGTCGAATGAGGTGTAGGATATTCCACTGAATACCGCTATGCAAAACAAAAGGAAACGTCTTTGCAATAACACTTTTTAAATTTGTTCCAACAACATCCAAACAGGTTTGTTTTACTTTGCATTTATCAGAATCAACGCAGTCCCATCAATTAATCACACCAGAAAAGAACGAAAATAAAATGTACGTATATGCCATCCGCATTCGTCACTGGGTCCCGTCATCACTCGTTAGGTTACTTAACTAACGACAGAGCGGGGACTGGACTAGCGCGGGTGTAAAACATATACAACATCTAATAGTATATAAACCAATATACAATAATCGCTCCAGGCGTGATAGTATGCAACATTACAGAAAAGTAATAAGCATCACAGAACAATACAGATAATCTGGGATCCCCGGGTTTCACAGAGCCGCTGCTGAAACCCGACGTTCCCCTGTCGTGTGGATAGCCTGTGCAATGAAACCTAGACCCCTACGGGTGCGGCAAGTTACCCGCCAAAACCTGAAGCGAGGCAGCCCCCTACAGCATAGTGAATGGACCACCCAGCATTCCACGGAATCCGGTAATCTTGGGCACCCCTCCTTGGGTCAACCTGTACCCCCTACGAATGCGGCGAATAGTCTGCCAATTCTAGAGTGGGGCCCCTCTGCCTCTCAAAGCCATGAGATGCGGACCCGTTGCTTCTCAGAACCCGGCTTTCCGTGCTCTCCGTCTCGGGGCAAAACCTAGTACAGTAATGAAAAATAGTACAATAGGTATATCGACCACAACCTGGTCGTGCCCCAAAAGAATATTATACAACAGGCAGTGACGGCAGTCCACAAGTTGGACGCTCACCCCGCAATATCAAATGTACAAATAAACACAAACTGTACTACCATTGCACACTGCTATCCACCACGACAAATCCGCAACATCACAGCACAACACAGAACATCAATGCGAATGTCACGTTCGCAAACCCGTCTAAAAGAAATATAGCAATCAAACGCTGTTTACCGATCAAATGACATTCCCGGTCGGAGATATAATGTAAGCACTGTAAACTAACATGTTTAAATTTCGATCGACCAAATATCAAGAAGTGGGCCCCACGACTTACTGGTGAACAGTAACAAAACCTGGGCCCAAAATATATATACCAAAAACCTCAATTCCCCCAAAAGAACCCATTGTACAAATTTGGGAGCATGAGCTCACCACGTGGCCGCGGATGCGCGGCGAAACCATGGGTTTGGCCGCGTTTCCGCGGCTGTTTGGGGGAGTCATGTGCCCAAATTTTGTCGTGGTTCTTAGAAAAGCCTGCACAGTTTTCTGAGACATGTAGAAAAATTTTAGGAGATCATTTAAAAACAACAGAAACTGTGAAGTTAAAAATTGCAGTTTTTAGTTTTCCGGTTCGATCGATGTTTTAACGCGTTAGCACAAGTTAGTATAGCAAAATGGTTAGGCTCTGATACCACTGTAATGTTAGTTATATGTATGCCCTAGAGGCCATTACTGTACATTGGATGTATATTGTAGTGGATGCTGGGACATATATAGGGAGGACTTTCTTGCTCGACATGATAGTATGCTATCTGGTTACTCTTTACATTAACGTGTACACTGATTGTCTCTCTGTTACATGTTGGTAAAGCCCTTAGGATGTGTACTTGACTACCTGGACTGTGATGCGGATCATACTAGTGAGGACATGGTAGTCCATAAGTACATCCTTCAAAGTCCCTAGTCGTGGGTGTATCGAGACGGGGAATCGATATACCAGAGTAGACTAGCGTATACCTTCTCGACCCATACAGATGGGCGATGGATGATCCTATATCCATTGGTGTTTGACATCGGAGATGATATACGGGTGCTCAGTAGAGACTGGGTATACTGGACGGACTCGCCGAGAACTCCCAGATGGTATTATACCTCACGTCAGATGGCAGTTCTCTGGTGACACTGGTACAGAGTAGTCTGTTGACCCGAGATCTTCATAGAGTCTTGTGTGGTTCCCACTGTGCTTTGATTTCCATCTTACAACGTCCCAGAGGGCGTGCAAAACGGTGGTTTTTGGGTACAGTCCCGAGTCACATGGAGGCAATGAGCGATAGGAGGGGAGTCGTCTCTCCCGGTATAGGGAGTTGATGTTGCGCTGTGTTCGATTAGCTATAACAGGAAATCCCTGGCCAGGGTGGCTGAGATTTACTGGTAAGTGTTACCAGTAGTTTCTCGAACAGTTATAGACCTCGTATCGACACGACTTATCGAGCTATTGCGGTCTGACGTTTACCACCCCTAGGCAAGATATGCGACATATCAGACGATCAGACCGGACTGTACGGTGGTGTTACTGGTTGGATTCACAGGAGTGTGAGCGGGCTTGCTCGTCGATCTTCTGATCGCTCAATACCCGGATGGCCGTTACGTTTAGCAGACCGCTTGCGGCTTGTGGGTGTTTGATATGATCATCATCTGCTGCCGGCGTATTAACGAGTCTTTAGAGTCCTACACAGAGGTTTCCTGGCTCAAGCGAAACGAAATAGGAGCGCATATGAGATATGTGCGGGACCGAGAATAATACGAGTATGTGATACTGTATTCGATTCTCGCGATGTGACATTTATCGGTTATATGTGATATAGCCGGGTTATCGGATCAAGTGTTGATTCGATAAGTTGTTACTAATGATACTAGCCGGTTATATGCGATATGACCGGATCGTTAAATCAAGTGTTGATTTAATGATTTAATGCATAATTATATATTTGATATATTACTTTGCATTAACTAGTATCGGTTCACTTTATAATGGTTTTTCTCACTCGATTGTGCGCATTACATATGCGATATGATTTTGTGCACTAGATTGTATCATGTTTGATGATACATGCATTTTGGTTAAATGTAAAGAATTAAACCATGTTTTAAGTGGATAATTAGGGTTTTGATTTCCTTATTCAGTTATTAATCTTTTTCTGGATATTTTTGGGAAAAGGAAAATAGGAAATGAGATAATGGTTGCTATTTTGTTTGTATTCTTTGAAGCTTCATGAACTTTGACCATAGCAACCATTTTGTCTTCTTATACAAACCCTAACCATTCATCTAACTTGAGCTAACTCTCTACAATTAACCATGGTCTTGTTATGATAAGGTTTGATTATTCATTTCATTTTTAATTATTCTTATCATAACAATATCCTTCTTCTTCTTCCTTTCTTCAAGTGAAGAAAGCAAGGTCCATCAATGGTGATTGATGGAAATGAGTGAGAAATCCAAATCTAAAGTCTACCCACTTCCTATTTCTTCATCCTATACCTCTTGCCAAGTAGTAGAGTGTGTTTACTTCACAAGTTTCTTGACTTGGTGAAGTCGGAGCTTGATTTAGCGATGCCTCGACGTAGATCATCTTCGGCATGGACATCGACGACCTAGTTCGCTTATTCTCCGACGAAGCCGACTCTAGAGCCCGGATTCTTTTTGGACAGCGGAGATGACTTTGTTGCGGAGCTATGGAGGTGGAGCACCGGATCTACAAAGGTTGTATTTCCGATATCCCATTAGTTAAGTTGTTAACTAGTTATCTTTTCGCCTAAACATCTCGCAAACGATCCGTAGTCGGGTCTCTCGGCACCGTTAAAATTTTAATTTGGCATGATCGATGCCTTGTGAGACCTCACTACGGTGCCAAGGAACCCTACAGTGGTATCAGAGCCTAGCTAGAGCCTTAGGCGAAGTCCTGACGGAATTTGAAGTCCGAACGAACCCGAAACCCCGAACCAAAAATGCTCTCTGTCCAGATTTTAAAATTTTGGATTTTTCAAGATTAAAAATATCCAGAAAATCAAGCAGGGTTTTCTAAGAATTACTGTAAATTTCGAGGACCTAATTCCACTTTCCCACCACGCTTCCGCGGCATGAGCAAGGCTCATGCGGCGGATCCGCGGCCGTACGGCCCCAATATTTAAATTATTTTGTACAGTAATTCTTAGTTTCCAGTGGTGATGTTTCTGGGAATTTTTAATAATTTTTCAAGAGTTGAATTTTCTGCTGTTGTTTTGGGGATTCGTATGTTCGATCGGATTATCAAATTTTGTCTGTTTGGCTTTCCAGATAAATTTTAGAATATGTTAAAAAGTTCAACCGGATAAAAATACCCAATTTTTCCCCTGTCGGGAAATTTCCAAGTGTTGGATTTTTCCGAAGTTTAACGACGTTCTAAGTAGTGCAAGTAACGCGATGGACCCTCTAGAAGACAACAAACCTTAACTCGATTATGTGACCGTCTTGAACTGCCCTTTGAACCTTCGGGTTTGGGGCAGTACGGCGTGCCACATGTGAGGCGTTGGCTTGACCCTTCTACGGCTGGACCGTTGGTACTGAGGCACGAACGGAATGTTGTTAGACTTATTTCATGTGTTGATCTATATCGGGAAAACTTGGGTGTTCGATTGTTCGATCGGAAAGTTTGACATTTTCTATTTATCCAGAATGGGATACAATAATTGGAATTCACAAGTAGTTATGTTATAACTGAATGAATGCTATAAACATAGCAGTTTAGTCTCACTTGATCGGTTGCCACGGAATTTTGATGTGATCAAAAGTCCGTCGCAATCACGTAGCGTACGCGGATACTCGCCGGGTAAACTTAATAGACAGCCTCACTCCATAGCCCCGACCAAGTGACTGTAGGAGAACCCCGTCGCCGAAAGCATCCGTCCAGGTGCTCGCGGTAGCGGTGTTCCGCCTTGGTGCACTTCGTCGACAGTATCGGGGGTGCGGCCGCCTACTAAAGTTTGCGATGAGCATTCGATCAGGGTGCCGGGAATCTTGTTGAATTACCCGACTTGATATTGAAAAGAGTTTTCGTTAATGAGACTAAAATGCGGGGTTTATAATTGTTATGCATGCGATGTCTAAGTAATTCATTTGATTAGGCATGCGATGTCTATGCAGGTTGCGGATTCCAACTGTTGTAGTTTTACACTTTCTTTTCTGTGACCGTAAGTGTAATATGTGATATCGCCGGTTTTGTTGCTATATGTCAACGACAATTGGGATGCGCATATTTACTTACGTTGATGACATGTGATGTTATGTGTTGCTGGATATGTTATATTGGATCGTCGTGTTTGAATAGCCGGGGGTTTTTATGTGAGATGAGTGTTTTTCATTTTCATTCATGTAAAAACTTGTATGTAATATTCTTTTATTGGGGCGCTTCCAGGTTGCGGAAGTTGTCACCCTTTGTATATTATTTACTTTTCCGCACTAGGATAAACCCAAGGAGGGGAGCACAAGTAACCGGGTTCTGGAGTCCAGTGGGAGACCAACTCGAGGAGTCGAGTCCGGGTCTCCTAACTCTAGAATTGGTAGGGTTGCTTGCCGCTCACGTAGGGGTCTAGGGGTGTGGGTTTGGCTATTCATCACGACCGTGGAATCCGTGTTTTATACTGGCTCATATTGAAAACACGGACGTCCTAGTATATCCAATATTTCATATGTTTCTTCTGCTGCGATATCTGTGATGTGATCATGTGATGTTCTTTGATAGATACAGTATATAGTATATATGATATATTATATAGACGTTACTTATGTTTTACACCCACGCTAGCCCTGCCCCGCTCTGTCGTTAGTTACCTAACCTAACGGTGCACGAGGGGACATCGAGGCGAATGCGGATGGCATAAGTGTACGTCGTATTTATCTGTGATGTTTAGGTACTTAAATGATGGGACTTCATTAATATGATTAATGAAATAAAAGAAACCTAAGATGTTGTAGAATCGAATTTTAAAATAAAACAGGTAGCTACAGTTCTTGCTTTGCACAGCGGTATATATGATATATCCTGCACCTTATTCGATAAGGAAAGGACCGACATCCCTTCACCGGGAGTGACTCCTTTAGCAATAACTGGCAGATGCTACACCCTATGTTTGTCTTTTGATTGCTTTTAACTGTTTTTGCTTTGCACAGTGATATATATGATATATCCCGCACCTCATTCGACGAGGAAAGGACCGACGATCCCTTCACCGGGAGTGATTCCTTTAGCAAAACAAGAAAAGCCTCAAAAGCACTCCATTTTAAAATCATTTGATTCTACAAAGATATCAAGTTCATTACGCAATAGGTTTTCAGAAAAACCTGTCGTAGCCCTCCGTCATTTCAGATAAGTACTAGTTAGTATTCGTGCTGCGGTTGTTTGGCATGCGTCAAGGCGTAGTGTACGGTAGCTAACTAGTGCTTATCTGCTAGCATATGATGCGATTGGATTAGGGTATTCGTACGGCCTTGTTTGGCATGCATCAAGGGTCGTGCGGGTGGGTTTAATTCAATCAGGAAATGACGGGTTGAACTTGACTAGCAGACTATGGGTTGTTTGGCATGCGTCAAGATCATAGCGAGCTAGGGGCAAAATATTATCGGGAATTTCAAGTGTTGAAATTTGCAATGAGATTGCATACCTTCTATGAGATAGTTGGATCTCGATACCCACTGCGAGTAAGAGTTACTCCTGGGAGAGTTTTATACATTACAATTAGCCGATCAAGTAGGTGTCTAGAAAGGTGTCAACGGGGTTACGCCTCTGGGAAAACGAGGTTTACATTAATTAGGTTCGTGCGAAAGCACGGGGGACCTCCCTCAAAGTACCGACACTGGCCTGGCTGAAAGATTGGCGAACTTGTAGTGTGTAATTAATCCCGGCTAGTCTTTCCTTTTAGGGTTTGAAGGAAGATTTGATAAAAAGCAGTGAGAGCCATCCTGATTAGATAAAATAATAACCAATCTATTCTTGCAAGAGCGCACGCTCAGTGTTTTCTTCTCTCTCTCTCCTGGTAGCGACCATATCACGCCTTAATCAAGATAATAATACGGATTTTTGACCGAACCCGCTTGTTATACTGAGCTGGGGAACGTTGGTCCCGCTCCAACTTATAATTGTTATAAGACAGAGCAGGAAATTGGGGAATACCAGAATTCCCGTGCCGCCCAAACGAAGAGAGTGCATGCTGATGCATCATCTTCGGGTGTGTTCATTATACAGAACTGTTTCTCAGTATCCTACGCATCCATGGTATATGATACCGGATCAGGATCCCAGATATGTAAGATGTTACATAGGGCTACAAAAGGGTAGAAAAACTGAGAACGGGTGATAAGTTTCATGAGGCAGAAAATGGGGCAAGTGTTGCAGCCAAGTATGTCGGTCACTGTCACCCTGTATTGTAATACATTGATTCTGAACGAATGTTATTAGATACCGAACCTGATATACAAAATCATATCACTCTCTTTATAAGTAAAGAAATGATAAAATTTTGTATTGTTGTATAATGTTTTGAACATTTCCTATATCAAAAGTTGATCAGTTCAGGCACGTTATCTAAAAGCGTTGATGTTCTAAATCAAACTACAGTTCTTAGTATTCGGAACACACACAAGAGGAAGAGTTCAGAAATGAACGAATTCTTCTTGAGGTATTGTAGACTAGGACAGATCAATACGACCAGACTGGCTGAAGTTTCATTTAGATGTATATTTAAATCAGTTTGAATTTACATCTTGTGAAACTCGCCAGTCATGTCACAAAGATAAGATGACCATAGCTATGTTTGTTGGAAACAGAGAAAGAGTTAGTGAACTCTTGGGATGATACATGTTGATGTATGTAGGTCCCCTGTCTAAACATACCAAGACCGGTTCTTTATACTTCATTACGTTCTTTGATGATCTCTTCATATTCAGACCTATGTTCCTGTTGAAACACAAGTCCGAACCTTTTGAGATATTCATAGAATATAAGTTAGAAGTAGAGAACCAGAATACGGGTATAAGTATTATGTCCTTTGATGTGATCAAGGAGGAGAATACTAGAGCATGGAATTCCTGGACTATTCTAAAGGAGAATGAGATTCTCTCTCAGCATTACTCCTCCATATACACCATAGCACGATGGTTATCGGGGCGGAGCAGATACACCCTATTTGATATGGTGTGCTCTATGATGAGTACTACTGAGTTACCTTTTTCCTATTGGGTGTTATGCACTTGTGAAGTTGCATACCTATTGAATAGGGTTTGAATCAAATCAGTGCCTACTACTTCATATGAGATATGGAAAGGGAAGAGCCCATATCCTAAGTAAGTTAAGATTTGGGGTTGACCGGCCTATGTCTAAAAGCACAATCCGGACAAGCTCGAGGCAAAGTTAGTTATGTAGAACTGGAAGTGTTCCAACGATACAAACTACAGCAGATGATTTGGTACAACCAGAGGATTCAGTGGATACCAACGAACCTCAGCCTCTCCGCCGATCTAGTAGGGTTCCTCACCCACCTGAGAGATACTTTGGTTTCTCTATGACAGTGGGAGCGAGGATTGCATCATGAGATGATGACCCAACTAGTTTTCGAGCGGGCCATCGAGAGTAGGACTCTGTAAGAATGGCTGGATGCTTAGCAATCTGAGATGGAATCCTTATACACCAACAAAGTATGGACTTTGGTTGCTATATCTGAAGGGTTAAATCCCCATCAGGAGCAAGTAAATCTTGAGAAGATTACTTGGTGTAGATGGAAAAGTTGAGACTTTCAAAGCTAGACTTGTTAAAAGTTTGCATCATTGACCAGGCGTGGATTATGATGAAACCTTTTTCAAGTAGCTATGCTTAAGTCCATCCAGATCCTACTTGCCACGGCTACATACCATTACTCCGATATCTGGTGGTTGGGTGTCATGACTACTTTTCTAAATGATGTTTTAGAAGAGTGCGTCTATAAGTACACAGCCAGAGGGCTTCGTAGACAGTGGGAGCAGCGGAAACGTGTGCAAGCTGCTTTATAGGATAAAGCAGGCATCGCGGAGTTGGAACATCTGTTTTGATGGATTAGTCAAGGAAGTTGACATCATCAAAATGGTAGATGAACCTTGTATATAGAAAAAAGTAGTAGGGAGTATGGTGGTGATCCTCGTAGAGCACGTGGATGACATACTCTTGATAAGAAAGGAGTTTCTTATGCTACACTCGATCAATCTCCGTTTATCACAAAGATTCTCCGTGAAGGATCAAAATGATACCACCAAAATCCTGAGTTTTAGATCTATGAGATAGATTTAATTGGATGTTAGGATTCTCACTAGTTGTAGTGAGATGATATCAATAGATCCTGGGGAGAATCACTGGAAGGGTTCCAGGGTGATAAAGACGACTGAATGTCAGTCGCAGGCATTGTCTTTACCCTCAGTAAAGGGACGGTATGTTGGAAGAGTTCCAAGCTAGATACCATGACATACTAGACGATAAAGGCAGGATACATCGCTACATAAGATGCTACCAAAGTGGCTGTTTGGGTGTATATTGGTTCATGAGATGAACTATGTTCCTCCCATTGTGTGACAATGGAGTTGTGGCTTATGCCAGGAACCCCCGTCCCATCAGTGATCCAGACACATTCTAAGGCAGTATCACCTGATCATGGAGATGGTTGATCTCCAGGTTGATCGAGGCAAGGAGAGCAGACTTAGAGGATAACGCAGCGGATCCACTCACGAAGGCCTATTCCCAGAGAGAGACTTTTCTGGGATGGTTGAGTATGAGATACTACAACCACTGCTACAGATGGCCCTAGTGCAAGTGGGAGATTGTTAGTTATATGTATGCCCTAGAGGCCATTACTGTACATTGGATGTATATTGTAGTGGATGCTGGGACATATATAGGGAGGACTTTCTTGCTCGACATGATAGTATGCTATCTGGTTACTCTTTACCTTAACGTGTACACTGATTGTCTCTCTGTTACATGTTGGTAAAGCCCTTAGGATGTGTACTTGACTACCTGGACTGTGATGCGGATCATACTAGTGGGGACATGGTAGTCCATAAGTACATCCTTCAAAGTCCCTTGTCGTGGGTGTTTCGAGACGGGGCATCGATATACCAGAGTAGACTAGCGTATACCTTCTCGACCCATACAGATGGGCGATGGATGATCCCATATCCATTGGTGTTTGACATCGGAGATGATATACGGGTGCTTAGTAGAGACTGGGTACACTGGACGGACTCGCCGAGAACTCCCAGATGGTATTATACCTCACGTCAGATGGCAGTTCTCTGGTGACACTGGTACAGAGTAGTCTGTTGACCCGAGATCGTCATAGAGTCTTGTGTGGTTCCTACTGTGCTTTGATTTCCATCTTACCACGTCCAAGAGGGCGTGCAAAACGGTGGTTTTTGGGTACAGTCCCAAGTCACATGGAGGCAATGAGCGATAGGAGGGGATTCGTCTCTCCCGGGATTCGTCTCTCCCGGTATAGGGAGTTGATGTTGCGCTGTGTTCGATTGGCTATAACAGGAAATCCCTGGCCAGGGTTGTAGAGATTTACTGGTAAGTGTTACCAGTAGTTTCTCGAACAGTTATAGACCTCGTATCGACATGACTTATCGAGCTATTGGGGTCTGACGTTTACCACCCCTAGGCAAGATATGCGACATATCAGACGATCAGACCGGACTGTACGGTAGTGTTACTGGTTAGATTCACAGGAGTGAGAGCGGGCTTGCCCGTCGATCTTCTGATCGCTCAATACCCGGGTGGCCGTTATGTTTAGCAGACCGCTTGCGGCTTGTGGGTGTTTGATATGATCATCATCTGCTGCCGGCGTATTGACGAGTCTTTAGAGTCCTACACAGAGGTTTCCTGGCTCAAGCGAAACGAAATAGGAGCGCATATGAGATATGTGCGGGACCGAGAATAATACGAGTATGTGATACTGTATTCGATTCCCGCGATGTGACATTTATCGGTTATATGTAATATAGCCGGGTTATCGGATCAAGTGTTGATTCGATAAGTTGTTACTAATGATACTAGCCGGTTATATGCGATATGCCCGGATCGTTAAATCAAGTGTTGATTTAATGATTTAATGCATAATTATATATTTGATATATTACTTTGCATTAACTAGTATCGGTTCACTTTATAATGGATTTTCTTACTCGGTTGTGCGCATTACATATGCGATATGATTTTGTGCACTAGATTGTATCATGTTTGATGATACATGCATTTTGGTTAAATGTAAAGAATTAAACCATGTTTTAAGTGGATAACTAGGGTTTTGATTTCCTTATTCATTTATTAATCTTTTTCTGGATATTTTTGGGAAAAGGAAAATAGGAAATGAGATAATGGTTGCTATTTTGTTTGTATTCTTTGAAGCTTCATGAACTTTGACCATAGCAACCATTTTGTCTTCTTATACAAACCCTAACCATTCATCTAACTTGAGTTAACTCTCTACAATTAACCATGGTCTTGTTATGATAAGGTTTGATTATTCATTTCATTTTTAATTATTCTTATCATAACAATATCCTTCTTCTTCTTCCTTTCTTCAAGTGAAGAAAGCAAGGTCCATCAATGGTCATTGATGGAAATGAGTGAGAAATCCAAATCTAAAGTCTACCCACTTCCTATTTATTCATCCTCTACCTCTTGCCAAGTAGTAGAGTGTGTTTACTTCACAAGTTTCTTGACTTGGTGAAGTCGGAGCTTGATTTAGCGATGCCTCGACGTAGATCATCTTCGGCATGGACATCGACGACCTAGTTCGCTTATTCTCCGACGAAGCCGACTCTAGAGCCCGGATTCTTTTTGGACAGCGGAGACGACTTCGTTGCGGAGCTATGGAGGTGGAGCACCGGATCTACAAAGGTTGTATTTCCGATATCCCATTAGTTAAGTTGTTAACTAGTTATCTTTTCGCCTAAAAATCTAGCAAACGATCCGTAGTCGGGTCTCTCGGCACCATTAAAATTTTAATTTGGCATGATCGATGCCTTGTGAGACCTCACTAGGGTGCCAAGGAACCCTACATGTAAGTCTACGCTAGCGCCCCGGCGGTCTACAGACGCCAAATGCGGAACAAAAACTTTTTAACTGGCGCTATCGTATACTTTAACCCGGATCTTCCATTATTGCTAAACTAACAAACTGTAAAGAGTTTAGAAAGGTTATACCGAACGATCCGAGTCCTTCGTTCTTTAACCATCATCCCACGCTCCGTTGGGGCTGCTCCAATCTCGTCGATCTCCGATCTCCTCGTCGAGGTGGCACCACGTCGACGATTTTTTAAACGGGTTCCCGCCTCTGACTTGAGGCAACTCGATCGTCAAGTTTGCTAAAAGAGACGACCAAGAATGATGTAGAGAATGAGTAGATGACTTTGTCTCACTTCGTCCAAATCCGTGGACGATCGGTTAATGAAGTTGCTATTTTAATCGGGTGATGGAACAAAACGAGATATGAAATTTCCATACACCTAAAACCATAGTCTTTTCTCTCTAAAATGAAATCAATCTCTCTCTCTCTCTCACAAAGAATGGTCGGCCACTATTTATGCAAGAGGGAGGTGATGGTAGGAGCAAGTGGTGACCATAACATGAAGCATATCATGAAAAAAAGATCTTAACCAAAACAAAATGCTTTAATGTTAAAGCATGAGTCATAAACCTAGTCATCATGCTTTAATGAACCATTAAAAGCATCCAATGATAACTCAACACCAATTAATCCTAGTCACCTCATCTAGAATCTTCTAGAAGAATCCACACTCATCTCAAGAAAAGATAAACTCGTCTTTAACTGAATGTTAAAAGACGGCTGATAGAAAACTGGAAACTGGCAACTTCCAAAAGTGATCCTGAAACGACTTTCAGGATAACCCCGAAACTGAATAAAGATACCCGCATTTGTATTACGACCGAATACAAATGCAACTGAGACAAAGATATTATACCTACTCAATATAATACTCGGATCCGGCTTAAACCAAAGCCGAGCGGTATCATCTGCCCGAAAAATAACACGTGCGTAAACGCACGTGCATTTTTCGAACCCTGCCATAAAACCATACGGCCTCTACAACGTTTCGCCCGAACTTGGGAAACTGTCTGTGGGGGAATCTAATGACTCGTCAGTACCCTGGCAGTGGGTTTAACCAAAAACCGTCAGCGGCACTAACAATGCGTAACGGCTGCCCATGGACTGACCTCAAGGGAGGCTGATGAGCGAACTCATCCGGAAACCCTACTGAGCCTAACAGTGACAATGTATATACAGTCCGGTCCGTTCGTCTATGAGTATCACATATCTGCCTAGCGGGCTAGTGACGTCAGACCCCCAATAGCAGTATAAGTCGTGTCGGAGTAAAGCCCAATAACACCCTTAGATACTACTGGAGTACCTACCAGTAAATCTCCTGCCATGGCCATGGACTTTGTGTAATGGCTCTCCTAGACACAGCACGACCTCGCCCCCAATACCGGGAGAGACGAATCCCCTGCCGATCCGCTCACGTGCCTCCATATGGCTCGGGACTGTACCCAAAAGCTACCTGTTTGCACGACTCCTTTGAGCCGTGGTAGGGTAGAAATCAAAGCACAGTGGGAACTCACACGAGACAAATGACGACCTCAGGTCGATGAACTAACCTGTACACATGTCACCAAGGAACTGCTATCTGACGATATGTATAATACGAACTAGCAGGTTCCCGGCGAGTCCTGTCCGGTGTACTCATAACCCAATGAGCACCTGTATACATCTTAGGTGATCCAACTGACACCAGTGGCTTGTGAGACCGGCCACCGCCCCTCGTCAGGGTCTCGACTGTACACACTAGTCTACTTCGGAGTATCGATGCCCTGTCTCGAAACTCCCATGACTAGGGACCACAATTAAGGATATGCGTATAAACCAACCAACTCTCACGTATATGATCGCCATCATACTGTTGGTGGTAAAGCAAGATCCTAAGGGCTCTATCAAAGTGTAACATGTAATCAGTCACCTGAACATGTACACGACTGATAAAGGCAAACCAGATAGCATACTATCATCTTGAGTAAGACTGTCCTACCGGTATAGGTCCTCCGCAATCATTGCAATCACGTACCTGCGATCCAATAATTGACTATGAGGGCACTATCTCCAACAGCCTCAAGATGTGTCTGGACTTCTGATGGGACCTGGGTTCCTTCGCAAAAGCTATAGCCCCGTTGTTGTCACAAAACAGAGGTATTGGATCAACAATGGACGGAACCACCTGAAGTTCTGTCAAGAACTTCCTTATCCAGTCGCTTCTTTTGCGGCATTTGCAGCAGCGATAAATTCCGCTTCCATCGTCGAGTCAGCAACGGTTTCCTGTTTGGAACTCTTCCAACACACCGCCCCTCCATAGAGGGTAAAGACATAACCCGACATGGACTTGGAATCATCCTTGTCACTCTGGAAGCTGGAGTCAGCAAAGGCCTCGATCTGGAGGTCTTTTCCGCCATACACCAAGAACATCTCCTTAGTCCTTCTCATGTACTTGAGAATGTTCTTTACCGCTATCCAGTGTTTCTCCCCAGGGTTTGACTGATACCGGCTTACCACACTCAGTGCATAAGGTACATCCGGTCTGGTACACAACATCGCATACATTATAGAGCCTACCGCAGAAGCGTAGGGGATAATAGACATGCGATCCCTTTCCAAATCAGTCTTGGGAGATATCTCTTTGGAGAGGGTGATCCTGTGACAAGCCGGTAGATTACCGCGCTTGGAATCTTCCTTACTGAATCTTTTCAGTATGGTGTCGATGTACCTGGACTGTGAAAGTCCTAATATCCTCTTGGATCTGTCACGATAGATCCGGATCTCCAGAATGTAAGAGGCATCACCCAGGTCTTTCATGGAGAACCTGTGTGACAAGAACCCTTTGACAGATTGTAGCATAGGAATGTCATTTCCTATCAAGAGAATGTCATCCACGTATAAAACGAGGAATACGACAGTTCTTGCTAAAAATCTATTATAGATGCATGGTTCATCTGGATTTTTGATAAAGCCAAATTCTTTGACCGTCTCATCAAAACAGATGTTCCAACTCCGCGATGCCTTCTTCAGTTCATAGATGGACTTAAGCAACTTGCACACCTTTCCGCTGCTCCCACTCTTAATGAAACCCTCTGGCTGGTCCATATAGACACACTCCTCTAAATTTCCATTTAGAAAAGAGGTCTTTACGTCCATCTGCCTAATCTCATAATCGTGGAAGGCAGCAATGGCAAGAAAGATCCGAATGGATTTCAGCATAGCCACTGGAGAAAAAGTTTCGTCATAGCCCAAACCAGGTATTTGATGAAAACCCTTTGCAACAAGTCTAGCTTTATATGTCTCAACCTGTCCATCTACACCAATCTTCCTTTTGAAGATCCACTTGCATCCTACGGGTTTACCCCATCTGTAGCAACGTCCAACATCCATACTTTGTTGGTGTACATGGACTCCATTTCGGTCCGCATTGCATCCATCCATTTTACCGAGTCAACGCTCTGAATGGCCTGCTGGAAGCTAGTCGGCTCATCACTATCAATGATGCAATCCTCTCTATCCCCGTCTATGAGAAAACCGTAGTATCTCTCGGGCGGATGAGATTGCCTACTACTTCTGCGGAGCGGCGCAGGAATGTCCTGATCTTTCGAACCCTCTGGTTCTACTAAGCTTTCAGTAATAGCTCCTAGTTCTGGAATTTCTTCCAGTTCTATTGCGCTCCCACTTATCTGATTTTCCAAAAACTCAGTTTCCAAGAAGTGGGCATGACGAGAAACAAAAACCTTTTGTTCCTCTTCGCAATAGAAGAAATATCCCTTGGAGTTCTTTGGATATCCCACAAACTTGCACTGTACTGAGCATGCCTCGAGTTTGTCCGCATGCAGCTTTTTGACAAAAGCTGGACATCCCCATGTCTTAATGTGATTAAGATAGGGTTTCTTCCCACACCACATCTGATATGGTGTAGTAGGCACAGTCTTAGTTGGAACTCGGTTCAAAAGGTATGCAGCTGATTCTAGTGCATATCCCCAGAATGATCGCGGTAACTCAGCGTTACTCATCATGGAACATACCATATCCAATAGGGTTCGGTTCCGTCTCTCCGATACACCGTTATGTTGCGGAGTGTATGGAGGAGTAAGCTGAGAGAGAATTCCATTCTCTTTTAAGTAATCCAGGAACTCGACACTCAAGTATTCACCACCTCGATCAGATCTCAGTGTCTTGATACTTTTGCCTGTTTGTTTTTCTACTTCATTCTTATATTCCTGGAATTTTCCAAAGGCTTCGGATTTATGTTTCATTAAGAAGACATATCCGTACCTTGAAAAGTCATCCGTAAAAGTAATAAAGTAAGAATAACCGCTTCGTGCATGCGTAGACATTGGACCACACACGTGGCTGTGTACGAGTCCCAAGAGCTCGCTCGCTCTTACTCCGTGTCTAGTGAACGGAGTCTTTGTCATCTTTCCTTTGAGACAGGATTGACAAGTTGCATATGATTGATATTCGAACGGATCCAAATATCCTTCTGTATGTAACTTCGTCAACCTTCTCTCATTGATGTGACCCAGTCTACAATGCCATAAGAAAGCCTGATTTGTTTCCGGAGACTTTTTTTTGTGTGTATTCTTGACATTGAAAATCTGTGGTAGGTTTAATACGTATATACCATTGCTAAATGTACCTGACCCAAGCAGAACTTGATTAAGGTGAATGTTTACAACATTACTTACAAATGCAAATTCATAACCTTCTTTAGATATTAAAGATACAGAAATGATATTACAAGTTGCATTGGGTACAAAATAACAATTACGTAAAACCAAAACATGTCCATCTGACATTCCCAGGTGATAGTCCTCCATGGCCTCAGCATCCATGCTAGCTCCGTTTGCAACTCTGAGGGTCATATCACCTACCTTCAAAATCCTACGCTTTCTCAGTGCCTGCAAAGAATTACAGATATGAGATCCTGATCCGTTATCCAATACCCAGGAAGTAGAGTTTATTGATAGACAGTTTTCAATAACATACACACCTGAAGCTGAAGCCGCAACTTGCTTCAGATCCTGGTTTCTGGCCTTCCAAGCCCTACAATCTTTCTTCCAGTGTCCACTCTTGTGACAGTAAAAGCATTCTTCCTTCCCCACAAGCTTTCCCGCTACCTTTGTTGCCTTTGCCTTTCCCTTCGTATCCACTTTACTAACACCGCCCCTTGGTTTGGTGGGGGTTTTCTTCTTCTTTCCCCAGGCTTTCGCCTTGGACCTAGAAGAGGAAGATCCTCCTACAAACAAAGTGGATGTTTCCCTACCTTTCTGTAGGGTGCCCTCTGTACTCCTCAGCATGTTTAGGAGTTCTGAAAGTTCAACTTCCTTTTCTTGCAAGTTGAAGTTCAGGATAAACTGGGCGTAAGTGGAAGGAAGGGACTGGAGAATCAAGTCCGTATAGAGCTCGTTCTCTAACGTGGTCCCAAGGTCCGCGAGATCCTCTATTTAGCCAATCATCTTAAGCACGTGTTCCGCTACCGATGATCCGACGGCCAATCTCGCCGAAAACAGCTTTTTCTAGACTTTGTATCTGGCGATACGGGATTGCTCTCCATACAGTTCTTTTGAATGGAGAAATATGGATTCGAGGTCCATATTCTCGTGCCTCCCCTGATGTCCATTGTCCATAGAGGCAAGCACGAGGCACTTGGCCTTCGCGCAGTCGATTTCCCAGGTCTTACGGATTTCCCTATTCGCGGCGCTGGTTTTGGGACCTGGGAAAGGAGGAGCTTTGGTGGTAAAGAGATACCCCAACTTGTCATAAGTGACTGCCATTTTGACATTCCTGAGCCAATCTTTGTAGTTTTGCCCTGTCAGTATGTTTTTATCTAGTAGTAACTTAAGTCCAGCCATGATGTTTGGTCGCTGCAATTAGGAGAGAGAGAAGAAACACTTTAGCATGATGCTCTTGTAAGTTTAGAGTGGTTTTTAATTTGTCTAAACAGGATGGCTCCCACCGTCTCTCGAATCCCTCCTCAAACCATAAAGGAAGAATTTGTCGGGATCAATCTCACCGTACAATTCTTGCTTAACCGTTCCGCCAGGCCAGTGTCGGTACTTCGAGGGAGGTTTTCCAATGCTTTCGCGAAGTTCCTTAATTAAATAACCTCTTTTCCCTATGGGCGTAGCCCCGCTAACACCTTTCTAGACACCTACTTGGTTTATAGCATTGATCGTTAAGTGAGAAAGTTCCGGAGGAGTAGCATATACTCACAGTAGGATCGGGATCCAAATATCATCGTGTGAAAAAACTGAAGGAATCCTACCAGAACCATCAGACTCCAAATGGTATGTAGCGCTAGCAAGTTTCAGTTTCTTTAGAAACTCCCGATGTGGATTTTTGCCCCATGCTCTTATGAACATGACTTTGGCCAACAAATCATAAGTCATATGTCAAGTTCTACCCGTCATTCTCCAGGTTAATTTGAACCCATCCGCACCTACCCTTGACTTTGGCCAACAAGGCAGTACGACTGTCCCAAACCAACACATCTATCTATGCTGCACATGAATACCCAATAGCTACCAATCACTATGACTTGACTTTGGCCAATAAACATAGCTTGAATACTATTGACCATCCGTGTGAAACGACGGAGGGCTACGAATGGTTTTGGCGAAACCATGAACGTAGCGAACTTGATATAATCGATTGAACAAGATAGCTTTTAAAAGGAGTGGTTCATGCTCCGCATTTAAAAGTTGGTTTTTTAAAAGAACCGAGTGGTTTTGAAAGTGTTCCAACGACTTTTACTTGGTTTATTTTCTTGCATTAATTATGCGTCCCATCAATTAATCCTACCATTGCAGAAAACAACGAAAATATGATGTACGCTTATGCCATCCGCATTCGCCACGGGGTCCCGTCATCACCCGTTAGGTTACTTAACTAACGACTGAGCGGGGGCTGGACTAGCGCGGATGCAAAACATAAGCAACGTCTAAATAGATATCATATATAGATATATATACATTCGTCACATGCAATGATAGCCATTCCAGATCACAGATGAACACATTGGATATACTAGGAATCCGCATTCCGTACGAGCCTGTAACGAAGAGCGGATTACATGGTCGCGATGAATAGCCAAACCCCACCCTAGACCCCTACGGGTGAGGCAAACTACCCGCCAAGTACCCGAAGTGAAGCAACCTCCGTCAACAACGTGAGTAGGCCACTCGGCACTTCGAGATACCCGATAGTTTGTGCACCCCACCTTAGGTCTATCCTAGGAGTAAAAACAGTAAAAGAAATTATACAATGACGGCTACAACCCCATCCCGGTTGTGCCACCATATAAATAATATTACATCAATTTACATATTACATGAATTGAAAGATAAAGAAAACTCTCATCTCACAACCCCCTGGCTATTCATCCGCGACAATCCAACGAATTCATATACACAAACCATCAACATTACAGATCACAGATATGTATAACCCCCACTAATCGACGTATAGCGATTAGCAGACGTTCAATACATATATCACATCACAGATATAACCCATTAGCCAAAAGTCTAGAGAAGTTCGATCACAATACGGATTTGCAACCACCCCAAAAATAAATTTATTCGCTGGAAAATCTGGGCAGAAACAAACCATCCTAAAAATCCCAAAACTTCAATATAAGAACACTACAGGAGAAACGACCCACGGCCGAGTCAACTCGGCCGCGGATCCGCGGCAAGAGCATGCTCTTGCCGCGTTTCCGTGGTGAGTTGGTCGATTCGCTGGATCGTTTTTCTTGTGTGTTCTGTAAAAACCCTGAGCAGATTTTTAGTGTATGATTTATTATTTTTAAAGCAGGTTTAAAAATCGGCAGAAAGTTAGGTTTTTGAAAAGTGTTTTGCGATTTTTTTTTCGATCGATGTTCTAGATACTTTGCAAACTTTCTAGTTTGTATTTAGCTAGGCTCTAATACCACTGTAAGTCCATGTTGCCCACCCCGGCGCTTACGGGGAGGCGGAAACGGTATAAAAATTCAATTTTTACAACTCTAGGCAACATGGACTATAGAAAGGAGGATCTTTGCTAAACATAAACTAACAACCAAGCTAAGAGAGTTAGCTACTCGGTTAAAAGGTTATACCTAAGTCTTTAAGTTCTTCTCTTCTTGCTCCTTGGAGTGGGATGAACGGGTCGTCCTCGTTGCCTTCTCTTGTCGAAGAAAGATCCACACGAGGGCCTCCACCTTTGGCTCCTACCTCAAACTAGAAGTAACTAAGGTGCTTGGTGTGCTAAACCTAGAACCTTAGAAAGAGTAGAGAGTAATTTTGAAGGTTTTATCTCAAAGCTTAATGGTTCTCAACTCATGAGAGGGGAGAGCTTTGTGAGAGAGGGAGAGGATGGGAGAGAATGAGAATGAGAATGAGAGAATGAGAGGATAATATCAACCTTCTCACATATATGTGGATTATGATAATTAAATAATTAATTAAATATAATTGTGATGGTTAACTTGAAATGACCATTATCATTTCACATTAATGAATTTTGCAAGAATCAAAGAGCATCTTTCATATGAAATGATGATGGTCAATTTGTCAGCATAGGTCAACAAGACAACCATAGTCAAATGGTCAACAACCCTAACCATAACACAATTATAATTAATTAATACTAATAATCATATTTCACATAAACATTAGGGTTAAGAAAAAGACAACGGTCATCATTCCTAATGAAAGTCCTCTGCCTCAGTCAACTGTGCATACACACACGTATCCGTGTTCCAAGGAACACGAATACAATGAGATAAAACCAATCCCAAATCATATACTAGGATCTGGCTTAAACCAAAGCCCGCTAGTATAAGCTGTCCGGACACAAAACGTGCACAACTGCGCGGATGTGAACGAACCCCGTCGCAAAACCATGCGACCTCTACTCTGTTTTGCCTAAAGGTGAATAACCCTCTGTGTGGGACTCTAAAGACTCGACACTACGCTGGCAGTGGGTTTAACCACAGACCGCAAGCGGCACTAGCTGTACGTAACGGTCCCCAGGTAGATGCCGATAAGAAGATTGACGAGGTAAACCCATCTGAACTCCTACTGAGCCTGAATGTAACAATCTCCGTACAGTCCGGTCTGTTCGTCTGAGAGTATCGCATGGCGGGCCTAGGGGGACGGTAAACGTCTGTCGCCTAATAGCGGTACTAGTCGTATCGGAGTGTAGCCCAGAACACCCTGAGATAACACTGGAAACCTACCAGTATATCTCGCTTGCCCTGGCCAGGGACTTTGTGTAATGGCTCTCCTAGACACAGTGCGATATCAACCCCCAATATCGGGAGTGACGAATCCTGTCTAACCGTCACTGCCTCCAAGTGCTTCGGGACTGCACCCAACTGCTACCTTTTTGCCCGACTCCTTTGAGCCGTGGTAGGGTAACAATCTAAGAACAGTGGGAACACACTCGAGACGAAGTGACAGTGTCAAGTCAATGGACTAAGCTGTACTCATGTCACCTGGGAACTGATAACTGACGATAGGTATAATACCAACCAACAGTTCCCGACGAGTCCTGTCCAGTGTACTCATAACCTAACGAGCACCCGCATACTATCTCAAGTACGACGTACTGACGGCTGTGGGACAGACTGTCTCCCAAGCTGGGATGAGAAGCGCATACGCTAGTCTACTCTGGAGTATCGATGCTCTGTCTCGATAGTCCTACGACTAGGGACCTGCATAAGGATGTGCTTGTGGATTACCCAACCCCCACAAGTGTGACTGCCATCACAACGCTGGTAATCAAGCAAAGATCCTAAGGTCTCCACTATGTGTAAAGGCGATATGCTATAAGAAACACATGCACAAATTAAAGTAGAAACAAACCAAGTAGCATACTATTATTTTGTGCAAGATTGTCTATATAAGGTGAATATCCCAAGCTTCCATTAAGTAATATACAAACTAGTATGATACAGTAATGGCCTTTAGGGCATATACACTAACAGGGCCAACTGACCGCGGGTGAGGCGGTCAAATGACCCCGATACGGTGGCAGTGTCGGAGTGGGAGCCCGTCCCCTTGGCCTATGTTTTGCTGTCTGAGCAGGCCCTCAGTTAGGCCGGGCTCAGCCCCGCTCAACTTGCGAGTAAGTTAGGAGTTTTGGGAGACCTGTTTAGACTTGTGTAATCTTCCACTTTCTTCTAGCATTGCTAACTCCTGGTTTGTATTCTCGCTTTCTTGCAGAACCGATGGATTGAGCTAAATTTCGGGCCGTGCTTGTCGAACAGAAGAAGTGGAGGAAGCCGAAGGCGCCGGCCCGTCGCGACGCACTGCAAGCCCGGCTCCACCGGCGGCCGCTCCGGCCAGGAGCTCGAGCACGCCCCGGTCTTCGGAGCCCTCATGAGCGCAGAGCCGCAAACACGCTCGGGAGCAGGATTCCCGGGCCCCGGATCTCGAAGACGAGGAGGATAACCACGCGCCCCTTCTCAAGAGGTTCCATACGACGGTGCCTCGTACCCCAACTTCCCCAATCATCGTGGATGAAGGGGAGCTTCGCTTCGAGGTGAACTCGGGGATTTCCGTTGCCGACAACCTGCTCTCGGAGATGGAAAGGTCTGCCGGGGGCAGAATTCCTCGGGGGACCCTCAGGGCCCAAATGGCGGCCATAGCCCAGGAATCCGTGCAGGTCAGTGTTCGGCCCCACGTTCGGGTTTTTGTTCAGTACTTTTTGTTCGCAATATTGGGTGTCCCCCTTTTCTTTTTAACCCCTTCTTTGTTTTCTTAAGGTTTTCCAGCACTGCGCCCTCGTTGTTAGCATGGAAGACGAGAAAATTGCCCCCGTGATACAGATCGCAGGCGAGACCTCCTCACGGGAGGAGAGCTGGAGGCTAAAGATGCAAGTGGCAGAGGAGAGGGTCGTCGTCGTCTAAAACCGGGCGACGGCCGGGGATCGGGAGATTGCCAACTGCCGAGAGGCCGTCCGAGTTTTGAGGGAGTCCAACCAGGCCACCGAGGCCAAGTTTGAAGACGCCGGAGTGCTCATCAACACCCTGAAGAAGACGGTGAGCACCCTCAAGAGGTAGAACGAGTGGGCGAAGGGGGAGTTAGGCGTTCCGACCTCCGAGCAATGATGGAGGTGGATAATTACAAGAAGTCGGACCGGTACTACATCGACCTCGCTGAAGCGGCTGCCCTCGTTTGGCTTGAGGCCCTCGACTCCGTCAAGTCCAAGATGCCGGAGTATCCAAACGGCGGTCTCCGGGGTGAGTACCCCCTTGAGGGTGAGGCGTAGGGGAATGCCCCCAGAAGCGTCAACAGGGAGAAGGTCCCAAGCGGGGGCGTTGGGGAGAAGCCGGTTGCCCCGGCTCTTGACGTCGAGGCCCCTGCGGTGGGTGCCGACCCACCAACCGCCATTCCGGCCATCGTGGTGGAATCAAAGCTCATCATGGCCCTCCCCGACCCCGAGGCCTCAATCTTTTCGCCTTCTTCTTATTTTCTCTTGCGCTGGAATTTTTGTAAGCCTCCGGGCGTTTTGCAAGGCTGGGGAGCCCATAATACCTCTTTAAAGACTTCCGATTATTGTGAATGAAATCATTTTTAGTATTCTTTGCGTACATAGTTTCCCTTTATTTGTGGTAAAATCTCTAATTGCGCGGTATTGCTTTCACGATGTGTTAGGTCGGAGACCGGTCCTTCATCCGGATATCGCAAGTCTCGAGTTTAACTCTACTACTTGCCAAGTGTGCAAAGACTGGTGTTAGGCCAGTAGCTTCATAGTCCTAAAGTCGAATGGGGATCGCTTAATAAAGACGGGTAGGAAGTCACTCTCCAAGAAAGGATTGTGCAGGGAAGCTGCTCGGTGGCCTCTTGATGAAGGCATTGATCCTTGGCGTCTTTGGGTAAGAGATTATCATCCAAGGATGGACCGAGAAGGGAAGCTGCTCGTTGGCCTCTTGATGGAGGCATTGATCCTTGGCGTCGTAGGGTAAGAGATTACCAGCCAAGGATGAACCGAGCAGGGAAGCTACTCGGTGGCCTCTTGATGAGGGCTTTGATCCTTGGCTTCGTTGGGTAAGAGATTACCGGCCAAGGATGGACCGAGCAGGGAAGCTGCTCGGTGGCCTCTCGATGAGGGCTTTGATCCTTGGCGTCTTTAGGTAAGAGATTACCAGCAAGGATGGACCGAGCAGAGAATCTGCTCGGTGGCCTCTTAATGAGGGCTTTGATCCTTGGCGTCTTTGGGTAAGAGATTACCAGCCAAGGATGGACCGATCAGGGAAGCTGCTCGGTAGACTCTTGATGAAGGCTTTGATCCTTGGTGTCGCTGGATAAGTGATTACCAGCAAAGGTTGGACCGAGCAGGGAAGCTTCTCAGTGGCCACTTGATGTGGGCTTTGATCCTTGGTGTCTTTGGGTAAGAGATTACAATCCAACGATGGACCGAGCAGGGAAGCTGCTCGGTGGAAACTTGATGAGGGCTTTGATCATTGGCGTCTTTGGGTAAGAGATTTCCATCCAAGGATGGACCGAGAAGGGAAGTTGTTCGGTAGCCGCTTGATGAGGTCTTTGATCCTTAGCGTCGTTAGGTAAGAGATAACCAGACAAGGATGGACCGAGAAGGGAAGCTGCTCGGTGGCCTCTTGATGAGGGCTATGATCTTTGGCATCTTTGGGTAAGAGATTACCAGCGAAGGATGGACCGAGCAGGGTTGCTTCTCGGTGGCCTCTTAATGAGGGCTTTGATCCTTGGCATATTTGGGTAAGAGATTACCAACCAAGGATGGACCGAGCAGGGAAGCTACTCGGTGGCCTCTTAATGAAGGATTTGATCCTTGGCGTCTTTGGGTAAGAGATCAGTAGCCAAGGATGGACAGAGCAGGGAAGCTGCTTGGTGGCCTCTTGATGAGGGATTTGATCCTTAGCGTCGTTGGGTAAGAGAATACCAGCCAAGAATGGGCCGAGCATGGAAGCTGCTCGGTGGCCGCTTGATGAGGGATTTGATCATTGGCATCTTTGGATAAGAGATTACCATCCAAGGATGGACTGAGCAGGGAAGCTACTCGGTGGCCTCTTGATGAGGGCTTTGATCCTTGGCATATTTGTGTAAGAGATTACCACCCAAGGATGGAACGAGCAGAGAAGCTGCCCGGTGGCCTCTTGATGAGGGCTTTGATCCTTGGCATCGCTGGGTAAGAGATTACCAGCCAAGGATGGACCGAGCAGGGAAGCATCTCGATGGCCTCTTGATGTGGGCTTTGATCCTTGGCGTCTTTGGGTAAGAGATTACCAGCCAAGAATAGACCGAGCAGGGAAGCTGCTGGGTGTCCACTTGATGAGGGCTTTGATCTTTGGCGTCTTCGGGTAAGAGATTACCAGCCATGGATGGACCGAGAAGGGAATCTGCTCGGTGGCCTCTTGATGAGGGCTTTGATTCTTAGCGTCGTTGGGTAAGAGATTACCGGACAAGGATGGACCGAGCAGGGAAGCTGCTCGGTGGCCTCTTAATGAGTGCTTTAATCCTCGGCGTCTTTGGGTAAAAGGTAACCAGCTAAGGATGGACCGAGCAGGAAAGCTGCTCGGTGGCCTCTTAATGAAAGCTTTGATCCTTGGCGTCTTTGGGTAAGAGATTACCACCAAAGGATTGACCGAGCATGGAAGCTGCTCGGTGGCCTTTTGATGAAGCATTTGATCCTTGGCGTCTTTGGGTAAGTGACCACCAGCCAAGGATGGACTGAGCAGGGAAGCTGCTTGGTGGCCTCTTGATGAGGGCTTTGATCCTTGGCGTCGTGGGTAAGAGATTACCAGCCAAGGATGGACCGAGCATGGAAGCAGCTCGGTGGCCTCTTGATGAGGGCTTTCATCCTTGGCGTCATTGGGTAAGACATTACCAGCCAAGGATGGACCGAGCTGGGTAGCTGCTCGGTGGCCTCTTGATGAAGGCTTTGATCCCTGGCGTCTTTGGGTGAGAGATTACCAGCCAAGGATGGACCGAGCAGGGAACCTGCTCGGTGGCCTCTTGATGAGGGCTTTGATCCTTGGCGTCTTTGTGTAAGAGATTACCCGCCAAGGATGGTCCGAGCAGGGAAGCTGCTCGGTGGCCTCTTGATGAGGGCTTTGATCCTTGGCGTCTTTGGGTTAGAGATTACCAGCCAAGGATGGACCGAGCAGGGAAGCTTCTCGGTGGCCTCTTGATGAGAGATTTGATCCTTGGCGTTGTTGGGTAAAAGATTACCAGCTAAGGATGGACCGAGCATGGAAGCTTCTTGGTGGCCTCTTGATGAGGGATTTGATCCTTGGCGTCTTTGGGTAAGAGATTACCAGCCAAGGATGGACTGAGCAGGGAAGCTGCTCGGTGGCCTCTCAATGAGGGCTTTGATCCTTGGCGTCTTTGGGTAAGAGATTACCAGCCATGGATGGACCGTGCAGGGAAGCTGCTCGGTGGCCTCCGAGATTTGTGAATATCGGGGAGGGTGAC
This sequence comes from Agapanthus africanus, assembly GCA_030015575.1. Lineage (NCBI taxonomy): Eukaryota > Viridiplantae > Streptophyta > Magnoliopsida > Asparagales > Amaryllidaceae > Agapanthus > Agapanthus africanus. The sequence goes on from CM057339.1 coordinate 534,093,771, forward strand.
TGCCGGAGGCGGCACGTGGCAAAGGTGCATAGCTGAGGTGAGGTGTCTCAGAATCTGCGTCTTTCCCACTTCGATTTGCCGAGAAACACGGTATACCGGCCATGTGGCAGCGCAACATTGGAAGAATCTATTGAACCACAGGATTCACGCCCATGTACGCGAAAACATGGGCTTATGGGGATCCTACGCAGGCTATAAATAGAGAGGGAGACGCCAACTTTCCAGCGTTGCTTTTCGTGATGGCCGGGCGTATTTATGCGATTGAAGAGATCATCACCTTCGATGACGTCTTCATGTATGACAAGTCCATACCCGAGGACAGGTATCGGGGTGCGGTTCAGCGCCTTGAGGCTCATGTCGGCCGTCTCCTCCCTCGACGGTCGCTCCTCCTCCAGTTGCTGATGTACACAATTTGGATGAGGTCCCTGGGGTTGTACAACCCCCTCTCCGAATAGCTGCTGGACGAGCTGCTCGACAAGGTACGCTCAATCTATGTGCTTGTCCTCCTCTCGAAGGCTAGGCATGACCGATCCTTGGCCTTCATTTTGGAGTGCTTCCAAAAGAGGCACATCGTGAGACAGGGAGTGGAGGGCGGAGCGCTGGTTGCCTCCGTGGCGTCCCGGGTTCGTGTGCAGCACCGGCTTAAGCGGGCTGCAGGGGCTTGGGACCGGTTGGTGGAAATCTTCTATGAGTATCACCAGGAGTACTTCCTCGATACCGTTCTGTCACGACCCAAATTTGGATGTGACCGGCACTTAGATTTTATAATATCTAAAGACATATACACAATCCGAGTAAGCCGAAAACCAAGATCAAAATCCTTTTCGCGGAATTCTTTATGAAAAATTTAGTTTTTAAGTAAAAATCATAGCTTTTGTTGAATTAAAATATAAACAAGCATAAGGTGTTAATATAACATTTCAGAAAAATAAAATATTTTTTTTGGGAATTTTTATAATTTAATATTAATTTTAATGAATATTTTAATATTTCGGTATAATTAAATACCGATAAATGGGGAAAAATTTGGAAAATTTTAGAAATTATTAAAAGAGAGTGTTTTATGTGAATTATGCAAATTTTAAGCTTTTGTGATTATTTATATGCTAATTTAGTGATAATCGCGATTAAAAATCGCTAATCGGATTTTTAGCATATTTGTGCAAAACATGCACCATGTTTTTTTCACTTGTTACATGTTCTTATGGCTTTCCTACATATTTTATATCATGGTTATTGATTTATTATATAGGGGAAAAGAAATGAAAAGAAAAAGAAAGAATAGAATATATAGGTATGGGTATGAGAGAGAAAGGTGAGGGGGGTATTTGACCTTGACCATTCTCTTGCTTCTCTCATCTCTCTTCATCATTTCCTCTCTCCCTCTCCCTTTGTGCTGCTGCTGCTGCCTCCCCCTCCTCCTCCATCTTGAAGAAACAAAAACTCCATGAAAAACACTCCAAAACCTCATTCTCACTTCACAAAAAAGGTGCACAAGCCCCCTAGCTACCCAATAGACCAAGAAAGTCTTCATTTTGGCGCTGTGAGGATTCATGAGAGCTAAATGAGGTAAACCCTTTCACAATTATTGTAGTTTTTCAAGTGCTTTAGCCTCATTTCAAGTTTTAAATCGTTTTGGCGAAGTTTGAAGATTTCTAGAGAGGGTTGTGCGATTCTTGAGTTGTGGTTGTGTAATTGGACTTTAGTTGTGACCCTAAATACTCCAATTTCCCAAAACCCAGACCTAGCAAACCTGAAAACCAAAATACGGATTTACAGTAACTGAAATGTCGGGTTTTGTGAGAACTTAGTGGGTGCATAGAAATCTGGAGTGACCCGAGACCAAAACTTGAAAAGTAAACAACTCCAGTGACCAATTTGAGACCATGTGAGACCACCCTGACCAAACGACAACCCAATTCCTTTCCCAAACCGGCTTGGCCGGAATTCTAGGTGTAGGGGCCAGCCACCTGGTGTGGTAGGGTGTCGGGGTTGTTCCAATAGCACATTTACATCATATACTACACCCTAGACTTGTTTGCTTACATTGTTTTCACCTGAGACAAAATCTGGAGCATGTTTTCTAGGTTGCTGCCTTATGTTTTGCGTATGTTTGAATTCAAGTTTTGGATATTTGGTATTGTATTCAATCACTTGACGTTTTTACGTCTATATCAGGTGTTGATTGGTGATTTTGAAGGCGTGGTCCATAGGTTCTAACCTATAGGCTTTTAAGCGTATCGTTTTGGTTTTCGTGTGTCCTTTCGTCTTCGATTTGGTTTTAATGCGATGCGATACATTTGACATGTAGGTACCCCCACGACGATTCGAGACGATGAAGAAGATGCGGCGACATCGACATCGGCAAACAAGATCAAGGTGAGTAGATTATATCTACGGGGGAAGTCGGGTGGATGGAGTATAGCACCCCCGCAGTTCGATGTTTAGTATAGTATATATACTATTTATGATAGCTTATTGTGTGTCGTGGATATTTGAGATGAGATTAGGTGTATTATGATTAGATTAGGGCGTAGAAGTAAACTAGTATAGTTCCTAGTAGCGAACCCTAGAATAGGCTTACACCCATACGCACACACATGCATATTCGTTATACTTATACCTAGATGACGAGGATAGTGGTTGATATTTGGAGATGAGTCGATGAGATTGGGCATAGTGCCATGATATCGGTGATATGATGTGATTCGTATTTGGGATACGACATGAGATTTTTAGCGGGTCTTTGGACGTGTGTTTCACACACGCATTTATATTTATATAGATGGTATCGATTTGTACTAGACTTAGATCAGTACCCCAGATCATGAGATATGAAGATAAGGATACCACATAATTGATGAGATGAATGTGATATTGACCCGTACCCAGCTTTTGGGATGTCGTACAATGATTTACTGTACGAGCTTTATATTGATGATAGATCCGCACTCAAGACTCGAGGATGTCATATGATATTGTATCGTACGCGGTACCATTGAGGCGGGATCACCGACTATTATATGTATATATATGTATCGACTCAGATTTAGGTGGTTTCCATACCCTTTCCATTAGCTTATTAGTTAGATCAGTGGTTACCTTGTAGATGTTAGACTAGACCCGAGTCATACCTATTTCAAAAATTAACGAATCGTGAGTATTTTAAAGACAGGCCAAGGGGTACTACGGATATTTTCAAAGGATGTACTTTTTCATAAAAACACCGTAGGCCTATTTTCTAAACACAACGATTCGTGCAACTTTCAAATACCAAAGACTGTATGACTCGTATATAGGAATGTATACTTCCTTATTGCTGCATTATTATTCATTTACCATTTATTCTACTGCTCTCATTGCATTGCATGCTTATATGTTATTGATTCATATTCCTTTGTGCATATGACATATATCATACCTGTATACCTATATGCTTACACATATGCCTTTACATAGTTACATGCTCATATTATTGTTTCACGTTGCATGTATTATAATTCATGGATTTTGCACTGCGATATTGTTTCATATGATGTTTTCTGGATTTCTTTACCCCTGCGTATATATATCAGTGGTATGGGACGCTGAAATATATACGTATACCCATAGTATATGTATATTAGTGGTATGGGATGCTAATACACACACACACACACACACACACACCTACTTAATATATCATCATGATGATCTATGCAATTTACTTATTCATTATATATATGAGAAGGGCCTTATGGTCGATGTGAGGGGCCTATATGGTCGATATGAGGGGCCTTTATGGTCGATGTGAGGGGCCTATATGGTCGATATGAGGGGCCTATATGGTCGATGTGAGGGGCCTTTATGGTCGATATGAGGGGCCTATGTGCCCGATGTATGGATGGCATGTTATATCCCCTACCCCACATTTATTTTATATGCATTGCTTCATATATTAGTAGTACCTGATAGAGTACCTTTCATGAATATTGCATATACATATTTCCATTTATTGCTTCATGTATTAGTAGTACCTGCTAGAGTACCTTCATGAATGTTGCATACATATTGGATACATGATATATGAGATTTACTTGATATTGAGATATATATTTTATGTCGATGCTTGACACTGATTTTCTGATGATTTTCATTGATGCTACTTGAATGTTATTCAAAAATATCACTATTTTAAGAAAACAGTTTTCTCATTCATGATATCTTCTATTTTCATTTTACCGCATTCATACCTCATATTTACGATATTTGCTACCTGAGGCACTGACACGAGCGTAGGATTACACTTATGTTTAGATATTTATCCTTGCCTTTTTATTATGCTTCAGACTCTATCCTATTGAGAATATATATATATATATACTGATCGTTTGACCTAGGATTTAGTCATGCATACGATTTCTGCTCAGTGATGTTTTCTATTCGCGAGTTGGCAACTCACCCCCGTTGTGCCACAGTTTCTTGCAGGTTTTGCCGTACAGGTTCCATTGCGGCTTTTTTGGCACACTGCTTCCTTTCTGGGTGATTGCATTGGTAGGTGGGTTGTTTTGCATCCGAAACACCATTGTATATGTATTATTCAGTTGTCTCTAGTAATTCCATCAACCAAACTTGTATATTGTTTCAGACTTAGAAAACCAGTTGTGTATTATTTCGACCTTAGAGTTTCGCGTTGTAGTATTATGGTTTTCAAGCTGATTTGAGTTTTCCTTTGAGTTTTGATCCTCGCCCTTTGGCGTTGTATATTATATTGCTTGTGTGGTTGTGACCGTCGATTGACGAAGAGCTAGCTCCCGCTTGGGGATTCCTTTTAGCATTGCATATATATTATTCATGTTGTACCCCGTTCGTGGCCAGTATTTACAAAGAAAACTCTGCCGAAATTTTCAGAAAAGACATGTGATTTTTAAAATGCATATTCGGCTTATGTTATTTAAAAACCCTTGTTTTAAAACATGTTTTCCTACTTCTTAAAAACCAGTTTTCTTTATTTACTCCTTAAAATGGTTTTGGATTTCTGGGCTTTTGGCTTACTTGGATTAGATGGGGTCCTAGAGACTTCATATGATTCAAGTGCCAGTCACGTGCTATTTCGGGTCGTGACAGTTAAATTTGGTTGTGTCCCTGGTTGGACTCAACAATATCAATAGCGGAAAAAACTCAGTATATAGGATATAAATAAAAAATTCCAGACATAAAGAAAAGAAATAACAATTTATTGAACTAAACGATCTCAACTGTCAAATAATATACATATAACCATCTCTCACTCTAAGTCAAAATACAGGTCTGATGGAGATTTTCTAGATACAAAATACAATACCAAAAGAGAAGGTTACTACATATATAACCTACCTATCAAAAGATGCGGTAAAAGCTGCAAAAGTATATCTGCATGACCACTAACCGTCCACACTACCCCTGCAAGGAACTGTGGCACAGCGGGGGTGAGTTGCCAACTCAGTGAATATAACTAACATATAACGGTTAATAATGTAAATATGTCGATCATAACTAACTGAAATGAGAGAAAGTATGATGTATGATAGCATATGGAAAGCACGAATCTGTACTATAAATCACAGAACCAAAACTGAAATCTTATCAATTATCCCAATAATTTCATCTTTCCGTGTCCATCATCGACACAAAACTTCCATTTCTCTCAGGCATCATTCCTCAAACGATCCTGTAATCAATAATATCGGTCGGTATCCTCTAGATATCCGCCGTATTTTATTACTATCTCTGGTATCGAGTAACCTCGCTAGGCTCCCCCGCCTCATTGCGGCTATCCTGCCCCTCGGTCTCGACCGGGTCCACTATGTATCCAACTGTATATCTCCCGCACTCAATATGGATAACGTAAAATCCGTGACCGTATATCTCCCTCACTCGGTCCGGAATAAAACCAAATCATAAAACATCTCATGGTGGACTTGTCACATCAATCATGAAAATCACTGGATTTATGTAATAGTATTCAAAACTCAAAATCATAAATCCTCAATAATACAATTACCTCTTATATCAACATAGAATACTCAAATACTAAACATGATGTTAATGATGTAATTTACTACTGTTATTGGTGTTTAAGATATGATATGAATAATTGTTAAGAAGAAATTTACTAAGTGTAAAAGTGACATGGTAATATCGACGAGGTGTGTGTAACATGTAATATGTGCACGTGGCATAACTCGTCGATACTTGTGCTGTGTCCTAGCAACTAAGCAAGGTATATGTGAATATGAATGCATATTATAAATTTAGCATACCAAAGTAAAGCATTTATTTAAATAAAACTACGGGCGTAACACGCCATCTTTACAAAATTTCCCGGTAGATGTTTAGTCTACTCACCGGAAAATGTCGTATCTACTCAGGAATTGCCAATCATTTTCCTTTCCTCGCTGCCTCCGAAAATCTTGTATTTGAATCTAACATCAAAATTTAACTCATATAAGGAAACGGCTACTCCAACACGGCGGAAATGAAAAACACCTGTTCCCCCGTACTAGTTATATTGCATACGACTGTTCCAAGCTATCATACACATAACCTTACTGGATTTTAACCCGACTCTGCATCGCAACAAAAAACACTTCGCGATACGTTTTAACCATGTCCTATTTTAGGTTTTTAGATATCTTTTCCTATATAAGCTTCTAGATTTTATATAAAGTTTAAATAACTTATTTAAATAATACCAAAATGGCCACAATTTTACACAGAAACCTACCGAACAAGACAAAACACCCTAGCTTCCTACAAAACCGGCGACGCCGGAAATTTCCCTTTGGTCGCCGGCCCAAATCCGAGCCCTCGGGTTCGTGCTCCTATTGTTTGCTCTAGGTGAAACATACATCATTTAGGTCCTGTTTAGTTGGGTTAAAATTTCTCCAAGTTAAAGTAGATTTAAATAGAGCCTAGTTTTGACTAAAATACGATATTATAGAACTTGTTCATTTTAAATTAAACTAATTACAGAATCTCAATTCCTACCGTGGTTAAGAATTTTACCTACACTTAATTTGTTGGAATAACACCCTCCAAGATGCACAAGCTCCTTGTCCTAGCATGATGGTGAGGAAAATCCTAGAACTTAGCTTTTCTTCTCCCTTCTCTTGTTCTCCTTTGTTTTGTTCTTGTTTTCTTTTCTTTCTTTTAAAATTTTTCAGAGTTTAAATTAGCTACTGAACTGAAATAAGTTATATATATGAGAGAAGGAAGGGATAAGGTGAAGGAGGAGGTGTCAAAGGTTGAAAGGTGCCATCTTCATGCAAGGAGGAGGTGTTGGTGTGTGTGTGTGCATGCAAGTAGGAGGTGTACTTGCATTATCCTAACAATTTTGTTTTTAATTTGTAATTAAAATTCTGAGCTAAAATGTTTTCTACCATTTTTCATTTATACCCTTAACAAATTTCCATTTGCACAAAAACCTAAACTTTACCTGGAAACCCTTCACAACTTATGTTATTATAAAACACCCTTTTTCTTAAAATGAATCTAAAATTTACCTTAAAACCCTTATAATTCATTTATGTTGCATACAAAAATTTTAATTTAAATTGTTTTACATACATCTTATGAAATTGTTTTATTTGGTTGTAATAACTTTTTAAATTTATTTAGTTAATTAATTTTATTTATTTCTAAATTTTCTAAATGTTACAATATTCCCCTCTTAAGAAAATTCGGTCCCCGAATTTAAAACCTAACTAAATGTACCTTCAAAAAGATGTGGAAATTTCCTTCACATCGTATCCTCGGCCTCCTAAGTAATCTCCTCGCGGTTTTTCCCTTAAAAAAGAACTTTTACAGATGGAAGTACCCTTGATCTTAGTTTCTTTGCCTGCCTGTCTAGAATAGCGACTGGCTGCACTGTGTAGGATAAATCTGACTCAAGCTGTAGGGTCTTATGCTGGATCGCGTGAGAATGATCGTGAAGATATTTGCGAAGCATCGAAACGTGAAACACCGGATGCACATCGAGAAAACTCGGTGGAAGTGCTAAACGATAAGCTATACACCCACTCTCTCCAGAATCTCGTACGGTCCGATATATCTGGGGCTGAGCTTCCCTTTCTTCCCGAAACGCATCACACCTTTCATCGGAGATACACGAAGGAACATATGATCTCCCACCTGAAACTCAAGTCTATGACTTCGTCGATCTGCATATGATTTTTGTCTGCACTGGGCCGCCCTCAGTCTATCCCGTATCAATTGAATCTTCTCTGTAGTCTCATGTACTATCTGCGGTCCCAAGATGCTAATCTCGCTCAGTTCCGTCCAGCAAACGGGTGATCGACCTTTCCTCCCATATAAAGCTTCAAAGGGTACCATCTGGATCGTTTCTTGAAAACTGTTGTTATATGAAAATTCTATCAAAGGTAGGTGACGATCTCGACTACCACCAAAATCAAGACTACAAGCTCGAAGCATATCCTCCAAAGTCTGAATGGTCCGCTCTGACTGACCATCTGTCTGTGAGTGGAAAGCTGTACTAAAACTCAATCGCGTACCGAGAGCTTCTTGAAGTTTTGTTCATCACAGAATACTGCATTTCATACCGCCCATTCTTACGCTCGTGTGTTTATAGGTAGGTGCTTTTGATCCGTGTTTGTTACATGTTTACAGATTACAGGTTTCTAGTCCAAATATTGTAAATCAGGACAAAATCTCCACAGTTACACCAAATACAGAACATCTGTTGACAACAGATAAAAGCCGGGTTCTGGTCATCCATATCCGTCCGGTGCTGCGTACCGGTTCCTGGGACAAGACGTATGACAGCGGTCATTCGTGTCTCGGACAAGCACAGAGCACAAGAGGGGCTGCACAAGAATCAATGGGTGCACGGAGCTCGAGGGAGATAGAAGTCAAAAGTGAAGAAAAGATAATGCAATCTTGGGCTTGGAATTCTGAAGATATTCTGGAAAGATTATCAGAAACTACATGTACTAAACAACAGGAAACAGAAAACCAGGAACCTACAGAAAAGCCCATGCCCTGAGCCCTCTATAGTGCGGCGGATCCGCCGCCAATAGGGAGTATTGGCGGCGGATCCGCGGCCGTACGGTGCCCTCTCACTGTCAAACTTCAGGGTTATTTTTGGTATTTCATTTCTGGTCTGCTGGTTGCCCTAGAAATCCATTCTCCTGCCTATAAATACAGCAGTTCAGAGCTTAACCAAGGGAGCAATTTTTAGTTCTTAAATTTTGGTTATTTTGTTGTTCTTCTTCTTCTTCTTCATTCCTCTTCCATTAAATTGTAGTGAGAGCTTTTGAGTGGGAGATTAATGAAGATGAGGGCTTTTTATATTTCTTGTTAGTTTGCTCCCCCTTGAGATTTCTGCTTTCTCTTGCTCATTCAATCTCTTCATTGAGGTTGAATGGTTAAGAGTTAGTTATTGATCTCAAGGGTCGTATTTTCTCGCGGGACTAGATCTTCACTTCACATGCGTTCTCTCCCCTTCCCTTGATCTTGCAAGTTCTTCATTGAGCTTGCAAGTTTAAGGGTTGGCTATTGAGCACATGCTTGGCTTGGGTTCTACTTCCGCGTTCTTTTCTTGTTCTTTTTATTACCCGCTTTTTATTACTTGCATTTTCTGTCATGCAATTTTATTCATGCTCTTTTATTACTTGTTTCTTTTCTTTGTTCTTTTCTTTTTGTTCTCTTTTGTTTATATTCTGAATGTTGTAATTATTATTGTTAAGATGAAATAAGGTATTGTAAGTTAACACATTTGTTTACCAATTCCTTTTCCCGTTATTTTCCATTTGAACTTCGCCCAAACCATACGCAAGCGCTCCGTTAGGCACCGTACCCTGACAAGGTAACGGTGATTCCTAACCACGACCGGTTGCGTTCGGTTTGGCCGGAGGCGAAAGCAAGAGACAAGAACGGAAGGACAAGGGTAAATAAGCCGGATTCCACGAATACCGCGCTTAAATCCCCTAATCCCCGTTGTTGCCGATTGTCTAGCTTCAATTGGTCAAGACTCGGCTCAAAGGGTTTTGAGTACGGATTTCTTAGCTTACAATCTCGTATCTCTTCTTAACAACTTTATACTTGCAAATAAACACATAGGTTAGAATCCAACAAACATACAGATTCTTTATTGACTCGTCTAAGACAAGAAGGTAAGATACCACCATCTCCCTGTGGACCGACCCGTGCTCAACCGGCTAGCTGCAAAGCGACACCGTCCTGATCGCGGTTACACATTAATTCTTTGAACATCCGACACGCCATCGGCGTGCGATCAAATGGCGCCGTTGCCGGGGAGACGGTAGCGTATTTTCTTTCTTGTTATTCGGGTTAATATTCTTTTTGTATATATATAAAAATAAAAAAATATTCTTTTTGTTTTTTTTTTTTTTTGACAATATTTTTGTGGGCAAGTGTGCAGATTTTTGCAGATTGCAAACTGCGATTGTGGGAGCAAAGTGTACATTCAAAGTTAAGGTGAATACGGAGTACAGTGCCAAAGATCCGGGTAGTTTGACCCGCGCAAGCGAACCTTTCAAGCTTACCGGATTCGATTCAACGGGGGTTTCTTAACCCAAAACTTAAACGGTACGTACTTTACTAACACCTTCTTCTCAAATCCGACGCTTCCAATATACTATTCTTTTGCAGGATTCTTTGCAAGTTCGCTAGCAAACACAAAAAATTGACTAACCCGTATTTGTTGCAGCGCCGCGCTTAAAACTTAAAACGAATGTTTTATTCTTTATAGAATTTTTGAATTGCGCATTGCATACATTAATACGGACTTAAGGGCAAGCGAACCCCACAACATACGGTAAAGGATTTCATCACCTTTTCCGTGGCCCACAAATCACGAACTTGCGCATAACGTTTACCCACACAAATTTAAAAGAAACTAGACTTTAAGCCTTAAGGACTTCGCGCTCACTAGGAGAAGTTAACTGTGTTTAGAACCTTGCTTAAAGGTGTATTGTTTACGGGGTGTCTAGGAAAGTGTTAACGGCGAAACCGCCAAAAGAGAAAGGGTTATTTAATTAAGGAACTTCGCGAAAGCGTTGGAAAACCTCCCCTTATCTCTGCACTTACCTGGCCTCGTGATCAGTGTATCTTGAGCCTGTTTCTCGACACAGTTTAACTTCGACAATCAAGTTCTTGAGCAGGTCTAGTTGACCTAGGTGAACCCTAGAACGATTAGGTGTGTGGTATTTTTTTTGTGTCGTGATTTTTGTCCATATTCTTTTTTGTGTATATTTCATTCTTTTGCTAACAACTAACTAAAAAAAAAAAAAATCACATTCTTTTCCCCTCCCTTTCTCTACCTTTCTCTCTCTCTCTTCATATCATGGGTACCCCACCTCGAAAAACTCTTGCCGAACTTTGGTACCCACAACCAGACATTACCTCATACGGTTCTTACTTTGGCCAAACTTCGAACGACCCCTCCATGCCCAAAGTTTCACTGAAAGATCGTATAGCAGCGTCTAGGACAAACACTTGCACTCCTCATTCCACTTCGTATCAACCATTTCAAACATGCACCCCCGCTTATGTTGATACCCCTTCTGCAAGTCGTCCTTTGTCCATCGCTGAACGTATTGAACAATCCCGCAGCCGATCTTTCACTCCTTTCACCACTTCAAATTCTTGGGATCAACAATTCCATTCTCCGTCTTATCCCAATGTTGATCCCACTCCTGTCCAGCCATTCAATTCCTACCAATCCTACCCTACTTTTACACCTTCCCTAGACATTGCTTCAGAACAGCCTTTTGGGAGTTTTCAGTATCCAAACAACTTTGAATCTTTTACTGAAACCCCATCACAACCAATGTCTAGTCTAGAACAGTCGTTGGAAGACTTTAGGGTAGCGTCAAGCCAACAGATGATGGATTTGAATGCGTCCATGGCCGCCCTCATACAACCTAGTGATCCGGTAGCTAGTTTTCAACTAGCTCCAAATTTTTCAATGTATGAAGAGGCGGTAGGACAGGCTGTGAATTTGAGTGGAGAGAGTGAGATGTACCCCCTTCCAAATCAAACCTACCCGTCCCAAATTGAATCCCACAACTCCTGCTTTGAACGTCTATCAAGTGTCCCAAATGAACTATCAGTTGAAGATAGAATGTTGAATGAGTTGTGCGACTTCGTAGTGTTTGATTTGCCCGATGGTGAAGGGTCTCTTCCAAGTGAAACCGATCCTAAACCTTTTGACCTCTACACCTCCATCTTAGAACCAGAATCGATTAATATCCATGCTTTTGATGAGGTGTCAGAGAATTTTGATTTTCACTTGATTGAGGATATTGACGCTGGGGATATTTTGGATGATGAACCCATAGATTTGACTAGGTTTTTCTCTCCAATTCATCATCCCGAGTCCATAAATCTTTTTCCCGAACCCCATATGCGTCTGGACTTTGATGAAATGTGCATGGATGTGCTAAATTTTGAGGAGAATATTGAGGATAGATTTGAGGATGAACCAGTTTTAATTGATGAGTCGGATTTTCCAATTCATCATGTCCCTTCCACTGACTGTGTACACCCTCCTGAACCTTTAACCGATTACCTTCCTCAACCACTTCCCTCCATCCGTTCCATCGTTCCGACCTTGCAAGAACCCGTCTCGCTCTCATTTCATATGTCTGGTTTACCAGGTTCGGCGTACCCATGGTTTCTTACGAATCTTGAGGGATTTGACCCCATTTCTCGTCGGGTAAATATATTAGCACAATCAATTTTCACAAATCGGTCATCACAAATTGTGCTAATCTATTTACTCCATTTGCACCCTCAAGTTCGTACTCCACTTCTTTTTCCCTTCCGCCTTCATTCTTCTTCTCATCTACCGAGACCGCATTCCACTTCTCTCCACAAGCGGTCTCGCGTAGTCTCCATTTCTTTTCCCTATGCCTTCTTTCACCAGCCACCGCTTTACAGAGATAAGATCTTTGAATGGTTGGTGCTAACTTTTGGCCTGTGTAAGGCCTTGTATAGTTTGATACTGTTCTTTCCCCCCTAATCCTGAATTTCAGCGCTTAACAGTGGAAACACTGTTTCACTTAAGTTTGGGGGGGACACTTTTTTTGTATATATTTTTTTTTGTTTTCCTTTTTTTGTTTTGTATATAATTTGTTTTTAGGAAGCGCCGGCAATTTTGACCCTCTTGGTATAGCCTGACAGTGAGGGCACTGTCAAGTTTAAGTTTGGGGGTGTGCTCGGTAAGCTTTCTTCCTTCGCATTCATTTGTATATTTTGCATTTGCATACCTTATTGAACACCCACAAAAATCGAAAAATTTCCAAAAATTATAAAAACTTTTTGTCAAGTTAGATTGTGGAAGAACTCTGATTCAACATTCGACGGTTTTTGTTTGAAAAAATAGGAATAACTAAATCTTATGTTTGGATTTTGAAAACCTGAAAGATAACTCTCCTTTGAAGTTAACTATAGCTGATATACGTCTTTACATTACACTACACGTGTTGTGAGTCTTGGAAATTAGATGACAAGTCTTTTATGTTTAAAAAAAAAAACTTTTAAATAGATAAATGATTTTCTGAGGATCAAATAGGTTTGTTCTGAAATAAGTAATATATCAAGAATAGTTTATGAAGTGAGTGAATATGAAGGAATGTTATTGATGCCTTAATTGGAACTAAGTCTGAAAAATAACCCATCTGAAACTTGATTGGAATGATTACACACCGAACCCACTAAACACGTCTTTTATCCAAAAAATAATTGAACAACCGGTTATATCTCCGTTCGTATTGAATCATCATGTTTTTCACGCCAAACTGTCTTTTGTTTTTGGACCTAGGTAACTTGAGTAATTAAGTCCGCTGGGGTGTTTCTACACCTAATGCCCTAAAACCAACTGGTTTGGGTGCATTGGCCCAAAGCTCGCTAAGAAGCCTAGAAAGTCCAGATAAAAACAAAGTCAAGCAAGTGTTCTCTCCGAGTTAAAATTCCTAACGGTTCTTTGTGTGAGAATAATCTTGATAAAAGACAGGCTTTTATAAAAATTTTAACGGAGATATGAAGGTTTTACTCTATGATAAAGACTATTGCACGTTCACAGAGGTGTGTATGAAATGAAAACAAGAAAAATGTGGAGTGAAGAATACGACTTAGTTTCCTGTTAAGGAAGATAGAAATTCTGAAGTTGAAACCTTACTGGAAAACGAAACTTGAAAAATGCTTAACTCTTTATAAAACTTATGTGATCCTTTTAAAATTGTTATCTGGGCTTTATTGTGTGACATAATGACTTTATTCGACCTTTCGGGAACTTAACGACACTATTTTGCACTGCACGTAAAGACATATAAAATCTGTAGTTAAATAAGAAGAGAGATGTGAAAACTAAAGGTTCGATAGTCTAGACCTAGGATTATAGAATTGTTATTTTCTTAAACAAAACTTTAGGATTTGAATCTTAGTCATTTTGCAAAACTAGCTTGACCGGATTTTGTGGGTGTAATCCGCTGAAAACCCTCAGGAGACAACACTCCTCCTACTAGGGACACCTAGAGGTTTAACGGCTTGTTGCACACGCTCAGTGCAATCGCGTTCCCTGCGAAAGTGCGGTTATCATTTTTGTGAATAATTGGTTTTGCTCGGGACGAGCAAAAGTTATGTTTGGGGGTATTTGTTCATCACAGAATACTGCATTTCATACCGCCCATTCTTACGCTCGTGTGTTTATAGGTAGGTGCTTTTGATCCGTGTTTGTTACATGTTTACAGATTACAGGTTTCTAGTCCAAATATTGTAAATCAGGACAAAATCTCCACAGTTACACCAAATACAGAACATCTGTTGACAACAGATAAAAGCCGGGTTCTGGTCATCCATATCCGTCCGGTGCTGCGTATCGGTTCCTGGGACAAGACGTATGACAGCGGTCATTCGTGTCTCGGACAAGCACAGAGCACAAGAGGGGCTGCACAAGAATCAATGGGTGCACGGAGCTCGAGGGAGATAGAAGTCAAAAGTGAAGAAAAGATAATGCAATCTTGGGCTTGGAATTCTGAAGATATTCTGGAAAGATTATCAGAAACTACATGTACTAAACAACAGGAAACAGAAAACCAGGAACCTACAGAAAAGCCCATGCCCTGAGCCCTCTATAGTGCGGCGGATCCGCCGCCAATAGGGAGTATTGGCGGCGGATCCGCGGCCGTACGGTGCCCTCTCACTGTCAAACTTCAGGGTTATTTTTGGTATTTCATTTCTGGTCTGCTGGTTGCCCTAGAAATCCATTCTCCTGCCTATAAATACAGCAGTTCAGAGCTTAACCAAGGGAGCAATTTTTAGTTCTTAAATTTTGGTTATTTTGTTGTTCTTCTTCTTCTTCTTCATTCCTCTTCCATTAAATTGTAGTGAGAGCTTTTGAGTGGGAGATTAATGAAGATGAGGGCTTTTTATATTTCTTGTTAGTTTGCTCCCCCTTGAGATTTCTGCTTTCTCTTGCTCATTCAATCTCTTCATTGAGGTTGAATGGTTAAGAGTTAGTTATTGATCTCAAGGGTCGTATTTTCTCGCGGGACTAGATCTTCACTTCACATGCGTTCTCTCCCCTTCCCTTGATCTTGCAAGTTCTTCATTGAGCTTGCAAGTTTAAGGGTTGGCTATTGAGCACATGCTTGGCTTGGGTTCTACTTCCGCGTTCTTTTCTTGTTCTTTTTATTACCCGCTTTTTATTACTTGCATTTTCTGTCATGCAATTTTATTCATGCTCTTTTATTACTTGTTTCTTTTCTTTGTTCTTTTCTTTTTGTTCTCTTTTGTTTATATTCTGAATGTTGTAATTATTATTGTTAAGATGAAATAAGGTATTGTAAGTTAACACATTTCTTTACCAATTCCTTTTCCCGTTATTTTCCATTTGAACTTCGCCCAAACCATACGCAAGCGCTCCGTTAGGCACCGTACCCTGACAAGGTAACGGTGATTCCTAACCACGACCGGTTGCGTTCGGTTTGGCCGGAGGCGAAAGCAAGAGACAAGAACGGAAGGACAAGGGTAAATAAGCCGGATTCCACGAATACCGCGCTTAAATCCCCTAATCCCCGTTGTTGCCGATTGTCTAGCTTCAATTGGTCAAGACTCGGCTCAAAGGGTTTTGAGTACGGATTTCTTAGCTTACAATCTCGTATCTCTTCTTAACAACTTTATACTTGCAAATAAACACATAGGTTAGAATCCAACAAACATACAGATTCTTTATTGACTCGTCTAAGACAAGAAGGTAAGATACCACCATCTCCCTGTGGACCGACCCGTGCTCAACCGGCTAGCTGCAAAGCGACACCGTCCTGATCGCGGTTACACATTAATTCTTTGAACATCCGACACGCCATCGGCGTGCGATCAAGTTTCTGCCATAGCCTGCTGGTAAACTAGGTATCCCGATCTGATACTATGCACGTCAGATCTCCATGTAAACGTACGATCTCATCGATATAAATCTGAGCATACTGTGCAAATCCATACGTCGTCTTAACCGCAAGAAATTGAGCTGCCTTTGTCAATCTATCTACAATCACCCAAATGGAATCATACACTCTGCTAGTCCTGGGTAGACCCACCACGAAATCCATGAAGATATGTTCCCATTTCCACTCTGGAATGGGCAAGGGCTGCAACTCTCCGGCTGGCCTCTGGTGTTCTGCCTTGACTTGCTGACAAGTCAAGCATCTTGAAACATATTCTGCAACATCCCTCTTCATTCCTTCCCACCAATAAACATCCTTCAGATCATGATACATCTTGGTGGAACCAGGATGAATACTGTATGCTGATCTATGGGGCTCCTCTAAAATCTCACGCCTCAATCCGTCAGAATCTGGTACACAGAGACGAGTCCTAAAGCGTAATACTCCATGATCATCAATCACAAACTCCGTCTCCCTGCCCTGCCTAACCTGATCCATAAGCTCCAATATACGAGCATCTGCGGGCTGTGTCTCTCGAATACGATCCAAAACTGAGGTCGGGTGCGAACATGTGCTAGCTGTCCTTCTGTCGGGGTGAACTCAAACTTTATACGACTATCACATAAAATCTGCCAGTCGGTAGAAGACTATCTCTGCAAGGTGTGCAAATGAGATAAGCTACCTTCAGGTCTCCGACTCAAAGCATCTGCTACAACATTTGCCTTGCCCGGATGATACAAAATCTCACAATCGTAATTTTTCACCAGTTCCATCCATTTACGCTGCCTTAGGTTCATATCCTTCTGCTGAAAAATATACTTTAAGCTCTTATGATCTGTGAAGATTTGACACGACTCACCGTACAAGTAGTGCCTCCAAATCTTCAGTGCGAATACCACATCAGCCATCTCCAAATCATGAGTGGGGTAGTTTTGTTCGTGCCTCTTCAACTGTGGAGAAGCATAAGCTACAACCCTTCCATGCTGCATCAACACACAGCCTAAACCCACTATAGAGGCATCACAATAGACAACAAAGCCACCTGACCCAGAAGGCAACGATAATATAGGTGCAGTCGTTAAGCGAGTCTTCAACTGCTGGAAACTCTGCTCACATACATCTGTCCACAGAAATGGAACCTCCTTCCTAGTCAGCCCGGTCAACGGTGCAGCGATCTGAGAGAAGTCCTGCAAAAAGCGTCGGTAATAACCTGCCAGACCTAAGAAACTCCAAACCTCTGTAACTGACACAGGTCTGGGCCAGTGCTATACCGCTTCAATCTTCTTCGGGTCCACACATATACCCTCTCTCATGACCACGTGACCCAAGAACTCCACACTATCGAGCCAAAAAGCACACTTGGAGAATTTTGCAAACAGCTGATGCTCCTTCAAGGTCTGCAACGTGATATGCAAATGTTGTTCCTGCTCCTCTCTACTCCAAAAATTAACGAGAATGTCATCAATGAATACTATAATAAACTGTTCAATAAAGGGCATAAAGATACGATATATCATATCCATAAAAGCTGCTAGAGCGTTGGTAAGTCCGAACGACATTACCAGAAACTCGTAGTGCCCATATCGAGTGCGAAAAGCAGTCTTCGGAATGTCATCTTTCCGAACCCTCAACTGGTGGTACCCTGACCGCAAATCGATCTTCGAGAAGTAGCCAGCTCCTTGCAACTGATCGAACAAGTCATCTATACGTGGTAGTGGATACCTGTTTCGCACAGTGACGCGATTCAGCTGTCGGTAGTCGATGCACAGTCTCATACTACCGTCCTCCCTCTTTACAAATAAGACAGGAACTCCCCACGGTGATACGCTGGGACGAACAAGTCCTCTATCTAACAACTCTTGCAACTGGCTTTTGAGTTCCTTCAACTCCGTCGGGGCCATCTGATAAGGTGGTATAGAAATAGGCCCCGAGCCTGGAATCAAGTCGATGCAAAATTCAATATCGCGTTCGGGCGGTAATCCTGGTAACTCAGCAGGAAACACCTTCGGAAAATATCAGGCGATCGGAGCCTGGTCCAATGGAATCTCAGCGACTCTTAAGTCCTGAACAAATGCCAAGAATCCATGACAGCCCTTCTTCATGTGTCGTCCCGCACAAAGAGCAGAAATCATGTTGGCAGGAATAATATTACAATCCCCCTGGACAAAAAAAACCGGTTCACTTGGAAAACAAAATCTAACTGCTTTCCCCCGACAATCTACATAGGCATGACAAGTAGCCAACCAATCCATACCAAGAAGTATATCAAAATCTAACATATCCAGGAGAATCAGATTAACTAGCGAATCCCTATCACCAATACACATAGAACATGATCTGAATACGTGCCGAGCTATAAAAGAATCTCCCACCGGGGTGATCACCACTAATAGTAACTCTAACAACGACGACTCTTTCTCCAAAGAAAGTGCAAAGCGTGAAGATACATAAGAATGTGTAGAACCGGGATCAAATAAAATGTGTGCATCTAACGAACATACTGAAAGAGTACCTGTCACAACTGCATTTGATGCCTGGGCATCCTGTGGAGTCAGCGCAAAAACCTGTGCCTGGCCCCTGCCCGCATCCTGTCGTCCTCTACCTCTATCTCCTCGACCTCTCTGAGAGCGTCCTGCAAAGCCTCGAACTCGTGGTGCAACTGCTTGGCGCGTAGTGCTTTCTTAAAGTGGAAGTAAAGCCATCGGTGTAGAAGGTGGAGGGGGTAAAGCAGCCTGTGGAACATCGGTCCCTCTCTGGGATCTACAATCCCGCGCAAAATGTCCTGGAAGTCCGCAACTAAAACATGTAGATGGGGCCCTCTGATCCACGGGATAAGAACTGATCATCTGGCCCTGAGTCTAGCCTCGTCCAAAACCGCGTCCTGGAGTATATCTGCCTCTACCTTTACCAAACTGTCTATCCATTGGCCCAATCGGTCTACTCCTCTTTGACTCTGGAACAACCACTGCCTCGCTCAACCGCTCCTCTACTCATATCGCTGCATTCATGGCTTGCGCATACGTATCAAAATGCTGTGTGCCTATAGCTAAATATAACTGTGTGTCCAGACTCCTTAGGAACCTCTTCACCCGAAGTTCCTCCGTAAGTACTAAGTATGGATCATACCACGACAATTGGGTGAATCGTAAATCATAATCTTCCACTGACATACTCTCCGATTTCCGCAACGCTTCAAAACTGCTAGCTCTAGCATCCCTCACACTCTGTGGAAGAAATCTAGCAAGAAAGACTATGGAAAACTCGATCCACGACATCGGAGGAAGACCCGTAGCTCGCCCTCTCTCCATCGACTCACACCACTCCTATGCAAGTCCCTCTAAATGAAAGCGAGTCAGCTCAACTAACCTCGCATGAGAACATCGCAATGATCTGCCAATCCTCGCCATCCTATCAAGAAAGGACTGAGGATCCTCCGCTACATCGGTCTCTGTAAATACTGGAGGTCTCAATCTCATAAACTCTGCAAGCGATACCTCTATCACTCTCGTATCTACAAGTGCTACCGTCTGCGTAGGCTGTACGTCAGACTCTGCCACGGTCGTTGCCGAATCCTGTCTCAGTACTCGAGTGGCCTCAGCAAACTGCCCTACCACTTGTGGCAATCCTATCATGCCCTCCTCAAACCTAGTCATGCGATCTGGAGGAGGAGGATCAACATGCTCATGCACCGCCGGAACGTCCGGTGTCTCAGTCGCCGTCACAAGCGGATTTTCCCTAGTTGCATCTGTTAGTTGTATGTATGCCCTAGAGGCCAGTATTGTACAGATGATGTATATTATATTGGATGCTTGGACATATATATAGATGACTTTCTTGCTCGATATGATAGTATGCTATCTGGTTTCTCTTTATCTTAACGTGTATACTAGTCTCTTTAAACTGTCTTATAGTTACATGTTGGTAAAGCCCTTAGGATGTATACTTGACTACCTGGACTATGATGCAGATCATACTAGTAGGGACATGGTAGTCCATAAGTACATCCTTCAAGGTCCCTAGTCGTGCGTGTATCGAGACGGGGCATCGATATACCAGAGTAGACTAACGTATACCTTCTCGACCCATACAGATGGGCGATGGATGATCCCATATCCATTGGTGTTTGACATCAGAGATGATATACGGGTGCTCAGTGGAGACTGGGTACACTGGACGGACTCGCCGAGAACTCCCAGATGGTATTATACCTCACGTCAGATGGCAGTTCTCAGGTGACACTTGTGCAGGTTAGTCTGTAGACCCGAGATCGTCATAGAGTCTTGTGTGATTCCCACTGTGCTTTGATCTCCACATTACCACGTCCATGAGGGCGTGCAAAACGGCGGTTTTTGGGTACAGTCCCGAGTCACATGGAGGCAAAGAGCGATAGGAGGGGATTCGTCTCTCCCAGTATTGGGTGTTGATGTTGCGCTATGCTCGATTGGCCGTAACAGGGAAGTCCCAGGCCAGGGCTGATCAGAGATTTGCTGGTAAGTGTTACCAGTAGTTTCTCGACCCGTTATGAGCCTCAAATCGGCACGACTTATCGGTTATTGGGGTCTGACGTTTACCACCCCAAGACTTGATATGCGACATATCAGACGAACAGACCGGACTGTACGGTAAATGTTACTGGTTGGATTCACAGGAGTGTGAGCGGGCTTGCTCGTCGATCTTCTGATCGCTCAATACCCGGGTGGCCGTTACGTTTAGCAGACCGCTTGCGGCTTGTGGGTGATTGATATGATCATCATCTGCTGCCGGCGTATTGACGGGTCTTTAGAGTCCTACACAGAGGTTTCCTGGCTCAAGCGAAACGAAATAGGAGCGCATATGAGATATGTGCGGGACCGAGAATAATGCATGTATGTGATACCGTATTTCATTCTCGCGATGAATGTTTCGATTGGTTGTATGCGATATAACCTAGTTATCGAATCGAAGATTGATTCGATGAGTCGATACATTGGATACTAGTCGGTTATGTGCGACATGACCGGATCATTGAATCAAGTGTTGATTTAATGATTTAATGTATAATTATATATTTGATATATTACTTTGCATTAACTAGTATTGGTTCATTTTAAAAGGATTTTCTCACTTGATGCACATTGTATATGCGATATATTTTTGTGCACTTGTTTGTATCTTGTTTGATGATACTTGCTCACTTAGGTTTGTGTAAAGATTAAACCATGGTTATATGAATGGTTAGGGTTTTGTTTATTTACTTAGTTATTTATTTATTTATTCATTTTGGAAAATATTAGGAATGGTGGCTTATTTTGTTTGTTTGTTGAAGCTTCTTGAAGCTTTGAACAAGTCCACCATTCTTATCTCATGCTTAACCCTAACCATTCCAACGAACCTTAGTTTATTCTCTACGCCTAACTAAGGTTAAGATTATGATAAGTATCATATTGTTTTCTATTTTTTAAAAGAGGCTTATCATATTCTTCATCTTCTTCTTCTTCCTCTTCAAGAAAGAAACCTTGCCTTCATCAATGGCAACTTGAGCAAATGAGTGAGAAATCCAATTCTAAAGTGAACCCACCTCCTATTTCTTCATCCTCTACCTATTGCCAAGTAGTATAGGGTGTTTTCTTCACAAGTTTCATGGCTTGGTGAAGTTGGAGCTTGATCTTGTGTTGCCTCGACGTAGATCATCTTCGGCATCGAAGCCGACGACCTAGCCCGCCCATTTCTCCGATGAAGCCGATGCAAGGGCCCGAGATTCAAGATGGACAGCGAGGGGACGTCTACGTGGAGCTAAGGAAGTGGAGAACCGGATCTACAAAGGTTGTAGCATCTTTCTTTTAGTTAAAATGTTAACTAGTTTCACTTTTCGCCTAAACTCTAGTCAACGAATCCGTATTAGGGTTTCTCGGCACCTGTAAAATTTGAAATTGGCATTGTAGATGCCTTGTGAGACCTCATTAGTGTGCCTAGGAACCCTATAGTGGTATTACAGCCTAGCTAGAGCCTTAGGCGAAGTGTAGACGACGTTTGAAACCCGATCGAACCGAAACCCTAATTCTAAAATGCTCTCTGGACTTTTTTCAAAAACTGGGTTTTTTTCAGATTTAAAATTCTTAAAAAATTCATCAGGAAATTCTAAGAATTACGGTGCAAAATTTGCCAAATGATATGTCCAAAGCGCGGCGGAACCGCGGCAGAAGCCTGGCTTCTGCGGCGGTTCCGCGGCCATCTGATGACGTCAGCCTTCCAATTTTGCACAGTAATTTGTTATTTGAGATTCTGAGTTTTCTGGGAGTTTTTAATCTGAACTCAAGAGTTGAGTTTTCTAGGGTGTTTTGGAGCTTGGATGATTCGATCGGATTATCAAACTTTGTCTATGTGGTTTTCCGGATATTTTAGAATATGTTAAAAAGTTCGACCGGATGTAAATACCCAATCTTTCCCCTGCCGGGAAATTTCCAATTGTTGGATTTTTCCGTAGTTTAATGACGTTCTAAGTAGTGCAAGTAACGCGATGGTACCTCTAGAAGACAACAAACCTTAACTCGATTATGTGACCGTCTTGAACTGCACTTTGAACCATAGGGTTTGGGGCAATACGGCGTGCCACATGTGATGCGTTGGCTTGACCCTTCTACGGCTGGACCGTTGGTACTGAGGCATGAAGTGAATGTCTTTGAACTTATTTCTTGTGTTGAACGGTTTCGGGAAAACTTGGGTGTTTGAATGTTCGATCGGAAAGTTTAATATTTTCTATTTATCCGGAATGAGATACAATAATTGGAATTCACAAACAGTTATGAGATAACTGAATGATTGTTATAAATCTAGCGGTTTAGTCTCACTTGATATTGAAAAGAGTTTTCGATAATGGGACTAAAATGCGCGGTTTATAATTGTTAGGCATGTGATGTCTAAGTATTTCATTTGATTAGGCATGAGATGTCTAAAGAGGTTGCGGATTCCAACTGTTGTAGTTTTACACTTTCTTTTCTGTGACCGTAAGTGTAATATGTGATATCGCCGGTTTCGTTGCTATATGTCAACGACAATTGGGATACGCATATTTACTTACGTTGATGACATGTGATGTTATGTGTTGCTGGATATGTTATATTGGATCGTCGTGTTCGAATAGCCGGGGGTTTTTATGTGAGATGAGTGTTTTTTATTTTCATTCATGTAAAAACTTGTATGTAATATTCTTTTATTGGGACACTTCCAGGTAGCGGAAGATGTCACCGTTGATGTATATTATTTACTTTTCCGCATTAGGATAGACCCAAGGAGGGGAGCACAAGTAACCGGGTTCTAGGGTCCAGTGGGAGACCATCTCGAGGAGTCGAGTCCGGGTCTCCTAACCTTACAATTGGTAGGGTTGCTTGCCGCTCTCGTAGGGGTCTAGGGGTGTGGGTTTGGCTATTCATCACGACCGTGGAATCCGTGTTTTATACTGGCTCGTATTGAAAACACGGACGTCCTAGTGTATCCAATATTTCATATGATTTTTCTGCTGCGATATCTGTGATGTGATCATTTGATATGTTCTGATGGATACAGTATATAGTATATATGATATATTATATAGAAGTTACTTATGTTTTGCACCCGCACTAGCCCTGCCTTGCTCTGTCGTTAGTTACCTAACCTAACGGTGCACGAGGGGACATCGAGGCGAATACGGATGGCATAAGTGTACGTCGTATTTATCTGTGATGTTTAGATATATAATTGATGGGACTTCATTAATGTGATTAATGAATGAAAAGAAACCTAAGATGTTGTAGAATCAAATTTTAAATAAAACAGGTAACTATAGTTCTTGCTTTGCACAGCGGTATATGTGATATATCCTGCACCTTATTCGATGAGGAAAGGACCGAGATCCCTTTACCGGGAGTGACTCTTTTAGCAATAACTGGCAGATGCTACACACTCGGTTTGTCTTTTGATTACTTCTATAGTTTCTGCTTTGCATAGTGATATATATGATATATCCCGCACCTCATTCGACGAGGAAAGGGCCGACGATCCCTTCACCAGGAGTGACCCCTTTAGCAAAACTAGAAAAGCCTCAAAATCACTCCATTTCAAAACTTCATTTGATTCTACAACGATATCAAGTTCATTACGCAATAGGTTTTCAGAAAAACCTGTCGTAGCCCTCCGTCATTTCAGATAAGTACTAGTTAGTATTCGTGCTACGTTTGTTGACTATGTTAAGGCGTAGTGTGCGGTAGCTGATTGGTGCTTATCTGTATAAGCATATGATGCGATTGGATTAGAGTAGTCGTGCGACTTTGTTGACTATGTTAAGGGTCGTGCGGGTGGGTTTAATTCAATCAGGAAATGACGGGTTGAACTTGACTAGCACTTATGATTTGTTGACTATGTTAAGGTCATATAGCTGCTAGGGGCAAAATATTATCGGGAATTTCAAGTGTTGAAATTTGCAATGAGTTTGCATACCTTCTATGAGATTGTTGGATCCCGATACCTACTGCGAGTAAGAGTTACTCCTGGGAGATTTTTGCACATTACAATTAGCCGATCAAGTAGGTGTCTAGAAAGGTGTCAACGGGGTTACGCCTCTGGGAAAACGAGGTTTACTTTAATTAGGTCCGTGCGAAAGCACGGGGAACCTCCCTCAAAGTACCGACACTGGCCTGGCTGAAAGATTGGCGAAGTTGTAGGGTGTAATTAATCCCGACTAGTCTTTCCTTTTAGGGTTTGAAGGAAGATTTGATAAAAACCAATGGGAGCCATCCTGATTAGATAAGATAATAACCAATCTGATCTTGCACGAGCATACGCTAAAGTGTTTTCTTCTCTCTCTCTCTCCAGGTAGCGACCATGTCATGCCCTAATAAAGATAATAATATGAATATATTGACCGAACCCGCATGTTATATTGTGCTGGGGTACGTTGGTTCCGTTCTTTCTTATAAGAGTTATAGGACTGAACAGGATATAGGGGAATACCTGGATTCCCATGCCACCCGAATGAAGAAAGTACATGATGATGCATTTTCTTCGGGTGTGTTCGTTACAGAGAACTGTTTCTCCATTTGCTCCACGTCCTGGGTATTAGATACCGGGTCAGGATCCTATATATGTAATCAGTTACATGGGCTCAGGAAAGGTAGAGAACTTGGAGAAGGTGATAAAGACATTAGAGTTGGAAATGGTGCAATTGTTGCAGCTAAGACTGTCGGGGAATATCACCTTGTATTACCGACTGGTAATACATTGGTTCTGAACGAATGCTATTACATGCCGAACCTGATATGCAACATTATATCGGTTTCTTTATTAAGTAAAGAGGGATATAATTTTGTATTACAGGATAATGTTATGAACATTTTCCGTAACCAAAAGTTGGTTGGATCAGGCACGTTGTGCAATGGCATTTATGTTCTAAATCAATCAACAGTTCTGAGCATAACAAACACACACAAGAGGAAGAGTTCAGAACTGAACGAATCATTCTTGTGGCATTGTAGACTGGGTCACATCAATACGACACGACTGGCTAAGTTTCATAAGGATGGATATTTGAAACCATTCGAATTTTCATCTTATGACACTTGCCAGTCATGTCTCAAAGGCAAGATGATCAAAACTCCCTTTACGGGACACGGAGAAAGAGTTACCGAACTCTTGGGACTGATACATAGTGATGTATGCGGTCCCATGTCTACACATGCCAGGGATGGTTCTTCGTACTTCATTACATTCACTGACGATCTCTCTAGATTCGGATATGTGTTCCTGATGAAACATAAATCAGAAGCTTTTGAGAAATTTAGAGAATATAAACAAGAAGTCGAAAACCAAACCGGAAAAAATATTAAAATCCTTCGATCTGATCGAGGAGGTGAATACTTGAGCAATGAATTCCTAGACTTCCTAAAAGAGAATGGGATTCTCTCTCAGCTGACTCCTACATATACACCACAGCACAACGGTGTATCAGAACGGAGGAACCGCACCCTAATAGATATTATGCGCTCTATGATGAGCACAGCTGAGTTACCTATTTCCTTCTGGGGATATGCGCTGGAGACAGCAACATACCTATTGAATCAAGTTCCATCTAAATCTGTACCTACCACACCATATGAGATATGGAGTGGGAAGAGACCATATTTTAAACGAGTTAAGATATGGGGTTGTCCGGCCTATGTCAAAAGGCAAAATCCAGACAAACTCGAGGCACGGTCAGTTCTTTGCAAGTTTGTGGGATATCCTAAGAATTCCCAAGGATATTTTTTCTACCATGCTGAAGAACAAAAGGTGTTTGTTTCTCAATATGCCACCTTTTTAGAAAAGGAATTCCTTGAAAAAGAAATTAGTGGCAAAGTGGTAGAGCTGGAAGAAGTTCCAGATACACAAACCGTAACTGAAGATTTAGTGGAACCAGAAGATTCAGTAGCTCCCAATGAACCTCAGCCTCTCCGCCGATCTAGTAGGGTTCCTCGCCAACCTGAGAGATACTATGGTTTTCTCATGGATGGTGGGAGCGAGGATTGCATCATGGAGGATGATGACCCAACTAGTTTCGAGCAAACCATCACGAGTAGGGACTCAGTGAAATGGCTGGATGCTATGCGGTCCGAGATGGAATCCATGTACACTAACAAAGTATGGACTTTGGAAGTTGCTCCTGAAGGGGTAAAACCCATTGGGAGCAAGTGGATCTTTAAGAAAAAACTTGGTGTAGATGGGAAAGTGGAGACTTTCAAAGCTAAACTTGTTGCAAAGGGTTTTCGTCAAAGACCAGGTGTGGACTATGACGAAACCTTTTCTCCAGTGGCTATGCTTAAATCCATCCGTATCGTGCTTGCCATCGCTGCATATCATGATTACGAAATCTGGCAAATGGATGTTAAGACCGCCTTTCTAAATTGTGATTTAGAAGAGTGCGTGTACATGACTCAGCCAGAGGGCTTCGTAGACAGTGGGAGCAGCGGGAAGGTGTGCAAGCTGCTTAAATCCATTTATGGATTAAAGCAAGCATCGCGGAGTTGGAACATCTGCTTTGACGTCGTTATAAAAGAGTTTGATTTCGTCAAAAACCCGGATGAACCTTGTATTTACAAGAAGGTGGCAGAGAGTAAAGTTGTCTTCCTCGTATTGTACGTGGACGACATACTCTTGATAGGAAATGATATTCCTATGCTGCAATCGGTCAAGCTCTTCTTATCACAAAGATTCTCAATGAAAGATCTTGGTGATTCCTCCTGCATATTGGGAATTAGGATCTATAGAGATAGATCCAAACGGATATTGGGATTGTCTGAATCCAGGTACATTGACACCATACTAAAGAGGTTTAGTATGGAAGAATCCAAGCGTGGGAACTTGCCCACGATCTCTGGAGTCACTCTTTCCAAAGAGATGTCTCCCAAGACTGATTTGGAGAGAGCTCGCATGCAAGGGATACCCTATGCTTCGGCTGTAGGCTCTATCATGTATGCGATGCGATGTACCAGACCCGATGTTGCATACTCACTAAGTGTACTGAGCAGGTATCAAGCTGATCCTGGAGAGAGTCACTGGACAGCTGTGAAGAGCATTCTCAAGTACTTGCGAAGGACTAAAGAGATGCTCTTGGTGTATGGTAACGGAGAACTCCAAGTGGAGTCTTTTACCGATTCGAGCTTCCAGAGTGATAAGGACGACTCTAAGTCACAGTCGGGATTTGTCTTTACCCTTTACGGAGGGGCAGTTAGCTGGAAGAGTTCCTACCAGGAAACCGTGGCAGACTCGACGATGGAGGCTGAATACATCACTGCCAACGATGCTGCCAAAGAGGCTGTCTGGATCAAGAAGTTCATTACTGAACTTGGAGTGGTTCCATCCATTGAGCATCCAATATCTTTGTATTGCGATAACAATGGAGCGGTGGCTTTAGCCAAGGAACCCAGGTCCCATCAGCGATCCAGGCATATTCTGAGGCGGTATCACCTGATCCGGGAGATAGTTGATCGCCGGGAGATCGAGGTCAGGAGGGTTGACACGAAGAACAACACGGCGGATCCACTCACGAAGGCCATTCCCAGATACAGTTTGAGAGACTCTTCGGGATGCTGGTTATGCGATACTACAGCAGCTGGCCCTAGTGCAAGTGGGAGATTGTTAGTTGTATGTATGCCCTAGAGGCCAGTATTGTACAGACGATGTATATTATATTGGATGCTTGGACATATATAGAGATGACTTTCTTGCTCGATACGATAGTATGCTGTCTGGTTTCTCTTTATCTTAACGTGTATACTAGGCTCTTTAAACTGTTTTATAGTTACATGTTGGTAAAGCCCTTAGGATGTATACTTGACTACCTGGACTATGATGCAGATCATACTATTAGGGACATGGTAGTCCATAAGTACATCCTTCAAGGTCCCTAGTCATGGGTGTATCGAGACGGGGCATCGATATACCAGAGTAGACTAGCGTATACCTTCTCGACCCATACAGATGGGCGATGGATGATCCTATATCCATTGGTGTTTGACATCAGAGATGATATACGGGTGCTCAGTGGAGACTGGGTACACTGGACGGACTCGCCGAGAACTCCCAGATAGTATTATACCTCACGTCGGATGGCAGTTCTCAGGTGACACTTGTGCAGGTTAATCTGTAGACCCGAGATCGTCATAGAGTCTTGTGTGATTCCCACTGTGCTTTGATCTCCACCTTACCACGTCCATGAGGGCATGCAAAACGGTGGTTTTTGGGTACAGTCCTGAGTCACATGGAGGTAATGAGCGATAGGAGGGGATTCGTCTCTCCCGGTATTGGGGGTTGATGTTGCGCTGTGCTCGATTGGCCGTAACAGGGAAGTCCCTGGCCAGGGCTGATCAGAGATTTGCTGGTAAGTGTTACCAGTAGTTTCTCGACCCGTTATGAGCCTCACATCGGCACGACTTATCGGTTATTGGGGTCTGACGTTTACCACCCCTAGACTTGATATGCAACATATCAGACGAATAGACCGGACTGTACGGTAAGTGTTACTGGTTGGATTCACAGGAGTGTGAGCGGGCTTGCTCGTCGATCTTCTGATCGCTCAATACCCGGGTGGCCTTTACGTTTAGTAGACCGCTTGCGGCTTGTGGGTGATTGATATGATCATCATCTGCTGCCGGCGTATTGACGGGTCTTTAGAGTCCTACACAGAGGTTTCCTGGCTCAAGCGAAACGAAATAGGAGCGCATAAGAGATATGTGCGGGACAGAGAATAATGCATGTATGTGATACCGTATTTCATTCTCGCGATGAATGTTTCGATTGGTTGTATGCGATATAACCTAGTTATCGAATCGAAGATTGATTCGATGAGTCGATACATTGGATACTAGTCGGTTATGTGCGACATGACCGGATCATTGAATCAAGTGTTGATTTAATGATTTAATGTATAATTATATATTTGATATATTACTTTGCATTAACTAGTATTGGTTCATTTTAAAAGGATTTTCTCACTTGATGCACATTGTATATGTGATATATTTTTGTGCACTTGTTTGTATTATGTTTGATGATACTTGCTCACTTGGGTTTGTGTAAAGATTAAACCATGGTTATATGAATGGTTAGGGTTTTGTTTATTTACTTAGTTATTTATTTATTTATTCATTTTGGAAAATATTAGGAATGGTGGCTTATTTTGTTTGTTTGTTGAAGCTTCTTGAAGCTTTGAACAAGTCCACCATTCTTATCTCATGCTTAACCCTAACCATTCCAACTAACCTTAGTTTATTCTCTACACCTAACTAAGGTTAGGATTATGATAAGTATCATATTGTTTTCTATTTTTTAAAAGAGGCTTATCATATTCTTCATCTTCTTCTTCTTCCTCTTCAAGAAAGAAACCTTGCCTTCATCAATGGCAACTTGAGCAAATGAGTGAGAAATCCAATTCTAAAGTGAACCCACCTCCTATTTCTTCATCCTCTACCTATTGCCAAGTAGTATAGGGTGTTTTCTTCACAAGTTTCATGGCTTGGTGAAGTTGGAGCTTGATCTTGTGTTGCCTCGACGTAGATCATCTTCGGCATCGAAGCCGACGACCTAGCCCGCCCATTTCTCCGATGAAGCCGATGCAAGAGTCCGAGATTCAAGATGGACAGCGATGGGACGTCTACGTAAAGCTAAGGAAGTGGAGAGCCGAATCTACAAAGGTTGTAGCATCTTTCTTTTAGTTAAAATGTTAACTAGTTTCACTTTTCGCCTAAACTCTAGTCAACGAATCCGTATTAGGGTTTCTCGGCACCTGTAAAATTTGAAATTGGCATGGTTGATGCCTTGTGAGACCTCATTAGTGTGCCTAGGAACCCTACAGCATCTCTGGCTGTGGCTCGCCTGGCGCGCGTAGCCATAGCAACTGGAACAAGAAACGAGAGTTGATAAGGCTTGTGAATAGAAACAATCAATAACAAGGAGTCAAATGAAGGACAAATCAAGACATACATCCTAATGTTAATTAGGCTGAGGGTGGTAACGTAAATATGCCGCGGAACATATGTACGTTACAGCACTCATCCTAATTCACCTACTCCATTAAACCAAAGGTCATCCTAAATCACGGACTCACGTCAACCTATCTTAATTCACTACTCGATTCCGTAAGGTTAATCCTACGCTCTGATACCAACTTTGTCACAACCCAAATTTGGATGTGACCGGCACTTAGATTGTATAATATCTAAAGACATATACACAATCCGAGTAAGCCGAAAACCAAGATCAAAATCCTTTTTGCGGAATTCTTTATGAAAAATTTAGTTTTTAAGTAAAAATCATAGCTTTTATTGAATTAAAATATAAACAAGCTTAAGGTGTTAAATTTGGTTGTGTCCCTGGTTGGGCTCAACAATATCAACAGCGGAAAAAACTCAGTATATAGGATATAAAAAAAATTCCAGACATAAAGAAAAGAAATAACAATTTATTGAACTAAACGATCTCAACTGTCAAATAATATACATATAACCATCTCTCACTCTAAGTCAAAATACAGGTCTGATGGAGATTTTCTAGATACAAAATACAATACCAAAACAGAAGGTTACTACATGTATAACCCACCTATCAAATGATGCGGTAAAAGCTGCAAAAGTAGATCTGCACGACCAGTAACCGTCCACTCTACCCCTACAAGGAACTGTGGCACAACGGGGGTGAGTTGCCAACTCAGTGAATATAACTAACATATAACGGTTAATAATGTAAATATGTCGATCATAACTAACTGAAATGAGAGCAAGTAGGATGTATGATAGCATATGAAAAGCATGAATCTGTACTATAAATCACATAACCAAAACTGAAATCTTATGAATTATCCCAATAATTTCATCTTTCCGTGTCCATCATCGACACAAAACTTCCATTTCTCTCAGGCATCATTCCTCGAACGATCCTGTAATCAATAATATCGGTCGGTATACTCTAGATATCCGACGTATTTTATCACTATCTCCGGTATCGAGTAACCTCGCTAGGCTCCCCCGCCTCAATGCGGCTATCCTGCCCCTCGGTCTCGACCGGGTCCACCATGTATCCAACTGTATATCTCCCCCACTCGGTATGGATAACGTAAAACCGCGACCGTATATCTCCCCCACTCGATCTGGAATAAAAGCAAATCATTAAAATCTCATGGTGGACATGTCACATCAATCATGAAAATTACTGGATTTATGTAATAGTATTCAAAACTCAAAACAATAAATCCTCAATAATACAATTACCTCTTATATCAACATAGAATACTCAAATACTAAACATGATGTTAATGATGCAATTATTACTGTTATTGGTGTTTAAGATATGATATGAATCATTTTTTACAAGAAATTTACTAAGTGCAAAAGCGACATGGTAATATCGACGAGGTGTGTGTAACAATTAATATGTGCACGTGGCATAACTCGTCGATACTTGTGCAGTGTCCTAGCAACTAAGCAAGGTATATGTGAATATGAATGCATATTATCGATTTAGCATACCAAAGTAAAACATTTATTTAAAAAAAACTACGGGCGTAACACGCCATCTTTACAAAATTCCCCTGTAGATGTTTAGTCTTCTCACCGGAAAACGTCGTATCTACTCAGGAATTGCCAATCCTCTTCCTTTCTTCGCTGCCTCCGAAAATCCCGTATTTGAATCTAACATCAAAATTTAACTCATATAAGGAAACGGCTACTCCGATACGGCGGAAATGAAAAACACCCGTTCCCCGGTACTAGTTATATTGCATACGACTGTTCCAAGCTATCATACACTTAACCTTACTGGATTTTAACCCGACAGTGCATCGCGACAGAAAACACTTCGCGATATATTTTAACCGTGTCATATTTTGGGTTTTTAGATATCTTTTCCGATATAAGATTCCAGATTTTATATACAGTTAAAATAACTTATTTAAATAATACAAAAATGGCCATAATTTTACACAGAAACCTACCCAACAAGACAAAACACCCTATCTTCTTACAAAACCGGCGACGCTGGAAATTTCCCTTTGGTCGCCGGCCCAAATCCGAGCCCTCGGGTTCGTGCTCCTATTGTTTGCTCTAGGTGAAACATACATAATTTAGGTCCTGTTTAGTTGGGTTAAAATTTCTCCAAATTAAAGTAGATTTAAACAGTGCCTAATTTTGACTAAAATACGATATTATAGAACTTGTTCATTTTAAATTAAACTAATTACAGAATCTCAATTCCTACCATGGTTAAGAATTTTACCTACACTTAATTTGTTGGAATAACACCCTCCAAGATGCACCTTGTCATAGCTTGATGGTGAGGAAAATCCTAGAACTTAGCTTTTCTTCTCCCTTCTCTTGTTCTCCTTTGTTTTGTTCTTGTTTTCTTTTCTTTCTTTTAAAAATTTTCAGAGTTTAAATTAGCTACTGAACTAAAATAAGTTATATATATGAGAGAAGGAAGGGATAAGGTGAATGAGGAGGTGTCAAAGGTTAAAGGGTGCCATCTTCATGCAAGGAGGAGGTGTTGGTGTGTGTGTGTGCATGCAAGTAAGAGGTGTACTTGCATTATCCTATCAATTTTGTTTCTAATTTGTAATTAAAATTCTGAGCAAAAATGTTTTCTACCATTTTTCATTTATACCCTTAACAAATTTCCATTTGCACAAAAACCTAAACTTTACCTAGAAACCCTTCACAACTTATGTTATTATAAAACACCTTTTTTCTTAAAATGAAGCTAAAATTTACCTTAAAACCCTTATAATTCATTTATGTTGCATACAAAAATTTTAATTTAAATTGTTTTACATACATCTTATGAAATTGTTTTATTTGGTTTTAATAACTTTTTAAATTGGCATTTTATTTATTAATTAATTAATTTTATTTATTTCTAAAGTTTATAAATGTTACATCTTCCCCATATGTTGTAAATTTTTCCTTTTTCTTTTTCTGTATGGCTGAGGAGCCTACAATACCTTTCAAATGAATAAAATTCTCCATTTTACGATACTCTATAGTTTTGTCACAACTCGATGGTACGGAACGCGACTGGCACTTAAATTACGAAACGTCTCAAGGCGTAACGTAACCTGAGTAAGACAAAGCCCAGAAATATAAACCAAATAAAGAGATAGAGTGAAGGAAAACTTATTTAAAAAAGCGATTTTTACTAACTAAGTTGAAATAAAAATTTTAAAAACATCAAAATTTCCCAAAAATTTCGGCATAATCTCCTTTGTAAATAATGGCCCCCAAACGGGTACAACACATGAAAATACATATATATATATATATATATATATATATATATATATATATATATGAATAAAGACATTCCCAAGCGGGAGCTAGCTCTTCGCCAATGGCGGAATCACAACCACATGCAATATGAATATCAAAGTGCACAATAATCATATAAAAGCACGTAAGTAAGAAAACAACTCGTCGGCTCAAGTGAGCATCGGCACCAACATCACAAATAAAAGTCCCACGAGTCTCACCGTCTAGTCAAATATACAAGGAAAGATGGAGTATAGTAGATACAAATAAAATACACGGTGGGAGCAAAAGAAATCCTCCAAGACCCACCTATGAGCAAGCAGTGAGTCGAATCAAACGAAGCGGAAAAGAAGGTACACCCACCGCTACTATTTTGACGGGTCAGACCTGCAAGATACTGTGGCACAACGGGGGTGAGTTGTCAACTCGTGAGTAGCAAGTAACATCTAATAAGGTTATCGTAAGGTTGCACGCAAATGCGTCACAACCTACATATACCGATATGATGCGATGCACTTGTATGTGTGCAACATGAATGCATAATCAAAATGAAACCTGAATATGCTGGTATGATAAAAACATGTATTCTTATGTCACGCCCCGCTTCCCAAAATACGGAATACGAGGGGTCGACAAGGCCAGCCATGCTCCTACGGTCAAGAAAATATTCTGCCGTAGTCACACTTCGGCTTCTAGCTTTGCGTGGTAATCAGTAAACAATGCACAGATAATGAGAAATGCAGTATATAAATCAAAATAGATACAAAAGAACTAACCAGATAGGGATCAAGAGAGTATGGTTCTGGGTAGCTGATCAAGATGTCCGCGATGTCCTCGAAGTACGTCTGGTCCTGGTCCAAGCTAGGTCCACTTCTCACTCTGAGCATGCATACTCAGGTTGTCAGAGCGACACGATAGCAATATATATATGGATACTAATGGTAACTCGTACATTAATGCAGAATATGTAATAGTAAATCAAGAGAGTAAAGACATGAACATGAAGTAGCCGATGCAGGTGTCTAAAAGAGCAGGTGAACATGAAAGCAGTAAAGTAGTATGTCAGATGTGTTGATTCAGTAAGCAATGCATGTCAATATCACTATCCCTATCAGTCTCTAAGTCTCACTGTACAGGTCACTAAGCCTATCGTCAGTCCAAGTGTGAGAGTTAACCACTCGTGAGTATTCCCACCGAAGGGTAGGACCCAAGGGCAAGGGACCACGGGCCCGAAAAACGCACGGTAATAATCAGTGATATCCCTATATATATCTCCATATATCTCCATATGTGCCGGCATTGGACTCCCGAGATTCTGTTGAACTCACACTCAAACTACCCCACACCCCGTGGTTTACATCAAACGCCAACCATAAACTTAAATACCGGTCGGTCCATGACAGCTATGCGCGAAAACTGGAGACAGGATCTCCATCAAGCATGTCCCGACTGATACCCAAGATAAATGGACAGTATTTGGTGCCTTACCTGTGACACCCATACAAGTGCTTCCATAATTGTCCCATACCAATTATAGTCACACTTATACACGTCCCACAGACGTCGACAATGCAATAAAACAATAGGGTCTACTAATTGTGTACAAGTACGTGTCACTTTCACTTATCCATTCATGCTCGACCACTAATGTACTTGACACAATCAGACGCTAAAACCTAACACTGGGTAATGCACACGATCATTAGGTTAACAATGCAATAACATATATGTAATGTGATGAGAATACGATAATTCAGGCATGATTAAGATGTCATCACTCGGTGTCTTACCACTTACATAATTCTTCATAAATCATACGTGCACAATTTAGCGAAACAATAAAAAGGGGTAAGCAGTAGGTCTAATTATCTATCCATAAAAATTAGTTTCACGTTAATTGGGTTTCAGGATCACTAGATATGGCCATTTCACTTTAAGCGTTCACTGCTGGAAATCCGGTTTCAGAACCGGAAGTCCGTTTCGTAACGCATTTTAATCCCAGTTGGGATCGTAATTAGGCGACTTTATAGTTGAACTATATTTAGGATTTCCAGTCAGGTTTCCACCGCAAATGGCGGATCAGCATTCTATTATGCCAATAGAGAGTTATGTCCAAATTAAGTTTGAGGTGTAAAATCTGCTTCTGCAGAATTCAGCAAGACATGCCGACAAGTTAAATGAATTAAAAATATCAAACGGTTGAGGAATCTAGTGAAGCCAGTCGAGTAAGAAAGCTAATCCAATTCCCTACGTAACTATATAGGATTCCGCGCAATCTCTTATATGAACAGTGATGTACAGGGGTTTAGCAACATGGGTTATCCTGGATTTCCATTCTGGACTGCAGTCCAGAATCATAATCCACCACAGTTATCTCCATCATAGTTTACTAAAATTCAGTGATCAATAATATTTTACAGCTGGATAACCAGTTAGCTTCGTTACAAGCCATCGAACGCTAAAATACGATTTATGCACAATTTAATATAAATTTGATAGTTTGACATGTACGAAGTTTTCAGGTTTCACGACAAAAATTGGGACGCCATTTTATGTGAGCAAACGATCTTATTTTGCAACCAAACTCTTAACGGGTATTCGTTATAACTCGGGCCATTCAAATTTATCTTGTGCCGTCAATTTAACTGGATTTGTAGGTCATGGTTCATATCGAACACTTAACTTATAACAATTTACACGAAATGTATGTGTGGGAATTTTCGTAACTAGAAATGTAATATAAGCAGTAGCACGAAACAAGTATTAAACTTGCCTGGAGGCGTGTCGACGATGGTCCGGCAACGGCTACAACACGATCGCGTCACGGCGAAGTACAGGTTCGGCCTTTGGAATCAAATAATTGTACTCAATCTAGTTAATCTCCGTGTACTCATTTTCATCACTGCTTCAAATTGTTTCTTGTTTTAATGCGAGGGAAGCAGATATGCTGAGAGAGAGAGAGATTTAGAGAGAGAGAGAGAGAGAGAGAATTAGAGAGAGAGAGATTTAGAGAAACAGAGAGAGAGATTGAGAGAGAGAGAGATTGGGAGAAAGAGAGATGCTGAGAGAGAAGAGAGGGAGATTTACCGTGTGCCGACGTAGGGGTCGACAGAGGCGCCGTCTGGGTAGTCAAGGAGGCCGATGGGGGAGGCAGTGAGATCGTCGAGAGGATGTCCAGGTGTAAGTAGACTGCGAGGGAGGAGCCCGAGGCGTTGGAGGCGTCGGTGGTCGTGCTGGGGTGTCGATGGTGGCAGCGAGGGGAGCTCGTCGTGGTGTAGGGGAGGTGTTTTGTGTTCGGCGGTGGGTGCTCGGCGTGTAGGCGGTGGGTGAAGAGGTTGGGTGCAGGGTCTGACGAGGAGTGGGGCTGACGAGGTTGTTGTGCTCCGGCGGTGATCGACGACGGTGTCAGGACCTCCGGAGGCGGTCGCCGTAGGGGAAACTCGATGGGTTATGGTGTAGGAGTTGGGTTGAGAGAGGAGGTGGGGAAGGAAGTGGTGGCGTTATGTTTGATGGAGGTGAGAGTTCGTCGGTGGTGATGGAGAGGGAGGTTGAGACAAGGCGTGGGTAAGGTCGACGACGAAGAGGCGAGTGTCGTCGACGAGTACAGGCGAGGGCATGGGTTCGGTGTGCAGTGGATTGATATTCGTGGTTTTCTGAGAGAGGAGAGGGGAGAGAGGAGAGAGCCATTGGGGGAGCGGGTCGTAGGAGGGAGCGCGCGCGTCGTTGGCACGAGAGAACGTGGCCGCGATGTGGGGGAGCGACGTGGGGACGAGCAGGGATCGAGCGGGAGAATGGGGAAGAAAGGTTTGGGCACGGGCCGGGACGGGTTCGTGGGCGCTGTTAGGGGTTGGCGACGTGGGCTTGGGCCAGAGGTGGAAAGAAAATTTGTTTAATTTATATATTTAGTTTTGGGGCTTTAGGAGAAGGGCTGGGCCGGCTGAGGGAATAAAAGAAATAAGGTTTGGGTTTGGGTTAGGAGCATGGGCTTGGCCGGGGTAATAGGGATTTTACTATTTGCTTTGTTATTTTTTTGTTTTGGGCTGGGGTTGGATTAAAAAGGGAAACGGGCTTGGAAAAATGGGAAATAAAAATAAGATGAAATAGGGTTTGAGTTTTAAAGGAAAAATAAAAATCGAAAATAGATACGGGGAAGTGGCCTGGCTAATAAGAGGGAAGAAATACGAAAATGGAAAAATGGTAGAAGACGAATTTGAAGAATTGGGGACGGAGTAAATAGAGGAAAGACGGATGAAAGGGAAAGGGTTCAGTGTTTTTAAAATAATAAATGAATAATAATAATAAAATAAGTAATTTTAAGAGTAACAAAATGTAGGGTTCCTAGGCACTCTTGTGAAGGTTCATAAAGCATCAAATATGCCCGAATAAAATTTTAGATGTGCCGAACAACCCAAAGCCGGGATCTTTGCTAAATTATTAGGGTTTAACATGCAAGATAACATCTTTAATACTAAGTGTGAGGGATTACAACCTTTGTAGTCCGCTCCTTCGCTTCACAAGCTCCGAGTAGAAGTCCCTTCGCCGCGATCCACGATCTCCCGGACTCAAGAGGGGCTCCACGACTCGAACGATCCATGAAAGCTTGTCGTATTCCTTTTCTCCAATGATCTACGTCGAAGTTGCAATAGCTCAAGCTCTCTCACTCTAATGAAGTGAACACCCTAATCTAATGGGCTAGATTAGATAAGGATGATGGAGTAGTATTTATGCTTTCTTTTTATATCATTTTCTCACAAGAAATCATCACAAAAGAAATCACAAGTGAGCTCTCTCAAAAACTCAAGAGAGAAGAAGATGAAGAATAATGAGATAATCCCTTTTGTGATCAATAGTAGATAAGAATATATGATTGATATGGAACCATGGTCAAGGATGGTAGGCTTAACCTTTGTAGAGAATAAACTAGAGCTAGGGTTTGGTTAGGTTAAGGATAAGTATCAACCATAATATCTTAACCGAGACAAAAGGAAATCCTTCTAGAATAATCAAGAAGGAGCTAACCCTAATCAAACCCTAATCTCTACTTATCATCCCTAAACAAGTTTCATAATAAATCATATCACGTCACAATAATATATATCATATATATATTATATATTTGCAACAAAAGAAAATAATACATTTAACATATATCGCATATATATATCAATTTCTTAATCCGGTGAGAAAATGAAATAATAAAGAGAGCCAATATTAGATAATGTAATACAATATATCATATACATCATTATACATTAAATTATCGAATCAACACTTGATCCGACGATCCGGCTATATAGAATATAACCGA
The DNA here is from genome assembly GCA_030015575.1 of Agapanthus africanus. Taxonomy (NCBI): domain Eukaryota; kingdom Viridiplantae; phylum Streptophyta; class Magnoliopsida; order Asparagales; family Amaryllidaceae; genus Agapanthus; species Agapanthus africanus. The sequence continues at coordinate 534,133,301 of CM057339.1, forward strand.
CTAATATATCATGTACCGATTCATCGAATCAACACTTGATCCGATGTCCCGGTTCATATCTAAATATCGCGAGAATATAATACGGTATCTCATATTGCATTATCCTCGGTCCTGCACATATCACATATGTGCCTCTACTCCGTTTTTCCTGAGCCAAGAAACCTCTGTGTAGGACTCTAAAGAATCGTCAATACACCGGTAGCCGGTGATAATCATATCAAACACCCACAAGCTGCAAGCGGTCAGCTAAACGTAACAGCCACCCAGGTATTGAGCGATCAGAAGATCAACAAGCTAGCCTGTCCGTTCTCCTGTGAATCCAATCAGTAACACTCCCGTACAGTGCGGTCTGTTCGTCTGATATGTCGCATATCAAGTCTAGGGGTGGTATATGTCAGACCCCAGTAACCGATAAGTCGTGTCGATGTGAGGCTCATAACAGGTCGAGAAACTACTGGTAACACTTACCAGTATATCTCTATATCAGCCCGGGCCAGGGACTTCCAGTTATAGCCAATCGAACACAGCACAATATCAACTCCCTATACCGGGAGAGACGAATCCCCTCCTATCGCTCATTGTCTCCATGTGATTCGGGACTGTACCCAAAAGCCACCGTTTTGCACACCCTCTTGGACGTGGTATGTTGGAAATCAAAGCACAGTGGGAATCACACAAGACTCTATGACGATCTCGGGTCTACAGACTACCATATACCAGTGTCACCGGAGAACTGCCATCTGACGTGTGGTATATCACCATCTGGGAGTTCTCGGCGAGTCCGTCCAGTGTACCCAGTCTCCACTGAGCACCCGTACACCATCTCTGATATCAAACACCGATGGATATGGGATCATCCATCGCCCATCACATGGGTCAAGATGCGTATACGCTAGTCTACTCTGGTGTATCGATGCCCTGTCTCGATATACCCTCGACTAGGAACAGTTATAGGATGTACTCATCGACTACCGTGGCCTACTAGTATTATCTCATCATAATCCCAGTAGTCGAGTACAGATCCTAAGGGCTTTATCAACATGCGAGAGAAAGACAGTAAACCAATACAAGTCAACATGTTAAGATAAAGTGAAACCAAATAGCATACTATCATGACGAGCAAGAAATTCCTCTCTGTATATATCCAAGCATCCATCATAATATACATCATATGTACAACAATGGCCTCTAGGGCATATACATAACTAACAATCTCCCACTTGCACTAAGGCCAGCTGCTGTAGTATCTCATACCTAGCATCCCGAATAATCTCTCAAACTGTATCTAGGGAATGGCCTTCGTGATTGGATCCGCAGTGTTATCCTTCATATCTTCTCTCCTGACCTCGATCTCTTGGCGATCAACTATCTCCCTGATCAGGTGATACCGCCTCAGAATATGTCTGGACTTCTGATGGGATATGGGTTCCTTGGCCAAAGCCACAGCTACATTGTTATCGCAATACAAAGGTATTGGATGCTCAATAGATGGAAGCACACCAAGTTCACTAATGAACTTCTTAATCCAGACAGCCTCTTTGGCAGCATCGTTGGCAGCGATGTATTCAGCCTCCATCGTCGAGTCTGCAACGGTATCCTGTTTGAACTCTTCCAACATACCGCCCCTCCATTGAGGGTAAAGAAAAATCCCGAGTGCGAATTAGAGTCGTCCTTATCACTTTGGAATCTGGAATCGGTAAAGGACTCCACCCGGAGTTCTCCGTTACCATACACCAAGAACATGTCTCTAGTCCTTCGCAAGTACTTGAGAATGTTCTTCATAGCTGTCCAGTGACTCTCTCCAAGATCTGCTTGATACCGACTCACTACACTTAGTGAGTATGCTACATCGGGTCTGGTACATAGCATCGCATACATGATAGAGCCTACTGCCGAAGCATACGGTAGCCCTTGCATGCGAGCTCTCTCCAAATCAGTCTTGGGAGACATCTCTTTGGAGAGAGTGAGTCCAGAGATCGTGGGTTGGTTCCCACGCTTCGATTCTTCCATACTAAACCTCTTTAGTATGGTGTCAATGTACCTGGATTGGGACAATCCCAGTATCCGTTTAGATCTATCTCTATAGATCATGATTCCCAATATGCAGGAGGCATCACCTAGATCTTTCATTGAGAATCTTTGTGATAAGAAGAGCTTGACTAATTGCAGCATAGGAATATCATTTCCTATCAAGAGTATGTCATCCACGTACAATACGAGGAAGACAACCTTACTCTCTGCTACCTTCTTATAGATACAAGGTTCATCTATATTTTTGATGAAGTCAAACTCTTTGACTACAACATCAAAACAGATGTTTTAACTCCGCGATGCTTGCTTTAACCCATAAATGGATTTAAGCAGTTTGCACACCTTTCCGCTGCTCCCACTATCTACGAAGCCCTCTGGCTGAGTCATGTACACGCACTCTTCTAAATCACCATTTAGAAAGGCGGTCTTAACATCCATTTGCCACATTTCGTAGTCATGGTATGCAGCAATGGCAAGTAAAATCCGGATGGACTTAAGCATAGCCACTGGAGAAAAGGTTTCGTCATAATCCACACCTGGTCGTTGACGAAAACCCTTTGCTACAAGTCTAGCTTCGAAAGTCTCAACTTTTCCATTTACACCAAATTTCTTTTTAAAAATCCACTTGCTCCCAATGGGTTTTATCCCTTCAGGAGCATTTTCTAAAGTCCATACTTTATTGGTGTACATGGATTCCATCTCAGATCGCATTGCATCCAGCCATTTCACAGAGTCACCACTCGTGATGGCCTGCTCGAAGCTAGTTGGGTCAACATCTTCCATGATGCAATCCTCGCTTCCACCATCAATGTGAAAACCGTAGTATCTCTCAGGTGGTCGAGAAACCCTACTGGATCGGCGGAGAGGCTGGGGTTCGTCGGGCACTACTGAATCCTCTGGTTCTACTAAATCTTCAGTTGCAGTTTGTGTTTCTGGAACCTCTTCCAGCTCTACCTCTTTGCCACTAATTTCTTTTGCAAGAAATTCCTTTTCCAAAAGGTGGCATATTGAGAAATAAACACTTTTTGTTCTTCAGCGTGGGAGAAAAAATATCCTTGGGAATTCTTAGGATATCCCACAAACTTGCAAAGAACTGGCCGTGCCTCGAGTTTGTCTGGATTTTGCCTTTTGACATAGGCCGGACAACCCCATATCTTAACTCGTTTAAAATATGGTATCTTCCCACTCTATATCTCATATGGTGTGGTAGGTACAGATTTAGACGGAACTTGATTCAATAGGTATGCTGCTGTCTCAAGCGCATAACCGGCCCCAGAAAGAAATAGGCAACTCAGCCTCGCTCATCATAGAGCACATCATATCTAATAGGGTGCGATTCCTCCGTTCCAATACACCGTTGTGCTTTGGTGTATAACGAGGAGTAAGCTGAGAGAGAATCCCATTCTCTTTTAGATAATCTAGGAACTCATTGCTTAAGTATTCACCTCCTCGATCAGATCGAAGAATCTTAATACTTTTGCCCGTTTGATTCTCTACTTCATGCTTATATTCTCTGAATTTCTCAAATGCTTCGGACTTTTGTTTCATCAGGAACACATGTCCGAATCTAGAGAGATCGTCAGTGAATGTAATGAAGTAGGAAGAACCGTTCCTGGCATGCGTAGACATGGGGCCGCATACATCACTATGTACCAGTCCTAAGAGTTCAGTAACTCTTTCTCCGTGTCCACTAAACGGAGCTTTGGTCATTTTTCCTTTGAGACATGAATGGCAAGTATCATAACATGATAATTCGAACGGATTCAAATAACCATCCTTATGTAACCTAGCCAGTCGTGTCCCATTGATATGACCAAGTCTACAATGCCACAAGAAGGATTCGTTCATTTCTGAACTTTTCCTCTTGTGTGTGTTTTGTATATTAAGGACTGTATTCTGATTTAGAATGAATATGCCATTATGTAACGAGCCTGATGCAATCAACTTTTGATCTAAGAATATGTTCATAAGATTATCCTTTACTACAAAATTATATCCTTCTTTACTTAATAAAGAAACTGATATAATGGTGCACATCATGTTCGGTATATAATAGCACTCATTTAGAATCAGTGTATTACGACTTAGGAATACTAGGTGATATTCGCCAACTGCTTTGGCTGCAATACTTGCACCGTTCCCTACTTGAACGGAATGATCACCTTTTCCCAGTTCTCTACTTTTACGTAGCCCATGTAACAATTTACATATATGGGATCCTGATCCGGTATCTAATACCCAGGACGTAGGGTGAACTGAGAAACAGTTCTTAATAACTAACACACCTGAAGAAGATTCATCAACATGCATGTTCTTTTGGGCGGCGTGAGAATCCAGATATTCTCATGTTTCCTGTTCAGTCTTATAACTCTTATAAGAAAGAACGGGTTCAACGTTCCCCTGCTCAGTATAATAAGCGGGTTCAGTCAATACATCCATATTATTATCTTGATTATGGCCTGACCTGGTCGCTACCTGGAGAGAGAGAGAAGAAAACACTTTAGCGTATGCTCTTGCAAGATTAGATTGGTTATTATCTTATCTAATCAGGAAGTCTCCCACTGTTTTTATGAAATCTACCTTCAAACCCTAAAAGGTAAGATTAGCCGAGATTAATTACACCCTAAAATTTCGTCAATCTTTCAGCTAGATCAGTATCGGTACTTGAGGGAGGTTCCCCGTGCATTCGCACGGACCTAATTAAAGTAAACCTCGTTTTCCCAGAGGCGTAACCCCGTTAACACTTTTCTAGACACCTACTTGATCGGCTAATTGTCCTGTGTAAAACTCTCCCAGGAGTAACACTTACTCGCAGTGGGTATCGGGATCCAACTATCTCATAGGAGGTATGCAATCTCATTGCAAATTTCAACACTTGAAATTCCCGATAATATTTTGCCCATAGCAATTTATGACCTTAACATAGTCAACAAATCATAATTGCTAGTCAAGTTCAACCCGTCATTTCACGATTGAATTAAACCCACCTGCACAACCCTTAACATAGTCAACAAAGTCGTACAACTACCCTAATCCAATCACATTTCATGTTTTAGCAGATAAGTACTAATTAGCTACCGCACACTACGCCTTAACATAGTCAACAAACGTAGCACGAATACTAACTAGTCTTTATCTGAAATGACGGAGGGCTATGCAGGTTTTTCAGAAAACCATGAGCGTAATGAACTTGATATCGTCGTAGAATCATGTGAAATTTTGAAATGGAGTGTTTTTGAGGCTTTCATTAGTTTTGCTAAAGAGGTCACTCCCGGTGAAGGGATCTCGGCTCTTTCCTCATCGAATAAGGTGAAGGACATATCATATATATCACTGTGCAAAGCAAAACTCTAAAAGCAATCAAAAGACAAACCGAGTTTTGTAGCATCTGCCAGTTTCGCTAAAGAGATCACTCCCGGTGAAGGGATCTCGGTTCTTTCCTCATCGAATAAGTTGCAGGGTATATCATATATACCGCTATGCAAAGCAAAACTGTAGCTACCCTTTTTATAAAGTTTTCATTCCATAATATCTTTTAGGTTTCTTTTCTTTTTATTAATCTCATTAATAAAAAAATCCCATCAGCTAATGCTTCCTAAGCATCACAGAAGAAACGAAAGCAGTAATATTTATATATCAGCATATATATATATATATATATATATATATATAGTATAAGTATTCGTCTCAGGCAGTAATATGATCTCATCACAGAACATTGCAGCAGAAGAACATATATGAAATATTGGATATACTAGGACGTCCGTGTTTTCAATACGAGCCGGTATAAAACACGGATTCCACGGTCGCGATGAATACCCAAACCCACATCCCTAGACCCCTACAAGAGAGGAAAGTAACACTGCCAATTCTAGGGTTAGGAGACCCGGTCTCGACTCCTCAAGATGGCCTCCCACTGGACCCTAGAACCCGGTTACTTGTGCTCCCCTCCATGGGTCTACCTAATGCGGAAAAGTAAATAATATACAAAGGTGACATCAAACTCATCCCAGAAGTGCCCCAATAAAAGAATATTACATACAAATGAATTTTACATGAATGAAAATAAAAACCCTCATCTCACATAAAACCCCCGGCTATTCAGAATACGACGATCCAATATAACATATCACAGCAACACATAATATCACATATCATCAACGTAAGTAAGTATGCATACACCGATCGTCTTTGTCGTATAGCAACGAAAACCGGCAATACAACTACTTACTACACTTACGGTCACAGAAAAGAAATTGTAAAACTACAATATTTGGAAACCACAATCACTTTGGACATCGTAAATCCGAAATATCACATACTTCGCATTTCATGCCTAACTCTATGAATTCCACATATTGTATCATATTCCAGATAAATAGACAGTATTAAACTTTTCGAACGAATAATCAAATACCCAAGATTTCCTAAATAGCTCAACACTTGAGCGGAGTTCAAAAGTTCCAGAATACGTCACAGTAGCAACGGTCCAGCCGTAGAAGGGTCAAGCCAACGCCTCATATGTGGCACGCCGTACTGCCCCAAACCCGAAGGTTCAAAAGGCAGTTCAAGACGGTCACATAATCGAGTTAAGGTTTGTTGTCTTCTAGAGGGTCCATCGCATCACATGCACGATTTTCCGAAAGATTTAAACCCGAGAAAAATTCAACACTTGAATGTTTTTCATGCCGGGAAAAATTGAGTTAATGATATCCGTTTGAACATTTTAACAGTTTCTAAATATCCGGAAAAAATTACGAATTTAAATATTCCGATCGAATCGACGATTACAAAATAAACCCCAGAATACTCAACACTTGAGTCAGTTTAAAAATACCCAAAAAATATAAAATACAGATACTGATGTTATTGTAGGAAAATGAATGCGCAATTAACATTTCCACTGCGGATCCGCGGCCCGAGCGCGGTACGGCCGCGGTTCCATGGTGGAATGTAAGGATTGAAGCCTCGTTTTCACAGTAATATATATTTACCTGCATAATTTGTTAGAAATTTTTAACTCTGAAAAATCACAGTTTTTGAAAAAAGTCCAGAGAGGGGTTCATTTTTGTCGGTTCGGGTTCGATCGGAGTTTTAACTTCGTAAACACATCGCCTAATGCTCTAGCTAGGCTCTGATACCACTGTAGGGTTCCTAGGCACTCTTGTGAAGGTTCATAAAGCATCAAACATGCCCGAATAAAATTTTAGATGTGCCGAACAACCCAAAGCCGGGATCTTTGCTTGATTATTAGGGTTTAACATGCAAGATAACATCTTTAATAGTAAATGTGAGGGATTACAACCTTTGTAGTCCGCTCCTTCGCTTCACAAGCTCCGAGTAGAAGTCCCTTCGCCGCGATCCACGATCTCCCGGACTCAAGAGGGGCTCCACGACTCGAACGATCCATGAAAGCTTGTCGTATTCCTTTTCTCCGATGATCTACGTCGAAATTGCAATAGCTTAAGCTCTCTCACTCTAATGAGGTGAACACCCTAATCTAATGGGATAGATTAGATGAGGATGATGGAGTAGTATTTATGCTTTCTTTTTATATCATTTTCTCTCAAGAAATCATCACAAAAGAAATCACAAGCGAGCTCTCTCAAAAACTCAAGAGAGAAGAAGATGAAGAATAATGAGATAATCCCTTTTGTGATCAATAGTACATAAGAATATATGATTGATCTGGAACCATGGTAAGGGATGATAGGCTTAACCTTTGTAGAGAATAAACTAGAGCTAGGGTTTGGTTTGGTTAAGGATAAGTATCAACCATAATATCTTAACCAAGACAAAAGGAAATCCTTCTAGAATAATCAAGAAGGAGCTAACCCTAATCAAACCTTAATCTCTATTTATCATCCCTAAACATGTTTCATAATAAATCATATCATGTCACAATAATATATATCACATATATATTATATATTTGCAACAAAAGAAAATAATACATTTAACATATATCGCATATATATCAATGTATTAATCCGGTGAGAAAATGAAATAATAAAGCGAGCCAATATTAGATAATGTAATACAATATATCATATACATCATTATACAATAAATCATCGAATCAACACTTGATCCAACGATCCGGCTATATCGAATATAACCGACTAATATATCATGTACGGATTCATTGAATCAACACTTGATCTGATGTCCCGGTTCATATCTAAATATCGCGAGAATATAATACTGTATCTCATATCGCATTATCCTCGGTCCTGCACATATCACATATGTTCCTCTACTCCGTTTTTCCTGAGCCAAGAAACCTCTATGTAGGACTCTAAAGAATCGTCAATACGCCGGTAGTAGGTGATAATCATATCAAACACCCACAAGCTACAAGCGGTCAGCTAAACGTAACAGCCACCCAGGTATTGAGCGATCAGAAGATCAACAAGCTAGCCTGTCCGTTCTCCTGTGAATCCAATTAGTAACACTCCCGTATAGTCCGGTCTGTTCGTCTGATATGTCGCATATCAAGTCTATGGGTGGTATACGTCAGACCCCAGTAACCGATAAGTCGTGTCGATGTGAGGCTCATAACAGGTCGAGAAACTACTGGTAACACTTACCAGTATATCTCTATATCAGCCTTGGCCAGGGCTTCCAGTTATAGCCAATCGAACACAGCACAACATCAACTCCCTATACCGGGAGAGACGAATCTCCTCCTATCGCTCATTGCCTCCATGTGATTCGGGACTGTACCCAAAAGCCACCGTTTTGCACGCCCTCTTGGGCATGGTAAGGTGGAAATCAAAGCACAGTGGGAATCACACAAGACTCTGTGACGATCTCGGGTCTACAGATACCCTGTACCAGTGTCACCGGAGAACTGCCATCTGACGTGTGGTATATCACCATCTGGGAGTTCTCGACGAGTCCGTTCAGTGTACCCAGTCTCCACTGAGCACCCGTACACCATCTCTTTTGTCAAACACCGATGGATATGGGATCATCCATCGCCCATCACACGGGTCAAGGTGCGTATACGCTAGTCTACTCTGGTGTATCGATGCCCTGTCTCGATATACCCTCGACTAGGAACAGTTATAGGATGTACTCATCGACTACCGTGGCCCACTAGTATGATCTCATCATAATCCCAGTAGTCGAGTACAGATCCTAAGGGCTTTATCAACATGTGATAGAAAGACAGTAAACCAATACAAGTCAACATGTTAAGATAAAGTGAAACCAAATAGCATACTATCATGACGAGCAAGAAAGTCTTCTCTGTATATATCCAAGCATCCATCATAATATACATCATATGTACAACAATGACCTCTAGGGCATATACATAACTAACACAAAATACGGATGTTGATATACAAAAGAACTGGGTATTACATCATACCACCCTTACAAAAATTTCGTCATCGAAATGTAAAATAAACGATAAGCTACAAAATAACAAGCGAAAGGTTACCGCATCGAATACTAACACATAATGATTTACTTAAAACAAGTAGATAAAAATATTATTTTGAAGGTCTATATATGTATAAGAATAACACAACTAAAAGGATAGGTCAAAATAAGTAAAAGGCAGAAACAACTATAAGGACAAACTATATATACAAGAGAATAAAATAGCAATAACGAACAATAACATTCGAGGCATTCTAGATACAATCGAAATCCTAAATATGCATAACCATTTAATTGCAAACGATAAACACAATACCCGGGAAAATAATGTGGCATTAATAAAATAGTGAAGGATTTGTTGATTGGTTAAAACGTTTTAGAATGATGTATTGATCAAATAGTTTTAAAATAACTTAGGAAACCCACATAGTGAAAATAAGTAACATGGGACAAAAATATGTGCAATATATGGCCGCGCTATGAAAAACGTGAAGGATAGTAAACCATTTAACATGGGTAAAATGGAAGTAGTCAATAACACGCCATTTTTTGATAAATACAAAATAGTGAAAACTAAGTTTTCGAATAACGATGTCCCTAAATATAGTTAGGGTAATAGGAAATAGCACAAAGATGTATAGGAGCTAGCCAGGGTAGAGATTACAATAGAGTAAGGCCTATTCAAAAGATTGAGGTGCGACACTTTTTAATCTAAGCGAGGGTCAAAACAACCCAAGGTGCAGGAGCGAAGGACAGTAGTGAATCTCAGGGGGAAAATGAACGTATAGGGGAATAGTCAAAGCATCATGTGAACAAATAATCAAAAGATTAGCGAACTCAGAAATTTTATTTCATTGCAGAATATTCTAAACAAAGCATTCTCGAAAAGTAAAAGATAACCCTAAACTATACATAGGTTTATTTGGCCAGAGGAGACATAAACTGGATCACGTCAGTCGCGGTTATGGGAGTTCAGCAGGTTACGGTTGGCTCGTGCGCTCAGATAGAGGCGTCCATTCCCATATCGCCTCGCAGGGATCGCTACTGGAAGTTCTTCTACCGCGAAGTCTTGTTCTTCTGGTCTTTCTTCCTCAGCTGGAGCTTCTTCATCAATGTCCGCTTCCATATGATTCTCTTCTTCTGGATCTTCTTCCATAGGATTTTCTACCACCGGATTCTCCCCAGGGTTTTCCTCTCGTAGATTTTCATCTATCGGGTCCTCCTCGGAATCTTCCTCTATTTGGTCTTCTTCGAGGTCTCCTTCCTCCTCGTCGGAATCACCGATCATGCCAACTTCTGGGGCTGCGGGTCCCTTATTCTCGGAATCGCTGTTTCCGAAAATGACCTGGGGGCCGTTAATCTCGTCATCCAAACTCACCAGCATGCGGTCTAAAGAAACGCATGACTGTGTGTCCTCATCTAGATGCGGCGCTGCTCAAGGGTAGGCCATGGCCTGAAAAGAGAGAGTCGTGATTAGAAAGTGGAACACATTAAGAAAATAACCAAGGATACGGAGTACAAGGAAAATATGCGGTAGACAAGGACTGAAAAATAAAATTTAGAATACTAATGCAATGAATAGTATAAATAAAGTGTGAAGCAAGAGAACGATACATACATCACAACTCAAAGTTTTATTGCCTTCATCTAAAAGTTCGACGGATACAAGTTTTCAAACGAAAGGAAATATTTACAAAAGGGTGACAACAATATTATTGGAAGCAGAAAACGTGATAATTCTTCTTTGATTTCTGGACTGCTGCATTCTCGTCTCGCGAGTTGAATCCTGAGCGGGATCCGTACTATCCTCGAAGCTCGAACTACGCAATAACCATCACCTAGCTGGAGTGGAGAGTGTGGACGAATCTCCTCCTTGTAGCTCCTTCCTTTTAGGGCAACCATTGATAGGGTGTTCGCTGGATCCGCAAATCAGGCATTGCCCCTTGGCATGGCGACAATCTCTTTGAAGGTGTCCTGGCTTCTTACAGTACCCACAACGTTGGGTCTTCTTTTGCTTCTGTTGCTGGGGAACAAGTGGGCGCTTCATCTTCACCTCTTTTCCTCGCCTAACAGGGATCCTTTTATGATTGGAGACTTCCGCTGGTGCCTGAGTCACCTGTCTTCTCAATCCTTCAGCTAAAAGGTCGTTTTCTCGCTCCTGGGCTTCCTTCAGACACTGCAGTGCATTCAGAATCTCTACGGTCTGATTCTGGGGAGTGGAGATAGAGGAAGGGTCGTTGGAAGACATGGTCCTGAAACAACCATTTTAGGACGGCATAAGATATAGGGAAAAATCAGGACAAGATATAAAATAGACAATGAAACAAGAATATCGGGTGAGGTGAAACTCATTCAAGCGGAAAAACAAATGTAGAACTCCAAGTTACCCAATAGAGTACAGTATTGTAGCTATGCTGCTGTTCATAATTACAACCACGTAACTCTACTAAGTCACCCAAAACTCTAACGGATGGAGTCAAAATATGGCATGACGAATAATAAATATTCAAGTCAAAGATAACAGTTCACAATCTGGGCCGAAAGAGCGACATAAATTGTCAAGCTCTACTCGGAATCTGCAATCCTAATCATAGCAAAACCTGGCTCTGATACCAAAAAAACCATGTCACGCCCCACTTCCCAAAATACGGAATACGAGGGGTCGATAAGGCCAGCCATGCTCCTACGGTCAAGGAAATATCCTGTCGTCGTCACATTTCGGCTTCTAGCTTTACGTGGTAATCAGTAAACAATGCACAGGTAATGAGAAATGCAGTATATAAATCAAAACAGATACAAAAGAACTAACCAGACGGGGATCAAGAGAGTATGGTTCTGGGTAGCTGATCAAGATGTCCGCGATGTCCTCGAGGTACGTCTGGTCCTGGTCCAAGCTAGGTCCACTTCTCACTCCGAGCATGCATACTCAGGTCGTCAGAGCGACTCGATAGCAATATATATATGGATACTAATGGTAACTCGTATATTAATACTGAATATGTAATAGTAAATCAAGAGAGTAAAGACATAAACATGAAGTAGCCGATGCGGGTGTCTAAAAGAGCAGGTGAACATGAAAGCAGTAAAGTAGTATGTCAGGTGTGTTGATTCAGTAAGCAATGCATGTCAATGTCACTATCCCTATCAGTCTCTAAGTCTCACTATACAGGTCACTAAGCCTATCATCAGTCCAAGTGTGAGAGTCAACCACTCGTGAGTATCCCCCACCAAGGGTAGGACCACGGGCCCGAAAAACGCACGGTAATAATCAGTGATATCCATATATATATGTCCATATATCTCCATATGTGCCGGCATGGGACTCCCGAGATTCTGTTGAACTCACACTCAAACTACCCCACACCCCGTGGTCTACATCAAACGCGAACCATAAACTTAAATACCGGTCGGTCCATGACAAGTCTGCGCGAGAACTGGAAACAGGATCTCCATCAAGCATGTCCCGACTGATACCCAAGATAAATGGACAGTATTTGGTGCCCTACCTGTGACACCCATACAAGTGCTTTCATTATTGTCCCATAACAATTATAGTCACACTTATACACGTCCTACAGACGTCGACAATGCAATAAAACAATAGGGTCCACTGATTGTGTACAAGTACGTGTCACTTTCACTTATGCATTCATGCTTGACCACTAACGTACTTTCCACAATCAGACGCTAAAACCTAACACTGGGTAACGCACATGATCACTAGGTTACCAATGCAATAACATATATGTAATGTGATGAGAATACGATAATTCATGCATGATTAAGATGTCATCACTCGGTGTCTTACCACTTGCATAATTCTTCATAAATCATACGTGCACAATTTAGCGAAACAATAAAAAGGGGTAAGCAGTATGTCTAATTATTTATCCATCAAAATTAGTTTTACATTAATCGGGTTTCATGATCACTAGTTATGGCCATTTCACTTTAAGCGTTCACTGCTGGAAATCCGGTTCCAGAACCGGAAGTCCGTTTCATAACGTATTTTATTCTCAGTTGGGATCGTAATTAGAAGATGCTATAGTTGAACTATATTTATGATTTCCAGTTAGGTTTACACCGCAATTGGCGGATCAGCATTTTATTACGCTAACAGAGAGTTATGGCCAGATTAATTTTGAGGTGTAAAATCTGCTTCTGCAGAATTCAGCAGGACATGCCGACAAGGTAAAATGAATTAAAAATATCAAACGGTTGAGGAATCTAGTGAATCCAGTCGAGTAAGAAAGCTAATCCAATTCCCTACGTAACGATATAAGATTCCGTGCATTCTCTTATGCGAACAGTTATGTACAGGGGTTTAGCAACAGGGGTTATCCTGGATTTCCATTCTGGACTGCAGTCCAGAATCATAATCCACCACAGTTATCTCCATCATAGTTTACTAAAATTCAGTGATCAATAATATTTTACAGCAGGTTAACCAGATAGATTAGTTACGAGCCATCGACTGCTAAAATCCGGTTTATACACAATTTAATATAAATTTTATAGTTTGACATGTACGAAGTTTTCAGGTTTCACGAAAAAATTGGGACGCCATTTTATGTGAGAAAACGATCTTATTTTGCTACCAAACTCTTAAGGGGTATTCGTTATAACTCGGGCCATTCAAAGTTATCTAGTGCCGTCAATTTAACTGGATTTGTAGGTCATGGTTCACATCGAACACAATAACTTATAACAATTTACACAAAAAGTATGTGTGGGAATTTTCGTAACTAGAAATGTAATATAAGCAGTAGCGTGAAGCAAGTATTAAATTTTCCTGGAGGCGTGTCGACGGTGGTCTGGCAGCGGAAACAGCACGATCGCGTCACGGCGAAGCACAGGTTCGGCCTTTGGAATCAGATAATTGTACTCAATCCAGTTAATCTCCATGCACTCATTTTCATCACTGCTTCAAATTGTTTCTTGTTTTGATGCGAGGGAGGTAGATATGCTGAGAGAGAGAGAGAGAGAGAGATTTAGAGAATTAGAGAGAGAGAGAGAGATTTGGAGATGCTGAGAGAGGAGAGAGGGAGATTTACCGAGTGCCGACGTGGGGGTCGACGGAGGCGCCGTCTGGGTAGTCAAGGCGGCCGATGGGGGAGGCAGTGAGATCGTCGAGAGGATGGCCGGGTGTGAGGATACGGCAAGGGAGGAGCCCGAGGCGTTGGAGGCGTCGGTGGTCGTGCTGGGGTGTCGACGGCGGCAGCGAGGGGAGCTCGTCGTGGCGTAGGGGAGGTGTTTTGTGTTCGGCGGTGGGGGCTCGGCATGTTGGCGGTGGGTGAAGAGGTTGGGTGCAGGGTCTGACGATGAGTGGGGCTGACGAGGTTGTTGTGCTTCGGCGGTGATCGACAGCGGTGTCAGGACCTCCGGAGGCGGTCGCCGCAGGGGAAACTCGATGGGTTATGGTGTATGAGTTGGGTTGAGAGAGGAGGTGGGAAAGGAAGTGGTGGCGTTGTGTTTGATGGAGGTGAGAGTTCTTCGGTGGTGATGGAGAGGGAGGTTGCGACGAGGTATGGGTAAGGTCGACGAAGAAGAGGCGAGTGTCGTCGACGAGTACAGGCGAGGGTGTGGGTTTGGTGTGCAGTGGATTGATATTCGTGGTTTCCTGAGAGAGGAGTGGGGAGAGAGGAGAGAGCCTTTGGGGGAGCGGGTCGTAGGAGGGAGCACGCGCGTCGTGGGAGCGAGAGAGGCGGGCGCGAGAGAACGTGGCCGCGACGTGGGGGAGCGACATGGGGACGTGCTGGGATCGAGCGCGAGAATGGGGAAGAAAGGTTTGGGCATGGGCCGGGTTGGGTTCGTGGGCGCTGTCAGGGGTTGGCGACGTGGGCTTGGGCCAGAGGTGAAAAGAAAATTTGTTTAATTTATATATTTAGTTTTGGGGCTTTAGGAGAAGGGCTGGACCGGCTGAGGGAATAAAAGAAATAAGGTTTGGGTTTGGGTTAGGAGCATAGGCTGGGCCGGGGTAATAGGGATTTTACTATTTGCTTTGTTATTTTTTTGTTTTAGGCTGGGGTTGGATTAAAAAGGGAAACGGGCTTGCATAAATGGGAAATAAAAATAAGATGAAATAGGGTTTGAGTTTTAAAGGAAAAATAAACATCGAAAATAGATATGGGGAAATGGCCCGGCTAATAAGAGGGAAGAAATACGAAAAGGAATAAAGGGTAGAAAACGAATTTAAAGAATTGGGGACGAAGTAAATAGAGGAAAGAAGGATGAAAGGGAAAGGGTTCAGTGTTTTTAAAATAATAAATGAATAATAATAATAAAATAAGTAATTTTAAGAGTAACAAAATACGGATGTTGATATACAAAAGAACTGGGTATTTCATCTTATCTTAGTAAAACCCTTGTGAAATAACGGAAGCATCATCAATGAAATCAACAGAAATCCGTGTCAAACATCGACACAAAATATGTATATCTCAATGCCTCAATATATAAATGTCTCGACATCTCAATGTCACAATATCTCAATATCTCAATATCTCGGGCTCCGTCCGTCCGGATCGGCCCATATCATCAATCTCACGACTACGGTCGGTATCCTCCGGATATCCGCCGCGCAAGACATCACCGGTAGGTAGTCTGCCCCTGCCAGGCTCATCATCATCTCCACAAAAACACTCTTGCCCCGTGGTACCGTACTAGGCCCACCATGTATCCTAAACGGTTCATTCTACTCCTCGAATCGGGTCTCGAAAACCAACAACAATCATGAAAACTCATGATGGACGACACATACATCACGAGAAAACCGCAACTTGCATTTTAAAATGATAATAGGTTTATAAAATCCTTGCGGTTTCCCCCAAATCCAGAAATCTCATGAATACTGAAATCCTCGAGAAGAATCACAATATATAAACATGCCGGTGATGATGGAAAACTATGATACGGTAGTATATACCATACGAAATACTTCCAGAAACTATGCATGAATCATGATGCAATGAGGTATGTATATATGATTAACAATCATACGCATTCATCTTAATGAACTGAAAGTACTAGTAAAAGTCTACGGATCATATATGATGCAAATGCATAATTACCGATGCTAATCAAGTTCTATAGTGTTCGTGACATAGCAATTACCAAAGGCGTGTGTGTTCGCATAAATAGTGCACGTGCGGTATGGACCAATGGTAATGGTGCAAGTGTCCTATGATGATGTCACACACACATATATATAATTTGATGCAATGCCATGAGACGCATGAATAGGAAACTACGCATATAATGTAAGTACTAAAAATAATACTAAAACATCGGGCCTCTCGCACCATTCAGACGATCCCCCCATAGATGTGTACATCTACTCACCGGGACGCCTCGGCTAATCTGATCCGATCTCCGCCATGTCTCTTCCGCACCACATCCGACGCCTCCGCACCCGATCCTAGAATTGCACGCAAGCAATTAAGAATATAAATTTACGATTAGTCGCCGACACAAATGATACAAGTCAATCCGCACGCACAACAAGACGCGCACACACTTGGTGCACAAAACGAGATCGCGGCAACGCCACATACCACGACTAGGGTCGCTATACGTGAACACAACCATGCCTAAAACCCAATCACGCATTTACGACACATTAAATATCTTAGAGAATAGGTTAGAGATCATCAAAACCGCAAAATTAATTAAAATCGATTTATTCCAAAAACCTAGTAAGCATCCATTTATCATTTAAGTTCAAATCTAGATGTTTTAATAATTCTGGTGGCCACAACGATCAATTAATAGCTTAATTAAGCCACACTAACTTTTACTAAAATTTTATCTCATCAATTTACATAAATCCTAAAATTTAGTTTGCAAGATAACTTAATTAGGACAATAAAAAAAACAACTTACAATTTAACAACGAGACTTGATTTTGCATGTCTTTAGATACGAATCTACACACTGCAATCTTAATCAAGTAATAAAAATCCTAAATTGATCCAAACCCTATTCTTGAAATTTCAAGTTTGCAATTTGAACCATAATTAAACACTAAATTTAATTAATTTGGAGTAATTAACAAACGATTAACCATTGAGTTAAAATTATATCTCAACAAACATGAGATCAAACTTGAATTCTTGGCCTTCCAAATTGCTCTCTTGCTCCAAAATCCATGCTAGATTGTCCAAGGAAAATTGGGTGGAGATTAAACTAGAAATTTGTGGGATTTTGTGTGGTTTTTTTGAGTGAATTTGGAGGATTTTTGATGGGTAAATGAAGTGGAGAAATTTAGGGCTGCTCATGGGGGGCTCGGCCAAAAATATTAGGGTGGGGGGGGGGGGAGAGAGAGGTGTGTGTGTGTGGAAGCATCTTTAATTAATACATGTGTTCACTTATTTCCTTAATTATTTAGTTTTCTTTTTCTAAATAAATCCTAGACTTTTCTAGAATGGTGGAGACATATTAAAAAACAAAGAGCATGTTACAAACTTGTTTCTATGTTATCATGGTTCACTAAAATATAATTAACCCATTCCAATTTGTAATTAGCACTAATTAAATGTATAAAAGAAAGCTTAAAATATTATTAAAATAATAAATTAAGGAAAAATATTTATGTAAACCAATAATTTATAACTGACTAATTAAATACCAAATACTAGCAATTACAAATCTTATAATTAAGTCTATATTGAAAAATAATTATATCTGGGTTTTATTTTTTTTACGGAAAACACAAATTATTTTACCGAATATCGGGAAATTCACCTAGACGATTTCTAAAACGTTACAATCTTCCCCCTTAAAGAAATTCGGTCCCCAAATTTAAAATCTAACTACGCTCATGGGAAAAGCTCTCTCTCATCACGTCCTCGGCTTCCTATGTGTCCTCTTCGTTGCACGGACCACGCCAAAGAACATTTACGGACGGTATATCCTCGGACCTCGGTTTCTTCACCTGCCAATCTGGAATGACTATCGGCCTCTCATGCGAAAGAAAGATTGCGCTATAGCTGGATCGCCTGATGTTGTACCGCGTCAGAGGGGTTATGAAGGTACTTACGGAGCATCGATATGAGAAACACGGGGTGAACATCTAGAAAACTTGGTTGAAGAGCCAAATGATAAGCAACCGTGCCGATACGCTCGAGAATCTCGAAAGAACCCACATATCTCGAACTAAGCCTTCCTACCTTTCCGAATCTCAACACGTCCCTTATTAGAGAAACCCTCCGGAAAACATGATGTCACGACCCGAAATGGCACGTGACTGGAACTTGAATCATATGAAGTCTATAGGACCCCATCTAATTCAAGTAAGCCAAAAACCCAGAGATCTAAAACCATTTTAAATAATAAAAGAAGGAAAAACTAGTTTAAAGAAGTGGTTTTATTAGCATAAGCTGAATTATGCGTTTTTAAAAATCCCAAGTCTTTTCTGAAAATTTCGGCATAGAATCCTTTGTAAAAACTGGCCCCGAACGGGGCACAACATGAATAATATATACATCAATGAAAAAAAGGCATCCCCAAGCCGGAGCTGGCACTGCGTCAATCGATGGTCACAACCACGCAAGCAATATAATATACAACGCCGAAGGGCGAGGATCATAGCTCAAAAGGAAACTCAAAATATCAAGAAACCCATAATAATAATACAACGCGCGACTCTAAGGTCGAAAGAATAAACAACTGATTTTCTAAGTATGAAACAATATACAAGTCTGGTTGATGGAGTTTCTAAATACAACAATGAAAATAATACACAAGGGTGGTTACGATGCGAGTGAACCTACCTACCAAAGCAATCACCTAGAATGGAAGCAGTGTGCCAGAAAGCCGCAATGAAACCTGTACGGCAAAAACCTGCAAGAACTGTGGCACAACGGTGGTGAGTTGCCAACTCTTGAGTAGAAAACATCACAGAACACAAATCGTATGTATGACTCAATCCTAGGTCAATACGATTAGTAATAAATATCCTCAATATGATAAAGTCTGAAGCATGATAAGTGTAATACCAAGTGCTCGTGTCAGTGCCTCAAGTAGCAACGTATCATAAATATGAAGTATCATCAATGAAAATCAGTGCCAACTATAGCATCAAGTCTATAAGTCTGTGGGTATCATCCAACAATGTAATCAAAGCCTGTATGCGTGTGGATCTCATCCACAGGTCAACCAATGACACAAAACATCATGCATGTAAATATCATAAGGAATATGCATGAAAGTATGAGGATATAAATTAACTTGTGTCCCTCACGACACATCAAAATCATTGAACCTGAGTGTCTATCATCGACACTCGAAAACATCATGAAACCCGTGCCCAGCATCGGCACGTAAATCCTCATATATCGGGCTCCGTCAGTCCGGATCGGCCCACGGGCTCCGTCAATCCGGATCGGCCCGTACCATCTCTCGACTCTGATCGGTATCCTCCGAATATCTGCCGAGCCCAAATACTATCACCGGTAGGTAGTGGTCTCACTGCCAGGCTCATCGCCTACTGCATGACAGATCCGTTCTCGCCCCGGGTTACCATACCGGGTCCACCATGTACCCGCAATCGGCCTCATCCAACTCCTCGAATCGGGTTTCACATGTCATACGTCTCAGAACCGAGAAAACACATGGTGGATGCACTGAAATATCATATCAAGGGAAACAGGGTTTTTAAAACAATACATACTCTCTTTTGAAATAACCACGGTTCTCAAATCCAGAAATCTCATGAAAACAAATATCTCGATGCGTCTAATCATAAAGAATGATGTATTCGACATATAACAGAAATGTAAGCATATCCATAAATCATGCGACATGGAATAGTAATATGCACATAAAAAGGGTAAACCGCTCTTTTAAATGAATCCAGTTTTTAAAATGTCTCTTGCGGTTCTCGATTTCTCCAAAGTCAAATGCAGCATCGTATAAGAGTGCATATATAACTGTAGCAAGTACATTGTGCAAGGAGTCATATCATGATGCAGCAATCCTACTGTGTAGTGACATGGCAATTATCGATGATGAAGTGTGTGAGCCGGCAAGCAGGTGTACGTGGAACATACACATCATCGATAATGGTGCTGGTGTCCAGACAGCATGGGTTTTATATAACAATAAAGACATTTAAACATGCAACGCGATGCGAATAACAAGAATATGCGGAAAATGAATAATAAACACAACAGTGTAGAATCTATATCAATATATGTCATACAGTTTTGCCATTTGAAATAAGACGAATCGTGGTGTTTAGAAAAATAAGGGCTACGGTGTTTTTAAGAAAAGATGCGTCTCTTGAAAATATCCATAGAATCCCTTGTCCTGTCTTTAAAATACCTACGATTCGTTAGTTTTGAAATAGGTATGACTCAGGTCTAGTCTAACATCTACATGGAAACTACAGGACTAAACGAACAGTCTAACCGAAAGGGTAAGGGAAAACCACCTAAGTCTGAGTCGATATATAAAAATAAGAGTCGGTGATCCCGCCTAAATAGCATCACATATGATACAATATACAATATGACATTCTCGAGTCAAGAGTGCGGATCTATCATCAATATATACTTCGTACGTAAATCCGTCGTACGGCATCCCAAATCTGGGTACGGGTCAAATATCACATTCATCTTATCATTTATCTGGTATCCTTATCATCATATCTCATGAACTGGGGTACTGATCTAAGTCTAGTACATAATGATGCTATGAGATCGGTGATATGTTTTGTTTCGTATGGTGAGATACGACATGAGAATTTAGCGGGCCTTGAGGCGTGTGTTTTCATACACGCATATATATATATATATATATATATATATATATATATATATATATATATATATATGCGTGTATGAAAACACACGCCTCAAGGCCCGCTAAATTCTCATGTCGTATCTCACCATACGAAACAAAACATATCACCGATCTCATAGCATCATGCCCAATCTCATCGACTCATCTCCAAATACCATATACAATCCTCATCATCCATGGGTAGGTATAAGTGTGTGTGTGTTTGTGTGTGTGTGTGTGTGTGTGTA
Organism: Agapanthus africanus; assembly: GCA_030015575.1. NCBI lineage: Eukaryota > Viridiplantae > Streptophyta > Magnoliopsida > Asparagales > Amaryllidaceae > Agapanthus > Agapanthus africanus. The sequence continues at coordinate 534,154,753 of CM057339.1, forward strand.
TTCTCAAATCAAGGTGTGTGTGTATATATATACATATCCCCATATACGCACAAGTAAAACAATGTAAACAAGTGTGTGTGCGTGTGTGGGTATAAACTTTATTCTAAGGTCCGCGACTAAACTAACTAATGATGCTATCATCCAATTATCCATGACTCCCAAAGTCTATCTAGATAGTCATAAACTCACAATAACCATATAAATATATCCATCTTATATATACTATACACTACGCTACGAACTGCGGGGGTGCTATACGCCATCCACCCGACTTCCCCGTAGATGTGTATCTACTCACCTTGCTATTGCTTGCCGATGTCGATGTCTCCATCTTCTTCTTCAACGTCTCGACATCCACGTGGGGTACCTACACATATAATCCAATCGTAATGCGTATTAAAATCCAATCGGAAAACCAAAACGGCACATGCTACGCTCATAGGTAAAAACTTATAGCCTCACACGAAAAACACTACCAAAACCCAAGTCGTTGGCGTTCAAACTCCATACGACGGTAAACAATATCAAATACGAAAACCCGAATTAAAATGAAGTCGCAAAACAATGCACCAACACAAGAAAATCATCCCAGATTTTACCCTAGGCGAAATTAGCAAATTTTGCGTATGTAAGGGTCTAGTTTTCTGGAGATAAGGCCACAGAACAAAAACGAGTCGATTTCCCACTGCTCTGGCCGCAAATTACGGCCAGAAAGAATTTAATTGCGTCCTGGGTAGAGGGTTAGGGGTTGGAGTTTCAATAGTAGTCTCATGGTCACCTGCACACATCACTAAGCTTGCTAAATATTTTTCAGGTGCCCCGGGTGATAGCAGATGTCAATATACCCTCACAGAATCCACAATTTTTCCGATATCGGGTTTCTAAGTTCGTAATCTGGGGTTTAACTCTCGGGTTCAGTCCTCTAAATCATCACAACAGGGGTTGTAGTCCCTAATTAAACCTCAATTGCACCTTTGGAATCAATTCAAACCCTAAACCCTAACTTGGAATTTTCAAAGTTCGCTAACTACACAATATCGATTTTAAACTTGCATGGATGCAAAAGGAATTGAAATGCTAATCTAAAGGTGCAGAAATTACCTCATTTGGCAACTCAAGAAATTTCTTGAGTTGCCCCAAGTGTCCAAAATCAAAACTTACTTTGTCCAAAGTGTTTGCTATGAGCTTATGCACATTTTTTATGAAGTGGAGATGATGTTTTGGAGTTGTTTTGATGAAGTTTTGGGGTTTTGAAGTGGAGGTGGAGGAGGGTGCTGCCATGGGCTGAAGATGAGAAGATGTGGATGAAGATGATGAAGAATGAAGACTAGTCAATGAACCCCTCAGCTCACTCTCTCTTCTCTCACTTGCCCATACCTCATATTTTATTGTTTTCCTTTCTTTTTCTTTTCTTTTGTTCTCTTTCTCTTCTCATTAAATTCAACAACCATGCATGAAACATGAAGAAATACCTTGATAAGAAATGTAACAGGTGTAAAAAAAGACTTTTGCATGTCATGTGCACAAAACACGTTTAGTGCCCGATTAGCGATATTTAATCGCGATTAGCACAAAATTAATGTATAATAAATCATACAATTTCATAATTTGCTTAAATCACATAAAGCACCTCTTTTCAGTAATTTCCATAATTTTCCAATTTTTTCCCAATTTATCGGTATTTAATTATACCGCCCTATTCAAATATTCAATATTTTATTATTTAATTATAAAATTCCCAAAAATAATATTTTATTTTTCTGAAATGTTACACATGATCACCTACTATAAACTCAAATTTGCGATGATGTCCATCCACGTAAGATTTCTGCCTGCTCTGGGCCGCTCTCAACCTATTTCGAATTAACTGGATCCTTTCGATCGTCTCTTGGACAATCTGTGGCCCTGAAACACTGCTCTCACTAAACTATGTCCAACAAACGGGCGATCGACATCTCTTCACATAAAACGCCTCAAAGGGTGCCATCTAAATCTTCTCCTGGAAGCTTTCATTGTAGGAAAAATCTTTCTAGGGCGCGTAACGATCCCAACTGCCACCAAAATCTTGAACGCAAGCTAGGAGCATGTCCTCAAGAATCTGAATGGTCCGCTCGGATTGACCGTCGGTCAACTGATATAAAACTACACTGTAACTTAATTTGTTTCTAATGCCTCCTGAAGTTTCTGCCATAGTCGACTGGTGAACTGGCTGCCTCTGTCGGACATGAAACTAGTCAGAACTCCACGTAGTCGCACCATCTTATCAACGTATATTTGATTATACTGTACGAGTCCGAAGTGGTCTGCTTTCGTTAATCGGTCTACGATTACTCAAATAGTGTCATATTCTCAACTGATCCTAGGTAGACCGATGATAAAAATCCATAGAAATTTGCTCCTATTTCTACTCCGGAATGGGCAAGGTTGTAATTCTCCTACTGGCCTCTGATGCTCGGCCTTGACTTGCTAAAAAGTCAGCATCCCGAAACAAAATCTGAGATATCTTTCTTACGTCATGATACATCTTGGTGGAAAATGGATAAACACTATATGTCGACTGGTGTGCTTCCTCTAAAAATCTTGCGTCTTAATCTCTCGGAATCTGGCGCACCTAGTCGAGTCCCAAATCGTAGTACTCGCTAATCATCAATCATAAACTGTGAATCTCTTCCCTGTTGAACTTACTCCATGATCTTTAGCAAACAAACGTCATCAGACCGTGCCTCACTGATACGGTCAAATACTGTGGACATGCACGGACACGGGCAAGTTGTCCCCCAGTCGACATAACCCAAACTATACTCGGCTGTCATAAGGTGTCACGACCCGAAGTTTGGCCCGTGACCGGCACTTAACCACGTAACGTCTACAGGCGTAACGTGACTAAGTGAACCGAAAACCCAGAAATCAAACCAATAAATATAGAGTGATTTAAAACATTTCGTAAAAACAGTCATGCGTGTCCGAAAAACAACTTATTAATTTAGTAGAAAACCCTTTTAAGTTCAAGAGTTAAAACTTTTATAATTTTGGTAACATTTCCTTTTTAAATATTTGCCCCGCAAGTCGGGTAAAAGCAAGGTGTAACAGAAATGACAAGTGAAATAAATAAATAAATAAAGCATCCCAACAAGATATACGACGCCGTAGCGAAGAATACACAATAAAGCAAGGACAATATAGCAAAGGTAAGACTGCATAACATAAAGTCGGCTCACATGCGAGCTCGACACCAGAATATAAAATCATACATATCATCCTCACAACTATCTCTAAGTCAATACAGAAAGGTAGATGGAGAGTACTATATACATCAATATACAACTGAAAAGCAACAGATACCGTACAAAACCCACCTATCAGCAAAAGGCTATCTCGCCTCAAAAAGGGTATCTGTGCCAAAAGATGCGGTAAACAGCCAGCCGTGACTACTCCCAAGGGCAACCTGCAAATACTGTGGCACAACAGGGGTGAGTTGCCAACTCGTGAATGGAGATAATATATAAAAATAATCGCGAGCATGCACGTACTACGCTACTCTATCATATGCCAACAGATGATATCAATATGGGATAAGCAGTATGTGCAATAATCATGCAAGTGCTCTATAGGGTACTGTACTACCGGATGAGGTACAAATGTAATGCTCTGACAGGTAATACATCTACAGGATGAGGTACAAAAGTAATGCTGAGCAGGGGCAATATAATATCTACACGGAATGTCGACGTGGAATATATGTCGGTTTCTCAATGCACCCAGATCTCCCAAAAATAGCTCATGCGCCGGCACTCTTCTCGGCCCTCAAATCCTGTACATCTCTAAGAATCCCGAGTGCCCAACATCGGCACCCAAATATCATAAATACTCGTGTCTAGCATCGACACGCAAAACATCCTGTATCGGGCATCCGTCAGTCCGGGTCAGCCCTCTCTCAAAGTATATATCGGGAATCCGTCAGTCCGGGTCATCCCTCTCTCAATATATCGGGCATCCGTCAGTCCGGGTCAGCCATCTCGCAATACATCGGGCATCCGTCAGTCCGGGTCAGCCCTCTCTCAATACATCGGGCATCCGTTAGTCCGGGTCAGCCCCCTCTCAATACATCGGGCATCCGTCAGTCCGGGTCAGCCCTCTCTCAATACATCGGGCATCCGTCAGTCCGGGTCAGCCCTCTCTCAATACATCGGGCATCCGAAAGTCCGGGTCAGCCCTCTCTCAATACATGCCTCTAGCACCGAGAAAACACGGGGTAACGCCCCAAAATATCATACCAAGGGAACCGGGTTTTTAAATGATTATTTATTTGAAAAGGACACGGTTCCTAAATCCAGAAATCACATGAAATCTCCACCAACAATACAAGTAATTGTGATGTGATATGTGCACCATGTATGTATATCAAGTCATGTCACATAAAAATGAGCTGCAATGCAATGATCCAATGTGATATAGTTATCAAGTATGAATATCTAGTCATGTCACATATAGATGAGCTACAATGCAATGATCCACTGTGATATAGGTGTCAAGTATGAATATCAAGTCATGTCACATATAGATTAGCTACAATGCAATGATCCACTGTGATATAGGTGTCAAGTATGAATATCAAGTCATGTCACATATAGATGAGTTACAATGCAATGATCCAATGTGAGGTGTGTAGTAGGTATGCAATGCACTAGCTAGTAACCATGAACATGCAATATATATATAAGGAACACTATAAGGTCCTATCAGCCCTGACGTAGAACGCCATGCGGGCGATATCCCCGTAGATGTGAAATCTACTCACCGAGCCTTGTGCTAAATGTATCCAACAACTTTCTTACCCTTCTTCGCAGCATCCGTCTCACTGGCCTGCGAACCTAGAATCACATAACATATATCACACATAAGCTCAACTTCACAAAAACGCGACATTACGGTCAAATTAGAAACCCGTGTCGCAAACCAATCGTGTGTGTGCGCGATACGCTAAAACGTGTGATCACACGCCTGAAACTACCCCGACGCGCCGCGATACGCAGAAACCCAAACCTACTCACGTATCACGCGTGTCGCGAAGGTTTAGAAAAACGGCAAAATAGGTATTTGGTCCCAGATTTTTCTACAGAACTAAACTTACAAAAATATATATACCACAACACCCTACACACTAGAAGACACCTACAGGACCCAACCCTACCCCAAACCCTACCCATCTAGCCGCAAATTGCGGCAAGAAAGAGGAAATTGGCGGCCAAAGGGGAGAGTCAGGGGGTCGAGTTAAAACTATGGTATCAGCACATCACCACTACACTACAGTCTTCTCAATATCATTCTGAACTCACCGGGTCAAAAGCTGTTCCAGAAAACTCAAATTTGCACAAATACGACAATTTGCATCGAATAGTGAAACCGGTGGTATTTTAGTGTAATTGGGGTTAAGCCAAGCTAATATGGTCTCACTAACCCACTAACAACCTACTGAAACCAAATCACACCTCATTAGCACAAGATCCCCAATAAACACCTCAAATCGCACTAAAACGCACTAAAATCCACTAACCGATGCAAGTCTACACTAACCAAGCAAACTAGGGAATAAGTTTTGGAAATATACCTCATACTTAACCCTAGGGAGCTGAAGGAAGAAGGTGAAGTGCAGGGAAGGGGCTGCACTTGGTGCTGTTGCTGTTGCTGCTCACTGGCTGTTGCTGCTGTGCTTGCTGTTGCTGTTGCTGAGCTGCTTGTTGCTGCTGCTGTGGAGTTTGCTGCTGCTGCTGCTTCTGGCTTCAGCTGAGGTAAGTGTGTGTGTTGTGTGAGTGTGTGGGTGTGAGAGTTTTGAGAGAAATGCAAAGGAATGAGAGGAAACACTCAAGGTCCAATTGTCAACCCTCCTCTCTCTCTCTTCATTTAATGCAAGCATGGCTTGAGCCAGGATGCACCCTCCCTCCCTCTCACAAGTCAACCCCTAAACAATTTGAATTAAAGTAACTTGTAATTTACTAATCAACATAATTTAAACCCAAAAGACTTAATCCTATGATTAACCCACCATGGTTAATAATTATGGTATAACTCATTTTAAAAACCCTAGTTTACATGCACATGTGTGTGCAAACCTAGGAAAATTTTGGAAAAATATTTATTAAATTAGGAAAAATATTTAAAACACAATTTGGTAAACTTTTTGTTAAAAACCATTATTAAAATAAAATTAGTCACTAAATATATCCTAAGGTGTTACAATCTCTCCCCCTTATAGAAATTCGTCCCCGAATTTCCAAAAAAAAAAACTAACTACACGTACCTTCAAAAAGATGGGGATACGTCTTCATCATCTCGCCTTCGGTCTCCCAAGTGACCTCCTCACGGTTCTGGCGACGCCAAAGTACCTTAACTGATGGAATGTCCTTCGATCTCAACTTCTTCACTTGTCGATCCAAGATCATCACCGGCTGCTCTGCATAGGAAAGGTCGCGCTCAAGCTGGATCGTCGGATGCTGAATCGCATGCGAAGGATCATGAAGATCTCTGCGGAGCATCGAGACATGAAATACGGGATGCACATCTGGAAAGCTGGGCGGAAGGGCTAAACGGTAGGCTACTGCACCAACACGCTCGAGGATCTCGAAGGGCCCCACATATCTGGGACTGAGCTTCCCCTTCTTCCCAAACCTCATCACACCTTTCATTGGGGAGACCCTCAAGAAAACATGATCATCAACAGAAAACTCAAGTCTGCGTCGTCGACGGTTTGCATAAGATCTCTGCCTACTCTGCGCTGCTCCCATCCTATCGCGAATCAACTGGATCTTCGCTGTCGTCTCCGCAACAATCTGTGGCCCTAAGATACTGCTCTCACTGAGCTCTGTCCAACAAGTGGGCGACCTGCATCTGCTCCCATAAAGAGCCTCAAATGGTGCCATCTGAATGGTCTCCTGGTAGCTGTTATTGTAGGAGAACCCTACTAAGGGCAATTGATGATCCCAGCTACCTCCGAAATCTAATACACAAGCTCTGAGCATGTCCTCGAGAGTCTGGATGGTCCGCTCTGGCTGTCCGTCGGTCTGCGGATGAAAAGCCGTGCTGAAACTCAAGCGAGTGCCCAAAGCCTCCTGAAACTTCTGCCATAGTCTACTGGTAAACTGGGTGCCTCTGTCGGACACAATTCACGTCGGGACTCCGTGTAGTCGCACTATCTCATCAATGTAGATCTGGGCATACTGAGTAAATCCGAAAGTCGTCTTTAATGGTAGGAAGTGAGTCGCTTTCGTCAAACAATCCACGATCACCCAGATGGAGTCATACCCCCGACTGGTCCTGGGTAGACCCACCACGAAATCCATCGAAATCTGCTCCCACTTCCACTCCGGAATGGGTAGCGGCTGTAGCTCTCCCGCGGGCCTCTGGTGCTCAGCCTTGACTTGCTGACAAGTCAGGCATCTCGACAAAAAATCTGCAATGTCTCCTCATACCGTCCCACCAGTAAACAGCTCTCAAGTCGTGGTACATCTTGGTGGAACCTGGATGAACACTATATACCGATCGATGTGCATCCTCGAGAATCTCGCGCCTCCGTCCCTCAGCATCTGGTACGCATAGTCTGACTCCAAATCGTAGTATCCCCTGATCATCGATCACGAACTCGGAAAATCTGCCCGGTCCAATCTGTGCCATGATCTCTGAACATCGGTCATCACTGAGTTGTGCCTCACGTATGCGATCGATCAACTGTGGCCATGCACAGACATGCGCTATCTGTCCTCCAATCGGCGTGAACTCGAACTGTATTCGGATGTCGCATAATATCTGCCAATCTGCTGATGACTGCCTCTGTACTGCGCTCAAACAAGATAACTACTCCCGGGCCTCCTGCTCAAGCATCCACCACCACATTTGCCTCGCCCGGGTGATATAAGATCTCGCAGTCGTAATCCTTCACTAACTCCATCCATCGACGCTGTCGAAGGTTCAGGTCCCGTTGCTGGAATATGTATTTCAGACTCTTGTGATCCGTAAATATCTGGCACGACTTGCTGTATAGGTAATGTCACCAGATCTTAAGTGCGAGGACCACTGCAGCCATCTCCAAGTCATGAGTGGGGTAGTTTTGTTCATGTCTCTTCAATTGTCGTGAAGCATACGCGATCACCCTATCATGCTGCATCAGTACGCATCCCAGCCCCACTCGAGAAGCATCACAAAAGACCACAAATCCGCCCGATCCGGAAGGTAAAGATAACACCGGTGCCGTCGTCAGCCGAGTCCGTAACTGCTGGAAACTGTGCTCGCACTCCTCCGTCCAATCGAAGGGAACTCCCTTCCGGGTCAACCCGGTCTACGGTGTAGCAATACGTGAGAAGTCCTGCACAAAATGCCTGTAGTAACCGGCCAACCCCAAAAAGCTGCGAATCTCCGCCACCGATGTGGGTCTGGGCTAACGCTGAACGGCCTCGATCTTCCTCGGGTCTACACATATACCGTCTCGTGAGATCACGTGTCCCAAGAAGTCTACGCTGTCCAGCCAAAAAGCACACTTGGAGAATTTCGCATAAAGCTGGTGCTCCCTCAAAGTCTGCAATGTAATCCGCAGGTGCTGCTCATGCTCCTCACTACTCCAGGAATACACCAAGATATCGTCGATGAAGACTATAATGAACAGATCCAAGTAAGGCCGGAAAACGCGGTTCATCAAGTCCATAAATGCTGCTGGCGCATTGGTGAGACCGAACGACATCACCAAAAACTCGTAATGGCCGTAGCGCGTAGGGAAAGCTGTCCTTGGAATGTCCTCCTGTCGAACCCGCAGCTGATGATAGCCCGATCGTAAATCGATCCTCGAAAAGTACCCTGCCCCCTGAAGCTGGTCGAACAAATCGTCGATACGCGGCAAAGGATACCTGTTCCGCACTGTCACCCTGTTCAGCTGGCGGTAGTCGATACACAGACGCAAACTACCATCCTTCTTCTTGGCGAACAGGACTGGAGCACCCCAAGGGGAAACACTGGGTCGAATAAGTCCCTTGTCCAGCAAATCTTGCAACTGACCCTTCAACTCTCGAAGTTCCGCCGGGGCCATCCGATAAGGCGGTATGGAAATAGGCCCCGAGCCAGGAACCAAATCAATACAGAAAGAAATGCCGCGCTCGGGCGGCAACCCTGGAAGCTCGGTAGAGAACACATCAGGAAACTCGCTAACAACCGGAACCTGGTCCAATGGAACCTGTGTAGCACTAGCATCGCAAACATAGGCGAGAAATCCCTGGCATCCCTTCCTCAAAAGCTGTCCAGCGCGAAAAGAAGAAATCACACTATGAGGGGCGGCGCCACGGTCCCCCGACACAACGAAAACCGACTCACCGGGAAAGCAAAATCTAACTGTCTTCTCACGGCAGTCCACAGAAGCATAGCACGTGGCTAACCAATCCATGCCCAAAAGAACGTCGAAGTCCAACATCCCAGAAGGATCAAGTCGACAGGAAACTCTCTCTCGCCATAACCGACGGTACAGGATCGGAACACGTGCCTAGCTACAAACGACTCTCCCACAGGAGTAGTCACCACAAGCGGCTGATCAAACAAACCGGACTCTCTACCCAGACTCGGCACAAAGTGCGTGGATACGTACGAGTGTGTGGATCCGGGATCGAACAATACGTGTGCAACAAAGGACAAACTGAAAGAGTACCTGAAAGCTCTGCGTTGGACGCCCTCACGTCCCGATGAGTCGAAGAGAAATCTTGTGCCTGCCCTTCGTCTGGGACTGACCGAACTCCTCCTCTACCAACCGGACCCCTCTACGCGAACCCTCCGCGTCCACGACGTCTCAGAATACGATCCTGACGTGGTGTGAAGGAACACTGCCTGATGAGGGGTTGAAGGCTCCCACATCGCAAGCATCTACGCGCTGGCGGTCGTCCTCCCGGGGGATGAGAGCAGAATAACTGTCCTCGTCCTAAGCCTCTGCTCTGGGCTGGTACACCAGTACGATTCCTCATCTGTTCCGGAACTCTCACGGGCTCTGGAAGACGTGTCCCGTAAACTGGGGCTGCCCCCACCGGTGCTAGGTAGGGAACGGAATACTGCATGATGAACGCAAGGAACAACTGGGTAACAGTGGTGACAACCACCTGTCGCTGCGCTCGCACGACCTCGACCAACGAGCTCATCGCCTGGCGTAGGCCCTGCATCTCTACCACTAGTCTAGCGATCTGAGCTGTTGTAGGGGAAACAATCTGTCCTGATACAACAGGAGTACTACTCGGATTAGTCCTTGTCTCAGATGAATCAACTCGAACCTCGGCCCTCGCGGCCGCTCTCTGCGCCCTCATAGTCCTTGGCGGCATATTGGCTATCAGAAACAACAGGATTCGATAAGGATACGGAAATCGAATCGCAAGAATGTATATACTCAAGGAGGAATTTAAATCAACAAGTCCTATGGACGCGTAGGCGGTGTACCGTGTCGTGAGTATGCCGCGGAACATACACACGCTACGCCACCCTGCCGCAGCTACCTACTCCATCATACCAGGGTCATCCTACACTCCGAAAGGTAAAACCTACGCTCTGATACCAACTTTGTCACGACCCGAAGTTTGGCCCGTGACCGGCACTTAACCACGTAACGTCTACAGGCGTAACGCGACTAAGTGAACCGAAAACCCAGAAATCAAACCAATAAATATAGAGTGATTTAAAACATTTCGTAAAAACAGTCATGCGTGTCCGAAAAACATCTTATTAATTTAGTAGAAAACCCTTTTTAGTTCAAGAGTTAAAACTTTTATAATTTTGGTAACATTTCCTTTTTAAATATTTGCCCCGCAAGTCGGGTAAAAGCAAGGTGTAACAGAAATGAAAAGTGAAATAAATAAATAAATAAAGCATCCCAACAAGATATACGACGCCGTAGCGAAGAATACACAGTAAAGCAAGGACAATATAGCAAAGGTAAGACTGCATAACATAAAGTCGGCTCACATGCGAGCTCGACACCAGAATATAAAATCATACATATCGTCCTCACAACTGTCTCTAAGTCAATACAGAAAGGTAGATGGAGAGTACTAGATACATCAATATACAACTGAAAAGTAACAGATACCGTACAAAACCCACCTATCAGCAAAAGGCTATCTCGCCTCAAAAAGGGTATCTGTGCCAAAAGATGCGGTAAACAGCCAGCCGTGACTACTCACAAGGGCAACCTGCAAATACTGTGGCACAACGGGGGTGAGTTGCCAACTCGTGAATAGAGATAACATATAAAGGTAATCGCGAGCATGCACGTACTACGCTACTCTATCATATGCCAGCAGATGATATCAATATGGGATAAGCAGTATGTGCAATAATCATGCATGTGCTCTATAGGGTACTGTACTACCGGATGAGGTACAAATATAATGCTCTAACAGGTAATACATCTACAGGATGAGGTACAAAAGTAATGCTGAGCAGGGGCAATATAATATCTACACGGAATGTCGACGTGGAATATATGTCGGTTTCTCAATGCACCCAGATCTCCCAAAAATAGCTTATGCGCCGGCACTCTCCTCGGCCCTCAAATCCTGTACATATCTAAGAATCCCGAGTGCCCAACATCGGCACCCAAATATCATAAATACTCGTGTGTAGCATCGACACGCAAAACATCCTGTATCGGGCATCCGTCAGTCCGGGTCAGCCCTCTCTCAAAGTATATATCGGGAATCCGTCAGTCCGGGTCATCCCTCTCTCAATATATCGGGCATCCGTCAGTCCGGGTCAGCCTTCTCGCAATACATCGGGCATCCGTCAGTCCGGGTCAGCCCTCTCTCAATACATCGGGCATCCGTCAGTCCGGGTCAGCCCTCTCTCAATACATCGGGCATCCGTCAGTCCGGGTCAGCCCTCTCTCAATACATCGGGCATCCGTCAGTCCGGGTCAGCCCTCTCTCAATACATGCCTCTAGCACCGAGAAAACACGGGGTAACGCCCTAAAATATCATACCAAGGGAACCGTGTTTTTAAATGATTACTTATTTGAAAAGGCCACGGTTCCCAAATCCAGAAATCACATGAAATCTCAACCAACAATACAAGTAATTGTGATGTGATATGTGCACCATGTATGTATATCAAGTCATGTCACATAAAAATGAGCTGCAATGCAATGATCCAATGTGATATAGGTATCAAGTATGAATATCAAGTCATGTCATATATAGATGAGCTACAATGCAATGATCCACTGTGATATAGGTGTCAAGTATGAATATCAATTCATGTCACATATAGATGAGCTACAATGCAATGATCCACTGTGATATAGGTGTCAAGTATGAATATCAAGTCATGTCACATATAGATGAGCTACAATGCAATGATCCAATGTGAGGTGTGTAGTAGGTATGCAATGCACTAGCCAGTAACCATGAACATGCAATATATATATAAGGAACACTATAAGGTCCTATCAGCCATGAAGTAGAACGCCATGCGGGCGATATCCCCGTAGATGTGAAATCTACTCACCGAGCCTCGTGCTAAGTGTATCCAACAACTTGCTTGCCCTTCTTAGCAGCATCCGTCTCACTGGCCTGGGAACCTAGAATCACATAACATATATCACACAAAAGTTCAACTTCACAAAAACGCGACATTACGGTCAAACTAGAAACCCGTGTCGCAAACCAATCACGTGTGTGCGCGATACGCTAAAACGTGTGATCACGCGCCTGAAACTACCCCGACGCGCCGCGATACGCAGAAACCCAAACCTACTCACGTATCACGCGTGTCGCGAAGGTTTAGAAAAACGGCAAAATAGGTATTTGGACCCAGATTTTTCTACAGGACTAAACTTACAAAAATATATATACCACAACACCCTACACACTAGAAGACACCTACAGGACCCAACCCTACCCCAAACCCTACCCATCTGGCCGCAAATTGCGGCCAGAAAGAGGAAATTGCCGGCCAAAGGGGAGAGTCGGGGGGTCGGGTTAAAACTATGGTATCAGCACATCACCACTACACTACAGTCTTCTCAATATCATTCTGAACTCACCGGGTCAAAAGCAGTTCCAGAAAACTCAAATTTGCACAAATCCGACAATTTGCATCGAATAGTGAAACTGGTGGTATTTTAGTGTAATTGGGGTTAAGCCAAGTTAATATGGTCTCACTAACCTACTAACAACCTACTGAAACCAAATCACACCACATTAGCACAAGATCCCCACTAAACACTTCAAATCGCACTAAAACGAACTAAAATCCACTAACCGATGCAAGTCTACACTAACCAAGCAAACTAGGGAATAAGTTTTGGAAATATACCTCATACTTAACCCTAGGGAGCTGAAGGAAGAAGGTGAAGTGCAGGGAAGGGGCTGCACTTGGTGCTGTTGCTGTTGCTACTCACTGGCTGTTACTGCTGTGCTTGCTGTTGCTGCTGCTGAGCTGCTTGTTGCTGCTGCTGTGGAGTTTGCTGCTGCTGCTGCTTCTGGCTTCAGCTGAGGTAAGTGTGTGTGTTGTGTGAGTGTGTGGGTGTGAGAATTTTGAGAGAAATGCAAAGGAATGAGAGGAAACACTCAAGGTCCAATTGTCAACCCTCCTCTCTCTCTCTTCATTTAATGCAAGCATGGCTTGAGCCATGATGCACCCTCCCTCTCTCTCACAAGTCAACCCCTAAACAATTTGAATTAAAGTAACTTGTAATTTACTAATCAACTTAATTTAAACCCAAAAGACTTAATCCTATGATTAACCCACCATGGTTAATAATTATGGTATAACTCATTTTAAAAACCCTAGTTTACATGCACATGTGTGTGCAAGCCTAGGAAAATTTTGGAAAAATATTTATTAAATTAGGAAAAATATTTAAAACACAATTTGGTAAACTTTTTGTTAAAAAACATTATTAAAATAAAATTAGTCACTAAATATATCCTAAGGTGTTACATAAGGAATCTACTAATCTACCATCGACTGTCTCTAAACTGTGCTCAAACAAGAAAATTTACCTCCGGCCTCCGACTCAAAGGATCTGCCACAACATTCGCCTTGCCCGGACGATAAAAATCTCACATTCATAATCTTTCACTAGCTCCATTCATCGGCTCTGTCTAAACATTAGATTTCGCCGCTGAAAGATATACTTTAAGCTTCTTGTGATCCGTAAATATCTGGCACGACTCGTCTCCAAATCTTAAGTGTAAAAATCACTTCAGTCATCTCTAAATCATGCATTGAATAGTTCTGCTCACGCTTCTTCAATTGCCGAGAAGCATCGCAATAACCAACAAAACCGCCTGATCCTGAAGGCATAGATAAAACTGGTGCCGTAGACAAACATGTATTTAACTGGTGAAAGCTCTGCTCGCATGCCTCAGTTCAAAGAAAAGAAACTCCTTTCCGGGCCTACCCGGTCAACGTTGCTGCTATATGAGAAAATCCTATACGAAATGTCGATAGAATCCGGTCAAACCAAAAAATGGTGCGAACCTCCATCATCGATATCCGTCAGGGCCAATGCTGCACGTCCTCGATCTCTTTCGGTTCTATACATATACTATCTCTCGCAACTACGGGTCCCAAAAGCCCGCACTATCCAACCAGAAAACACACGTGGATAATTTAGCGAATAGCTGGTGCTCCCTCAAGGTCTGCAACGATATCCTCAATTGCTGCCCAGGCTCCACTCGGATCCAAAAGTAGACTAAGAAGTCCTCAATGAACATGATGATCAACTGATCAAGAACAGCCTGGATATTCAGTTCATCCAATCCATAAACGCTGCTGGGGCATTGGTGAGCTCAAACGACATCACCAAAACTCATAACGCCCGTAACTTGTGTGAAAAGAAATCTTTGGAATATCATTCTCTCAAACCCACAACTGGTAGTAGCCTGACCGCAAGTCAATCTTCGAGAAATGTCCCGCATAGTAACCCAATTCAACCGACAATGATCAATGCATCAACTCAAACTGTCGTCTTTCTTCTTGACGAACAGGACAGGAGCTCCCCAAGCGACGCGCTCGGACGACCAAGCCCTTATCCAAAAAATCTTGCAACCGATCCTTCAGTCCTTTACGCTCCGCCGAGTCCATCCGATATGGCGGTATAGAAAAAAGGCTCGGTGCCATGAATCAAGTCAAAGAAGAGCTCAATATCGCGCTCTGGAGACAAACCAATCAACTTGTCAGGAAAGACATCTTGAAATTTCCTCACAATCGGAACCTGGTCCAACGGGACCTCTGCGGCTCTAACATCACAAACATACGCTAAGAATTCCTGACATCCTTTCCTCAAAAGCTGACTAGCACGAAGAGAAGAAATCAAATCGGGAAGGGTGGTGCTAAGGTCTCCCTGAACAACAAGAACTGGCTCATCCGGAAAACTAAATCTGACTGCCACCTCACGGCAGCCACGGACGCATAACACGTAGCTAACTAATCCATGTTCAGAAAAACTTCGAAGTCAAACATATTGAGAAGAATCAAATTGACAGGAGAATCCCTATCTCCGATGCGAACAAAACAAACACGAGCGAGAAATTATATCGAGCGATAATAGATTAGCCTATGAAAGAAAACACAACAAGCGGCTGGTTTGGCAAGGACTACTATCGGCTAGACTTCCGTACAAAGTATGTGGATACCATTTCAAATGACTCCAGAAAGAAATAAGTATCAGAAGAAAACACCGAACGAATACATGTCACAAAGGCGTCAATCTAACTGCCTCTGAGCTGACATACCGGTACGAATTTGCTTCGATCCGAAAAACGACCGAAGTCTCAGAAATGCGCTCCTCCAACCGTAAGGCCGCGTCCATAGCTGCGACGTAAGTGTTAAAAGGCTTGTTGGGGTAAAAATTTACACCCCGGTTGACCAAGTCAAAATCAAAGTCAACCCCAAGCCAAGTGGGCCCAAGCCCAGATCCAGTGGGCCCATGCCCGGGTCGAGCCCGAACATGAAGCGGCCGGCCTCCCCCCATGCCAAGATAAAAATTTTGTAAAAAATAATTTTGTTGTATTTCTTTTAATTTATTTTATGGATAAATGTAAGAAAAATAGACATAAAGCAAAATTTTTGTAAAGCCCATGGCTTATGTGCAAAAAGAAATGGCATATGAGCCATAGGATAGGCAAAATGCCATTTTGTGAAGCCCAAGGGGCTATGTGTAAAGTGTATAGCCTATAAAGGCAAAGATAATGAAAATATCTCATAACTTTTTTCTCCCTCCAAAATTTTTTTTAGATCTGAGATCTTTTCTCCTTCCTCAAGGTTCCAAAACCTTCTTCTTTCTTTTGAATTAAATCAAGAGTTTTACTCTTTATTTTATAAAACTAAATAGTTTTTCACCACAAAACCCATAAAGGGGAACTCAGATCTTCCATTAGATCTCAAAAAGAAAAGATTTTTAAAATCTCATATCTCTTGATCTTCAAGATCCAGCAACCAGAGGAGAAAGAAGAAGAACCCCTTTCATCAACCCCAAAACATCTTAGGAGTTTAACTCCACTCTGATTTCTCTTTCGAGAACTTCTAGGGCTAAAAGCCTCTTTTTCTCACCGGCGCCCAAGCGCTCAAGCGCCCACGTGCCGACACGTGGCGCGCTAGCTCTCGAGCGCTTAGCGCTCAAGCGCCCACGTGCCGACATGTGGCGCGCTAGCTCTCGAGCGCTTAGCGCTCGAGCGCCCACGTGCCGACACGTGGCGCGCTAGCGCTCGAGCGCAAAGTGCCCACGTGCCGATACGTGGCGCGCCCGGCCCTCGAGCGCCCGACGCTCGAGCGCAAAGCGCCCTCATGCCGACACGTGGC
This sequence comes from Agapanthus africanus, assembly GCA_030015575.1. Taxonomy (NCBI): domain Eukaryota; kingdom Viridiplantae; phylum Streptophyta; class Magnoliopsida; order Asparagales; family Amaryllidaceae; genus Agapanthus; species Agapanthus africanus. The sequence goes on from CM057339.1 coordinate 534,171,569, forward strand.
GCGCTAGCGCTCGAGCGCCTAGCGCTCGAGAGCCCCGAGCTCAAGCGCAAAGCGCCCGCGTGCCGAAAAGTGGCGCGCCTGCGCTCCAGCGCCCTGCGCTCCAGCGCAAAGCGCCCACGTGCCGACATGTGGCGCGCTTGCGCTCCAGCGCCCTGCGCTCAAGCGCAAAGCGCCCACATGCCGAAACGTGGCGCGCTAGCGCCTAAGCGCACAACGCTCAATGCTCTAACCCCAGGTTTCCTTTGGGCGCTTTTTCCCTTATATATATATATATATATATATATATATATATATGTATGTACAGATACACACACACTACACAACACTGTCCCGTAAAAACTCTGCGTGGCTCCCGATATATCCAAACTCCCCTTCCAAAACAACACACACGTACACTGCATATTGAGTTCGCATGATCAATTTAACACGTTAATCGGAAGTTCCCTCGCCCCAAAGGAGAGGGGTAATTAACGGCAGCTTAGTCCGCGGCTGCCGGAGATTCGGAGCCCCACAATCAATAAACCCCGGCCTACCCTAGGCAGGGGAATCTGTACTACGCCTGACAAGCGCGCGCGTATTCCCATCTCAATGGGGTGACGAAAAACACCCTACAAGGCTGGTTGCTGACAGCAAGAAATAACTGCATGTCCAATCTCCACACAAACCTCTTTATCCGTTTCTCTTCAGTGTCCACCACGTAAGGAGCATATCGGACCGCTGAGTAAACTAAATGTCATACTCGGACACTGTCAGCCCTGAAGTCTTACGCAAAGGCTCGAAACTAAGAGATCGGGCATCCCAAACGCTCTTCGGAAAGAAACGAGCAAGAAATATAGCTATGAACTCATCCCAAGACATAGGAAATAGATATGCAGCTCGGCCTCTCACAATTAACTCGTACCATGTCTGAGCCAGACCCACTAGACGAAAACTCGAAAGCTCAATCCATATCTCGTTAGAACATCTCTATGAATGACAATTCCTAGCCATCCTTTCAAGGATTGTCTACAGATCTTTCGCTACATCTGTGCCTGTAAAAACTAGAGTCTTCAGCCTCAAAAACTCCTGTAAGGATACGGAAAAATCTCGGCAACAACAGAAACAGCTGCATGAGCAGCAGGTGCAATCATAACCCTTGAAATAGGAGGGACATCATCAGCTCTCAGAGCTCGTCTAACCCCAACTAATAATCCAACCATCTGTCACACGTCCTGAATACTAGACACCAACCTAGCCATCCGTCCTGGAGAAGGCGGATCTCTCTGTCCCTGAGGGGTAGGCGTACCGCCCTAATCGGTCCTCGTCTCAAACGAGCCTACTTTAATCTCGTCCCTGGCGGCAGCCCTCTGGCCCTCGTAGTCTCCGGCGACATAGTGGCTGGGACAAGAAATAGGATTGATAGGAACATTGCGGTCGAATCAAAGGATTTTAAGAATCAAGGAAGAAAATACAATAAATATATCCTAAGGTCATTTAGGCGGAGTACCGTATCGTAAGTATGCCACGGAACATACGCACGCTACGTCACTCTGCTCAAGTCACCTTCTCCATATACCAAGGGTCATCCTACACTCAGAAAGGTAAAACATAAGGCTCTGATACCAACTTTGTCATGACCCAAAGGTATGGAACGTGACTGGCACTTAAATTACGAAACGTCTCAAGGCGTAACGTAACCTAAGTAAACCAAAACCCAAAAATCTAAACCAAATAAAGAGATAGAGTGAAGGAAAACTTATTTAAAGAAATTTTTACAAATTTAGTCGCAATAAACATTTTAAAAACAACAAAATTTCCCGAAAATTTCGGCAGAGTCTCCTTTGTAAATAATGGCCCCCAAACGGGTACAACACATGAAAATACATATATATATATATATATATATATATATATATATATATATATATATATGAATAAAGGCATACCTAAGCGTGAGCTAGCTCTTCGCCAATGGCGGAATCACAACCACATGCAATATGAATATCAAAGTGCACAATAAGCATATAAAAGCACGTAAGTAAGAAAACAACTCATCGGCTCAAGTGAGCATTGACACCAACATCACAAATACAAGTCCCACGTGTCTCACCGTCTAGTCAAATATATAAGGGTAGATGGAGTTTACTAGACACAAATAAAATACATGGTGGGAGCAAAAGAAATCCTCCAAAACCCACCTATGAGCAAGATTTGAGTCGAATCAAACCAAGAGGAAAAGAAGGTACACCCGCCGCTACTGTGCTGACGGGTCAGACCTGCAAGATACTGTTGCACAACAGGGGGTGAGTTGGCAACTCGTGAATAGTAAGTAACATCAAATAAGGCTATCGTAAGCATGCACGCAAATGCGTCACAACCTACATATACCAATATGATGCGATGCACTAGTATGTGTGCAACATGAATGCATAATCAACATGAAACCTGAATATGTTGGTACGAGAAAACCTGTATTCTTGTCTTAGTAAAACCCATAACGGAAGCCTCATCAATGAAATCCACAGAAATCCGTATCAAACATCGACACAAAATATGTATATCTCAATGCCTCAATATCTAAATGTCTCGACATCTCAATGTCACAATATCTCAATATCTCAATATCTCGGGCTCCGTCAGTCCGGATCGGCCCATATCATCAATCTCACGACTACGGTCGGTATCCTCCGGATATCCGCCGTGCCAGACATCACCGGTAGGTAGTCTGCCCCTGCCAGGAACATTGTCATCCCCATAAAAACACTCTCGCCCCGGGGTACCGTACCGGGCAAACCATGTACCCGAAACGGTTCATCCTACTTCTCGAATCTGGTCTCGAAAACCAACAGCAATCATGAAAACTCATGGTGGACGAAACATACATCACGAGAAAACCACAACTTGCATTTTAAAATGATAATAAGTTTATAAAATCCTTGCGGTTTTCCCCAAATCCAGAAATCTCATAAATATTGAAATCCTCGAGAAGGATCACAATATATAAATATGCCGGTGATGATGGAAAACTATGATACAGTAGTATATACCATACGAAATACGGCCAGAAACTATGCATGAATCATGATGCAATATGGTATGTATATATGATTAAAAATCATACGTATTCATCTTAATGAACGGAAAATACTTGTATAAGTCTACGGATCATATATGATAAAAATGCACAATTACCGAAGCTAATCAAGTTCTATAGTGTTCGTGAAATAGAAATTACCAAAGGCATGTGTGTTCGCATAAATAGTGCACGTGCGGCATGAACCAATGGTAATGGTGCAAGTGTCCTATGTTGATGCCACACACACACACACACACACACACACACACATATATGATGCAATGCCATGCATGAATAGGAAACTACGCATATAATGCAAGTAGTACAAATAATACTAAACCATCGGGTGCCTCACGCCATCCAGACGATCCCCCCATAGATGTGTACATCTACTCACCGGCGGGACGCCTCGGCTAATCTGATCCGATCTCAGTCATGTCTTTTCCGCTCTACATCCGACGCCTCCGCACCCGATCCTAGAATTGCATACAAGTAATTAAGAATATAAATATACGATTAGTTGCGGACACAAACGACACAAGTCAATCCACGCGGACCACAAGACGCGCACACACTTGGTGCACAAAACGCGATCGCGACAATGCCACAAACGACAAATAGGGTCGCTATACATGACCACAACCATTCCTAAAACACAATCGCACATTCACGAATCTTTAAATATCTTAGGGAATAGGTTAAAGATCATCAAAACCGCAAACTTAATTAAAATCGATTTAATCCAAAAACCTCGATTTATCATTTTAGTTCAAATCTAGATATTTTAACAATTCTAGGGGCCACAACGATCAATTAATAGCTTAATTAAGACACACTAACCTTTACTAAAATTTTATCTCATCAATTTACATAAATCCTAAAATCTAGTTTGCAAGATAACTTAATTAGGACAATAAAAATACAATTTACAATTTAACAAGTAGACTAGATTTTTCTCTACAGATTGCAACTTTAATCAAGTAATAAAAATCCTAACTTGATCCAAACCCTATTCTTGAAATTTCAAGTTTGCAATTTGAACCATAATTAAACACCAAATTTAATTAATTTGGAGTAATTAACCAACAATTAACCATTGAGTTAGGATTATACCTCAACAAACATGAGATCAAACTTGAATTCTTGGCCTTCCAAATTGCTCTCTTGCTCCAAAATCCATGCTAGATTGGCCAAGGAAAATTGGGTGGAGATTAAACTAGGAATTTGTGGGATTTTGTGTGTTTTTTTTGAGTGAATTTGGAGGATTTTTGATGGGTAAATGAAGTGGAGAAATTTGGGGCTGCTCATGGGGGGCTCGGCCAAAAATATTGAGGGGAGAGAGTGCGAGGTGTGTGTGTGTGGAAGCATCTTTATTTAATACATGTGTTCACTTATTTCCTTAATTATTTAGTTTTCTTTTTCTAAATAAATCTTAGTCTTTTCTAGAATGGTGGAGACATATTTAAAAACAAAGAGCATGTTACAAACTTGTTTCTAAGTTATCATGGTTCACTAAAATATAATTAACCCATTCCAATTTGTAATTAGGACTAATTAAGTGTATAAATGAAAGCTTAAAATATTATTAAAATAATTAATTAAGGAAAAATATTTATGTAAACAAATAATCTATAAGTGACTAATTAAATACCAAATAACATATCTAAAATAGGTATAATTAAGTCTATGTTGAAAACTAATTATATCTGGGGTTTTTTTGTACGGAACACACAAATTATTTTACCGAATATCGGGAAATTCGCCTTAATGATTTCTAAAACGTTACAAGTTTCCCTCTTATTGTTAAATAAAAAGAAATTTAGAAAAAAATTACATCGCTTTTGTGAAAGAAGAAATATACATCCATAGATATTCTTTTCAGAGGTACAGCTTGAGATTTTCGGCGTTTTTTAGGTCGAAGGGCATCACATTATAGTAGTATACCCCCCGGTCCGTTGTGAATGCGGTGAGATCCTCGTCCGCCGGGTTCATATGGATTTTGTTGTAGCCAGAGAAAGCTTCCATGAAGGTAAGTAGCTCATGGCTTGCCGAACTGTCGACGGGCGGATCTATCCGAGGGAGGGGATAGTTGTTTTTTGGGCAGGCCTTGTTGAGGTCAGTGAAGTCGACGCACATACGTCACTTCCCTTTAAACTTTTTAACCATGACTACATTCGCCAACCATTCCGAGTTAGGCATGTTCCGAATGAAGTTGGCGGGGAGGAGCCTGTCTACCTCATCCTTGATCGCTTTTTATTTGATCGGGGCGAAACTTTGTTTTTTCTGCCTGACGGGCTGGACCGTAGGGCCCACCCCGAGTTTATGTGATATGATTTTGGGGTCAATCCCCGGCTTTTCGGCGGGCGCCCAGGCGAGTACGTCCGAGTTATTTCTGAGGAAGTGGATCAGGTCGTCTCGGCAATTCCCCGTCAAGAGTGACCCGATCTGGACGGTTCGCTCATTGTCTCCTTCCGCAAGGGGGGCCTCAGTCAGTGGTTTTACAGTGGTTCCTCATACCTCTTTTTGACCTTCTCGAGTATCCAGGGAACCCTTGATATCATCCTTGTTAGTTGTATATTATATTGGATGCTTGGACATATATAGAGATGACTTTCTTGCTCGATATGATAGTATGCTATCTGGTTACTCTTTATCTTAACATGTATACTTGTCTCTTTAAATTGTCTTATGGTTACATGTTGGTAAAGCCCTTAGGATGTGTACTTGACTACCTGGACTATGATGCAGATCATACTAGTGGGGACATGGTAGTCCATAAGTACATCCTTCAATGTCCCTAGTCGTGGGTGTATCGAGACGGGGCATCGATATACCAGTGTAGACTAGCGTATACGCTTCTCGACCCATGAGATGGGCGATGGATGATCCCATATCCATTGGTGTTTGACATCAGAGATGGTGTACGGGTGCTCAGTGGAGACTGTGTACACTGGACGGACTCGCCGAGAACTCCCGGATGGTATTATACCTCACGTCAGATGGCAGTTCTCAGGTGACACTTGTACAGGTTAGTCTGTATATCCGAGATCGTCATAGAGTCTTGTGTGATTCCCACTGTGCTTTGATCTCCACCTTACCACGTCTATGAGGGCGTGCAAAACGGTGGTCTTTGGGTACAGTCCCGAGTCACATGGAGGAAATGAGCGATAGGAGGGGTTTCGTCTCTCCCGGTATTGGGGGTTGATGTTGCGCTGTGCTCGATTGGCCGTAACAGGGAAGTCCCTGGCCCGGGCTGATCAGAGATTTGCTGGTAAGTGTTACCAGTAGATTCTCGATCCGTTATGAGCCTCACATCGGCACGACTTATCGGTTATTGGGGTCTGACGTTTACCACCCCTAGACTTGATATGCGACGTATCAGACGAATAGACCGGAATGTACGGTAAGTGTTACTGGTTGGATTCACAGGAGTGTGAGCGGGCTAGCTCGTCGATCTTCTGATCGCTCAATACCCGGATGGCCGTTACGTTTAGCAGACCGCTTGCGGCTTGTGGGTGCTTGATAGGATCATCATCTGCAACCGGCGTATTGACGAGTCTTTAGAGTCCTACACAGAGGTTTCCTGGCTCAAGCGAAATGAAATAGGAGCGCATATGAGATATGTGCGGGACCGAGAATAATGCGTGTATGTGATACCGTATTTCATTCTCGCGATGAATGTATCGATTGTTTATATTCGATATAACCTAGATATCGAATCATGGATTGATTCGATGAGACGATACATAGGATACTAGTCGGTTATATGCGATATGACCGGATCGTTAAATCAAATGTTGATTTAATGATTTAATGTATAATTATATATTTGATATATTACTTTGCATTAACTAGTATTGGTTCACTTTAAATGGATTTTCTCACTTGATGTGCAAGAAGTATATGTGATATACTTTTGTGCACATATTTGTATCATGTTTGATGATACTTGATCATGTGGTTAAGTGTAAAGGATTAAACCATGGTTAAGAGATGATTAGGGTTTTGCTTTTTCCTTTATTTATTTGTTTATTTATTTGGAAATGATTTAGATAAGAATGGTGGCTTCTTTTGTTTCTAGTTGAAGCTTCATGAAGCTTTGACTTATGCAACCATTCTTGTCTTCATGCTTAACCCTAACTCATCCAAGTCACCATGGTATATTCTCTACACTTAACCTTAGTTAGGATATGATAAGTATGGTTTTCTTTTTCATTTTAAAATGACATATCATATTCTTTCTCCTTCTTGATCATCTTCTTCTTCAAGATAAGCTTAAGCCTATCAATGGCAACTTAAGCAAAAGTGAGTGAAATCCAATTCTAAAGTGAACCCGCCTCCTATTTATTCATCCTCTACCTCTTGCCAAGTTGTTTTGGATGTTTTCTTCACAAGTTTCACAACTTGGTGAAGTTGGAGCTTGAACTTGTGCAACCTCGACATAGATCATCTTCGGCACGAAGCCGACGACCTATTCCGCCCATTTCTCCGATGAAGCCGACGATTGAGTTCGGGATTCGAGATGGACAGCGAGAGGACACCTACGTGGAGCTAAGGAAGTGGAGAACCGAATCTACAAAGGTTGTAGTATCTCTCGTTTTGTTAAAGTGTTAACTAGTTTCGTATTTCGCCTAAACATCTAGTCTATGATCCGTATTAGGGTTTCTCGGCACCCATAAAATTTGAAATTGGCATGGTTGATGTCTTGTGAGACCTCTATAGTGTGCCTAGGAACCCTTCACTGGTATCAGAGCCTAGCTAGAGCCTTAGGCGAAGTCTATACGACGTTTGAAACCCGAACGAACCCGAAACCCTAAAACCCAAGTGCTCTCTGGACTTTTTCTAAAATCTGGGATTTTTCCATATTAAAAATGCTTAAAATATTCAGCAGAGAATTTTAATAATTACGGTGCATTTTTTGTTCAATGAACAGCGTAATGAGCGGCGGAACAACGGCCTAAGCCAGCTTAGGCGGCGGTTCCGCGGCGGCTTGATGACGTAATCCCTATCTAGTTGCACAGTAATTCTTATTTAACAGTGCTGAGTTCTCTGGGTATTTTTAATATTTATTCAAGAGTTGAATTTTCTGGGGTGTTTTAGAGCTTCGATGTTTCGACCGGATTATCAAATTTCGTCGTTGTGTTTTTCCGGATAATTTTTTAATTTGTTAAATAGTTCGACCGGATATAAATACCTAACTTTTGCCCTGTCGGGAAATTTCCAAGTGTTGGATTTTTCCGTAGTTTAACGACGTTCTAAGTAGTGCAAGTAACGCGATGAAACCCTCTAGAAGACAACAAACCTTAACTCGATTATGTGACCGTCTTGAACTGCCCTTTGAACCTTCGGGTTTGGGGCAGTACGGCGTGCCATATGTGAGGCGTTGGCTTGACCCTTCTGCGGCTGGACCGTTGGTACTGAGGCACGAACTGAATGTTGTTATACTTATTTCATGTGTTGAGCTGTATCGGGAAAACTTGGGTATTCGACTGTTCGATCGGAAAGTTTAACATTTTCTGTTTATCTGGAATGTGATACAATAATTGGAATTCACAAATAGTTATGAGATAACTGAATGAATGTTATAAATCTAGCGGTTTAGTTTCACTTGATATTGAAAAGAGTTTTCGATAATGAGACTAAAATGCGGGGTTTATAACTGTTAGGCATGTGATGTCTAAGTATTTCATCTGATTTGGCATGTGATGTCTAAAGAGTTTGCGGATTCCAACTGTTGTAGTTTTACACTTTCTTTTCTGTGACCGTAAGTGTAGTATGTTCATATCGCCGGTTTCGTTGCTATACGTCAACGACAATTGGGTTATGCATACTTACTTACGTTGATGACATGTGATGTTATGTGTTGCTGGATATGTTATATTGGATCGTCGTGTTTGAATAGCCGGGGGTTTTTATGTGAGATAAGTGTTTTTCATTTTCATTCATGTAAAAACTTGTATGTAATATTCTTTTATATGGGGCACTTCCAGGTAGCGGAAGTTGTCACCTTTTGTATATTATTTACTTTTCCGCATTAGGATAGACCCAAGGAGGGGAGCACAAGTAACCGGGTTCTGGGGTCCAGTGGGAGACCAACTCGAGGAGTCTTGTCCGGGTCTCCTAAACCTAGAATTGGTAGGGTTGCTTGCCGCTCTCGTAGGGGTCTAGGGGTGTGGGATTGGCTATTCATCACCACCGTGGAATCCGTGATTTATACTGGCTCGTATTGAAAACACGGACGTCCTAGTATATCCAATATTTCATATGTTTCTTCTGCTGCGATATCTGTGATGTGATCATGTGATGTTCTGTGATGGATACAGTATATAGTATATATGATATATTATATAGACGTTACTTATGTTTTACACCCGTACTAGCCCTGCCCCGCTCTGCCGTTAGTTACCTAACCTAACGGTACACGAGGGGACATCGAGGCGAATGCGGATGGCATAAGTGTACGTCGTATTTATCTGTGATGTTTAGGTACTTAAATGATGGGACTTCATTAATGTGATTAATGAAAGAAAAGAAACCTAAGATGTTGTAGAATCAAATTTTAAATAAAAAATGGGGTAGCTACAGTTCTTGCTTTGCACAGCGATATATATGATATATCCCGCACCTCATTCGACGAGGAAAGGGCCGACGATCCCTTCACCGGGAGTGACCCCTTTAGCAAATCTAGAAAAGCCTCAAAATCACTCTATTTCAAAACTTCATTTGATTCTACAACGATATCAAGTTCATTACGCAATAGGTTTTCAGAAAAACCTGTCGTAGCCCTCCGTCATTTCAGATAAGTACTAGTTAGTATTCGTGCTACGTTTGTTGACTATGTTAAGGCGTAGTGTGCGGTAGCTGACCAGCATTTTTCTGCTTATGCATATGATGCAGATTGGATTAGGGTAGTCGTACGACTTTGTTGACTATGTTAAGGGTCGTGCGGGTAGGTTTAATTCAATCAGGAAATGACAGGTTGAACTTGACTAGCACTTGTGATTTGTTGACTATGTTAAGGTCATATAGCTGCTAGGGGCAAAATATTATCGGGAATTTCAAGTGTTGAAATTTGCAATGAGATTGCATACCTTCTATGAGATAGTTGGATCCCGATACCCACTGCGAGTAAGAGTTACTCCTGGGAGAGTTTTACACATTGCAATTAGCTGATCAAGTAGGTCTCTAGAAAGGTGTCAACGGGGTTACGCCTCTGGGAAAACGAGGTTTACATTAATTAGGTTCGTGTGAAAGCACGGGGGACCTCCCTCAAAGTACCGACACTGGCCTGGCTGAAAGATTGGCGAACTTGTAGTGTGTAATTAATCCCGGATAGTCTTTCCTTTTAGGGTTTGAAGGAAGATTTGATAAAAAGCAGTGGGAGCCATCCTGATTAGATAAGATAATAACCAATATGATCTTGCACGAGCATACGCTAAAGTGTTTTCTTCTCTCTCTCTCCAGGTAGCGACCATTTCATGCCCTAATGAAGACAATAATATGGATGTATTGACCGAACCCGAATGTTATACTGTGCTGGGGAACATTGGTTCCGTTCTTTCTTATAAGAGTTATAGGAATGAACAGGATATAGGGGAATACCAGGATTCCCATGCCACCCTAATGAAGAAAGTACATGTTGATGCATTTTCTTCGGGTGTGTTCGTTACATAGAACTGTTTCTCCATTTGCTCTACGTCCTGGGTATTAGATACCGGGTCAGGATCCCATATATGTAATCAGTTACATGGGCTAAGGAAAGGTAAAGAACTTGGAGAAGGTGATAAAGACATTAGAGTTGGAAATGGTGCAATTGTTGCAGCTAAGACTGTCGGGGAATATCACCTTATATTACTAACTGGTAATACATTGGTTCTGAACGAATGCTATTACATGCCGAACCTGATATGCAATATTATATCGGTTTCTTTATTAAGTAAAGAGGGATATAATTTTGTATTACAGGATAATGTTATGAACATTTTCCGTAACCAAAAGTTGGTTGGATCAGGCACGTTGTGCAATGGCATTTATGTTCTAAATCAATCAACTGTTCTGAGCATAACAAACACACACAAGAGGAAGAGTTCAGAACTGAATGAATCCTTCTTGTGGCTTTGTAGACTGGGTCACATCAATGCGACACGACTGCCTAAGTTGCATAAGGATGGATATTTGAAACCTTTCGAATATTCATCTTATGACACTTGCCAATCATGTCTCAAAGGCAAGATGACCAAAACTCCGTTTACGGGACACGGAGAAAGAGTTACCGAACTCTTGGGACTTATACATAGTGATGCATGCGGTCCCATGTCTACACATGCCAGGGATGGTTCTTCATTCTTCATTACATTCACTGATGATCTCTCTAGGTTCGGGTATGTGTTCCTGATGAAACACAAATCAGAAGCTTTTGAGAAATTTAGGAATATAAACATGAAGTTGAGAACTAAACCGGAAAAGTATTAAAATCCTACGATCTGATCGAGGAGGTGAATACTTGAGCAATGAATTCCTGGACTTCCTAAAAGAGAATGGGATTCTCTCTCAGCTGACTCCTCCATATACACCACAGCACAACGGTGTATCAGAACAGAGGAACCGCACCCTATTAGATATGGTGCGCTCTATGATGAGCACAGCTGAGTTACCTATTTCCTTCTGGGGATATGCGCTGGAAACAGCAACATACCTATTGAATCAAGTTCCATCTAAATCTGTACCTACCACACCATATGAGATATGGAGTGGGAAGAGACCATATTTTAAACGAGTTAAGATATGGGGTTGTCCGGCCTATGTCAAAAGGCAAAATACAGACAAACTCGAGGCACGGTCAGTTCTTTGCAAGTTTGTGGGATATCCTAAGAATTTCCAAGGATATTTTTTCTACCATGCTGAAGAACAAAAAGTGTTTGTTTCTCAATATGCCACCTTTTTAGAAAAGGAATTCCTTGAAAAAGAAATTAGTGGCAAAGTGGTAGAGCTGGAAGAAATTCCAGATACACAAACTCAAACTGAAGATTTAGTGGAACCAGAGGATTCAGTAGCTCCCGACGAACCTCAGCCTCTCCGCCGATCTAGTAGGGTTCCTCGCCAACCTGAGAGATACTACGGTTTTCTCATGGATGGTGGGAGCGAGGATTGCATCACGGAGGATGATGACCCAACTAGTTTCGAGCAGGCCATCACGAGTAGGGACTCAGTGAAATGGCTGGATGCTATGCGGTCCGAGATGGAATCCATGTACACCAACAAAGTATGGACTTTGGACGTTGCTCCTGAAGGGGTAAAACCCATTGGGAGCAAGTGGATATTCAAGAAGAAACTTGGTGTAGATGGGAAAGTGGAGACTTTCAAAGCTAGACTTGTAGCAAAGGGTTTTCGTCAAAGACCAGGTGTGGACTATGACGAGACCTTTTCTCCGGTGGCTATGCTTAAATCCATCCGGATCATGCTTGCCATCGCTACATATCATGATTACGAAATCTGGCAAATGGATGTTAAGACCACCTTTCTTAATGGTGATTTAGAAGAGTGCGTGTACATGACTCAGCCAGAGGGCTTCATAGACAGTGGGAGCAGCGGGAAGGTGTGCAAGCTGCTTAAATCCATTTATGGATTAAAGCAAGCACCGCGGAGTTGGAACATCTGCTTTGACGTCGTTATCAAATAGTTAAATTTCGTCAAAAATCCAGATGAACCTTGTATCTACAAGAAGGTGGCAGAGAGTAAGGTTGTCTTCCTCGTATTATACGTGGACGACATACTCTTGATAGGAAATGATATTCCTATGCTGCAATCGGTCAAGCTCTTCTTATCACAAAGATTCTCAATGAAAGATCTTGGTGATGCCTCCTGCATATTGGGGATTAGGATCTATAGAGATAGATCCAAACGGATATTGGGATTGTCCCAATCCAGGTACATTGACACCATACTAAAGAGGTTTAGTATGGAAGAGTCCAAGCGTAGGAACTTGCCCACGATCTCTGGAGTCACTCTCTCCAAAGAGATATCTCCCAAGACTGATTTGGAGAGAGCTCGCATGCAAGGGATACCCTATGCTTCGGCAGTAGGCTCTATCATGTATGCGATGCTATGTACCCGACCCGATGTAGCATACTCACTAAGTGTAGTGAGCAGGTATCAAGCTGATCCTGGAGAGAGTCACCGGACGGCTGTGAAGAGCATTCTCAAGTACTTACGAAGGACTAAAGAGATGCTCTTGGTATATGGTAACGGAGAACTCCAAGTGGAGTCCTTTATCGATTCGAGCTTCCAGAGTGATAAGGACGACTTTAAGTCGCAGTCGGGATTTGTCTTTACCCTTTACGGAGGGGCGGTTAGCTGGAAGAGTTCCAAGCAGGAAACCGTGGCAGACTCGACGATGGAGGCTGAATACATCGCTGCCAACGATGCGGCCAAAGAGGCTGTCTGGATCAAGAAGTTCATTACTGAACTTGGAGTGGTTCCATCCATTGAGCATCCAATACCTTTGTATTGCGATAACAATGGAGCGGTGGCTTTGGCCAAGGAACCCAGGTCCCATCAGCGATCCAGACATATTCTGAGGCGGTATCACCAGATCCGGGAGACAGTTGATCGCCGGGAGATCGAGGTCAGGAGAGTTGACACGAAGAACAACACGGCGGATCCACTCACGAAGGCCATTCCCCAGATACAGTTTGAGAGACTCTTCGGAATGCTCGGTATGCGATACTACAACAGCTGGCCCTAGTGCAAGTAGGAGATTGTTAGTTGTATGTATGCCCTAGAGGCCAGTATTGTATATTATATTGGATGCTTGAACATATATAGAGATGACTTTCTTGCTCGATATGATAGTATGCTATCTGGTTACTCTTTATCTTAACATGTATACTTGTCTCTTTAAACTTTCTTATGGTTACATGTTGGTAAAGCCCTTAGGATGTGTACTTGACTACCTGGACTATGATGCAGATCATACAAGTGGGGACATGGTAGTCCATAAGTACATCCATCAAGGTCCCTAGTCGTGGGTGTATCGAGACGGGGCATCGATATACCAGTGTAGACTAGCGTATACGCTTCTCGACCCAAGAGATGGGCGATGGATGATCCCATATCCATTGGTGTTTGACATCAGAGATGGTGTACGGGGTGCTCAGTGGAGATTGGGTACACTGGACGGACTCGTCGAGAACTCCCAGATGGTACTATACCTCACGTCAGATGGCAGTTCTCAGGTGACACTTGTACAGGTTAGTCTGTAGACCCGAGATCGTCATAGAGTCTTGTGTGATTCCCACTGTGCTTTGATCTCCACCTTACCACGTCCATGAGGGCGTGCAAAATGCTGGTCTTTGGGTACAGTCCCGAGTCACATGGAGGCAATGAGCGATAGGAGGGGTTTCGTCTCTCCCGGTATTGGGGGTTGATGTTGCGCTGTGCTCGATTTGCCATAACAGGGAAGTCCGTGGCCAGGGCTGATCAGAGATTTGCTGGTAAGTGTTACCAGTAGTTTCTCGACCCGTTATGAGCCTCACATCGGCACGACGTATCGGTTATTGGGGTCTGACGTTTACCACCCCTAGACTTGATATGCGACGTATCAGACGAACAGACCGGACTGTACGGTAAGTGTTACTGGTTGGATTCACAGGAGTGTGAGTGAGCTAGCTCATCGATCTTCTGATCGCTCAATACCCGGATGGCCGTTACGTTTAGCAGACCGCTTGCGGCTTGTGGGTGCTTGATATGATCATCATCTGCTACCGGCGTATTGACGAGTCTTTAGAGTCCTACACAGAGGTTTCCTGGCTCAAGCGAAATGAAATAGGAGCGCATATGAGATATGTGCGGGACCGAGAATAATGCGTGTATGTGATACCGTATTTCATTCCTTCGATGAATGTATCGATTGGTTATATTCGATATAACCTAGATATCGAATCAAGGATTGATTCGATGAGCCGATACATAGGATACTAGTCGGTTATATGCGATATGACCGGATCGTTAAATCAAATGTTGATTTAATGATTTAATGTATAATTATATATTTGATATATTACTTTGCATTAACTAGTATTGGTTCACTTTAAATGGATTTTCTCACTTGATGTCCAAGAAGTATATGTGATATACTTTTGTGCACATATTTGTATCATGTTTGATGATACTTGATAATGTGGTTAAGTGTAAAGGATTAAACCATGGTTAAGAGCTGATTAGGGTTTTGCTTTTTCCTTTATTTATTTGTTTATTTATTTAGAAATGATTTAGATAAGAATGGTGGCTTCTTTTGTTTCTAGTTGAAGCTTCATGAAGCTTTGACTTATGCAACCATTCTTGTCTTCATGCTTAACCCTAACTCATCCAAGTAACTATGGTATATTCTCTACACTTAACCTTAGTTAGGATATGATAAGTATGATTTTCTTTTTCATTTTAAAATGACATATCATATTCTTTCTCTTTCTTGATCATCTTCTTCTTCAAGAAAAGCTTAAGCCCATCAATGGCAACTTAAGCAAAAGTGAGTGAAATCGAATTCTAAAGTGAACCCACCTCCTATTTCTTCACCCTCTACCTCTTGCCAAGTTGTTTTGGGTGTTTTCTTCACAAGTTTCACAACTTGGTGAAGTTGGAGCTTGAACTTGTGCAACCTCGACGTAGATCATCTTCGGCACGAAGCCGACGACCTATTCCGCCCATTTCTCCGATGAAGCCGACGATTGAGTTCGGGATTCGAGATGGACAGCGAGAGGACACCTATGTGGAGCTAAGGAAGTGGAGAACCGGATCTACAAAGGTTTTAGTATCTCTCCTTTAGTTAAAGTATTAACTATTTTCGTATTTCGCCTAAACATCTAGTCTAAGATCCGTATTAGGGTTTCTCGGCACCCATAAAATTTGAAATTGGCAAAGTTGATGCCTTGTGAGACCTCTATAGTGTGCCTAGGAACCCTTCAATCCTCGCACTCAAGGTCATTGTTTTGCCGCTCAGACGTAGATTTTGCGGTGAATCAAACCTTTGTGGTTTGTTGGTCACCGTAGGCCCGACCTATCCCGCCTTGGTCGAGCGGGAACATTATCGCTGGGTGGTAGGTCGATATCTGGGTGCGGAGGGAGTTCAGTGTCGGGCAACCAAGGAGGACGTTATAGGCCGATGGAATTCTCGCGACGATAAACTCCACAGGCACGGTGCGCGTACGGCCCGCCTCCCCGATGTTAAATTAGAGGGTGATTACCCCTTCCGTCAGGATGGAGTGGTTAGTGAACCCCAACAGGATGTAGGCAGTCGGCCTTAGGTCCGACGGGGTGAGTCCCATACGCAGAAAGCAGTCATAAAAGAGAATGTTCGCCGAGCTTCCCGAGTCGACCAATATCCTCTGCACTTCATAGCGGCGGACTCGGGCTATGATCACCAGAGGGTCGTTGTGAGGGAGGTATATCCCGTGGAGGTCCTCGTCGGTAAAGATGATCGGCTTGGCCGCTTTAGCTTTCTTCCCTGGGTGGCTGCCAGTACCATCGACCGATAAAGGGTGCCGCGTCTCGTCGGTGCCCATCATATCCCCCGCTGACACGACCTTGATTTGGCGATTGTCAACTCGCCGGGAGGGGGATGGTGCTCTTGTTCACGGCTTGCCGCTTGTCTCGCAAGTACCATGCTAGGTGCCCCAAGAAAATCAACTCCTCGACGTAGTCTCGGAGCTGCTTGCTGTTCTCGGTAGGGTGGCCCTGCGACCTGTGGAAAGCGCATTAGGGGCCTCGGGTGCGCTTTGCCGTCCTATTCGAGACTGGGGGAGTTTGAAAAACCTCTCACCCTTCGCCTCCTCCAATAGTTCCGTCTGGGAGACGTTGAGCGGGGTGTATTCCTGAAACTTAGTGGAGTAGGGCTTTGGCCACTCAATCTTATTTTTCTCCTCCCTGGCCCTTTTCTTCTGATCGGCTTGCTCTGTCCGGGGCAGGTTGGCGTTCACCTCGGACTCAAGCTGGATCTCACATTCGGTCCAGGCCTTGACTTCGGCAATGGTATTAGGTTGCGCTATTGCAAAGGAGTGTAGCCACTCCTTGTGCCTATGACCCGACCTAAGGGACGTAATGACTGTCTCATCCCGGAACTCTGGGATCTCAAGGAGGGCGTCGTAGAAGCGGGTGACGTATCCTTTGAAGGATTCTTTGTCCCTGCTCTTTATAGTGAAGAGATGATCAACGGTCCGCTTCTGCCGTCTTTTCCCAACGAAATGACCGAAGAATTGGTTGGCCAACTCATCGAAGGTAGAGATTGAGCGTGGCGCGAGTCCTCGGAACCAGTCTCGTCCAGAAGGGATGAGAGTGGCGGGGAAAGCATGGCAATGCGCGGCATCGGAATTGTCCTAAAAACTCATCCCGGCTGTGAACGCGTCCAAAAAGTCTTTCGGGTTGGACTTCCCGTCGAAGAGGGAGACCTTCAGGGGCTTGTTCCGAGAGGAGTCGTAGATGGAGAGTAGCACTTTGGTGAAGGGCTTTGTGAGCGAGTCGGTGGCATATTTAGCCCCGTCGCTTGGATGACGATTTTCCCGATATATGCCTTCGATCTTCTTTTCAAGGGCGTTGAGTCGGTCATGGTATCACGACGATTCGGCATACTCTGATTTATGGCTTTTGTTGCTGGCGACATGCGCCTGACCGCGGCCCCGGTTCCGTTTGATGAGGTTCCATAGGTCCCCTGGCGAGGTCGTTTTCGAGCTACCGTAGTGAGTCCAGTACACGCGACCCTATCGAAGGAGGGGGTGCCGGTTATGCTTCGAAGAAAGCGAGTTGACCGATACCTCTTCGGGAGAGACATGAGCATGATGAGCCTCAGGGCGGGGTGCTCTGGCAAGAGACCTCGGTGTGGATCTGTGAGGCGCCCACCGGGTCATCGAGTTGCTCACCTCGGGGGATCTATGGCCGCCCGAGATAGCGAGGTGGTGCCCAGAAGTGCCGGTGTGGGTACTGTCTTCTCTCCCCATGTGTCGCTCCCGTGGTGGGGGAAAAGTGAATCAGGGAGCTTGTCCCGCCGTTTGGACGCGGACAAGAGCGTCCACGACGGATGCAAGCCGATCTATCCGAGCCGATAAGGTGTGAATAGCATTCAGAGGAGGATGGGATCCACCCGCGTCTCCATTCTGGAGAGGACGGCGGATAGAGATTGGGTCTTCGCGGTGATCACTCTCCTTATGTTTGAGATCGGAAGGTGAACATTCTTTTAGTGGAACTAGATGAACTTCCCACAGATGGCACTAACTATTGGAGATCTGGATCTCCTTCAGATGTTACCTTTCGTTGATTCGCAGCGAGTGGTGACGAGTGGCTGAGATTAGATATGAGGGTTTCCCTTTGGTGCATGTGGGTCTCAATGGGCTTGAAGTGGATGAAGCCGAGCAACCTGCAAGGAAATCCCAGGGTGGTTATGCCACCGAGGACCCTCCGGCGATCAAGTTAGACGGGCTAAATGGGCAGAGTAGCAACCTATTGGGGTGAAAATGCCTTACCCATGTCGTCTGAGAGAGGGGTTTATATAGTGGCAGCCGTGGGCTGGCGGGTGCGAGATTCACACCGGCCGTTATGCCCCTGGCGTTACACCTGCGCGAAAGTCGGGATTTCCCATTAATGATGAGATGCGCTCGTTAATGGATGAATAAGATGGCATAGAACGTGGGATCGTGGGCAGCGGATATCTCGCGTCAGGCGAGATTTGCGGAGCCATGGTGGAGACGCCTGTGATCGGTGCTATGGGTCGGTCGATGAGACCGAGGAAGCTAAGCTCGACGGGAGGCTCGGAGGCGAGCGGGAGGCCGAGTGCGATTGGTTTATATGATAGCTCCCGGGCGAGCTAGGAGGGCTGAGGGAACTCAGCGTGCAGGAGGGCTCGGAGGCGAGCCGATGGTTGTTTGTGAGGCGGGCATAGGAGTCGTCGGGAAGGCCATCGAAGGTCAGGAACATCCTTGGAATGAAGGCATGGGGCATTTTTCTAATGTACCGTTCCTGCTCCTTTCCCGCAAGCCCTGGGACACGTCATCTACCACGTGTCAACATCTGGGGAGTGCTTAGTACCGAGCATCATCATTCTCCAACAACAAGATTTGGCATTTAGCACTGAGTAACCTTCTTAGAGACATGCTCATTATGTCTCTCTTCAATGACGACCTTATGTCTCTCCTTACAGAGAAGTATCTGAGGTCTCTCCAGCAACAAGCTCTACAACAATCCGCAATAAACAATGTATCCATTCTTTTCAAACTCTCGGCCCTTGATAGGTTATTTTAAAGTTCTAATTTATTACCGCAAGTGCATGATCGCGTTATAGAACGTGTTTAAAAGAAAGTCAAATCCATAAAGAAGATGGTAATTTAATTAAATTTAGACGAATTAAAAATAAGATTTTTTATGTAGGAAAATTAATAATACTACGTAAGCATAGAAAAATTAATAAGAATAATTATACCGAGGGTTTGAATCATCCAGTTTGGTATCGTGTGAAATATATTTCATAATTACTTTTCTGTTTAATTTTCTCAATTAATTATAACAAATTAGATATGAAATAATAGATGATGTGATTCCCTAAATAGTACATCAATCTATTAAAAAGTATAAACTATAAGGCGTTCTATATTATCCATCAATTTCCATAACTCATGACTATTAAAAGGCGTAACTACATAATTATATTATACAAACCTAGCTAAACATGTTTCCCTAAGTATAGGCTATATGTGTTCCACCATATCCTCTCAAAGTTTTATTACAAAACTTAGAACCATAGCATAAAAATCTAATTTTTATTTACCCCGATTTAATATAACCTAGATCCATACCCTTGCATACCTTTGCATACCCTAAGCATTAAAAATGCATCATAACCCATCAAACAAATTAAACAAATGTATCGATTTCATATGTAAACCATGATTAACAATTTAAGCACATAGAAAAGATCAATGAAATATATTACACATCGTACTAACATAAATTCATCACCCTACACATAAAAGTTTAACTACACATAATAGAAAAGAAAACAAAAGCAACATAATAAGTAAGTGCAAAATAAAATTATTCTTACCAAAATATTTGATCACCTCTTACAAATCACCAAAGAAAACCGTAAATAGAAAAAAGAAGGCTAAGAGGAGATAAAACTCTAAAATAATTATATATATATATATATTTGTGTGTGGTTTTTCTCGGATTAGAAAACTTAACCCTAAGTAAAATAAGCATATAAATCTACATACCAAAACCCAACCCATCCGGCTTTAACTTAGGCGCGTTTTTGCGAAACTTGGGCATGGTTTTGCGCCCATATATTTTGTCCAATCGAGTCTGGCATCGTGCCATGTCTTGGTTAGGGTTAGGTCTTCTATTTAAGCTTATGTTTGAGGTCCATCTCATGCCCGTGTGCATCCAATAATCGATTTAACTCACTTTGTATTCTGAAAAGCACGCGGTTACTTCTTTTTCCGTCTTTTTGCAATGAAGACCCTTTTTCCTGCATTTATTCATAAAACATAT
Organism: Agapanthus africanus; assembly: GCA_030015575.1. Taxonomy (NCBI): domain Eukaryota; kingdom Viridiplantae; phylum Streptophyta; class Magnoliopsida; order Asparagales; family Amaryllidaceae; genus Agapanthus; species Agapanthus africanus. The sequence continues at coordinate 534,192,156 of CM057339.1, forward strand.
CTCGAGCAACATTAAATAGATAAAAATAAGATAAATACGGATATAAAATGTGCAATAAATTACACCTAAAAAATACCCCCACGCTTACCTTTTTCTAGTTCTTAGGTAAAACTGAAACCTAAAAATTAAAAACTAAATAAAATGAAAAATCCAATGAAAATAAAAGGTTCTTGCTTCTTTTCGTAGGCGTTACGAATGCACTTAGTACGTGCAACAATCCGTTAAATCCCTAGGTTACCCTTGTGGACGAATGTTATCTCGTGAGGGTTTTCAACGGATACTACCCACAAAATCCCTAAAAAAATAAAAGGATAAAGAAAAGTAAAGGATAAGAAAAAGAAAAAGTAAAAATAAAGAAAAGTGAAAAAATGAAAAATTAGAATCTCTCTAGTTCCTAAGTTTCTCTAGAATTATCATCCTCAAATTATCGTTTAGAATCCAAAAATTCTATCCTCACTCAATAGATCTTGATTTTATTCTTCACGTCTCTCTTTTGGCTAATTATAGATTCTATACCCTTACGTGTTTGTGTAATGCATCCTTTGGTCTTGAGATTTCAATTCAAACTATAGTATCCTCATTTCAAGTTTCCATATCTTTTTTAAATTTATATCTACCCACAACACTTTTCAGTGCGACTACCATGTGCTTTGTGAGGCTCAAGTAACTGACGACTTAGTGTATGGGTTTTATTATATCTTGTTCTGTTAAACTACTTAGAACACATGTTGCGAGCTTCAACAGAGGCTCGAAAACCAGATGGTTTTCGGGTACTAAGTAAGAAAACACCCTAAAGATTGAAGACTTACGTATCATGTGCAACCACAAAACTAAACTTATTATATTATATATACTTTTTTATACTTTTGTTATCACCCTTCAGCAATCTTCGGTGCTTTACCAACATCAAGACCACCTACTATGCTCATGTTTTGAAATTTTATTTGTTTTTCTACAATGATATTTCAGCAAAAATATTTCTAATTATTCTCTACATCTCAAGATTAAAGATACGTGCTCATGTGAATAGTAGGGTCTTTATAATCATTATATTTAAATTCAAGTTGAGATTTTTCAGATTTTAGTTCTATTTTAAGATTCAATATTTTTCCTTCATCTCACTTAACTGCCATATTTCAAATTCAAGATACTTATTCACTAACTTGATTCAAAAACTATTTTTTTTATATATAAACGAAAAGAAAAACTTAAAAAATGAACCCAAAAAAGAAAGAAAAATGAAAAACTAAGAAATATGAAAAAATGAAAACTATGAAACCCCTCCCCCCCCCATTTATTTTTGACATTGTCCTTAATATCGACTCATCACTCGTCCCCCTAGTCCTCTCACAATTCAGAAAAGAAGAGTCATTACAATGTTCATTGCTAACCACAACAAGATAATATAGTGAAACTAATTCAGTTAGAGATAAACCCATCAAGATTGATAAATATAATTAAGCAAGAACAAATTTACAGAGCCCAAAAATTTGGGAGATTCTGCCCTCATCAGGTCGCTAACTGACCGTGGCTTACACTTGATATGCAGTCTGATAATGGAATTGTATTCACTGCTTTGTACCTAATGCCCTGCAACTTATTTCTTGTTTTTATATTAGATTTTGGAGTCAAATAAAAGTGTTTAAATAAGTGGGGATAGATAAGATTATTGATTTTTTATTTTAAAAAGAATTTATATTTTTTTATAACTATAACCCTAAAAAAGAATAAAAAGAAAAATAAAAAGAAAATTAAATTTATTTTACATGACGCTTTTTCATATCCAAACGTTAATATTAACCACTAACTTTTTTTGTCTATGATCATTCGAGAGTAGTAAAACAAGTTGTAACAGTAAGCATTAATTAACAACCTAAACTTGACATATGCAGAACTAATGTGGTGTTTATGTGTGGGTGAACAAAATCGTGATACTAGATTCACTGAATAAATTAATGCAGTAATAAATAATCGAAATCTAAAAGAATTATGCAATTGCACTAACTTATTGATGTATTCGCTAAATGGATCGAAATTCTCAAGATGAACATGCGAGATACAGATCAAAGAACCAGTTATAGAAGTTGATGGTACAACTTATTATTGCTCTTTGATAGGATTGGTTTCAATGATGGCAAGAAGTATTAGAGGGCTAGGTTTATTTGTTAATGGCTCAAGAGGATGTTCCCAATTGTAGGGTTCTTAGGCACTCTCAAGAGGTCTCACAAGGCATCAACCATGCCAATTTCTAAAAATACGGTGCCGAGAAACCCTAGACTAGATCGTTGGCTAGATGTTTAGGCGATAAAATGAAACTAGTTTACAGCTAAACTAAAAGAACGGATATACAACCTTTGTAGATCCGGTCCTCCACCTCCATAGCTCCGCAATGAAGTCACCTCGCTATTCAAGTCGAACCCCGGGCTCTAGCATCGGCTTCATCGGAGAATGGACGGGCTAGGTCGTCGACGTCGATGCAGAAGATGATCTACGTCGAGGCATCACTAGATCAAGCTCCAACTTCACCAGGTCAAGAAACTTGTGAAGAAAACACACTCTACTACTTGGCAAGAGGTAGAGGATGAACAAATAGGAAGTGGGTAGACTTTAGAATTGGATTTCTCACTCATTTTCATCAATCACCATTGATGAAGTGAAGGTTTCTTCATTGAAGAAGATGAAGAAGAAGATGATGATGATATGATAAGTATTATGTAAAAAGAAAATAATAAGAATACTTATCATCTCTCAACCATGGTCAAGTGTAGAGAACAAATCATGGTTAGTGGGAATGGTTAGGGTTAAGCATGAGACAAAATGGTCACAAAGTCAAAAGCTTCATGAAGCTTCAATATACAACAAAGTTAGCCACCATTTTCTCTTCATGCTTTATCATTTTCCAAAAATAATAAATAAATGAATAAAACAAAACCCTAACCATTATCATGTAACCATGGTTTGATCTTTACACAAAAACCCTAGCAAACATGTATCATCAAAAATGATACAATCAAGTGCACAAAAGTATATCACATATACAATGTGTACATCCGAGTGAGAAAATCGATTTAAAGTGAACCAATACTAGCTAATGCAAAGTAATATATCAAATATATAATTATACATTAAATCATTAAATCAACACTTGATTTAACGATCCGGTCATATCGCATATAACCGACTAGTATCCAATGTATCGGCTTACCGAATCAATCCTTGATTCGATAACTAGGTTATATCGCATACAACCATTCGATACATTTATCGCGAGAATGAAATATGGTATCACATACACGCAATATTCTCGGTCCCGCACATATCTCATATGCGCTCCTATTTCGTTTCGCTTGAGCCAGGAAACCTCTGTGTAGGACTCTAAAGACTCGTCAATACGCCGGCAGCAGGTGATGATCATATCAAACACCCACAAGCCGCAAGCGGTCTGCTAAACGAAACGGCCACCCGGGTATTGAGCGATCTGAAGATCGACGAGCAAGCCCGCTCACACTCCAGTGAATCCAACCAGTAACACTACCGTACAGTCCGGTCTGATCGTCTGATATGTCGCATATCTCGCCTAGGGGTGGTTAACGTCAGACCCCAATAGCTCGATAAGTCATGTCGATATGAGGCCTATAACAGCTCGAGAAACTACTGGTAACACTTACCAGTAAATCTCAGCAACCCTGGCCAGAGATTTCCGGTTATAGCCAATCGAACACAGCGCAACATCAACTCCCTATACCGGGAGAGACGAATCCCCTCCTATCGCTCATTGCCTCCATGTGATTCGGGATTGTACCCAAAAGCCACCGTTGTGCACGCCCTATTGGACGTGGTAAGGTGGAAATCAAAGCACAGTGGGAACCACACAAGACTCTATGACGATCTCGGGTCAACAGACTACTCTGTACCAGTGTCACCAGAGAACTGCCATCTGACGTAAGGTATAATACCATCTGGGAGTTCTCGGCGAGTCCGTCCAGTGTACCCAGTCTTTACTGAGCACCCGTATATCATCTCTGATGTCAAACACCGATGGATATGGGATCATCCATCGCCCATCTGTATGGGTCGAGAAGGTATACGCTAGTCTACTCTGGTATATCGATGCCCCGTCTCGATACACCCACAACTAGGGACTTTGAATGATGTACTTATGGACTACCATGTCCCCACTAGTATGATCCGTATCATAGTCCAGGTAGTCAAGTACACATCCTAAGGGCTTTACCAACATGTAATAGAGAGACAATCTGTGTACACGTTAAGGTAAAGAGCAACCAGATAGCATACTATCATGTCGAGCAAGAAAGACCTCCCTATATATGTCCCAGCATCACCTACAATATACATCCAATGTACAGTAATGGCCTCTAGGGCATACATATAACTAACAATCTCCCACTTCCACTAGGGCCATCCGTAGCAGTGGTTGTAGTATCTCATACTCAACCATCCCATAAAGTCTCTCTCTGGGAATAGGCCTTCGTGAGTGGATCCGCCGTGTTGTTCTCTGAGTCTACTCTCCTAACCTCGATCACCTGGAGATCAACCATCTCCACGATCAGGCGACACTGCCTTTGAATATGTCTGGGTCACTGATGGGACCAGGGTTCCTGGGCCAAAGCCACACTTCCATTATCACACAATGGTAGGAACCTAGTTCATCTCATGAACCAATATACACCCAAACAGCTTCTTTGGTAGCATATTTAGTAGCGATGTATCCTGCCTTTATCTTCTAGTATGTCACGGTATCTAGTTTGGAACTCTTCCAACATACCGTCCCTTTACTGAGGGTAAAGACAATGCCTGCGACTGACATTCAGTCGTCTTTATCACCCTGGAACACTTCCAGTGATTCTTCCCAGATCGATTGATACCATCTCACTACAACTAGTGAGAATCCTAACATCCAATTAAATCTATCTCATAGATCCAAAACCCAGGATTTGGTAGGTATCAATTTGATCCTATGTGGAGAATCATTGTGATAAGCGGAGATTGATCGAGCGTATCATAGGAAACTCCTTCCCTATCAAGAGTATGTCATCCACGTACTCTACGAGGATCACTACCATACTCCCTACTACCTTTTTGTTTATACAAGGTTCATCTACCATTTTGATGATGTCAAACTCTTTAACTAATCCATCAAAACAGATGTTCCAACTCCACGATGCCTGCTTTATCCTATAAAGCATCTCGCACACGTTTCCGCTGCTCCCACTGTCTACGAAGCCCTCTGGCTGTGTACTTATAGACGCACTCTTCTAAAACATCATTTAGAAAAGCATTCATGACACCCAACCACCAGATATCGTAGTCATGGTATGTAGCCGTGACAAGTAGGATCTGGATGGACTTAAGCATAGGTACTGGAAAAGGTTTCATCATTATCCACGCCTGGTCGATGACGAAAACCTTTAACATGTCTAGCTTTGAAAGTCTCAACTTTTCCATGTACACCAAGTAATCTTCTCAAGATATACTTGCTCCTGATGGGAATTTAACCCTTCAGATATAGCAACCAAAGTCCATACTTTGTTGGTGTATAAGGATTCCATCTCAGATCGCTAAGCATCCAGCCATTCTTACAGAGTCTCACTCCTGATGGCCTGCTCGAAGCTAGTTGGGTCATCATCTCATGATGTAATCATCGCTCCCACTGTCATAGAGAAACCGAAGTATCTCTCAGGTGGGTGAGGAACCCTACTAGATCGGCGGAGAGGCTGAGGTTCGTTGGTATCTACTGAATCCTTTGGTTATACTAAATCAACTGCTGTATTTTGTATAGCTGGAACCTTTCCAGTTCTACATGACTGACGTCGCCTCGAGCTTGTCCAGATTTTGCTTTTAGACATAGGCCGAACAACCCCAAATCTTAACCAACTTAAGATATGGGCTCTTCCCATTCCATATCACATATGAAGCGGTAGGCAACTGATTTGATTGGAACCCTATTCAATAGTTATGCATCTTCTCAAGTGCATAACACCCCAAAAGGAAACAGGTAACTCAGTAGTACTCATCATAGAGCACACCATATCAAATAGGGTGTATCTGCTCCGCCCCGACATACCATCGTGCAATGGTGTATACGGAGGAGTAATGCTGAGAGAGAATCTCATTCTCCTTTAGAATAGTCCAGAAATTCTATGCACAAGTATTCTCCTCCTTGATCTCATCAAAGGACAATACTTTTACCCGTATTTGGTTCTCTACTTCTCGCTTATATTCTGTGAATATCTCAAAAGGTTCGGACTCATGTTTCAACAGGAACATATGATTGAATCTTGAGAGATTATCAGAGAATATAATGAAGTATAAAGAATCAGTCCTGGCATGTGTAGACAGGAGACCTTGCATACATCATCATGTATCAGTCCCAAGAGTTTACTTAACTCTTTCTCTGTTTCTAAATAACGGAGCTATGGTCATCTTATCTTTGTGACATGACTGGCGAGTTTCACAAGATGTAAATTCAAACTGCTTTAAATATGCATCTAAATGTAACTTCAGCTAGTCGGGTCGCATTGATATGACCTAGTCTACAATGCCTCAAGAAGGATTCGTTCAAATCTGAACTCTTCCTCTTGTGTGTGTTCTATATACTAAGAACTGTGGTTTGATTTAGAACATCAATGATTTTAGATAACGTGCCTGAAGCGATCAACTTTTGATATAGGAAATGTTCAAAACATTATCCAACAATACAAAATTTTATCGTTTCTTTACTAATAAAGAGACTGATATGATTTTGCATATTAGGTTCGGTATCTAATAACATTCGTTCAGAATCAATGTATTACAATACAGGGTGACAGTGACCAACAGACTTGGCTGCAACACTTGCCCCGTTTTCTGCCTCATGAAACTTATCACCCGTTCTCAGTTTTTCTACCCTTTTGTAGCCCTATGTAACATCTTACATATCTGGGATCCTGATCCGGTATCAAATACCCAGGATGCAGAGGATACTGAGAAACGGTTCTTTGTAACGCATACACCCGAAGGAGATGCATCATCATGCACTTTCTTCGTTTGGGCGGCACAGGAAATCTGGTATTCCCCAATTTCCTTCTCTGTCTTATAACAATTATAAGTTGGAGCGGGACCAACGTTCCCCAGCTCAGTATAACAAGCGGGTTCGGTCAATAATCCGTATTATTATCTTGATTAAGGCGTGATATGGTCGCTACCAGGAGAGAGAAGAAAACACTCAGCGTGCGCTCTAGCAAGAATAGATTGGTTATTATTTTATCTAATCAGGATGGCTCCCACTGCTTTTTATCAAATCTTCCTTCAAATCCTAAAAGGAAAGACTAGCCGGGATTAATTACACACTACAAGTTCGCCAATCTTTCAACCAGGCCAGTGTCGGTACTTTGAGGGAGGTCCCCCGTGCTTTCGCACGAACCTAATTAATGTAAACCTCGTTTTCCCAGAGGCGTAACCCCGTTGACACCTTTCTAGACACCTACTTGATCAGCTAATTGTAATGTATAAAACTCTCCCAGGAGTAACAATTACTCGCAGCGGGTATCGGGATCCAACTATCTCATAGAAGGTATGCAATCTCATTGCAAATTTCAACACTTGAAATTCCCGATAATATTTTGCCCCTAGCGTCCTATGACCTTGACGGAGGCCAAACTACCCATAGTCCGCTAGTCAAGTTCAACCCGTCATTTCCTGATTGAATTAAACCCACCCGCACGACCCTTGACGGAGGTCAAACAACGCCGTACGAATACCCTAATCCAATCGCATCATATGCTAGCAGATAACCACTAGTTAGCTACCGTACACTACGCCTTGACGGAGGCCAAACTACCGCAGCACGAATACTAATTAGTACTTATCTGAAATGACGGAGGGCTACGACAGGTTTTTCTGAAAACCTATTGCGTAATGAACTTGATATCGTTGTAGGATCGAATGAATTTTGAAATGGAGTGTTTTTTAGGCTTTTCTAGTTTTGCTAAAGGAGTCACTCCCGGTGAAGGGATCGTCGGTCCTTTCCTAGTCGAATGAGGTGCGGGATATATCATATATATCACTGTGCAAAGCAAAACTCTTAAAACCAATCAAAAGACAAACCGAGTGTGTAGCATCTGCCAGTTATTGCTAAAGGAGTCACTCCCGGTGAAGGGATCTCGGTCCTTTCCTTATCGAATAAGGTGCAGGATATATCACATATACCGCTGTGCAAAGCAAGAACTGTAGCTACCTGTTTTATTTTGAAATTCGATTCTACAACATCTTAGGTTTCTTTTATTTCATTAATCTCATTAATGAAGTCCCATCATTTAAGTACCTAAACATCACAGATAAATACGACGTACACTTATGCCATCCGCATTCGCCTCGATGTCCCCTCGTGCACCGTTAAGTTAGGTAACTACCGGCAGAGCGGGGTAGGGCTAGCGCGGGTGTAAAACATAAGTAACGCCTATATAATATATCATATATACTATATACTGTATCTATCACAGAATATCACATGATCACATTACAGATATCGCCACAGAAGAAACATATGAAATATTGGATATACTAGGACGTCCGTGTTTTCAATACGAGCCAGTATAAACACGTATTCCACGGTCGTGATGAATAGCCAAACCCACACCCCTAGACCCCTACGAGAGCGGCAAGCAACCCTACCAATTCTAGAGTTAGGAGACCCGGCCTCAACTCCTCGAGTTGGTCTCCCACTGGACTCCAGAACCCGGTTACTTATACCCTCCTCCTTGGGTCTATCCTAGTGCGGAAAAGTAAATAATATACAAAATGTGACAACTTCCGCAACCTGGAAGTGACCCAATAAAAGAATATTACATACATGTTTTTACATGAATGAAAATGAAAAACACTCATCTCACATAAAAAACCCCCGGCTATTCAAACACGACGATCCAATATAACATATCCAGCAACCCATAACATCACATGTCATCCACGTAACTAAATATGCGCATCCCAATTGTCGTTGACATATAGCAACGAAACCGGCGATATCACATATTACACTTACGGCCACAGAAAAGAAAGTGTAAAACTACAACAGTTGGAATCCGCAACCACCTCAGACATCGCATGCCTGACTAAATGAATTCCTTAGACATCGCATGCCTAACAATTATAAACCCCGCATTTTAGTCTCAAAATCGAAAACTCTTTTCAATATCAAGTCGGGCAATTCAACAAGATTCCCGACATCCTGATCGAATGCTCGTCGCAAACTTTAGTAGGTGGCCGCACCCCCGACGCCGTCGACGAAGTGCACCAAGGCGGAATACCGCTGCCGGGAGCACCCGAACGGATGCTTTCGGCGACGGGGTTCTCCTACAGTCACTTGGTCGGGGCTAAGGGGTGTAGCTGTCTATTAAGTTTACCGGCGAATATCCGCGTATGCTACGTGATTGCGACGGACTTTTGATCACATCAAAATTCCGTGGCAACCGATCAAGTGAGACGAAACTGCTATGTTTATAACATTCATTCAGTTATTTCATAACTTCTTGTGAATTCCAATTATTGTATCCCATTCCGGATAAATAGAAAATGCTAAACTTTTCGATCGAACAATCGAACACCCAAGTTTTCCCGATACAGCTCAACACATGAAATAAGTCTAACAATATTCATTTCGTGCCTCAGTACCAACGGTCCAGCCGTAGAAGGGTCAAGCCAGCGCCTCACATGTGGCACGCCGTACTGCCCCAAACCCGAAGGTTCAAAGGGCAGTTCAAGACGGTCACATAATCGAGTTAAGGTTTGTTGTCTTCTAGAGGGTCCATAGCGTTACTTGCACTACTTAGAACGTCGTTAAACCACGGAAAAATCCAACACTTGGAAATTTCCCGACAGGGGAAAAATTGGGTATTTATATCCGGTCGAACTTTATAACATATTCTAAAATTTATCCGGAAAGCCACACTGACAAAATTTGATAATCCGATCGAATCTTTGATTCCCAATACAACCCCAGAATACTCTTCTGTAGAGTCACAATAAAAATACCCCAGAAAATATAGCATTAAATTATATGAGTTACTGTGCAGAAATCATCATACAAGGGAACAGTACGGCCGCGGAACCGCCGCACCATGCATAGCATGTGGCGCGGTTCCACGGTGGAAAAGTTGATTTAGGCCCTCGTATTTCACAGTAATTCAAATAACACCCTGCTTATTTTTCTGCATATTTTTAATTGACAAAAATTCAAAATTTTAGAAAATTTCCAGAGAGCATTTTGGGAATGGGTTTCGATGTTCGTTCGGATTTCAAACGTTGTCTAGACTTCGCCTAAGGCTCTAGCTAGGCTCTGATACCACTGTAGGGTTCCTAGGCACTCTCAAGAGGTCTCACAAGGCATCAACCATGCCAATTTCTAAAAATACGGTGCCGAGAAACCCTAGACTAGATCGTTGGCTAGATGTTTAGGCGATAAAATGAAACTAGTTTACAGCTAAACTAAAAGAACGGATATACAACCTTTGTAGATCCGGTCCTCCACCTCCATAGCTCCGCAATGAAGTCTCCTCGCTGTCCAAGTCGAACCCCGGGCTCTAGCGTCGGCTTCATCGGAGAATGGACGGGCTAGGTCGTCGACGTCGATGCCGAAGATGATCTACGTCGAGGCATCACTAGATCAAGCTCCAACTTCACCAAGTCAATAAACTTGTGAAGAAAACACACTCTACTACTTGGCAAGAGGTAGAGGATGAAGAAATAGGAAGTGGGTAGACTTTAGAATTGGATTTCTCACTCATTTTCATCAATCACCATTGATGAAGTGAAGGTTTCTTCATTGAAGAAGATGAAGAAGATGATGATGATGATGATATGATAAGTATTATGTAAAAAGAAAATAATAAGAATACTTATCATCTCTCAACCATGGTCAAGTGTAGAGAACAAATCATGGTTAGTGGGAATGGTTAGGGTTAAGCATGAGACAAAATGGTCACAAAGTCAAAAGCTTCATGAAGCTTCAATATACAACAAAGTTAGCCACCATTTTCTCTTCATGCTTTATCATTTTCCAAAAAGAATAAATAAATGAAAAAAACAAAACCCTAACCATTATCATGTAACCATGGTTTGATCTTTACACAAAAACCCTATCAAACATGTAACATCAAACATGATACAATCAAGTGCACAAAAGTATATCACATATACAATGTGTACATCCGAGTGAGAAAATCCATTTAAAGTGAACCAATACTAGCTAATTCAAAGTAATATATCAAATATATAATTATACATTAAATCATTAAATCAACACTTGATTTAACGATCCGGTCATATCGCATATAACCGACTAGTATCCTATGTATCGGCTTACCGAATCAATCCTTGATTCGATAACTAGGTTATATCGCATACAACCATTCGATACATTCATCGCGAGAATGAAATACGGTATCACATACACGCAATATTCTCGGTCCCGCACATATCTCATATGCGCTCCTATTTCGTTTCGCTTGAGCCAGGAAACCTCTGTGTAGGACTCTAAAGACTCGTCAATACGCCGGCAGCAGGTGATGATCATATCAAACACCCACAAGCCGCAAGCGGTGTGCTAAACGTAACGGCCACCCGGGTATTGAGCGATCAGAAGATCGACGAGCAAGCCCGCTCACACTCCAGTGAATCCAACCAGTAACACTACCGTACAGTCCGGTCTGATCGTCTGATATGTCGCATATCTCGCCTAGGGGTGGTTAACGTCAGACCCTAATAGATCGATAAGTCGTGTCGATATGAGGCCTATAACAGTTCGAGAAACTACTGGTAACACTTACCAGTAAATCTCAGCAACCCTGGCCAGGGATTTCCGGTTATAGCCAATCGAACACAGCGCAACATCAACTCCCTATACCGGGAGAGACGAATCCCCTCCTATCGCTCATTGCCTCCATGTGATTCGGGACTGTACCCAAAAGCCACCGTTTTGCACGCCCTCTTGGACGTGGTAAGGTGGAAATCAAAGCACAGTGGAAACCACACAAGACTCTATGACGATCTCGGGTCAACAGACTACTCTGTACCAGTGTCACCAGAGAACTGCCATCTGACGTAAGGTATAATACCATCTGGGAGTTCTCGGCGAGTCCGTCCAGTGTACGCAGTCTTTACTGAGCACCCGTATATCATCTCTGATATCAAACACCGATGGATATGGAATCATCCATCGCCCATCTGTATGGGTCGAGAAGGTATACGCTAGTCTACTCTGGTATATCGATGCCCCGTCTCGATACACCCACGACTAGGGACTTTGAAGGATGTACTTATGGACTACCATGTCCTCACTAGTATGATCCGCATCATAGTCCAGGTAGTCAAGTACACATCCTAAGGGCTTTACCAACATGTAATAGAGAGACAATCTGTGTACACGTTAAGGTAAAGAGCAACCAGATAGCATACTATCATGTCGAGCAAGAAAGTCCTCCCTATATATGTCCCAGCATCCACTACAATATACATCCAATGTACAGTAATGGCCTCTAGGGCATACATATAACTAACAACAATTTGCTTTATACACTTGATAGTTTGGGGACTCTAACTCATCCATAAGATTGAGCTCATCCTTAAAGATATTCTCAAAACTTTGATTAAAATAACCTTCATCAAAATTAACCAGCTTCTCTTCGAACACTTCTTCTATTGCATTATTTAGGGAATGATCATGTGATTTGTTTCCTGGATTTAAAATGTCAATGTTTGAAGGAGTGGTGTCAAGGTGACTAAAAAGGTCCTCTTCTTCTCTCTCACCAACCTTGGTAGCAATTTGCTTTATCTTCATTTCTAATCATTCTATGGCTTGTGTATTAGCACAAATTGCATGTATGTTAGCATTAAGCATGTTTTCTGAGATAGTTGTCGTGTGTGAAGTGGTTTTTATGGAAATTTCCAACTCTTGTTTCAAAGCAGTCAATCTCTCGTCATTTCCTTCTCTATTTCATGAGATGTGTATGTTGGTGTTGGGGTCAAAATTTATACCCCTTTGTCCAAAAAAAGGTCAGTCAAAAAGTCAAGGTCATCACCGAAGCCAATGCCAAATAGGCCCAAGCCCAAGCCTAGTGGGCTCGAGCCCAAGTCCGAAGCATGGGAAAACCACCCTCACCCCATGCCAAGAAAAAAAATTAGAAAATGAGATTTTTCTATCCTTCATACTGTCCTTCCTTAACCATAACAAGTGAGTAACTATTCACATATGAAAAGAAAAGAAAACAAGAAGAAGAGAAGAAAGAATGGAAGAATACGATGAGAACAAAAAAAAAATAAGATAACTTTTTAGGCCCTCACTTATGTAAGGAACTCCATTGAATATCATAGTTTAAAAATAAAGATTAGAAGAGAAAAAGAGAAGAACAATAAAACCAACAATTAGTTTAACAAACCAGTAATAAAAGTTATATTAAGAATTAAAAGACAATGCAAGGAAATAAAGATACAAGGTAGAAAAAACTTTCATCTTCTTTATTCATCCACTAAAAAACTCTCACTACATTTTATCGGAGAAGAGATGATGAAGAAGAATAAAACAACACTAAACTAGAACTAATCCTGGGAAAAATAAAGCATGCTTGGTTTGGCTCAGATCTGGAGTATATATAGGTAGAGAAGTGAAACTCAAAAGCAATATTCTGAGCAATTATATAATTGTAAAAACACCTCTGAAAATTTGTCACGGTTGGCCACGTCATGGCCGCGGATCCCCCACCTAAACCTCCATAATTTCGCCATTCTGCGGTCAAAAATTGGAATTAGAGCTTCATTTCTCTTATGCTTTCTTGTGTTGTTTTATTCTTCTATTTGATACACTTATATTTGCAGAATCATTCCAAATTACTCCCAGATTTTCAACAGTCCAAAATGGCAACTCAATTGAATTTTGTTCCTTGATCTCCCTTGAGCTCCACATTGCTACCTTGATCCTTGTGCAACCTCCCTTTTGTTAGGAATATATATGCCCTAGAGGCCATTATTGTATAATATAGAGGATTCTTGGACATATATATAGAGGACTTTCTTGCTCGAGATGATAGTATGCTATCTGGTTGCCTTTATTTTAACATGTTCACTGCTATTATTATACTGTCTCTCATATACATGTTGATAAAGCCCTTAGAATGTTGGCTTGACTACTAGGACTATAATGCGGATCATACTACTAGGACTTGGGTAGTCCACAAGCACATCCTTCAATTGTTCCTAGTCGAGAGAATATCGAGACAGGGCATCGATATTCCAGAGTAGACTAGTGTGTACGTTTCTTAACCCTGTATGGGGCGATGGTTGATCCCATAACCATTGGTGTTTGACATCAAAGATTGTACACAGGTGCTCATTAGAGAATGGGTACACTAAATAGGACTCGCCGAGAACTCCTAGATGTTACTATACCTATCGTCAGATAACAGTTCTCTCGTGACACTGGTACAGGTTAGTCTGTAGACCCAAGATCGTCATAGAGTCTTGTTTGGTTCCTACTGTGCTTTGATTTCCTACCTACCACGACTCAAAGGAGTTGTGCAAACAAGTGGATTTTGGGTACAGCCCCGAGTCACATGGAGGCAATGAGCGATAGGAGGGGTTTCGTCTCTCCCGGTATAGGGAGTTGATGTTACGCTATGCTCGATTGGCTATAACAGGAAGTCCCGGGCCAGGGCTGCTGATGAAATTTACTGGTAAGTGTTATCAGTAGTTTCTCGTACCGTTATAGGCCACACATCGACATGACTTATCAAGTTATTGGGGTGTGATGATTCCACCCCCAGACTCGATATGCGACATATCAGACGAAGAGACGGGACTGTACGATAAGTGTTTCCTATAGGCTTCATGGGAGTTTGGACAAGCTTGCTTGTTGTTCTTCTATTCGCTCAATACCTAGGTAGCTGTTACGTCCAGCTAGTACCGCTGACGGCTTGTGGGTGACTGATGTGATCATCACCTACTGCTGGTGTATTGACGAGTCTTTAAAGTCCCACACAGAAGTTTCCTAGTTCAAGGGAAACGAAGTAGGGCACCTATGTTGATTTGTGCGGGGGCCTGATTGAATTCGAGTATGAGATACCGTATTCTAATCTGGCGGTTATCTATTATCCGTGAGTTTATATGTGATATAACCGGATTATCGACTCAAGTGTTCATTTGATAATGTAGTATACAGATAAATGATATTAGTCGGTTATATCTGATATAACCGAATTATTAAATCAAGTGTTGATTTAATAATATGATATATATTCATATTTGAAATAATTATATATTGACTAATATTATTGCTCACTAATTATTTACTTAATATATATATATATATATATATTATATGTAGTATGGTTGCATTTTCCATTTTGTGAAAATAGAACCGAGGAGAGATAATGGTTTTTCTAATTGTTAATTCATTTGGGATACACTATAGAAGCATGGTTGCTTTATTTTATTCTTGCTTCTATGATTGTGATATTAGATAAGCCATTCTTCCCTTCATTTTCTAGGCTCATTGATTGATGCTCAAAAAATGATTCTTCTTTTGATTAACAGAAAAGTAAAGGAAATAAAGAAGAGATGTTTTAGTAGTAAAGTAACCGCAATCAATAACGGTGTCACATGCAGCTAGACCTTTAGTGAGTAAGGGTCGTCCTCTGGGATTCGTGGAATTTTATCATTATTGCTTTAAACCGGTTCACAGAAATAGTAAAGAAAATCAAGAAAATAGTTCAAGATTTAGTTGTAGTAATAGTTTCAAGAAAATCAAGAAATTGTTTTCATGAAAAGAAATCAAGAAAATGTTCAAGATCTAATTATGAAGAAGGCTTGTAGGATTCGATCGGATTTAGTAGCCATGGATGAATAATAAAGGTGACTCATCTTATCTATTGACAGTTTAACACTAGATTGATGGCGATGAATGCGGATTGGGTTTTTTTGGAAGAAACTAGGGTTTCTTCACTATAGTCCCTTGTCCTTTCATTGATCCCATTCATTTTCTAGCCCTTCACAAAAAGTTCGTCAATCTTATCTCAAATCGTGGTCAAGATTATAAATAATTTGATATCGCGGCCGATGATGATGTTAACGATTATTTTGCGAAAGTTTCTAAAATTCATAAGACTTAAAAAACTATAGAATTTTATTATCCATCGATCTACCCAAATCCTATGAATCCTATCATGCGGAGATTTACTCGCGCATCTTGAAAATCGAAGAAAGATTAGAGGAAGATTTCATAATGCGGAAATTTAAAGAAAGCGAAAATGAAACTAATTATATCCTTTATTATTCAAGTTCAAATTACAACTTCTTCAATCCGAGATTACAAGAAGTATTGCTCTCGATCACTCCCTTGAAGAGGTAATTTTTCCGTCGATCTTCACATCGCTCGATCACCGTGAGTCTTGGACCTGTCGTGGATCGCGTGCTCATTGATGATGATCAGCTTCGTATATAGGAGTCTTGAATGATGTTGCTCGATGAATTTCTCAATGATTCTTGATTTTGGATCTTGGATACGTTGAATTTGTTAGCTCTTTTCTTGATTTGATTTGATCAAGAGTTAGGATAAAATTCGGGGGGGAAATTGGAATCTTTTTAATATAGCCCTATGTCCTTTTTATAGCCCCTAATCAAGCCTCCCTAACAAGCTAGGTTGTTTCAAAGAAAATTCCAGAACAGACAAGGTTGTAACAAAGTAGCGTCCTCAACAAGCTATGTTGTTATAAAGAAGCTTCCAGAAAACTCCCGAACCCTAAGTCCCTGAATCGGCCGCGGATCCTCGGCGACTCGGCATGACTCGGCCGCGGTTCCGTGGCCTATTGGTTAGCTCGTTGTTTCAAACTTCTGTGGTCTTATTCTATTGATCTCTGGGTCTTTATATTATATTTGGAATCTTCTTATCTCTTATGAATTTCTTCCACTATTTTATTCTTCGACTTTCTTTTATTTTATCGGCAGATTCCTGATTCCCGATATCTTACCTGAGCTAATCTTGCACAAGATCTCAATGAAGAATGTGAGATACAAAATATTATGCGTAAAAATATTAAACATACAATTTCTTTCATAATGTTGATTATAATGTATAACACATGGTAATTGATATTTTGCAGATGAACTTCTAATATATGTTATATTTATAGCAAATATCTTTAGATGATTAAGAAAAGTAAGGAAATTGTCAAGTTAAAATTGCAATATTTTCGACTGAACAAATTCCCCCAAACTTGACATTGATCGTCCCGAGCAAACTTTATTTATTCAAGAGAAGGAGAAAAATAGAAAAAAAGGAAAAACTAACTAGCACACTTTCGTAGGCAACACGATTGCACTGACCACGTGCAACAAGCTTTTAAACCTCTAGGTGTCCCTAGTAGGAAGAGTGTTGTCTTCTGAGGGTTTTCAGCGGATTGCACCCAAAAAATTCTATAATAAAAGAAAGACCGTGAAAGATACATATAAAGATAAGAATTATCAAAGAAAGAACTTGAAAACTAGAGTTTTCAACTACACTAGCTTTTCGGTTGTCATGAGCCTTATCTTAATAGTCATGAAAAGATGATAGAAATCACATCATCCCTCAATAAAAAATCGTCTTTATTCTTCATCCCTACCTTTACTCCAAACACCGATCATATGCCCGTACGTGTGTGTAAGAGACATCCCTACACTCGGAGAATTCAATTCAAGCTATCATACTCTTATCCATCTACCTCAGTATTTTTTAGTCGGTGAGTATTTTAAATGGTATTGCTCACACATTCTTAATGCGACCGTTAATACTTCTTGAGGTACTAACCGACCGATTACTAAATGTGCTCACTTATTAGGCGTAATTAGCAATTTCCTTATCTTGCAACACCTAAGGCTTAGCAGTGACTCCCAAACCAGTTGGTATAAGGCATTAGGTGATGAAGCACCATCGCTATATTTTTTTATGCTGCCTTGGTGATTAAAAAACCAGTGTTCATTTTTCTTCACCATTTTATACTTTTATGCTTCATTTATTATTTTCTTCGTATTTTGGCTTTTAGACAAGAGAATTTCAAGGTATCTTCTACTAACTCGAGTTTCAAGACGTGTGTAAGTGCATACAGTAGGGTATCAACGTTCAGATATTTGGCTTCCAGAATATGAAGTATTTTTCGGACTTATTTTTAACCTCAGATTAGTGACTTCCTTCATCTTACTAACTCTTGGGACAACGGCTCATAACTACTTATTACTAGTTTCGTTTCAGAAAATATCTAACTTTCTTGTTTTTCTCAAACTCTTCCAATCTTTCAAATGTAATTTTCACTTTCTAATCTTTCATTATAAAAGAAAAAAATTTAATTTTTTTTGGTTCTTATGCAAAGTGTATAATGCAAAGTAATGCCTAAATAAGCATAAACCTCCCCCCAAACATTTTTACAGCAGTGTCCTCACTATTGCTATCTTTTAAATCTCAAAACTTGTAGACTTGGGAGGAAAAGTTATTAACGGGGACGAGAATAAATGAAAGTGAAAATCTCCCCCAAACTTAGTTTTAATCATATGGATATTCAGTTGGGTCCTTTTTAACTCACCTCCATTCTTATGATGAGACAATATTATCGAGACATGGAGGTGAGGCTGAGGAAATGTAGTTATGATAAAGCTGCTCCTGTAAAAACAGGAGCTCCTCCGTGGGGTGAGTGGAAAAATACGGTTTTAATCTATGCCCATTCACTTTAAAAATATAACCGTTTTTAATATTTTCAACTTCAACTGCCCCGTACGGGTATACACACCGCACCACAAATGGTCTTTTCCAACGAGACCTTAGCTTACCCGCATGAATATGGAGATGGGAATCATAATGAAGGACTTGTTGTCCCGGGATAAAAGTTTTTCTCAAAATATTTTTATCGTGAAATACTTTAGTCCGGTTCTTTACTATAACCGCATTATCGTAAGCTTCATCGCGGAGTTCGCTTAGCACATTTATTTGCAGCTTCCGAAAGGTGCAGGCTTGATTTAAATCGAAGTTAAATTCTTTAATGGCCCACATTGCTTTATGTTCGATCTCGACAGGAAGGTGGCAAGCCTTTCCAAACACTAGGCGATAAGGAGACATACCAAGATCAGTCTTATAAGCGGTAGGAAATGTCTAAAGCGTATCCGTCAATTTGGTTGACCAATCTTTTCGGTTTTTATAAACATTCCTCTCCAAACTTTTTTTGATTTGCCTATTGGAAATCTCAGCTTGCCCGCTCGTTTGGGGATGATAGGGCGTAGAAAGTTTATGGTTGATTGAATATTTTCACATCAAAGTCTCGAAAGACCGATTACAGAAATGCGTCTCATTGTCGCTAATTATAGTGCGAGGGTGTCCAAATCGCGAAAAGATATTTTCTTTAAGGACTTAATAACAACCTTGTTGTCTTTAGTGCGACACGGTATTGCTTCCACCCATTTTGAGACGTAATCAACCGCTAACAAGATATATAAATTCCCAAAAGAGTTGGGAAAATGGCCTATAAAATCAATACCTTAAACGTAAAAAAGTTTCACAACCAAGATCGGTTTGAGTGGCATCTCATTTTTTCGAGAAATCTGACCCGTGCGTTGACACCGTGGACAAGTTTTGCAATGATCAAATGCATCATTGAATAATATAGGCCATTAAAAACCACATTGCAAAAATTTCTCCGCCGTGTTACGTGGAACAAAGTGACCACCACATGCCTGATCATGATAGAAAGACAAAACACTTTTAAATTCATCATTAGGGACACATCTGCAAATGATTTGGTCGGGACAATACTTAAACAAATAAGGTTCATCCCAGTAAAAATGCTTTACTCGGGATAAAAATCGATGATTGTCTTGTTTAGACAATTTGCTGGGAATAAGTCCCGTTGCTAGATAATTCACAATATCCACGAACCAAGGTTCGCGGGATACGGTCAAGAGCTGTTCATCAGGGAAAGAGTCATTTATTGGTAAGGTCACAGTAGGTGAAGAAGAGATGCGTGAAAGATGGT
Source organism: Agapanthus africanus (assembly GCA_030015575.1). Lineage (NCBI taxonomy): Eukaryota > Viridiplantae > Streptophyta > Magnoliopsida > Asparagales > Amaryllidaceae > Agapanthus > Agapanthus africanus. Next base: position 534,212,198 of record CM057339.1, read on the forward strand.
CGGCTACTACGTTTTCACATCCAGTCTTATCTCGTATGACAAGATCGAATTCTTATAATAATAGGATCCAACGTATTAACCTGGCCTTAGCATCTTTCTTTGATAAAAGATGTTTTAGTGCGGAGCGATCACTTCAAACCTCTATCGGTGAGCCAGTCAAGTAAGGCATGAATTTTTCTAATGCAAATAGAACTGCCAAGAGTTCTTTCTCGGTAGTTGTATAATTAATTTGGGCTTCATTCAAGGTCTTACTTGCATAATAAATTGCATATGTTATCTTATCAATGTATTGTCCTAAGACTGCACCCATACCAAAATCTGATGCATCACACATTAGCTCAAACGTGTCGTTCCAATCAGGAGATGATAGAATAGGGGCTGTAGTAAGAGATCTTTTAAGTGATTCAAAAGCAGCCTCACAATCCAAATCGAAGTGAAATGTAGTATCCTTGGCCAAGAGAAAAGTTAAAATTCTAGCAATTTTGTTAAAATCCTTAATGAATCTCCTATAAAATCCTGTCTGACCAAGAAAGGATCGTATATCTTTGACGCATTTGGGATGAGGAAGGTTATGGATGACATCTATTTTAGCTCTGTCTACCTCATTGCCTTTTCGTGAAATGACATGTCCAAGCATGATACCTTCTTGGACCATGAAATGGCATTTTTCCTAATTCAAAGTTAAGCTCTTATCCTTACAGCGGGTGAGAATTGCGTCAAGATGAGGTGGGCAATCCTCAAATGAGTCCCCAAATATAGAGAATTCGTCCATGAAAATCTCCAGAAAATTCTCGACCATATCTGAAAATATCTCCTTCATACACCGCTGAAATGTAGCGAAAGCATTGCATAACCCAAAAGGCATGCGTCTGTAAGCAAAGGTACCGAAAGGACAAGTAAATGTTGTTTTATCTTGATCCTTTTCGGCGATAGGGACCTGGTTATAGCCGGAGTATCCATCTATGAAATACTAATATTCATGTCCAGTTAATCGTTCCAACATCTGGTCAATGAAAGGTAGAGGGAAGTGATCTTTCCTCGTTGTGGCATTGCGTTTTCTATAATCAATACATACACGCCACCCAGTTTGGGTGCGTGTTTGGATCAACTCATTAGCCTCATTAGTTATGACCCTGATGCCATACTTTTTAGGGACCACATGTGTAACACCTTAGAATGTGATTAGTGGCTAATTATACTTTAATATATAGTTTTTAGTAAAAATCTTACCAAAACGATTTTCAAATATTTTATCAAAATTAATGAATTTTTTATTAGATTTTAATCAGGGTTAAACCATGTTCAGTCACCATGGTGGACTAACCCATATCATTAAGTTAAATTGAATTTCTTTAAGTATATTAGTTTTCTCTTTAAAAGTAAAAAGAAAAGGAATTTTTGTTTTGGGTTGACTTGGGTAGGAAAGAGAGAGAGGGAGAGTGTATGATGGCTTGAGCCATGCTTGCATTTAATGAGGAAAGAGGGGGGGTTGACTCTCTTTTTCTTTTGTTTTCAAATCAATTATTTTCCTCACTCACTCATTCTCACTTCTCTCTCACTCGCACACACACACACACACTCAGCAGAAGCTGAAGCCACAGCAGCAGCAACACAAGCAACAACAGCAGCAAAAGTAGAAGCAGCAGCAGCAGCAGCCAGCAACAACAACAACAACAACAAATCAGTAGCAGCACCAAGCAGCATCAGCAACAGGCTGCAGCAGTAGCAAGCAACAGCAGCACCAAGCAGCAGCAGCAGCAAGCACATCCTCTTCTCCTCCTCCTTCTTCTTGTACCTATGGTCAAGTGAGGTATAATACTTATCCCAACTTCCTTGTTTGCTAGACTTATGTGTTATTTAGCTTCGATTAGTGTATTATGTGGTCATTAGTGCTAGATTTGTGTTTTAAGTGAAGATTTAGCTAAGTTATGGTTGTTATAGCTTAATGAACCTAATTAAGTTTTAGTATTGCTGTTTAAACCTAGTAGCATCACTAGATTTAGCTAAATCACTTTTAATTCGCAAACTTGAAACTTTAAAATACGGTTTTGGAGAATAATGTAGGATATATGAGAACTGCTGCATTTTAAATCATTTTCTAATGCAGCAAACACATACAGATTAGTCTGCAGGCATTTTAGGCCAGTGTGTTGAAATCCGAGCCCTTGCCCTTCCCAAAAATCCGGCGACATCACATTGTAATTCCGGCGTCGTTAGCCCGCCTTTTGAGTTGAGTGTTGGTGCTGTTCTGAGTGGTGCTAGTAGATGTTTGTCTGTGTTTGGTATTATTTATTCTCTCTAATTGTTTGCATCTAGAAATCTGGGAGAGTTTGGGTTATTTTTAGTGTATCGGGAACTTTGATGATAATGTGATGGTTTGGTTGGAAAATAGGATGATTCAGGGTGATTATAGTTAGATTAGCTCTAATTTGTGCTGGTGGTATCACTTAAGTCTAGTAATTTCACCTAATATCACTTGTGCACCCTATTGTTGCAAACTAAGTATTTTGAAACGTTTTTAAACTAAACGTTAGGATACGTAGAATCTGTTGTATCTAGGGTAGTAATTTTAGTAAGCAAACATATACACTAGGTTATGAATTGTGCTAGGATCATAGTGTAGAAAGCTGGACCCCTTCCATCGTTTTTTGGCCGATACTATACCCTTAGCCGCCGGCCCAATTGATTGGGAATGTGTTGGATTTTTGAAGGTAGCTGTCTGTAGGTATTGTGAAGGTGTGGTCTTATTTGATTTTCTTGTTTCTGCTCCAGATTAAATCTAGGATCTATTACCTATATTTTGCGTAGCGGGACTTGCGCGACACGTACGATACGAGTCGAGTTGCGTTGCTGTGTGTCACTGCGTCTCGCTGTGTGCCACAGCGTGTCGCGTTGGGTTTTGGCGTATGCACACACGTTACGTATACACACGCGTTTAGTTCGCGACGCGGGTGTCTCGTTTGGTTTTAATATCGCGTTTTGCAGGATTTTAGCTTATGTGTATTCTTTGTGTAATTTCTAGGTTCGCTACGTCAAACGCCGCGAGAAAAAGAAAGCAGATAGTCGGCTACACTTAGCACGAGACCAGGTGAGTAGATTTAACATCTACAGGGAAATCTCTCGTATGGCGTTAAGCGTCAGGGCGTGATAGGATATTGTAGTCGCGTATATACTTATAAGTATATCGCTCGTGTATTTATACTATTGTAGCATACCCCTCTTTTGTTGCATATAGAAATGGTAGTTATATAACATCGCACTGTCACTAACGGTTCAAGCTGCACGAGCACTATTTGTATGTTACACTCACACTATTAGTGATTGCCATAACACTCGTACAATAGGATTGCTACGAACCATACATCATTTTTATTACCGCATCATTGATAATAGACTTGACTCTGTCACACAATGGTGCACACATACATTGATATACCCATATTGCGCACATACACATTGTATATCCACATTGGTGCACACATACATTGATATACCCATATTGCGCACATACACATTGTATATCCACATTGGTGCACACATACTTGATATATCCATATTGCGCACATACACATTGTATATCCACTTTGGTGCACACATACATTGATATATCCATATTGCGCACATACACATTGTATATCTATATTGGTGCACACATACATTGATATATCCATATTGCGCACATACATATTGTATATCCACATTGGCGCACACATACATTGATATATCCATATTGCGCACATAGACATTGTATATCCATATTGGCGCACACATATATTGATATATCCATATTGCGCACATACACATTGTATATCCACATTGGTGCACACATACATTGGTATATCCATATTGCGCACATTCATATTGTATATCCATATTGGTGCACATATGCATTGGTACATTCATATTTGCGTATATATCCACTTGCACATCCCTACCTACATACATGCATATTTCACAAACATGGATGGTACTGGCTTTGATTTCTAGAAAATGGGAACCGCATGAGATATTTTGAAAAACTTTATCCATTTAAAAGAGCGGTTTTTCCTTTTGACTTTTAGTGGCATACGTCACATTTCATGGATTTACGCATTGAGTTTTGGATTTTCCTATGATTTCTGGATTTGAGAACCGTAGCATTATTTTAAGAAAATGTGCACTGTTTTGAAAACCCGGTTTCTCTTGATATTATATTTCAGTGCGTCCAACATGCGTTTTCTCGGTTCTGAGACGTATGACATATAAAACCCGATTCGAGGAGGAGAACGATCCTTTTGTGGGTACATGGTGGACCCGGTATGGTATCCCGGGGCGAGATAGAGATTTCGTGCGGATGACGATGAGCCTGGCAGTGGGACTACTACCTACTGGTGAGTGGTTGGACCTGGAGGTTATCCGGTGGATACTGACCAGAGTCGAGAGATGGATACGGGCCGACCCGTACTGCTGGGGCCGAGGGCCGATTCCGCAGACGGAGCCCGTGAGCCGATCCGGACTGACGGAGCCCGATAGATGAGGATTTGCGTGTCGCTGCTGGACAGGAGTATTTTATGATGTTTTTGGGTGCCGATGTTGGGCACCCTGCTCCTATGAGATTTACAGGATTGAGGGCCGGATAAAGTGACGATGCCTGAGTTATCAGGATTTTGGGGTGTTTTGGTAGACACCGGGGTTTTCCACGTTGATGATCCGTGTAGATGATATTTTATCCCATGCTCAGCATTCCCTGTTATGCATTGCATCATGTAGTCGTAGTACCTTATAAAGTACTTTGGCATAATTATTGCATACCCTGCTCATCATATATAGATATTATTAGAGTGCACTTATTATGCATGATTATTGCGTATCCAGCTCATCATATAGATGTTATCTGTTAGCATATGTTAGAGTATCGCAGCATGTGCATACTCGCGATTAGCTTTATATGTTATCTACTATTCACGAGTTGGCAACTCACCCCCGTTGTGCCACAGTATTTGCAGGTCGACCCTCAGAGTAGTTCCGGCATGGCTACTTCCTTGTATCTTTTTGCTTCGGATACCACTGCAGTTGGCGTGTGAGCCAATGCTTATAGGTGGATTTTTGCGGTATGCGTTTATTTTCTAGTTGTACACACTATTGTATCTAATACTCTCCATCTACTATTTCATGTATTGACTTAGAGATCAGTTGTGAGGACGATGTATATTATTTTGTACTCTGGTGTCGAGCTCGTGTGAGCCAACTTTATTTATGCAGCTTTATCTTTTATGATGTTTTTCATTTATATTGCTCATTTCTTCGCTACGACGTCGTATATCATTCTTGTGGTGGTTGTTTCCGCCGTTGGACGTGATTGCTCCCGTTTAGGGATGCTTTACTCTTATTATTATATGCCATTTTTACTTATATCATATCTTGTACCCGTTTTCGGGGCCAGATTTTACAAAGGAGTTGCTGCCAAATTTTTAAAGAAAATAACAAACTTTAATGATTTTTACTCGAGTTATCTAAATGTTTTTAAACCAATGTTTTCAACACTCACTACTTTTAATGGTTTTGACTTCTGGGTTTCGGCTTACTTAGTCGCGTTACGCCTGTAGACGTTACGTGGTTAAGTGCCGGTTACGGACCGGACTTTGGGTTGTGACAAAGTTGCTATCAGAGCGTAGGTTTTACCCTTCGGAGTGTAGGATGACTTTGGTATGATGGAGTAGGTAGCTGAAGCAGAGTGACATAGCGTGTGTATGTTCCGCGGCATGCTCACGACACGGTACTCCGCCTAAGTGACCTTAGGACTTATTGATTGAAATTCTTTCAAGATTATATACATTCTTGTGATTCGATTTCCGTATCCTCATCGAATCCTACTTTCTTTTCAGCCATTATGCCGCCAAAAACAACGAGGGCGTAGAGAGCGGCTGCGAGAGCCGAGATTAGAGTTGACTCATCTGAGACGAGGACTGACCCGGGCAGTACACCCGTTGTACCACAGCAGACTGTTCCTCCTTCGGCAGATCAGATCGCTATGCTAGGGGCCGGTATGCAGGAGATGTGCCAGATGATATGGTCGTTAGTCGAGACGCTTCGAGCGCAGCGACCAGAGGTAGTTCCACCCGCTACGGGGACCGCGATGGTACCTACGGTGCAGGCAGTTGAACCTGCAGCCACAGTATCGCTATCAGAATTTATGAGGCTGAAGCCTCCGGTCTTCATAGGCACCGATGCAGCCGAGGACCCATAGTCATTTATCGACAGGATGACCCCGATATGTCGTTCACTCAGATGCTCAGATGCGAGATGGGTGGAGTTCGCGAGCTTTCACCTGGAAGGTCTTGCGCAGAAATGGTGTGAGTCGGTCGAGAATTGCAGAGCAGCAGGTCTTCCTCCTATGACCTGGAATGAGTACGTGACGGTGTTCCTTGCCCGCTTCCTTCCACAGAGTGTCAGAGATTCTAGAGGGCGCAGGTTCGAGTCTTTACGTCAGACTCCGGAGATGACAGTGGTAGAGTACGACATACTGTTCACCGAGCTATCTGTTTATGCTCCATATTTAGTAGCTACTGAGGAGATGCGAGTCAAGAGATTTGTTCGAGGTTTGCTTACCCCGTTGTTTCTTGAGATCAGCGCCCAGCATTGTGAGACCTATGCGGCAGCTGTAGATGCAGCTCTATTAGTAGAGGAGTGCCTTGCCCAGACTTCGGTAGTTCCGGGACCGAAGAGAGTTCGCACTGACGTGTCTTCCCAAAGGCACATGGGTAGGCACCGAGGAAGAACCCCTCCAGGACGTGATGATGACAGAGGTTCGAGACGAGGACGGTTATACAACACCTATCCAAAGGGCCGGTAGACGCCGTCTGGATGTTTTCGGTGCGGGAGCACTTATCATCAGGTTCGAGATTGTCCGGAGCCACGTGAGGGCTAGATAGCCGTACCACATGTCACATTTCCACCTTTCCCACCCCAGAGGGCTTTGCCTATTGTACCTACTGTTACTCCATGTCAGACTCATGCACAGAGAGGTCATAGTCGCGGTGGGTTTGCTAAGAGAGGACGAGGTGGCCGAGGAAGAGGACAGCCAGTTGCTAGTACGGGACCACCAGTCGCGGGTAAAGGACAGGAACGAGTTTTCTCTTTGACGCATCAGGACGCGCAGGCGTCCAATGCAGTGGTCTCAGGTACCCTTTTAGTATGTTCTGTTGACGCACATGTGTTGTTTGATCCGGGATCCACGCACTCGTATGTTTCTACACACTTCGTGCTGAGTTTGGGTAGAGAGTCTGGTTTGCTTGATCAGCTGCTTGTTGTGACCACTCTTGTGGGCGAGTCATTTATTGCTAGATACGTGTTCCGATCATGTGTTGTCCGTTTTAGCGAGAGAGAGTTGCCTGTCGACTTGATCCTTCTTGAGATGTTGGACTTCGACGTTCTTCTCGGCATGGATTGGTTAGCCACGTGCTATGCGTCTGTGGACTGCCGAGAGAAAACAATTAGGTTTTGTTTTCCCGGCGAGTCGGTTTTTGTTGTGCAGGGGGACCGTGGTGGCGCCCCTCACAGTTAGATTTCTTCTCTTCGCATTGGACAGCTTTTGAGGAAGGGATGTCAGGGATTTCTAGCCTATGTTTGCGATACTAGAGCTAAAGAGGTTCTGTTGGACCAGGTTCCGATTATTAGTGAGTTCCCTAATATTTTCCCTCACGAGCATCCTGGGCTACCGCCTGAGCGCGATATTGTCTTCTACATTGACTTGATTCCCGACACGGGGCCTATTTCCATACCGCCTTATCGGATGGCCCCGGCGGAGCTTAGAGAGTTGAAAGGTCAGTTGCAAGATTTTCTGGATAAGGTACTTATTCGACCTAGTGTGTCTCCTTAGGGTGCTCCAGTCCTGTTTGTCAAGAAGAAGGATGGCAGTTTGCGCTTGTGTATTGACTACTGCCAGCTGAACAGGGTTACCGTACGGAACATATATCCTTTACCACGCATCGACGACTTTTTCGACCAGCTTCAGGGTGCAGGATACTTTTCGAGGATCGACTTGCGATCTGGCTACCATCAGTTGCGGATTCCATAGGAGGATATTCCGAGGACGGCTTTTCGCACGCGTTACGGCTACTATGAGTTTTTGGTGATGTCGTTCGGACTCACCAATACCCCAGTAGCATTTATGGATTTGATGAACTGTATTTTCAGGCCGTATCTTGATCTGTTCATCATCGTATTCGTTGACGACATTTTTGTCTATTCCCGGAGCCGAAAGGAGCACGAGCAGCACCTGTGGATCACATTGCAGACTTTGAGGGAGCACCTGCTGTTCACAAAATTCTCCAAGTGCGCGTTTTGGCTTGACAGCGTAGACTTCTTAGGTCATGTGATTATACGAGATGGTATATGTCTGGACCCGAAGAAGATTGAGGCCGTTCAGCGTCCGCCCAAACCCGCATCGATTACTGAGATCCGTAGCTTTCTAGGGCCGGCCGGCTACTACAGACGATTTGTACAGGACTTCTCCCGTATTGCTGCACCGTTGACCGGGTTGACCCGGAAAGAAGTTCCTTTTGATTGGACGGAGGAGTGAGAGCATAGCTTTCAGCAGTTGCGGACTCGTTTGAATACGGCGCCGGTGTTATCATTGCCTTCAGGATCGGGCGGATTTATGGTCTATTGTGACGCTTCTCGAGTGGGGCTAGGGTGCGTATTGATACAGCACGACAGGGTGATCGCGTATGCATCTCGGCAGCTGAAGAAGCACGAACAGAACTACCCCACTCACGATTTGGAGATGGCTGCAGTGGTCTTTGCACTCAAGATCTGGCGACATTACCTTTACGGTGAGTCATGCCAGATATTCACTGATCACAAGAGCTTGAAGTACATATTTCAGGAGCGAGAACTGAATCTTAGACGGCGTCGTTGGATGGAACTAGTAAAGGACTACGATTGCGTGATCTTGTATCACCCGGGAAAAGCAAATGTAGTGTAGGATGCTTTGAGTAGGAGGCCCGGGAGTAGTCTACATTGTTTGAGCGCAGTGCAGAGGCAGTCGTCGGCAGATTGACAGATTTTATGTGATAGCCGAGTGCAGTTCGAGTTCACTCCGATCAGGGGACAGCTTGCGCATGTTCGTGCACGCCCACAGTTGTTTGACCGTATACATGAGGCACAGCACAGTGATGACCGTTGTTCAAAGATCATGGTATGGATTAGACAGGGCAGATTCTTCGAGTTCGTGATTGATGATCAGGGGATACTGCGATTTGGGACTAGACTGTGCATACCAGATGCTGAGGGACTGCGGCGTGAGATTCTTGAGGAGGAACATCGATCGGTGTACAGTGTTCATCCGGGTTCCACCAAGATGTACCATGATATGAGAGATGTTTACTTGTGGGACGGGATGAAGTGGGACGTCACAGACTTCGTGTCGACATGCCTGACTTGTCAGCATGTCATGGCCGAACACCAGAGGCCAGCGGGAGAGCTACAGCCGTTGCCCATTCCGGAGTGGAAATGAGAGCAGATTTCTATGGACTTCATCGTGGTTCTACCCAGGACTATTCGAGGGTATGACTCCATTTGGGTGATCATGGATTGATTGACAAAAGCGACTTTCGGATTTGCTCAGTATGCCCAGATATACATCGACGAGATCGTACGACTGCCCGGAGTCCGGACATGTATCGTGTCAGACCGAGGCACCCAGTTTACCAGCCGACTATGGCAGAGGCTTCAGGAGGCTTTGGGCACCCGCTTGAGTTTCAGCATATCATTTCATCCGTAGACCGACGGCCAATCAGAGCGGACTATTCAGACTCTCGTGGACATGCTCCGAGCGTGCGTTTTAGACTTTGGTGGTAGCTGGGATTATCATTTACCCTTGGTGGAGTTCTCCTACAACAATAGTTTCCAGGATACTATTCAGATGGCACCTTTCGAGGCCTTGTATGGGAGGAGATGTATATCACCCGTCTGTTGGACAGAGCTCGGTGAGAGCAATATTTTGGGGCCACAGATCGTACACGAGACGACCGAGAAGATACAGTTGATTCGATATAGGATGAGGACAGCTCAGAGCAGGAAGAAATCGTATGCTGACAGATGCCGTCACAGATTAGAGTTCGCAGTTGGCGATCACGTTTTTCTAAGGGTCTCTCAAATGAAGGGCGCGATGAGATTTGGACGGAAGGGGAAGCTTAGCCTTAGATTTATAGGTCCCTTCGAGATCCTCGAGCATGTGGGCGCAGTTGCGTATCGTTTGGCTCTTCCACCTGACTTTCCGGAAGTTCACCCCATATTCCACGTGTCTATGCTTCGCAGATACATGCATGACCCTTCTCACATGATTCAGTATCAGACCGTTCAGCTTGAGCGCGATCTTTCGTTCACAGAGCAACCAGTAGTGATATTGGACCGGCAGGTGAAGAAACTTCGATCGAAGGTCTTGCCATCTGTGAAGGTGCTTTGACGCAGCCCAAATGGTGAAGAGATCACTTGGGAGGCCGAGGGCGAGATGCGGAAGAAATTCCCTCATCACTTTGAAGGTAGGCGTAGCTATTTTTTTTTAAAATTCGGGGACGAATTTTTTTAAGAGGGGAAGATTGTAACACCTTAGAATGTGATTAGTGGCTAATTATACTTTAATATATGGTTTTTAGTAAAAAGCTTACCAAAACGATTTTCAAATATTTTATCAAAATTAATGAATATTTTATTAGATTTTAATTAGGCTTGCACACACATATGCAAGTAAACTAAGGTTAAATTATGGTTAAACCATGTTTAGTAACCATGGTGGACTAACCAATATCATTAAGTTAAACTGAATTTCTTTAAGTGTATTAGTTTTCTCTTTAAAAATAAAAAGAGAAGGAATTTTTGTTTTGGGTTGACTTGAGTAGGGGGGAGAGAGAGAGGGAGAGTGCATGATGGCTTGTGCCATGCTTGCATTTAATGAGGAGAGAGGGGGGTTGACTTTCTTTTTCATTTGTTTTCAAATCAATTATTTCCCTCACTCACTTATTCTCACTTCTCTCTCACTCACACACACACACACTCAGCAGCAGATGAAGCCACAGCAGCAGCAACACATGCAGTAGAAGTACTAGCAGCCGCAGCAGCAGCCAGCAACAACAACAACAACAAAGAGCAGCAGCACCAAGCAACATCAGCAACAGGCAGCAGCAGTAGCAAGCAACAGCAGCAGCAGCAGCAAGCACATCCTCCTCTTCTCCTCCTTCTTCTTGCACCTAGGGTCAAGTGAGATATAATACTTAGCCCAACTTCCTTATTTGCTAGATTTATGTGTTATTTAGCTTCGATTAGTGTTTTATGTGGTCATTAGTGCTAGATTTGTGTTTTAAGTGAAGATTTAGCTAAGTTTGGGTTGTTATAGATTAATGAACCTAATTAAGTTTTATTATTGCTATTTAAACCTAGTAGGATCACTAGATTTAGCTAAATCACCTTTAAGTCGCAAACTTGAAACTTTAAAATACGGTTTTAGAGAATAATGTAGGATATATGAGAACTGCTGCATTTTCAATCATTTTCTAGTGTAGCAAACACGTACATATTAGTGTGCAGGCATTTTAGGCTAGTGTGTTGAAATTTGAGCCCCTACCCTTCCCAAAAATCCGGCGACTTTCCATTGTATTTCCAGCGTCCCCGGCCCTCTTTGTGAGTTGAGTGTTGGTGCTGTTCGGATTGGTGCCTGTAGGTGTTTGTCTGTGTTTGGAATTATTTATTTTCTCTAATTGTTTGCAGGTAGAAATCTGGGAGGTTTGGGTTAGTTTTAGTGTATCGGGGACTTTGACGATAATGTGATGGTTTGGTTGGAAAATAGGATGATTCAGGGTGATTATAGTTAGATTAGCTCTAATTTGTGCTGGTGTTATCACTTAAGTCTAGTAATTTCACCTGATATCACTTGTGCACCCTATTGTTGCAAACTAAGTATTTTGAAACGTTTTTAAACTAAACTTTAGGATACGTAGAATTTGTTGTATCTAGGTTAGTAATTTTAGTAAGAAAACATATACACTAGGCTATGAATTGTGCTAGGATCATAGTGTAGAAACCTGGACCCCTTCCACCGGTTTTTGGCCGATACCATACCCTTAGCCGCAAGACCAATTGATTGGGAATGTGTTGGATATTTGCAGGTAGCTGTCTGTAGGTATTGTGAAGGGTTTGGTCTTGTTTGATTTTCTTGTTTCTTCTCCAGATTAAATCTGGGACCTATTACCTATATTTTGCGTAGCATGACTTGCGCAACACGTACGATACGAGTCAATTTGAGTTGCTGTGTGTCACAGCGTGTCGCGTTGGGTTTTGGCGTATGCACACACGTTACGAATACACACGCGTTTATTTCGCGACGCGAGTGTCTCGTTTGGTTTTAATATCGTGTTTTGCAGGATTTTAGCTTATGTGTATTCTTTGTGTAATTTCTAGGTTCGCAGGCGGGTACGTCAAACGCCGCGAGAAAAAGTAAGCAGATAGTCGGCTACACTTAGCACGAGACCAGGTGAGTAGATTTAACATCTAAGGGGAAATCGCTCGTATGGCATTAAGCGTCAGGGCGTGATTGGATATTGTAGTCGCTTATATACTTATATGTATATCTCTCATGCATTTATACTATTGTAGCATACCCCTCTTTTGTTGCATATAGAAATGGTAGTTATATAACACTGCACTGTCACTAACGGTTCAAGCTGCACGAGCACTATTTGTATGTTACACTCACACCGTTAGTGATTGCCACAACACTCACACTATAGGATTGCTACTAACCATAAATCATTTTGATTACCGCATCATTGATTATTAGACTTGACTCTGTCGCACGTTGGTGCACACATACATTGATATACCCATATTGCACATACACATTGTATATCCACATTGGTGCACACATACATTGATATACCCATATTGCGCACATACACCTTGTATATCCACATTGGTGCACACATACATTGATATATCCATATTGCGCACATACACATTGTATATCCACATTGGTGCACACATACATTGATATATCGATATTGCGCACATACACATTGTATATCCACATTGGTGCACACATACATTGGTATATCCATATTGCGCACAATCATATTGTATATCTATATTGGTGCACATATGCATTGGTACATTCATATTTGCGTATATATCCACTTGCACATCCCTACCTACATACATGCATATTTCACAAACATGGATGGTACTGGCTTTGATTTCTAGAAAATGGGAACCGCATGAGATTTTTTCAAAAACTTGATCCATTTAAAAGAGCGGTTTTTCCTTTTTCCTTTTAGTGGCATACGTCACATTTCATGGATTTACGCATTGAGTTTTGGATTTTCCTGTGATTTCTGGATTTGAGAACCGTAGCATTATTTTAAGAAAATGTGCACTGTTTTGAAAACCCGGTTTCTCTTGATATTATATTTCAGTGCGTCCACCATGCGTTTTCTCGGTTCTGAGACGTATAACATGTGAAACCCGATTCGAGGAGGAGGACGATCCTTTTGCGGGTACATGGTGGACCCGGTATGGTACCCCGGGGCGAGATAGAGATTTCGTGTGGATGACGATGAGCCTGGCAGTGGGACTACTAGCTACTGGTGAGTGGTTGGACCTGGAGGTTATCCGGTGGATACTGACCAGAGTCGAGAGATGGATACGGGCCGACCCGTACTGCTGGGGCCGAGGGCCGATTCAGCAGACGGAGCCCGTGGTCCGATCCGAACTGACGGAGCCTAATAGATTAGGATTTGCGTGTCGCTGCTGGACATGAGTATTTCATGATATTTTGGGTGCCGATGTTGGGCACCCCGCTCCTATGAGATTTACAGGATTGAGGGCCGGATGGACTGACGACGCCTAAGTTATCGAGATTTTGGGGTGTATTGGTAGACACCGGGGTTTTCCACGTTGATGATCCGTGTAGATGATATTTTATCCCATGCTCAGCATTCCCTGTTATGCATTGCATCATGTAGTCATAGTACTTGATAGAGTACTTTGGCATGATTATTGCATACCCTGCTCATCATATATAGATGTTATTAGAGTGCACTTGTTATGCATGATTATTGCGTATCCAACTCATCAAATAGATATTATCTGTTGGCATATGTTAGTGTATCGCAGCACGTGCATACTCGTGATTACCTTTATATGTTATCTACTATTCACAAGTTGGCAACTCACCCCTGTTGTGCCACGGTGTTTGCAGGTCGACCCTCAAGGTAGTTGCGGCAAGGCTATATCCTTGTATCTTTATTCTACGGATACCACTGCAGTTGGCGTGTGAGTCCTTGCTTATAGGTGGGTTTTTGCGGTATCCGTTTAGTTTCAAGTTGTACACACTATTGTATCTAATACTCTCCATCTACTATTTCATGTATTGACTTAAAGACCAGTTGTGAGGACGATGTATATTATTTTGTACTCTGGTGTCGAGCTCGTGTGAGCCGACTTTATTTATGCAGCTTTATCTTTTATGATGGTTTTCATTAATATTGCTCATTTCTTCGGTACGACATCGTATATCATTTTTGTGGTGGTTGTTTCCGCCGTTGGGCGTGATTGCTCCCGTTTGGGGATGCTTTACTCTTATTATTATATGCCATTTTTACTTATATCATGTCTTGTACCCGTTTTCGGGGCCAGTTTTTACAAAGGAGGTGCTGCCGAAATTTTTAAGAAAATAACAAATTTTAATGATTTTTACTCGAGTTTTCTAAATGTTTTTAAACCAATGTTTTCAACACTCACTACTTTTAATGGTTTTGACTTCTGGGTTTCGGCTTACTTAGTCGCGTTACGTCTGTAGACGTTACGTGGTTAAGTGCCGGTTACGGGCCGAACTTCGGGTCGTGACAACATGAATAGGACTTACCCAATGGCTATCAGAGATTGGGTAAATTATACCACTGTCTAGGCACTTTACGATTTCTTTCTTTACCGCCTCCTTCATGACGGGATTTAACCGTCTTTGTGGGTCTCGGGTTGGTTTGGCTTCGACCATCAAATGTATATGATGTTCAACAATCAAGGGACTAATCCCTTTGATGTCTGCCATTGTCCAACCAAATGCTTGCCGATTTGATCTCAAGACCATCAAAAGAGCGTTCTCTTGCTCTAAAGCTAGAGAAGTGGATATAATCACAGGCAAAGACTCATTCTCACCTAAATATGCATATTTAAGATGAGAAGGTAACAATTTGAGATCTAATGTCGGCGGAGAGACAATAGAAGGTGGGGGTAATGGAATGATATTCGGATTCCCTAAGAAGTTCATAACCTGCATAGGATATTGACTCGGAAAGTGCTACTGACTTTTGTGATGAGTCAAAAGGTTCAAACTCAGGGTCGACTCGTCAAAGGTGTTGATTGATTCTAATGTTTTTGATCATGTTTTATGAAAAGGAAAAGTTTTGTCACAATCAAAATATTTATAACCGTAATTAATAACAGTGTCGAAGTAATTTCTTTAATGAGAACGGATCGTCCACTAAGATGCGTGTACTTATTCGATCTTGCTTTGGATGAGTCAAAATGAAAACATAAAAGAAAATGATTCAATATTTAATTGAATTGTCACTTCAAGAAAATCAAGAAAATGTTCAAGAATTAAGAAGATGTCCAAATCAATTTGAATTATCAAGAATATGAAGAATAGGTTGTAGGAATCGATAGGAGTTAGTAGTAATGATGAATACAAATAATTATGAATCTTTTCTATTGATGAATTATAGCTAGAACGATGGCGATGAATGAAGATTATGGATGTTTTGAAGAAACTAGGGTTTCCCCTTCACTATCCCTTGTCTTTTCACTCATCATCATTCAAATCTAATCTCTAGTAAAGATGATCATCAATCATTTGATCCCTAATTTGCAATGAAATAATCAAGAACATGATCTCGCTCCAAATTAGGTCATTGACGATTCTTTTCCTTAAAGTTCACAATTCTCATAAGACTTAAGATTAGTAAAAAGATTTCCTCATCATTTGATCTACCGATTCTCTCAATTCCTTTACAAGCGGAAATTTCACTCAAACATCATGAAAATTAAAGAATCAAGAAATAGAAATTTCATAATGCAAGAATATAAAGAAAACGAGAATTAACAATTTATCACCTTTATTAAATCTTCTTCAAATTAAACCTCTCAATTTGAGGTTACAAGACTAGCTCTTGATCGCTCTTTTGAAAGGGAATTTGTCGTCGATCTTTGCGTTGCTCGATCGACGTGAGTCGTGGATCGGATGTGGATCTCTTGCTCTTGATGACGATCGGCGTTGCGATGAAGGATCTTCGATTGTCGCTTGATTTCGCTCTTAATGGATCTTGATTTTTATTGGATTTGGGTTTGGATCACAGGTTGTGTCACTCAACTTGTGTAGTGAATTGGTTCAATGTTCAACCACCTCTCAAATGAAGCCTAGATCCCCTTTTATAGATCTCAAATCTGTTAGTTATATGTATGCCCAAGAGGCCATTACTGTACATTGGATGTATATTGTAGTGGATGCTGGGACATATATAGGGAGGACTTTCTTGCTCGACATGATAGTATGCTATCTGGTTATTCTTTACCTTAACGTGTATACTGATTGTCTCTCTATTACATGTTGGTAAAGCCCTTAGGATGTGTACTTGACTACCTGGACTATGTTGCAGATCATACTAGTGGGGACATGGTAGTCCATAAGTACATCCTTCAAAGTCCCTAGTCGTGGGTGTATCGAGACGGGGCATCGATATACCAGAGTAGACTAGCGTATACTTTCTCGACCCATACAGATGGGCGATGGATGATCCTATATCCATTGGTGTTTGACATCAGAGATGATATACGGGTGCTCAGTAGAGACTGGGTACACTGGACGAACTCGCCGAGATCTCCCATATGGTATTATACCTTACGTCAGATGGCAGTTCTCTGGTGACACTGGTACAGAGTAGTCTGTTGACCCGAGATCGTTATAGAGTCTTGTGTGGTTCCCACTGTGCTTTGATTTCCATCTTACCACGTCCAAGAGGGCGTTCAAAATGGTGGTTTTTGGGTACAGTCCCGAGTCACATGGAGGCAATGAGCGATAGGAGGGGATTCGTCTCTCCCGGTATAGGGAGTTGATGTTGCGCTGTGTTCGATTGGCTATAACAGGAAATTCCTGGCCAGGGTTGCTAAGATTTACTGGTAAGTGTTACCAGTAGTTTCTCGAATTGTTATAGACCTCATATCGACACGACTTATCGAGCTATTTGGGTCTGACGTTTACCACCCCTAGGCAAGATATGCGACATATCAGACGACGAGACCGGACTGTACGGTAGTGTTACTGGTTGGATTCACTGGAGTGTGAGAGGGCTTTCTCGTCGATCTTCTGATCGCTCAACACCCGGGTGGCCGTTACGTTTAGCAGACCGCTTGCGGCTTGTGGGTGTTTGATATGATCATCATCTGCTGCCGGCGTATTGACGAGTCTTTAGAGTCCTACACAGAGGTTTCCTGGCTCAAGCAAAACGAAATAGGAGCGCATATGAGATATGTGCGGGACCGAGAATAATGCGTGTATGTGATACCGTATTCCATTCTCGCGATGAATGTGTCGAATGGTTGTATGTGATATAACCTAGTTATCGAATCAAGGATTGATTCGATAAACCGATACATTGGATATTAGTCGGTTGTATGCGATATGACCGGATCGTTAATTCAAGTGTTGATTTAATGATTTAATGCATAATAATATATTTGATATATTACTTTGCATTAACTAGTATTGGTTCACTTTAAATGGATTTTCTCACTTGGATTGTGCACATTGTATATGTGATATACTTTTGTACACAAGATTGTATCTTGTTTGATGACACATGCTTTTTAGGTTAAGTGTAAAGAATTAACCATGGTTAAGTTGTTGATTAGGGTTTTTACTTATTCATTTATCTTATTTATTTATTCATTTTGAATAAATTGAAAGATAAATGAATGGTGGCTTCATTTGTTTTTAGTTGAAGCTTCATGAAGCTTTGACTAATTGACCTTTTTGTTCTCATCCTTAACCCTAACCATTCAACCCAACCTTAGTAAATTCTCTACACTTAACTAAGGTTAAGATTATGATAAGTATTCATTTTATTATCTATTTTAAATAACTTATCATAACTTCTTCTTCTTCTTCATCTTCTTCTTCCATGAAGAAGCTTGACTTCATCAATGGTGGATTGATGAAACAAGTGAGAAATCCAATTCTAAAGTCTACCCACTTCCTATTTCTTCATCCTCTACCTCTTGCCAAGTTGTAGAGTGTGTTTTCTTCACTAGTTTCTTGACTTGGTGAAGTTGGAGCTTGATCTAGCGATGCTTCGACGTAGATCATCTTCGGCACGTCGTCGATGACCTAGCCCGCCATTTCTCCGATGAAGCCGACGCTTGAGCCCGGGATTCATTTTGGACAGCGGAGAGACATCCTTGCGGAGCTATGGAGGTGGAGCACCGGATCTACAAAGGTTGTATTTCCGTTCACTTAGTTAATTTGTTAGCTAGTTGCATCTTTCGCCTAGAATTCTAGCCAACGATCCGTAGTCTAGGGTTTCTCGGCACCATTAAATTTGAAATTGGCATGGTTGATGCCTTGTGAGACCTCTTGTGAGTGCCTAGGAACCCTACAGTGGTATCAGAGCCTAGCTAGAGCCTCAGGCGAAGTCTAGACAGAGTTTGAAGTCCGAACGAACCCGAAACCCTATCACAAACATGCTCTCTGTACTTTTTCTAAAATCGTGGATTTTTCCAAATTAAAAATATGCAGAAAACTCAGCAGGGTATTCTAAGAATTACGGAGCAAAATTTATTGCATGAACAGTGTAATCGGCGGCGGAACCGCGCCATAAGCCTAGCTTATGCGGCGGTTCCACGGCAGAAGTGTGACGTCAGCCCTAACTGTTTGCACAGTAATTCAGTGTTTCAGGTGCTGAGTTCTCTGGGTATTTTTAAAATTTATTCAAGAGTTGAATTTTCTGGAGTTGTTTTGGGGATTTGGTGTTTTGATCGGAGTATCAGATTTTGTCTAAGTGGCTTTCCGGATAATTTTTTGAATATATTAAAAAGTTCGACCGGATATAAATACCCAATTTTTACCCTGTCGGGAAATTTCCAAGTGTTGGATTTTTCCGTAGTTTAAAGACATTCTAAGTAGTGCAAGTAACTCAATGGACCCTCTAGAAGACAACAAACTTTAACTCGATTATGTGACCGTCTTGAACTGCCCTTTGAACCCTCGGGTTTGGGGCAGTACGGCGTGCCACATGTGAGGCGTTGGCTTGACCCTTCTACGGCTGGACCGTTGGTACTGAGGCACGAACTGAATGTTTTTAGACTTGTTTCATGAGTTGATCTGTATCGGGAAAACTTGGGTGTTCGATTGTTCGATCGGAAAGTTTGACATTTTCTATTTATCCGGAATGGGATACAATAATTGGAATTCACAAGAAGTTATGAGATAACTGAATGAATACTATAAACATAGCAGTTTAGTCTCACTTGATCGGTTGCCACGGAATTTTGATGTGATCAAAAGTCCGTCGTAATCACGTAGCGTACGCGGATACTCGCCGGGTAAATTATTAGACAGCCTCACTCCATACCCCCGACCAAGTGACTGTAGGAGAACCCCGTCGCCGAAAGCATCCGTTCGGGTGCTCGCGGCAGCGGTGTTCCGCCTTGGTTCACTTCGTCGACGGTATCGGGGGTGCGGCCGTCTACTAAAGTTTGCGACGAGCATTCGATCAGGATGTCGGGAATCTTGTTGAATTGCCCGACTTGATATTGAAATGAGTTTTCAATTTTGAGGCTAAAATGCGGGGTTTATAATTGTTAGGTATGCGATGTCTAAGTAATTCATTTGGTCAGGCATGCGATGTCTGAGGTGGTTGCGGATTCCAACTGTTGTAGTTTTACACTTTCTTTTCTGTGACCGTAAGTGTAATATGTGATATCGCCGGTTTCGTTGCTATATGTCAACGACAATTGGGATGCGCATATTTACTTACGTTGATGACATGTGATGTTATGTGTTGCTGGATATGTTATATTGGATCGTCGTGTTTGAATAGCCGGGGTTTTTTTTATGTGAAATGAGTGTTTTTCATTTTCATTCATGTAATAACTTGTATGTAATATTCTTTTATTGGGGCACTTCCAGGCTGCGGAAGATGTCACCGTTTGTATATTATTTACTTTTCCGCACTAGGATAGACCCAAGGAGGAGGGCACAAGTAACCGGGTTCTGGAGTCCAGTGGGAGACTAACTCGAGGAGTCGAGTCCGGGTCTCCTAACACTAGAATTGGTAGGGTTGCTTGCCGCTCTCGTAGGGGTCTAGGGGTGTGGGTTTGGCTATTCATCGCGACCGTGGAATCCGTGTTTTATACTGGCTCGTATTGAAAACACGGACGTCCTAGTATATCCAATATTTCATATGATTCTTCTGCTGCGATATCTGTGATGTGATCATGTGATGTTCTGTGATAGATACGGTATATAGTATATATGATATATTATATAGACGTTACTTATGTTTTACACCCGCGCTAGCCCTGCCCCCCTCTGCCGTTAGTTACCTAACCTAACGGTGCACGAGGGGACATCGAGGCGAATGCGGATGGCATAAGTGTACGTCGTATTTATCTGTGATGTTTAGGTATTTAAATGATGGGACTTCATTAATATGATTAATGAAAGAAAAGAAACCTTGTAGAATCGAATTTCAAATTAAAACAGGTAGCTACAGTTCTTGCTTTGCACAGCGGTATATACGATATATCCTGCACCTTATTCGATGAGGAAAGGACCGAGATCCCTTCACCGGGAGTGACTCCTTTAGCAATAACTGGCAGATGCTACACACTCGGTTTGTCTTTTGATTGCTTTTAATAGTTTCTGCTTTGCACAGTGATATATATGATATATCCCGCACCTCATTCGACGAGGAAAGGACCGACGATCCCTTCACCGGGAGTGACTCCTTTAGCAAAACTAGAAAAGCCTAAAAAACACTCCATTTCAAAATTCATTCGATCCTACAACGATATCAAGTTCATTACGCAATAGGTTTTCAGAAAAACCTGTCGTAGCCCTCCGTCATTTCAGATAAGTAGTAGTTAGTATTCGTGCTGCGTTTGTTGGCCTTTGTCAAGGCGTAGTGTGCGGTAGCTGACTGGTGCTTATCTGCTTATGCATATGATGCAGATTGAGTTAGGGTAGTCGTGCGACCTTGTTGGCCTTTGTCAAGGGCCGTGCGGGTGGGTTTAATTCAATCAGGAAATGACGGGTTCAACTTGACTAGCATCCTATGGTTTGTTGGCCTTTGTCAAGGTCATTGGAGGTTAGGGGCAAAATATTATCGGGAATTTCAAGTGTTAAAATTTGCAATGAGATTGCATACCTTCTATGAGATAGTTGGATCCCGATACCCGCTGCGAGTAATTGTTACTCCTGGGAGAGTTTTATACATTACAATTATCCGATCAAGTAGGTGTCTAGAAAGGTGTCAACGGGGTTACGCCTCTGGGAAAACGAGGTTTACATTAATTAGGTTCGTGCGAAAGCACGGGGGACCTCCCTCAAAGTACCGACACTGGCCTGGCTGAAAGATTGGCGAACTTGTAGTGTGTAATTAATCCCGGCTAGTCTTTCCTTTTAGGGTTTGAAGGAAGATTTGATAAAAAGCAGTGGGAGCCATCCTGATTAGATAAAATAAAACCAATCTATTCTTGCATGAGCGCACGCTGAGTGTTTTCTTCTCTCTCTCTCCAGGTAGCGACCATATCACGCCTTAATTAAGATAATAATACGGATATTTGACCGAACCCGCTTGTTATACTTAGCTGGGGAACGTTGGTCCCGCACCAACATATAATTGTTATAAGACAGAGCAGGAAATTGGGGAATACCAGATTTCCCGTGCCGCCCAAACGAAGAGAGTGCATGCTGATGCATCATCTTCGTGTGTGTTCATTACAAAGAACTGTTTTTCAGTATCCTCCGTATCCTGGGTATTTGATACCGGATCAGGATCCCAGATATGTAATATGTTACCTAGGGCTACAAAAGGGTAGAAAAACTGAGAATGGGTGATAAGTTTCATGAGGCAGAAAACGGGGCAAGAGTTGCAGCCAAGTCTGTTGGTCACTGTCACCCTGTATTGCCGATACATTGATTCTGAACAAATGTTATTAGATACCGAACCTGATATACAAAATCATATCAGTCTCTTTATTAGTAAAGAAATGATAAAATTTTGTATTGTTGGATAATGTTTTGAACATTTCCTATATCAAAAGTTGATCGGTTCAGGCACGTTATCTAAAAGCGTTGGTGTTCTAAATCAAACTACAGTTCTTAGTATACAGAACACACACAAGAGGAAGAGTTCAGAATTGAACCATTCCTTCTTGAGGTATTGTAGACTAGGTCAGATCAATGTGACCCGACTAGCTAGAGTTACATTAAGATGCATATTTAAATCAGTTTGAATTTACATCTTATGAAACTTGCCAGTCATGTCACAAAGATAAGATGACCATAGCTCTGTTTATTGGAAACAGAGAAAGAGTTAGTGAACTCTAGGTACTGATACATGATGATGTATGTAAAGTCTCCTGTCTACACATGCCAGGACTGATTCTTTAAACTTCATTATATTATCTGATAATCTCTCAAGATTCAGTCATATGTTCCTGTTGAAACATGAGTCCGAACCTTTTGAGATATTCACAGAATATAAGCGAGAAGTAGAGAACCAAAATACGGGTAAAAGTATTATGTCCTTTGATGAGATCAAGGAGGAGAATAATTGAGCACGGAATTCTTGGAATTTTCTAAAGGAGAATGAGATTCTCTCTCAGCATTACTCCTCCGTATACACCATAGCACGATGGTATATCGGGGCGGAGCAGATACACCCTATTTGATATGGTGTGCTCTATGATGAGTACTACTGAGTTACCTTTTTCCTTTTGGGTGTTATGCACTTGAGAAGTTGCATACCTATTGAATAGGGTTCAAATCAAATCAGTTGCCTACCACTCCATATAAGATATAGAATGGGAAGAGCCCATGTCTTAAGCTAGTTAAGATTTTGGGTTGTCCGGCCTATGTCTAAAAGCAAAATCCGGACAAGCTCGAGGCAAGGTCTGTTATGTAGAACTGGAAATGTTCCAGTCATACAAACTACAGCAGATGATTTGGTACAACCAAAGGATTCAGTAGATGCCAACGAACCTCAGCCTCTCCGCCGATCTAGTAGGGTTCCTCACCCACCTGAGAGATACTTCTGTTTCTCTATGACAGTGGGAGCGAGGATTACATCATGAGATGATGACCCAACTAGTTTCGAGCTGGCCATCAGGAGTGAGACTCTGTAAGAATGGCTGGATGCTTAGCGATCTGAGATGGAATCCTTATACACCAACAAAGTATGGACTTTAGTTGCTATATCTGAAGGGTTAAATCCCCATCAGGAGCAAGTATATCTTGAGAAGATTACTTGGTGTACATGGAAAGGTTGAGACTTTCAAAGCTAGACTTGTTAAAGGTTTTCATCATCAACCAGGCGTGGATAGTGTTGAAACCTCTTCAAGTAGCTATGCTTAAGTCCATCCGGATCCTACTTGCCACGGCTACATACCATGACAACGATATCTGGTGGTTGGGTGTCATGACTGCTTTTCTAAATGATGTTTTAGAAGAGTGCGTCTATAAGTACACAGCCAGAGGGCTTCGTAGACAGTGGGAGCAGCGGAAACGTGTGCAAGATGCTTTATAGGATTAAAGCAGGCATCGCGGAGTTGGAACATCTGTTTTGATGGATTAGTCAAAGAGTTTGACATCATCAAAATGGTAGATGAACCTTGTATAAACAAAAAGGTAGTAAGGAGTATGGTGGTGATCCTCGTATAGTACGTGGATGACATACTCATGATAGGGAAAGAGTTTCCTATGCTACGCTCGATCAATCTCCGCTTATCACAATGATTCTCCACATAGGATCAAAGTGATACCTACTAAATCCTGGGTTTTGGATCTATGAGATAGATCTAAATGGATGTTAGAATACTCACTAGCTGTAGTGAGATGGTATCAATCGATGCTGGGGAGAATCACTGGAAGGGTTCCAGGGTGATAAAGACGGCTGAATGTCAGTCATAGGCATTGTCTTTACCCTCAGTAAAGGGACGGTATGTTGGAAGAGTTCCAAGCTAGATACCGTGACATACTAGACGATAAAGGCAGGATACATCGCTACTTAAGATGCTACCAAAGAGGTTGTTTGGGTGTATATTGGTTCATGAGATGAACTTGGTTCCGCCCATTGTGTGACAATGGAGTTGTGGCTTATGCCAAGGAACGCAGGTCCCATCAGTGATCCAGACATATTCTAAGGCAGTATCACTTGATCATGGAGATGGTTCATCTCTAAGGGATCGAGGTTAGGAGAGTAGACTCAGAGGACAAAACGGCGGATCCACTCACGAAGGCCTATTCCCAAAGAGAGACTTTTATGGGATGGTTGAGTATGAGATGCTTCGACCACTGCTACAGATGGCCCTAGTGCAAGTGGGAGATTGTTAGTTATATGTATGCCCTAGAGGCCATTACTGTACATTGGATGTATATTGTAGTGGACGCTGGGACATATATAGGGATGACTTTCTTGCTCGACATGATAGTATGCTATCTGGTTACTCTTTACCTTAACGTGTATACTGATTGTCTCTCTATTACATGTTGGTAAAGCCCTTAGGATGTGTACTTGACTACCTGGACTATGATGCGGATCATACTGGTGGGGACATGGTAGTCCATAAGTACATCCTTCAAAGTCCCTAGTCGTGGGTGTATCGAGACGGGGCATCGATAAACCAAAGTAGACTAGCGTATACCTTCTCGACCCATACAGATGGGCGATGGATGATCCCATATCCATTGGTGTTTGAAATCAGAGATGATATACGGGTGCTCAGTAGAGACTGGGTATACTGGACGGACTCGCCGAGAACTCCCAGATGGTATTATACCTTACGTCAGATGGCAGTTCTCTGATGACACTGGTACAGAGTAGTCTGTTGACCCGAGATCGTCATAGAGTCTTGTGTGGTTCCCACTGTGCTTTGATTTCCATCTTACCATGTCCAAGAGGGCGTGCAAAACGGTGGTTTTTGGGTACAGTCCCGAGTCACATGGAGGCAATGAGCGATAGGAGGGGATTCGTCTCTCCCGGTATAGGGAGTTGATGTTGCGCTGTGTTCGATTGGCTATAACAGGAAATCCCTAGCCAGGGTTGCTGAGATTTACTGGTAAGTATTACCAGTAGTTTCTCGAATTGTTATAGACCTCATATCGACACGACTTATCGAGCTATTGGGGTCTGACATTTACCACCCCTAGGCAAGATATGCGACATATCAGACGACGAGACCGGACTGTACGGTAGTGTTTCTGGTTGGATTCACAGGAGTGTGAGCGGGCTTGCTCATCGATCTTATGATCGCTCAATACCCGGGTGGCCGTTACGTTTAGCAGACCGCTTGCGGCTTGTGGGTGTTTGATATGATCATCATCTGCTGCCGGCGTATTGACGAGTCTTTAGAGTCCTACACAGAGGTTTCCTGGCTCAAGCAAAACGAAATAGGAGCGCATATGAGATATGTGCGGGACCGAGAATAATGCGTGTATGTGATACCGTATTCCATTCTCGCGATGAATGTGTCGAATGGTTGTATGCGATATAACCTAGTTATCGAATCAAGGATTGATTCGATAAACCGATACATTGGATATTAGTCGGTTCTATACGATATGACCGGATCGTTAAATTAAGTGTTGATTTAATGATTTAATGCATAATAATATATTTGATATATTACTTTGCATTAACTAGTATTGGTTCACTTTAAATGGATTTTCTCACTTGGATTGTGCACATTGTATATGTGATATACTTTTGTACACAAGATTGTATCATGTTTGATGATACATTTTTTTTAGGTTAAGTGTAAAGAATTAACCATGGTTAAGTTATTGATTAGGGTTTTTACTTATTCATTTATCTTATTTATTTATTCATTTTGAATAAATTGAAAGATAAATGAATGGTGGCTTCATTTATTTTTAGTTGAAACTTCATGAAGCTTTGACTAATTGACCTTTTTGTTCTCATCCTTAACCCTAACCATTCAACCCAACCTTAGTCAATTCTCTACACTTAACTAAGGTTAAGATTATGATAAGTATTCATTTTATTATCTATTTTAAATAACTTATCATAACTTCTACTTCTTCTTCATCTTCTTCTTCCATGAAGAAGCTTGTCTTCATCAATGGTGGATTGATGAAACAAGTGAGAAATCCAATTCTAAAGTCTACCCACTTCCTATTTCTTCATCCTCTACCTCTTGCCAAGTAGTAGAGTGTGTTTTCTTCACAAGTTTCTTGACTTGGTGAAGTTGGAGCTTGATCTAGCGATGCCTCGACGTAGATCATCTTCGGCACGTCGTCGATGACCTAGCCCGCCATTTCTCCGATGAAGCCGACGCTTGAGCCCGGGATTCATTTTGGACAACGGAGAGACATCATTGCGGAACTATGGAGGTGGAGCACCGGATCTACAAAGGTTGTATTTCCGTTCACTTAGTTAATTTGTTAGCTAGTTGCATCTTTCGCCTAGAATTCTAGCCAACGATCCGTAGTCTAGGGTTTCTCGGCAACGTTAAATTTGAAATTGGCATGGTTGATGCCTTATGAGACCTCTTGTGGGTGCTTAGGAACCCTACAGAATCAAGCTTCCACTAGAAGATAGGTTGTTATGAAACTTGCATAAGAAGCTTGGCTGTTCTGGAGTAGTATCTGGAGAAAGGTAGGGAGTTCGAAGCGTCTTGAGGAAGCTTGGAAGTTATAAGGGATCCTCGGGAAAATTTTCGGCCGCCAACAAGCTAACTCGGCCGTGGATCCGCGGCGGATCGGGCTGGATGGGCCGCGGTTCCGCGGCCGTTTAATGAGATTGTTGGCTCATTTCTCTGGTGTTTTCTGGTGTTGGCTTTAAGATCTTTTTCTGATGTCTGGATTCTTATTTTCTTTTCTTAATCTCTGGCATATTTTATTTCTTTGACTTGCTGCGTTTTATCAGCAATTTTGCGATTCCAGTTCTTTGACCTGAATAATTTTCTGCACAAAATCTCGATAAAAAGTGTTGAGATATACAATATCATGCGTGAAGTAATGAACCCACAATTTCCCTCCATAATGCTGGTTATAAAGTATAACACATGTTAAATAATATTTTCCATACAAACTGCAAATATGTGTTATATTTATACCAAACACCTTTAGATGATAGAAAGAGTAAGAGAATTGTCGTGTTGAAAGTGCAATATTTTCGACTGAACAAATTCCCCCAAACTTGATTGTAAAAGAGAAGGAGAAAACTTCTTTTATTCAAGAGAAGGAGAAAATGTACGAAAAAGAAAAACTAACTAGCACACTTTCGTAGGCAACACGATTGCACTGAGAACGTGCAACAAGCCTTTAAACCTCTAGGTGCCCCTAGTAGGAGGACTGTTGTCTCCTGAGAGTTTTCAGCGGATTGCACCCACAAAATCCCATAATAAAAGGAAGACTGTGAAAGTTACATATAAAGATAAGAATTGTAAAAGAAAGACTTTGAAAATCAGAGTTTCCAACTACACTAGCTTTCAGTTATAATGAGCCATATCTTAATAGTCATGAAACGGTATTAGAAATCACATCATCTCTCAATAAAACATCGTCTTTATTCGTCATTCCTACATTTCTTCCAAACACCGATCATATACCCCTACGTGTGTGTAAAGGACATCCCTACACTCGGAGAATTCTATTCAAGTTATCATACTCTTGTCCATCTATCTCAGTACTTTTTAGTAGGTGAATATTATGATGGATTTGCTCACACATTTTTCATGCGACCGTGAATACTTATTGAGGTACTAACCGACTGTTTACTCATGTGCTTGCAGATTAGGCGTAAGTAGCAATTTTCTCGTCTTGCAACACCTAAGGCTTAGCAGTGACTTCCAAACCAGTTGGTCTAAGGCACTAGGTGATGAAGCACTTTCGCTATATTTTTTTATGCTGCCTTGGTGATTAGAAAAACGGTGTTCATTTTCTTCACCATTTTATATTTTTATACTTCATTTAAATTTCCTTCGTAGTTTGGCTTTCAGACAAGAGCATTTCAAGGTATCTTCTACTATCCCGGGTTTCAAGACGTGTGAAAGTGCGTATAGTATGGTATCAACGTTCAAATGTTTGGCTTCCAGAATATAAATTATTTTTCAGACTTATTTTTATCCTCAGATTAGTGACTTCTTTCATCTTACTGACCCTCGGGACAACGGTTCATAACTACTTATTACTAGTTTCGTTTAAGAAAACATCTAATTATCTTGGTTTTCTTAACTTTTCCAATCTTTTAAATGTAATTTTTCACTTTCTAATCTTTTATTATAAAAGAAAATTTTGAATTTTTTTTAAAATGTTGTGCTTATGCAGAGTATAATGCAAAGTGATGCGTAAATAAGCACAAACCTCCCCAAACTTGTTTATAACAGTGTCCTCACTGTTGCCATCTATTAAATCCCAAGAACCTATAAGCTTGGTAGGAAAAGTTATTAACGGTGACAAGAATATATGAACATGAAAATCCTCCCCCAAACTTATTTTTGGCTCACCATTTTTTAGGACAACTTTTATTTTCAAGAGCCAAAAATATACCCCCCTAAACTTGAGTTAAGCATTTTAAGATCATAAGAGGGGGGTAAAGTTATTAGTCAATGCAAAACCTTACAATGACCGAAAGTCAACACCAACCATTCTAAGATTTTATCGATGAAACGCATCGGTTGGTGGAAGAACTTGTTGTATAGAGCCACGAAGAAGTGGGGAAGAGATTAGTGTTGTGATGGAAGGTATTTGCGTCTCGATTTGAAGAGACGACACAATGATAATGATGATGGATTACTCGCATTCTTATAATTGTCAAGAAGAAGGGGTGGTGGTTCAACTTCTTTGTTTTAATTCATCACAACTCCCGTGTCAGCTAAGAATGCGAGTTCATCAGCGAAGCTTTCATCGATATCCCGAAGAATAATGTCATCGGAAAGAACGGGATAATACTCAGACTCCATGAAAAGTTCAGAATAAGCGTTAGATGTCGACCCGGACAATTCAAAAGAAGGGTTCGTATAATACATTGCTGGGTCAAACAACAACGTAGTAAGGGAGTCTGGATTTATATCGTGAAGCTGTTCAAATTCGCTACTGTCGTCATCTATTAATTCGACAGAACATACTCGAGCATGAGGTTCGGAGGGTTGACTTCCCAACTTGTAAATGTTAAGCTCAATTGACCTATTCCCGATGGATAGGTTCATAGAGCCGTTTTGACAATTGATTACAGCGTTTGAAGTAGCCAAAAATGGTCGACCGAGAATCACCGGAATTTGGTTCCGTGGGTTCACTATAGGCTGTGTATCTAGAACAATAAAGTCCACAGGGAATATAGATTCCCCAACTTTTATCAACACATCCTTAAGCATACCCCTGACTTGGTGATAGATTGATCTGCCATCTGTAAAGTGCATTGCGATGGTTTTAATTCTCCGATACCCAATTGCTCATACACAGAATATGGAAGCAAGTTAATACTAGCGCCTAAATCGAGTAAAGCACGATTGATATTTTTACCCCCAATAGAAATAGAGATTGTAGGAAAGACAGGGTCCTTACGTTTTTTGGGTAATTGCTGTGTAAAAGCAGTGCTTGCATTACTCGACATGAATACCTTTTTAGGCACTTGAATTTTTATCTTCCTAGTGCACAAGTTCTTAAGGATTTTAGCAGAAGCTGGAACTTGTTGTATAACATCTAGGAGATGGATATTTATGTTAACTTGCTTAAACAATTCCACAATCATCTTCATTTGTGCATTAGGTTTGTTGTGCCTCAACCTATCTGGAAATGGAGCTTTATCAATAAGTGTTGGATCCAACATTTGAAGAGATGTTTGTGGGGGTAGAAAGGATGAAGCGGGTGGAGGGTTCGAGCCTTGGGGAAAATGGAGAATAGGCTCGAAAGAGTAAGGTAAACTAGACAAAATAGGGTAAGAAGCAGAAGTGGAAGTAGAAGTGGAAGCCGGGGTGTTAATGATCAATTCATCATTATCAATCTGTTCACCCACATGGTTATCTAGCACGCTTCCAGATCTCAACGTGGTCATAGCACTCACATGATGTGCATAGCCAGGATTAGGTAAGGGTTGAGAAGGAAGTTTCCCTTTCTCTCTTGCACTCATCGCGGCATTCAACTGTGCAATTTGTGCTTCTATCGCTTTAATACTCTCACCGTGGGAGACCGTGTTTTGATGTAACGTTTGGATAGAAGACGTTAAAATATCATTCGTTTGCATGGAATGTTTAATGAACATGTTGAGTGCAGAGGGTTTATCAGTACCGGCAGAAGAAGGATCAAAGTTGTTGGCCGGGTTTTGAAAATTTTGTGGTTGGAAGGGGTGCTGACTCAGTTATGGTGGTTGCTGTTGCTGTGGATGAACCTTTTGAAAGTTATTCTTCTTTAGAACTGTGTTTTGAATTTGGTGTTGGTTCCTAGCAAAATTTGGGTGATTCCTCCAACCTTGATTATAAGTGGAAGAAGAAGGATCGTTTCTAGGTTGTTGTTGAAAAGAAGAATTTGTGTGTTCTTGACCTTCAAACGGAGATTTAAAAGGACATTCTTCCGTCAAATGGGATGGGTTGGAACAGCAACCACACATGGTTTTGGGAAGTGTGTATTGGTTTAGCAAGGATGAAGAGATTCTGTTTTCTATAGCGTCGAGTTTCCTTTGTATTGCGGTCATTTCGGCTTTCATTGCGATGGAAACATCGAGCTGATGGTTACTTTACCTAGACGATGGATGACTAACACTTTCCCATTGTAAAGTGTTTTGGACAAGATCTTCCACGTATTTCCAAGCTTCACCATCATCTTTAGACAGGAATTGACATTGACACATGGTTTCAAGGATCTGCTTTGTCATGAGATCAATACCCTCATAGAGAATTCGACACAGATAGGGATTCCATGATGAGGACATTGGATAAGAAGATCCTTGAACCGTTCAAAGCATTTCTAAAATGGTTCATTGGGAAGTTTGGGAAACTGGAAGATTTCGCTTCGAACACGGCCGGTCTTATGATTGGGATAAAATTTCTTAAGGAATGCTACAACGAATTCATCCCATGTTGAAATAGAATGTGCGGGTGTATTATAAAACCACTAAATCGCACAAAGTGAACGGGAGAAGACGTAAACTCATAGTATCCACATAAAGCTGTGACGTAACTATCAAAGCACATACGTTTTCGAATTTTGTGATAAAAACGTATGCGTCTTCAGACTCAAGCCAGTGAAATTTGGATAAAAGTTTGATGAAATGTGGTTTAATTTTGAAATTTTCCCTAATGGCTGGCCGTATAGAAAGACGGGTGGGAAGGGGACCACGTGTAGGGTAGCATCTCTCTTGGAGAGAAATGCGCGGAGGATTCTGCGCACCTGCGGGCGGTGGCAAAGTGGTGTTATTCAAATTCGATGGATATCCGTCCATCTCGGTGGTGGTGGCCGGTGGGAAAGAAGAAGAAGAATTACCGACTCTGGGGTCGATAAAAGAAACAAGGACAAGACGGGAAATAGAATCCCGTGTCCAGCCTAACATGTGCTAAACAGTTGTAGCACAGGTGGCATCGTTGGTGATAATTAGAGAAAATGGTTTGTGTTTGGTTTGTTTTGAAAACGACGGAGTTTTGAAGAATCAAATCACAAAAATTTACAAGCAACCCTAGATCTAATGGTCACCTAAGTCAAGTCACTGGACCGCTCCTAGACTTCCAGAAGACAAATCGCAGGATAAATCCTCTACTGCCTCTTTATCCCTTCCGTGGCCAGGTAAGTGCCAGGTGAGTGGGAGTTTCTCTGCTACGTAAGTAGCGGGCCTAATTAATTAACCACTTGCCTTAGACACCACAGAAGAAATGCAGATAATCTATAGATTATCCACGACCTTCTTCTGTTCTAATTGAGCGCGACGGTCCTTAGAGTCTTGTTTAGATATTTTTTAGTTAATGAGGGTGATGCGGATGCTAGTTTTGTGATTTTTGGGGCTTAGGAAAGGTAATGAAATCCCTAACTAATCTGAATTTGGTATTTTCCCCTTAACTTCCATGTTAAAATATGTACAAACAACCAATTTCAAGAAACGCAAAAAATTTCATTTAAGCGCTGCGAATTTTTGCAAAGAATCCTGCAGAAAAGTGTTATTGGACAAGATCAGACAGAAGAGGAAAGAACAGAGAATATACCACAGAAGTTTGGAACACTGAAACGCCTAAACGGCGGCGGAACCGCCGCAAAAACCATCAATACGCCGCGGATCCACGGTGAAATGGAGGAGATAGGTGATGAAATTTTCTCTGGATCTTTCTGTGCTCCTCTGGATTCTTCAGAAAGTCTCTGAATCTTGATTTCCTCAGTACAATGATTCCAGATTCCCACGCGAAAATTCAAACATTAATCGTTAAGCACATGAAGCGATTCTTGAATTAAAATTTGATGGAATAATAATTTTTCAACTCAAATAGCAAGTAAGAACAAATTATGCACACATCCCCGGCAACGGCGCCATTTGATTGATTCTAATGTTTTTTATCGTGTGATATGAAAAGGAAAAGTTTATTCACAATCAAAATATTTATAACCGCAACCAATAATGGTGTCGAAGTAGTTTCGTTAATGAGAACAGACCGTCCACTGAGATGCGTGTACTTATTCGATCTTGCTTTAGATGAGCCAAAATGATAATATAAAAAAAATGATTCAAGATTTAATTGAGTTGTCATTTCATGAAAATAAAGAAAATGTTCAAGAATTAAGAAGATGTCCAAATCAATTTGAATTATCAAGAATATGAAGAATAGCTTGTAGGAATCGATAGGAGTTAGTAGTAATGATGAATACTAATAATTACGAGTCTTATTTATTGATGAATTGTAGCTAGAACAATGACGATGAATGAAGATTAGAGATCTTTTGAAGAAACTAGGGTTTCTCCTTCACTATCCCTTGTCTTTTCATTGATCATCATTCAAATCTAACCTCTAGCGAAGAGGATCATCAATCATTTGTTCCCTAATTTGCAATAAAATAATCAAGAACATGATCTTGCTCCAAATTAGATCATTGACGATTCTTTTTCTTAAAGTTCACAATTCTTATAAGACTTAAGATTAGTAAAAGGATTTCATCATCATTTGATCTACCGATTCTCTCGATTCCTTTACAGGTGGAGATTTCGCTCACACATCATGAAAATTAAAGAATCAAGAATTAGAAATTTCAAATTGCAAGAATGTAAAGAAAACGAGAATGATCAATTTATCACCTTTATTAAATCTTCTTCAAAGTACACCTCTCAGTTTTAGGTTACAAGACTAGCTTTCGACCGCTCTTTTGAAAGGGAATTTGTCGTCGATCTTTGCGTGGCTCGATCTCCGTGAGTCGTGGATCGGATGTGGATCTTTTGCTCCTAATGACGATCGGCGTTGCGATGAAGGATCCTCGATTGTCGCTTGATTTTGCTCTTAATGGATATTGATTTTTATTGGATTTGGATTGGATTTACGTTTGGATCACAAGTTGTGTCACTCAACTTGTGTAGTGAATTGGTTCAATGTTCAACCACCTCTCAAATGAAGCCTAGATCCCCTTTTATAGATCTCAAATCAAGCTTCCACTAGAAGATAGGTTGTTATGAAGCTTGCATAAGAAGCTTGGCTGTTGTGGAGAAGCTTCTGGAGAAAGCTAGAGAGTTTGAAGCATCTTGAGGAATCTTGGAAGTTATAAGGGATCCTCGGGAAATGTATCGACCGCCAACGAGCCAACTCGCCGCGGAATCACGCCAGATCGGGTTGGATCGCCCGCGGTTCCGCGGCCGTTTGATGAGATTGTTGGCTCATTTCTCTGGTGTTTTCTAGTGTTGGCTTTAAGGTCTTCTTCTAATGTCTGAAATATTATTATCTTTTCTTAATCTCTTCCAGATTTTATTTCTGACTTGCTGCGTTTTATCGGCAATTTTGCTATTCCAGTTCTTTGACCTGAATAATTTTCTGCATAAAATCTCAATGAAAAGTGTTGAGATATACAATATCATGCGTGAAGTAATAAACACACAATTTCCCTCCATAATGCCGGTTATAAAGTATAACACATGTTAAAAGATTTTTTCCATACAAACTACATATATGTGTTATATTTATACCAAACACCTTTAGATGATTAGAAAGAGTATGGGAATTGTCGTATTGAAAGTGCAGTATTTTCGACTGAACAGGTGTTCTCACTATAATAATGTGCTAGATGAAACAACGATGTACTAATGTCGTCGAGATCATTATAACAATGTTCATCAACCTTCCAGCTTTCGGGAGCTATCTCGTGGACAGAACAGACATCAAGTAAACGAGCAGATGGTTTAGATGGTTGACTTCCTAGCTTGTAAATGTTAAGCTCAATTGTCATTTTCCCGAAGGTTAGGTTCATAGAACCGTTACGACAATTAATGACAGCATTGGAAGTGGCTAAGAAGGGTTGATCGAGAATCACCGGAATTTGGTTCTGTGGGTTCGCTACAGGTTGTGTATCTAAAACAATAAAGTCGACAGGGAATATAAATTCCTCGACTTTTATCAACACATCCTCAATCTCACCCCTATGTTTGGTGATAGATTGATCTGCCATCTAAAGAGTGCAGTTGGTAGGTTTCAACTCTCCAATACCTAACTGCTCGTAGACAGAGTAAGGAAGCAGGTTAACACTAGCGCCAAGGTCGACTAGAGCACGATTAATATTTTTACCCCCAATAGAAATAGAGATTGTAGGACAGCCAAGGTCCTTACGTTTCTTTGGTAATTGCTGGGTAAAAGCTGTGCTAACATTACTCGTCATGAACACTTTTTTCGGCACTTGAGATCTTCTCTTCCTAGTGCACAAGTCCTTAAGTTTTTTCGCATAAGTCGGAACATGTTGGATAGCATCTAAGAGAAGGATATTTATGGTAACCTGTTTAAACATTTCCATAATCTTCTCCATTTGTGCGTTAGGTTTGTTGGCCCTCAACCTATTTAGATAATGCGCTTTATCAATAATAGTTGGGTCCAACATTTGTGGAGAAGTCCGTGTGGGTAGAACAGATCCCAGAATTGGAGTGGGGATCGTTTCATGTTTATTCAACGAGGTGGGTAGAGGGTTCGAGCCTAGGGGAAAACGGAGAATCGGCTCGGAAGAAGATGGACTAGATGAAATAGGGTCAGAAGTGGAAGTGGAAGCAAGGGTGTCATTAATTGGTTCATCATTATCAACCTGTTCACTGACTTGGTTATTCAATACTCTTCCGGATCACAACGTGGTAATGGCATTCACATTATGATATTGTGAGTGGCCAGGATTTGGTAAGGGTTGAGATGGAGGTTTCACTTTCTCTCTAGCACTCATTGCGGCATTTAATTGTGCAATTTGTGCTTCTATTGATTTTATACTCTCACCGTGGGAGGCAAAGTCTTTCCTTATGGTGTCGATGGAAGACCTTATATTGTTAGTTATATGTATGCCCTAGAGGCCATTACTTTACATTGGATGTATATTGTAGGGGATGCTGGGACATATATAGGGAGGACTTTCTTGCTCGACATGATAGTATGCTATCTGGTTACACTTTACCTTAACGTGTACACTGATTGTCTCTCTATTACATGTTGGTAAAGCCCTTAGGATGTGTACTTGACTACCTAGACTATGATGTGGATCATACTAGTGGGGACATGTTAGTCCATAAGTACATCCTTCAAAGTCCCTAGTCGTGGGTGTATCGAGACGGGGCATCGATATACCAGAGTAGACTAGCGTATACCTTCTCGACCCATACAGATGGGCGATGGATGATCCCGTATCCATTGGTGTTTGACATCGGAGATGATATACGGATGCTCAGTAGAGACTGGGTATACTGGACGGACTCGCCGAGAACTCCCAGATGGTATTATACCTTACGTCAGATGGCAGTTCTCTGGTGACACTGGTACAGAGTAGTCTGTTGACCCGAGATCGTCATAGAGTCTTGTGTGGTTCCCATTGTGCTTTGATTTCCATCTTACCACGTCCAAGAGGGCGTGCAAAACGGTGGTTTTTTGGGTACAGTCCCGAGTCACATGGAGGCAATGAGCGATAGGAGGGGATTCGTCTCTCCCGGTATAGGGAGTTGATGTTGCACTGTGTTCGATTGGCTATAACAGGAAGTCCCTGGCCAGGGCTGATCAGAGAATTGCTGGTAAGTGTTACCAGTAGTTTCTCGACCCGTTATGAGCCTCATATCGACACGACTTATCGAGCTATTGGGGTCTGACGTTTACCACCCCTAGGAAAGATATGCGACATATCATATGATCAGACCGGACTGTACGGTAGTGTTACTGGTTGGATTCACAGGAGTGTGAGCGGGCTTGCTCGTCGATCTTCTGATCGCTCAATACCCGGGTGGCGGTTACGTTTAGCAGACCGCTTGCGGCTTGTGGATGCTTGATATGATCATCATCTGCTGCCGGCGTATTGACGAGTCTTTATAGTCCTACAAAGAGGTTTCCTGGCTCAAGCGAAACGAAATAGGAGCGCATATGAGATATGTGCGGGACCGAGAATAATGCATGTATGTGATACCGCATTTCATTCTCGCGATCAATGTGTCGGATGGTTGTATGCGATATAACCTAGTTATCGATTCAAGCGTTGAATCGATAAGCCGATACATTGAATACTAGTCGGTTGTGTGCGACATGACCGGATCATTGAATCAAGTGTTGATTTAATGATTTAATGCATAATTATATATTTGATATATTACTTTGCGTTAACTAGTGTTGGTTCACTTTATATGGATATTCTCACTTGGTTTGCACAAGTTATATATGTGATATACTTTTGTGCACTTGATTGTGTCATGTTTGATGATACATATTAACTTGGATTTGTGTAAAGATTAAACCATGGTTGTGAGAGTGGTTAGGGTTTTGTTTATTCACTTATTATCTTTTTATTCATTTATTCATTCTTTTTGGAAAAATGATAAGCATAAAAAGAAAATGGTTGCTAATTTTGGATTCTAGTTGAAGCTTCTTCAACTTTTGACTATGTGACCATTTTTGTCTCATGCTTAACCCTAACCACTTCATTTAACCGTAGTTTAGTCTCTACACTTTACCATGGTGATTATTATGATAAGTATCCTTTTCTTTTTCTTTTTGATTAACTTATCATAATGATAATCTTCTTCTTCTTCATCTTCTTCCTTGAAGAAAACCTAACCTCATCAATGGTGGATTGATGAAACATGTGAGAAATCCAATTCTAAGATCTACCCACTTCCTATTTCTTCATCCTCTACCTCTTTCCAAGTAGTAGAGTGTGTTTCCTTCACAAGTTTTTAGGGCTTGGTGAAGGTGGAGCTTGATTTAGCGATGCCTCGACGTAGATCATCTTCGGCATGGACATCGACGACCTAGCTCACTTTTTCTCCGACGAAGCCGACTCTAGAGCCCGGATTCCTTTTGGAAAGCGGAGATGACTTCATTGCGGAGCTATGGAGGTGGAGCACCGAATCTACAAAGGTTGTATTTCCGATATCCCATTAGTTAAGTTGTTAACTAGATTGTTATTCGCCTAGTTTTCTAGCCAACGATTTTGTTAGGGTTTGTAGGCACCGTTAAAATTTGAAATTGGCATGGTCGATACCTTGTGAGACCTCATTAGGGTGCCTAGGAACCTTTCACTGGTATCAGAGCCTAGCTAGAGCCTTAGGCGAAGTCTAGACGCAATTTGAAGTCCGACCGAACCGAAATTGAGAACCCGAAATAGCTCTCTGTCCTTTTTCTAAAAACGTGGATTTTTCCAGATTAAAAATTTCCAAAAACTTAAGCAGGGAATTACATGATTTACTGTGAAGCACGTGATGGTAATTCGTCAACAGTGGCGCGGAACCGCGGCCCCCACCATGGGATGCGCGGCGGTTCCGCGGCCACTGTATTGAATTACAGCACGTGTCTTCCATAGTAACTTATGTCATGTAGTGCTGAGTCTTCTGGGAATTTTTAATAATTTTTCAAGAGTTGAATTTTCTGGGTTGTTTTGGGGACTTGGTATATTCGATCGGATTATCGAATTTTGTCTGTGTGGCTTTCCGGGTAAATTTTAGAATATGTTAAAAAGTTCGACCGGATATAAATACCCAATTTTTCCCCTGTCGGGAAATTTCCAAGTGTTGGATTTTTCCGAAGTTTAACGACGTTCTAAGTAGTGCAAGTAACGCGATGGACCCTCTAGAAGACAACAAACCTTAACTCGATTATGTGACCGTCTTGAACTGCCCTTTGAACCTTCGGATTTGGGGCAGTACGACGTGCCACATGTGAGGCGTTGGCTTGACCCTTCTACGGCTGGACCGTTGGTACTGAGGCACGAACGGAATGTTGTTAGACTTGTTTCATGTGTTGATCTGTATCGGGAAAACTTGGGTGTTCGATTGTTCGATCGGAAAGTTTAACATTTTCTATTTATCCGGAATGTGATACAATAATTGGAATTCACAAAAGTTATGTGATAACTGAATGAATGTTATAAACATAGCACTTTAGTCTCACTTGATCGGTTGCCACGGAATTTTGATGTGATCAAAAGTCCGTCGCAATCACGTAGCGTACGCGGATACTCGCCGGGTAAACTTAATAGACAGCCTCACTCCATAGCCCCGACCAAGTGACTGTAGGAGAACCCCGTCGCTGAAAGCATCCATTTGGGTGCTCGCGGCAGCGGTGTTCCGCCTTGGTGCACTTCGTCGACGGCGTCGGGGGTGCGGCCGTCTACTAAAGTTTGCGACGAGCATTCAATCAGGATGTCGGGAATCTTGTTGAATTGCCCGACTTGATATTGAAAAGAGTTTTCGATTTTGAGACTAAAATGCGGGGTTTATAAATGTTAGGCATGCGATGTCTAAGTAATTCATTTGGTCAGGCATGCGATGTCTGAGGTGGTTGCGGATTCCAACTGTTGTAGTTTTACAATTTCTTTTCTGTGACCGTAAATGTAATATGTGATATCGCCGGTTTCGTTGCTATATGTCAACGACAATTGGGATGGACATATTTACTTACGTTGATGACATGTGATGTTATGTGTTGCTGGATATGTTATATTGGATCGTCGTGTTCGAATAGCCGGGGGTTTTTATGTGAGATGAGTGTTTTTCATTTTCATTCATGTAAAAACTTGTATGTAATATTCTTTTATTGGGGCACTTCCAAGTAGAGGAAGATGTCACCGTTTGTATATTATTTACTTTTCTGCACTAGGATAGACCCAAGGAGGAAGGCACAAGTAACCGGGTTCTGGAGTCCAGTGGGAGACCAACTCGAGGAGTCGAGTCTGGGTCTCCTAACTCTAGAATTGGTAGGGTTGCTTGCCGCTCTCGTAGGGGTCTAGGGGTGTGGGTTTGGCTATTCATCACGACCGCGGAATGCGTGTTTTATACTGGCTCGTATTGAAAACACGGACGTCCTAGTATATCCAATATTTCATATGATTCTTCTGCTGCGATATCTGTGATGTGATCATGTGATGTTCTATGATAGATACAGTATATAGTATATATGATATATTATATAGACGTTACTTATGTTTTACACCCGCGCTAGCCCTGCCCCGTTCTGTCGTTAGTTACCTAACCTAACGGTGCACGAGGGGACATCGAGGCGAATGCGGATGGCATAAGTGTACGTCGTATTTATCTGTGATGTTTAGGTACTTAAATGATGGGACTTCATTAATATGATTAATGAAATAAAAGAAACCTAAGATGTTGTAGAATCGAACTTCAAAATATAACAGGTAGCTACAGTTCTTTCTTTGCACAGCGGTATATACGATATATCCTGCACCTTATTCGATAAGGAAAGGACCGAGATCTCTTCACCGGGAGTGACTCCTTTAGCAATAACTGGCAGATGCTACACATTCGGTTTGTCTTTCGATAGATTTTAAGTGTTTTTGCTTTGCACAGTGATATATATGATATATCCCGCACCTCATTCGACGAGGAAAGGACCGACGATCCCTTCATGGGGAGTGACTCCTTTAGCAAAACTAGAAAAGCCTCAAAAGCACTCCATTTTAAAATCATTTGATTCGACAACGATATCAAGTTCATTACGCAATAGGTTTTCAGAAAAAACCTGTCGTAGCCCTCCGTCATTTCAGATAAGTTGTATACAGTATTCGTGCTGCATTTGTTGGCTTTCGTCAAGGTGCAGTGTGCGGTAGCTATATGCTGCTTATCAGCTAGCATACGATGCGATTGGATTAGGGTAGTTGTGCGGCTTTGTTGGCTTTCGTCAAGGGTCGTGCGGGTGGGTTTAATTCGATCAAGAAATGTACGGGTTGAACTTGACTAGCGGGCTGTGGTTTGTTGGCTTTCGTCAAGGTCATAGCACGTTAGGGGCAAAATATTATCGGAAATTTCAAGTGTTGAAATTTGCAATGAGATTGCATACCTTCTATAAGATAGTTGGATCCCGATACCCGCTGCGAGTAAGAGTTACTCCTGGGAGAGTTTTATACATTACAATTAGCCGATCGAGTAGGTGTCTAGAAAGGTGTCAACGAGGTTACGCCTCTGGGAAAACGAGGTTTACATTAATTAGGTCCGTGCGAAAGCACGGGGCACCTCCCTCAAAGTACCGACACTGGCCTGGCTGAAAGATTGGCGAACTTGTAGTGTGTAATTAATCCTGGCTAGTCTTTCCTTTTAGGGTTTGAAGGAAGATTTGATAAAAAGCAGTGGGAGCCATCCTGATTAGATAAAATAATAACCAATCTATTCTTGCAAGAGCGCACGCTGAGTGTTTTCTTCTCTCTCTCTCCTGGTAGCGACCATATCACGCCTTAATCAAGATAATAAAACGGATTATTGACCGAACCCGCTTGTTATACTGAGCTGGGGAACGTTGGTCCCGCTCCCACTTATAATTGTTATAAGACAGAGCAGGAAATTGGGGAATACCAGATTTTCCGTGCCGCCCAAACGAAGAGAGTGCATGCTGATGCATCATCTTCGGGTGTGTTCATTATACAGAACTGTTTCTCAGTATCCTCCGCATCCTGGTATATGATACCGGATCAGGATCCCAGATATGTAATCTGTTACATAGGGCTACAAAAGGGTAGAAAAACTGAGAACGGGTGATAAGTTTCATGAGGCAGAAAACGGGGCAAGTGTTGCAGCCAAGTCTGTCGGTCACTGTCACCCTGTATTACCGATACATTGATTCTGAACGAATGTTATTAGATACCGAACCTGATATACAAAATCATATCAGTTTCTTTATTAGTAAAGAAAGGATATAATTTTGTATTGTTGGATAATGTTTTGAACATTTCCTATATCAAAAGTTGATCGGTTCAGGCACGTTATCTAAAAGCATTGATGTTCTAAATCAAACTACAGTTCTTAGTATACGGAACACACACAAGAGGAAGAGTTCAGAAATGAACGAATTCTTCTTGAGGTATTGTAGACTAGGTCAGATAAATATGACCCGACTAGCTAGAGTTACATTTAGATGCATATTTAAATCAGTTTGAATTTACATCTTGTGAAACTCGCCAGTCATGTCACAAAGATAAGATGACCATAGCTACGTTTTCTGGAAACAGAGAAAGAGTTAATAAACACTTAGGATGATACATGTTGATGTATGTAGGTCCCCTGTCTACACATACCAGGACTGGTTCTTTATACTTCATTACGTTCTCTGATGATCTTTCGAGATTCAGACCTATGTTCCTGTTGAAACACAAGTCCGAACCTTTTGAGATATTCACAGAATATAAGTTAGAAGTAGAGAACCAAAATATGGGTATAAGTACTATGTCCTATGATGAGATCAAGGAGGAGAATACTTGAGCACGGAATTTCTAGACTATTCTAAAGGAGAATGAGATTATCTCTCAACATTACTCTTCCGTATACACCATTGTACGATGGTATATCGGGGCGGAGCAATCACACCCTATATGATAAGGTGTGCTCTATGATGAGTACTACTGAGTTACCTTTTTCCTTAAGGGAGTTGTACACTTAAGAAGCTGCATACCAATTGAATAGGGTTCCAATCAAATCAGTTGCCTACCATTTCATATGTGATATGGAAATGGAAGAGCCCATGTCTTAAGCTAGTTAAGATTTGGGGTTGTCCGGCCTATGTCTAAAAGCAAAATCTGGACAAGCTCGAGGCAAAGTCTGTAATGTAGAACTGGAAAGGTTCCAGCCAAACAAACTACAGATGATGATTTGATAGAACCAAAGGATTCAGTAGATTCCAACGAACCTCAGCCTCTCTGCCAATCTAGTAGGGTTCCTCACCCACCTGAGAGATACTTCAGTTTCTCTATGAAAGTGGGAGCGAGGATTACATCATGAGATGATGACCCAACTAGTTTCAAGCTGGCCATCAAGAGTAAGACTCTGTAAGAATGGCTGGATGCTTAGTGATCTGAGATGGAATCCATATACACCAACAAAGTATGGACTTTGGTTGCTATATCTGAAGGGTTAAATCCCCATCAGGAGCAAGTATATCTTGAGAAGATTACTTGGTGTACATGGAAAGGTTGAGACTTTCAAAGCTAGACTTGTTAAAAGTTTGCATCATTGACCAGGTGTGGATAATGATGAAACCTTTTCAAGTAGCTATGCTTAAGTCCATCCAGATCCTACTTACCACGGCTACATACCATAACTACGATATCTGGTGGTTGGGTGTCATGACTGCTTTTCTAAATGATGTTTTAGAAGAGTGCGTCTATAAGTACACAGCCAGAGGGCTTCGTAGACAGTGGGAGCAGCGGAAACGTGTGCAAGATGCTTTATAGATTAAAGCAGGTATCGCGGAGTTGGAACATCTGTTTTGATAGATTAGTCAAGGAAGTTGACATCATCAAAATGGTAGATGAACCTTGTATAAACAAAAAGGTAGTAGGGAGTATGGTAATGATCCTCGTGGAGTACGTGGATGACATACTCTTTATAAGAAAGGAGTTTCTTATGCTACGCTCGATCAATCTATGTTTATCACAAAGATTCTCCGTGTAGGATCAAAATGATACCTCCTAAATCCTGAGTTTTGATCTATGAGATAAATGTTATTTGGGTGTTAGTTATACTCACTAATTGTAGTGAGATGGTATCAATCGATCCTGGGGAGAATCACTGGAAGTGTTCCAGGATGATAAAGACGACTGAATGTCAGTCGCAGGCATTGTCTTTACCCTCAGTAAAGGGACGGTATGTTGGAAGAGTTCCAAGCTAGATACCGTGACATACTAGACGATAAAGGCAGGATACATCGCTACTTAAGATGCTACCAAAGAGGTTGTTTTGATGTATATTAGTTCATGAGATGAACTTAGTTCCTACCTTTATGTGACAATGGTGTTGTGGCTTATTCCAGGAACCCCCGTCCCATCAGTGATCCAGACATATTCTAAGGCAGTATCACCTGATCATGGAGATGGTTGATCTCCAAGGTGATCGAGGCAAGGAGAGCAGACTCAGAGGATAACACGGCGGATCCACTCACGAAGGCCTATTCCCAGAGAGAGACTTTTATGGGATGGTTGAGTATGAGATACTACAACCACTGCTACAGATGGCCCTAGTGCAAGTGGGAGATTGTTAGTTATATGTATGTCCTAGAGGCCATTACTGTACATTGGATGTATATTGTAGTGGATGCTGGGATATATATAGGGAGGACTTTCTTGCTCGACATGATAGTATGCTATCTGGTTACCCTTTACCTTAACGTGTACAGTGATTGTCTCTCTATTACATGTTGGTAAAGCCCTTAGGATGTGTACTTGACTACCTAGACTATGATGTGGATCATACTAGTGGGGACATGGTAGTCCATAAGTACATCCTTCAAAGTCCCTAGTCGTGGGTGTATCGAGACGGGGCATCGATATACCAGAGTAGACTAGCGTATACCTTCTCGACCCATACAGATGGGC
This sequence comes from Agapanthus africanus, assembly GCA_030015575.1. Taxonomy (NCBI): domain Eukaryota; kingdom Viridiplantae; phylum Streptophyta; class Magnoliopsida; order Asparagales; family Amaryllidaceae; genus Agapanthus; species Agapanthus africanus. The sequence goes on from CM057339.1 coordinate 534,256,461, forward strand.
GATGGATGATCCCATATCCATTGGTGTTTGACATCGGAGATGATATACGGGTGCTCAGTAGAGACTGGGTACACTGGACGGACTCACCGAGAACTCCCAGATGGTATTATACCTTACGTCAGATGGCAGTTCTCTGGTGACACTGGTACAGAGTAGTCTGTTGACCCGAGATCGTCATAGAGTCTTGTATGGTTCCCACTGTGCTTTGATTTCCATCTTACCACGTCCAAGAGGGCGTGCAAAACGGTGGTTTTTTGGGTACAGTCCCGAGTCACATGGAGGCAATGAGCGATAGGAGGGGATTCGTCTCTCCCGGTATAAGGAGTTGATGTTGCACTGTGTTCGATTGGCTATAACAGGAAGTCCCTGGCCAGGGCTGATCAGAGAATTGCTGGTAAGTGTTACCAGTAGTTTCTCGACCCGTTATGAGCCTCATATCTACACGACTTATCGAGCTATTGGGGTCTGACATTTACCACCCCTAGGCAAGATATGCGACATATCAGACGATCAGACCGGACTGTACGGTAGTGTTACTGGTTGGATTCACAGGAGTGTGAGCGGGCTTGCTCGTCGATCTTCTTATCGCTCAATACCCGGGTGGCCGTTACGTTTAGCAAACCGCTTGCGGCTTGTGGATGCTTGATATGATCATCATCTGCTGCCGGCGTATTGACGAGTCTTTAGACTCCTACAAAGAGGTTTCCTGGCTCAAGCGAAACGAAATAGGAGCGCATATGAGATATGTGCGGGACCGAGAATAATGCGTGTATGTGATACCGCATTTCATTCTCGCGATCAATGTGTCGAATGGTTGTATGCGATATAACCTAGTTATCGATTCAAGCGTTGAATCGATAAGCCGATACATTGAATACTAGTCGGTTGTGTGCGACATGACCGGATCATTGAATCAAGTGTTGATTTAATGATTTAATGCATAATTATATATTTGATATATTACTTTGCGTTAACTAGTGTTGGTTCACTTTATATGGATATTCTCACTTGGTTTGCACAAGTTGTATATGTGATATACTTTTGTGCACTTGATTGTGTCATGTTTGATGATACATGTTAACTTGGATTTGTGTAAGGATTAAACCATGGTTGTGAGAGTGGTTAGGGTTTTGTTTATTCACTTATTATCTTTTTATTCATTTATTCATTCTTTTTGGAAAAATGATAAGCATAAAAAGAAAATGGTTGCTAATTTTGGATTCTTGAACTTTTGACTATGTGACCATTTTTGTCTCATGCTAACCCTAACCACTTCATTTAACCTTAGTTTAGTCTCTACACTTTACCATGGTGATTATTATGATAAGTATCCTTTTCTTTTTCTTTTTGATTAACTTATCATAATGATAATCTTCTTCTTCTTCATCTTCTTCCTTGAAGAAAACCTAACCTCATCAATGGTGGATTGATGAAACATGTGAGAAATCCAATTCTAAGGTCTACCCACTTCCTATTTCTTCATCCTCTACCTCTTGCCAAGTAGTAGAGTGTGTTTCCTTCATAAGTTTTTAGGGCTTGGTGAAGGTGGAGCTTGATTTAGCGATGCCACGACGTAGATCATCTTCGGCATGGACATCGACGACCTAGCTCGCTTTTTCTCCGACGAAGCCGACTCTAGAGCCCGGATTCCTTTTGGACAGCGGAGACGACTTCGTTGCGGAGCTATGGAGGTGGAGCACCGGATCTACAAAGGTTGTATTTCCGATATCCCATTAGTTAAGTTGTTAACTAGATTGTTTTTCGCCTAGTTTTCTAGCCAACGATCTTGTTAGGGTTTGTAGGCATCGTTAAAATTTGAAATTGGCATGATCGATGCCTTGTGAGACCTCATTAGGGTGCCTAGGAACCTTTCATATATCAGTCGACATTTGCATGGTATGTTTCATAAAAAAAATCCAAGGTTCGTTCGAGTGCAGAGTGGTTTTCGGTACCGGCCGTTTCGAAAGAATTATTATAAGGTGCATAATTGTTGGCAGGATTTTGAAAAGTTTGTGGTTGAAAGGAGTACTGATTCTGTGGTGGTTGTTGTTGCTGTGGAGGAATCCTTTGATAGTTATTTTGATTTGGAACCGTATTTTGAGTTTGGTGTGGGTGTTGGTTCTAAGAAGAATTAGGGTAATTCCTCCAACCATGGTTATATGTGGAAGTGGATTGTTTCTAGGTCGTTACTGAAAAGCAGCATTAGTATGTTCTTGAACTTGAAACAGAGAATTAAAAGGAAATTCATACGTCGGATGTGATGGATCGGAACAACATCCATACACGGTTTTAGGGAGCATCACTTGGTTTAGGGAGGCTAATAAAAATTTGTTTTCCATAGCTTCGAGTTTCTTTTGTATTGATTCAATTTTGGCATTTACTGCTATGGAAACATCAAGATGATGGATACCTCCCCTAGATGATGGTGGACTAACGCTTTCACATTGCAAAGTGTTTTCAGCAAAATCTTCTAAGAATTTCCAGACTTCACTACCGTCTTTAGACATGAAATTGCCTTGACACATGGTTTCAAGCATCTTCTTTGTCGTTAGATTAATGCCCTCATATATAATTCGGCACAGATCCCATCTATGGATTCCGTGATTAGGATATTGGACAAGCAGATCCTTGAACCGTTCAAAGTATTTCCAAAATGGTTCATTGGGAAGCTGGGTAAACTGGTTGATTTCCCTCCGAACACGGGCAGTCTTATTATTAGGATAAAACTTCTTATGGAATGCTCTAACGAATTCATCCCAATTGGAAATAGAGTGTGTGGTTGTGTTATAAAGCCAATTTTCGGTTAAATCGCACAAAGTAAATGGGCGAAGACGTAAACGCATAACATCCACAGAAAGTTATGATGTGCCCATTATAGCGCATACGTTTTCGAATTTGGTGATAAAAACGTATGCGTCTTCAGACACTACACCGTGAAATTTAGGCAAAAGATTGATAAAGTTTGGTTTGATTTCAAAATTATCCTCATTGGCTGGTGGAATAGAAAGACAAGTAGAAAGAGGACCACGTATAGGGTAGCATCTCTCTTGGAGAGATATACGCGGTAGATTCTGCGCACCTGTGGGTGGTGGCAGAGTAGTGTTATTAAAATTTGATGGAGAACCGTCCATCTCTTTCGATGTTGTGGGCGGTGAGGAAAAAGAAGATGAAGAAATACCGACTTTGAAGTCGATATAAGAAACGCGGAAAAGACGGGCACTAGAATCCCATGTCCAGCCGAGCATGCACTAACCGGGTTTAGCGTAAGTGGCAGCGTTAATTATTTTTTATTATTATTTAAACTGAAAAGAAAAGTTTTTTTTAAAAACACGGATTTAGACAAATCACAAAAATGCACAATCAACCCTAGATCTAAGGTCACCTAGGTCAAGTCACTAGACTGCTCCTAGACTTCCAGAGGAAAAATCACAGGATCAATCCTCTACTATCTCTTTATCCCTCTTGTGGCCAGGTAAGTGCCAGGTAAGTGGGAGGTATCCGCTATACGAATGACCGTAAATAGCGGGGCTAATTATGTAACCACTTGTTTTAGACACACTTGCCTAGACACCACAGAAGAAATACGGATAAGCAGTAGATTACCCACTGTTGGCTATAGTGCCCTCAAGTCAATTATTGGATCGCAGGCACGTGATTGCGATGATTGAGGGAGGACCTGTACCGGTAGAACAGTCTTACTCGAGATGATAGTATGCTATCTGGTTTGTCTTTATCATCATGTATATGCTTCAGGTGACATTACAGATCACTATTACATATTCATAGAGCCCATAGGATTCTTGCTTGACTACCAATAGTATGATGGCGATCATATACGTAAAAGTTGGGTAGTCTATAAGCACATCCTTAAAGTGTCCCTAGTCGTGGGAGTTTCGAGACTGGGCATTGATACTCCGATAGTAGACTAGTGTATACGTATCGAGACCCCGACGAGGGGCGGTGGCTGGTCTCACAAGCCATTGGTGTCAGTTGGTTCACCTAAGATAGTATACAGGTGCTCATTGGGTTATGAGTACACCGGACGGAATCACAGGGGTACTACTGGATGGTACTATACCTAACGTCTGGTAGCAGTTCCCAGGTGACATGAGTACAGCCTAGTCCTTTGACTTGACACTGCTACTTTGCCTCAAGTGTGTTCTCACTGTTCTTTGATTGCTACCCTACCACGGCTCAAAGGAGTCATGCAAACAGGTAGTAGTTGGGTGCAGTCCCGAAGCACATGGAAGCAGTGGCGGTTAGACAGCATTCGTCTCTCCCGGTATTAGGGGTTGATATCGCGCTGTGTTTGGAGAGCCATTGCACAAAGTCCATGGCCAAGGCAAGTGAGATTTACTGGTAGGTATTCCAGTATTTTCTCAAGGTGTTCTGGGATACACTCCGACACGACTTAGATCGCTTTTAGTGTCTGACGTTTACCATCCCCTAAGGCCCGATATGCGATACTCATAGACGAACAGACCGGAATGTACAGAGATTGTCACAGATAGGCTCAGTAGGGTTTCAGGATGAGTTCGCTCATCAGCTTCCATTTCGCTCAATACCTGGACAGCCGTTACGTACAGCTAATGCCGCTGACGTGCTTGTGGTTAAACCCACTGCCAGCGTATTGACGAGTCTTTAGAGTCCCCCACAGAAATTTTCCCAAGCTCAGCCGAAACGTTGTAGAGGCCGTATGGTTTTATTGCAGGGTTCGATCATATACGTGCACTCGTGCACGGATCATGATCTGACGGATCATACTAGTGGGATTTGGTTTTAGCCGGATCCTAGTATTAGATTGTTGGATTACTTTCGTCTCGTAGATTCGTATTCAGTCGGAATACGAATGCGGGTATGTATATACAGATGAGGGGTATTCTTGTAATTCGTTACAAGATAACTTTAGTAAATGCCATTTTTTTTATTGTATTAAACATTTAGGGGTTTTTGGTTAAATGTTTAATATAGATTTTGTGTAAAATATGAAGGCAAGTTTTGGCTTATAGTAATTAAATGATAAAGCATGGACCATGCGTTATTGTTTATATTTGTTGTTAAATATTTTTGTGATCGCATGAGATATTTTTGGAGCCATGTATTTTTCCTTGATCATCAAAAAAATACAACACAACAAAAAACATGTTGGTAGCCACTTCTTTTCTCTCTCTCTCTCTCTCTCTCTCTCTCTCTCAAGAGTTGCATTTTCTTTTGCAAGCTAAAGTCATGAGCTTCACACTTTAACCTTGGGCATCATAATCAACCTCCACTCTATCCCTCCCATGTGTTGAGAATCCTGGGGTGATTGAGACAAAGTAATTACACACTATCTCTACATCACCTTGGACATGTCGGCTAGCAAACTTCATGTCCGAGTTTCTTCGGTTTGAAGCGGAAGCCCGTATAAAGAATCCTCGACGTGGAGCCACTTCGACGAGCGAGATCGGAGAGCGGACTTGTTCGGGGCAGCCGACGAGGGGCTAGGCGCAGAGATTGAAGACCGAAGGACACGGATCGATCGGTCTAATCTCTAACACTTTATAGTAGTTATCTAGTTAACGGTTAATGGTTCGATCCGGGTAATTGGTTGCGGTAGCGCCAAGTTTGAAAAGTTTTTGTTCCGCATTTGGCCTCGGATTGACGGCCGGGGCGCTGCCGTAGCCCAACATGGTATCAGAGCCAACCCATTAACCGTATACTAGTTTTTTTAGACAATGTTAAAATATCGAATCCGAAACAATACCCACTGCATTCCATTCTCTTTCGATTTTGAAAGTGTCTTCTAAAATTATTTAAACAACTGCAGAAGACTACTGACATGACTACTAGACTACACACCAAACACGACATCCCAACTCCACTTTTGGACCGGCCACATTGGCCTAAAATCCGAGCAGGCCGGCCACTTGGTTGAATTGGGACTTCGTTTTTGTAGTGCGGTTTAGTCTCTGGAATGTTGGTTCAGTGGTATTGTTTGTTTAGCCCAGTTTGGATATGGTCTTATCTAATTGTTTGGGGCTATTCGGGGTTATTTCGAACTCGATAATTTTTAACATTGTTTAAAGTTTACAGTTCATACATTTCTATCTGTGACCGTGAATGTCATTTTATCGGTACAACTTGTCTAATCGCTATAGTCCTTTTAGACGGGTTGGCGAACGTGACATTCACGTTGATGTTCTGTGTTGTACTATGATGTTGCGGATTGTCGTGGTGGATAGCTTGGATGCAATGGTAGTGCAGTTTGGATTTATTTGTACGTTTGTATCGTGGGGAGAGCGTCCGACATGTGGACTGCCGTCACTGCCTGTTTGTATATTATTCTTTTGGGGCACAACCGGGTTGAGGTCGATGTACCCGTTGTACATATTTTCTTTTCTTTACTAGAATTACCCCGTGGTGGAGTGCACGGATTGCCGGGTTCTAGAGGGCAACGGGCCCGCATCTTATGGCTTTGAGACGGAGGGGGCTTCACTCTAGAATTGGCGGGCTATTCGTCGCATTCATAGGGGGTACAGGTTGACCCAAGGAGGCGTGCTCAAGTTACCGGATTCCGTGAAGTGTTGGGTGGTCCATTCACTTTGCTGAAGGGGGGCTGTCTCGTTTCTGGTTTTGGCGGGTAACTTGCCGCACTCGTAGGGGTCTAGGTATTCATTGCACAGGCTATCCACATGATCAGGGGAACGTCGGGTTTCAGTTGCGGCTCAAAGGAAACCCGGGGCTCCCAGATTATCTGTATTGTTCTGTGATGCTTATTACTTTTCTGTAATATTGCATTTATCATGCCTGGAGCGATTATTATATATTGATATATATACTAGTAGATGTTGTATATGTTTTACACCCGCGCTAGTCCAGTCCCCGCTCTGTCGTTAGTTAAGTAACCTAACGGGTGATGACGGGACCCAGTGGCGAATGCGGATAGTATATACGTACATTATATTTTCGTTCTTTTGTGGTGTGATTAATTGATGGGACTGCACTGATTCAGATCAATGTAAGGAAAACAAACCGATTCGATGTTGTTGGAACATATTTTCAAAAAGCTGTTATTACAAGAACGTTCTATTTTGCTTTTCAGAGAGGTATTCGGTTATGAATATTCAGCATCTCATTCGACGGGGAAAGGGCCGACATCCCTTCACGGAGAGTGACCCCTTGGGCAGAGGTTTGCGTCAGTGTAATAACTTTACTATAGTCAGTTACTTTTTGCTTTGCGTTGTGGTATTCAGTTGGAATATCCTGCACCTCATTCCACGAGGAAAGAGCCGGGAGTGACCTCTTTAGCAAAGGTTTTCGCCACTATATATTTATAAAAGTCTATCCGGTTCCTTAAACGATATCAAGTTCATTACGTTAAAGGTTTTTTGCCAAAAACCAGTCGTAGCTCTCAGTCATTTCTTACAAGTATTGCTTAGTATTCGTGCTGTGTTTGTTGACTGTGTCAAGATGTAGTGTGCGATAGCTAAGTAGTGTTTGTTTGTGGCATATTAATGCGATTGGTTACGACAGTCGTTCGGCCTTGTTGACTATGTCAAGGGCTCGTACGGGCGGGTTTAATGCAATCCTGGATATTGACGGGTTGAACTTGACTAGGACTCTTTGATTTGTTGACTGTGTCAAGGTCTCTTGGGTCCTTGGGGCAAAAATCCACATCGGCAGTTTCTAAAGAAACTGAAACTTGTCAAGCATGCGCATACCTTCTAGAGTGTGATGACTTGAGTGCATTCCATCAGGTTATCATGCGATGATAGTTGGATCCCGATTCCCACTGATGAGTTGGTTTACTCCTCGGGTGTTCCCGGCCAATTATTCTTTCAGGTTTGGTGGAGAATTTGAGGATACAGTGGGAGACATCCTAATTAGATAAAATGATTAACCATTCCGATCTAGGTTAGAGTGCACACTGAGTGTTTCTCTCTCTCTCTCTCTCTCTTTGACAGCGACCATGGCCCGACCCTAGACTATAACTCAGTAACGAAGATTAACCGAACTTTCTTAAAACACTGGTTTTTAGATTGTCTGAGTTGCATACAACATTGCTACTCCTTCTTTTACCATTTGCTTTTCTCCGGAACATTCCGTATCACTACGTAGATCCACTTCCATTAGATAAATCCATCGTATAATTACATACGAACTCGAAGGAACTTTTTCGAGGATGGATTCTGGTTCTGGAGAGAATGAATAGGACTATTCAGTTGTCTTTTCATTTTACCTTCTCTCAGATTGTGAGGGCTCCTAGGATTAGGAGAGGGTACACCTATTACGCTTATTGGATAGTATTCTTCCAAACCATTGGCAGGTGCCGAAAGGTAGGGAAAAGAGAAAACCAGTTAGCCTAAGTTGGGTGTACAGAAGGTAATAAGTAAAGACAAAATAAAGGGATTAGAAAGAGGGCAATGTAAATTGCGACTGCTATCGTTCACGACCAAACCGCGTATTTCAACGCCACTCCTACTTCACCTTTGCTTTTCTCCGGTTCAGGAGAAATAGAATAAGGTTTATTCAGTTGTCTTTTATCATCACCTTCTCTCAGGTTGCGAGAGCTCCTAGGATTAGGATAGTACACCTATTATGCTTATTAGATAGTCTTCTTCCAAATTATAAGCCGGTTCCGAACGGTAGGGAAGGAAGAAAACCATTTAGCCTAAGTGTGTTGTATAGAAGGAAATGAGTAAAGACAAATAAATGGATTTGGAGAGATGGCAACGAAATATACGGTTACATTCATGAATCTGATAATGGTAGAGGCATTATTAGGAATACCCGGATACCCCTTCGAAACATATTCATGTTTCAGTTTCACTGTGTATTTTTAATAGAAAACTAATTTCCCAATTAGCCCTTGCTCAAGGGTATGTATTTACCATATTTGATTCTCACATCTGTATGGTTTTACAGATGATGAGTGGGAGTAAGTTATTGGGAATTAAGTGACCATCCTCATTATATTGGAATTCGTTGTAATTTGTGATATTTTAGGAAATCACCTGGGTTTTTGCTGGACGGCAAATACTTTGTTTTGAATATCCGTTGTTATGCACTAATTTCAAATTGATATATCTGTACGTTTATTTTATAAAGTGAGATATAACCTTTTGAAATTATTTCCATGACGTTTACCTATATCAGTTGATGGTTAGGTAAGGAGCACTAAACAGCGGTGTAATTCTTCATAAGCATAGTACAGTTTTCAACCTACGACGCACAGGGTTTGAGTTATTAAACTCAGGGGACTTATACAAAGTGGTGTATGTTGTCCAGTTTCCATTAGGACAAAGGGGTTGTTCCTCGTACTATATTCTATTTACTTGTGACTTCTCAAGTTTTAGACAAGTGTTTCGTAGAAATACAAGGTCCAAGTTTTGAGAAGTTATAGGTACAAGAATAAAGTAGAGAACCATGTGTTGCAAGTATCAGGAATCTTCAAGGTGATCGAAGATGTAGATACTTGTGTTTGGTACTCAGTTGATAGTAATGGTTTTGAGAAACTTGTTTCTCATTCAGGTTACTCATATCTGGATGCACTCCTAAATTGAGTAATGTTTTTCGGCCTCTCTCCATTTAGTTGACATGCACAGGAGACAGCCGCATGATTTGAATCTGGTTCTAATTAAATCAGAGTGCCTCTGTTTCTATATTGTATATAGAATGGATCATATATTAATGATGTTAAGGTATATGGAGTTGTCCGGCTTATACTTAAAACGAGACTCTGGATAACTCAAGGCACATCTCTGTAATAGCAGTTTGTGGGTTAACCCAGGCTATGATGAGGGTTAACTTTCTACCATCTGGAAGATCAATAATGATATTGTTCTTGACTCTCCACAGTTTTAGTAAAGTGGACTTTTTCAAAAAAAAGTAGTGGGAGTATGGTAGAACTGGAAGTGATTCTAGACCATAAACGATTACTGAAAATTTAATAAAACCTAAAGATTCAATTAGTTTTGACATTCCATTAGCCACTCCGCAAATATCGTGTGTAACCTCAGGCACCCGAGAGGTACTCCGTATCCTCAAAGACGGTGGCAGGGAGGTTCTTGTTTACCCAGACCTGACACTACTGTTGTTCCAGACTATGAGACCTAGCAATAGGATGAGTATAGTATCGTTCTAAACTAGCTTTAGAAGTGCACGTGTATATGACTCTGCCAGAGGTTTGTCGTAGTCAGTGGGAGCAGCGTAAGCATAGTGGAAAAGTACCTTATGTCTATTTATAGACTAAAGCAGATATAACGGAGATAGATCATCTATTTTTGATGTGACAGTCATAGGTTTTGACTTCATCAGAATAGGAGATGGATCTGTTAATAAGGTAGTAGGGTGTGATGTCCTGGTATTTGGATGACATGCATGTTGTAGGAATTAAAATTCCAATCCTACGATCGGTTATACTGTGGTTGTCACACAGTGGTTTCTCCACATAAGATATGGATATAATATTAGGCATTTTGGTCACTAGATCTATGGTTTTAGATCTAGATTTGGGTAGTGTCCCAATCTGGGTACTTAGACAGTATTCTAAAGATATTTTAGAATGGACGACTCCTGGCATGGTGGTAAACCTGCAGGTGATGGAGTCACCCTCTCTAAAAGTGTCTTACAGACTAAAGTGGAGAGGGATGTGCATGATTGGCATATCACTTGCTTAGGCAATTGAGTCAATCATGAGATGTCAAGTACCACACCAGATGTTATTTTTTGCACTAGATGCAATAAGTTGAGATATTAATCCAATCCTGAAGAAACATTCGGAAGCAGTTTTAGAACATAAGTGGATGTTCTAGGGATTTAATAACGGCAGCCTCCTTCGGGAGACGGTTATCATTCCAGACTTCCAAGGTGACCTGATGACGGAGTGACTGTCGGAGTTATAGTTTTCCCTCTGACGAGGGGCAGTAGTTTGGACAGATGGTCCAAGAGGATACTGAGGGAGGCATGGTGCAAGATACTGAATAAATTCAGTTGACGATACAGTCTAAGAAGTTTACAGGATTTGGAGTTCATTTATGAACTAGGTCCCATCAAATATCCAGACATATTCTAAGATAGGTATTGCTCATTTCGGGAGATGGATTTCTTTGCGAACTTGAGATTAAGAGAGACATAGAAAGAAACATCAGAGCGGGTCCACTCACTGAGGCTATTTCTCGAACGCAAGAGTTTCACAAACAGGCTTTGTGAGACTGATCAGTAGAGAAGTTGGGTGTTCGGTATCACACGGGCTATGAGTATGCGACATCGCAATAATTAGCTTTAAGTGCAAGTGGGAGATTGTTGGCTATAGTACCCTCAAGTCAATTATTGGATCGCAGGCACGTGATTGCGTTGATTGATGGAGGACCTACACCGGTAGAACAGTCTTACTCGAGATGATAGTATGCTATTTCGTTTGTCTTAATCATCGTGTATATGCTTCAGGTGACATTACAGATCACTATTACATGTTGATAGAGCCCATAAGATTCTAGCTTGACTACCAACATTATGATGGCGATCATATACGTGAGAGTTGGTGTCACGACCCGCAGGGTACAGAACGTGACTGTCACATAAGTTACGAAACGTCTCAAGACATCCGTAAAATAAGTAAGCCAAAGCCCAGAAACCAAAACCAAATAAGCAAAAGAGTGAAGAAAACCCAATCAATTGAAAGTGAGTTTATCAAATAAGTCATATAAAACCCTTTTTAAAAACAATATCAATTTTTCCGAAAATTTCGGCAGAGTCTCCTTTGTAAATACTGGCCCCCAAAATGGGTACAACAAGAATATATATGAATCCAACAAATAAGGCATCCCCAAGCGGGAGCTAGCTCTTCGCCAAAAGGCGGTCACAAATCCCACGCAATATAAAACAACAACATACGAAATAATCATAAAGAAGCATGAGAAAAACAGCATGTCGACTCAAGTGAGCTCGACCCCAAAATACAACATAAAAAGTCCACAAATCTTACAGTCTCATCTCTAGGTCAATATACAATAATACTGGTAGATACAGTAGATGGAGTACACTAGATACAAAGAATATACAAGGTGGTACAAAAATAATGATATAACCCACCTAAGGGCAAAACCTCGAGTCTAGGCAAAGGAGGCAAAAGAAGCAAGTGCGCCCGCCGCTACTGTACTGACGGAGCGAACCTGCAAAAGGCTGTGGCACAATGGGGGTGAGTTGCCAACTCGTGAGTAATAAATAACATCTACACAGGCTATCACAAGTATGCACATAAGGATCCTAGCATCTATAATACAGGTATGGCAGGATATAATAGCAGGTATGTACGCAATATGACTATACTAGCAAGTATGTATGCAATATAAATATACTCGTGATCCGCATATGTAAGTATAAGAAATCATCTTTTTCCTTTAGGAATCTCCTTTGAAATATCAGCACAATACCAATAGAACCAAACAGAATCCGTGTCCAGCAACGACACCTCAAAACTGTCTCAAATCTCATATCAAAGTATCTCTGGCCTCAGCCGTCCGGCTGACCCATCCCAAATATCAATATCTCATCATCTCGTGGCCACGGTCGGTATCCTCTGGATATCCGCTGTGCCAAAACAGTCACCGGTAGGTAATCCATCACCTACCAGGCTCAACGTCAACAACACATTCCTCTTGCCCCGGGGTACCTTACCGGGCCCACCATGTACCCGTGACGGTTCCTCCACTCCTCGACACGGATCTCGAAAACCACAGCAAACTCATGGTGGACGACACTTACATCACTAGAAAACCGCAATTTACATATTTTTAAAAGGTAATAAGTTTAGAAATTTTGCGGCTTTCCCCCAAAATCCAGAAATATCATAAAATCTCAAGAAGTCCTCATAAGTGCATATGTCAAGGATAATGAATGCATATGGTATCAATAATCAAGTTGCGATGTATGATTAATAGACTAGGCATGAACAAATAATATGATGAGATACATGCACATGAATGACAATCCTACGATTTCATTTTAAAGAATTAAAGGCAATAGCACAAGTTTAAGTATCAATTATAGTAAAAAGGTTTCAATTTAAAGGTTATCTAGTGTGGTGGGATGGCAATTACCAGGGTGTGTGTAAGCATGAATAGTGCTCGTGCTGCATATAAAAACCCTGGCAATGGTGCAGGTGTCCTATAGAATGGGTTCGTATATGTATGTCAATATAAGGCATGAATGTAGAAAATAATCATACAAGTATTACACCCCTAATTACTAAGATTCTTTTTAAGCTACTAAAACTATCGGGCGACTTGCGCCATCCAACAATAGTCCCCCGTAGATGTTACATCTACTCACCGGAATCCCTAGCTAGTCACGTCCAATCACCGCTTTCCCCTTTCGTGCCGCGTCTGACGTCTCCGCGACCGAACCTGGAATTTACATCAATACCAAACATAAGGTTACATATCAAGAACGATGCAAAACCCAAACGAAGATACTAACGTTCACAAACTAGGTACAACGTGCACAGGTGCGCGGAACGCACGCGAAAATCGCAAAACTAACTAAAATCGTCGATTTGGTCGACCGACAAAACTAAAACCCGAATACTCAAAAATCCGCACTCACACATCCTAAAATTCATAGGATACGCTAAAAATGTCATCAAGACATCGCAATTAAATCATCACAATATTTTAATAAAAATTAGTAAGCTAGAATTTGCAATTTGGTGCAAATATCGACAATTAGCGACAAAGTTAACACAATCCAACACAACAATCCAAACTAACCCACTAGATAGCCACTACACTAATTTTAAACCATTAACTATGCTTCAAAACATATTTTCCACAACCAACCCTTCTCTTGATTTTTGGTAATTAGCAAAACAAGGAAAATATCACACAAGATTAACTTGGATTAGCATAACATCAAGCCACTTAAGCAAAGTAACCTTATAGATTGGTTAAGTAAACAACTAGATTAATTAAATAGATTTAATTAACTAAATAATGGTTTCTAAAAACCCTACTTTAACTCTAACCATAAACCTTTAAAATCTAGATTAGAAACAAACACTAAATTAACACTAGATTTTAGCCCAATTAGCAAGTTAACCACTTAGATTAAGCTAACAAAATAACTAGGTAACAAAATAGCGTAATTAATCTCTTAATGGTGTTCTAAACCCTAAATTAATTTCAAACCACAAACTTTAAAAAAACTAGTATGCAAATAGCACTAAATTAACACTAAAACAATTTTCAAAGTTCTAATTAGCACACTTTAAACTACAATTTAACCAAAGAATGAAATTATACCTCAGAAGCCCAAACCCTATGTTGCTAAAGCCTCCCAAGATGCCATCTTTCTCCAAGATTTGAACCAATTTGGGTTTGAGAAGAGAGGGAATAAGGTTTTGTGTTGAAAAAGTGAAGGATTTGTTGATTTTTGTTGATTTTTGAGGTGAATTTGTGAACAAAAGAGAGAGGAAAGATGAAGGAGGGGAGCTGCTGGAATTTTAGCCAGAAAGAGGGAGAGGGGGATGGTGTGGGGTGTGGGAAAAGTCTTGGTCAACCCACACCAAACAAGTAAAGACCCATACCCAATAAAAAAATCCAAAATCCTTAAAAAAAAACCTCTTTTCTACACAAGAATGAAGTCAAAGAGGCAAGCAATTTTTTTTCCTTGGGTTGCCAGAAATGGGCCGGCCTAGGGGTGAGGGAAGAGAGAGAGGGGTTTTACAAAAGAAATTTTATGCAAAAAGACCCCCTACAAGTCCAAAATTGCAAGTTTTAGCTTAAAATTCAATAAATTTCGTTTTCCATAATAAAAATTTGTTAAAACTTAAAATAAAATACAAAAAATTTATGTTACAACTAGATTTTAATTAACATGATTTTAAAGCTTAAATTTAGCCCATTTAAATTTGTATTTATCTCTAATTTAATGTATTTTCTTACCGGCTTAAAATAATATAAAAAATTGAAAAATTAGGGAAAAATTTTAAACGACCAGAATTTCATAATTAACTCATTTGATACTAAAAACTAGCAATTACCTATCCAAATTAGGTATAATTAGTCCTAAACTGTAAAATAACAAAAATGACGGTTTTCGGAAAAATACCGAATTTTCACCGATTTTCAGGAAAACACCAAAACGACTTTTCAAGGCTCTACAATCTTCCCCCCTTAAAGAAATTCGGTCCCCGAATTTAAAAATATTACTACGCGTACCTTCAAAGAGATGGGGATATTTCTTCCTCATCTCGCCCTCGGTCTCCCAGGTAACCTCCTCGCTGCTCTGGCTACGCCAAAGGACCTTGACGGTTGGTATAATCTTCGATCTCAACTTCTTCACCTGCCGATCCAGGATGGCCACCGGCTGCTCTGCAAACGAAAGGTCGCGCTCTAGCTGGACTGTCGGGTGCTGAATCGCATGCGAAGGGTCGTGAAGGTACTTGCGGAGCATCGAAACATGGAAGACGGGGTGAACATCGGGAAAGCTGGGTGGAAGGGCCAAACGATATGCAACAGCGCCGACACGCTCGAGGATCTCGAAAGGACCTACGAATCTAGGGCTAATCTTCCCCATTCGCCCAAAACGCATCACGCCCTTCATCGGAGAGACTCTCAGAAAAACATGGTCGCCAACTGCGAACTCTAATCTGCGACGGCGCCTGTCCGCATACGATTTCTGCCTGCTCTGAGCCGCTCTCATCCGGTCTCGGATCAACTGTATCTTCGCTGTCGTCTCCTCAACAAGTTGCGGCCCGAAAATGCTGCTCTCGCTGAGCTCTGTCCAACAGACGGGCGATCTGCATCTCCTCCCATACAATGCCTCGAAAGGTGCCATCTGAATAGTATCCTGGAAGCTGTTGTTGTAGGAGATTTCCACTAGAGGTAAATGACGATCCCAGCTACCGCCGAAGACTAAAACGCACGCTCTGAGCATGTCCTCGAGAGTCTGAATGGTCCGCTCTGACTGTCCGTCGGTCTGCGAATGAAACGCTGTGCTGAAGCTCAAACGAGTGCCCAAAGCCTCCTGAAGTCTCTGCCAAAGTCGGCTGGTGAACTGGGTGCCTCGATCTGACACGATACAAGTCGGTACGCCATGCAACCGTACGATCTCGTCGATTTAAAGCTGGGCATACTGAGCGAAGCTGAAAGTGGTCTTCACTGACAGGAAGTGAGCCGCTTTCGTCAATCGATCTACGATCACCCAGATGGAGTCGTACCCTCGACTGGTCCTGGGTATACCCAAAACGAAATCCATCGAAATCTGCTCCTATTTCCACTCCGGAATGGGTAACGGCTGTAGCTCTCCTGCGGGCCTCTGGTGCTCGGCCTTGACTTGCTGACAAGTCAGGCATATCGATACAAACTCCGCAATGTCCCTCTTCATCCCGTCCCACCAGTAGGTCTCTCTCATATCATGGTACATCTTGGTGGAACCGGGGTGGACACTATACACTGATCGGTGTGCCTCCTCAAGAATGTCGCGCCGCAATCCATCAGCATGTGGTACGCACAGTCTAGATCCATAGCATAAAATCTCCTGATCGTCAATCACGAACTTGGAAAACCTGCCCTGTCCCATCTGTGCCATGATCTCTGAGCAACGGTCGTCACTGAGCTGTGCCTCATATATACGGTCAAGCAACTGTGGGCGTGCACGAACATGCGCGAGCTGTCCCCCTGTCTAAGTGAACTCGAACTCAACTCGGCTGTCGCATAACATCTGCCAATCTGCTGACGACTGCCTCTGCACTGCACGCAAAAGGGATAGACTACCCCCGGGCCTCCTACTCAACGCATCTGCCACCACATTCGTCTTGCCTGGATGATATAAGATCTCGCAGTCGTAGTCTTTCACCAACTCCATCCAACGACGCTGTCTGAGATTCAGGTCTCGCTGCTGAAATATGTATTTTAAGCTCTTGTGGTCTGTGAATATTTGGCACGACTCGCCATATAGGTAATGTCGCCAAATCTTCAATGCAAAGACCACTGCAGCCATCTCCAAATTGTGGGTGGCGTAGTTCTGTTCATGCTTCTTCAACTGCCGAGAAGCATAAGCGATCACCCGGCCATGCTGCATCAATACGCATCCTAACCCTACTCGTGAAGCATCACAGTAGACCACAAATCCGCCTGATCCCAAAGGCAAAGATAATACCGGCGCCGTAGTCAAACGAGTCCGTAGCTGCTGAAAACTGTGCTCGCACTGCTCCGTCCAACCGAAAGGAACTCCCTTCCGGGTCAAACCGGTCAAAGGTTCAGCTATACGGGAGAAGTCCTGAACAAAACGCCTGTAGTAGCCTGCCAGGCCTAGAAAACTACGGATCTCAGTAACCGATGTAGGTCGGGGCCACTGCTGAACAGCCTCAATCTTCTTCGGGTCCACACATATGCCGTCTCTCGTAATCACGTGACCCAAGAATCCGACGCTGTCCAGCCAGAATGCACACTTGGAGAACTTTGCGAACAGCTGGTGCTCCCTCAGAGTCTGTAACATAATCCGCAAGTGCTGCTCGTGCTCCTCTCTGCTCCGGGAGTACACCAAGATATCATCGATAAACACGATGATGAACAAGTCAAGATACGGCCTGAAGGTACGGTTCATCAAATCTATGAATGCTGCTGGGGCGTTGGTGAGTCCGAACGACATCACCAAAAACTCGTAGTGGCCGTAGCGCGTGCGGAAAGCTGTCCTCGGTATATCCTCCTGTCGAACTCGCAGCTGATGGTATCCTGATCGCAAGTCGATCCTCGAAAAATATCCCGCACCCTGAAGCTGGTCGAACAAATCATCAATGCGTGACAACGGATATCTGTTCCGAACGGTAACTTTGTTCAGCTGGCGGTAGTCGATTCATAAGTGCAAACTTCCATCTTTCTTCTTGATAAACAGGACCGGAGCACCCCACGGAGAAACACTAGGTCGAATAAGCCCCTTCTCTAACAAATCCTGCAACTGATCCTTCAGCTCTCGAAGCTCTACCCAGGCCATCCGATAAGGCGGTATAGAAATAGGCCCCGAGCCGGGAATCAAATCGATGAAGAACTTAACGTCGCGCTCAGGTGGTAGCCCAGGTAGCTCGTCAGGGAAAACATCAGGGAACTCACAAACAACCGGGACACGGTCCAACGGAACCTCTGCAGCTCGAGTATCACAAATATACGCTAAGAATCCCTGACATCCCTTCCGGAAGAGCTGACCAGCGCGAAGAGACGAAATCAAGCTAGGAAGGGTGACGCTGCGGTCTCCCTGAATAACAAGGACTGGCTCTCCCGGAAAGCTAAATATGACTGCCTTTTCACGGCAGTCCACCGAAGCATAATAAGTGGCTAGCCAATACATGCCCAGAAGCACATCAATGTCCAACATATCGAGGAGAATCAAATCAACCGATGAATCCCTCTCCCCGATACGAACGGAACACAAACGAAATACAAAACGAGCGACAAATGACTCGCCTACCGGAGTACTAACAACAAGCGGATGATCTAACGACGATGACTCACGGCCCAACATCGGTGCAAAGTGTGTAGAGACGTACGAATGTGTGGAACCTGGGTCGAATAATACCCGTGCGTCGAAAGAACAAACTGGCAAGGTACCTGTCACAACGGCATTGGATGCCTGCGCATCCTGCGGCGTCAAAGCAAATACTCGGGCCTGTCCTCCACCGATAGCGGGCTGACCTCGACCTCGGCCTCTGCCTCCTCGTCCTCTCTGAACAAGACCGCCGCGTCCACGGCCTCTGGGTGCACCTAACTGGCGTGGAGCATCGCCGGTGGTAGGAAGTAGGGCTCTCTGAGGAGGGGATGGTGATAGTGGTAGGGTCACATGCGGAACTGTCGCTGCTCCCTGTCGTCTCGCCGGACAGTCTCTGACAAGATGGTGCGGACTCCCGGACCCAAAACACCCTGGCGACGGCTCCTGTCCCTGGGGATAAGAACCATATAACTGTCCCCGTCCAAATCCTCAGCCAGGCCTCTCTCTCGGAAAGAATCTGGCATGCTGCCTCTGAGACGGTACATCGGTGCGAATCCTCTTCAGCCCAGAAACGGCCGAAGTCTGTGATATGCGTGCCTCCATCCGTAATACCGTATCCATAGCAGCTGAATAAGTGTCGTAGTGCTGGGCACCAATGGCAAGATATAGCTGGGCATCAAGTCCCTGTACGAACCTCTTCATCATCTTCTCTTCGGTATCCACCAAATACGGAGCATATCGGGATAACTGTGTAAACTGGATGTCATACTCAGACACCGTCATCCCAGGTGTCTTGACTAAGGCCTCGAAGCTACGAGCTCTGGCGTCACGAACGCTCTCTGGGAGGAAACGAGCTAGAAAGACCGCTGTAAACTCGGCCCACGTCATATGCGGTAGACCTGCAGCTCGACCACTCAAGACTGACTCCCACCATGTCTGCGCGAGACCCTCTAGTCGGAAACTCGGAAGCTCCACCCATCGATCATTCGAACATCTCAGCGAACGACAGATCCTGGCTAAACTGTCAAGGAACGTCTGTGGGTCCTCCGCTGCCTCGGTGCCGGTGAATACTGGAGGTCTCAGCCTCATGAAATCCTGTAGTGAAACCGGGATGGTCACGGCGGTAGTAGTAGGAGCAGGTATCATAGCAGTCTGGGATGTAGTAGGTGCGTCATACGGCCTCGGTGTACGACTGGCTGCAACTAGGGATCCTACCATCTGCTGTAGCTCCTGCATGCCCCCCATCATCTGTCGCAACTCCTTCATACCAGTCTCGAGCCTATCCATACGGCCTGGGGAAGGTGGATCGGTCTGTCCCAGCGGCGTAGGCATACCACCCTGCTCAGTCCTAGTCTTGGACGAGCCAGCTCGAATCTCGTCTCGGGCGGCAGCCCTCTGTGCCCTCGTAGCCTTCGGCGGCATAGTGGCAATTACAGGAAAACGGATAGTAAGAACAGTGCAATAGGATCATAGGATACACGGAATTGAAGAAGGAATTTCAAGCAAGTATATCCTAAAGTCACTTAGGCGGAGTACCGTATCGCAAGTATGCCGCGGACATACACACGCTACGTTACCCTACTTAAGTCACTTACTCTATCTACCAAGGGTCATCCTACACTCAAAAAGGTAAAACCTATCGCTCTGATACCAACTTTGTCACGACCCGCAGGGTACGGAACGTGACTGGCACTTAAGTTACGAAACGTCTCAAGACATCTGTAAAATAAGTAAGCCAAAGCTCAGAAACCAAAACCAAACAAGCAAAAGAATGAAGAAAACCCAATCAATTGAAAGTAAGTTTATCAAATAAGTCATATAAAACCCTTTTTAAAAACAATATCAATTTTTCCGAAAATTTCGGCAGAGTCTCCTTTGTAAATACTGGCCCCCAAAATAGGTACAACAAGAATATATATGAATCCAACAAATAAGGCATCCCAAAGCGGGAGCTAGCTCTTCGCCACAAGGCGGTCACAAATCCCACGCAATATAAAACAACAACATGCGAAAAAATCATAAAGAAGCATGAGAAAAACAGCATGTCGACTCAAGTGAGCTCGACCCAAAAATACAGCATAAAAAGTCCACAAATCTCACAGTCTTATCTCTAGGTCAATATACAATAATACTGGCAGATACAGTAGATGGAGTACACTAGATACAAAGAATATACAAGGTGGTACAAAAATAATGATATAACCCACCTAAGGGCAAAACCTCGAGTCCAGGCAAAGGAGGCAAAAGAAGCAAGTGCGCCCGCCGCTACTGTACTGACGGAGCGGACGTGCAAAAGGCTGTGGCACAACGGGGTTGAGTTGCTAACTCGTGAGTAATAAATAACATCTACACAGGCTATCGCAAGTATGCACACAAGCATCCTAGCATCTATAATACATGTATGGCAGGATATAATAGCAGGTATGTATGCAATATGACTATACTAGCAAGTATGTATGCAATATAAATATACTCGTGATCCGCATATGTAAGTATAAGAAATCATCTTTTTCCTTTAGGAATCTCCTTTGAAATATCAGCACAATACCAATAGAACCAAACAGAATCCGTGTCCAGCAACGACACCTCAAAACTCTCTCAAATCTCATATCAAAGTATATCTGGCCTCAGCCGTCCGGCTAACCCATCCCAAATATCAATATCTCATCATCTCGCGGCCACGGTCGGTATACTCTGGATATCCGCCGTGCCAAAACAGCCACCGGTAGGTAATCCATCCCCTGCCAGGCTCAAAGTCAACAACACATTCCTCTTGCCCCAGGGTACCTTACCGGGCCCACCATGTACCCGTGACGGTTCCTCCACTCCTCGACACGGATCTCGAAAACCACAGCAAACTCATGGTGGACGACACTTACATCACTAGAAAACCGCAATTTACATATTTTTAAAAGGTAATAAGTTTAGAAATTTTGCGGCTTTCCCCCAAAATCCAGAAATATCATAAAATCTCAAGAAGTCCTCATAAGTGCATATGTCAATGATAATGAATGCATATGTTATCAACAATCAAGTTGTGATGTATGATTAATAGACTAGGCATGAACAAATAATATGATGAGGTACATGCACATGAATGGCAATTCTACGATTTCATTTTAAGGAATTAAAGGCAATAGCTGTCACGACCCGCAGGGTACGGAACGTGACTGGCACTTAAGTTTACGAAACGTCTAAAGGCGTTCGTAAAATAAGTAAGCCAAAAGCCCAGAAAACAAAACCAATTAAGCAAAAGAGTGAAGAAAACCCAAACATTTGAAAGCAAGTTTATCAACTAAGTCATATAAAACCCCTTTTAAAAACAATACTAATTTTTCCGAAAATTTCGGCAGAGTCTCCTTTGTAAATACTGGCCCCCAAAAATGGGTACAACAAAAATATATATAAATCCAACAATAAGGCATCCCAAAGCGGGAGCTAGCTCTTCGCCACAAGGCGGTCACAAATCCCACGCAATATAAATGACAACAGGCATAATAATCATAAGGAAGCATGAAAAAAAGTAGCATGTCGGCTCAAGTGAGCTCGACCCCAAATACAGCATAAAATCCACAAACCTCACAGTCTCATCTCTAGGTCAATATACAATAATCTGGATGAAACAGTAGATGTAGTACACTAGATACAAGAATATACAAGGTGGTACAAAATAATAACATAACCCACCTATGAGCAAATCTCCAGCTCAGGCAAAAGAGGCAAAAGGACAAGTGCGCCCGCCGCTACTGAACTGACGGAGCGGACCTGCAAAAGACTGTGGCACAACGGGAGTGAGTTGCCAACTCGTGAGTAATAAATAACATCTACAAAGGCTATCGTATGCATGCACACAAGCATCCTGGCATCTATAATACAGGTATGACTGGATGCACTAGCAGGTGTGTATATAACATCAGTGTACTAATATGTATGCAACATGAATCTCTGAGGTCTCAATAGGTATATATAAGAAATATTTTATCTCTTTTTGTTTTTGAAACTCTTTTAGAATGCCAGCATAATGTCAATGAATCGACGAAAATCGGTGTCCAGCAACGACACTCAAAAGCTGTCTCAAATCTCATAAATGTATCTCTGGCCGCAGCCGTCCGGCTGACCCATCTCAAATATCAATATCTCATCATCTAGCGGCCACGGTCGGTATCCTCTGGATATTCGCCGTCCCAAACAGTCACCGGTAGGTAATCCGTCCCCTGCCAGGCTCAACGTCATCACCACATTCCTCTTGCCCCGGGGTACCTTACCGGGCCCACCATGTACCCGTGCCGGTTCCTCCACTCCTCGACACGGATTTCCAAATCCACAGCAAACTCATGGTGGACGACACTTACATCACTAGAAAACCGGAATTTACATATTTTAAAAATATAATAAGTTTAGAAATTTTGCGGCTTTCCCCCGAAATCCAGCAATATCATAAAATCTCAAGAAATCCTCATAAGTGCATGTATCAATGATAATGAATGCGTATGATATCAATAATCAAGTTGCGATGTGTGATTAATGTATAAGCATGAACAATTAATATGATGAAGTACATGCACATGAATAGCAATACTACGGTTTCATTTTTAAGGAATTAAAGGCAATAGTGCCAGTTTAAGTATCAATTAGTAAAAGGTTTCAATTTAACAGTTATCTAGTGTGGTGGCATGGCAATTACCAGGGTGTGTGTGTAAGCATGAATAGTGCTCGTGCTGCATATAAAAACCCTGGCAATGGTGCAGGTGTCCTATAAAGTGGTTTCGTATAGATATGTCAATATAATGCATGGATGCAGCAAATAGTCGAATAGGTATTTCACCCCTAATTACTAACATCACTAAGGGTCTGTAAGTTACTAAAACTATCGGGCGGCTTGCGCCATCCAACGATAGTCCCCCGTAGATGTTACATCTACTCACCGGGATCCCTGGCTAGCTGTGTCCAATCACCGCCTTTCGCTTTCGCGCCGCGTCTGACGTCTCCGCGACCGAACCTGGAATTTACATCAATACCAAATATAAGGTTACATATCAAGAACGACGCAAAACCCCAACGAAACTACTAAAGTTCGCTAGCTAGGTACAACGTGCACAAAGTGTGCGGAACACACGCGAAAATCGCAAAAACTGCCAAAAAAAACGCCGATTTGGTCGCCCGGCAAAACTAAAACCCGACTACCCAAAAATCCGCACTCACGCATCCTAAAAGTCGTAGGACAAGCCATTACAATCATCAAGATGTCGAAAATAATCCATCACATAATTTTTATACAAAACTAGTAAGCATTTGCATTCCAAAATCGGAGCAAAAATCGCCGATTTGCGACAAAACGACTACAATAAAGCATAATTACCCAAGCACACTACAAGCAATCTACAAACACTAATTACAACACAATAGCAATGATTCCAATCCTATTTTCCATAACAACCATTTCTTGAATTTATAACTTAGCAAATTCCAATTCAATTTCCACACTTGAAAACTTAATTTAACACAACAAAAGCCCACTTAAGAAAATTAACCTCTTAGGTTAGGTTAGCAAAATACAAGATAGCAATTTAGGTTCAATCAACTAAATAATGTTTTCTAAACCTTAATCAACTCACTAATCAAGCTTCACAACTCAATTCCATACATAAACCTTCTCTTGAAAATCCTAAAACAACAATTTCACACTTCTAAATTTAACTAAATTAGCATAATTGAAAACTACATAAACAAGTTGATCATATAGATTAGCTAATTAACAACTAAATTAACTAAAAGACAAGCTAATTAACTAACATGACTTCAAAACCCTAGTTAAACAAACTACTCTTTGATTTTTAAACTAGATTAGAAATTATTTAACTTTTAACACTAAACCATGCATTTAAAGGAATTTAGCAACAAAAGAAAGTAACTTTGATGGAATTTATACCTCTTGATCTATGGATCAAGCAAGAAAATTTTTCTCCAATTGATGGCCTCAAGCACCAAGATCCAAGCAAGAATGGCTAAAGATAATGATAGCATAAGGATTTTGTTTGGATTTTTGAATAAAGTGTGGATTTTGATGTGTTTTGTGAAGAAATTTGAAGAAAAATGAAAAGAAAAGAGTTGAAGGAGAGAGGGTGCAGGTTTTCGGCCAGAGGAGGAATGGGGGAGGGTGTGGGCAAGTGGGGAAAGTCGTGGTCAAGTCCACAAAAGTCAAATGCACCATACTTATTCATTTTAATTAAAATAAATCCAAAAAAACCCTTAAATCAACTCAAGAAAGCAACTAGAGAAGAGAGGCCAGAAATTTCTGGACTTGGTCAGGGTTGGGCTGTCCTAGGACTGAGGGAAAAGAGAGAGGGGTTTTACAAAAGAAATTTTATGCAAAAAGGCCCCCTACAACTCAAAAATTGCAAGTTTTAGCTCAAAATTCAATAAATTCGTTTCAAATCATAAAAATTTGTAAAAAATCAAAATAAATTACTAAAAATTTATTTTATCATTATATTTTAATTATCATAATTTTAGAGATTAAAATTAGCCCGGAAAAATTTGTATTTATCGCTAATTTAATGTATTTTCTTACCGGCTTAAAATAATATTAAAAAATTGGAAAATTAGGAAAAATTTTTAAACCACCAGAATTTCATAATTAACTCATTAGCTACTAAAAACAAGCAATTACCTATCCATTTTAAGTATAATTAGCCCTAACTGCAAAATAACAAGAAATACGGTTTTCGGAAAAATACCGAATTTTCACCGAATTTCAGGAAAACACCACAACGACTTTTCAAGACGCTACAATCTTCCCCCCTTAAAGAAATTCGGTCCCCAAATTTAAAAATATAGCTACGCGTACCTTCGAAGAGATGGGGATATTTCTTCCTCATCTCGCCCTCAGTCTCCCAGGTAACCTCCTCGCTGCTCGGGCTACGCCAAAGGACCTTGACGGTTGGTATAATCTTCGACCTCAACTTCTTCACCTGCCGATCTAGGATGGCCACCGGCTGCTCTGCAAAAGAAAGGTCGCGCTCTAGCTGGACTGTCGGGTGCTGAATCGCATGCGAAGGGTCGTGAAGGTACTTGCGGAGCATCGAAACATGGAAGACGGGATGAACATCGGGAAAGCTGGGAGGAAGAGCCAAACGATATGCAACAGCGCCAACACGCTCGAGGATCTCGAAGGGACCTACGAATCTAGGGCTAAGCTTCCCTTTTCGCCCAAAACGCATCACGCCCTTCATCGGAGAGACCCTCAGAAAAACATGGTCGCCAACTACGAACTCTAATCTGCGACGGCGCCTGTCTGCATAGGATTTCTGCCTGCTCTGAGCCGCTCTCATCCGGTCTCGGATCAACTGTATCTTCGATGTCGTCTCCTCAACAAGCTGCGGCCCCAAAATGCTGCTCTCGCTGAGCTCTGTCCAACAAACGGGCGATCTGCATCTCCTCCCATACAATGCCTCGAAAGGTGCCATCTGAATAGTATCCTGGAAGCTGTTGTTGTAGGAGAACTCCACTAGAGGTAAATGACGATCCCAGCTACCACCAAAGACTAAAACGCACGCTCTGAGCATGTCGTCAAGAGTCTGAATGGTCCGCTCTGACTGTCCGTCGGTCTGCGGATGAACGCTGTGCTGAAGCTCAAACGAGTGCCCAAAGCCTCCTGAAGTCTCTGCCAAAGTCGGCTGGTGAACTGAGTGCCTCGATCTGACACGATACAAGTCGGTACGCCATGTAGTCGCACGATCTCGTCAATATAGAGCTGAGCATACTGAGCGAAGCTGAAAGTCGTCTTCACTGGAAGGAAGTGAGCCGCTTTCGTCAATCTATCCACGATCACCCAGATGGAGTCGTACCCTCGACTGGTCCTGGGTAGACCCACAATGAAATCCATCGAAATCTGCTCCTATTTCCACTCTGGAATGGCTAACGGCTGTAGCTCTCCTGCGGGCCTCTGGTGCTCGGCCTTGACTTGCTGACAAGTCAGGCATCTCGAAACGAACTCCGCAATGTCCCTCTTCATCCCGTCCCACCAGTAGGTCTCTCTCATATCATGGTACATCTTGGTGGAACCGGGGTGGACACCATACACTGATCGGTGTGCCTCCTCAAGAATGTCGCGCCGCAATCCATCAGCATCTGGTACGCACAGTCTAGATCCATATCGTAAAATCCCCTGATCGTCAATCACGAACTCGGAAAATCTGCCCTGTCCCATCTGTGCCATGATCTCTGAGCAACGGTCGTCACTGCGCTGTGCCTCATATATACGGTCAAGCAACTGTGGGCGTGCACGAACATGCGCGAGCTGTCCCCCTGTCTGAGTGAACTCGAACTCAACTCGGCTGTCGCATAACATCTGCCAATCTGCTGACGACTGCCTCTGCACTGCGCGCAAAAAGAATAGACGACCCCCGGGCCTCCTACTCAACGCATCTGCCACCACATTCGCCTTGCCGGGGTGATATAAGATCTCGCAGTCGTAGTCTTTCACCAACTCCATCCAACGACGCTGTCTGAGGTTCAGGTCTCGCTGCTGAAATATGTACTTTAAGCTCTTGTGATCGGTGAATATCTGACACGACTCGCCGTACAGGTAATGTCGCCAAATCTTCAGTGCAAAGACCACTGCAGCCATCTCCAAATCATGAGTGGGGTAGTTCTGTTCATGCTTCTTCAACTGCCGAGAAGCATAAGCGATCACCCGGCCATGCTGCATCAAAACGCATCCTAATCCCACTCGCGAAGCATCACAGTAGACAACAAATCCGCCTGATCCCGAAGGCAAAGATAATGCCGGCGCCGTAGTCAAACATGTCCGCAGCTGCTGAAAACTGCGCTCGCACTCCTCTGTCCAGACGAAAGGAACTCCCTTCCGGGTCAAACCGGTCAACGGTGCAGCTATACGGGAGAAGTCCTGAACAAAACGCCTGTAGTAGCCCGCCAAGCCTAGAAAACTACGGATCTCAGTAACCGATGTAGGTCGGGGCCACTGCTGAACAGCCTCAATCTTCTTCGGGTCCACACAAATGCCGTCTCTCGTAACCACGTGACCCAAGAATCCGACGCTGTCCAGCCAGAATGCACACTTGGAGAACTTTGCGAACAGCTGGTGCTCCCTCAGAGTCTGTAACGTAATCCGCAAGTGCTGCTCGTGCTCCTCTCTGCTCCGGGTGTACACCAAGATATCGTCGATAAACACGATGATGCACAAGTCAAGGTACGGCCTGAATGTACGGTTCATCAAATCCATGAATGCTGCTGGGGCGTTGGTGAGTCCGAACGACATCACCAAAAACTCGTAGTGGCCGTAGCGCGTGCGGAAAGCTGTCCTCGGTATATCCTCCTGTCGAACTCGCAGCTGATGGTATCCTTATCGCAAGTCAATCCTCGAAAAATACCCCGCACCCTGAAGCTGGTAGAACAAATCATCAATGCGCGGCAACGGATATCTGTTCCGAACGGTAACTTTGTTCAGCTGGCGGTAGTCGATAAATAAGCGCAAACTTCCATCCTTTTTCTTGACAAACAGGACCGGAGCACCCCACGGAGAAACACTCGGTCGAATGAGCCCCTTATCTAACAAATCCTGCAACTGATCCTTCAGCTCTCGAAGCTCTGCCGGGGCCATCGGATAAGGCGGTATAGAAATAGGCCCCGAACCGGGAATCAAATCAATGCAGAACTCAACATCGCGCTCAGGCGGTAGCCCAGGTAGCTCATCAGGGAAAACATCAGGGAACTCACAAACTACCGGGACCCGGTCTAACGGAACCTCTGCAGCTCGAGTATCATAAATAAACGCTAAGAATCCCTGACATCCCTTCCGCAAGAGCTGACCAGCGCGAAGAGACGAAATTAAGCTGGGAAGGGTGACACTGCGGTCTCCCTGAATAACAAGGACTGGCTCTCCCGGAAAGCTAAATCTGACTGCCTTCTCACGGCAGTCCACCGAAGCATAACAAGTGGCTAGCCAATCCATGCCCAGAAGCACATCAAAGTCCAACATATCGAGGAGTATCAAATCAACTGATGAATCCCTCTCCCCGATACGAACGGAACACAAACGAAATACAAACCGAGCGACAAACGACTCGCCTACCGGAGTAACAACAACAAGCGGATGATCTAACGACGACGACTCACGGCCCAACATCGGTGCAAAGTGTGTAGAGACGTACGAATGTGTGGAACCTGGGTCGAATAATACCCGTGCGTCGAAAGAACAAATTGGCAAGGTACCTGTCACAACGGCATTGGATGCCTGCGCATCCTGCGGTGTCAAAGCAAATACTCGGGCCTGTCCTCCACCGATAGCGGGCTGACCTCGACCTCGGCCTCTGCCTCCTCGTCCTCTCTGAACAGGACCGCCGCGTTCACGGTCTCTCGGTGCACCTAGCTGGCGTGGAGCATCGCCTGGGGTAGGAAGTAGGGCTCTCTGAGGAGGGGGTGGTGATGGTGGTAGGGTCACGTGCGGAACTGTCGCTGCTCCCTGTCGTCTCACCGGACAGTCTCTGACAAGATGGTGCAAACTCCCGCACCCAAAACATCCTGGCGACGGCTGCTGCCCCTGGGAATAAGAACCATATAATTGTCCCCGACCAAATCCTCTGCCAGGCCTATCTCTCGGAAAGAATCTGGCGCGCTGCCTCTGAGACGGTACATCGGTGCGCATCCTCTTCGGCCCAGAAACGACCGAAGTCCGTGATATGCATGCCTCCATCCGCAATGCCGTATCCATAGCAGCTGAATAGGTGTCGTAGTGCTGGGCGCCAATGGCAAGATATAGCTGGGCATCAAGTCCCTGTACGAACCTCTTCACCATCTTCTCCTCGGTATCCACCAAATACGGAGCATATCGGGATAACTGTGTAAACTGGATGGCATACTCAGACACCGTCATCCCAGGTGTCTTGACTAAGGCCTCGAAGCTGCGAGCTCTGGCGTCACGAACGCTCTCTGGAAGGAAACGGGCTAGAAAGACCGCTGTAAACTCGACCCAAGTCATAGGCGGTAGATCTGCAGCTCGACCTCTCAAGACTGACTCCCACCATGTCTGCGCGAGACCCTTTAGTCGGAAACTCGCAAGCTCTACCCATCGATCATCCGAACATCTCAGCGAACGGCAGATCCTGGCTAAACTGTCAAAGAACGTCTGTGGGTCCTCCGCTGTCTCGGTGCCGGTGAATACTGGAGGTCTCAGCCTCATGAAATCCTGTAGTGAAACCGGAATGGCCACGGTGGTAGTAGTAGGAGCAGGTATCATGGTCGTCTGTGATGTAGTAGGTACGTCATCCGGCCTCGGTGTACGACTGGCTGCAACTAGGGATCCTACCATCTGACGTAGCTCCTGCATGCCTCCCATCATCTGTCGCAACTCCTCCATACCGGTCTCGAGCCTATCCATACGGCCTGGGGAAGGTGGATCGGTCTGTCCCTGCGGCGTAGGCATACCACCCTGCTCAGTCCTAGTCTCGGACGAGCCAGCTCGAATCTCGTCTCTGGCGGCAACCCTCTGTGCCCTCGTAGCCTTCGGCGGCATAGTGGCTGTTACAGGAAAACGGATAGTAAGGACAGTGCAATAGGATTATAGGATACACGGAATTGAAGAAGGAAATTTCCAAGCAAGTATCCTAAAGTCACTTAGGCGGAGTACCGTATCGTAAGTATGACGCGGACATACGCACGCTACGTTACCCTGCTTAAGTCACTTACTCCATCTACCAAGGGTCATCCTACACTCACAAAGGTAAAACCTATCTCTTTGATACCAACTTTGTCACGACCCGCAGGGTACGGAACGTGACTGGCACTTAAGTTTACGAAACGTCTAAAGTCGTCCGTAAAATAAGTAAGCCAAAAGCCCAGAAAACAAAACCAATTAAGCAAAAGAGTGAAGAAAACCCAAACATTTGAAAGCAAGTTTATCAACTAAGTCATATAAAACCCCTTTTAAAAACAATACTAATTTTTCCGAAAATTTCGGCAGAGTCTCCTTAGTAAATACTGGCCCCCAAAAATGGGTACAACAAAAATATATATAAATCCAACAATAAGGCATCCCCAAGCGGGAGCTAGCTCTTCGCCACAAGGCGGTCACAAATCCCACGGAATATAAATGACAACAGGCATAATAATCATAAGGAAGCATGAAAAAAAGTAGCATGTCGGCTCAAGTGAGCTCGACCCCAAATACAGCATAAAATCCACAAACCTCACAGTCTAATCTCTAGGTCAATATACAATAATCTGGTAGAAACAGTAGATGGAGTACACTAGATACAAGAATATACAAGGTGGTACAAAATAATAACATAACCCACCTATGAGCAAATCTCGAGCTCAGGCAAAAGAGGCAAAAGGACAAGTGAGCCCGCCGCTACTGAACTGACGGAGCGGACCTGCAAAAGACTGTGGCACAACGGGGGTGAGTTGCCAACTCGTGAGTAATAAATAACATCTACAAAGGCTATCGTATGCATGCACACAAGCATCCTGGCATCTATAATACAGGTATGACTGGATGCACTAGCAGGTGTGTATATAACATCAGTGTACTAATATGTATGCAACATGAATCTCTGAGGTCTCAATAGGTATATATAAGAAATATTTTATCTCTTTTTGTTTTTGAAACTCTTTTAGAATGCTAGCATAATTTCAATGAATCGACGAAAATCGTTGTCCAGCAACGACACTCAAAAGATGTCTCAAATCTCATAAATGTATCTCTGGCCTCAGCCGTCCGGCTGACCCATCTCAAATATCAATATCTCATCATCTAGCGGCCACGGTCGGTATCCTCTGGATATCCGCCGTCCCAAACAGTCACCGGTAGGTAATCCGTCCCCTGCCAGGCTCAACGTCATCACCACATTCCTCTTGCCCCGGGGTACCTTACCGGGCCCACCATGTACCCGTGCCGGTTCCTCCACTCCTCGACACGGATTTCCAAATCCACAGCAAACTCATGGTGGAAGACACTTACATCACTAGAAAACCGCAATTTACATATTTTAAAAATATAATAAGTTTAGAAATTTTGCGGCTTTCCCCCGAAATCCAGCAATATCATAAAATCTCAAGAAATCCTCATAAGTGCATATATCAATGATAATGAATGCGTATGATATCAACAATCAAGTTGCGATGTGTGATTAATGTATAAGCATGAACAATTAATATGATGAAGTACATGCACATGAATAGCAATACTACGGTTTCATTTTTAAGGAATTAAAGGCAATAGTACCAGTTTAAGTATCAATTAGTAAAAGGTTTCAATTTAACAGTTATCTAGTGTGGTGGCATGGCAATTACCAGGGTGTGTGTGTAAGCATGAATAGTGCTCGTGCTGCATATAAAAACCCTGGCAATGGTGCAGGTGTCTTATAAAGTGGTTTCGTATAGATATGTCAATATAATGCATGGATGCAGCAAATAGTCGAATAGGTATTTCACCCCTAATTACTAACATCACTAAGGGTCTGTAAGTTACTAAAACTATCGGGCGGCTTGCGCCATCCAACGATAGTCCCCCGTAGATGTTACATCTACTCACCGGGATCCCTGGCTAGCTGTGTCCAATCACCGCCTTTCCCTTTCGCGCCGCGTCTGACGTCTCCGCGACCGAACCTGGAATTTACATCAATACCAAATATAAGGTTACATATCAAGAACGACGCAAAACCGCAACGAAACTACTAAAGTTCGCTAGCTAGGTACAACGTGCACAAAGTGCGTGGAACACACGCGAAAATCGCAAAAACTGCCAAAAAACGCCGATTTGGTCGCCCGGCAAAACTAAAATCCGACTACCCAAAAATCCGCACTCACGCATCCTAAAAGTCGTAGGACAAGCCATTACAATCATCATGATGTCTAAAATAATCCATCACATAATTTTTATACAAAACTAGTAAGCATTTGCATTCCAAAATCGGTGCAAAAATCGCCGATTTGCGACAAAACGACTACAATAAAGCATAATTACCCAAGCACACTACAAGCAATCTACAAACACTAATTACAACACAATAGCAATGATTCCAATCCTATTTTCCATAACAACCATTTCTTGAATTTATAACGTAGCAAATTCCAATTCAATTTCCACACTTGAAAACTTAATTTAACACAACAAAAGCCCACTTAAGAAAATTAACCTCTTAGGTTAGGTTAGCAAAATACAAGATAGCAATTTAGGTTCAATCAACTAAATAATGTTTTCTAAACCTTAATCAACTCACTAATCAAGCTTCACAACTCAATTCCATACATAAACCTTCTCTTGAAAATCCTAAAACAACAATTTCACACTTCTAAATTTAACTAAATTAGCATAATTGAAAACTACATAAACAAGGTGATCATATAGATTAGTTAATTAACAACTAAATTAACTAAAAGACAAGCTAATTAACTAACATGACATCAAAACCCTAGTTAAACAAACTACTCTTTAATTTTTAAACTAGATTAGAAATTATTTAACTTTTAACACTAAACCATGCATTTAAAGGAATTTAGCAACAAAAGAAAGTAACTTTGATGGAATTTATACCTCTTGATCTATGGATCAAGCAAGAAAATTTTGCTCCAATTGATGGCCTCAAGCACCAAGATCCAAGCAAGAATGGCTAAGGATAATGATAGCATAAGGATTTTGTTTGGATTTTTGAATAAAGTGTGGATTTTGATGTGTTTTTTGAAGAAATTTGAAGAAAAATGAAAAGAAAAGAGTTGAAGAAGAGAGGGTGCAGGTTTTCGGCCAGAGGAGGAATGGGGGAGGGTGTGGGCAAGTGGGAAAAGTCATGGTCAAGTCCACAAAAGTCAAATGCACCATACTTATTCATTTTAATTAAAATAAATCCAAAAAAAGCCTTAAATCAACTCAAGAAAGCAACTAGAGAAGAGAGGCCAGAAATTTCTGGACTTGGTCAGGGTTGGGCTGTCCTAGGGCTGAGGGAAAAGAGAGAGGGGTTTTACAAAAGAAATTTTATGCAAAAAGGCCCCCTACAACTCAAAAATTGCAAGTTTTAGCTCAAAATTCAATAAATTCGTTTCAAATCATAAAAATTTGTTAAAAATCAAAATAAATTACTAAAAATTTATGTTATCACTAGATTTTAATTATCATAATTTTAGAGATTAAAATTAGCCCGGAAAAATTTGTATTTATCGCTAATTTAATGTATTTTCTTACCGGCTTAAAATAATATTAAAAAATTGGAAAATTAGGAAAAAATTTTAAACGACCAGAATTCCATAATTAACTCATTAGCTACTAAAAACAAGCAATTACCTATCCATTTTAAGTATAATTAGCCCTAACTGCAAAATAACAAGAAAGACGGTTTTCAGAAAAATACCGAATTTTCACCGAATTTCAGGAAAACACCACAACGACTTTTCAAGACGCTACAATTGCACAAGTTTAAGTATCAATTATAGTAAAAGGTTTCAATTTAAAGGTTATCTAGTGTGGTGGCATGGCAATTACCAGGGTGTGTGTAAGCATGAATAGTGCTCGTGCTGCATATAAAAACCCTGGCAATGGTGCAGGCGTCCTATAGAATGGGTTCGTATATGTATGTCAATATAAGGCATGAATGTAGCAAATAATCATACAAGTATTACACCCCTAATTACTAACATTACTAAGAATCTTTTTAAGCTACTAAAACTATCAGGCGACTTGCGCCATCCAACAATAGTCCTCCATAGATGTTACATCTACTCACCGGAATCCCTAGCTAGTCACGTCCAATCACCGCTTTCCCCTTTCGTGCCGCGTCTGACGTCTCCGCGACCGAACCTGGAATTTACATCAATACCAAATATAAGGTTACATATCAAGAACGACGCAAAACCCAAACGAAGATACTAACGTTCACAAGCTAGGTACAACGTGCATAGGTGCGCGTTACGCACGTGAAAATCACAAAACTAACTAAAATCGTCGATTTGGTCGCCCGGCAAAACTAAATCCCGAATACTCAAAAATCCGCACTCACACATCCTAAAAGTTATAGGATACGCTAAAAATGTCATCAAGACATCGCATTTAAATCATCACAATATTTTAATAAAAACTAGTAAGCTAGAATTTGTAATTTGGTGCAAACATCGACAATTAGCGACAAAGTTAACACAATCCAACACAACAATCCAAACTAACCCACTAGATAGCCACTACACTAATTTTAAACCATTAACTATGCTTCCAAATATATTTTCCACAACCAACCCTTCTCTTGATTTTTGGTAATTAGCAAAACAAGGAAAATATCACACAAGATTAACTTGGATTAGCATAACATCAAGCCACTTAAGCAAAGTAACCTTATAAGTTTGTTAAGTAAACAACTAGATTAATTAAATAGATTTAATTAACTAAATAATGGTTTCTAAAAACCCTACTTTAACTCCAACCATAAACCTTTAAAATCTAGATTAGAAACTAACACTAAATTAACACTAGATTTTACCCCAATTAGCAAGTTAACCACTTAGATTAAGCTAACAAAATAACTAGGTAACAAAATAGCTTAATTAATCTCTTAATGGTGTTCTAAACCCTAAATTAATTTCAAACCACAAACTTTAAAAAAACTAGTATGCAAATAGCACTAAAATTAACACTAAAACAATTTTCAAAGTTCTAATTAGCACACTTTAAACTATAATTTAACCAAAGATTGAAATTATACCTCACAATCCCAAACCCTATGTTGCTAAAGCCTCCCAAGATGCCATCTTTCTCAAAGATTTGAACCAATTTGGGTTTGAGAAGAGAGAGAATAAGGTTTTGTGTTGAAAAACTGAAGGATTTGTTGATTTTTGTTGAATTTTGAGGTGAATTTGTGAACAAAAGAGAGAGGAAAGATGAAGTAGGGGAGCTGCTGGAATTTCAGCCAGAAAGAGGGAGAGGGGGATGGTGTGGGGTGTGGGAAAAGTCTTGGTCAACCCACACCAAACAAGTAAAGACCCATACCTAATAAAAAAATCCAAAATCCTTAAAAAAAAACCTCTTTTCTACACAAGAATGAAGTCAAAGAGGCAAGCAATTTTTTTCCCTTGGGTTGCTGGAAATGGGCCGGCCTAGGGGTGAGGGAAGAGAGAGGGGGGTTGTAACATTTAGGAAAAACCTAGAAATAAATAAATTTAATTAAATTAAGAATAAGCTGATAAATCACAAAATGGTTAAAATCAAATATGTCAATCTTCATAAGTTATTTGTAATACAAATTAAATTAGATTTTTAGAAAGTAATATAAATAAGTTATAAGGGTTTTAATGAAAATTTTAGCTTCATTTTAATAAAAGATGTGTTTTATAATAAGCTAGTTGTGAGGGGTTGAATTGCAAAGTTAGGTTGTATGTAAATAGGGTATTGTCAAGGGTTTAAATGAATAAATGGAATCATTTCAGTTCTGAATCAAATTCAAAATTTAAAAGAAAAATAGATGATAAATCAAAAACACCTCATGCTTCATGCAACCTCTCTTTTCCACCTCCTTCTTGCATGAAACTCACACACTTCCTCACTTGACACCTCCACCTTCTCTTATCCCTTCCTCCTCTCACATATATAACTCATTCTCAGATCAAAAAATGAATTAAAACTGAAGATAATTAAGAGAAAAGAAAAACTAAAAGAGAAAAAAGGAATAACAAGAGAACAAGAGGAATAAGAAGAGGGAGCTTGATCATGGAGATGGCTCATCATCAAGCTAGGAGGGGCTTGTAGATCCTTGGAAGGTTATTCCTACAGCAAATTAGGAGGGTAAATTCTTAATCCTAGTAGGTTAATTAGGCTCTGTAGTTTAGATAATTAAAGTTTAGATAGATCACTTGATATCGTTTTTTTAGCAAATTTAGTGTCTGTGGAAATCTGCTTTAATCTGGAATATAAATAAATAAATTCAACAGAGTAGAACTGATGTAGGTAACAATTAGAACACACCACAAGAAGACGGCACAGGGGGGCCGGGGTTGGGCCGGCGACAGATGAGGAATGGCCGGCGTCGCCGGCCATGTTAGGGAGTTTGGGGGTTTTCTCTGTTGGGGTGTGTTCAGTTTACAATTTGGCCTAATTTGGTACTGTTGATTTAAATTAGTTTCACTACAGTTAAAATCTGGGATGATATATCGGAAAGGGTTAGTAAAACACTAAATACGACACGACGAAATTACGTCGCGTATTAAATTCTGAACCAGTACAGATTAGGGTTAAAATACTGAAAGACTAAGTGTTTAATAACTTGAAAGGATCAGATAGTATATAACTTATGGGGGTTAGCGTGTTTCTATGTCCGTTATTTCGGAATAGTCGTTTTGCTTATATATGTAAACTTGGTATATTTAGACGCGGATACGAGAAGTACGGAAGCCGCGAGGAAAGGGAAAGGATTAGCGATTCCGGAGTAGATTCGACTTTCCGGTGAGTAGACTAAATATCTACCGGGGAATTTAGTAAAGATGGCGTGTTTCGCCCATGGTTTTACTTAATGTTATATTCATATCATCATGTTTAATTATTAGAATTTCATTCATCAAAATACTTGTATATTGCTTAGTTGTTAGAACACTTCACAAGTATCGACGAGTCATGCCACGTGCACATCTTATATGCTACACACACCTCGTCGATATTGCCATGTCATATACACTTAAATATCATACTTATTAACATGGATTATATTGTATTTCATATGTCAAGTATATTGGTAGAATTCATTATTTACATCCTGTTGCTTTAAGCGTATTTCTATGTTGGATATGAGATAGATACAGAATTGAGGATTTATGGTTTTGAGTTTTGAATATTATTACATAAATCCAGTTTTTCATGATTGATGTGACATGTCCACCCTGAGTTGATTTCTGTCTTTGGTTTTATTCCGGACCGAGTGGGGGAGATATACGGTCGCGGATTTACGTTATCCATACTGAGTGGGGGAGATATACAGTTGGATACAGGGTGGACCCGGTCGAGACCGAGGGGCAGGATAGCCGTATTGAGACGGGGGAGCCTAGCGAGGTTACTCGATACCGGAGTTGGTTATAGAAATACGGCGTGTATCTAGAGGATAACGACCGATATTATGAGTATAGGATCATTCGGGGAATGATGCCTATAAGAAAATGAAAGTTTTGTGTCGTTGATGGACACCGGGAAATGATATACTTGAGTTGTGATTTCGAAGTATAATGAGATTTACTGTTGAATTTCACATATACCCATATATCATACTGACTCATATTCAGTAGCATGATTGTCATATTTACTTTATTCGCCGTTATATGTTAGTCGTATTCACTGAGTTGGCAACTCATCCCCGTTGTGCCACAGTTCCTTGCAGGGATAGAGTGGACGGGTAGCTGCGGGGCAGGATCACTTTTGCAGTTGTATTTCCTCTTTTGATAGGTAGGTTACATGTGTAGTAACCTTCCATTTTGTACTTTTGTATCTAGAAAGACTCCATCAGACTTGTATTTTGACTTAGAAAAGAGAGTTGGTAAATATATGTACAGTTGAGATCTGTTGAGCAGTTTCATAGCTTCTTTCTTTATGAGATTCAGTGATGTTACATATGCTTATATTCATGTTCATTGTTGTTATGTTGATTCCAACTAGGAATACAACCAAACTTAATCTTTATTATTGTTTAAATGAATTAACTTCATAACTTGAGATTTTTACTTAAAAACTAAATTTTCCTAAATAATTCCGAAATAAGGTATTTTGTTCTTGGTTTTTGGCTTACTTGGATTTGTGCATATCTTTAGATATGATACAATCTGAGTGCCTGTCACATCCAAACTTGGGTCGTGACAAAGTTGGTATCAGAGCTTAGGAGTAACCTTACGGAATTCAGTAAGGGATTTCAATAGGTTGAAGTAAGTCTGAGAGTTAGGATGACCTTTGGTTTGATGGTGTAGGTGAATTAGGACGAATGCAGTACCGTACGTATGTTCCGCGGCATATTTACGTTATCGTATTCAGCCTAACTAACCTTAGGATGTTTATCTTGATCTATTCTTCCGTTGATTCTCCGTTATTGAATTCTTCTGTTCCCACACCTTATCAACTCTCGTTTCTTGTTCCAGTTGCTATGGCTACGTGGGCTAGACGAGCCGCAGCCAGGAATGCAGCTAGGGCGAGTCCGCCTGTGACGACGACTGGTACACCGGACGTGCAGGAGGTGCATGAGCATGTTGATCCTCCTCCTCCAGATCGTATGACTAGGATTGAGGAGGGTATGTTGGGATTACAGCGAGTGGTAGGACAGTTAGCTGAGACCACTCGAGCTTTGAGATCAGATCCAGCACCGACCGTAGCAGAGTCCGAGGTACAGCCTACACAGACGGTAGCGCCAGTAGATACGAGAGTGATGGAGGTATCACTTGCAGAGTTTATGAGATTGAGACCACCGGTATTTACAGGGACCGATGTGGCGGAAGATCCTCAGTCTTTTCTTGATAGAATGGCGAGGATAGGCAGATCATTGCGATGTTCTGATGTGAGGTCAGTTGAGCTGACTAGCTTTCGTTTGGAGGGACTTGCACAGGAGTGGTGTGAGTCGATGGAGAGAGGGCGAGCTACGAATCTTCCTCCGATGACATGGACCGAGTTTTCTACAGTCTTTCTTGCCAGATTTCTTCCCCAGAGTGTGAGGGATGCTAGAGCTAGCAGTTTCGAAGCGTTGAAGAAATCAGCAAGTATGTCAGTAGCCGATTATGACTTACGATTCACCCAGCTGTCGCGATATGCCCCATACTTAGTACCTACAGAGGAGCTTCGGGTGAAAAGGTTCCTAAGGAGTTTGGACACACAGTTGTATCTGGCGATAGGCTCCCAGCATTTTGATACATATGCACAGGCCATGGATGCGGCGATACGAGTAGAGGAGCGTTTGAGCCAGTCGGGAGTCGTTCCGGAGCCAAAGAGGTGTAGACCATTCGTGCCGACAAACAGACAGTTTGGCCGAGGTAGAGGGTCCTATCCAGGCAGATATACTCCAGGCCGCAGTGTTGGACGAGGTTGGACGCAGGGCCAGATGTTCAGTTCTTATCCTGATGATCAGAGACCACCCTTTACTTGTTATAGTTGTGGATCTCCCGGACACTTTGCGCGAGATTGTAGATCTCAGGGCGGGACCGTTACTCCACAGGCTGCTTTACCCCTTCCACCTCCTACACCAATGGCTTTACTTCCTCCCCAGTTGGCGCTACACGCCAGGCAGTTGCACCACGAGGTAGAGGCTATGCGGGACGTGCTCAGAGAGGTAGAGGAGATAGAGGTAGAGGACGACAGAATGCGGGCAGGGGCCAGGCACGGGTTTTTGCGCTGACTCCACAGGATGCCCAGGCATCAAATGCAGTCGTGACAGGTACTCTTACAGTATGCTCAGTAGAGGCACATGTTTTATTTGATCCCGGTTCTACACATT
Source organism: Agapanthus africanus (assembly GCA_030015575.1). Taxonomy (NCBI): domain Eukaryota; kingdom Viridiplantae; phylum Streptophyta; class Magnoliopsida; order Asparagales; family Amaryllidaceae; genus Agapanthus; species Agapanthus africanus. Next base: position 534,296,372 of record CM057339.1, read on the forward strand.
CTTATGTATCTTCACGATTCGCACTTTTTTGGGGAAGGAGTCGTCATTATTAGAGTTACCATTGGTAGTGATTACCCCAGTTGGAGATTCCTTTATAGCTCGGCACGTATTCAGATCGTGTTCGGTGCGTATTGGTAATAGAGATTCGTTAGTTGGTCTGATTCTCCTGGACATGTTGGATTTTGACATACTTCTTGGGATGGATTGGTTAGCCGCTTGTCATGCCTATGTAGATTGTAGAGGAAAAGCGGTTAGATTTTGTTTTCCAGGTGAATCGGTGTTTGTTGTGCAGGGGGATTGCAAGTTAACCCCTGTCAACATGATTTCTGCTTTTGGTGCGCGACGGCTCTTGAAGAAGGGTTGTCTTGGGTTCTTGGCTTTTATTCAGGACATAGGGGTCGCTGAAGTTCCATTGGACCAAAACCCGATCATACGAGAATTTCCTGAGGTATTCCCTGCTGAGTTACCAGGATTGCCACCTGATCGAGATATTGAATTCTGTATCGATTTGATTCCGGGTGCAGGGCCTATTTCTATACCACCCTATCGAATGGCACCGACGGAATTGAAAGAACTCAAAGGCCATTTGCAAGAGTTGTTAGATCGAGGACTTGTTCGTCCCAGTGTTTCGCCGTGGGGAGCTCCTGTGTTATTTGTAAAGAAGAAGGACGGTAGTATGAGAATGTGCATCGACTACCGACAACTGATTCACGTCACGGTGCGAAACAGATATCCATTACCACGAATAGATGACTTGTTCGATCAGTTGCAAGGAGCAGGATTCTTCTCAAAGATTGACTTGAGGTCAGGATATCATCAGTTGAGGGTTCGGAAGGACGATATTCCGAAGACGGCGTTTCGTACGAGATATGGGCATTATGAGTTTCTGGTGATGTCGTTCGGACTTACCAATGCTCCAGCAGCTTTTATGGATATGATGAACCGTATCTTTAGACCATTTATCGATCGGTTTATTATAGTATTCATAGATGATATTCTTGTATATTCTCGAAGTCAGACGGAGCACGAGCAGCATTTACGTATCACGTTGCAGACCTTGAAAGAGCATCAGTTGTATGCAAAGTTTTCTAAGTGTGCTTTTTGGCTCGATAGTGTGGAGTTCTTGGGTCACATAATTACAAGAGAAGGTATATGCGTTGACCCAAAGAAGATTGAAGCGGTACAACACTGGCCCAGGCCTATGTCAGTTACAGAGGTTCGGAGTTTCTTAGGTCTGGCAGGTTATTACAGACGCTTCGTACAGGATTTCTCAAGGATAGCGGCACCTTTGACAGGATTGACTAGGAAGGAAGTTCCATTTTAGTGGACAGATGCTTGTGAGCAGAGTTTCCAACAGCTGAAGATGCGTTTGACGACTGCACCTGTATTATCTTTACCTTCCGGGTCAGGGGGTTTCGTAGTGTATTGCGATGCTTCTAGAGTGGGCTTAGGCTGTGTGTTGATGCAACACGGCAAGGTTATAGCATATGCTTCTCGACAGTTAAAGAGGCATGAACAAAATTACCCCACTCATGATCTAGAGATGGCTGCTGTAGTTTTCGCATTGAAGATTTGGAGACATTACTTGTATGGAGAAACGTGTCAAATCTTCACAGATCATAAAAGTTTAAAGTATATCTTTCAACAGAAGGATCTGAACCTCAGGCAGCGTAGATGGATGGAATTGGTGAAAGATTACGACTGTGAGATTTTGTACCATCCAGGCAAAGCAAATGTTGTAGCAGATGCCTTGAGCCGGAGGCCTGGAGGTAAATTATCTCATTTGAGTCTTTTGCAGAGATAGTCTTCTACAGACTGGCAGATCTTATGTGATAGTCGTATACAGTTTGAGTTCACATCGGCAGGAGGTCAGCTAGCACATGTTCGCACCAGACCTCAGCTATTGGATCGTATTCGAGATGCGCAGCCTACCGATACTCGCTTGATGGAGATTATGGATCATGTTAGGCAGGGCAAGGAGACGGAGTTCGTGATTGATGATTATGGAGTGTTACGTTTTAGGACTCGTCTCTGTGTGCCAGATTCTGACGGATTGAGGCGTGAGATTTTGGAGGATGCCCACAGGTCAGTATACAGTATTCATCCTGGTTCCACCAAAATGTATCGTGATTTGAAGGAAAATTATTGGTGGGAAGGAATGAAGAAGGATGTTGCGGATTTTGTTTCTCGATGCTTGACTTGTCAGCAAGTTAAAGCAGAACACCAGAGGCCAGCCGGAGAGCTGCAACCCTTACCCATTCCAGAGTGGAAATGGGAACAGATTTCCATGGATTTTGTGGTGGGTCTACCCAGGACTAGCAGAGGGTATGATTCCATTTGGGTGATAGTAGACAGGCTGACGAAGGCCGCTCATTTTCTTCCAGTGAAGACGACATATGGATTTGCTCAGTATGCACAGGTTTATATCGATGAGATTGTACGTCTACATGGAGTGCCGACATGCATAGTATCAGATCGAGGTACCCAGTTCACGAGCAGGCTATGGCAGAAACTACAGGACGCTCTTGGTACACGACTGAGTTTCAGCACAGCTTTCCACCCACAGACAGACGGTCAGTCGGAGCGGACCATTCAGATACTAGAGGATATGCTTCGGGCTTGTAGCCTAGATTTCGGTGGTAGTTGGGATCGTCACCTACCCTTGGTAGAATTCTCTTATAACAACAGTTTTCAAGAGACGATCCAGATGGCACCCTTTGAGGCCTTGTATGGAAGGAGATGTAGATCACCTGTTTGCTGGACGGAACTTAGTGAAAGTAGTATATTGGGACCGCAGATAGTACATGAAACTACAGAGAAGATTCACTTGATACGAGATAGAATGAAAGCGGCTCAAAGCAGACAGAAGTCATATGCAGATCGAAGACGACGCAAACTCGAGTTTGATGTGGGAGATCATGTGTTCCTTCGAGTATCTCCAATGAAGGGTGTGATGCGCTTCGGGAAGAAAGGGAAGCTCAGCCCCAGATATATTGGACCATACGAGATTTTAGAGAGAGTGGGCGCTGTGGCTTATCGGTTAGCACTTCCACCGGGTTTTCCCGACGTACATCCAGTGTTCCATGTTTCGATGCTACGCAGATATCTTCACGATCAATCTCATGCGATCCAGCATCAGACTCTACAGCTTGAGCCAGATCTATCCTTCACAGTGCAGCCAGTTGCTATTTTGGACAGACAGGCAAAGCAACTACGATCGAGGACACTGCCATCTGTAAAGGTTCTCTGGCAAGGAAAGGATCGCGAGGAGATTACTTGGGAGACGGAGGACGCGATGCGACAGAAATTTCCACATCTTTTCTTAGGTATGTATAGTAATTAGTTTAAATTCGGGGACCGAATTTTCTTAAGGGGGGAATATTGTAACATTTAGGAAAAACCTAGAAATAAATAAATTTAATTAAATTAAGAATAAGCTGATAAATCACAAAATGGTTAAAATCAAATATGTCAATCTTCATAAGTTATTTGTAATACAAATTAAATTAGAATTTTAGAATGTAATATAAATAAGTTATAAGGGTTTTAATGAAAATTTTAGCTTCATTTTAATAAAAGATGTGTTTTATAATAAGCTAGTTGTGAGGGGTTGAATTGCAAAGTTAGGTTGTATGTAAATAGGGTATTGTCAAGGGTTTAAATGAATAAATGGAATCATTTCAGTTCTGAATCAAATTCAAAATTTAAAAGAAAAATAGATGATAAATCAAAAACACCTCATGCTTCATGCAACCTCTCTTTTCCACCTCCTTCTTGCATGAAACTCACACACTTCCTCACTTGACACCTCCACCTTCTCTTATCCCTTCCTCCTCTCACATATATAACTCATTCTCAGATCAAAACATGAATTAAAACTGAAGAGAATTAAGAGAAAAGAAAAACTAAAAGAGAAAAAGGGAATAACAAGAGAACAAGAGGAAGAAGAAGAGGGAGCTTGATCATGGAGATGGCTCATCATCAAGCTAGGAGGGGCTTGTAGATCCTTGGAGGGTTATTCCTACAGCAAATTAGGAGGGTAAATTCTTAATCCTAGTAGGTTAATTAGGCTCTGTAGTTTAGATAATTAAAGTTTAGATAGATCACTTAATATCGTTTTTTTAGCAAATTTAGTGTCTGTGGAAATCTTCTTTAATCTGGAATATAAATAAATAAATTCAACAGAGTAGAACTGATGTAGGTAACAATTAGAACACACCACAAGAAGACGGCACAGGGGGGCCGGGGTTGGGCCGGCGACAGAAGAGGAATGGCCGGCGTCGCCGGCCATGTTAGGGAGTTTGGGGGTTTTCTCTGTTGGGGTGTGTTCAGTTTACAATTTGGCCTAATTTGGTACTGTTGATTTAAATTAGTTTCACTACAGTTAAAATCTGGGATGATATATCGGAAAGGGTTAGTAAAACACTAAATACGACACGACGAAACTACGTCGCGTATTAAATTCTGAACCAGTACAGATTAGGGTTAAAATACTGAAAGACTAAGTGTTTAATAACTTGAAAGGATCAGATAGTATATAACTTATGGGGGTTAGCGTGTTTCTATGTCCGTTATATCGGAATAGTCGTTTTGCTTATATATGTAAACTTGGTATATTTAGACGCGGATACGAGAAGTACGGAAGCCGCGAGGAAAGGGAAAGGATTAGCGATTCCGGAGTAGATTCGACTTTCCGGTGAGTAGACTAAATATCTACCGGGGAATTTAGTAAAGATGGCGTGTTTCGCCCATGGTTTTACTTAATGTGATATTCATATCATCATGTTTAATTATTAGAATTTCATTCATCAAAATACTTGTATATTGCTTGGTTGTTAGAACACTTCACAAGTATCGACGAGTCATGCCACGTGCACATCTTATATGCTACACACACCTCGTCGATATTGCCATGTCACATACACTTAAATATCATACCTATTAACATGGATTATATTGTATTTCATATGTCAAGTATATTGGTAGAATTCATTATTTACATCCTGTTGCTTTAAGCGTATTTCTATGTTGGATATGAGATAGATACAGAATTGAGGATTTATGGTTTTGAGTTTTGAATATTATTACATAAATCCAGTTTTTCATGATTGATGTGACATGTCCACCCTGAGTTGATTTCTGTCTTTGGTTTTATTCCGGACCGAGTGGGGGAGATATACGGTCGCGGATTTACGTTATCCATACTGAGTGGGGGAGATATACAGTTGGATACAGGGTGGACCCGGTCGAGACCGAAGGGCAGGATAGCCGTATTGAGACAGGGGAGCCTAGCGAGGTTACTCGATACCGGAGTTGGTTATAGAAATACGGCGTGTATCTAGAGGATAACGACCGATATTATGAGTATAGGATCATTCGGGGAATGATGCCTATAAGAAAATGAAAGTTTTGTGTCGTTGATGGACACCGGGAAATGATATACTTGAGTTGTGATTTCGAAGTATAATGAGATTTACTGTTGAATTTCACATATACCCATATATCATACTGACTCATATTCAGTAGCATGATTGTCATATTTACTTTATTCGCCGTTATATGTTAGTCGTATTCACTGAGTTGGCAACTCATCCCCGTTGTGCCACAGTTCCTTGCAGGGATAGAGTGGACGGGTAGCTGCGGGGCAGGATCACTTTTGCAGTTGTATTTCCTCTTTTGATAGGTAGGTTACATGTGTAGTAACCTTCCATTTTGTACTTTTGTATCTAGAAAGACTCCATCAGACTTGTATTTTGACTTAGAAAAGAGAGTTGGTAAATATATGTACAGTTGAGATCTGTTGAGCAGTTTCATAGCTTCTTTCTTTATGAGATTCAGTGATGTTACATATGCTTATATTCACGTTCATTGTTGTTATGTTGATTCCAACTAGGAATACAACCAAACTTAATCTTTATTATTGTTTAAATGAATTAACTTCATAACTTGAGATTTTTACTTAAAAACTAAATTTTCCTAAATAATTCTGAAATAAGGTATTTTGATCTTGGTTTTTGGCTTACTTGGATTTGTGCATATCTTTAGATATGATACAATCTGAGTGCCTGTCACATCCAAACTTGGGTCGTGACAGGGGTTTTACAAAAGAAATTTTATGCAAAAAGACCCCCTACAAGTCCAAAATTGCAAGTTTTAGCTTAAAATTCAATAAATTTCGTTTTCCATAATAAAAATTAGTTAAATATTAAAATAAAATATGAAAATTTTATGTTAGAACTAAATTTTAATTAACATGATTTTAAAGCTTAAATTTAGCCCATTTAAATTTGTATTTATCGCTAATTTAATGTATTTTCTTACCGGCTTAAAATAATATAAAAAATTGAAAAATTAGGGAAAATTTTAAGCGACCAGAATTTCATAATTAACTCATTTGCTACTAAAAACTAGCAATTACCTATCCAAATTAGGTATAATTAGTCCTAAACTGCAAAATAACAAAAAGGACGGTTTTCGGAAAAGTACAGAATTTTCACCGATTTTCAGGGAAACACCAAAACGACTTTTCAAGGCGCTACAGTTGGGTAGTCTATAAGCACATCCTCAAAGTGTCCCTAGTCATGGGAGTTTCGAGACGGGGCATCGATATTCCGATAGTAAACTAGTGTATACGGATCGAGACCCCGACAAGGGGCGGTGGCTGAGATTTACTGGTAAGTGTTATCGGTAGTTTCTCGAACTGTTATGGACCTCATATCGGCATGACTTATCGGTTACTGGGGTTTGACGTTTACCACCCCTAGAATGGATATGCGACATATCAGACGAAGAGACCGGACTGTACAGGAGTGCTACTGGTTGGATTCACAGGAGAATGTACAGGCTTGCTTGATGATCTTCTAATTGCTCAATACCTGGGTGGTTGTTACGTTTAGCTGACCGCTTGCAGCTTGTGGGTGTTTGATATGATCATCGCCTACCGCCGGCATATTGATGATTCTTTAGAGTCGTACACAGAGGTTTCCTGGCTCAGGCAAAACGGAGTAGGAGCACATATGTGATATGTGCGGGACCGAGAATAATACGATATGGGATACCATATTCCATTCTCACGATATATGATATCGGCCGGGTATATGTGATATAGCCCGGTTATCGGATCAAGTGTTGATTCGATGAATCGGTACATGTTATATTAGTCGGTTATATGCAATATAACCGGATTGTCGAATCAAGTGTTTATTCGATAATTTAATGCATAATTATATATGCGATATATTACATTACATTAACTAATACAAGCTCCCTTTATTGATTCATTTTCTCACCGGATAATACATTGATATATATGCGATATATGTTAATTGTATTATTTTCTTTTGTTACAAAAATATATTATATATGTGATATATAATATTGTAACAAGTTATGATTACAAATACAACATGATTTGTGGAGATTAAACAAGTTAGGGTTTGATTTGGGTTAGCTTTTTCATGAAGCTTCTAGAACCTTTATTTTGTTTTAAGCTTAGATATTTTGTATTGATATTTTGTTTAGATATTTCTTAACCCAACCCAAACCCTTTACCCTAGCTAATTCACTACAAGGGTTAACCCTTCATTCTTAACCCAAGGTTGGATTTGTAACCACAACAAGAAATTCATTATTCATCACAAATGAAATTCTTCTTCTTCTTCCTCTTGAAAAAAGCTTTCTAGCTTTTTGTGATGTGATGAAATAAAGTGAGAAATTGAAAACAAAAGAGAGCAAAATTCCTACTTCATCATCCTCATCTATTATAGCCACTTAGATTAGGGTGTTTGCTTTGCTAATACTTGATTAGTGAAGAAAGAGCTTGGGTTTGAGATTCTTCAAGGTAGATCATCTTCGTTGTTGAAGATTAGAAGCAAGCTTGCATCTTTCTCTTCATGGAGCCTCTCTGAGTCCGGGCACTTGATGATCGCAGCGAAGGGACCTCAACACGGAGCTTATGAAGCGAAGGAACGGACTACAAAGGTTGTAATCCGGAACTCTTAGAAATAAAGTTGTTTACTTGTTATGTTTACCCTAAGTCTCTAGTTAAGATCTTGGTTAGGGTTTGTTTAGCACCCCATTTTTTTTTAAAGTAGCATGATTGATGCTTGCTAAACCTTATTGTCGTGCTATACAACCCTACAGTGGTATCAGAGCCATGCTAGAGCTTTAGGCGTTGTCTGGACGAAGTTAGATGTCCGATCGTACCCCGATACAACCCCCTTCTCTGGAAATTTTTTCAAAAGTTGAAATTTTTCATATTAAAAGTACTCAGAAAATCATGCAGGGAATTCTAAGAATTAATATGAAGTACGAATCCATAACTCCCTCAAGAGACCGTGGAACCGCGGCCAAACCATGCGTTTGGCGGCGGTTCCGCGGCCATCTTTGGGAGTTAGGGGTAATACTTCAGGCGTTTATTCTTGGGTACTTTTTCATGCTTCTGGGAATTTTTAATTCGACTCAAGTGTTGAGCTTTCTGGGAAATATTGGGAACTCGTTGATTCGATCGGAAAGTTTAACTTCGTTTAAGTTTTTCCGGGTAATTTAGAACGTGTTAAAAAGTTCGAACGGATATCAATAACTCACTTTTTCCCCTGTCGGAAACCTTTCAAGTGTTGGATTTTTCCTGAGTTTAAAACTTTCATAAAATCATGCAAGCGTATCTGTGGACCCTCTAGAAGAACGTAACCTTAACTCGATTATGTGACCGTCAAAACCTCCACTGAACCCTACGGTTTGTGGTGGTTTAGCGTTGCCACATGTGAGGCGTTGGTTTGACCCGTCTACGGCTGGTTCATTGGGGCTGTGATATGTTCTGGGATTTTTGAACTCCGCTCAAGTGTTGAGCTATTTGGGAAATCTTGGGTGTTTGTTTATTCGATCGGAATGTTTTGCCTTTTTATCTGGAATGTGATACAATATGTGGAATTCATATAGTTAGGCATGAAATACGAAGTATGTGATATTTCGGATTTAAGATGTCTAAAATGATTGTGGATTCCAAATGTTGTAGTTTTACACTTTTTTTCTGAGGCCGTAAGCGTAGTATGTGGTGTATCGCCAGCTTCGTTGCTATACATCAAATACAATTGGGATACACATACTTGCTTACGTTGATGATATGAGATATTATGTGTTGCTGTGATATGTTTTATTGGATCGTCGTGTTCTGAATAGCCGGGGGGTTTATATGAGTTGAGGGTTTTTATTTTCATTCATGTAATATTCTTTTATTGGAGCACTTCCGGGTTGAGCTTGATGTCACCATTTTATATTATTTATTTTTCCGCATTAGGTAGACCCATGGAGGGGAGCACAAGTAACCGGGTTCTAAGGTCCAGTGGAAGACCATCTCGAGGAGTCGAGACCGGGTCTCCTAACCCTAGAATTGGCAGTGTTGCTTTCCGCTCTCGTAGGGGTCTAGGGATGTGGGTTTGGCTATTCATCGCGACCGTGGAATCTTTGTTTTATACAGGCTCGATATAAAACACAGACGTCCTAGTATATCCAATATTTCATATGTTATCTTCTGCTGCAATGTTCTGTGATGAGATCATATTACTGCCTGAGACGAATATTTATATTATATATATGAGATATATGTTATATTGCTGATTTCGTTTCAAATGTGATGCTTGTGAAGCATAATAAAATAGGACTTCATTAAAGAGATTAATGAAATAAAAGAAACCTAAAGATGTTGTAGAAACATGTTTTAAAAACTGGTAGCTCTAGTTCTTGTTTTGCATAGCGGTATTCCTTGTAGAATATCCAGCACCTTATTCGATAAGAAAAGAGCCGAGATCCCTTCACCGGGGTGACCTCATAGCGAAACTAGCAGATGCTACAAACACGGTTTGTCTTTTGATTGCTTCTATAATTTTTGCTTTGCATAGTGGTATTCGTGAAATATCTTGCACCTTATTCGATAAGGAAAGAGCTGAGATCCCTTCACCGGGAGTGACCTCTTTAGCAAAACTAGTAAAAGCCTAAAAAACACTCCTTTTCAAATTCACTCAATTCTACAACGATATCAAGTTCATTATGCAAAGGTTTTTCATAAAAACCTGTCGTAGCCCTCCATCATTTCAGATAAGTACTACTTAGTATTCGTGCTACGTTTGTTGGCCTGCGTCAAGGCGTAGTGTGCGGTAGGTAACTAGTGCTTATCTGCAGCATATGATGCGATTGGATTAGGGTAGTCATGCGACTTTGTTGGCCTGTGTCAGGGGTCGTGCGGGTGGGTTTAATTCAATTAGGAAATGTACGGGTTGAACTTGACTAGCGAACTATGGTTTGTTGGCCTGCGTCAAGGTTAAAGGACGCTAGGGGTAAAACATTATCGAGAATTTCAAGTGTTGAAATTTGCAATGAGATTGCATGCCTTCTATGAGATAGTTGGATCCCGATACCCACTGCGAGTAAGAGTTACTCCTGGGAGAGTTTTACATATTACAATTAGCCAATCAAGTAGGTGTCTAGAAAGGTGTGAACAGGGTTACGCCCCTGGGAAAACGAGGTTTACTTTAATTAGGTCCGTGCGAAAGCACGGGGAACCTCCCTTAAAGTACCGGCACTAGCCTGGCTGAAAGTTTGGCGAACTTATAGCGTGTAATTAATCCCGGCTAGTCTTTCCTTTTAGGGTTTGAAGGAAGATTTGACTAAAACAGTGGGAGCCATCCTGATTAGATATATTAATAACCAATCTAATCTTGTAAAAGCATACGTTGAGTGCTTTCTTCTCTCTCTCTCCCGGTTGCGACTATGTCACGCCTTAATCAAGATAAAAGTACGGATGTATTGACCGAACCCGCTTGTTATACTGCGCTGGGACGTTGGTCCCGCTCCAACTTATAATTGTTATAAGACCGAGCAGGAAAGAGGGGATTACCAGGATTCCCGTACCGCCCAAACGAAAAAAGTGCATGCTGATGTATCTTCTTCGGGTATGTTAATTACAGAGAACTGAGAACGGGTGATATGTTTCTAGAGTTGGAAATAGTGCAATTGTTGCAAGCCAAGTCTGTTGGCAGTTATCACCCTATATTAAACAAATACATTGATTCTGAACGAATGTTATTAGATACCGAACCTGATATACAACATCATATCAGTATCTTTATTTAATAAAGAAGGATATAATTTTGTATTGTTGGATAATGTTTTGAACATTTCCTATATCAAGTGTTGATCAGTTCAGGCACGTTATCTAAAAGCATAGAAGTTCTAAATCAAACCACAGTTCTTAATGTACAGAACACACACAAGAGGAAGAGTTCAGAAATGAACGAAACCTTCTTGAGGTTTTGTAGACTTTAGGTCATATCAATGTGACCCGACTAGCTAAGTTACATTTAGATGCATATTTAAATTAGTTTGAATTTACATCTTGTGAAACTTGCCAGTCATGTAACAAAGATAAGATGACCATAGCTCTGTTTATTGGAAACAGAGAAAGAGTTAGTGAACTCTTGGGATTGATACATAATGATGTATGAGGTCCCCTGTCTACACATACCAAGACTGGTTCTTTGTACTTCAAAAGTAAAGAACCAAAAACAGGTATAAGTATTATGTCTTTTGATGAGATCAAGGAGGAGAATACTTGAGCATGGAAATCTTGGACTATTCTAAAGGAGAATGAGATTCTCTCTCAGCATTACTCCTCCAAATATACCATAATACGTTGGTATATCGGGGCGGAGCAATCGCACCCTATGTGATAAGGTGTGCTCTGTGATAAGTACTACTGAGTTACCTATTTCCTTTTAGGGGTTATGCACTTAAGAAGCTGCATACCTATTGAATAGGGTTCCAACCAAATCAGGTGCCTACCACTCCATATGTGATATGGTATGGAAAGAGCCCATCTCTTAAGGATGTTAAGATTTGGCGTTGTCCAAAGCAAAATCCGGACAAACTCGAGGCAAAGTCAGTTCTGTGGAAGTTTGTTGGATATCCCAAGCATTCGCAAGGGAATATCTTCTACCAAACTGAGGAACAAAAGATGTTTTGTTTTCTCAGCATGCCACCTTTTGGGAAGGGAATTTCTTGTGAAGAAATTAGTGGTCATGAGGTAGAACCGGAACTAGTTCCAGCTATACAAACTGCAGCTGATGATTTGGTTGAACCGCGGGATTCAATAGTCTCCAACAAACCTCAACCTCTCAGCCGATCTGGTAGGGTTCCTCACCTACCTGAAAGATACATTGGTTTTCTCTATGACAGTGGGAACGAGGATTGTATCATAAGATGATGACCCAACTTGTTTCGAGCAGGCCATCAAGAGTGGGGACTCTGTAAGAATGACTGGATGCTTAGCGATCTGAGATGGAATTTATATACACCAACAAAGTATGGACTTTGGTTGCTTTATCTGAAGGGTTAAATCCCCATCAGAAGCAAGTATATCTTGAGAAGATTACTTGGTGTATATGGAAAAGTTGAGACTTTCAAAGCTATGCTTAAGTCCATCCAGATCTAGTTGCCACTGCTACATACCATGACTACGATATCTGGCGGTTGGGTGTCATGATTGCTTTTCTAAATAATGATTTTGAAGAGAGCGTCTATAAGTATATAGCCAGAGGACTTCGTAGACAGTGGGAGCAGCAGAAACGTGTGCAAGATGTTTTATGTGATAAATCAGGCATCGCGGAGTTGGAACGTCTGTTTTGATGTAGTAGTCAAAGAGTTTGACTTCATCAAAATGGAAGATGAACCAAGTATATACAAAAAGGTAGTAGGGAGTATGGTGGTGATCCTTGTATAGTACGTGGATGACATACTCTTGATAGGGAAACAGTTTGCTATGCTACGCTCGGTCAATCTCCACTTATCACAAAGATTCTCCGTATAGGATCAAGGTAATACCTAATCATGGGTTATGGATCTATGAGATAGATCTAATTGGATGTTAGGATTCTCACTAGTTGTAGTGAGATGGTATCAATCGATCCTGGGAGAATCACTGGAAAGCTTCCAGGGTGGTAAGGTCGACTGAATGTCAGTCACATGCATTGTCTTTACCCTCAGTGGAGGGACGATATGTTCGAAGAGTTCCAAGCTAGATAACGTGACATAGCAGACGATAAAGCAGGATAAATCACTACCAAGGATGCTACAAAAGAAATAGTCTGGATGTACACTAGTTCATGAGATGAACTTCGTTCCTACCATTGTGTTACAAAGGAGTTTTGGCTTTTGCCAAGGAACCCCCGTCCCATCTGAGATCCAAACATATTCTTAGGCAATATTACCTGATCAAGGAGATGTTGATCTCCAGGGAGATCGAGGTTAGGAGAGTAGACACAGAGGACAACGGCGCGGATCCACTCACAAACGCCTATTTCCCAGTAGAGACTTTTATGGGATGGTTGAGTATGAGATACTTCAACCACAGCTAATTGTTGGGTATGAGATACTAAAATAGATGGCCCTAGTGCAAGTGGGAGATTGTTAGTTATATGTATGCCCTAAAGGCCATTACTGTACATGCGATGTATATTGTAGTGGATGCTTGGACATATATATGGAGGACTTTCTTGCTCGACATGATAGTATGCTATCTGGTTGCTCTTTATCTTAACATGTACTCTGATAGTCTCTATGTTACTTGTTGATAAAGCTCTTAGGATGAGTACTTGACTACCAGGACTATGATGCAGATCATACTAGTGGAGACAGTGTAGTCTCTAAGTACATCCTACAAATGTTCATAGTCGCAGGTGTATCGAGACAGGGCATCGATATACCAGAGTAGACTAGCGTTTGCTTCTTGACCCATGTAGATGGGCGATGGATGATCCCATATCCATTGATGTTTGACATCAGGGATAGTATACGGGTGCTCAATGAAGACTGGGTACACTGGACGGACTCGCCGAGAACTCTTAGATGGTATTATACCTCACGTCAGATGACAGTTCTCTGGTGACACTGGTACAGGTTAGTCTGTAGACCCGAGATCTTCATAGAGTCTTGTGTGATTCCCACTGTGCTTTGATTTCCATCATACCACATCCAAGAGGGCGTGCAAAACGGTGGCTTTTGGGTAAAGTCCCGAATCACATGGAGGTAATGAGCGATAGGAGGGGTTTCGTCTCTCCCGGTATATGGAGTTAATGTTGTGATGTGTTCGATTGGCTATATCTGGAAATCCCTGGCCAGGGTTGTTGAGATTTACTGGTAAGTGTTATCAGTAGTTTCTCGAACTGTTAAGGACCTCATATCGACACAACTTATCGGTTACTGGGGTCTGACGTTTACCACCCCTAGACTGGATATGTGACATATCAGACGAAGAGACCGGACTGTACGGGTGTGTTACTGGTTGGATTCAGAGGAGAATGTACATACTTGCTTGTTGATCTTCTGATTGCTCAATACCTGGGTGGCTGTTACGTTTAGCTGACCGCTTGCAGCTTGTGGGTGTTTGATATGATCATCGTTTACTGCCGGCGTATTGACGATTCTTTAGAGTCCTATACAGAGGTTTCCTGGCTCAGGCAAAACAGAGTAGGACCGCATATGTGATATGTGCGGGACCGGGAATAATACGATATGAGATACCGTATTCCATTCTCGCGATATATGATATCAGCCGGGTATATTTGATATAGCCAGGTTATCGGATCAAGTGTTGATTCAATGAATCGGTACATGTTATATTAGTCGGTTATATGCATATAGCCGGATTGTCGGATCAAGTGTTGATTCGATAATTTAATGCATAATTTTATACGTGATTTATTACATTACATTAACTAATATAAGCTCGCTTTATTGATTCATTTTCTCACCGGATAATACATTGATATATATGCGATATATGTTAATTGTATTATTTTCTTTTGTTACAAAAATATATTATATATATGATATATAATATTGTAACAAGTTATGATTACAAATACAACATGATTTGTGAAGATTAAACAAGTTAGGGTTTGATTTGGGTTAGATTTTTCATGAAGTTTCTAGAAGCTTTATTTTGTTTTAAGCTTAGATATTTTGTGTAGATATTTCTTAACCTAACCCAAACCCTTTACCCTAGTTAATTCTTGTAAGTCGATGTGCAACACCCCACGAGTTGCGGGGAAGCGGAAATATGAAAAACGATCTTGTTCTTGAAGCATACATCGACTAACCGAAGATCTTTGCTAAACGATAATTAACAACTACCATAGAAGTTCTTAGCTACTATGTAAAGAGATTATACCTAATGAATCGTGTCCTTCTTTTTTATGATCTCTTCGTCCTCCTCGGCCTCCTCTAAGTGATAGATGATCCACCTGAGAACACTAATCCAAGCTTCACCTCAAAACTTGAGGTAACTAAGTTTCTCTAGTTGCTAATCAAAGGAACTTAGATCATATAGAGTTAGGTTATGGAATGTTTAGTTTATTCTAATCCTTGTTCTCAACTAATGAGTGGTAGGATTAGAGCTTGAAGAGTGAGTGAGCTTGAGGAGAGAGAAGGTGAACTAGAATTATGAAAATGAAATTGTTTCTCACTAGATATATGAAGCATAATGAATAAATCAATAAATGAATAAAAAGAGATTATTCATCATGCTACATAAATGTATTATGAGTGATTCATTATGTGAGTCATTAAGAATTTAATAATGCATTAATGACATAATGAATCACACATTATGAGTCGCAATATCATTAATGACAATGCAATCTAAACCCCTCAAGTCACCATGCTTCTAGAAGCTTCCCGGAAATTACGAAAACGCCCCTCCCATCCGTGAAAACACGAAAAAACATTAGACCGTATAAATCCAATAACCTGATACTAGAATCTGGCTTAAACCAAAGCCGTCTAGTAAAAACTGTCCGAATGTCGTACGTGCGTTTAAACACGTATTCGTCCGAACCCTTGTCGTAAAACCATACGACCTCTATATCGTTTCGCCTGGAGTTGGGAAAACTCTGTGTGGGACTCTAAAGACTCGACTACTACGCTGGCAGTGGGTTTAACAACAGACCGCAAGCGGCACTAGCTGTACGTAACGGTCCCCAGCTAGATGTCGATAAGAAGGCCGATGAGGAAACCCATCCGAACTCCTACTGAGCCTGTCCGTGACAATATCCGTGCAGTCCGGTCTGTTCGTCTAAGAGTATCGCTTGTATGGTCTAGGGAGGTGGTAAACGTCAGACCCCTAATAACCGTACAAGTCGTGTCGGCATGGCTCAATTACCATCCGAGAATCTACTGATCAGTCTATCAGTAATTCTCAATCAGTCCTGGCCAGGGACTTATGGTAATGACCAACCAATCACCGTGCAATATCAACTCCCTATATCGGCAGAGATGAATCCCTAACAGTCACTCACTGCCTCCACGTGGCTCGGTACTGTGCCCAACTAAAACCTGTTTGCACGACTCCTTTGAACCGTGGTAGGGTAGTAATCAAAGCATAGTGGGAACTCACACGAGAAAAATGACCATCTTAAGTCAACGGACTATCTGCACACATGTCACCTGAGAACTGCTATCTGACGTTAGGTATAAATACCATCCAGTCAGTTCTCGGTGAGTCCTGTCCGGTGTACTCACACCTAGTGAGCATCTGTATACAATCTTAGGTGCACTCCACCAATGGTTGCGGGACCAATCCATCGCACCTCCTCAGGGTCTAGATATGTATACACTAGTCTACTCCGGTGTATCGATGGCCAGTCTCGATACTCCTGCGACCAGGGACATCTAAGGATGTGCCTATTGACTATCCAGCTCCCACAAGTATGACTGTCATCACAACGCCGGTAGTCAGGCAAACACCCTATGGGCTTTATCAACATGTATATATATATATATATATGAATACTACGCAAAATATATCATATTTTAAGATAAAGATAAACCAAATAGCGTACTATCATATTAAGCAAGACTGTCATGTACATACATATCCCTAGCATCCTATAAAATGAAGGCCTCTAGGGCATATATATCCAACAATTCTCTACAAGGGTTAAGCCTTCATTCTTAACCCAAGGTTGGATTTGTAACCATAACAAGAAATTCATTATTCATCACAAATGAAATTCTTCTTCTTCCTCTTGAAAAAAGCTTTCTAGCCTTTTGTGACGTGATGAAATAAAGTGAGAAATTGAAAACAAAAGAGAGCAAAATTCCTACTTCATCATCTTCATCTATTCTAGCCACTTAGATTTGGGTGTTTGCTTTGGTAATACTTGATTAGTGAAGCAAGAGCTTGGGTTTGAGATTCTTCAAGGTGGATCATCTTAGTTGTTGAAGATTGGAAGCAAGCTTGCATCTTTCTCTTCATGGAGCCTCTTTGAGTCCGGGTACTTGATGATCGCAGTGAAGAGACCTCAACACGGAGCTTATGAAGCGAAGGAACGGACTACAAAGGTTGTAATCCCGAACTCTTAGAAGTAAAGTTGTTTACTTGTTATGTTTACCGTAAGTCTCTAGTTAAGATCTTGGTTAGGGTTTGTTTAGCACCCCAAAACTTTTTAAAGTAGCATGATTGATGCTTGCTAAACCTTGTTGTCATGTTTTACAACCCTACACTTCAACCTCCACTCTATCCCTCTCATGTGTTGAGAATCGTAGGATGATTGAGACAAAGTAATCACACACTATCTTTACTTCATCTTGGACATGTCGGCTAGCAATCTTCATGTCCGAGTTTCTTCGGTTTGAAGCGGGAGCCCGTATAAAGAATCCTCATTGAGGAGCCACTTCGACGAATGAGATCGGAGAGCGGACTTGTTCGCGGTAGCCGACGAGGAGCTAGGCGCAGAGAATTAAGACCGAAGGACACGGATCGATCGGTATAATCTCTTAACAATTTACAGTAGTTAGCTAGTTAACGGTTAATGGTCCGATCCGGGTAATTAGCTGCGGTAGAGCCAAGTTTGAAATTTTTTTGTTCCGCGTTTGGCCTCGGATTGACGGCCGAGGCGCCGCCGTAACCCAACACCCACGACCTTCCTTTGTCCTAATTAAGCGCGACGGTCCTTAGAGTCTTGGTCGAGATATTTTTTTATTTAATGAAGGTTGATGCAGATGCTAGTTTTATGATTTGTGGGGTTTAGGAAGAGTAATGAAACCTACCTAATCTGAATTTGGTTTTTACCTCTTAATTTTCTGTATTACAATATGCAAAAAGAACCAATATCAAAACACGCAAGAAGAATTTTTTTTTAAGCGGCGAATTTTTACAAAGAAACCTGCAGAAAAATTGTTATTGGACTTTTCAGTGGTGAGAAGAGAAGATATGAAATATACCAGAGAAAAATGAAGCCATGAATCATTTATCCCACCGCAGTTCCGCCCCGAAAATAGCCCTAATGCCGCGGTTCCGCGGCCAATATGAGAATTCTTGAAAATATTTTTCCTTGTGCTTGCTTCACTTGCTCCTCTGGTCTTGATGAAATGTTCTGAATATTTATCTCCCTGCTACAGTGATTCCAGAACCCCTTGCAAAATTCACACACTAATCGTTAAGCACACGAAGCGTTCTTGATTTATATTTTAATGTAATATTAATACTTCAACCCAAATAGCAAGAAAGAACAAATTACGCACGGATCTCCGGTAACGGCGCCATTTGATTGATGCTCAAATGATGATTCTTCATTTGATTAAAAGAAAAGTAAAGGAAAGTAAAGAAGAGATGTTTTAGTAGTAAAGTAACTGTAATCAATAACGGTGTCACATGTAGCTAGACCTTTAGTGAGTATGGGTCGTCCTATGGGATTCGTGGAATTTTATCATTTTTGCTTTAGATCAGTTGAAAGAAATAGTAAAGAAAATTAAGAAAATGGTTCAAGATTTAGTTGAAGTAATAGTTTCAAGAAAATCTAGAAATTGTTTTCAAGAAAGGAAATCAAGAAAATGTTCAAGATCTAATTATCAAGAAAATATGAAGAAGGCTTGTAGGATTCGATCGGATTTAGTAGCCATGGATGACTAATAAATGTGACTCATCTTATCTAATGACAGTTTAACACTAGATTGATAGCGATGAATCCGGATTAGGGTTTTTTGGATGAAAATAGGGTTTCTTCACTATAGTCCTTTATCTTTTCATTGATTCTATTCATTTTCTAGCCCTTCACAAAAAGATCATCAATCTTATCTCAAATCATGGTCAAGATTATCAAGAATTTGATATCGCGCCCGATGAGGATGTTAACGATTCTTTTGCGATAGTTTGTAAACTTCATAAGAATTAAAAAATTATTGAGTTTTATCACATAAAACAGGGTGATAACTGCCAACAGACTTGGCTTGCAACAATTGCACCCTGGAAGCTTTCATGAAAATCGAAGAAAGATTAGAGGAAGAATTCATAATGCGGAAATTTAAAGAAAGCGAAAGTGAAACTAATTATCACCTTTATTATTCAACTTCAAATTACAACTTCTTCAATCCGAGATTACAAGAAGTATTCCTCTCGATCACTCTCTTGAAGAGGTAATTTTTCCGTCGATCTTCACGTCGCTCGATCATCGTGAGTCTTAGATCTGTCATGGATCGCGTGCTCGTTGATGATGATCGGATTCGTATAAAGGATTCTTGAATGATGTCGCTCGATGAATTTCTCAATGATTCTTGATTTTGGATCTTGGATTTGTTGAATTTGTTAGCTATTTTCTTGATTTGATTTGATCAAGAATTAGGATAAAATTGGGGAAAAAAATTGGAATCGTTTTAATGTAGCCCTAGGTCCTTTTTATAGCCCCTAATCAATTTTCCCCAACAAGCTAAGTTGTTACAAAAAGCTTTCAGAACAAGCTAGGTTGTTACAAAGAAGCGTCCTCAAAAAGTTAGGTTGTTACAAAGAAGTTTCCAGAGAACTCCCGAACCCCAAGTCGTTGAATCGGCTGCGGATCCGCGGCGACTCGGCCTAACTCGGCCGCTGTTCCACGGCCTATTGGTGAGCTTGTTGCTTCAAACTCCTGTGGTCCTATTCTATTGATCTCTAGGTCTTTATGTGTATCTGGAATATTCTTATCTCTTCTGAATTTCTGTCAGTATTTGATTCTTCGACTTTCTTGTATTTTATTGGCAGATTCCTGATTCGCGATATTTGACCAGAGCTAATCCTGCATAAGATCTCAATGAAGAATGTGAGATACAAAATATTATGCGTAAAGATATTAAACATACAATTTCCTTCATAATGTTGATTGTAATGTATAACACATAGTAAATGATAATTTGTAGATGAACTTCTAATATGTGTTATATTTATAGCAAATACATTTAGATGATTAAGAAAAGTAAGGAAATTGTCATATTAATAGTGCATTATTTTCGACTGAACACTCATACTTGCTCACTTGCATTCTTGACTTGAGCTCATATGATGAGTTCTCCTCTCTAGCTCGCTCCATCTTCTTCCTCACCTCCTCCAAGCTCAATCCCTCACATGAGTTATGAACCCTTGAGCTTGTGAGAACCCTAGTGAGCAAACAAAACCTCTACTTCACCATCCTCGACTAGATTAGCACTTTGGTGTAGTATGTTTCCTTCACTAAAGAGTTTAGTGAAAAGGTAGCTTGGATTAGCGGAGCTTCGGGTGGATCATCTTCGACATAAAGATCGCAATGGAAGCTCGATCCAACTTTAAGTGGAACCTAGTAGAGTCACGTGGACTACTACATAGATCTTGAGAAGAGAAGGACACACAGTGTACAAAGGTTGTAGCCACCTTTCTCTTAGTATAGTTTTTGTTATATCATAATTAAACCCTAATCATTTAGTTTCGATTCTTGTATAGTGTTGATTACCATCCTTAATTTTTAAAATTGGCATGCTTGATGCTAGAAGAACTCAGTGGTAGTGCTAACAAATAATTTCATGGTATCAGAGCCAAAGCTAGAAGATTAGACGATGTTTGAAAAACTACGAAAACGAAACAAAGCCGAAACTGAAACACAAAACATCAAGTTTCTGTAAATTTTAAAATGATCTTTGAAAATTATTTAAACAACTGCAGAATGTTGTATGAGATATAATTAGAACACCCTAAAAATTCGAGACTAAAATTCAAAAATCGACCCGGCGAGATTGGCAATTTGGCCGGTCTCGTCGGTCCTACTACACGATTTTGGGCTCTAATTTTTTTGTGTACTGATGTGTTGGGTTTAGGGTTTCATGTTTTTGGTTTGATTAGCCCAGTTTGCATGTGATGTTAACTTATCTAGTGGGTCTATTAAGAGTGTTTCTTAGTCGTAATTTTTAAATCGTTTTGGCTTTAAGTTAGATATGTGATACAGTAGTTGGAATCAACATTAAATTAGTTTTGTGAAAATTAGTTTGATTGTAAATCTAGCATGTTAGTCTCTTTTGATCGATTGCCACGAACTTTCGACTCGGATCGAAACTCAGTCCCAATCGCGTATCGTGCGCGAATACTCGCCAGATAACTTTACTAGGTAGCTACGCCCCATAGCCCCAACCAAGTGACTCTAGAAGAACCCCGTTGCCAAAATCATCCAATCGGGTGCTTGCTGCCACGGTGTTCCTCCTAAGTGCACTTGGTCGACGGCATCGGGGTGCAGCCGTCTACTAAAGTTCCCGACGAGTATTCGATCGGGTAGTCGGGAATCTTGTTGAATTACCCGACTAAGTTATTGAAAATTGTTTACGATATGAGACTAAAATGCAAGGTTTATAGGGGTTATGTATGAAATTCGGAATATGAGATATTCCGGGTTTATGATGTCTAAGGAAATGCGGATTCTAATTATTGTAGTTTTTCATTTCTTTTCTGCGACCGTAAGTGTAATATGTGGGGTATCCCAAATCTCGTTGCTATATGTCAACGGAATTTGGGATACACATATTTACTTATGTTAATGACTTATGATATTATGTGCTGCTGTGATATGTTATATTGGATCGTCGTGATTGAATAGCCGGGGGTTTATGTGAGATGGGAGTTTTTCAATTTCCATTCATGTAAAAATTGTATATAATATTCTTTTATTGGGACACTTTCGGGTTGAGGATGATGTCACCATTGATGTATATTATTTACTTTTCCACATTAGGATAGACCCAAAGCGGGGAGCATAAGTAACCGGGTTCTAGAGTCCAGTGGGAGACTATCTTGAGGAGTCGAGACCGGGTCTCCTAACTCTATATGTGGCAGGGTTACTTTCCACTCTCGTAGGGGTCTAGGGATGTGGGATTGGTTATTCATCACGACCGTGGAATCCGTTTTTTTTTCATTATTGGCTTAAATTAAAACACGGAACTCCTAGTATATCCAATATTTCATATGTTGACTTCTGCTACTTATTTCTTTGATGTGATCATATAACTGCGTGAGACGAATGCTATATATATATATATATAATAAACGTTGCTTATATTTTGCAACCGCACTAGTCCAGCCCCCGCTCTGCCGTTAGATAAGTTACCTAACGGTGCATGACGGGGCTCCGTGGCGAATGCGGATGGCATAAGCGTACGTTCTATTTTCATTTCTTTTTCTGTGATATTTAGGAAAACATAAATGATAGGACTTCATTAATGAGATTAATGAAAGGAAAAGAAACCTAAAGATGTTGTAGAATCAAAAGTTTTTAAAAAGGTAGCTCTAGTTCTTGCTTCGCATAGTGGTATTCCTTGATGAATATTCAGCACCTCATTCGATGAGGAAAGAGCCGAGATCCCTTCACCGGGAGTGACCTCTTTAGAAAAACTAGCAATGCTACAACCCACTCGGTTTTGTTTTTATAGCTTCTCTAGTTCTTGCTTTGTATAGTGGTATTCCTTGATGAATATCCAGCACCTTATTCGATGAGGAAAGAGCCGAGATCCCTTCACCGGGTGTGACCTCTTTAGCGAAACTAGCAAAAGCTACAAAAAACACTCCTTTTCAACTCACTAGATTCTACAACGATATCATGTTCATTACGTTAAAGGTTTTCTTCAAAACCAGCCGTAGCCCTCCATCATTTCAGATAAGTACTATTTAGTATTCGTGCTGCGTTTGTTGGCTTGCGTCAAGGCGTTGTGTACGGTAGCTGATTAGTGCTTATCTACAGCATGTGATGCGATTAGATTAGCATAGTCGTACGACGTTGTTTATCCTGCATCAAGGATCGTACGGGTGGGTTTAGTTCAATCAAGAAATGAACGGGTTGAACTTGACTAGCGGCCTATGGTTTGTTGGCCTGCGTCAAGGTCATAGGACGCTAGGGGTAAAAACAGATATTAGGAATTTCAAGTGTTGAAATTTGCAATGAGATCGAATACCTTATGTATGATAGTTGGATCCTGTTCATATCATAATTTTGCATTATTATATTCCCCATTCTTATTCATTTTACAAATAAACAGGTGCTTTTGATCCATGTCTGCTACATAGTTGCAGGTTACAGGTTCTCGGAACAAAAACAGTGAAAAAGATGAAAAGACGATACAAAAGTGAGACTACGACCAACAAATAGAAGAGTCTTGATCAATCCTACAGTTTGGAGAATAAACGAAGATCAATGAATAAGTTCACAAAGTACAAAGGCAGTGCAAGATTCAAGACTTCGACACGAAGAAAAGGGTAAAAGTCCACGACGTTATGCACTGTGGAAATCTGGAAGAAAACTAGAAGACAATCTGAGAAACCAAGTGAAGAAACAAGTAGGAAAATGCAACAAGAAGAAAACTAGAGAATTGTAGCCAACAAGCCCTCATCATGGCCGCGGAACCGCGGCCAAACCTGCCTTCTGGCCGCGGATCCGCAGCCGTGCGTTGCGCGTGCGTGGCGCGTGTCGGTGGTGTCGGTGAGACGGTGCATTTATTAGGTTTTTCTCGGGGTAAAATTGTAAAAGCAGATGTGCGTCGATTGTAACCCTAGGGTTTCTATGATCTATAAATAGAAACCCTAAACCTCTTTTGGAGGCATGCCTCTTCTTATGCCTATTTTTATTTCATCTATTCAGAATTTAATTCTTGTGTAAATGTTTAGAAAGAGCCATCAATAAAGTAAGTAATTTTTTCATTGCCTTAGTTAATTTTTATTTTGCCTTAGTATAATTTTATTATCCGCCCTAGTTAGATAGTTAGAAATGTTTTTCAATTCCCTAATGAGTGAGTAGTCTCCTCGCTTCTTAGGCTTAAATTTGGGGAAGGCTTGAGAGATGAAAATCTCTTACCCCTTTCTTGCTCATCACATATAATTAATAGGACTCCATACATACATACACACACCGTTCCCTACGGCACCTTACCCCAAGAGGTAACGGTGATACCGTAGTATAAACGACCGGTTGTGTATGTTTTCCATGGAGGTTAGGGTATGAATTAAGAAAGTAAGGACTAGAACCTAGAGGAAGAAATATCGTTTCTTCCCGATGGTACTAATCCCCTTTATTAATTGTTACCATAACACCTAATGAGATCTAAATTAGGGCATTGAAAGCGGTGAGGAAATCTTCAATTTCCAAACTTAAACTAAACCTAACCCTAGCAAGATTCTAGTCTTAGTATAAATCACTTTAGTTTTTAGCGATAATCCATTCACACCGTTTAGAATTAACTCGTTAGACCAAATTAGGAAATACACAACATCCCTGTGGACGGACCCGTACTCACCGGCTAGCTACCAAGTGACCCCGTTCTTGATTGCGGTAAAATTTTTCTTTTATTCGTCTTTTAAAAACGCACACGCATAAAATGTCATAAAAAAAATGGCGCTGTTGCCAGAGATGGCGTAGTATTTTCTTTTTGCAATTTCGGGTTAATATAAAATTAAAAAAATCATAAAAACTGAAAAATAAAAAAATTTAAAAAATCTATCATCTTGTTATTTTGTGAAGGGTATTTTCGTTTGAATTTTGCAGGATCGACGAACAAGTTCGGATCTGGAAAAATCCAGAGATCAAAACAGAAAACCCTAGATATGAACAACAGAGAAAAGTCAAACCAGAGTAGCAGAAAATTTTTTGGAAACCAAGCCGCAGAGATAACCGCGGAACCGCGGCGGGAAGCGTGTGTTGGCGGCGGAACCGTGGTAGGAGTGTGACGTCATTGCGCGGAAAAAATCACTGTAAGTTTTCTCTCTCCTTCTCTGCAACCCCCTGATATCTCCTCTGTAAAATTGCCTGCAGGATTCTTTATGCTAAAAATCTCTCCCCCTTCCAATAATTGATCTTGTGCAGGATTCTTTGCGCCGCGCTAAAAAAAGAATTGTTTGCAAGTGATTGTGTTTACTGTTTTGCATATTTTAATTGACTTTAAGGGGCTTGAAACCAATCCAGATTGGGTAGGGATTTCATCACCCTTCCCAGGACCCCAGAAATCATATAAGGCATATTGCATTGTCCATTAATTAATTAAAAAAGATTAGACTCAGCCCTAAGGACTTCGCGCTCAATAAGACAAAGGAATAGTTGTAGACATCGACCGTTGATCCTAACCTGACTTTGTGGTGTCTAGGCAAGTGTGTCTAAGGCGAGTTGTTACTTAATTAGGCTCACTACTTACATAGTGGAGAACCTCCCACTTACCTGGCACTTACCTGGCCACAATTGGCGGTGAAGAGGCGGTTTGAGGTCCTACTTCTTGCCCTTTGGAACAGTTAGTGTTGGAGATAGTGCCCTCATAGTCAATTATTGGATCGCAGGTACGTGATTGCAATGATTGCGGAGGACCTATACCGGTAGAACAGTCTTACTCAAGATGATAGTATGCTATCTGGTTTGCCTTTATCAGTCGTGTACATGTTCAGGTGACTGATTGCATGTTACACTTTGATAGAGCCTTTAGGATCTTGCTTTACTACCAACAGTATGATGGCGATCATATACGTGAGAGTTGGGTAGTTTATATGCATATCCTTAATTGTGGTCCCTAGTCGTGGAAGTTTCGAGACAGGGCATCGATACTCCGGAGTAGACTAGTGTATACAGTCGAGACCCCGACGAGGGGCGGTGGCCGGTCTCACAAGCCACTGGTGTCAGTTGGATCACCTAAGATGTATACAGGTGCTCATTGGGTTATGAGTACACCGGACAGGACTCGCCGGGAATCTGCTAGTTAGTATTATATCTATCGTCAGATAGCAGTTCCCTGGTGACATGTGTACAGGTTAGTTCATCGACCTGAGGTCGTCATTTGTCTCGTGTGAGTTCCCACTGTGCTTTGATTTCTACCCTACCACGGCTCAAAGGAGTCGTGCAAACAGGTAGCTTTTGGGTACAGTCCCGAGCCATATGGAGGCACGTGAGCGGATCGGCAGGGGATTCGTCTCTCCCGGTATTGGGGGCGAGGTCGTGCTGTGTCTAGGAGAGCCATTACACAAAGTCCATGGCCATGGCAGGAGATTTACTGGTAGGTACTCCAGTAGTATCTCAGGGTGTTATTGGGCTTCACTCCGACACGACTTATACTGCTATTGGGGGTCTGACGTTACTAGCCCCCTAGGCAGATATGCGATACTCATTGACGAACGGACTGGACTGTATATACATTGTCACTGTTAGGCTCAGTAGGGTTTCTGGATGAGTTCGTTCATCGGCCTCCCTTGAGTGTGCTCATCGGCCTCCCTTGAGGTCAGTCCGTGGGCAGCCGTTACGCATTGCTAGTGCCGCTGACGGTTTGTGGTTAAACCCACTGCCAGGGTACTGACGAGTCATTAGAGTCCCCCACAGACAGTTTCCCAAGTTCGGGCGAAACGTTGTAGAGGCCGTATGGTTTTATGGCAGGGTTCGGAAAATGCACGTGCGTTTACGCACGTGTTATTTTTCGGGCAGATAATACTGGTCGGCTTTGGTTTAAGCCGGATCCGAGTATTATATTGAGTAGGTATAATATCTTTGTCTCAGTTGCATTTGTATTCGGTCGTAATACAAATGCGGGTATATTTATACAGTTTCGTGGTTATCCTGAAAGTTGTTTCAGGATCACTTTTGGAAGTTGCCAGTTTCCAGTTTTCTATCAGCCGTCTTTTAACATTCGGTTAAAGAAGGATTTATCTTTTCTTCAGTTGAGGTGAGTCATCATTCTAGAAGCTTCTAGAAGTGGTGATGAGGCTAGTGAGTCATTAGTGCATTAATGGTGTCATTATTGCTTTTGGTGACTAGGTTTTTGGATTCAATGTATCTTTGTGACTCATTGTTTGCTTTAATGAGTTTTGTTAAGGTTAAGATATTTTTGAAGTGAGAAGCTTTCTCGTGTGGTCACCCCCCCTCTCCTACGGTCACCTCCCTCTTGCTATATATGGCCGGCCCTCTCTCTCCTCACTTCACTTGATGTTTCATTTTGATTAGAAAAGATTATGATAGTATTCGGGATGTATGGAATTTCACAGTTCATTTCATTCCATCACCCGATTTCCACGGCAACTTCATTAACCGATCGTCCACGGACTTGGACGAAGTGAGACAAAGTCATCTACTCATTCTCTACATCAATCTTGGTCGTCTCTTTTAGCAAACTTGACGATCGAGTTGCCTCAAGTCAGAGGTGGGAGCCCGTTTAAAGAACCGATCATGTGGTGCCACCTCGACGAGGAGATCAGAGATCGACGAGATCGGAGCAGCCGCAACGGAGCGTGGGATGATGGTTGAAGAACGAAGGACTCGGATCGTTCGGTACAATCTTTCTACACTCTTTACAGTTTGTTAGTTTAGCAATAATGGCAGATCCGGGTTAAAGTATACGATAGCGCCCGTTTAAAAGTTTTTGTTCCGCATTTGGCGTCTGTAGACGGCCGGGGCGCTAGCGTAGACTTACAGTTAGGAGCTGTTTTGTAACACCTTAGAATGTGTTTTGTAGCTAATTATATTTTAATATATTGTTTTTAATAAAAAGTTTACCAAATTAAGTTTTAAATATTTTATCTTATTTAATGTGTATTTTAATAGAATTTTGTTAGGCACACACACACTTGTGCATGTTAACTAGACTTGTTTTTGGGGTTAAACCATGTTTAGCTAGCATGAAGGGTTAACCAATTTGTATTAAGTGTTTCGGGTTTTTATTTGTGTTTTAATTATTTGTGTGTTTTATTATTTGAAATTCTTTTTTTATATGTGTTGATTTGTTGACTTGGTGCTTGAGGGGGGGTATGGGCATGGCTTGAGCCATGCTCATTAAGTGAAGAGAGAGAGGGAAAGAGAGAGGGGGGGTCTTTGACTTGGACTCTCATTCTCTCCTCAGTCTCATTCTCCCAATCCCCCCCCCACACACACACACAGCCGAGAGAGAGAGAGAGGCAGCAGAAGCAGCAGCAACTGAGAGAGAGAGAGAGAGAGGCAGTAGCAGCAGAGGAAGCAGCAGCAAGCAGCTGCAGCAGCTGCAGACATCATCATCATCTTCACAACAACAAAAACAACAGCAATAACAACAGCAACATCATCAGCACTTCATCATCATCATTATTACCATCATCAGCAGCAGCAACAGGATCAACAATAGCTTCAGAAGCAAGCAGCAGTAGCAGCACTTGTAGCAGCAGGAGCCCCAGCATGCAGTAGCAACCCCTCACACACTTCATCTCCTGCTCACTAGGGTCCAGTAGGGTATATTTCTGAACCCCAATCCCTAGTTTGCTTGATTGTATGTGGTTTTGTGTCGTTTAGTGCTAAATAGCTAAGTTTAGTGCTAGATTGTGGTGTTTAAGTGGAATTGTGGATAATTGTTGATTTGATTAGCTACCTTAGGTTGGTTTAGTGTTAGTAGGCCACTTCAACTGAGAAATCCCCAGATTTCACTAAAATACCATAAGTTTTCTAATTTGTGCAATTTGTGATAGTATTCGGGGTGTATGGAATTTCACAGTTCATTTCATTCCATCACCCAATTTCTACGGCAACTTCATTAACCGATCGTCCACGGACTTGGACGAAGTGAGACAAAGTCATCTACTCATTCTCTACATCAATCTTGGTCGTCTCTTTTAGCAAACTTGACGATCAAGTTGCCTCAAGTCAGAGGCGGGCGCCCGTTTAAAGAACCGATCATGTAGTGCCACCTCGACGAGGAGATTAGAGATCGACGAGATCGGAGCAGCCGCAACGGAGCGTGGGATGATGGTTGAAGAACAAAGGACTCGGATCGTTCGGTACAATCTTTCTACACTCTTTACAGTTTGTTAGTTTAGCAATAATGGCAGATCCGGGTTAAAGTATACGATAGCGCCAGTTTAAAAGTTTTTGTTCCGCATTTGGCGTCTGTAGAAGGCCGGGGCGCTAGCGTAGACTTACAGTGGTATCAGAGCCTCACCATTTTGCTATACTAACTTGTGCTAACGCGTTTAAAATATCGATCGAACCGAAAAACAAAAATCGCATTTTTCTCACTTGACAGTTTCTGTTAATTTCAAAACTGGTCTAAATGTAATTTTGACCATACCAGAAAATCAAGCAGGCTTTTTTAAGAAAACTGCAGAAATTCGACGAAGTAATATTACTGTTCCGCCGCGCATCCGCGGCCCAAGCATGGGTTTGGCCGCGGTTGCGCCGCAGGAAAGTCAAATCACTCTTCGCAATTTCTACAGTGCATTCTCTATTACAAATTGGGATTTTTGGTATATATCGTTTGGGCCCAGGTTTTGTTACTGTTCACCAGTAAGTCGTGGGGCCCACTTTTTGATATTTGGTCGATCGAAATTTAAACACGTTAGTTTACAGTGCTTACATTATATCTCCGACCGGGAATGTCATTTGATCGGTAAACCGCGTCTGATTGCTATAGTTCTTTTAGACGGGTTTGCGAACGTGACTTTCGCGTTGATGTTCTGTGTTGTGCTGTGATGTTGCGGATTTGTCGTGGTGGATAGCAGTGTGCAATGGTAGTACAGTTTGTGTTTATTTATACATTTGATATTGCGGGGCGAGCGTCCAACTTGTGGACTGCCGTCACTGCCTGTTGTATAATATTCTATTGGGGCACGACCAGGTTGCGGTCGATGTACCTATTGTACTATTTTTCATTACTGTACTAGGTTTTGCCCCGAGACGGAGTGCACGGATAGCCGGGTTCGGGAGGGCAACGGGTCCGCATCTCATGGTTTTGAGAGGCAAAGGGGTCCCACTCTAGAATTGGCAGACTATTCGCCGCACTCGTAGGGGGTACAGGTTGACCCAAGGAGGGGTGCCCAAGCTTACCGGATTCCGTGGAGTGCTGGGTGGTCCATTCACTATGCTGTAGGGGGCTGCCTCGCTTCAGGTTTTGGCGGGTAACTTGCCGCACCCGTAGGGGTCTAGGTTTCATTGCACAGGCTATCCACACGACATGGGAACGTCGAGTTTCTGCAGCGGCTCTGTGAAACTCGGGGATCCCAGATTATCTGTATTGTTCTGTGATGCTTATTGCTTTTCTGTAATGTTGCATATTATCACGCCTGGAGAGATTATGTATATTGGTTTATATACTATTAGATGTTGTATATGTTTTACACCCGCGCTAGTCCAGTCCCCGCTCTGTCGTTAGTTAAGTAACCTAACGGGTGATGACGGGACCCAGTGACGAATGCAGATGGCATATACGTAAATTTTATTTTCGTTCTTTTCTGGTGTGATAATTGATGGGACTGCGTTGATTCTGATCAACGCAAAGTAAAAACAAACCTGTATACAGTTGTTGGAACAATTTAAAAAGTGTTATTGCAATGACGTTTTCTTTTGTTATGCATAGCGGTATTCAGAGGAATATCCTGCACCTCATTCGACGGGGCAAGGGTTGATATCCCTTCACCGGGACCGACCCCTTGGACAGAAGTTTGCGTCCGGGAAATAACTTCACTATAGTCGATTACAAGTTGCTTTGCATAGCGGTATTCAGTGGAATATCCTGCACCTCATTCCACGAGGAAAGAGCCGAGATCCCTTTACCGGGAGTGACCTCTTTAGCAAAAGGTTTTCGCCACTATATTTTAAAAAGCTATCAGGTTCCTTCAGCGATATCAAGTTCACTACGCTAAAGGTTTTTCGCCTAAAACCAGCCGTAGCCCTCCGTCACTTCTTTTGGGTATTTAGTAGTATTCAAGCTATGCATTTTAGCCAAAGTTAAGGCATAGTGTTTGGTAGCTGCTGGGTATTCAATTGTTGCATAGATAGATGAGTTAGTTTGGGACAGTCGTTCTGCCGATTGGCCAAAGTCAGGGGCATGTGCGGGTGGGTTCAAATTGACAAGATAGTGACGGGTAGAACTTGGCATGTGACTTATGACACTTTGACCAAAGCCAAGGTTATAAGAGCATGGGGCAAAAACAATATCAGGAGTTTCTAAAGAAACTGAAACTTGCCGAGTATGCGCATACCTTCTGCAGTATGAGTAACGTGGATGCATTCCATCACGTTATCATGCGATGAGAGTTGGATCCTGATTCCCACTGATGAGTTGGTTTACTCTTCGGGTGATCCCGATTGATTCTTCTTTAGGTTTGGAGGAGAATTTGACAGGGCAGTGGGAGGTTTCCGGATTAGATAAAGTGATGACCATTCTGATCTAGGTTAGAGTGCACGCAGAGTGTTTCTTTTCTCTCTCTCTCTCTTTGGCAGCGACCTTTGACCGACCCTAGACTATGACTCAGTGACCAGGTTGACCGAACCTTCTTAAAATACTGGCTTTTGGATTGTCTGAGTTGCATAAGTCATTGCCACTCTTTCTTTTACCCTTTGAATTTCTCAGAACACCCGTATTACTACGGATATCCACTTCCATTGGATAGAGCCATCGTATGGTTATATACGAACTCGAAGGGACTTCTTCGAGGATGGATCCAGGTTCAGGAGAAATAGAATTGGTTTATTCAGTTGTCTTTTATTATCACCTTCTCTCAGGTTGCGAGAGCTCCTTGGTTTAGGAGAGTACACCTATTACGCTTATTGGATAGTCTTGTTCCAAACCATAGGCTGGTGCCGAAAGGTAGGGAATGAAGAAAACCAATTAGCCTAAGTAGGGTGTGCAGAAGGTAATATGTAAAGACAAAATAAAGGGATTAGAAAGAGGGCAAAGTAAATTGCGACTGATATCATTCACGACCAAAACCGCGTACTTCATCGCCACTCCTATTTCACCTTTAAAAGAATAAGGTATTATTCAGTTGTCTTTTATCATCACCTTCTCTCAAGATGCGAGTACTCATTGGTTTAGGAGGGTACACCTATTATGCTTACTGGATAGTCTTCTTCCAAATCATAGGCTGGTGCCGAACGGTAGGGAAGGAAGAAAACCATTTAGCCTAACGATGGTGTACAGAAGGTAACGACTAAAGACAAATAAAAGGATTTGGAGAGATGGAAATAAGATATACGGTTGAAGTCATGAATTGGATTATGGAAGAGGCATTGCTATGAATACCAGGATACCCCTACGAAACATTTTCATGTTTCAGTGCATTGTTAAAGGAAAAACTGTTTTCCCGATTAGACACTTACTCCAAGGGTATGTATTTACCAGGTTTCATTCTCATATCTGTATGGTTTTACAGATGATGAGTGGGAGTAAGATATTGGGAATTAGGTGATCATCCTCATTATATCGGAATTCGTTGTAATTGGTGATAGTTGAGGAATTCGCCAGGGTACAGTTTTCCACCTACAACGCACAGGTTTTGAGTTGTTCAACTCAGCGGACTTATACAGAGTATTGTATATTGTCCAAGTGTCCTTCAGGACAAAGGGGTAGGTCCTCGTGCTTTGTTCTGTTTACTTATAACTTCTCTAGTTTTTAGACAAGTGTTTCGTAGAAATACATGGTCTAAGTTTTGAGAAGTTGTGGGTATAAGAATAAAGTAGAGAACCAGGTATCACAAGTATCGGGGTTCTTCAAAGAGATCGAAGAAGTAGATTCTTGTGATTGGTATTCAGATGATAGTGATGGTTTTGAGAAACGTGTTTCTCTTTCAGGTTACTCATAATTGGATGGATTCCTAAGTTGAGTAATGCTGATTAGCCTCTTTCCATTAAGTTGATATGCACTGGAGACAGCTGCATGGATTGAATATGGTTCCAATTAAATTAGTGCCAAGGTTTCTATATTGGATATAGAATAGTTCGTACCTTAAAAGATATTGAGGTACGGGGAGCTGTCCAGCTTATGCTTAAAACCAGACTCTGGATAACTCAGGGCACGTTTCTGTAATGGCTGTTTGTGGGTTGACCCTGGCTATGACGAGGGTTGATATTCTACCATTTGGAACATCAATAGTGATATTGTTCTTGACTCGCCACAGTTTTTAGTAAAATGGATTTTTTTTCAGAAAACAGTAGTGGGAGTATGGTAGAACTGGAAGTAATTCCAGAACCGCGAACGATTACGGAAAATTTAATAGGACCTATATATTCAATCAGGTTTGACATTCCAATAGCCACTCCGCAGATATGGTAGGTAACCTCAGACACCCGAGAGGTACTTCGGTAGGCTCAAGGACGGTGACAGGGAGGTTCTTATCTACCCAGACATGACACTACTGTTGTTCCAGGTTATGAGACCCGGTAGGAGGGTTGTCATAGTCAGTGGGAGCAACGGAAGCATGGTGGGCAAGTAACTTATGTCTATTTATAGACTAGAGCAGTTATAGCGGAGATAGATCATCTAATTGTGATGTGACAGTCATGGGTTTGACTTCAATCAGAATAGGGGATGGATCAGTTAAGGAGGTAGTAGGGTGTGATGTCATGGTATCTGGATGACATACACAGAGTGGGAAGTAAAATTCCTATACTACAATCGGTTGTACTGTGGTCGTCACACAGTTGTTTCTCCAGACAGGATATGGATATAATATTTGACATTCTAGTTTCTAGATCTATGGTTTTAGATCTGGATTTGGGTAGTTTCCCAATGTGGGTACTTTGACAGATATTCTAATGGTTTTTGGAATACTTGACTCCTAGCATGGTGGTGTACCTGCAGGTGATGGAGTCACCCTCTCTAAAGGTGTCGTATAGACTAAAGGGGAGAGGGATGTGCATGATTGGCAGATCACTTGCTTAGGCAATTGAGTCAATCATGAGATGTCAAGTACCACACCAGATGTTGTTTTTGCACTAGATGCAATAAGTTTGTATTAATCCAATCCTGGAGAAACATAAGGAAGCAGTTTTAGAACATAAGTACATGTTCTACGGATTTGATGACGGCAGCCTCCTTCGGGAGACGGTTATCATTCCAGGCTTCAAAGGTGACGTGGATGACAAAGTGACTGTCAGAGTTTTAGTTTTCCCTCTGATGAGGGACAATATTATGGACAGGTGGTTCCAGAGGATACTGTGGGTGGCATGGTGCCGGATACTGATTAGGTTCAGTGATCCATACAGTCTAAGAAGTTTGGATATAGAGTTTATTTATGAACTAAGGTCCCATCAGATATCCTGACATATTCTAAGACAGGTACTACTCAATTCGGGAGATGGCTTTCTCCGCGAACTTGAGATTAAGAGAGATATAGAAAGATACTTCTAGGCGGATCCACTCACTGAGGCTATTTCTCGAACACAATAGTTTTACAAACGGGCTTTGTGAAACTGATTAGTAGAGGAGTTGGATGTTCGGTTTCACACGGGCTGTGAGTAGTCGACATCGCAATATTAGCCTTGAGTGCAAGTGGGAGATTGTTGGAGATAGTGCCCTCATAGTCAATTATTGGATCGCAGGTACGTGATTGCAATGATTGCGGAGGACCTATACCGGTAGAACAGTCTTACCCAAGATGATAGTATGCTATCTGGTTTGCCTTTATCAGTCGTGTACATGTTCAGGTGACTGATTGCATGTTACACTTTGATAGAGCCCTTAGGATCTTGCTTTACTACCAACAGTATGATGGCGATCATATACGTGAGAGTTGGGTAGTTTATATGCATATCCTTAATTGTGGTCCCTAGTCGTGGGAGTTTCGAGACAGGGTATCGATACTCCGGAGTAGACTAGTGTATACAGTCGAGACCCCGACGAGGGGCGGTGGCCGGTCTCACAAGACACTGGTGTCAGTTGGATCACCTAAGATGTATACAGGTGCTCATTGGGTTATGAGTACACCGGACAGGACTCGCCGGGAATCTGCTAGTTAGTATTATATCTATCGTCAGATAACAATTCCCTGGTGACATGTGTACAGGTTAGTTCATCGACCTGAGGTCGTCATTTGTCTCGTGTGAGTTCCCACTGTGCTTTGATTTCTACCCTACCACGGCTCAAAGGAGTCGTGCAAACAGGTAGCTTTTGGGTACAGTCCCGAGCCATATGGAGGCACGTGAGCGGATCGGCAGGGGATTCGTCTCTCCCGGTATTGGGGGCGAGGTCGTGCTGTGTATAGGAGAGCCATTACACAAAGTCCATGGCCATGGCAGGAGATTTACTGGTAGGTACTCCAGTAGTATCTCAGGGTGTTATTGGGCTTCACTCCGACACGACTTATACTGCTATTGGGGGTCTGACGTTACTAGCCCCCTAGGCAGATATGCGATACTCATTGACGAACGGACCGGACTGTATATACATTGTCACTGTTAGGCTCAGTAGGGTTTCTGGAAGAGTTCGTTCATCGGCCTCCCTTGAGTGTGCTCATCGGCCTCCCTTGAGGTCAGTCCGTGGGCAGCCGTTACGCATTGCTAGTGCCGCTGACGGTTTGTGGTTAAACCCACTGCCAGGGTACTGACGAGTCATTAGAGTCCCGCACAGACAGTTTCCCAAGTTCGGGCGAAACGTTGTAGAGGCCGTATGGTTTTATGGCAGGGTTCGGAAAATGCACGTGCGTTTACGCACGCGTTATTTTTCGGGCAGATAATACTGGTCGGCTTTGGTTTAAGCCGGATCCGAGTATTATATTGAGTAGGTATAATATCTTTGTCTCAGTTGCATTTGTATTCGGTCGTAATACAAATGCGGGTATATTTATACAGTTTCGGGGTTATCCTGAAAGTTGTTTCAGGATCACTTTTGGAAGTTGCCAGTTTCCAGTTTTCTATCAGCCGTCTTTTAACATTCGGTTAAAGACGGATTTATCTTTTCTTCAGTTGAGGTGAGTCATCATTCTAGAAGCTTCTAGAAGTGGTGATGAGGCTAGTGAGTCATTGGTGCATTAATGGTGTCATTATTGCTTTTGGTGACTAGGTTTTTGGATTCAATGTATCTTTGTGACTCATTGTTTGCTTTAATGAGTTTTGTTAAGGTTAAGATATTTTTGAAGTGAGAAGCTTTCTCTTGTGGTCACCCCCCTCTCCTACGGTCACCTCCCTCTTGCTATATATGGCCGGCCCTCTCTCTCCTCACTTCACTTGATGTTTCATTTTGATTAGAAAAGATTATGATAGTATTCGGGATGTATGGAATTTCACAGTTCATTTCATTCCATCACCCGATTTCCACGGCAACTTCATTAACCGATCGTCCACGGACTTGGACGAAGTGAGACAAAGTCATCTACTCATTCTCTACATCAATCTTGGTCGTCTCTTTTAGCAAACTTGACGATCGAGTTGCCTCAAGTCAGAGGCGGGAGCCCGTTTAAAGAACCGATCATGTGGTGCCACCTCGACGAGGAGATCAGAGATCGACGAGATCGGAGCAGCCGCAACGGAGCGTGGGATGATGGTTGAAGAACGAAGGACTCGGATCGTTCGGTACAATCTTTCTACACTCTTTACAGTTTGTTAGTTTAGCAATAATGGCAGATCCGGGTTAAAGTATATGATAGCGCCAGTTTAAAAGTTTTTGTTCCGCATTTGGCGTCTGTAGACGGCCGGGGCGCTAGCGTAGACTTACAGTTAGGAGCTGTTTTGTAACACCTTAGAATGTGTTTTGTAGCTAATTATATTTTAATATATTGTTTTTAATAAAAAGTTTACCAAATTAAGTTTTAAATATTTTATCTTATTTAATGTGTATTTTAATAGAATTTTGTTAGGCGCACACACACTTGTGCATGTTAACTAGACTTGTTTTTGGGGTTAAACCATGTTTAGCTAGCATGAAGGGTTAACCAATTTGTATTAAGTGTTTTGGGTTTTTATTTGGGTTTTAATTATTTGTGTGTTTTATTATTTGAAATTCTTTTTTTATATGTGTTGATTTGTTGACTTGGTGCTTGAGGGGGGGTATGGGCATGGCTTGAGCCATGCTCATTAAGTGAAGAGAGAGAGGGAAAGAGAGAGGGGGGTCTTTGACTTGGATTCTCATTCTCTCCTCACTCTCATTCTCCCAATCCCCCCCCCACACACACACAGCCGAGAGAGAGAGAGAGGCAGCAGAAGCAGCAGCAACTGAGAGAGAGAGAGAGAGAGAGGCAGCAGCAGCAGAGGAAGCAGCAGCAGCAGCTGCAGACATCATCATCATCTTCACAACAACAACAACAACAGCAATAACAACATCAACATCATCAGCACTTCATCATCATCATTATTACCATCATCAGCAGCAGCAACAGGATCAGCAACAGCTTCAGAAGCAAGCAGCAGTAGCAGCACTTGTAGCAGCAGGAGCCCCAGCATGCAGTAGCAACCCCTCACACACTTCATCTCCTGCTCACTAGGGTCCAGTAGGGTATATTTCTGAACCCCAATCCCTAGTTTGCTTGATTGTATGTGGTTTTGTGTCGTTTAGTGCTAAATAGCTAAGTTTAGTGCTAGATTGTGGTGTTTAAGTGGAATTGTGGATAATTGTTGATTTGGTTAGCTACCTTAGGTTGGTTTAGTGTTAGTAGGCCACTTCAACTGAGAAATCCCCAGATTTCACTAAAATACCATAAGTTTTCTAATTTGTGCAATTTGTGACTTTTGAGGTGATATTAGTGACTTCTGTGATCTGCTGTTACCCGGGGGACTTCAGAATAAACTTGAGTGGACCCCAGCCTACTAGTAACACCCTGACCCCATTACCAGAGCCCGACCCCACCACTCTCAACTTTGGCCGCCAAAACCGTCTTTCTGGCCGCAATTTGCGGCCAGAACAGGGAGATAGGAGCTAGGGTTTTTAGGTGTGGTGTCTGCTATGTAGTGTAGTGTTTTGGCATGTCTAGTTTTGTAATATCTTACCTGTAGGAAAATCTGGGACTGTATGTCGCTTTTGTGTTTAGTTGTGTTTGCGCGATACGCGCGATACGTGAGTGGGTTCTGTGATCCAGCGTATCGCCGCGTGTCGCGATGGTTTTTAGACGCGTACACAGACGTTTCAGCGTATCGTGCACACGCGCGTTTAGTTCGCGACGCGAGTTTCTCGTTTCGTTTCGATATCGCGTTTCGAGAGATATTGGGCTTATATGTGATTTCATGTCGTATTTGCAGGTTTGCAGACGGACACTGCCAGCGGGGAGCAGGTGATAGGATTCATCCAGCGTGGAGTTTAGGTGAGTAGATATAACATCTACAGGGGAATCGCCCGCATGGCGTTATGCGTCTGGGCTAGGATTCAATTACCTGTCGCACATTCTACGTCATTGTAGAATTGCGCCTTACTGCATTTCCTAGATATAGCTATATACTGTGACTGGCAGCCGTAGGACACTGCACACATTATTGACGGTTCATGTTGCACGAGCACGGATTGCATGCTACACACACACCGTCAATAATTGCCATGTCACACACTACCCCTTATAGCTACCATTGCTTACCACACTTGACATCTACCTTATCGGTATACCTATAGTGTATCATACCTTTAGTGATAGGTATATTTTCACTCTGCGATACAGCTACAGGTATACCTCCTACATATTTTACCTATACCGGGAGGGATTTCCTACATATGTTACTTATACCCGGGGGGGTATACGACATCAGTTCCTATAGGTAGATACCTATATTTTGCTACACCTGTATGTTAGATACATATTCAGTTGTTGTCGCATATTCACATTTACTGATGTTACTTAGCTGTACCTTATCATGATTTCGCATACATCTGGTTCAGCCATATACTTGTGTTTACCTGCTCGCATTCAGATATATCGCATACATTTATTCCTGTGTTTATGCATTGTTTATCTGGATTTTATATGATGTTTTCGGGATTTGGGAACCGCGGGAGTTCATGAAATTATGCATACATGTAACAACCCGGTTTCCTTGATATGATATTTCGAGCGTCCCCCATGAGTTTTATTGGTGCTGATTCTATGCTCCATACGATGTGTGGTTGCCGTATGAGAGTACATGGTGGG
Organism: Agapanthus africanus; assembly: GCA_030015575.1. Taxonomy (NCBI): domain Eukaryota; kingdom Viridiplantae; phylum Streptophyta; class Magnoliopsida; order Asparagales; family Amaryllidaceae; genus Agapanthus; species Agapanthus africanus. The sequence continues at coordinate 534,335,484 of CM057339.1, forward strand.
GCCCGGTATGGTTCCCCTCGGCAAGAAGATCGATGGGTTTGCCGATTGAGCCTGGAGGCGGGCGAGTACCTACCGGTGATTGTTTGGACCTGGCAGTTGTCTGGAGGCTACTGGCCAGAGTAGAGAGATGGATGCGGGATGACCTGTACTGTCGTGGCCGAGGGCCGACACTGCAGACGGACCCCGTGGGCTGATCCGGACTGACGGAGCCCCATATATGAGGATTTCTGTGTCGATACTTGGCACACGGTTTCATGATATTTCTTAACCCCTTTTTGTATATATAACAGGGGACTTAGCCGTTGTTATATATACCCTTACACCAATAATAGTGGAATGGGACGCTAATATATGTGTATTGCCCCCATCATATTTATTTCTGTACATATATTTACCTTTAGGATGCTAGAAACTTACTTGAGATTGGACTTGGGATACTAGGTGATTCATTGGGATTTGGACATTGGATATACCTATGTGATTGGTGACTTGTACATTCGGATATAGGAGATTACTCGACATTGTACATTGAGGAGATGTGAGACTTATTTGATGTGAGTGCCCAATGTGGGGCCTGGTTTGAGGATTTGGGATTGGAGTATCTTGGTGGATTGTGATCCTGCCACGACGTCAGGTTTCCGTGGAAAATGACATATTCCACCCTACACCTCACCATTACCTATCTTATGCACAGATTCATATATTGGTAGTACTTGTAGTGTACCCTTATGATAGTTGCATATTTGCTTTCTCATATCTCTATTGCATAGACATTGCATACTACTATCATGCCATCATCGCTTCACTTATTGATTGTACCTGCTAGTGTACTCTCTTTATTCCAGCATTGCATGACATATTATTACTACTGTAATCGCATATCTTAGATTCATGCTGTACGTGCATTCCTGCGATTACCTGCATATGTTTTATACTATTCACGAGTTGGCAACTCACCCCCGTTGTGCCACAGGTGTTTCAGGTTTTTCCCCAGAGTAGTCAAGGCAGGCTATTCTCCTATCCAGCTACCATCTTTTGCTACAGATACCGCTTCAGCTCACAGTACCATTTTGCATAGGTGGGTTAGACGGTTATCTGTATTATATTTTGTACCTTCGTTGTATTGTACTCTCCATCTACTGTTGTATGATTGACATAGAGACTTGGTGAGGACGATATGTGTATTATTGTGGATTTGATGTCTTTTATATACATCTTTCTCTCTACTGTCTTTATTTCTTCGCTACGGCGTCGTATATTTGCATTGTATCCATTTTTGCTGGATTTTACAAAAAAAGGGTGTTGCTAAAATTTTAAGAAAGAAGTGCGACTTTTAAAGAATTTGGGTTGCGATTTCAATTGTTTCAAACTTATATTATATTTTTCCGTATTTTTCTTGGTTTAGATTTCTGGGTTTGGCTTTCTTTTACTACGTTGCGCCTTTAGGCGTTGCGTAGTATTAGGGCCGTCACGGGCCATTCTTGGGTCGTGACAAAGTTGGTATCAGAGCGTTAGGTTTTACCTTTCGGAGTGTAGGATGACCTTAGTATGATGGAGTAGGTAGCTTAAGCAGAGTAACGTAGTGTGTGTATGTCTGCAGCATACTCACAGCGCGGTACCTTGCATTAAGTGACCTAAGTACAAATTGCTTGACATTCCTTCCTTGATGATTCATATCTTTGAGATTCGATTTCCTCATTCTTATCGAATCTCATCTTATATCTATTTATAGCCTTGCCGCCGATGACTATGGGGACTCAGAGCGATGCAGCGAGGGCCGAGGTCAGAGTTAGCTCGGGTGAGACGAGTACTGACCCGGATGGCACTCTAGTTGCACAGGTGCAGACGGATCAGCCTACGATCTATACTATGGATAGACTTTTGGTAGAGATGCAGGGGTTCCGCCAGACGATGAGTTCCTTGGTTGATGTCGTTCGGGAGCTACGACAGGAGGTTGTCACCCCTGTTACTCAGCTGTCCCTTACGATCAGCATGCAGCAGTCCGTCACCTACATAGCACCAGTGGTTGCAGCTCCAGTTGACGAGGCACACATTCCAGAGGCTCAGAGAGTTCCAGGACAGTGGAGGACTCGTACCAGCGTACCAGCCCAGAGACAGAGGTTTGGTCGTCGAGAAAGATTTCATGGCCGTAGCGGGAGTAGCAGAGGCTTGGGGCGAGGACAGTCGTTCAGCTCTCATCCCCAGGATGGTCAGCAGTCAGCACGAGGGTGTTTTCGATGCGGGAGCCTTCAGCACTTCGTCAGGAATTGTTCCTTAGAACCTCGTCATGATCGCTTTCAGAGAGGCCGTGGACGTGGAAGATTCGCTCAGAGGGCTCAGGCTACCAGAGGAGTTCATTCAGCTGCGAGTGGAGGGCAGACGCAGGAGTTTGCTTCTACTCATCTGGACGCGCAGACGTCCAATGTGGAGTTTTCAGGCACCCTTGAGTTATATTTTATTTTCTCTTGGTGTATTCGTTTGTTTGTTTCTTGCTTGTACCGTGGTTGGGTAGATTAGTCGTAGTGGTGTTAACTTCTGTCAGCGATTCTTTTGCTGCGCGACACGTATTTCAGTTGTGTGCCGATCGGGTAGGAGATATAGATTTCGTCCATCGTTTTGATCCTTCTAGAGATGTTGGATGTGACGTTCTCCTGGGCACGGATTGGTTAACTACGTGTTAGGCGTCTGTGGACTACCGTGTGGAAACAAGTTAGGTTTTGCTTTCCCAGGCAAGTCAGTTCTTGTTGTGCAGGTGGATAGTTGTGCCGCCTCTCACAGCTTGAATTCAGCCTTTTTCTCTAGTCGGCTACTGAGGAGATGTCGTGGATTCTTGATGTTCGTTCGTGATACCGGAGCCACCGTGGGATTGTTGGACCGGGTTCATTTCGTGCGGGAGTTTTTCCGACGTTGTTCCAGATGAGCCGGCGAAGCCGAGGGAGCTTAAGGATCAGCTGCAGAATTTTGGTTTGGGAAGTTTTGTGCGTCTGAGTGTTTCGCTTTTGGGAGCTGCGATTTCTGTTCTTCGAGGAGGAAGACGGCAGTTTAGGGTTGTGTATCGACGGATCGTCAATTGAACCGGCTTACGGTGCGGATAGGTATCCTTCATCTCGCTGTGACGATTTCTTCGATCAGCTCCAGAGTACGAGACATTTCTCTAAGTTTGTTTGTGATCAGGTCATCATCATTGCGGATTCGGAGTGACGGCATTCCGAAGACTGCCTTGTGCGTGCTACGGGCTTTGTGTGTTTTTGTGAGTCGTTGGATTCACTGTCGCCCTAGCAGCACTCGTAGATATGATGAGCCAGATTTCTGCAGGCCGTTCCTCGACCAGTTTTTGTTGTGTTATTTACGACACTCTGGTTTACTTAGTGTGTCTTGAGGGACAGGAGTAGCACTTGAGGATTTGTTATGCAGATAATGGGAGAGCACCAGCAGTTGCTAAATTCTCGGAGTGTTTCTTCAGGCTTGTTTGTGTTGACTCTTAGGTCTTGTAGTCGTGGGAGACGGTTCCGTATGGTTCCGAGGGAGATCGTGGCCGTACAGCTTAGGCCCAGACTGGTGTGCCGGACGGAGATCCGCGGATTGTTGGGCTTAGCAGGGTTTTTACCGCCGTTTCATGCAAGATTGCTAGAGTAGTGCTGCACCGTCGACTGAATGGACCAGAAAGGAGGTTTCTTTTCTGTGGACTGAGGCATGTGTACGGAGTTTTCGGCAGTTGAAGATTCAGTTAACAACTGCATCAGTCTTTCTTTGCTTTTGGTTCGGGCGACCTTGTTGTTTGACTGTAATGTTTTTTGAGTGGGCTCGAGGGTGTACTGAGGTGACACTATAGAGATATCGCTTTTGCTTCCCCTACATTTGGAGGAAGTACGAGGAGGATATTCCACTCATGATCTGGAGATGGCCGCGGTGGTTTTGAGTTGGAGATTTAGGGACACTACTTGTTTGAGAGTCGTGTCAGATTTTCACAGACCACCAGAGCTTAATGTACATCTTCCTGCAGCAGATTTTGATTGTTGTGTTAGTCTTCTGCAGATTTACAGTTCTTTTGTGATCGTTGAGTATAGCTTAGTTCGTCTCTATGGAGGGGACCGCTTGCTCATGTCCGCGCCTGACCACTTTCCTTAAATCGTTTTCGCGAGACACCGCCCGTCGATGCTCGTACATCTGCGATACTCGAGCATACTCGGCTGGGTAATGATTCGGAGACCTTGATTTATGACAATGATGTGCTAAGTTAGGGACGCGTTTGTGTACCTGGTTTCATCGGGTAGAGACGTATAATCCTAGAGCATGCACATCTGTCAACCCTCCTTATGCATTCAAGTTCCACCAGCTTTGGCGTGACTTGTGAGATAGTTACGAGTGGGCAAGAATGTAAGGAGAAGTTTCAGGTTTCGTTTCAAGTGTCTGTCTTGTTTTGTGCTTTGGGTCGAGCATCTGAGGCCGGCTGGAGAATTGCAACCTTTTTCCGTTCCGAAGTAGGAATGGGAGCAGATCTCCATGAATTCCGCTATGGTTTCTACCCAGTTAGTTAGGGTGTGACTCCATTCGGATTCTTGTCATCCGGTTATACTCGGTGCTCAGTTGTTTGTTTAAGTTGTGTGTTTGTTGTTTTGTTTGGTCGTCAGCAGCTTGGGATCGTCACTCGCCATCGTAGGGTTCTCCTTCGATAGCTGTTATCAGGAGATACTCCAATTGGCCACCCTTAGGCTTAGGGGTTAGATCGTGTCGATCGCCAGCCTGTTGTTTTCTGACTCTGCGTAAGTAGGATTTTGGACCCCAGCTATGTCTGGAGAATTCGGAGTTAGTCCAGTTGTGTTCAGATCAGGATGAGAACTGTCCATTGCAAGCAGATGTCTTATGCGACTGTGCTGGTCGCAGGCTTGAGTGTGCAGTGGCAAGTCATGGATTCCAATGGACTTTCCGATGAATGACGTGTTGGATTCTGGGAAGCTTATCCCAGGGTTTAGGTCCTTCTGAGATTTTATTAGCGAGTTAGTTTCGTTGCCTTTAAATTGGCACTTTCGCCCAGATTATTGGATTTTCACCCCGTATTCCTTGTGAAGATACTTTACATTTACCTTCATGACCTTTCTCACATGTTTTGGCACCAGACCTTTTAGCTGGACGCGATCTTTCTCTCACCCGCAGCCATGTGTGGTAATGGCTCGACAGGTGGAGAAACGTCGGTCAAAGGTCTTGCCATCTGTGGAGGGTTTTCTTGGACGTAGCCATATAGTGAGGTAGTCACTTGGGAGGCTGCGAGCGAGATTTGAGGATTTTAATCTTCTCTTTGAAGGTACAGGTAACAGTATAAGTTTTAAATTCGGGGACGAATTTCTTTTAAGGGGGGAAGATTGTAACACCTTAGAATGTGTTTTGTAGCTAATTATATTTTAATATATTGTTTTTAATAAAAAGTTTACCAAATTAAGTTTTAAATATTTTATCTTATTTAATGTGTATTTTAATAGAATTTTGTTAGGCACACACACACTTGTGCATGTTAACTAGACTTGTTTTTGGGGTTAAACCATGTTTAGCTAGCATGAAGGGTTAACCAATTTGTATTAAGTGTTTTAGGTTTTTATTTGGGTTTTAATTATTTGTGTGTTTTATTATTTGAAATTCTTTTTTTATATGTGTTGATTTGTTGACTTGGTGCTTGAGGGGGGGTATGGGCATGGCTTGAGCCATGCTCATTAAGTGAAGAGAGAGAGGGAAAGAGAGAGGGGGGTCTTTGACTTGGACTCTCATTCTCTCCTCACTCTCATTCTCCCAATCCCCCCCACACACACACAGCCGAGAGAGAGAGAGAGGCAGCAGAAGCAGCAGCAACTGAGAGAGAAAGAGAGAGAGAGAGAGAGGCAGCAGCAGCAGAGGAAGCAGCAGCAAGCAGCAGCAGCAGCTGCAGACATCATCATCATCTTCACAACAACAACAACAACAGCAATAACAACAGCAACATCATCAGCACTTCATCATCATCATTATTACCATCATCAGCAGCAGCAACAGGATCAGCAACAGCTTCAGAAGCAAGCAGCAGTAGCAGCACTTGTAGCAGCAGGAGCCCCAGCATGCAGTAGCAACCCCTCACACACTTCATCTCCTGCTCACTAGGGTCCAGTAGGGTATATTTCTGAACCCCAATCCCTAGTTTGCTTGATTGTATGTGGTTTTGTGTCGTTTAGTGCTAAATAGCTAAGTTTAGTGCTAGATTGTGGTGTTTAAGTGGAATTGTGGATAATTGTTGATTTGGTTAGCTACCTTAGGTTGGTTTAGTGTTAGTAGGCCACTTCAACTGAGAAATCCCCAGATTTCACTAAAATACCATAAGTTTTCTAATTTGTGCAATTTGTGACTTTTGAGGTGATATTAGTGACTTCTGTGATCTGCTGTTACCCGGGGGACTTCAGAATAAACTTGAGTGGACCCCAGCCTACTAGTAACACCCTGACCCCACTACCAGAGCCCGACTCCACCACTCTCAACTTTGGCCGCCAAAACCGTCTTTCTGGCCGCAATTTGCGGCCAGAACAGGGAGATAGGAGCTAGGGTTTTTAGGGGTGGTGTCTGCTATGTAGTGTAGTGTTTTGGCATGTCTAGTTTTGTAATATCTTACCTGTAGGAAAATCTGGGACTGTATGTCGCTATTGTGTTTAGTTGTGTTTGCGCGATACGCGCGATACGTGAGTGGGATCTGTGATCCAGCGTATCGCCGCGTGTCGCGATGGTTTTTAGACGCGTACACACACGTTTCAGCGTATCGTGCACACGCGCGTTTAGTTCGCGACGCGAGTTTCTCGTTTCGTTTCGATATCGCGTTTCGAGAGATATTGGGCTTATATGTGATTTCATGTCGTATTTGCAGGTTTGCAGACGGACACAGCCAGGGAGGAGCAGGTGATAGGATTCATCCAGCGTGGAGTTTAGGTGAGTAGATATAACATCTACAGGGGAATCGCCCGCATGGCGTTATGCGTCTGGGCTAGGATTCAATTACCTGTCGCACATTCTACGTCATTGTAGAATTGCGCCTTACTGCATTTCCTAGATATAGCTATATACTGTGACTAGCAGCCGTAGGACACTGCACACATTATTGACGGTTCATGTTGCACGAGCACGGATAGCATGCTACACACACCGTCAATAATTGCCATGTCACACACTACCCCTTATAGCTACCATTGCTTACCACACTTGACATCTAGCTTATCGGTATACCTATAGTGTATCATACCTTTAGTGATAGGTATATTTTCACTCTGCGATACAGCTACAGGTATACCTCCTACATATTTTACCTATACCGGGAGGGATTTCCTACATATGTTACTTATACCCAGGGGGGGTATACGACATCAGTTCCTATAGGTAGATACCTATATTTTGCTACACCTGTATGTTAGATACATATTCAGTTGTTGTCGTATATTCACATTTACTGATGTTACTTAGCTGTACCTTATCATGATTTCGCATACATCTGGTTCAGCCATATACTTGTGTTTACCTGCTCACATTCAGATATATCGCATACATTTATTCCTGTGTTTATGCATTGTTTATCTGGATTTTATATGATGTTTTCGGGATTTGGGAACCGCGGGAGTTCATGAAATTATGCATACATGTAACAACCCGGTTTCCTTGATATGATATTTCGAGCGTCCCCCATGAGTTTTATCGGTGCTGATTCTATGCTCCATACGATGTGTGGTTGCCGTATGAGAGTACATGGTGGGGCCCGGTATGGTTCCCCTCGGCAAGAAGATCGATGGGTTTGCCGATTGAGCCTGGAGGTGGGCGAGTACCTACCGGTGATTGTTTGGACCTGGCAGTTGTCTGGAGGCTACTGGCCAGAGTAGAGAGATGGATGCAGGATGACCTGTACTGTCGAGGCTGAGGGCCGACACTGCAGACGGACCCCGTGGGCTGATCCGGACTGACGGAGCCCCATATATGAGGATTTCTGTGTCGATGCTTGGCACACGGTTTCATGATATTTCTTAACCCCTTTTTGTATATATAACAGGGGACTTAGCCGTTGTTATATATACCCTTACACCGGTAATAGTGGAATGGGACGCTAATATATGTGTATTGCCCCCATCATATTTATTTCTGTACATATATTTACCTTTAGGATGCTTGAAACTTACTTGAGATTGGACTTGGGATACTAGGTGATTCATTGGGATTTGGACATTGGATATACCTATGTGATTGGTGACTTGTACATTCGGATATAGGAGATTACTCGACATTGTACATTGAGGAGATGTGAGACTTATTTGATGTGAGTGCCCAATGTGGGGCCTGGTTTGAGGATTTGGGATTGGAGTATCTTGGTGGATTGTGATCCTGCCACGACGTCAAGTTTCCGTGGAAAATGACATATTCCACCCTACACCTCACCATTACCTATCTTATGCACAGATTCATATATTGGTAGTACTTGTAGTGTACCCTTATGATAGTTGCATATTTGCTTTCTCATATCTCTATTGCATAGACATTGCATACTACTATCATGCCATCATCGCTTCACTTATTGATTGTACCTGCTAGTGTACTCTCTTTATTCCAGCATTGCATGACATATTATTACTACTGTAATCGCATATCTTTGATTCATGCTGTACGTGCATTCCTGCGATTACCTGCATATGTTTTATACTATTCACGAGTTGGCAACTCACCCCCGTTGTGCCACAGGTGTTTCAGGTTTTTCCCCAGAGTAGTAGAGGCAGGCTATTCTCCTATCCAGCTACCATCTTTTGCTACAGATACCGCTTCAGCTCACAGTACCATTTTGCATAGGTGGGTTAGACGGTTATCTGTATTATATTTTGTACCTTCGTTGTATTGTACTCTCCATCTACTGTTGTATGATTGACATAGAGACTTGGTGAGGACGATATGTGTATTATTGTGGATTTGATGTCTTTTATATACATCTTTCTCTCTACTGTCTTTATTTCTTTGCTACGGCGTCGTATATTTGCATTGTATCCATTTTTGCTGGATTTTACAAAAAAAGGGTGTTGCTAAAATTTTAAGAAAGAAGTGAGACTTTTAAAGAATTTGGGTTGCGATTTCAATTGTTTCAAACTTATATTATCTTTTTCCGTATTTTTCTTGGTTTAGATTTCTGGGTTTGGCTTTCTTTTACTACGTTGCGTCTTTAGGCGTTGCGTAGTATTAGGGCCGTCACGGGCCATTCTTGGGTCGTGACATGTTTAGCAGACCTAGGTAACCCTAGATCTAGGCTTGATTGTGCATTTGTGATTGATTGAATGTGTGTCTAAGCCTCTTATTGAAAATCTTTTTACAAAAAGCTCCACATAGAAAAAAACAACACAAAAAGAAAAAAACGGGAATTTTTTTTTTACAAAAACTTGCAACTTGTCGCTAAGAAATCCGTGCACCCAACTTGCACCCACATTCTTTTTCTTGTCCTTTCTTACATCATGGGTACCCCACCTCCCAAAACTCTTGCCGAACTTTGGTATCCTGTACCAAACTTTGCTGCATACGCGAATTGTTTTGGTCGAATTACGGACGACCCCTCCATGCCCAAAATTTATTTGAAAGATCGAATAGAAGCGTCTAGGAGAAACTGTTCGACTCTGCAATCCACTTTGTATCAACCATTTCAACCTTCACCATCTTCTTACGTTGATATCGTTTTTTCGAGTCCTGTTGTAACTCCGAAACCCATGTCTATCGCTGAACACAATGAACAATCTCGTAACCGATCTTTCACTCCTTTCAACACTTCCAGTTCTTGGGATCAACAAGTCCATTCACCTTTTTATCAAAATGTTGATCCTACTCCTGTCCAACCATTTAATTCCTACCAGTCCTACCCTACTTTCACACCTTCCCTAGACATTGATTCTACACAACCATTTGGGAGTTTTCCAAATCCAAACAATTTTGAATTTTTTACTGAAACCCCTTCATAACCCATGTCTAGTCTAGAAAAGTCGTTGGAATCTTACATTGCAGCAACAAACCGTCAGATGAGGAATTTGGATGCGTCCATTGCCGCCCTCATGCAACCTAGTGAACCGGTAGCTAGTTTCCAACTAGCTCCAAATTTTCAAATGTATGATGAGGCGGTTGGACAGAGTGAGAATTTGAGTGGTGAGTGTGAGTTTTACACACTTCCAAATCAAACCTACCCATCACCATTTGAATCCCACATCTTCGGTTTTCAAAAAAGTATCCCAAATGATTCACCAGTTGAAAATAAAATGTTTAATGAGTTGTGTGACTTTGTAGTGCTTGATTTGCCAGATTGTGAAGAGCCCCTTTTGAGTGAAACCGTGACCAATCCTTTCGAACTTTACACCTCCAATCTAGAACATGAATTGATAAATATCCATGCTTGTGATGAGGTGTCTAAAAAAATTGATTTTCACTTGATTGAGGATATAAATGCGGGGAGTATTTTGGATAATGAACCCGTAGATTTGACTGAATTTTTCTCTCCAATTCATCATCCCGAGTCATTAAATGTTTCTCCCGAACTTCATATGCGTCTTGATTTTGATGATAATTGCATGGATGAGATAACTTTTGAGAAGAATCATGAGGATAGCATTCAGGAGAGTATTGAGATAGTATTAAGGATGAACCATTTTTGTTTGATGAGTCGGATTTTCGAATTCATCCTCCTGAACATTTAACTGTTATACTTCCTAAATCACCATCCATCCTTTCCATCATTTCGACCATGCAAGAATCCGTCACGTTTCCATTTTCAATGGATGGTTTATCAAGTTCAACGTACCCATGTTTTCTCGCGAATCTTGAGGGATTTGACCCCATTTCTCGACGGGTTGATAAATTAGCACAATCGTTTTTAACACATCGGTCATCACAATTTGCGTTAATTTATTCACTCAATTTACACCCTCAAGTTCGTACTACACTTCTTTCTCTCTTACGCCATTCTTCTCCGAATATACCGAGACCATACTCCACCCTTCTTCCCATACGGTCTCATGTGCTTCTCATTTCCTTTCACTACACTCCATTCCTTCACCAACCTTACCATTATCACGATAAAATTTTTGAATGGTTGGTGTTAACCTTTGGCCTGTGTAAGGCCTTGTATAGTTTGATTTTTCTTCCCCCTAACTCTGAATTTAACGTCTAAACAGTGGAAACATTGTTTCACTTAAGTTTGGGGGGAACTTTTTGTATATATATTTTGTTTTTCTTTTAAAAATAAAATAAAAAAAAAATAATATTTTTTGTAAATAAATAAACAGGGAAGTGCCGGCCATTTTGACCCTCTTGGTGTAACCTGACAGTGAGGACACCGTCAAGTTTAAGTTTGGGGGTATGCTCGGTAAGCCTTCTTCCTTCGCATTCATGTGTATATTTTTGCATTTGCATACTTATTTTAAAACCCATAAAAAAATGAAAAATTTCAAAAATTATAAAAATTGAAACATTCAATTTTGGCCATTATTGACTCGAGTTTGACAAAAAGGTTAACTAGCTAGGAACAAGTAGATCTTAGACTTAGTAAATTAAAAACCCTAAAAATAACCTTTCTTAAAATTTAACGGTAGAAATTATATGTCTTTGTAGTTTATTTAGAAATAGGCAAATTTTGAGTTGACTTCTTGGGCTAAGTTAAAATAAGGGAAAAGTATTGATATTTTTATCAAAGTATAAGTTTGAAAAATAATTCCTAAGCTTAAGTCTAAATTCTGAAAATATATACCCTACAACTTGCACAAACACGAACCTTGAAACTTGGAATAGTAGAAGAGACCTTGAAATGCTCTTGTCTAAAGTCCTTAGTATGAAGGAAAATAAAATAAAAATAAAAGTGTGAATAAAGAGAAAAAAAATGAACACTGGTTTTTTTAATTACTTAAGGCAGCATTAATAGAAAAAAAAAATTTAGCGAGGGTGCTTCATCACCCAGTGCCTTAGACCAACTGGTTTGGGAGTCACTGCTAAAAGCCTTAGGGATTACAAGACTAGGAATTACGCTTTAATGTGCGAACACATTTTGTAATCAGTTGTTGGTACCTCAAGAAGTATTAACGGTCGCATGAAGGATGTGTGAGAAAATTTTATCTAAATATTCACCAATTGAAAAGTACTTTGGACGATGGACAAGAGTATAATAGCTTGATTTGAATTTCCAAGTGTAGGGATAATATATACACACACACGTAGGGGTATGTGATTGGGGTTTAGATAAGAGATAGGAATGAAGAATAGGACCTGTATCTTTAATAGAGATGGTAAAAATTCCTAAGTCGAGATGGAACCCTAGCAGGAAAACTTGAAAGATGCCAAAAGCTAAGTAAATTCACAAGAATATATATAATCTTAAGTTAAATAATAAAGAAGCGTGAAAATACGGGTGGATAATTTATGAGTAGAGTTTCTTGTTTGAAAACATAATTGGAGAATAAAAGTCAACGGGCCGAATTGATAGCATTTTTTGGGTAGTATCCGCTGAAAAGCCTCAGGAGACAACACTCCTCCTACTAGGGACACCTAGAGGTTTAACGGCTTGTTGCACGAGCTCAGTGCAATCGCGTTTCCCTGCGAAAGTGAGGCTAGGTCTTTTTTCGAGAATAAATCTAGGTTTGCTCGAGGACGAGCAACAGATAAGTTTAGGGGTATTTGTTCATATCATAATTTTGCATTATTATATTCCCAATTCTTATTCATTTTACGAATAAACTGGTGCTTTTGATCCTTGTCTGCTACATAGTTGCAGGTTACAGGTTCTCGGAACAAAAACAGTGAAAAAGATGAAAAGACGATACAAAAGTGAGACTACGACCAACAAATGGAAGAATCTTGACCAAGCTTACAGTTTGGAGAATAAACGAAGATCAATGAACAAGTTCACAAAGTACAAAGGCAGTGCAAGATTCAAGACTTCGACACGAAGCAAAGGGTAAAAGTCCACTGTTGGGTAAAGATTTACACCCCCGTTGACCGAGTCAAAGTCAAGGTCAACCCCAAGCCAGGTGGGCCCAAGCCCAGGTCAAGCGGGCCCATGCCCAAGTCGAGCCCACGGCCATCCTCCTCCATGCTAAAATATAGATCATCTAATAAATAATTTTTATGTAATTTTTTATACATGAATGTATGCAAAATGGGCATAAAGTCAATATTTTGTAAGCCCATGGTTTATGTGCAAAAATGAAATGGCACATGAACCATGGGATAGACAAAATGCCATTTTGTGAAGCCCAAGGGGCTATATATAAATATGTAAGCCTATAAAAGGCAACATGATGAATAAAAAAAGGAGTTTTTTCATTCTCTCCACAAAAAATTTTAGATCTGAGATCTTTTGTGCCTCCTGCTCCTTCTCCAAGGTTCTAAACCTTCTCATTTCTTTTGAACTAAATCAAGAGTTTTACTCTTTCTTTTCAAAAACTAAAAAGTCTTCCACCACAAAACCCACAAAGGGGAACTTGGATCTACCATTAGATCTCAGAAAGTAGAGATTTTTAGATCTCACATCTCTTGATCATCAAGATCCAGCCAACAGAGGAGGAAGAGGAAGAACCCTTTCATCAACCAAAACATTTTAGGAGTTTAACTCCATATATTTACATATATATATATATAATAAATATTTCCTTTCTGAAGCATAGGATTTGATTCTTGGACTAAAAGCCCCTTTGTCTCGCCAGTGTTAGTTGTATGTATGCCCTAGAGGCCAGTATTGTACAGATGATGTATATTATATTGGATGCTTGGACATATATAGAGATGACTTTCTTGCTCAATATGATAGTATGCTATCTGGTTACTCTTTATCTTAACATGTACACTTTTCTCTTTAAACTGTCTTATGGTTACATGTTGGTAAAGCCCTTAGGATGTGTACTTGACTACCTAGACTATGATGCAGATCATACTAGTGGGGACATGGTAGTCCATAAGTACATCCTTCAAGGTCCCTAGTCGTGGGTGTATCGAGACGGGACATCGATATACCAGAGTAGACTAGCGTATACGCTTCTCGACCCATGAGATGGGCGATGGATGATCCCATATCCATTGGTGTTTGACATCAGAGATGGTGTACGGGTGCTCAGTGGAGACTGGGTACACTGGACGGACTCGCCGAGAACTCCCAGATGGTATTATACCTCACGTCAGATGGCAGTTCTCTGGTGACACTTGTGCAGGTTAGTCTGTAGACCCGAGATCGTCATAGAGTCTTGTGTGATTCCCACTATGCTTTGATCTCCACCTTATCACATCCATGAGGGCGTGCAAAACGGTGGTCTTTGGGTACAGTCCCGAGTCACATGGAGGCAATGAGCGATAGGAGGGGTTTCGTCTCTCCCGGTATTGGGGGTTGATGTTGCGCTGTGCTCGATTGGCCGTAACAGGGAAGTCCCTGGCTAGGGCTGATCAGAGATTTGCCGGTAAGTGTTACCTTTAGTTTCTCGACCCGTTATGAGCCTCACATCGGCACGACTTATCGAGTATTGGGGTCTGACGTTTACCACCCCTAGACTTGATATGCGACGTATCAGACGAACTTACCGGACTGTATGGTAAGTGTTACTGGTTGGATTCACAGGAGTATGAGCGGGCTAGCTCGTCGATCTTCTGATCGCTCAATACCCGGATGGCCGTTACGTTTAGCAGACCGCTTGCGGCTTGAGGATGCTTGATATGATCATCATCAGCTACCGGCGTATTGACGAGTCTTTAGAGTCCTACACAGAGGTTTCCTGGCTCAAGAGAAACGAAATAGGAGCGCATATGAGATATGTGCAGGACCGAGAATAATGCGTGTATGTGATACCGCATTTCATTCTCGTGATATATGTTTCGATTGGTGATATTCGATATGACCTAGTTATCGAATCATAGATTCGATAAATCGATACATTGGATTCTAGTCGGTTACGTGCGACATGACCGGATCATTGAATCAAATGTTGATTTAATGATTTAATGTATAATTATATATTTGATATATTACTTTGCATTAACTAGTATTGGTTCACTTTAAATGGATTTTCTCACTCGATGTGCAAGAAGTATATATGATATACTTTTGTGCACTACTTGGTATCATGTTTGATGATACTTGATAATGTGGTTAAGTGTAAAGGATTAAACCATGGTTAAGTGATGATTAGGGTTTTGGTTTTTCATTTATTTATTTGTTTATTTATTTGGAAAGGATTAAGTTAAGAATGGTGGCTTATTTTGGAGCTATGTTGAAGCTTCTTGAAGCTTTGACAAAGTCCACCATCCTTATCTCATCCTTAACCCTAACCACTCCAACTAACCTTAGTTTAATCTCTACACTTGACCATGGTCAAGATATGATAAGTATTCATATTAGTTTTATTTTTAAAATAGAACACTTATCATTCTTTCTTCATCTTCTTCTTCAAAGAGAAAGCTTGATGCCATCAATGGCAACTTGATTTCTAAAGTGAGAAATCCAATTCTAAAGTGAACCCACCTCCTATTTCTTCACCCTCTACCTCTTGATAAGTTGTTTTGGGTGTTTTCTTCATAAGTTTCACCACCTGTTGAAGTCGGAGCTTGAACTTGCGATGCCTCGAGGTAGATCGTCTTTGACACAAAGCCGACGACCTAGCTCGCCCGTTTCTCCGATGAAGCCAACGTTCGAGTTTGGGAATCGAGATGGACAGCGAGAGGATGCCTTCGTGGAGCCAAGGAAGAGGGTAACCGGATCTACAAAGGTTGTAGCATCTAACCTTTAGTTAATATGTTAACTAGTTTAGTTTTTCGCCTAAACATCTAGTCTACGATCCGTTAACTAGGGTTTCTCGGCACCATTTTTTTTAAATTGGCATGTTCGATGCCTTGTGAGACCTCTATAGGGTGCCTAGGAACCTATCAGCCAGCGCTTGAGCGCAAAACGTCAACGTGCCGACACGTGGCGCGCTTGCGCTCAGGCGCACTGCGCTCGAGCGCAAAGCGCCCATATGCCGGTGATTGATGTGAAAAAGTGTTTGTAGTTAACCGCAATCAATAACGGTGTCGCGCGTAGCTAGACCGAGATGAGTACGGGTCGTCCTCTGGGAAACGCGGAACCTTTTATTTTTACTTTAGATGTGTTGAAAGAGAGGAGGAATAAAGAATTTTGTGAAAAGTTTCTAGATCTACTTTAAACAAGAATGTTAAATTTAGATCTAGATTATTTTGGAGATTTAAATAATATAATAATAGGGCTTGTAGGGTTCGTTAGGATTTAGTAGTTATGGAAGATTAATTAAAAGTTACCCTTTTTATCCATTAATAGATTTAGAACTAGAACGACGGTGGTGCGTGTAGATTAGGGTTTCTGGAGGGAAAAGGAATCCCACTCGTAACCCTTATCTCGACACGGAACTCCGTTCATATCTAGCCTTTACCAAAACAATCATTAATCTAATCTCTAATCGCGGTCGGAACTAGCAAGGAATTGATAGTGCGCCCGATTAGGATGTTAATGATTATTTTGATAAAGTTCCTAAACTTTATAGGACTTAAAAAGGGTTTAATTATTTTCATCCCCCATTAACCTACCCTAATCCTACGAACCCTAACAAGCGGAGAATTACTCGCGCATGTTGGGAGAAGAAGATGAAAAGAAAGAGAGGGAGAACATAATGTAAAAACAAACAATTAAATAAAAAAAACTACCTTTATTAATCAACTCCTTCAAACTACACTTTTAATCCATAGAAAATGATTACAAAACTTGATTTGCTTCTCGATCTTTCCTAGGGAGGTAGTCGAACAGTCGATGATCAGCCTGGATGCGTGAGCGTCGGGAGCTTCGTGATCTCTTCGGCTTGATAGCTTTTTCCAAGAGGCCCTCGGTGCCTTTATATAGTGCAAACCCAGAATATTATTGTTGAAAAGTTGGTAAAATTTATCAATCATCAATCTCCCAAAATCTTGCATTCTCTCTCCCCTAAATTGCGGCGGATCCGCGGCACCAGGGTGGGTTTGGCCGCGGATCCGCGCTTAAGGGATGAGATCTCTCTGTCATTTTTCTTGGGCTCTCTGATGGTGACATTTGTCAATCCTAGGCATCTTCAGAATCTGAAAATATTTTCTCGGTTGCTTCCAGACTTGGTCTCCAAGTTTGCTTCTTAATTTGGTAAGTTTTCTTCAACAAATTGATTTGTTTGTTAAATCCTTCATAATAACTTGGAAATATTCTGCACAATAACTCAAATAAGATTTTAGTAGACTTTGTTCTACTAGGATTAGACCAATAATATTATTTGCATACATTTTCCTACCAAATGATAATTAAATATATTAACACATGGAAAATAATGTTTTTACACATAAACCCTCATATGTATAATATATTATAATAAAGTCCTTTTTTAATATGAAAATGGTAGGAAAAATGTAATACAAATGTGCAGTTTTATCAACTGAACAAATACCCCCAAACTTATCTTTGATCGTCCCGAGCAAACTAGTTTATTTAAGAGGAGAAAAAGAAAGGAGAAAACTAAGCACACTTTCGTAGGCAGACACGATTGCACTGAGCACGTGCAACAAGCCGTTAAACCTCTAGGTGTCCCTAGTAGGAGGAGTGTTGTCTCCTGAGGGTTTTCAGCGGATTACACCCACAAAATCCAATAACAAAAGAAAGATGGTGAAATTTACATATAAAGATAAGAACCATAAAAGAAAGGCCTTGAAAAGAAGAGTTTCCAACTATACCCGCTTTTCAGTTGTCATGAGCCCTATCTTAATAGTCATGAAAAAATGTTAGAAATCACATCATCCCTCAATAAAACATCGTCTTTATTCTTCATTCCTACCTTTCATCCAAACATTGATCATATAACCCCACGTGTGTGTAAAGAACATCCCTACACTCGGAGAATTCAATTCAAGCTATCATACTCTTGTCCATCTGCCTTAGTACTTTTTAATTTAATGAATATTAAGATTTGCTCACATATTTTCATGCGACCGTTAATACTTCTTGAGATACTAACAGACCGATTACTTATGTGCTTGCTGATTAGGTGATAATATTTTCCTCGTCTTGCACCACCTAAGTCTTAGCAGTGACTCCCAGACCAGTTGGCCTTAGGGCACTAGGTGAAAAGGCACCCTCGCTATATTTTTTTATTGCCGCGTTGGCGATAACAAAACCAGTGTTCATTTTTTTTCTTTTCACCATTTTTATATTTTCTTCATTTTTTTTTTCATTTCCTTCATACTTTGGCTTTTAGACAAGAGCATTTCAAGATATCCTCTACTATCCCGAGTTTCAAGACGTGTGTAAGTGCATATAGTAGGGTATCAACATTCAAATGTTCGGCTTCCAGAATAAAAACTATTTTTCAGACTTATTTTTATCCTCAGATTAGTGACTTCCTTCATCTTACTAACCCTTGGGACAACAGCTCATAACTACTTATTACTAGTTCGTTTAAGAAAACTTCTAATTTTCTTGGTTTTCTTAAACTATTCCTATCTTTTGGATGTAATTTTTCACTTTTACTCTTTTGTTATAAAAGAATTTTTTTTTTAAAATTTTTGAAAATGTTGTGCTTATGCAAAATATGATGCAAATTGATGTGTAAATAAGCACAAACCTCCCCCAAACCTGTTTACAGCAGTGTCCTCACTGATGTCATCTGTTAAGCTCAAAAACCTGTAGACTTGGGAGGAAATTATTAATGGGGGCAAGAATATATGAAAGTGAAAATCCTCCCCCAAACTTATTTTTGGCTCACAAATTTGAGGACAAAAGTTATGATCAAGAGCCAAAAATATATCCCCCCTTAAACATGAGTTAGACAATACGAAGCATTTTAAGAGGGGGTGAGTCATTTGGTCAAAGTAAGACTTTACAAAGACTAAAAGTCAACACCAACCATTCAAACATTTTATCAGTATATCGTATAGGTTGGTGGAAGAATGTGTTGTATCGAGTCAAGAAAAAGTGGGGAAGGGATAAGAGGTGGTCAGGAAAGGGTTTGAATTTAGAGAAAAGAAAGAATGAGGAGGAATCTGAATGATTAGGAAGAAGGAATGGTGACGGTTCAACCTCTATAGGTGGAGATTGATCAATCACAAAATCCGTATTGTTTAAAAATTCAAGTTCGTCAGCAAAAAGTTCTTCAAAACTTTTATCAATGGTGTGATTGAACATTTTGCTGTCAAAGAGTTTTATGCCAGAATTTATTCTACTTGATTCATAAAAAATCACTGAGGTAGAGGACTCGAAAAACTCATCTACCTCTTTTTCAAAAATATCCAAATCAAGTTGAATTTCTGGTATTACTGAACTTGAATTAACGGATTGTGATTTATCAAAACTCACTGAAACTATAGGAACAGAAGAAGAACCGGAGAAAGTAGAAGGTGAAATGGGTAAACAAATTGGTGTGTCGAGTGTTGCTGAACCAGATGTGGAAGATGGAGGTTGTATTTCGATTTGATCTTCGGGTATACCTTTATCATCAACTCCAAGACATATTTGGGGTTCGGGAAGAATTAAAGGCTCAAGATGATGACCACAAGGAAGTGAAAGGATTTGATGAATTGGTGGGACAAAATCATCCAAAATTTCGGGTTCATCAATCAATATATCCCCAATGTCAATTACCTCATTCAAGTGAAGGTTAAAATTCTCAAACTCCTCATCAAAAGTATGGTTTTCAATCAGTTTTGGTTCAAGAGTGGAGGTGTAGAGATCACAAGGGTTGGGTATGGTTTCACTTGAAAGGGACCCTTCACAGTTGGGTAAATCAAACACTACAAAGTCACACAACTTATCAGTCATTCTATTTGGTGTACTTGATGAATCTATGAAACTGGAGTTGTGGATTTCAGTTTGGAAAGGGGAGGTTTGATTAGGAAGGGTGTACAGTTCTTTCTTACTACGCAAATCCTTCATAATTTGATTCGTCAGTTCCATATATTTTTCTAATGTCTGCTCCAGACTAGTCTTGGGTTGATAAGGGGTTTCAGTATAAGATTGAAATTCCTGTGGATAATTAAAACTCCCAAATGACTGATTAAAAGAACAGCCTAGAGTAGGTGGAAAAGTCGGATTGGATTGATAGGAATAGAATGGTTGCTGAACTTGGGTAGGAGTAGGATCAATATTATGATAAGAAGAATATTGATATGGGTTGGTTGGTTGGCTATATACAAACCGCATATCAAACTCTTCTCCGGACAGTGGTGGTGATGGTTGATATTGGTCCGGGTTGAAACTTTGGCCTCTAGACCTAGCTATGTGCTCAGTAATGGACATTCGTCTAGGGGCTTCCTCACTCTGGGTATGAACTGAAACAGGTGTAGGATTAGGATACGGTTGATAAGACCTAGACTGAGGTGGAAAACTGTTTCTTCCTGCTTGTTCTATATGATCTCTTAAGGATATGGAAGAGCCGGACGGTATACCGAAGGGATTTCGAAAACAAAAGATATCTGGTTGTGGACAGCAAAGCTCGGCATGTGTTCTTCTGTTTAGGTCACCCATTATAAGAAGAGAAGAAGGGGGAAGGGGTAAAAAGGAGAGAAAGTAATTAGTTTGTTTTAAAAAAAGGACGGATTTAGACAAATCACAAAAAATGCACAACCCTAGAACTATGGTTACCTAGGTCCAGTCTCTAGACCGCTCCTAGACTTCCAAAGGACAAGCCACAGGATAAATCCTCTACCGCCTCCGTACTCCCCTTGTAGCCAGGTAAGTGCCAGGTAAGTGGGAAGGAACCACGTCGTGGGCCTAATTAAAAACCACTAGTCTTCGACACACTTGCCTAGGCACTACAAAAATAATACGGATAAACGATAGATTACCCACGACCTTCCTCTGTCCTTATTGAGCGCGACAGTCCTTAGAGTCTGGTCTAGATATTTTTTAAATTAATGAAGGGTTGATCTATATGCTTGGTTTGTGATTTGTGGGGCTTAGGAAGGGTGATGAAATCCCCACCTAATCTTGATTTGGTCCTTACCCCTTAAAGATCCGTATTAAAATATGCAAAAACAAACCGAAAAACAAAACTTTGCAAAAAGATTTTTGAGCGGCGATATTTTGCAAAGAATCCTGCAGAAAATAGATTTTATTGGATTTTAGAGGAGAGAGAAGTGAGTTAGAATCTTACCAGAGAAGTGTGAACCCTAGATCTCCTGTTTCCTCAAGTCCGTGACTCCAGATTTCCTCGCAAAAATTCACACAATAATCGTTAAATATACAATTTGCAGTTTTGTTTTAATAATGATATGACTCGTCTAAGAATTCAACACAAATAGTAAAAATAAAAAATTACGCACGTTTCCCCGGCAACGGCGCCATTTGGTTGTTTCGAAAGAGTGTAGTCTGTAGTTAACCGCAATCAATAACGGTGTCGCCCGTAGCTAGACCGAGATGAGTACGGGTCGTCCTCTGGGAAACGTGGAACCTTTTATTTTTACTTTAGATGTGTTGAAAGAGAGGAGGAATAAAGAATTTTGTGAAAAGTTTCTAGATCTACTTTAAACAAGAATGTTAAATATAGATCTAGATTATTTTGGAGATTTAAATAATATAATAATAGGGCTTGTAGGGTTCGTTAGGATTTAGTAGTTATGGAAGATTAATTAAAAGTTACCCTTTTTATCCATTAATAGATTTAGAACTAGAACGACGGTGGTGCGTGTAGATTAGGGTTTCTGGAGGGAAAAGGAATCCCACTCGTAACCCTTATCTCGACACGGAACTCCGTTCATATCTAGCCTTTACCAAAACAATCATTAATCTAATCTCTAATCGCGGTCGGAACTAGCAAGGAATTGCTAGCGCGCCCGATTAGGATGTTAATGATTATTTTGATAAAGTTCCTAAACTTTATAGGACTTAAAAAGGGTTTAATTATTTTCATCCCCCATTAACCTACCCTAATCCTACGAACCCTAACAAGCGGAGAATTACTCGCGCATGTTGGGAGAAGAAGATGAAAAGAAAGAGAGGGAGAACATAATGTAAAAACAAACAATTAAATAAAAAAAACTACCTTTATTAATCAACTCCTTCAAACTACACTTTTAATCCATAGAAAATGATTACAAAACTTGATTTGCTTCTCGATCTTTCCTAGGGAGGTAGTCGAACAGTCGATGATCAGCCTGGATGCGTGAGCGTCGGGAGCTTCGTGATCTCTTCGGCTTGATAGCTTTTTCCAAGAGGCCCTCGGAGCCTTTATATAGTGCAAACCCAGAATATTATTGTTGAAAAGTTGGTAAAATTTATCAATCATCAATCTCCCAAAATCTTGCATTCTCTCTCCCCTAATTGCGGCGGATCCGCGGCACCAGGGTGGGTTTGGCCGCGGATCCGCGCTTAAGGGATGAGATCTCTCTGTCGTTTTTCTTGGGCTCTCTGATGGTGACATTTGTCAATCCTAGGCATCTTCAGAATCTGAAAATATTTTCTCGGTTGCTTCCAGACTTGGTCTCCAAGTTTGCTTCTTAATTTGGTAAGTTTTCTTCAACAAATTGATTTGTTTGTTAAATCCTTCATAATAACTTGGAAATATTCTGCACAACAACTCAAATAAGATTTTAGTAGACTTTGTTCTACTAGGATTAGACCAATAATATTATTTGCATACATTTTCCTACCAAATGATAATTAAATATATTAACACATGGAAAATAATGTTTTTACACATAAACCCACATATGTATAATATATTATAATAAAGTCCTTTTTTAATATGAAAATGGTAGGAAAAATGTAATACAAATGTGCAGTTTTATCAACTGAACAGCCGGATAGCGGGACCACCGTAAAAACTCTGCGTTGCTCCCGATATATCCAAAACCCCCTTTCAAGACACAACACACGTATACTGCACGATGAGTTCGCATGACCAGTTTAACCCGTTAATCGGAGGTTCCCTCGCTCCAAAGGCGAGGGGTAATTAACGACAGCTTAGTCCGCGGTTGCCGGAGATTCGGACCCCCCACAATCAATAAACCCAGGCCTAACCTAGGCAGGGGGAATCTGTAATGCGCCTGACAAGGGCGCGCGTATTCCCATCTCAATAGGTGACGAAAAACCCCCTACGGATTCTGGCACGCCCGGTGGGCCCAATCTCTCCTCCTATATTTTGGGTTAAACGTTCATGATAACTCAATCAATGTACATACCTGTATTTATACTAAAATAATGCTCTTTCTTGCAGATTTTCAAGCAATCACCTTTCAACGATGTATTTGATAATGAACTCAGCTCCCGTCTCCTACACGATGAAGATAGACTCCAGGACGGTTCTCCCGGCCGGTCTCGGGCGACAATGGGAGGAGCCGCTGCTACCATTCGGCTCTATTGTGTTCATGCCAGTTGGCGCCATCCCAGCTCCTTAAGCCCCTGTGGCAGACAAACCGGTCTCGAATGGCAGGAGACCAAATGTGGTGATCTCAAGGGCGCCCCAACTCAAACGCAAGTCGGTGTCTGAACGGCTTTTCTTGGCCCCAGCTGGGGGCAAGGCCATCAACACCAACAAAGCTACAACGCGTCCCGAGCAAGCTCCAGCGGTGCCCTTGACCACTGCTCGATCGGGTGTCTTTTCTAAGCTTCCCTCTGATCAACTCACAATAGCTTCCCGGGTAGCGGATGCCCGCCAAGCCTTCAAAATCGAGAAGCTGAGGGAGAAAAGGCTCAGATATAGAGCCAACAAAAGGGCTAGGGCTACTGCCAGGCTAAACCTCATGAGGTTCAAAGAACATGGTTACCCCGCCAAAGATGAGGGGATGGCTGAATGTGTTATCCACACTGTCTACGTGGTGTGCACGCGCAGCAAGAGCAAGGACGGGGCCACCACATCTCAAATCCAATCTGGCTTGAATGTGGGTGCTACTTCCCAAGAACAGCTGCCTCCGCTGGATGATGAAAACCCTCTCGATGAGGCTGATAGGCAGAGAGAGCCCTCAATTCATGAGGAGTCTGGCTTGAAAAGCGAAGATGAGCCAACTTTCCGTCCTAAGACCGCAGAGCAGCAACTTCTCCAAGAGCTCCGAAAACAGCTTAGAAGCAAAGATAAGGAGATGGCCAAGCTCTACTCAAAGTTCGACGACTTGACAAATGTCGTCTTACGGCTTACGGCCCAACTTGCTTCTCAGCCGCCCAATCAAGCACAGGGCTCAGCTCATGAACCGGGAAACGGTGTCCCGAGACTGCTGATGCCCGTTCCCTCAAATCCAAAAGTGGGCGGACCGCATGAAAATCAATCGCATCCTATCTCAGCAAATGTCTTGGCTACCGATGACACTGTAGGGTTCCTAGGCACTCTAGTGAGGTCTCACAAGGCATCAACCATGCCAATTTCAAAAATCTAGGTGCCGAGAAACCAGACTACGGATCGTTGGCTAGAAATCTAGGCGAAAAAGCTAACTAGTTAACACTTAACTATGAGGAAATGGAAATACAACCTTTGTAGATACGGTGCTCCACCTCCACGGCTCCGCAATGAAGTCCTCTCCGCTGTCCAAATCGAACCATGACTCTCATGGTGGTTTCATCGGAGAAAAGACCGGGCTAGGTCGTCGACAACGTGCCGAAGATGATCTACGTCGAGGCATCACTAGATCAAGCTCCACCTTCACCGAGCCTTGAAAAATTGTGAAGAAACACACTCTACTACTTGGCAAGAGGTAGAGGATGAAGAAATAGGAATTGGGTAGACTTTAGAATTGGATTTCTCACTCATTTTCATCAATCACCATTGATGAAGTGGAGGTTTCTTCTTAGAAGATGAAGAAGAAGAAGAAGATAAAGTTATGCTAAGTTAATTCCAAAAAGAAAATTAAAAGAATACTTATCATGACCAAACCATGGTCAAGTGTAGAGAATAAATCATGGTTAGTGGGATGGTTAGGGTTAAGCATGAGACAAAATGGTCACTTGGTCAAAGTCTTCATGAAGCTTCATGAACAAAACAAAACAAGCCACCATTTTCTCATTTGCTTTTTTATTTCCAAAAGAATAAATAAATGAATAAATGAATAAGGAAATAGTAAACCCTAACCATTTCATTAACCAAGTTTTAATCCTTTACACTTAACCAAAAGGCATGTATCATCAAACATGATACAAGCAAGTGCACAAAATCATATCACATATGCAATGCGCACATCCGAGTGAGAAAATCCATTTA
Source organism: Agapanthus africanus (assembly GCA_030015575.1). Lineage (NCBI taxonomy): Eukaryota > Viridiplantae > Streptophyta > Magnoliopsida > Asparagales > Amaryllidaceae > Agapanthus > Agapanthus africanus. The sequence continues at coordinate 534,360,668 of CM057339.1, forward strand.
AAGTGAACCGATACTAGTTAATGCAAAGTAATATATCAAATATATAAATATGCATTAAATCATTAAATCAACACTTGATTCAATGATCCGGTCATGTCGCACACAACCGACTAGTATACAATGTATCGGCTTATCGAATCAACGCTTGAATCGATAACTAGGTTATATCGCATACAACCATTCGACACATTGATCGCGAGAATGAAATACGGTAACACATACACACATTATTCTCGGTCCCCCACATATCTCATATGCGCTCCTATTTTGTTTCGCTTGAGCCAGGAAACCTCTGTGTAGGACTCTAAAGACTCGTGAATACGCCGGCAGCAGGTGATGATCATATCAAGCACCCACAAACCGCAAGCGGTCTGCTAAACGTAACGGCCACCCGGGTATTGAGCGATCTGAAGATCGACGAGCAAGCCCGCTCACACTCTAGTGAATCCAACCAGTAACACTACCGTACAGTCCGGTCTCGTCCTCTGATACGTCGCATATCTCGCCTAGGGGTGGTAAACGTCAGACCCCAATAGCTCGATAAGTCGTGTCGATATGAGGTCTATAACAATTCGAGAAACTACTGGTAACACTTACCAGTATATCTCATCAACCCTGGCCAGGGATTTCCTGTTATAGCCAATCGAATACAGCGCAACATCAACTCCCTATACCGGGAGAGACGAATCCCCTCCTATCGCTCATCGCCTCCATGTGATTCGGGACTGTACCCAAAAACTACCGTTTTGCACGCCCTCTTGGACGTGGTAAGGTGGAAATCAAAGCACAGTGGGAACCACACAAGACTCTATGACGATCTCGGGTCAACAGACTACTCTGTACTAGTGTCACCAGAGAACTGCCATCTGACGTGAGGTATATTACCATCTGGGAGTTCTCGGCGAGTCCGTCCAGTGTACCCAGTCTCTACTGAGCACCCGTATATCATCTCTGATGTCAAACACCAATGGATATGGGATCGTCCATCGCCCATCTGTATGGGTCGAGAAGGTACACGCTAGTCTACTCTGGTATATCGATGCCCCGTCTCGATACACCCACGACTAGGGACTTTGAAGGATGTACTTATGGACTACCATGTCCCCACTAATATGATCCGCATCATAGTCCAGGTAGTCAAGTACACATCCTAAGGGCTTTACCAACATGTAATAGAGAGACAATCAGTGCACACGTTAAGGTAAAGAGTAACCAGATAGCATACTATCATGTCGAGCAAGAAAGTCCTCCCTATATATATCCGAACATCCACTACAATATACATCCTATATACAGTAATGGCCTCTAGGGCATACATATAACTAACAGACAGTAACCCGCTAACTCAAGATCAAATCATGGATTTGGTTGCCCACAAATTCAAAACCTTGGTAGCCGAAGCCGAAGCGCAAAAAGATATCAGCAGTTGTGGGAGACCATATCATGCTCAGTATGATTTGGTAGAATTTCCTAGCGGCTATGTCATCCCCAAATTCGGAAGATTCGATGGGACAGGAAATGCTAATCAGCACATCGCCCACTTCAAAGCCTCATGCGGGAATACTGGGGGCAATGATGCGCTTCTCCTCCGCCAGCTCGTTAATACCTTGACCGATGTTGCTTTCGACTAGTACGCGAGCATACCGGATGGCTCCGTTACTACTTTCGTCCAAATGGAGTCTTTGTTTTGACAAAGATTCATGAGCGTTAGCGATAAGATCACCATTGCAGAGCTCGTAAGGACCAAGCCTAAGAACAACGAAAGCAGCACGGATTTTATAACCCGATGGCGCAATCTCTACGTCAAATGCGAACCGCCGATAGAGCAGGACCAATCTGTCAGTCTCCTCGTCGGAAATCTCAACAATTGAATGGCCCATTTTGTCTAGACCTGCTCCAGAACTTTATTGTCGAAGTAAAACTGTGTCGAGAAACAGGCTCATGATACACTGATCACGAGGCCAGGTAAGTGCAGAGATAAGGGGAGGTTTTCCAACGCTTTCGCGAAGTTCCTTAATTAAATAACCCTTTCTCTTTTGGCGGTTTCGCCGTTAACACTTTCCTAGACACCCCGTAAACAATATACCGTTAAGCGAGATTCTAAACACAGTTAACTTCTCCTAGTGAGCGCGAAGTCCTTAAGGCATAAAGTCTAATTTCTTTTAAATTTGTGCGGGTAAACGTTATGCTCAAGTTCGTGATTTGTGGGCCACGGAAAAGGTGATGAAATCCTTTACCGTATGTTGTGGTGTTCGCTTGCCCTTAAGTCCGTATTAATGTATGCAATGCGCAATTCAAAAAAATTCTATAAAGAATCAAAAAATCGTTTTTTAGTTTAAGCGCGGCGCTGCAACAAATACGGGTTAGTCAATTTTTAGCGTTTGCTAGCGAACTTGCAAAGAATCCTGCAAAAGAATAGTATATTGGAAGCGTCGGATTTGAGAAGAAGGTGTTAGGAAAGTACGTACCGTTAAGTTTTGGGTTAGGAAACCCCCGTTGAATCAAATCCGGTAAGCTTGAAAAGTTCGCTTGCGCGGATCAAACTACCCGGATCTTTGGCACTGTACTTCGTAATCACCTTTGCCTTGAATGCACACTTTGCTCGCCACAATCGCAGTATGCAAATACGCAAACATCTGCACACTTGCCCACAAAAAATGTTATCCAGAAAAAACAAAAAGAATATTAACCCGAATAACAAGAAAGAAAATACGCTACCGTCTCCCCGGCAACGGCGCCATTTGATTGAAAGAATTAAAGTTAACCGCAATCAAGACGGTGTCGCTATGCAGCTAGCCGGTTGAGCACGGGTCCGTCCACAGGGAGATGGTTGTATTTTACCTTCTTGTCTTAGACGAGTCAATAAAGAATCTGTATGAGTTTGATTCTAACCTATGTGTTTATTTGCAAGTATAAAGTTGTTAAGAAAAGATACGAGATTATAAGCTAAAGAAATCCGTACTTGAAACCTTTGAGCCGAGTCTTGACCAATTGAAGCTAGAGCAATCGGCAACAACGTGGATTAAGGGATTTAAGCGTGGTATTCGAGAAATACGGCTTATTTACCCTTGTCCTTCCGTTCTTGTCTCTTGCTTTCACCTCCGGCCAAACCGAACGCAACCGGTCGCGGTTAGGAATCACCGTTACCTTGTCAGGGTAGGGTGCCTAACGGATCGCTTGCGTATGGTTTGGGCGGAGTTCAATGGAAAATAACGGGAAAAGAAAAAGAGAAAAGAAAATCTTTAACTTATAATATCGTATTTCTTCTTAACAATAATAATTACATTCATTCACAAAATGAACAAAAGAGAGCAAAAAGAAAAGAACAAAGAAAAGAAAAGATTACAAGAATATAAGTGCATGGAATTTAAGTGCATGAAATAAATTGCAAGTAATAAAAAGCGAGTAATAAAAAGCGAGTAAAAAGAACAAAGAACTAGGACTCAAGACAAGCATGTGATCAATAGCCAACCCTTAAACTTGCAAGCTCAATCAAGAGGTTGCAAGATCAAGGGAAGGGTAGAGAACGCATGTGAAATGAAGTGCTAGTCCCGTGAGAAAATACGACCCTTGAGATCAATAACTAACCCTTAACCATTCAAGCTCAATGAAGAGGTTGAATGATCAAGAGAAAGCAAGAATCTCAAGGGGAAGAAGAAACACAAGAGAATGATACAAAACCCTCATCTTCATTGATCTCCACTCAAAAAGCTCTCACTACAATTTTCATGGAAAAAGAATGAAGAAGAAGAAGAAAAACTATACAAAATCTACAAAAGAGTGGACACCAAATTGGCCCCTTGGCTTAGCTCAAAACTGCTGTATTTATAGGCAGAGGGTTGAATATCTAGGGCAACATTCTGATATAAAATGAAATACCCAAAATAACCCCAAAAATTGTCAGTTAGAGGGGCCCACATGGCCGCGGATCCGCCGCCAATACCCCCTATTGGCCGCGGATCCGCCGCCCTATAGGGGAGTTGGGATGTCAGGTTTTGTGTGCTACCCTGCTCTGCTGTCCCCTATTGTCTGGTACATGTATTTTCTGATAATCTTTCCAGAATATCTGTTGAGGAAAGGGGGACTTTTGTGGATGCTTTTTGTCATAATTGCCTCGAGCTCCGCGTAGATTTCTTGGAACTTGTTTTTGCCATTGAGCCTTGTGCATGAAGGTGACATTGATTTGACATTTTGTCTCCCTAAACTGGTATCTGGCAACATACGGATGACGAGCGGAGACCGTGTTTTCTCAGTGGTTGGCAGGAACCCGGATTTTGTCGTGTTTTCTATGAATTTCACCGTTTTAGAACCGAGAACCTGTATCCTGCAAATATGTAACACACGGATTAAAAGCACCTATCTATAAACACACGAGCGTAAGAATGGGCGGTATAAAATGCAATATTCTGATATGAACAAATACCCCCAAACTTAACTTTTGCTCGTCCCGAGCAAAACCAATTATTCACAAAAATAAAATGATAACCGCACTTTCGCAGGGAACGCGATTGCACTGAGCATGTGCAACAAGCCGTTAAACCTCTAGGTGTCCCTAGTAGGAGGAGTGTTGTCTCCTGAGGGTTTTCAGCGGATACTACCAACAAAATCCCGTCAAGCTAGTGTCATAAGTTAACATCGATTCTACTCCTACAGTTTAGTATTTACATTAGAAACTCTATCATCCTAAGTTAGAAATATCCAACCCTTATTCTTCACACCTCCTATCTATTTAACTTTAGATCATATACGTTCCAAAAAAGTTTAGAAAGATGTCGGTTCACCTGAGTTTTCCTTCTAAAGTGCGGCCTCAAATCAGGGATTTTTATCAACTTTACAGAAAACACAAGTCTTATTCTTCATTTCAATCTTTTATTCAAACATCGATTGTACACCCCTACGTGTGTGTATATTTGCACCCCTACACTTGAGAATTCAATTCAAGCTATAATATCCTTGCCCTAATACCTAATACTACTTCTTTTCATTAAGGATGGACGGATTTGCTCACACACCTTTCATGCGACTATTAATGCTTCTTGAGGCACTAACGACCGATTACTGAATGTGTGAGCTTAAAGCGTAAATAGCAGTTCCAGGTCTTGACTTTATTCTTTTTTTTCTTTTTCTTTTTCTTTTTCTTTTTCAAGACCGGATATATTTTTCACGTGCTCTTTTGGTGTTTAGCTTCAAATACCGTTTTTTCTTTCATACTAGGCTTTCAGGCAAGAGTACTTCTAGGTATCCTCTACTATCCCAAGTTTCAAGGTGCGTGTATGTGCAGTTTGTAGGGTATATACTCTCTAAATTTGAACTCAAGAAAAAAAAACTATTTTTCAGACTTATCCTCCGGTAAAGCTTCAATACTTTCCCTTCTTCTTGACTTAACTCAAAAAACTGAACTCAAGATTACCTATTTCTCAAAAAAACTGTAAGGACGTATACTTACCAAGTTTAAACAGAATGAGGGTTATTTTTAGGGGTTTCAATTCCTAATCCTAGAATTTAGTTATTTCTAATATATCAACTAAACTTTCGGAATAAAAATCTAAGTTACCCTATTAGCTATCTTGACGACAAAGTTTTTATATTTTTGGAAATTTTTCTGATTTTTGTGGGTTTTTTTTAATAAGGTATGCAAATGCAAAATATACATATGAATGCGAAGGAAGAAAGCTTACCGAGCAATTAGCCTTGAGTGCAAGTAGGAGATTGTTGGAGATGGTGCCCTCAGATTCAATTATTCGATCACAGGCACGTGATTACAATGATTGATGGAGGACCTATCCCGATAGGACAGTCTTACTCGAGATGATAGTATGCCATCTGGTTTACCTTTATCATCGTGTACTGCTTTAAGTGACCTGACAAGTCGCTATTACACGTTGATAGAGCCCCTAGGATTCATTCTTGACCACCAGCAGTATGAGGGCGATCATATACATGGGAGCTGGTAGTCTATAAGCACATCCTTAAATGGTCCCTAGTCGTGGGAGTTTCGAGATAGGGCATCGATACTCCAGAGTAGACTAGTGTGTACATTCGAGACCCCGACGAGGGGCGGTGGCCGGTTTCACAAGCCACTGGTGTCAGTTCGTTCACCTAAGATGTATACAGGTGCTCATTGGGTTATGAGTACACCGGACAGGACTCGCCGGGAACATGCTAATTGGTCATATACCAGACGTCAGATGGCAGTTCCCTGGTGACATGTGTACAGGTTAGTTCATCGACCTGGGGATCGTCATTTGTCTTGTGTGAGTTCCCACTGTACTTTGATTACTACACTACCACGGCTCAAAGGAGTCGTGCAAACAGGTTTTAGTTGGGTACAGTCCCTAGACACATGGAGGCAGTGAGCATATCTTCAGGGGTTCGTCTCTCCCGGTATTGGGGGTGAGGTCGTGCTGTGTCTAGGAGAGCCATTACACGAAGCCCTCGGCCGAGGCAAGGAGATTTACTGGTAGGTATTCCAGTAGTATCTCAGGGTGTTCTGGGCTACACTCCGACACGACTTGTACCGCTTTTGGGGGTCTGACTTTTACCAACCCCCTAGGCCCGCCATGCGATACTCATAGACGAACGGACCGGACTGTACGGATATTGTCACTGACAGGCTCAGTAGGGTTGTCAGGCTGAGTTCGCTCACAGACCTCCCTTTTAGTCAATACCTGGTAGCCCGTTACGTATTGGCTTATACCTCTGACGTGCTAGTGGTTAAATCCACAACCAAGGTGTTGACGAGTCTTTAGAGTCCCCCACATTCAGTTACTCAGCTTTCGGGCGAAAAGTTGTAGAGGCCGTATAGAGATATGGCAAGGTCCGATCAGATACGTGCGGTATTGCACGGATCAGGATCGGAAAGTTTGTACTACAGGCCGTATGGATATATGGCAGGGTTCGATCAGATACGTGCGGTATTGCATGGATCAGGATCGAACAGATATTACTAGCCGGCTTTGGTTTAAGCCGGATCCTAGTATAGTACAGTGTAGATTTTGTCTCATTGCATTTGTATTTCGGTCGGGATACAAATGCGGGTGTGTATGCACAGTATCGGGGTTTTCCTGTAATTTATTACGGGACCAGTTTTCTGGAGTTGCCTGTTTGCTTCCCGTTTCGGCCAATTTCCTTTGTATCGTTCATTGGCCGATGTTTGGTGGAGGAGGGCTTATTTGTATTGTTGCAAATAGGCATTTGTGGAGGGTGTTCTTTGCATATATTTGTATCATGATGGTGTACCATTCTTTTGACCTTGACTTTCTCTATCATGATTGCTTGACTTTGTGAGCAATCATGGTTGTAGTAGGTAGGTTTTTGGAGTATGGATTTGATTTTGTGATCATTGCTTTTCATGATAACCTTTCCTCTCTCTCTCTTGCATGATATGAGAAGTCTCCCATTATTTTTGAGACTCTCCCTCATTCTCACTCTCCTTCTCCTCTAGTGATGGCCGACCACCATGAGGGTGGGCTGTCCAAATTTTTGTGGTGTGGGGTTTTGTTCATTTCATGTTCCAAAATCCCCAAAAGTCCCTCCACATTGTTCTTGTATCATCCCTCCACCAAAATGGCATCTCCATAAACCCCAAATGAGACATAGTAATCCACACTACATTCTACAGCAAATCTTGAGCACGTCGACTAGCCAGCTTCGTGCCCGAGTTGCCTCGGCATTGAGGTGGGAGCCCGTAAAAGAAGTAGGCGATGTGGTGCACTTCCGGCGACGTGGTGAAGACCGGAGCTTCCGCAGGAGATCGGGACGATGACGAGAAGACCGGAGGACTTGGATCAGTCGGTATATCTCTCTTCCCCATCTTGTAGTTAGCTAGGACTAATTAATGGTTCGATCCGGGTATTAGTGCGCGGCGGTTTGCCAGTTCAAGTAAAATTTAAAGTTTATCACCGCTTCCGCATTTGGCCGTCGGATTGACGGCCGGGGCGCCGCCGTACACTTACAGTGGTATCAGAGCCTCGCTATTAACTTAGTCTAGCTTGGTTTAATGTGTTTTGCATTTCCGATCGACCAAAATTCCAAAATCTACATTTTTGTTCGCATCAGTTTTCTGTTGAAAATTTTTGGTGTCAAAATTTTTTCAGGTTACAGAAAAGTGATGTACTGGAAAATCTAAGAGTTCTGTGAAAATTCGATGACGTAACTCCACTGTAGGAGCGCGGAACCGCGGCCAAACACCCCCTTGGGCCGCGGTTCCGCCGCACTACTTTGGGTTTGCTGCACCAATTTTTTACAGTATCTTTCTGGGGTGAAAATTGGGTTTTTGGAATAATAACCGCGGCCAAACACATAACATCTCATGTAATCAACGTAAGTAAATATGCGCATCCCAATTGTCGTTGACATATAGCAACGAAACCGGCGATATCACATATTACACTTACGGTCATAGAAAAGAAAGTGTAAAACTACAACAGTTGGAATCCGCAATCTCTTTAGACATCACATGCCTAATCAAATGAATTACTTAGACATCTCATGCCTAACAATTATAAACCCTGCATTTTAGTCTCGAAATCGAAAACTCTTTTCAATATCACGTCGTGCAATTCAACAAGATTACCGACATTTTGATCGAATGCTCGTCGCAAACTTTAGTAGACGGTCGCACCCCCGATACCGACGACGAAGTGCACCAAGGAGGAACACCGCTACCGCAAGCACCCGAACGGATGCTTTCGGCGACGGGGTTCTCCTACAGTCACTTGGTCGAGGCTATGGAGTGTAGCTGTCTATTAAGTTTACCCGGCGAGTATTCGCGTACGCTACGTGATTGCAACGGACTTTTAATCACATCAAAATTCCGTGGCAACCGATCAAGTGAGACTAAACTGCTATGTTTATAACATTCATTCAGTTATCTCATAACTTCTGTGAATTCCAATTATTGTATCACATTCCAGATAAACAGAAAATGTTAAACTTTCCAATCGAACAACCGAACGCCCAAGTTTTCCCGATACAGATCAACACATGAAACAAGTCTAAAAACATTCAGTTCGTGCCTCAGTACCAACGGTCCAGCCGTAGAAGGGTCAAGCAAACGCCTCACATGTGGCACGCCGTACTGCCCCAAACCCGAAGGTTCAAAGGGCAGTTCAAGACGGTCACATAATCGAGTTAAGGTTTGTTGTCTTCTAGAGGGTCCATCGGGTTACTTGCACTACTTAGAACGTCGTTAAACTACGGAAAAATCCAACACTTGGAAATTTTCCGACAGGGAAAAAATTGGGTATTTATATCCGGTCGAACTTTTTAACATATTCTAAAATTTATCCGGAAAGCCACACAGACAAAATTTGATAATCCGATCAAACATTCGAATCCCCAAAACAACCCAGAAAAATTCAACTCTTGAAAAACAATTAAAAATTCCCAGGAAAACCAGCACAGCATATTATGAATTACTGTGCAAATTTGGATGCCACAAAAGACAAAACGGCCGCGGATCCGCCGCACGAGCCATGCTCGTGCCGCGGAACCGCGGCGCATTGATGGAATCAGGCACACGAATTTTACAGTATCCCTTAAAATTTCCTGCTGATTTTTCTGGATATTTTTAATACGGAAAAATCCCAGATTTTGAAAAAAGGACAGAGAGCAATTTTTGAGTTGGGTTTCGGGTTCGTTCGGGTTTCAAATTCCGTCTTGACTTCGCCTAAGGCTCTAGCTAGGCTCTGATGCCACTGTAGGGTTCCTAGGCACTCTAGTGAGGTCTCATAATGCATCAACCATGCTAATTTCAAAAATCTAGGTGCCGAGAAACCCGACTACGGATCGTTGGTTAGAAATCTAGGCGAAAAAGCTAACTAGTTAACACTTAACTATGAGGAAACGGAAATACAACCTTTGTAGATCCAGTGCTCTACCTCCATGGCTCCGCAATGAAGTCCTCTCCGCTGTCCAAATCGAACCATGACTCTCACGGTGGTTTCATCGGAGAAAAGACCGGGCTAGGTCGTCGACAACGTGCCGAAGATGATCTACGTCGAGGCATCACTAGATCAAGCACCACCTTCACCGAGCCTTGAAAACTTGTGAAGGAAACACACTCTACTACGTGGCAAGAGGTAGAGGATGAAGAAATAGGAATTGGGTAGACTTTAGAATTGGATTTCTCACTCATTTTCATCAATCACCATTGATGAAGTGGAGGTTTCTTCTATGAAGATGAAGAAGAAGAAGAAGAAGATAAAGTTATGATAAGTTAATTCCAAAATGAAAATTAAAAGAATACTTATCATGACCAAACCATGGTCATGTGTAGAGAATAAATCATGGTTAGTGGGATGGTTAGGGTTAAGCATGAGAAAAAATGGTCACTTGGTCAAAGTCTTCATGAAGCTTCATGAACAAAAGAAAACAAGCCACCATTTTCTCATTTGCTTTTCTATTTCCAAAATAATAAATAAATGAATAAACGAATAAGGAAATAGTAAACCCTAACCATTTCATTAACCAAGGTTTAATTCTTTACACTTAACCAAAAGGCATGTATCATCAAACATGATACAAGCAAGTGCACAAAATCATATCGCATATGCAATGCGGACATCTGAGTGAGAAAATCCATTTAAAGTGAACCGATACTAGTTAATGCAAAGTAGTATATCAAATATATAAATATGCATTAAATCATTAAATCAACACTTGATTCAATGATCCGGTCATGTCGCACACAACCGACTAGTATACAATGTATCGGCTTATCGAATCAACGCTTGAATCGATAACTAGGTTATATCGCATACAACCATTCGACACATTGATCGCGAGAATGAAATACTGTAACACATACACGCATTATTCTCGGTCCCGCACATATCTCATATGCGCTCCTATTTCATTTCGCTTGAGCCAGGAAACATCTGTGTAGGACTCTAAAGACTCGTGAATACGCCGGCAGCAGGTGATGATCATATCAAGCACCCACAAGCCGCAAGCGGTCTGCTAAACGTAACGGCCACCCAGGTATTGAGCGATCTGAAGATCGACGAGCAAGCCCGCTCACACTCTAGTGAATCCAACCAGTAACACTACTGTACAGTCCGGTCTCGTCGTCTGATACGTCGCATATCTCGCCTAGGGGTGGTAAACGTCAGACCCCAATAGCTCGATAAGTCGTGTCGATATGAGGTCTATAACAATTAGAGAAACTACTGGTAACACTTACCAGTATATCTCATCAACCCTGGCCAGGGATTTCCTGTTATAGCCAATCGAACACAGCGCAACATCAACTCCCTATACCGGGAGAGACGAATCCCCTCCTATCGCTCATCGCCTCCATGTGATTCGGGACTGTACCCAAAAACCACCGTTTTGCACGCCCTCTTGGACGTGGTAAGGTGGAAATCAAAGCACAGTAGGAACCACACAAGACTCTATGACGATCTCGGGTCAACAGACTACTCTGTACCAGTGTCACCAGAGAACTGCCATCTGACGTGAGGTATATTACCATCTGGGAGTTCTCGGCGAGTCCGTCCAGTGTACCCAGTCTCTACTGAGCACCCGTATATCATCTCTGATGTCAAACACCAATGGATATGGGATCATCCATCGCCCATCTGTATGGGTCGAGAAGGTACACGCTAGTCTACTCTGGTATATCGATGCCCCGTCTAGATACACCCACGACTAGGGACTTTGAAGGATGTACTTATGGACTACCATGTCCCCACTAATATGATCCGCATCATAGTCCAGGTAGTCAAGTACACATCCTAAGGGCTTTACCAACATGTAATAGAGAGACAATCAGTGCACACGTTAAGGTAAAGAGTAACCAGATAGCATACTATCATGTCGAGCAAGAAAGTCCTCCCTATATATGTCCCAGCATCCACTACAATATACATCCTATGTACAGTAATGGCCTCTAGGGCATACATATAACTAACAGACAGTAGCCCGCTAACTCAAGATCAAATCGTGGATTTGGTTGCCAACAAAGTCAAAACCTTGGTAGCCGAAGCCGAAGCGCAAAAAGATATCAGCAGTTGTGGGAGACCATATCCTGCTCAGTTTGATTTGGTAGAATTTCCTAGCGGCTATGTCATCCCCAAATTCGGAAGATTCGATGGGACAGGAAATGCGAATCAGCACATCGCCCACTTCAAAGCCTCATGCGGGAATACTGGGGGCAATGATGCGCTTCTCCTCCGCCAGCTCGTTAATACCTTGACCGATGTTGCTTTCGACTAGTACGCGAGCATACCGGATGGCTCCGTTACTACTTTCGTCCAAATGGAGTTTTTGTTTTGACAAAGATTCATGAGCGTTAGCGATAAGATCACCATTGCAGAGCTCGTAAGGACCAAGCCTAAGAACAACGAAAGCAGCACGGATTTTATAACCCGATGGCGCAATCTCTCCGTCAAATGCGAACCGCCGATAGAGCAGGACCAATCTGTCAGTCTCCTCGTCGGAAATCTCAACAATTGGATGGCCCGTTTCTATGCACCGCGGGTCTCAAAACATTCCAAGAGCTGACCAGGAAAGTTCAGATGCTGGAGCGCTCAAAACAGGAGTCCTCCTCGGATTCCCAAAATAACAATAGGTCCTGGAGAAACCGAAAGGACGATAATCGCAAGGGCGGAAACTCCAATGATTCTGAATCTTTCAACACTTCGGCTTTAACCGAAATAAGCAAGGGATGAGCGGGCCTAGCGCCTACCAGCCTCGGAAGCCAATGTTCGCAGAGGGAGGAGAATCTCCACTCAAAGAGAAGCTAGATAAGGTCTATTCCTTCAGAAGGGACAAAATCCGTAAAATATTCAAAGACGCCCTGAAGAACGGTCTACAACTGCCAGAGTCAAAAAGACCGCAGGAAGCGAATATGACCGACGACCACAAATACTGCCCCTATCAGAGAGTGATAGGTCATGCCATTGAGGACTGCTTCGTCTTCAAAGATTGGGTCGAAAAGCAATACAAGGCAGGAGAGATAGAACTGTCCAAAGGCGTGTTAGTAAACAGTCAAGATGCGACCGCCAATTTCATACAAACGGAGACCGAAGTTCTTCGTGAAACTGATTCTCTCAAACATCTGCCTTTCTCTGAAAACAATTGACCACCATGTCACTAAACTGGGAACAAACGACCTCTAAGTCGTTAAACTGGGAATGTAAAAAAAATATAAAAAAAAATGTGTAAATAAAAGAAAAAAAGATAAAGCCGAAATGATTGGGCAACTCGCAATAAAAATCAGCGAGTGAAAATAAAAATGAGAATAAAGCCGAAATGATGGGGCAACCGCGAATAAAAAGCCGAAATGATAGGGCAATCGCAATCTTCGCGATAAGAAAAGCTGAAATGATAGAGCAATCGCGGTAAAACAAAAACAAAAAAAATCCAGTTTCCTAAAATTCTTTCGGCCCTACGGCTAGTCCCCAAATTGACTGTCGTATACAATCTACGGGCTCAAATAATTCTCAGCATACCTATTCCCCACCGCAACCACCAGTTACGCGGCAGGTCTCCGCCTTCGGAATTATGCCCCATTGAGAAGACCCACCCATATGTCCTCACGATACATGAGGAGAACAAGCCTTTGTGGGATCCTTACGACTCACAAAGGAAGAACACACTTGGGGGTCCTCACGACTCCTAAGGAGAAAATGCACCTACGGGATCCTTACGACTCGTAGGGAGAAAATACTTTATGGGATCCCTACGGCCCATAAAATTGAAAAGCCTTAGGCGATAGGGATCCAAACCTTTCTCCTATGCCATCGCTCCCCAATTCCCAAGTGGAGAATGATGAGTCGCTCATGGTACCATATTCCAGTGCAGCGATGCAGATGCCAACCAAATTCCAAATCCCATACCCCAATGGCGAATGATGAGTCGCTCCTGGTACCATATTCCAGTGCAGCGATGCAGACGCCAGCCAAATTCCAAATCCACATCCCTAAGTGGCGAATGATGAGTCGCTCCTGGTACCATATTCCAGTGCAGCGATGCAGACGCCAACAAGTGCTAAAATTTTTATGGCCCTACGGTCTGGATCATACATCCTGCAAAACCGTCTACAATCCACGGGAGTAAAACAATCCCAATCTCTCCAAAAATTATAAAATAAATAAAAAAGAAGGTATGTCTACAAGCAAAATGGGCACGGATGAAAACCAGAAAGGGCTCCTTGAGTAAAAAACAGCAGGACTGCCGGCGAGTTTGTGAAAACCCGAAAGGGCGCAAACTCATGAGAAAGAGATGAAATGCACTCACAAGGTCCTCTCGAATTTGTGAGGAGAAAATTCCCGCGTGAGATCCTTACGACTCACATTGGAGCAACACACATAGGAGTCCCCACGACTCCCAAGGAGAAAATACGCTTACGGGATCCTTACGACCCGTAGGGAGAAAATGCTTTGTAAGACCCTTACGGCTCACAAAATTGAAAAGTCTTAGGTGATAGGGACCTAAAACCTGTCTCCTAAGCCATCGCTTCATGATAAGCAAGCGCAAATGATGATTCGCTCCTGGTACCATATTCCAGTATAGCGATGCTGATGCCAAACAAAAAAAAACCAATTCCCAAATCCTCCCGGGCAAATGATGAGTTGCTCTTGGCATTATTCCAGTGCAGCAATGCAGATGCCAAACCAAAATCTCTAAATCCTCTCATGACAGATGATGATTCGCTTCTGGTACCATATTCCAGTATAGCGATGTTGATGTCAACCCAAATCAAATCAAACCAACAACCTCTGCGGCGGAACCATGCTCCATCCCAGAATATACCCCGTGTCGAAATCATGCTTCGCCAAGAGATATCTACATTCCCTACCTGAATTATGCTCCGCTTCAGGATCAAGTCAACCAGCAAGCTCTGCGTCGGAATCATGCTTCGTCTCAGAGTGTGCACCCCATGTCGAAATCATGCTTCGCCACGGTGTATCTGCCTTCCCTATCGAAATTATGTTTCGTCTCGGAATCAAGTCCGCCAACAAGCTCTGCGCCGGAATCATGCTCTGTATCAGAATATACCCCGTGTCAAAATCATGCTTCGCTTCGGAGTATTTGCCTTCCCTGTCGGAATTATGCTTCTCCTGGGAATCAACCTCTGCTTCGAAATTATGCTTCGGTCAGAATGTCTGCCGCTCATCGGAATGATGCTCCGATCCCTGGAATCATGCTCCGCCCTTCGGAATGATGCTCCGATCCCTTTGGAATCATGCTCCGCTCTTCGGAAAGATGCTCCTAACCCTGGAATTATGCTCCGATCTCTGGAATTATGCTCCGCCCTTCAGAATGATGCTCTGAATCCTGGAATCATGCTCCGATCATCGGAATGATGCTCCGATCTCTGGAATTATGCTCCGCCCTTCAAAATGATGCTCCGAATCCTGGAATCATGCTCCGATCATCGGAATGATGCTCCGATCTCTGGAATTATGCTCCGCCCATTGGAACGATGGTCCGATATCTGGAATTATGCTCCGCTCTTCGGAAAGATGCTCCGAGCTATGGAATTATGCTCCGGGCTTCGGAATGATGCTCCGCGCTTCGGAATGATGCTCCGATCCTTGGAATTATGCTCCGCTCATCGGAATAATGCTCCGATCCCCTGGAATTATGCTCCGCAAATCGGAATGATGCTCCGACCCTGGAATTATGCTCCGCGCTTCGGAATTATGCTCCGATCCTTAGAATTATGCTCCGCTCATCGGATTGATGCTCTGATCCCCTGGAATTATGCTCCGCAAATCGGAATGATGCTCCAACCGTGGAATTATGCTCCGCGCTTCAGAATGATGCTCCAATCCTTAGAATCATGCTCCGCTCATCGGAATGATGCTCCGATCCCTGGAATGATGCTCCGCTCTTCGGAATGATACTTCGAACCTCGGAATTATGCTTCGACTCTTCGGAATGATGCTCCGACGTTGGAATTATGCTCCGCGAATCGGAATGATGATCCGATCACCGGGAATCATGCTCCCCGGGATGATGCTTCGCCTCCGGAATGATGTTCCACCTTGAACTTCAGCTTCAAGATCCATCAATTTCATGCACAAATCTCAAATGTGCGGTGTGCATTTATTGATGGGAGCACTTTGTTGGGGTAAAAATTTACACCCCCGTTGACCGAGTCAAAGTCAAGGTCAACCCCAAGCCAGGAGGGCCTAAGCCTAGGTCAAGCGGGCCCATACCCAAGTCGAGCCCGCGGCCAGCCTCCTCCATGCTAAAATATAGATCATGTAATAAATATTTTTTATGTAATTTTTTATACATGAATGTATGCAAAATGGGCATAAAGTCAATATTTTGTAAGCCCATGGTTTATGTGCAAAAATGAAATGGCACATGAGCCATGGGATAGACAAAATGCCATTTTGTGAAGCCCAAGGGGCTATATGTAAATATATAAGCCTATAAAAGGCAACATGATGAATAAAAAAAAGGAGACTTTTCATTCTCTCCACAAAAAATTTTAGATCTGAGATCTTTTGTGCCTCCTGCTCCTTCTCCATGGTTCTAAACCTTCTCATTTCTTTTGAATTAAATCAAGAGTTTTACTCTTTCTTTTCAAAAAATAAGTAGTATTCCACCACAAAACCCACAAAGGGGAACTTGGATCTACCATTAGATCTCAGAAAGGAGAGATTTTTAGATCTCACATCTCTTGATCATCAAGATCAAGCCAACAGAGGAGGAAGAGGAAGAACCCCTTTCATCAACCAAAACATTTTAGGAGTTTAACTTCATATATTTACATATATATATATATATATAATAAATATTTCCTTTCTGAAGCATAGCTTCTGGTTCTGGGACTAAAAGCCCTTTGTCTCGCCAGCGCCTAGCGCTTGAGCGCAAAACACCCACGTGCCGACACGTGCCGCGCTTGCGCTCAGGCGCACTGCACTCGAGCCCAAAGCGCCCATATGCCGACACGTGGCGCGCTTTCGCTCATGCGCACTGCGCTCGAGCGCAAAGCGTCCACGTACCGACACGTGGCGCGCTTGCGCTCAGGCGCAAAGCACCAACGTGCCGACACGTGGCGCGTTGTGCTCAGGCGCTGTGCGCTCAGGTGCAAAAGCGCCCATGTGCCGACACGTGGCACGTTGCGCTCAGGCGCACTGCGCTCGAGCGCAAAGCGCCAACATGCAGACACGTGGCGCGCTTGCGCTCAGGCGCAAAATGCCCACGTGCCGACACGTGGCACGCTTGCGCTCAAGCGCAAAACACCTAAGCGCACAGCGCTCAAGGCGATGGCCCCATGCATCCCTTGGATGCCTTTTCCCTCTCTTTTCATGTGCATATATATATATATATATATGTATACATATTTACACACACACATACTCCACGACACTGTCCCTGTTAGAATTTTTTTTGTAAAAGTAGGGTTTCTATGATCTATAAATAAAAACTCTGCGTGGCTCCCGTAAAAACTCTGCGTGGCTCCCGATATATCCAAATTCCCCTTTCAAGACACAACACACGTACACTGCACGTTGAGTTCGCATGACCAGTTTAACCCGTTAATCGGAGGTTCTCTCGCTCCAAAGGCGAGGGGTAATTAACGCCAGCTTAGTCCGCGGTTGTCGGAGATTCGGACCCCCCATAATCAATAAACCCCGGCCTAACCTAGGCAGGGGGAATCTGTAATGCGCCTGACAACCGCGCGCGTATTCCCATCTCAATGGGGTGACGAAAAACACCCTACATCCACGACGTTATGACTGTGGAAATCTGGAAGAAAACTAGAAGACAATTTGAGAAACCAACTGAAGAAACAAGTAGGAAAATGCAACAGGAAGAAAACCAGAGAATTGCAGCCAACAAGCCCTCATTAATGCCGCGGAACCGCGGCCAAACCTGCCTTCTGGCCACGGATCTGCGGCCGTGCGTTGCGCGTGCGTGGCGCGTGTCTGTGGTGTCGGTGCGACGGTGCATTTATTAGGTTTTTCTTGGGGTAAAATTGTAAAAGCAGATGTGCGTCGATTGTAACCCTAGGGTTTCTATGATCTATAAATAAAAACCCTAAATCTCTTTTGGGGGTATGCCTCTTCTTATGCCTCTTTTTATTTCAGCTATTCAGAATTTAATTCATGTGTAAATGTTTGGAGAGTAAAGTAAGTAATTTTATTTCATTGCCTTAGTTAATTTTTATTTTGCTTTAGTATAATTTTATTATCTTCCCTAGTTAGATAGTTAGAAATGTTTTTCAATTCCCTAATGAGTGAGTAGTCTCCTCGCTTGTTAGGGTTAGATTTGGGGAATGCTTGAGTGATGAAAATCTCTCACCCCTTTATTGCCCATCACATATAATTAGTAGGCCTCCATGCATACATACACACACCGTTCCCTACGGCACCTTACCCCATGAGGTAACGGTGATACCGTACTATAAACGACCGGTTGTGTATGTTTTCCATGGAGGTTAGGGTAAGAATTAAGAAAAGAAGGACTAGAACCTAGAGGAAGAAACATCGTTTCTTCCCGATGGTACTAATCCCTTTTATTAATTGTTACCATAACACCCAATGAGAACTAAATTAGGGCATTGAAAGAGGTGAGGAAAATCTTCAATTTCCAAACTTAAACTAAACCTAACCTTAGCAGGATTCTAGTCTTAGTATAAATCAGTTTAGTTTTTAGCGATAATCCATTCACACCATTTGGAATTAACTCGTTAGACCAAATTAGAAAATACACAACATCCTTGTGGACCGAACCGTACTCACCTGCTAGCTACCAAGCGACGCCGTTCTTGATTGCGGTAAAATTATTCTTCGATTCATCTTTTAAAAACGCACACGCATAAAATATCATCAATCAGATCCCAATACCCACGGCGAGTAAGTGTTACTCCTGTGAGTGTTTTCCACTTTACACTCAGCCGATCCATTAGGTGTCCAAAAAAGGTGTTAATGGAGTTATGCCTTTACGGAAAGAGGTTATTTAATTAGTTCCATGCGAAAGCATGGAGAGACTCCCTCGGAGTACCAATACCTGTCTGGCCGAACGATTGGTGAAGTTGTAGGGTGTAATTAATCCCGGCTAATCTTACCTTTTACGGTTTGAAGGATGATTTGATAAAAATAGTGGGAGACATCCTGATTAGATAAAATAATAACCCATCTAATCTTGCAAAGAGCATACGTAAAAGTGATTATCCTTCTCTCTCTCTCTCTCTCTCTCTCCTGGTAGCGACCAATGACACGCCTTAATCAAGATAATAATATGGATGGATTGACCGAACCCACTTATTATACTGGGCTAGATTTTGCTTTATCTTATGACTGTCATAATTCTGAGTAAGGAATAGTAGAATACCCGGATTCCCATGCCACCCAAAACAAAGAAGGAGCATGCTGATGCATCTTCTTCGGGTGTGTTCGTTACCGAGAATCGTTTCTCAATTTGCTCTACGTCCTAGATATTGGATACCGAATCAGGATCCCACGTAAGTAATTTGTTACATGGGTTAAGAAGAGATAGAGACTTAGGAAAATGTGATTTGCCCCTCAGTGAAGGGAATGGTGCAATTGTTGCAGCCAAAACAGTTGGCGAATATCACCTTATAATACCAAGTGGTAACACAATGATTCTGAGCGACTGTTATTTCGTACCAAAAATATTGTGAATGTTTTCCTAAATCAAGTGTTGATTGGGTATGGTACATTGTATAATGTTATATACGTTCTAAATCACAAAACAATTCTAAGTATACAGAACATACACAAGACGAACGGTTCAGAAATGAACGAAGCCTACTTGTGGCATTGTAGACTAGGTCATATCAATGCGACAAGACTGGCTAAGTTGCATAAGGATGCATATTTGAATTCGTTCGAATTTAAATTTTATGAAACTTTCCAGTCATGTCTCAAAGGCAAGTTGACCAAAACTCCGTTTACTGGACACGGAGAAAGAGCCACCGAACTCTTCATACTGATACATAGTGATGTATATGGTCTTATGTCTACACATTCCAGGAATGGTTCCTCGTACTTTATTACATTCACCGATGATCTCTCAAGATACGGACATGTGTTCCTGATGAAACAAAAATCTGAATCTTTTAAGAAATTCAAAGAATATAAGTACGAAGATGAAAACCAGACGGGTAGAACTATTAAAGTCCTACGATCTGATCGGAATAGAGAATACTTGAGCACGGAATTCAGAGACTACTTAAAATAGAATGGGATTCTCTCTCAGCTTACTCCTCCGTATACACCAAAGCTCAACGGAGTATCGGAGCGGAGGAATCACACCCTATTAGATATGGGGCATTCTATGATGAGTGTTGCTGAGTTGCTTATTTCCATTTGGGGTTATGCACTTAAGATAGCTGCATACCTATTGAATATAGTTCCGACCAAATCCGTTGCCTACCACTCCATATGAGATATGGAATGGGAAAAGACCATCCCTTAAACAAGTTAAGATATGGGGTTGTCCGGCCTATGTTAAAAGGCAAAATCCGTACAAGCTCGAGGCAAGGTCTATTTTGTGCAAGTTTGTAGGATATCCAAAGATTCTTATAGATATATCTTCTACCATTCTGAGGAACAAATAGTGTTTGTTTCTCAACTGACACCTTTTTAGAAAAGGAATTTCTTGTAAAAGAAATTAGTGGCAATGAGGTAGAACTGGAAGAGGTTCCAGCAACACAAATTATAACTGACGATTTGGTGGAACCGGAGGATTCAATAGTCCCCAACAAACCTCAGCCACTCCGCAGATCTAGTAGTGTTCGTCATCCACCTGATAGATACTACGGTTTTCTCATAGACGGTGGGAGTGAGGATTGAATCATTGAAGATGATGACCTAAAGTTTCGAGCAGGCCATCACAAGTAGGGACTCTGTGAAATGGATGGATGCTTTGCGATCTGAGATGGAATCCAAGTACACCAACAAAGTATGGACTTTGGAAGTTGCCCCTGAAGGGGTAAAAGCCATCAGGTGCAAGTGGATCTTTAAGAAGAAACTTGGTGTAGATGGAAAAGTTGAGACTTTCAAAGTTAGACTTGTAGCAAAATGTTTTCGTCAATGTCCAGGTCTCGATTATGATGAAACTTTTTCTCCTGTCGCTATGCTTAAGTTCATCAGGATCCTACTTTCCATTGTTGTATACCATGTTTATGAAATCTGGCATATGGACGTCAAGACCGCTTTTCTAAATGGTGATTTAAAATAGAGCTTGTATATGACACAGCCAGAGGGCTTCGTAGACAGTGGGAGCAGCAGAAGCGTGTGCAACCTGCTTAAATCAATCTACGGATTAAAGCAGGCATCACGGAGATGGAACATCTGTTTCGATGACCCTATCAAAGAGTTTGACTTCATCGAAAATGTTGATGAACCATGTATATATAAGAAGGTAGTAGAGAGTAAGGTTGTCTTCCTCGAATTGTTCGTGGATGGCATACTCTTGATAGGAAACGATGTTCCTATGCTACACTCGGTCAAGCTCTTCTTTTCACAAAAATTCTCCATGAAAGATTTAGGTGATGCCTCTTATATCCTAGGGATAAAGATCTATTGATATAGATCTAAGAGGATGTTAGGATTGTCCCAATCCAGGTACATATACAATATACTAAAGAGATTTAGTATGGAAGATTCGAAGTATGGTAATTTACCCGCTTGCTCAGGAATCACTTGTTGGGTTACGGCAGCTCCCCGACCATCAATCTGTGGCCAAATGCGGATCAAAAACTTTAAAAACCCAGCTCTAACGGAACCCTAATCGACGGATCGTACCATTAACCCTATAATACTTATATTAAAGGAATTTAGAGAGGTTATACCGATCAATCTATGTCCTTCGGTCTTCAACCACTATCCTAAGCTCCTCGCGGCTTCCCCGATCATGTTTGATCTCCGGTCTCCCTCCGTCGAAGAAGATCCACATCGAGGGTTCGTATTACAGGCTCTCGCCTCAAAACTGAAACAACTCGGATATCTAGTTTGCAAGCCTAGATAGCCAAGATGAAGTAGAGAGCGTGCGTCATTACTTTGTCACTATACACCCTAGGATTCTCAACACATGAGACATGTTAGGGTGGAGGTAGAAGAATATGCCTAGAGGTGAAGAGTGTGAGCTCAAGGAAAAAAAAGTGAAGAAATGGCTTAAGTCTTTGGTGTGTATTTGTTGTGAGCACTTAAAAATGAACTCAAGAAAAATCCTAGCACAAAAGATCTGCTTCTCTTCAGCAAAAATCTCACACAATACATCTTAACCATGACAAAACCCATCATGCCACCATGACTGATCACCATGAGTTACAAGTGCACATGCATGAATCAATGTATACAATGAGTCACACTTTCCACCTCATAATATAAAACTTTAAACCCTAAATGTTTTAATCCAAAAAAGAAATGGCATCAACTAAAGTAATCTTGTAACGAATTTCAAGAATACCCATCATCCGTATATACATACCTACATCCGTATTCCGACTGAATACGAATACTACGAGACGAAAATAATCCAACAATATAATACTGGGATCTGGCTTAAACCAAAGCCCACTAGTATTATTCGTCCGATCATTATCCGTGCACAAGTGCACGAATATGATCGAACCCAACCATAAAATCGTACGGCCTATACAACGTTTCGCCCCAACTAGGGAAACCCTTTGTGTGGGACTCTAAAGACTCGTCAATATGGTGGCGGTGGGTTTAACCACATACACGTCAGTGACACTAGCTGTACATAACAGCTGTCCAGGTATTGAGCGAAAGGGAGGCCGATGAGCAAACTCATCTTGAAACCCTACTGAGCCTGACAGTGAAAATATCCGTATAGTCCGGTCCGTCCGTCTATGAGTGTCGCATATCGATTCTATGTGGTTGATAAAGCCAGACCCCTTATAATGCGACATTTAGTGTCGGTATGAAGCCTATCACCACCTAAGAAACTACTGATACGAATCAGTAATTATTGACTAGCTTGGCCAAGGATTTCTGGTGATGGCCACCCGTGCACAACACGACATCAGCCCCCAATACTGGGAGAGACGAATCCCCTGACGATCCTCTCACTGCCTCCATATGGCTCGGGACTGTACCTAATTAAAACATATTTCTACGACTCCTTTGTTGGATATAGTGCCCTCAAGTCAATTATTGGATCACAGGCACGTGATTGCAATGATTGAGGGAGGACCTATACCGGTAGAACAGTCTTACTCGAGATGATACTGTGCTAACTGGTTTGTCTTTATCATTGTGTACATGCTTTAGGTGACATTACAGATCAGTATTACATATTGATAGAGCCCATATGATTCTTGCTTGACTACCAGTAGTATGATGTCGATCATATACGTGAGAGTTGGGTGGTCTATAAGCACATCCTTAAAGTGTCCCTAGTCGTAGGAGTTTCGAGACTGGGTATCGATATTCTAATAGTAGACTAGTGTATACTGATCGAGACCCTGACGAGGGGCGGTGGCCGGTCTCACAACCCATTGGTGTAAGTTGGTTCACCTAAGATGTATACAGGTGCTCATTGGGTGATGAGTACACCGGACGGACTCGCCGGGAACATGCTAGTTGGTATTATACCTATTGTCAGATAGCAGTTCCCTGGTGACATGTGTACAGGTTAGTCTATCAAGCTGAGATCATGTCTCGTGTGAGTTCCCACCGTGCTTTGATTACTACCCTACCACGGCTTAAAGGAGTCATGCAAACAAGTTTTAGTTAAGCACAGTACCGAGCCATATGGAGGCAGTGAGCGGATCGTCAGGGGATTCGTCTCTCCCGGTATTGGGAGTTGATGTCGCGGAGTGCACGGATGGCCATCACCAGAAATCCTCGGCCGGTGTAGACGAGAATTACCGATCTAGGATCGGTAGTTTATCAGTTGGTGATAGGTTTCATACCGACACTAAATGTCGCGTTATTAGGGGTCTGACTTTATCCACCACCCTAGACTCGATATGTGATACTCATAAACGAACGGACCAGACTGTACGGATATTTTCACTGTCAGGCTTAGTAGGGGTTTCACGATGAGTTTGCTCGTCGGCCTCCCTTTCGCTCAATACCTGGGTAGCCGTTACGTACAGCTAGTGCCACTGACGTGCTTGTGGTTAAACCCACTGCCAGCATATTGACTAGTCATTAGAGTCTCACACAGAGGGTTTCCCTAGTTCGGGCGAAACATTGTAGAGGATATATGGTTTTATGGCAGGGTTCGATCATATACGTGCACTTGTGCACGCATCATGATCGGACGGATAATACTAGTGGCCTTTGGTTTATTCCGGTTCCTAGTATTATATTGTTGGATTATTTTCGTCTCGTTGTATTTGTATTCAGTCGGAATACGGATGCGGGTATGTATATACGGATGATGGGTATTCTTGTAATTCGTTACGAGTTTACTTTTGAGGTTGCCATTTCTTTTCTTACTTTAAACATTTAGTTTAATGTTTATTGTTGAAAGTGTGAGTCGTGGTATTTTGGATAAATTCTTTGTGAAGGAAATTCGTGTGGCCTGGTATGTGTCTTGGTGTGAGTCATGGTGTGAGTCATAGGTATGCATTAACTCTTGGTGCATGCACTTCGTGACTCATATGGTGAGTCATGAAGCATTGATGGTTCTTGATTAGTTGTGAGATATTTTGTGAGGGATGGGCTACTGATTTTTTGGGCAGAGGATTTTCTTTAGTTGAGCTAACATAATACCTCACAACTCAACTCAAGAAAATGCAGAGACTTTTTCTTCACTTGCCAAAAACAATGCTTCATACTTTCTTCACCTCATGGCAACTTCTTCAACCTCCACCCAATCCCTCTCATGAGTTGAGAATCCTTGGGTGTTTTGAGAAAAAGTAATCACACACAATCTCTAGTTCATCTTGGCTATCTAAGTTAGCAAACTAGATACCCGAGTTGCTTCGGATTTGAGGCGGGTGCCCGTATTACTAATATTCGACGTGGATCGTCTTCGACGAGAGAGACCAGAGATTGAACTTGATCGAGGAAGCCGCGAGGAGCTTGGGACAGAGGTTGAAGAACGAAGGACATGGATCCATCGGTATAACCTCTCTTAACTCTTTTCATAGAACTAGTTTAGGGTTAATGGTACGATCCGTCGATTAGGGTTCTGTTAGCGCCGGTTTTTAAAAGTTTTTGTTCCGCGTTTGGCCACAGATTGATGGATGGGGCATTGCCGTAACCCTACAAGGTATCAAAACCAACCCATTAACCACATAATAGTTTGTTTAGACGATGTTAAAGTATCAAAACCGAAACAACTCCGAAACAATACCCGATATATTCTAGTTTCTTTCATTTTTTCTGTGTCTTCTAAAATTATTTTAGCAACTGCAGAAGACTATCTGATAACCACTAGACTGCACCCAAAATACGAACCCATTCCACCCGTATTGGACCGGCCATATCAGGAAAAAATCCGGCATGGCCGGTTTTGTGAGGGTGTTTGGACTTGGGATTTCGGTTATGGTCTAGTGTCTGGAATATTGGTTCAGTGCTATTGCTTATTTATCCTAATTTGGATATGGTTTTATCTAGTTGTTTGGGGGTTATTCGGGGTTATTTCGAAGTCGATATTTCTAACACTGTTTAAAGATTACAGTACATGCATTGCTATCTGCGACCGTGAATGTCATTAGAACGGTACAACTTATCTATTTTCTATAGTTCTTTTAGACGGGTTTTGCGAACGTGACATTCACGTTGATATTTTGTGTTGTGCTGTGTTTGTTGCGGAATCATCGTGGTGGATAGCTTGGTTGCAATGATAGTACAATTTAGTTTTATATGTACATTTGATATCGTGGGGCGAGCGTCTGACATGAGGACTGCCGTCACTGCCTGCTTGTATATTATTTGTTTGGGGCACGACCGGGTTGAGGTCGATATCACCGTTGTACATATTTTTCTTTTCTATACTTGGATTACCCCGCGATGGAGTGCATGGATATCCGGGTTCTGGAGGGCAACGGGTCCGCATCTCATGGCGTCAAGAAGGAGAGGGCCTCACTCTAGAATTGCCGAGCTATTCGCCACACTCGTATGGGGTACAGGTTGACCCAGGAGGGGTGCTCAAGTTACCGGATTCCGTGAAGTGTTGGGTGGCCCATTCACTTTGATGAAGGGGGCTTCCCCGGTTCTAGTTTTTGTGGGTAACTTGCCGCGATCGTAGGGGTCTAGGTTTTCATTGCACAGGCTATCCACACGACCAGGGGAACGTTGGGTTTTCACTTGCGGCTCAATGGAAACCCGGGGCTCCCAGATTATCTGTATTGCTTTGTGATGCTTATCGCTTGTCTGTGATGTTGTATTTATCATACCTGGATCGATTATTATATATTTCTATATATATACTAGTAGATATTGTATATTTTTTACATCCGCGCTAGTCCATCCCCCGCTCTGTCGTTAGTTAAGTAACCTAACGGGTGATGACGGGGCCCAGTGGCGAATGCGGATGGCATATACGTACATCATAATTTCGTTCTTTTGTGGTGGAATTAACTGATGGGACTGCGTTGATTTTGATCAATGCAAGGAAAACAGACCTATTAGATGTTGTTGGAACAATTTTAAAAAGCTGTTATTACAAGGACGTTTTCTTTTGTTTTGCACAGAGGTATTAGGTTATGAATATCCAGTACGTCATTCGACGAGGCAAGAGCCGATATCCCCTCACCGGGAGTGACCTCTTGGGCAGAAGTTTGCGTCAGGGTAATAACTTCACTATAGTCGATTACTTTTTTGTTTTGCATCGTGATATTCAGTGGGAATATCCTGCACCTCATTCCACGAGAAAAGATCCGAGATCCCTTCACCGGGAGTGACCTCTTTAGCAATGGATTTCGCCACTATATATCTGAAAAAAGATATCCGGTTCCTTCAACGATATCAAGTTCATTACGTTAAAGGTTTTTCGCCAAAAATCATTCGTAGCCCTCCGTCATTACAGATGGGTAGCACTTAGTATTCATGCTATGTTTGTTGGCCTTCGTCATGGCATAGTTATGTTAGCTATTTGTTACTTTTCTGTTGCATAGATAGATGTGTTGGTTTGGGACAGTCGTACTACTACTTTGGCCTTCGTTAAAGGTATGTACCGGTGGGTTCAAATTAACCTGGACAATGACTGGTAGAACTTGACATGTGACTTATGATATGTTGGCCTTCGTCAAGGTCATAAGAGCATAGGGTATAAATCACATCGGGAGTTTTAAACATACAGGAAACATGCCAGACAAGCACATACCCTCTTGAGTATGATAACTTGAGTGGATTCCATCTGGTTATCATGCGATGATAGTTGGATCCCGATTCCCACTGATGAGTTGGTTTACTCCTTGGATGATTTTAGATGATCCCGACTAATTCTTCTTTCAGGTTTGGAGGAGAATTTGAGGATACAGTGGGAGACATCCTGATTAGATAAATTGATTGACCATTCTGATCTAGGTTAGAGTGCACGCTGAGTGTTTCTTTTCTCTCTCTATATTTGGCAGCGACCATGTCCTAACCCTAGACTATAACTCAGTAACCAAGTTAACCGAACCTTCTTAAAACACATTGACTTTTGAATTGTTAGAGTTGCATACTTCATTGCCACTCTGACAATTCAGCCTAATGGTGGTGTACAGAAGGTAATGAGTAAAGAAAAATAAAGGGATTTGGAGAGATGGCAAAAAAATATACGGTTACAGTCAGGAATATGGATAATGGAAGAGGCATTACTAGGAATTCCCGATTACCCCTTCAAAACATTTTCATGTTTCAGTTTCACTATGCGTTGTTAATTGAAAACTGTTTTCCTAATTGGATCTTTGTTCCAGGGTATGTACTTACCATGTTTAACTCTCACATCTGTATGGTTTTACAGATGATGAGTGGGAGTAGCTTATTGGGAATTAGGTGATTATATTCTCATTATATCGGAATTCGTTGTAATTGGTGATATTTTAGGAAATCACCTGGGGTTTTGCCTGACGGCAAATGTTTGATTTTGAATATCCGTTGTTATGCACCAATTTCAAACTAATATATCTGTACGTTTAATTTATAAAGTGAGATATAACTTTTTGAAATTATGTCCATGACATTTACCTATATCAGTTGATAGTTAGGTAAGGAGTATTAAACGGCGGTGTAATTGTTTTTAACCATAGTACAGTTTTCAACCTACGACGCACAGGGTTTGAGTTATTCAATTCAGGGGACTTATACAAAGTATTATATGTTGTCCAGTGCCCATTAGGACAGAGGGGTTGGTACTCATACTATATTCTGTTTACTTGTAACTTCTCGAGTTATAGATAAGTATTTCGAAGAAATACAAGGTCCAAGTTTTGAGAAGTTATAGGTACAAAAATAAATTAGAGAACCACGTGTTGCAAGTATCAGGATTCTTCAAGGTGATCGAAAAATTAGATACTCGTGTTAGGTATTCAGTCGATAGTAATGGTTTTGAGAACTTGCTTCTCTTTCAGGTTACTCATATCTGGATGCACTCCTAAGTTGAGTAATGTTGATCGGCCTCACTCTATTTAGTTGACATGTACTAGAGACAGCTGCATGATTTGAATCTGGTTCCAATTAAATTATTGCATCTGTTTATATATTGTATATAGAATGGTTTATATCTTAACGATGTTAAGGTATATATGCAGGGTTCCCTAGGTCGCCGCTGGGTTTCGGGTGGCATCGACCATGCCATTTTAAAAAAAATGGCGCGCTAAAGAACCCTAACCTAGAATCTTAACTAGAGTATTAGACGAAACAAGAATCTAAACATCGTTACAACTAAGTCAACAAGGAATACAAGCTTTGTAGACTGGTCCTTCACTTTAATAGCTCCATGTAGTAGTTTTTTCGCTCCAAGTAGTGAACTCCCGGACTCTAGAAAGGCTCCACATGATGAAAGGAACAAGCTTGCTTGAAGTCTTCGAGGCCGAAGATGATCTGCGTCGAGGAGACACCTACTCAAGATACCTCTTCACTAATATGGAATTAGTGAAGCAATCACCATAAACTAAATGGCTAATTTCGTAGAGGATGATGAAGTAGGAATTTTTCTCACTTTATAAATATTTTTCTCACTCATTTTCTTCACCTCCCAAAAAGCTAGTGAGCTTGAGGAAGGAGAAGAAGAAGAAGCAACCATGGAAAAAATTTATGTAGAATGGCAACCATGGGTGAGTTAATATTATATACTAACCCTTGTAGAGACTAAACCATGGCTAATCCTAATGGTTGTGTTAATAAATATCTTAAGTAAAACAAAATTGGTGGACTTAGTCAATGATTATACAAGCTTCCATTAAGTAACAACCATAACTAATTTCCTACCAATTTTGAATTACTATAAATAAATAAAACCCTTGATTATGTTAAGCATGGTTTGAGTATCATACACCCATGTCATATGTATCATCTAGCATGACACCCAAAAATGAACATTAATATATATCACATATATACTAAATGCACACAAGTGAGAAAAAGAAATCTTAAGTGAGCTAATATAAGTTAATGTAAATTAATATATCAAATATATAATTAAACATTAAATTATTAAATCAACACTTGATTTAATAATCCGGCTATATCACATACAACCGACTAATATTAATTGTATCAACTTATCGAATCAACATTTGATCTGATAACCCGGCTATATCACATATAACCGACCGATATCACATATCGCGAGAATAGAATACGGTATCACATACTTGTATTAATCTCGGTACCGCACATATAACATATGTTCTCCTACTTGGTTTCGCTTGAGCCAGAAAACCTCTGTGTAGGACTCTAAAAACTCGTCAATATGCCGGTAGTAGTTGGTGATCATATCAGCCACCCACAAGCCGCAAGCGGTCTGCCAAATGTAACGGCCACCGGGGTATTGAGTGATCAGAAGATCAACAAGCAATATTGCTCAAACTCTTGCAAATCCAATAAGTAACAGTACCGCACAGTCCGGTCTCTTCGTCTGATATGTCGCATATCAAAGCCTGGGGGTGGTATAACGTCAGACCCGAATAGCCTCATAAGTCATGCCGATGTGAGGCATAACGGTTCGAGAAACTAATGATAACACTTACCAGTAAATCTCAGCAACCCTGGCAAGAGATTTCATGTTATGTCCAATCGAGCATAGCGAAACATCAACCCCCAATACCGGGAGAGACGAAATCCCCTCCTATCGCTCATTGCCTCCATGTGACTCGGAACTGTACCCAAAAACCACCGTTTTGCACGATCTCTTGAACGTGGTAAGGTGGAAATCAAAGCACAGTGGGAATCACACAAGACTCTATGACGATTTCGGGTGGACAGACTAACATGTTCCAGTGTCACCAGAGAACTGCTATCTGACGATAGGTATAATACCATCTAGGAGTTCTTGGCGATTCCGTTCAGTGTACCCAGTCTCCACTGAGCACCCGTATTGCAGGGTTCCTTTAGGTCGCCGCTGGGTTTCGGGAGGCATCGACCATGCCATTTTACAAAACTTGGCGCGCTAAAGAACCCTAACCTAGAATCTTAGCTAGAGAATTAGACGAAACTAGAATGTAAACATCTTTACATCTAAATGAATAAGGAATAAAACCTTTGTTTTAGTTATATGTATGCCCTAGAGGCTATTAATGTACATGTGATGTATATTGTAGTGGATGGTTGGACATATATATGGAGGACTTTCTTGCTCGATATGATAGTATTCTATCTGGTTGCTCTTTATCTTAATATGTACACTTAAAGTCTCTCTATTACATGTTGATAAAGCCCTTAGGATGGGTACTTGACTACCAGGATTATGATGCAGATCATACTAGTGGGAACATGGTAGTCGGTAAGTTCATCCTTCAATTGTTCCTAGTCGTGGGAGTATCGAGACAGGGCATCGATACTCCACAGTAGACTAGTGTATGCGCTTCTTGATCCATATGATGGTGTCACAACCCAAAATTCGGCACGTGACCGGCACTTAAACCACTTGACTGCAACAGGCGTAACGCAATTTAAGTAAGCAGATTACCCAGAAATCTAAACCATCAAAAGTAGTAAGTGATAAAAACAGTGTTTAAAAAAATTTGGAAATCTCAAGTAAAAATCTATAAACTTAAGTTTATTTTCTTAAAAATTTCGGCAGCACCTCCATTGTAAAAAACTAGCCCCGAAACGGGTACAAACATAGTATATAAGAAAGGTATCCCCAAACGGGAGCAAATCACGCCCAAGGGCGGAAAAAACCACCGCAAGCATATATATATGACGCCGTAGCGAAGAAATAGACAATATAAATGAAAACAGTATAAAGAGGTAAAACTATATAATAAAAGCTGACTCATACGAGCACGACATCCAGAGTCACAAAATATACGATATCGTCCTCATAACTCGTCTCTAAGTCAATACATGAAAGTGGTAGATGTAGAGTACTAGATATAATGAGATATACAATAGATATAAAATCGGATAACCGCAAACCCAACTACAGCAAAATGGCTCATAGCCAACTGTAGCGGTATCCGCAAAAATCGGGATAATAAGAAGCCCTGTCGCGACTACTCTGAGTGTCAAGCCTGCAAAACACTGTGGCACAACGGGGGTGAGTTGCCAACTCGTGAATAGTAAGTAACATCGTACAGATAATCGCAGGTATGCACGTATAGCGGTAATCTATCACATGCAATCTGATAGCATAAATATGGTAATATGGATATGCAACAATCATGAAAGATACTCTATCAGGTACTACAAATACATGAAGCAATGCATATCAAATGAATGCTGAGTATGGGATAAAACATATCATCAATGAATCATCATCGTGGAAAACCGGTGTCCATCAACGACACCGTAAATCCCAATATATCAGGCGCCGTCACTCTGATTGGTCCTCATATCCTGTAAATCTCATGGAACCTGAGTCCCCAACATCGACACTCGAAAACATCATGAAATCTCGTGTCTAACATCGACACATAAATCCACATAACTCGGGCTCCGTCAGTCCGGATCGGCCCACGGGCTCCGTCAGTCCATATCGGCCCATATCCATCACACGGCTCAGGTCGGTATCCTCCGGATAACCGCCAGGTCCAACCAATCTCCGGTAGGTAGTAGTCCCTTTGCCAGGATCAACGTCTACTGCATAACATCACTTTCCTGTCCCGGGGTACCATACCGGGTCCACCATGAACCCGCAAACGGATCATCCAGCTCCTCGAATCGGGTTTCTAACACAAGTCACAGAACCGAGAAAACTCATGGTGGACGCACTGAAATATCATATCAAGAGAAACATGGTTTTCAAAATAATGCATACTTTCTTGAAATATCCCCACGGTTCTCAAATCCATAAATCACATGAAATCCGTATCTCAATACGTAAATCTATGACATATGATATATGCAACATAAAACAATAATATGAGCGTATCAAGGGAAAATTGCTCTTTTAAATGAATCCAGTTTTTAAATATATCATGTGGTTCCCAATTCCTCCAAAATCCAATGCAACATCATATAAGTGTGTACATGTAGCTAGGTATGCACGATGCATTTCATAAGTGCAATAGAACAAGAATCAATGTCTCAATGTCAATAACAATACAATACCGCATATATGTATAGGTTATGCGTGTCATTACAATTACCGACGGTATGGGTGTAGCATACAATTTAGTGCTCGTGTAACATGAACCGTCTGTAACGGTGCAGTGTCCACTAGGTACTAAGTCAAGGCACAACAAGTAATGGTTTGCAATGATGCTCATGTACAATGAACATATAAGCATATAAACATGCGGCTATAATATCATATCTAGCCCTGACGCTTAACGCCATACGGGCGATTTCCCCGTAGATGTTAAATTTAGTCACCGATGATCTCGAGCTAGGTAAATCCAACCACCTGCTTTCCTTTCTTCGTAGCGTCCGAAGCCCCCGCACTCGCCCCTAAATCATACAAAACATAGCAAGTGCAACTCAGAATCAACCAATAACGCGTACAAACTACATTTAAATCGACGCACCGACTCCAACAACCTCTCAAGTGTTCACTGTAAGTCGACGTTAGACACCCCACATGATGTGGGGAGGCGGAATAGGTAAAACAATCATTTTGTTTAAGTTAACATCGACTAACTTTACGGATCTTTGCTAAACCTTAACTAACAAACTATCTAGAAGTGCTAAACTACTATGGTATATGATTATAGTTCAAGATACTAGTCCTTCTTGTTCTTGTTGTTCACCTCCTCGTTGGCCTCCTCGATGTGATAGAAGATCCACCCGAGAGTTCCTTCTCCAAGCTTTAACCTCTCACTTGAGATAACTAAGTGGCTAGGATTTCTAATCCAAGTAACCTAGAGGATATAGAGATGGATTAAGGATTAATTAGTCTTTCTAACCCTTAGGATCTCAACATATGAGAGGATTAGGGTTAGGTTGAAGAAGAGGAGAGCTTGAGGAGAGAGTGTGTGCATGTGAGAATGAAAAGAATAATAACTCATTTCTATATTATATGAAGTATAATGATTATCAAATAAATCATATATGATAATTACAACCATGCTTCATTAAATACAATCAATGAATCATCACATGAGTCATTAAGCAATAAATGCTTCATTAACTCACTTGGATGAATCAACTTATGAGTCACTAACTCATTTAATGCAATTTACACATAATCTCGCCACCTCATTTAGTTTAATTCATAAATGAATTAAATCTAAATGAGTCACCTATCTTCTAGAAGCTTCTCGACTAATTACGAGAATGCCCCCTCCATCCGTAAAACACGGAAATACTGAGACTGTATAAATCCAATAATCCAATACTAGAATCTGGCTTAAACTAAAGCCCGCTATTATAATCTGTCCGAACATCATACGTGCACAAGTACACGTATAAGTCCGAACCCTGTCGTAAAACCATATGACCTCTATATCATTTCGCCTGAAGCAGGGAAACTCTCTGTGTGGGACTCTAAAGACTCGACACTATGCTGGAAGTGGGTTTAACCACAGGCCGCACGCGGTACTAGTTGTACGTAACGGTCCCCAGGTAGATGTCGATAAGAAGGCCGATGAGGAAACCCATCCGAACTCCTACTGAGCCTGATGTGACAATCTTCGTACAGTCCGGTCTATTTGTCTAATACTATCGCATATCGAGCTTAGGGGGCGGCAAGCGTCAGTCCCCTAAAAGCGGTATAAGTCGTGTCGGAGTGAAGCCCATTACACCTTGAGAAGCCACTGGAAATCCTACCAGTAAATCTCGTTTGCCCTGGCCAGGGACTTTGCGTAATGGCTCTCCAAACACAGTGCGATATCAACTCCCAATACCGGGAGAGACGAATCCTTTCTAAGTGCCACTGCCTCCAAGTGCTTCAGGACTGCACCTAACTGCTACCTGTTTGCATGACTCCTTTGAGCCGTGGTAGGGTAGCAATCTAAAAACAGTGGGAACACACTCGAGACGAAGCAGCAGTGTCAAGTCTGCGGACTATGCTGTACTCATGTCACCTAGGAACTGTTAACTGACGATGGGTATAATACCAACCAACAGTTCCCTGCGAGTCCTGTCCGGTGTACCCGTAACCCAACGAGCACCTGCATACTATCTCCAGTACGACGTACTGATGGCTGTGGGATAGACCATCTCCCCAACTGGGATGAGAAGCGTACACACTAGTCTACTCCGGAGTATTGATGCCCTGACTCGATAATCCTATGACTAGGGACCTGAAAAAGGATGTGCTTGTAGACTAACCAGCACCCACTAGTATGACTGCCATCACAACGCTAGTAGTCAAGGAAGATCCTAAGGGCTCTATCAATATGTATTCGTGATATGCTAAAAGAAACATATACACATATTAAGATAGATATAAACCAAGTAGCATAGTACTATGTTGAGCGAGACTGTTAATATAACTGTGAATATCCCAAGCTTCCATTAAGTAATATACAAGCTAGTATGATACAATAATGGCCCCTAGGGCATATACACTAACAATCTCCCACTTGCACTAGGGCCATGTACTGGCGTATCGAAGACCTATCTTCTTGAATAGCCTCTCGAACTGTGTCTGAGGTGAGGCCTTTGTGAATGGATCTGCAATGTTCTCCTCTGTTGCAACTCTCCATACCTCGATTTCCCAGCGATGTATGATCTCCCTGATCAGGTGATACCGCCTTAAGATGTGTCTGGACTTCTGATGGGACCTGGGTTCCTTCGCTAAAGCTATAGAGCCGTTGTTGTCACAATATAGCGGTATTGGATTAACAATGGTAGGAACCACCTGAAGTTCTGTTAGGAACTTTTTCATCCAGACCGGTTCTTTTGCGTCATCACAAGCAGCTATGTACTCCGCTTCCATCGTCGAGCCAGCAACGGTGTCCTGGTTGGACCTCTTCCAGGACACCGCCCCTCTATTAAGTGTAAAGACATAACCTGACACGGACATGGAGTCATCCTTGTCACTCTGGAAGCTGGAGTCAGCAAAAGCCTCGATCTGGAGGTCTTTTCTGCCGTATACCAAGAACATATCCTTAGTCCTTTTCAGGTACTTGAGAATATTCCTTACTTCTATCCAGTGCTTCCCCCCTGGGTCTGACTGATACCGGCTTACCACGCTCAGTGCGTAAGCTACATCTGGTCTGGTGCACAACATCGCATACATTATAGAGCCTACTACAAAAGCGTAGGGTATAACTGACTTGTATTCCATTTCCAAATCAGCCTTGGGAGACATATCTTTGGATAGGGTGATTCCGTGACAAGCCGGTAAATTACCGCGCTTAGAATTTTCCAAACTGAATCTTTTCAGTATAGTGTTGATATACCTGGACTGCGAAAGTCCCAACATCCTCTTAGATCTATCACGATAGATCTGGATCCCCAGAATGTAAGAGACATCACCCAGGTCTTTCATGGAGAACTTGTGTGACAAGAAACCTTTGACAGATTGTAGCATAGGATTGTCATTTCCTATTAAGAGAATGTCATCCACATACAAGAAGAGGAATACGACAGTTCGTGCTACAATTTTACTATATATACATGGTTCATCTGGATTTTTGATAGAGTCATATTCTTTGACCATTTCATCAAAACGGATGTTCCAACTCCGCGATGCCTGCTTCAGTCTATAAATGGACTTAAGCAACTTGCACACTTTCCTGCTGCTCCCACTCTGATTGAAACCTTCTGGTTGATCCATAAAGACGCACTCGTCCAAATTTCCATTTAGAAAAGCCGTCTTTACGTCCATCTGCCAGATCTCGTAATCATGGAAGGCAGCAATGGCAAAAAGGATCCGAATGGATTTGAGCATAGCCACTGGAGAAAAAGTTTCGTCATAGTCCAAACCAGGTCTTTGACGAAAACCCTTTGCAACAAGTCTAGCCTTATAGGTTTCTACCTGTCCATCTACATCAATCTTCTTCTTGAAGATCCACTTGCATCCTATGGGTTTTACCCTATCTGGAGAAAAGTCCAAAGTCCATACTTTGTTGGTGTACATAGACTCTATCTCGGTCCGCATTGCATCCAGCCATCTTACTGAGTCGCCGCTTTGGATGGCCTGCTGGAACCTAGTAGGTTTATCATTATCAATGACGCAATCATCTCTATCCCCGTCTATAAGAAAACCGTAGTATCTCTCAGGTGGATGAGACGTCCTACTACTCCTGCGGAGGGGTGCGGGAATGTCCTGTTCTTTTTGAACTTCTGGTTATACCAAAGTTTCAGTAGTAGTTTGTGGTTCTGGAATTTCTTCCAGTTCTATTGCTCTCCCACTTGTTTCCTTTTTTAAAAACTACTGTTCTATAAAATGGGCATTACGAGAAACAAAAACCTTTTGTTCCTCTGCGTAATAGAAAAAATACCCCTTGGAGTTCTTTGGATATCCCACAAACTTACACTGTACTGATCGTGCCTCGAGTTTGTCCGCATGCTGCTTTTTAATAAAAGCTGGACATCTCCATATCTTCAGATACTGAAGATAGGGTCTCTTCCCACTCCACATCTGATATGGTGTGGTAGGCACAGTCTTGGTAAGAACCCTGTTCAAAAGATATGCAGCTGATTCAAGTGCACAACCCCAGAAAGATCGCGGTAACTCAGCATTACTCATCATGGAACGTACCATATCCAATAGGGTTCGGTTCCATCTTTCCGTTACACCGTTATGTTATGGAGTGTATGGAGGAGTAAGCTGAGAGAGAATTCCATTCTCTTTTAGGTAACCCAGGAACTCAGCACATAAGTATTCACCACCTCGATCAGATCTCAGTGTCTTGATACTTTTGCCGGTTTGGTTTTCTACTTCATTCTTATATTCTCGGAATTTCTCAAAGGCCTCGGATTTGTGTTTCATCAAGAAAATGAATCCATACCTAGAGTAATCATCCGTAAAAGTAATGAAATATGAAAAAACGCCTCTTTCATGTGTAGACATTGGACCACATACATCGCTGTGTATGAGTCCTAAGAGTTCGCTCGCTCTTATTCCATGTCCAGTGAATGGAGTCTTTGTCATCTTTCCTTTGAGACATGATTGACAAGTGGCATAAGATTGATATTCGAACGGATCCAAATATCCTTCTCTATGTAACTTAGTTAACCTTGTCTCATTGATGTGACCTAGTCTACAATGCCATAAGAAAGCCTGATTTATATCTGGAGACTTTCTTTTTAGTGTGTTCTGGACATTGAAAATTTGTAATTAGTTTAACACGTATATATCGTTATGAAGTGTACCGGACCCAATCAAACCATGATTAAGGTGGATGTTAACAACATCGCTTACAAACGTGAAATCATAACCTTCTTTTGATAACAACGATACTGATATGATATTACACGTTAAACTGGGTAGACAAAAACAGTTGCACAAAACCAAAATATGTCCACTCGTCAATCCAAGGTGATAATCCCCTACGGACACAGCATTCACGCTAGCTCCGTTAGCAACCTGGAGGGTCATATCACCAATCTTCAGCACTCTACGGTTTCTCAGTGCCTGCAATGAATTGCATATATGAGATCCAGATCCGGTATCCAATACCCAAGAAGTAGAGTTGATTGAAAGACAATTTTCAATTACAAACACACCTGAAGCCGAAGCCACAACTTGCCTCGGGTCCTGGTTCTTACCAATCCAAGCTGTGCAATCTTTCTTCCAATGGCCATTTCTACGACAGCGGAAGCACTCGTCCTTTGCCACTACTGGCACCGCAACCTTTTCCTTTCCCTTGGATCCCGCCTTACCAACACCACCTCTTGGTTTGGTAGAGGCCTTCTTCTTCCTTCCTTTTGTTAGTTGTATGTATGCCCTAGAGGCCAGAATTGTACAGATGATGTATATTATATTGGAATCTTGGAAATATGTGGAGAGGACTTTCTTGCTCGATATGATAGTATGCTATCCGGTTGCTCTTTATCTCAACATGTATACTTGTCTCTTGATACTGACTTATAGTTACATGTTGGTAAAGCCTTTAGGATGTGTACTTGACTATCTGAACTATGATGCAGATCATACTAGTGGGGACAGAGTAGTCCATAAGTACATCCTTTAATGTTCTTAGTCGTAGGTGTATCGAGACAGGGCATCGATATACCAGAATAGACTAGTGTATATGCTTCTCGACCCATGAGATGGGCGATGGATGATCCCATATCCATTGGTGTTTGACATCAGAGATGGTATACGGGTGCTCAGTGGAGACTAGGTACACTGGACGGACATGCCGAGAAATCCCAGATGGTATTATACCTCACGTCAGATGGCAGTTCTCTGGTGACACTTGTGCAGGTTAGTCTGTAGACCCGAGATCGTCATAGAGTATTGTGTGATTTCCACTGTGCTTTGATTTCCACCTTACCACGTCCAAGAGGGCGTGCAAAACGGTGGTTTTTTGGTACAGTCCCGAGTCACTTTGAGGCAATGAGCGATAGGAGGGGTTTCATCTCTCCTGGTATTGGGGGTTGATGTTGCGCTGTGCTCGATCGGCCATAACAGGGAAGTCCCTGGCCAGGGCTGATTTAGAGATTTACTAGTAAGAGTTACCAGTAGTTTCTCGACCCGTTATGAGCCTCACATCGGCACGACTTATCGGTTATCGGGGTCTGACGTGACTTGATATGCGACATATCAGACGAGGAGACCGGACTGCACGAGAAGTGTTACCGTTAGGATTTCACAGGAGTTGGAGCGGTCTTGCTTGCTGATCTTCTGATTGTTCAATACTCGGGTAGCCGTTACGTCCAGCTAGTACCGCTGATGGCTTGTGGGTGCTCGATGTGATCATCACCTACTGTCGGCGTGTTGACGAGTCTTTAGAGTCCTACATAGTGGTTTACTGGCTCAGGCAAAACAAAATAGGAGCGCATATGTGATATGTGCGGGACCGAGAATAATACGTTTATGTGATACCATATTTTATTCTCGCGACTTATTGTATCGATCAGTTATATTTGATATAGACGGGTTATCGAATCAAGTGTTGATTCGATAAGTCGATACATTGGATGTTAGTCGGTTATATGAGATATAACCGGACTATTATGTCAAGTGTTGATTTAATAATTTAGTGTATAATTGTATATATGATATACTAATTTACATTAACTAACATTTGTTCACTTATGGATTTTTCTCACATGTGCACAACTTTAATATATATATATGTTATATATATTAAAATGTGTTTTCTTTTTGTATCATGGTTGTTGATACAACATTCATGGGTGTATGAGACTTACACCATGCTATTTGTTATGTTGGATTTAATGTATTTAAAGTAATTACAAAATTAGTGGAAAATTAGAAAATGCATGAAGCTTGTGGATGCATTGACTAAAGTCCACTAAGTTTGTTTTTACTTTGGATTTTTATTAACCTAACCATCACACTTAGCCATGATTAAGTCTCTACATGAGTTTGTATATGATACTCACTCAGCATGGTTAGCTCACTCACTTGATCATTATCTTTCTCATTTCATTTCTTCATCTTCTTCTTTGAGCTAAAAAGCTCTCTAGGGTTTGATCCAAAGTGTGAAGCATTATGAGAAAATAAATTCTAAAGTGAACCCACTTCCTATTTCTCCATCCTCTACTAGACTAACACTTTAGTTTAGGGAGTTTGCTTCACTAATTCTCTTGTTAGTGAAGTAGTAGCTTGAGTTGGTATTCACTCGACGTAAATCATCTTCGGCCTCGAAGACTTCAAGCAAGGACGCTTCTTTCGCCCCGTGGAGCCATGAAAGAGTCCGGGAGAACCACGATCGCAGCGAAGGGACTTCAACAAGGAGCTAATGAAGTGAAGGACCGATCTACAAAGGTTGTATTTCGTATTCACTTAGTCGTAAATGCAATTTACTTGCATCTGAAACCATAATTTTCTAGCAAAGATATTGTTTAGGGTTGTTAGGTACGACTAAAATTTTAATCGGGCATGGTTGATGCCTTGTTGTACCTTGTTAGAGTGCCTAGTAACTCTACAGTGGTATCAGAGCCTAGCTAGAGCATTAGGCGACGTGTATACGAAGTTAAAACTCCGAACGAACCCCGAAATGTCAATTTAAACCCTTCTCTGGGCATTTTTTAAAAACTGTGTTATTTTCAGAATTAAAAATACCTAAAAAAATCAGCAGGCAATTTAAAGAATAACAGTGAAAAATGATGACGTCATCCGTACGTACCGCCGCGGAACCGCGGCCGTACCTTGCTTGGTCCGCGGATCCGCGATAGTACTGTTTGATTTGACAATTTTTTTTTCACAGTAATTCCCTTTACTACTTATATAGTTTCTGGGTATTTTTTATTCTGACTCAAGTGTTGAGTGTTATGGGGATTATTTTGTATTCGTTGATTCGATCGGAAAATTTAAATTCGTAATGTTTTCCGGATATTTAGAAACTGTTAAAATGTTCGAGCGGATATCATTAACTCACTTTTTCCCGACATGAAAAACTTTCAGGTGTTGAATTTTTCTTGAGTTTAAATATTTCGGAAAAATGTGCAAGTAACGCGATGGACCCTCTAAAAGAACACAAACCTTAACTCGATTATGTGACCGTCATGAACTGCCTCTAAACCTTAGGGTTTGGGGCAGTACGGCGTGCCACATGTGAGGCGTTGGCTTGACCCTTCTACTGCTGGACCGTTGGTACTGTGACGTATTCTGGAATTTTTGAACTCCGCTCAAGTGTTGAGCTATTTAGGAAATCTTGGGTATTTGATTATTCGATCAGAAAGTTTAATACTGTCTATTTATCTGGAATGTGATACAATATGTGGAATTCATATAGTTAGGCATGAAATGCGAAGTATGTGATATTTCGGATTTACGATGTCTAAAGGGATTGTGGATTCCAAATGTTGTAGTTTTACACTTTATTTTCTGCGACCGTAAGTGTAATATTTGATATCGCAGGTTTCGTTACTATATGTCAATGATAATTGGGATGTGCATATTTACTTACGTTGATGACATGTGATGTTATGTGTTGCTAGATATGTTATATTGGATCGTCGCGTTTTGAATAGCCGGGGGTTTTATGTGAGATGAGGGTTTTTATTTTCATTCATGTAAAATTAAATGTATGTAATATTCTTTTATTGGGGCACTTCCGGGATGAGGTCGATGTCATCATTTGTATATTATTTACTTTTCCGCACTAGGAGAGCACAAGTAACCGGGTTCTAGAGTCCAGTGGGAGACCAACTCGAGGAGTCGAGTCCAGGTCTCCTAACTCTAGAATTGGTAGGGTTGTTTGCCACTCTCGTAGGGGTCTAGGGGTGTGGGTTTGGCTATTCATCGCGACCGTGGAATCCGTGTTTTATAGAGGCTCAAAATAAAACACGGACGTCCTAGTATATCCAATGTTTCATATGTTTCTTCTGCTGTGATATCTGTGATGTGATCATTTGATATGTTGTGATAAATACTGTATATAGTATATATGATATTTTATATAGACGTTACTTATGTTTTACACCCGCGCTAGCCCTGCCCCGCTCTACCGTTAGTTACCTAACCTAACGGTGCACGAGGGGACATCGAGGCGAATGCGGATGGCATAAGTGTATGTCGTATTTATCTGTGATGTTTAGGAGACTTAAATGATGGGACTTCATTAATGTGATTAATGAAAGAAAAAAAAAACCTAAAAGATGTTGTAGAATCAAAATTTTCGAAAAGGGTAGCTACAGTTTTTGCTTTGCATAGCTATATATATGATATATCATGCACCTTATTCGATGAGGAAAGTGCCGAGATCCCTTCACCGGGAGTGACCTCTTTAGCAAAACTGGCAGATGCCACAACTCTCGGTTTGTCTTTTGATTGCTTTTAGAGTTTTACTTTGCATAGTGATATATATGATATGTCATGCACCTTATTCGATGAGGAAAGAGCCGAGATCCCTTCGCCGCGAGTGACCTCTTTAGCAAAACTAATGAAAGCCTCAAAATCACTCCATTTCAAAATTTCACTAGATTCTACAATGATATCAAGTTCATTACGCAATAGGTTTTCAGAAAAACCTGTCGTAGCCCTCCGTCATTTCAGATAAGTCCTACTTAGTATTCGTGCTACGTTTGTTGGCCTGCGTCAAGGCATAGTGTGCGGTAGCTAACTAGTATTTATCTGTTTATGCATATGATGCAGATTGGAATAAGGTAGTCGTGCGACTTTGTTGTCCTGCGTCAAGGGTTGTACGGGTGGGTTTAATTCAATCAAGAAATGACGAGTTGAACTTGACTAGCGCACTATGGTTTGTTGGTCTGCGTCAAGGTCATGGGACGCTAGGGGCAAAATATTATCGAGAATTTCAAGTGTTGAAATTTGCAATTAGATTGCATATCTTCTATGAGATAGTTGGATCCCGATACCTACTGCGAGTAATTGTTACTCCTAGGAGAGTTTTACACAGGACAATTAGCCGATCAAGTAGGTTTCTAGAAAGGTGTCAACGGGGTTACGCCTCGGGAAAATGAGGTTTACTTTAATTAGGTCCGTGCGAAAGCACGGGGAACCTCCCTCAAAGAACCGACACTGGCCTGGCTGAAAGATTGGCGAAGTTGTAGGGTGTAATTAATCCCGGCTAGTCTTTCCTTTTAGGGTTTGAAGGAAGATTTGATAAAAACAGTGGGAGCCATCCTGATTAGATAAAATAATAACCAATCTGATCTTGTAAGAGCATACGCTAAAGTGTTTTCTTCTCT
Organism: Agapanthus africanus; assembly: GCA_030015575.1. Taxonomy (NCBI): domain Eukaryota; kingdom Viridiplantae; phylum Streptophyta; class Magnoliopsida; order Asparagales; family Amaryllidaceae; genus Agapanthus; species Agapanthus africanus. The sequence goes on from CM057339.1 coordinate 534,403,918, forward strand.
CTCTCTCCAAGTAGAGACCATATCATGCCTTAATAAAGATAATAATATGGATGTATTGACCGAACCCGCATGTTATACTGTGCTGGGGAACGTTGGATCCGTTCTTTCTTATAAAAGTTATAAGACTGAACAAGATATAGGGGAATACCAGGATTCCCATATCACCCGAATGAAGAAAGTACATGCTGATGCATTTTCTTCGGGTGTGTTCGTTACAGAGAACTGTTTCTCCATTTCCTCTACGTCCTGGGTATTAGATACTGGGTCAGGATCCTATATATGTGATCAGTTACATAGGCTTAGGAAAGGTAGAGAACTTGGAGAAGGTGATAAAGTCATAAGGGTTGGAAATGGTGCAATTGTTGCAACTAGAACAGTCGGGGAATATCACCTTGTATTGCCAACTGGTAATACATTGATTCTGAATGAATGCTATTACATGTCGAACCTGATATGCAACATTATATCTGTTTCTTTGTTGAGTAAAGAAGGATATAATTTTGTATTACAGGATAATGTTATGAACATTTTTCTGAACCAAAAGTTGGTTGGATCAGGCACGATGTGAAATGGAATTTATGTTCTAAATCTATCAACAGTTCTGAGCATAACAAACACACACAAGAGGAAGAGTTCAGAACTGAACGAATACTTCTTGTGGCATTGTAGACTAGGTCACATCAATGCGACACGACTAGCTAAGTTGCATAATGATGGATATTTGAATCCGTTTGAATTTTCATCATATGATAGTTGCCAGTCATGTCTCAAAGGAAAGATGACCAAAGCTCTGTTTACTGGATACGGAGAAAGAGTTACGGAACTCTTGGGACTGGTACATAGTGATGTATGCGGTCCCATGTCTACACATGCCAGGAATGGTTCTTCGTACTTCATTACATTCACTAACGATCTCTCTAGATTCGGATATGTGTTCCTGATGAAACACAAATCAGAAGCTTTTGAGAAATTTAGAGAATATAAACAAGAAGTCGAGAACCAAACCTGAAAAGTATTAAAATCCTTCGATCTGATCGAGGAGAAGAATACTTGAGCAATGAATTCCTGAACTTCCTAAAATAGAATGGGATTCTCTCTCAGCTAACTCCTCCATATACACCACAGCACAACGGTGTATCGGAATGGAGGAACCGCACCCTATTAGATATGGTGCGCTCTATGATGAGCACAGCTGAGTTACCTTTTTCCTTCTGGGGGTATGCACTGGAAACAGCTGTAGACCTATTGAATATGGTTCCCACCAAATATGTGCCAACCACTCCATATGAGGTATGGAAAGGAAAGAGACCATGTCTTAATTATGTTAAGATATGGGGTTGTCCGGCATATGTAAAAACACAAAATCCGGACAAACTCGCGGCAAGGTCCATTCTATGTAAGTTTATTGGATATCCCAAACATTCGCGCGGGTATATCTTCTACCAAACCGAGGAACAAAAGGTGTTTGTTTCTCGAAATGCCACCTTTTTAGAAAAGGAATTTCTTGAAAAAGAGATTAGTGGCAAGGAGGTATAACTGGAAGAGGTTCCTGCAATACAGACTACGACAGAAGATTTGGTTGAACCGGAGGATTCGCTAGGTCCTAACGAACCTGAGCCTCTCCGCCGATCTAGTAGGGTTCCTCACCCACCTGAGAGATAATACGGTTTTCTCATGGATGGTGGGAGCGAGGATTGCATCATGGTTGATGATGACACAACTAGCTTTTTGCAGGCCGTCACGAGTGGGGACTCAGTGAAATGGCTGGATGTAATGCGGTCTGAGATGGAATCCATGTACACCAACAATGTATGGACTTTGGAAGTTTCTCCTGAAGGGGTAAAAACCATTGGGAGCAAGTGGATCTTCAAGAAAAAAACTTGGTGTAGATGGGAAAGTGGAGACTTTAAAAGCTAGACTTGTTGCAAAGGGTTTTCGTCAAAGACGAGGTGTGGACTATGACGAAACCTTTTCTCCAGTGGCTATGCTTAAATCCATCCGGATCATGCTTGCCATCGCTGCATATCATGACTGCGAAATCTGGCAAATGGATGTTAAGACCGCCTTTCTAAATGGTGATTTAGAAGAGTGCGTGTACATGACTCAGCCAGAGGGCTTCATAGATAGTGGGAGCAGAGGGAAGGTGTGCAAGCTGCTTAAATCCATTTATGGATTAAAGAAAGCATCGTGGAGTTAGAACATCTGCTTTGACGTCGTTATCAAAGAGTTTGATTTCGTCAAAAACGTAGATGAACCTTGTATCTACAAGAAGGTAGTAGAGAGTAAAGTTGTCTTCCTCGTACAGTACGTGGACGACATACTCTTGATAGGAAATGACATTCCTATACTGCAATCGGTCAAGCTCTTCTTATCACAAAGATTCTCAATGAAAGATCTAGGTGATGCATCCTGCATACTGGGAATTATGATCTATAGAGATAGATCTAAAAGGATATTAGGATTGTCCCAATCCAGGTACATTGACACTATACTAAAGAGGTTTAGTATGGAAGAATCCAAGCATGGTAACTTACCCACGATCTCTGGACTCACTCTCTCCAAAGAGATGTCTCCCAAGACTGATTTGGAGAGAGCTCGCAAGCAAGGGATACCCTATGCTTCGGCTGCAGGCTCTATCATGTACGCGATGCTGTGTACCAGACCCGATGTAGCATACTAACTAAGTGTAGTGAGTAGGTATCAAGCTGATCTTGAAGAGAGTCACTGGACAGCTGTGAAGAGCATTCTCAAGTACTTACAAAGGACTAAGGAGATGCTCTTGGTGTATGGTAACGGAGAACTCCAAGTGGAGTCCTTTACCGATTCGAGCTTCCAGAGTGATACGGACGACTCTAAGTCGCACTCGGGATTTGTCTTTAACCTTTACGGAGGGGCGGTTAGCTAGACGAGTTCCAAGCAGGAAACCGTGGCGGACTCGACGATGGAGGCTGAATACATCGCTGCCAAAGAGGCTGTCTGGATCAAGAAGTTCATTACTGAACTTTGAGTGGTTCCATCCATTAAGCATTCAATACCTTTGTATTGCGATAACAATGGAGCGGTGGCTTTGGCCAAGGAACCCAGGTCCCATCAGTGATCCGGGCATATTTAGAGGCGGTATCACCTGATTCGGAAGATAGTTGATCGCCGGGAGATCGAGGTCAGGAGGGTTGACACGAAGAATAACACTGCGGATCCACTCACGAAGGCCATTTTCCAGATACAGTTTGAGAGACTCTTCGAAATGCTAAGTATGCGATACTACAACAGCTGGCCCTAGTGCAAGTGGGAGATTGTTAGTTGTATGTATGCCCTAGAGGCCAGTATTGTACAGATGATGTATATTATATTGGATGCTTGGACATATATAAAGAGGACTTTCTTGCTCGATATAATAGTATGCTATCTGGTTGCTCTTTATCTTAACATGTATACTTGTCTCTTGATACTGTCTTATAGTTACATGTTGGTAAAGCCATTAGGATGTGTACTTGACTATCTGTACTATGATGCAGATCATACTAGTGGGGACAGAGTAGTTCATAAGTACATCCTTTAATGTTCCTAGTCGTAGGTGTATCGAGACAGGGCATCGATATACCAGAGTAGACTAGCGTACACGCTTCTCGACCCATGAGATAGGCGATGGATGATCCCATATCCATTGGTGTTTGACATCAGAGATGGTATAAGGGTGCTCAGAGGAGACTGGGTACACAGGACGGACTCGCTGAGAACTCCCAGATGGTATTATACCTCACGTCAGATGGCAGTTCTCTGGTGACACTTGTGCAGGTTAGTCTGTAGACCCGAGATCGTCATAGAGTCTTGTGTGATTCCCACTGTGATTTGATTTCCACCTTACCACGTCCAAGAGGGCATGCAAAACGGTGGTTTTTGGGTACAGTCCCGAGTCACATGGAGGCAATAAGCGATAGGAGGGGTTTCATCTCTCCCGGTATTGGGGGTTAATGTTGCGCTGTGCTCGATTGGCCATAACAGGGAAGTCCCTGGCCAAGGCTGATTTAGAGATTTACTGGTAAGAGTTACCAGTAGTTTCTCGACCCGTTATGAGCCTCACATCGGCATGACTTATCGGCTATTGGGGTCTGACGTATACCACCCCTAGACTTGATATGCGACATATCAGATGAGGAGACCAGACTGCACGGGAAGTGTTACCGTTAGGCCTTCACAGGAGTTGGAGCGGTCTTGCTTGCTGGTCTTCTGATCGTTCAATACCCGGGTAGCCGTTATGTCCAGCTAGTACCGCTGACGGCTTGTGGGTGCTCGATGTGATCATCACCTACTGCCGGCGTATTGACGAGTCTTTAGAGTCCTATATAGAGGTTTTACTTGCTCAGGCAAAACGAAATAGGAGCGCATATGTGATATGTGCGGGACCGTGAATAATATGTGTATGTGATACCGTATTTTATTCTCGCGACTTATTGTATCGATCGGTTATATGTGGTATAGCCGGGTTATCGAATCAGGTGTTGATTCGATAAGTCGATACATTGGATGTTAGTCGGTTATATGATATATAACCGGATTATTAAGTCAAGTATTGATTTAATAATTTAGTGTATAATTGTATATATGATATACTAATTTATATTAACTAACATTTGTTCACTTATGGATTTTTCTCACATGTGCACAACTTTAATATATATAAGTGATATATATTAAAATGTGTTTTCTTTTTGTATCATGGTTGTTGATACAACATTCATGGGTGTATGAGACTTACACCATTCTATTTGTTATGTTGGGTTTAATGTATTTAAAGTAATTACAAAATTAGTGGAAAATTAGAAAATGCATGAAGCTTGTGGATGCTTGTGGATGCATTGACTAAAGTCCACTATGTTTGTTTTTACTTTGGATTTTTATTAACCTAACCATCACACTTAGCCATGATTAAGTCTCTACATGAGTTAGTATATGATACTCACTCACCATGGTTAGCTCACTCACTTGATCATTATCTTTCTCATTTCATTTCTTCATCTTCTTCTTTGAGCTAAAAAGCTCTCTAGGATTTGATCCAAAGTGAGAAGCATTGTGAGAAAATAAATTCTAATGTGAACACACCTCCTATTTCTCCTTCCTCTACTAGACTAGCACTTTAGTTTAGGGTGTTTGCTTCACTAATTCACTAGTTAGTGAAGTAGTAGCTTGAGTTGGTATTCCCTCGACGTAGATCATCTTCGGCCTCGAAGCCTTCAAGAAAGGACGCTTCTTTCGCCTCGTGAAGCCATGTAAGGTTCCGGGAGAACCACGATCGCAGTGAAGGGACTTCAACAAGGAGCTAATGAAGTGAAGGACCGATCTACAAAGGTTGTATTTCGTATTCACTTAGTCTTAAATGCTATTTACTTGCATGTGAAACCTTAATTTTCTAGCAAAGATCGTGTTTAGGGTTGTTAGGCACGGCTAAAATTTTAATCGGGCATGGTTGATGCCTTGTTGTACCTTTTTAGAATGCCTAGTAACCCTACACCTTTGGCCCTTGCCATGGACCTGGAAGAGGATGCCCCATGAACAAACATAGTGGGTGTTCCCCTTGATTTCTGCAAGGTGCCCTCTGCACACCTCAACATGTTAAGGAGTTCTGGAAGCTCAACTTCCTTACCTTGAATGTTGAAATTCAAGATAAATTGGGCGTAGGTGGAAGGAAGGGACCAAAGAACCAAGTCTGTACATAGCTCGTTCTGTAATATTGTCCGGTGGTCTACGATCTCTTCAATATAGCCAATCATCTTAAGGACATGTTCTCCTACAGATGATCCAACGGCCAGCCTTGACTGAAACAAGTTCTTCGAGGTCTCGTATCTAGCTATACGAGATTGCTCTCCATACAGTTCCTTGGTATGGAGAAATATGGATTCAAGATCCATATTCTCGTGCCTCCTCTGTTATTCATTATTCATAGAGGCAAGCACGATGCATTTGGCCTTCGCACAGTCTAACACCCAGGTTTTGCGGATTTTCTTATCCGCGACACTGGATTCAGGACCTGGGACGGCAGGGGCCTTAGTAGGAAGGACATACCCCAATTTGTCATAGGTAATTACCATCTTAATATTCCGGAACCAATCTTTATAATTTGGCCCTGTCAAAATATTTTTATCTAATAATAATTTAAGCCCTGTCATGTTCTGGGTCGCTGCAATTAGGAGAGAGAGAGGAGACACTTTAGCATGATGCTCTTACAAGTTTAGAGTGGTTTTTAGTTTATCTAAACAGGATGGCTCCCACTGTTTCTCGAACCCTCCTCAAACAAAAAAAAGGAAGAACTAGTCAGGACTATTGTCACCGTACAATACTTGCTAAACCGTTCAGCCAAGCCGGTGTCGGTACTTTGAGGGTGGTTTTACGACGCTTTCGCGAAGTTCCTTAATTAAATAACCTCTTTTCTAGGGGGTGTAGCCCCGCTGACACCTTTCTCGACACCTACTTGGTTTATAGCATTGATCGTTAAGTGAAAGAATCTCCTGATGAGTAGCATATACTCACAGTACGATCGGGATCCAAATATCATCGTGTGATAAAGCTGAAGGAATCCTACCAAAATTATCACACTCTAAACGGTATGCAATCACTTAGCAAGTTTCAGTTTCTTTAGAAACTCCCGATATGGATTTCTTCCCCATGCACTTATGACCTTGGCGTTGGTCAAAATGTCATAAGTTACATGTCAAGTTCTACCCATCATTATCTTGTTAATTTGAACCCATCCGTACATACCGCTGACGTTAGCCAAATGGAAATACGACTGTCTCAAACTAACTCATCTATCTATGCAATAAATGAATACCCAGCAGCTACCAAACATTATGCCTTGGCGTTGGTCAAAATACATAGCTTGAATACTACTGAATACCCTAATGAAATGAAGGAGAGCTACGAATGGTTTTGGCGAAACCGTGAATGTAGTGAACTTGATATGATCGAAGGAACCTGATAGCTTTTAAAAGGAGTGGTTTAAGCTCCGCAATGAAAAAAAATCTTTTGTTTTAAAATAACCGAGTGGTTTCTTTTAAATTGTTCCAACGATTCAACTTTGGTTTATTTTCTTTGCATTAAAATAATGCGTCCCATCAATTAACCTATCATTGCCGAAAATAATGAAAATACAACGTCCTCTTATGCCATCCGCATTCGCCACTGGGTCCCGTCATTCACCCGTTAGGTTACTTAACTAACGACAGAGCGGGGGCTGGGCTAGCGCGGATGCAAAACATATATAACGCCTACTAGATATCATATATAGATATTGTACATTCGTCAGACGCAATAATAGGCATTCCAGATCACAGATGAACATATTTGATTTTCTAGGAATCCGCATTCCTTTTGAGCCTACAAAGAAAGACGGATTACAAAGTCGCGATGAATAGCCAAAACCCCACCGTAGACCCCTACGGGTACGGCAAACTACCCGCCAAGTACCCAAAGTGCAGCGGTCTCCCTCAACGACGTAAGTAAGCCACTAAACACTTCAAAGTACCCGGTAGTTTATGCACCCCACCGTGGGTCTATCCTAGGAGCAGAAAATAGTAAATGAAATAATACAACGGTGGCTACAACCTCAACCGGGATGTGCCCCGCAAAGGAATATTACAAAAAATTAAAATTTACATTTGAATGAAAGAAAAACTAGTCTCACATCCCCGGCTATCCATTCACGACAATCCAACAAGTTCACATTCACAAACCAGTAAAAACCATTACAGAAATGTGCAACCCCTGCTAACCGACATACTAGCAGTTAGGGGAGGTTTACGAACACATTAAACACAATACATATATAATCAAGTTAGCCAAAGTTCTTGGAATTTCGATCAAGCAATACTAATGAATCTACTCCAAACAATTCTCTGTGCACATAAAACCTGAGCAGAAACAAAACATCCCAGAAAACACAATATCAACACAGAAGAATAACTGAGCAAATTTGGGTTGACTCGGTGTCAACTCAGCCGTGGATCCGCGGCGGATCGCTTGGATCGGCGGCGGTTCCGCGGTGGTTTGGTCGATTCACGATCCCAAATTTCTTCATAATTCTTTAAAAACCCTGCTTGTATTTTTAATGGTCCCTGAAAAATTTTTAGACCCCGTTTAAAAATCGGCAGAAACTATGTGAAAACGTAATTTTTTCGGGATTATTTTGCGATCGAATTTCTTAAGACTTTGCTAACATGTTAGTTATGGTTTAGCTAGGCTCTGATACCACTGTAAGTCGACGTTAGACACCCCACATGATGCGGGGAGGCGGAATAGATAAAGCAATAATTTTGTTTAAGTTAACATCGACTAACTTTACGGATCTTTGCTAAACCCTAACTAACAAACTATCTTTTAGTGCTAAACTACAATGATAGACGATTATACCTCAAGATACTAGTCCTTCTTGTTCTTATTGTTCACCTTCTCGTCGGCCTCCTCGATGTGATAGAAGATCCACCCGAGAGTTACTTCTCCAAGCTTTAACCTCTCAGTTGAGATAACTAAGTGGCTAAGATTGCTAATCCAAGTAACCTAGAGGATATAGAGATGGAATAAGGATTAATTAGTCTTTCGAACCCTTGGGATCTCAACACAAGAGAGGATTAGGGTTATGTTGAAGAAGAGGAGAGCTTGAGGAGAGAGAGTGTGTATGTGAGAATGAAAGAATAATAACTCATTTCTATATTATACGAAGCATAATGATTATCAAATAAATCATATATGATAATTACAACCATGCTTCATTTAATACAATCAATGAATCATCACATGAGTCATTAAGCAATAAATGCTTCATTAACTCACTTGGATGAATCATCTCATAAGTCACTAATTCATTAAATGCAATTTACACATAAGCTCTCCACCTCATTTAGTTTAATTCATAAATGAATTAAATCTAAATGAGTCACATATCTTCTTGAAGCTTCTCGACTAATTACGAGAATGCTCCTCCCATCTGTTAGTGTATATGCCCTAGAGGCCATTACTGTATCATACTAGTTTGTATATTACTTGATGGAAGCTTGGGATATTCACCTTGTATAGACAATCTTGCTCAATATAGTACTATACTACTTGGTTTGTTTCTTCTTTAATGTGTGCATGTGTTTCTTTTAGCATATCGCCTTTACACATTAGTGGAGCCCTTAGGATCTTTGCTTGATTACCAGCGTTGTGATGGCAGTCACACTCGTGGGGGCTGTGTAATCCACAAGCACATCCTTATGCAGGTCCCTAGTCATAGTGTTAGTTGTATGTATGCCTTAGAGGCCAGTATTGTACAGATTATGTATATTATATTGGATGCTTGGACATATATAGAGATGACTTTCTTGCTCGACATGATAGTATGCTATCTGGTTTCTCTTTATCTTAACATGTACACTAGTCTCTTTAAACTGTCTTATAGTTACATGTTGGTAAAGCCCTTAGGATGTGTACTTGACTACCTGGACTATGATGCAGATCATACTAGTGGGGACATGGTAGTCCATAAGTACATCCTTCAAGGTCCCTAGTCGTGGGTGTATCGAGATGGGGCATCGATATACCAGAGTAGACTAGCGTATACGCTTCTCGACCCATGAGATGGGCGATGGATGATCCCATATCCATTGGTGTTTGACATCAGAGATGGTATACGGGTGCTCAGTGGAGACTGGGTACATTGGACGGACTCGCCGAGAACTCCCAGATGGTATTATACCTCACGTCAGATGGCAGTTCTCAGGTGACACTTGTGCAGGTTAGTCTGTAGACCCGAGATCGTCATAGAGTCTTGTGTGATTCCCACTGTGCTTTGATCTCCACCTTACCACGTCCATGAGGGCATGCAAAACGGTGGTCTTTGGGTACAGTCCCGAGTCACATGGAGGCAATGAGCGATAGTTCGTCTCTCCCGGTATTGGGGGTTGATGTTGCGCTGTGCTCGATTGGCCGTAACAGGGAAGTCCCCGGCCAGGGCTAATCAGAGATTTGCTGGTAAGTGTTACCAGTAGTTTCTCGACCCGTTATGAGCCTCACATCGGCACGACTTATCGGTTATTGGGGTCTGACGTATACCACCCCTAGACTTGATATGCGACGTATCAGACGAACAGACCGGACTGCACGGTAAGTGTTACTGGTTGGATTCACAGGAGTGTGAGCGGGCTAGCTCGTCGATCTTTTGATCGCTCAATACCTGGATGGCCGTTACGTTTAGCGGACCGCTTGCGGCTTCTGGGTGCTTGATATGATCATCATCTGCTACCGGCGTATTGACGAGTCTTTAGAGTCCTACACAGAGGTTTCCTGGTTCAAGCGAAACGAAATAGGAGCGCATATGAGATATGTGCGGGACCGAGAATAATGCGTGTATGTGATACCGCATTTCATTCTCGCGACAAATGTTTCGATTGGTTATATTCGAGATGACCGAGTTATCGAATCATTGATTCGATAAATCGATACATTGAATACTAGTCGGTTATGTGTGACATAACCGGATCATTGAATCAAATGTTGATTTAATGATTTAATGTATAATTATATATTTGATATATTACTTTGCATTAACTAGTATTGGTTCACTTTATATGGATTTTCTCACTTGATGTGCAAATTGTATATGTGATATACTTTTGTGCACATGTTAGTATCATGTTTGATGATACTTGCTCATTAGGTTAAGTGTATAGAATTAAACCTAGGTTAAGAAAGTGATTAGGGTTTTCATTTATCCATTCTTTTATTTATTCCTTTTTGGAAAAAGAATGGCATAAGAATACAAATGGTTGCTTTCTTTCTTGAACATTGTTGAAGCTTCATGAAGCTTTGACTTTGTGACCATTTTGTCTTCACACTAAACCCTAACCATTCTTCTAACCTTAGTTAACTCTCTACACTTAACTATGGTTCTCTTTATGATAAGTATTGATTTAATTTTATTTTATCTCAACACTTATCATATTCTTTTTCTTCTTGATCATCTTCTTCTTCAAGAAAAGCTCAAGGTCCATCAATGGCAACTTGAGCTAAAGTGAGATGAATCCAATTCTAAAGTGAACCCACCTCCTATTTCTTCACCCTGTACCTCTTGCCAAGTTATTTTGGGTGTTTTCTTCACAAGTTTCACAACTTGGTGAAGTTGGATCTTGAACTTGTGATGCCTAGACGTAGATCGTCTTTGACACGAAGCCGACGACCTATTCCGCACGTTTCGCCGATGAAGCCGTCGCGAGAGTCCAAGGTTCAAGATGGACAGCGAGAGGACACCCTCGTGGAGATAAGGAAGTGGGTATCCGGATCTACAAAGGTTGTAGCATCCTAACTTTTAGTTAATTTGTTAACTAGATTATCTTTTCGCCTAAACATCTAGTCTAAGATCCGTAGTCTAGGGTTTCTCGGCACCATTTTTTTTAAATTGTCATGTTCGATGCCTTGTGAGACCTCACTAGAGTGCCTAGGAACCCTACAGTGGTATCAGAGCCTAGCTAGAGCCTTAGGCGAATTCTAGACGACGTTTGAAACCCGATCGAACCGAAATCCAAAACCTTAAAATGCTCTCTGGACTTTTTCTAAAAAATGGGTTTTTTGTCAATTAAAAATATGCAGAAAATAAAGCAGGGTGTTATTTGAATTACTGTGAAATACGAGGGCCTAAGTCAACTTTTCCACCGCGGAAACGCTGCACATGCCAGGCATGTGCGGCGGTTCCGCGGCCGTACTATTCCTTTGGCTGATGATTTATGCACAGTAACTTATATAATATAATTCTATATTTTCAGGGATATTTTTATTGTGACTCTACAGCAGAGTATTCTGGGGTTGTATTGGGAATCAAAAGATTCGATCGGATTATCAAATTTCGTCTTTGTGTTTTTCCGGATGATTTTAGAATATGTTAAAAAGTCCGACCGGATATAAATACCAAACTTTTCCCCTGCCGGAAATTTCCAAGTGTTGGATTTTTCCTTAGTTTAACGACGTTCTAAGTAGTGCAAGTAGCGCGATGGACCCTCTAGAAGACAACAAACCTTAACTCGATTATGTGACCGTCTTGAACTGCCCTTTGAACCTTCGGGTTTGGGGCAGTACGGCATGCCACATGTGAGGCGTTGGCTTGACCCTTCTGCGGCTGGACTGTTGGTACTGAGGCACGAACTGAATGTTGTTAGACTTATTTCATGTGTTGAGCTGTATCGGGAAAACTTGGGTATTCGACTGTTCGATCGGAAAGTTTAACATTATCTGTTTATCTGGAATGTGATACAATAATTGGAATTCACAAACAGTTATGAGATAACTGAATGAATGTTATAAATCTAGCAGTTTAGTCCCACATGATATTGAAAAGAGTTTTCGATAATGAGACTAAAATGTGGGATTTATATCTGTTAGGCATGTGATGTCTAAGTATTTCATTTGATTAGGCATGCGATGTCTAAAGAAGTTGCGGATTCCAATTGTTGTAGTTTTACACTTTCTTTCCTGTGACCGTAAGTGTAATATGTGATATCGCCGGTTTCGTTGCTATATGTCAACGACAATTGGGATGCGCATATTTACTTACGTTGATGACAAGTGATGTTATGTGTTGCTGGATATGTTATATTGGATCGTCGTGTTCGAATAGCCGGGGGTTTTTATGTGAGATGAGTGTTTTTCATTTTCATTTATGTAAAAACTTGTATGTAATATTCTTTTATTTGGGGAACTTCCAGGTAGCGGAAGTTGTCACCCTTTGTATATTATTTACTTTTCCGCATTTGGATAGACCCAAGGAGGGGAGCACAAGTAACCGGGTTCTGGGGTCCAGTAGGAGACCAACTCGAGGAGTCGAGTCCGGGTCTCCTAACCCTAGAATTGGCAGGGTTGCTTGCCGCTCTCGTAGGGGTCTAGGGGTGTGGGATTGGCTATTCATCACGACCGTGGAATCCGTGTTTTATACTGGCTCGTATTAAAACACGGACGTCCTAGTATATCCAATATTTCATATGTTTATTCTGCTGCGATATTTATGATGTGTTTCTGTGATGGATATAGTTTATATAGTATATATGATATATTATATAGACGTTACTTATGTTTTACACCCGCGCTAGCCCTGCCCTGCTCTGTCGTTAGTTACCTAACCTAACGGTGCATGAGGGGACATCGAGGCGAATGCGGATGGCATAAGTGTACGTCATATCTATCTGTGATGTTTAGGTATTTAAATGATGGGACTTCATTAATGTGATTAATGAAAGATAAGAAACCTAAGATGTTGTGGAATCGAATTTTAAAATAAAACAGGTAGCTACAGTTTTTTTGCTTTGCACAGCGGTATATACGATATACCCTGCACCTTATTCGATGAGGAAAAGACCGAGATCCCTTCACCGGGAGTGACTCCTTTAGCAATAACTGGCAGATGCTACACACTCGGTTTGGTTTTGACTGATTTTGGGTTTTTGCTTTGCACAGCGATATATATGATATATCCCGCACAACATTCGACGAGGAAAGGACCGAGATCCCTTCGCGGGGAGTGACTCCTTTAGCAGAACTAGAAAAGCCTCAAAATCACTCCATTTCAAAACTTCATTTGATTCTACAACGATATCAAGTTCATTACGCTCATGGTTTTATGAAAACCTGCGTAGCCCTCCGTCATTTCAGATAAGTACTACTTAGTATTCGTGCTACGGTAGTTTGGCATTAGTCAAGGCGTAGTGTACGGTAGCTAACTAGTATTTATCTGCTTATGCATATGATGCAGATTGGATTTGGGTATTCGTACGACGTTGTTTGGCATTCGTCAAGGGTCATGCGGGTGGGTTTAATTCAATCAAGAAATGTACGGGTTGAACTTGACTAGTGCACTATGGGTTGTTTGGCATTCGTCAAGGTCATAGAACACTAGGAGTAAAATATTATCGGGAATTTCAAGTGTTGAAATTTGCAATGAGATTGCATACCTTCTATGAGATAGTTGGATCCCGATACCCACTGCGAGTAAGAGTTACTCCTGGGAGAGTTTTACACATTGCAATTAGCTGATCAAGTAGGTGTCTAGAAAGGTGTCAACGGGGTTACGCCTCTGGGAAAATGAGGTTTACATTAATTAGGTTCGTGCGAAAGCACGGGGGACCTCCCTCAATGTACCGACACTGGCCTGGCCGAAAGATTAGCGAACTTGTAGTGTATAATTAATCCCGGCTAATCTTTCCTTTTAGGGTTTAGAGGAAGATTTGATAAAAAGCAGTGGGAGCCATCCTGATTAGATAAGATAATAACCAATCTGATCTTGCACGAGCATACGCTAAAGTGTTTTCTTCTCTATCTCTCCAGGTAGCGACCAGTTCATGCCTTATCAAGATAATAATATAGATGTATTGACCGAACCCGCATGTTATACTGTGCAGGGGAACGTTGGACCCGTTCTATCTTATAAGTGTTATAAGAATGAACAGGAAACATGAGAATATCTGGATTCTCACACCGCCCAAACGGAGAACATGCATGTTGATGCATCATCTTCGGGTATGTTTGTCATTGAGAACTGTTTATCAGTTCACCCTATGTCCTGGGTATTAGATACCGGATCAGGATCCCACATATGTAAGATGTTGCATGGGCTGCGAAAAGGTAGAGAACAGGGAAAAGGTGATCATTCCGTTCAAGTAGGGAACGGTGCAAATGTTGCAGCCAAAGCAGTTGGCGAATATCACCTTGTATTACCAAGTGGTGATACAATAATTCTGAATGAGTGCTATTATATACCAAACATGATGTGCAACATTATATCCGTTTCTTTATTGAGTAAAGAAGGATATAATTTTGTATTAAAGGAAAATGTTATGAACATATTTCTAGATCAAAAGTTGATTGCATCAGGCTCGCTACATAATGGCATATTCATTCTAAATCAAAATACAGTCCTCAATATACAAAACACACACAAGAGGAAGAGTTCAGAAATGAACGAATCCTTCTTGTGGCATTGTAGACTTGGTCATATCAATGCGATACGACTGGCTAAGTTACATAAGGATGGTTATTTGAATCCGTTCGAATTATCATCTTATGATACTTGCCATTCATGTCTCAAAGGAAAAATGACCAAAGCTCCGTTTAGTGGACACGGAGAAAGAGTTACTGAACTCTTAGGACTGGTACATACTGATGTATGCGGTCCCATGTCTACCCTTGCCAGGAACGGTTCTTCCTACTTCATTACATTCACTGACGATCTCTCTAGATACGGGCATGCGTTTCTATTGAAACACAAGTCTGAAGCTTTTGAGAAATTCAGAGAATATAAGCACGAAGTAGAGAACCAAACGAGCAAAAGTATTAAGATCCTTCGATCTGATCGAGGAGGAGAATACTTGAGCAATGAGTTCCAAGATTATCTAAAAGAGAATGGGATTCTCTCTCAGCTTACTCCACCTTATACACCACAGCACAATGGTGTATCGGAACGAAGGAATCGCACCCTATTAGATATGGTCCGTTCAATGATGAGTACAGCTGAGTTACCTATTTCCTTCTGGGGGTATGCGCTTGAGACAGCCATACACCTATTGAATATGGTTCCTACCAAATCAGTGCCTACCACTCCATATGAGATATGGAAAGGGAAGAGACCATCTCTTAAGTATGTTAAGATATGGGGTTGTCCAGCCTATGTCAAAAGACAAAATCCGGACAAACTCGAGGCAAGATCTGTCTTATGTAAGTTTGTAGGATATCCCAAAAATTCACAGGGGTATATCTTCTACCATCCCGAAGAACAAAAAGTGTTTGTTTCTCGGCATGCCACTGTCTTAGAAAAAGGTTTTCTTATGAAACAGATAGGTGGCATTGAGCTAGAACTGGAAGAGGTTCCAGCGACACAAACTATAACAGAGGACTTGGTAGAACCAGAGGATTCAGTAGTACCCGACGAACCTCAGCCTCTCCGCCGATCTAGTAGGGTTTCTCGTCCACCTGAGAGATACTACGGTTTTCTCATTGATGGTGGAAGCGAGGATTGCATCATGGAAGATGATGACCCGACTAGCTTCGAGCAGGCCATCACGAGTGGGAACTCAGTGAAATGGCTGGATGCTATGCGGTCTGAGATGGATTCCATGTACACCAACAAAGTATGGACTTTGGATGTTGCTCCTGAAGGGGTAAAACGCATTGGGAGCAAGTGGATCTTCAAGAAGAAACTTGGTGTAGATGGGAAAGTGGAGACTTTCAAAGCTAGACTTGTAGCAAAGGGTTTTCGTCAAAGGCCAGGTGTGGACTATGACGAGACCTTTTATCCAGTGGCTATGCTTAAATCCATCCGGATCATGCTTGCCATCGCTGCATATCATGATTACGAAATCTGGCAAATGGATGTTAAGACCGCCTTTCTAAATGGTGATTTAGAAGAGTGCGTGTACATGACTCAGCCAGAGGGCTTCGTAAATAGTGGGAGCAGCGGGAAGGTGTGCAAGCTGCTTAAATCCATTTATGGATTAAAGCAAGCATCACGGAGTTGGAACATCTGCTTTGACGTCGTTATCAAAGAGTTTGATTTCGTCAAAAATCCAGATGAACCTTGTATCTATAAGAAGGTGGCAGAGAGTAAGGTTGTCTTCCTCGTATTGTACGTGGACGACATACTCTTGATAGGAAATGATATTCCTATGCTGCAATCGGTCAAGCTCTTCTTATCACAAAGATTCTCAATGAAAGATCTTGGTGATGCCTCCTGCATAATGGGAATTAGGATCTATAGAGATAGATCCAAAAGGATTTTGGGATTGTCCCAATCCAGGTACATTGACACCATACTAAAGAGGTTTAGTATGGAAGAGTCCAAGCGTGGGAACTTGCCCACGATCTCTGGAGTCACTCTCTCCAAAGAGATGTCTCCCAAGACTGATTTGGAGAGAGCTCGCATGCAAGGGATACCCTATGCTTCGGCAGTAGGCTCTATCATGTATGCGATGCTATGTACCAGACCCGATGTAGCATACTCACTAAGTATAGTGAGCAGGTATCAAGCTGATCTTGGAGAGAGTCACTGGACAGCTGTGAAGAGCATTCTCAAGTACTTGCGAAGGACTAGAGATATGTTCTTGGTGTATGGTAACGGAGAGCTCCAAGTGGAGTCCATTACCGATTCGAGCTTCCAGAGTGATAAGGACGACTCTAAGTCGCAGTCGGGCTTTGTCTTTACCCTTTACGGAGGGGCGGTTAACTGGAAGAGTTCCAAGCAGGAAACCGTGGCAGACTCGACGATGGAGGCTGAATACATCGCTGCCAACGATGCTGCAAAAGAGGCTGTCTGGATCAAGAAGTTCATTACTGAACTTGGAGTGGTTCCATCCATTGAGCATCCAATACCTTTGTATTGCGATAACAATGGAGCGGAGGCTTTGGCCAAGGAACCCAGGTCCCATCAGCGGTCCAGGCATATTCTGAGGCGGTATCACCTGATCCGGGAGATAGTTGATGGCCGGGAGATCGAGGTCAGGAGAGTTGACACAAAGAACAACACGGCGGATCCACTCACGAAGGTCATTCCCTAGATACAGTTTGAGAGACTCTTCGGGATGCTCGGTATGCGATACTACATCAGCTGGCCCTAGTGCAAGTGGGAGATTGTCAGTTGTATGTATGCCCTAGAGGCCAGTATTGTACAGATTATGTATATTATATTGGATGCTTGGACATATATAGAGATGACTTTCTTGCTCGACATGATAGTATGCTATCTGGTTTCTCTTTATCTTAACATGTACACTAGTCTCTTTAAACTGTCTTATAGTTACATGTTGGTAAAGCCCTTAGGATGTCTACTTGACTACCTGGACTATGATGCAGATTATACTAGTGGGGACATGGTAGTCCATAAGTACATCCTTCAAGGTCCCTAGTCGTGGGTGTATCGAGACGGGGCATCGATATACCAGAGTAGACTAGCGTATACGCTTCTCGACCCATGAGATGGGAGATGGATGATCCCATATCCATTGGTGTTTGACATCAAAGATGGTATACGGGTGCTCAGTGGAGACTGGGTACACTGGACGGACTCGCCGAGAACTCCCAGATGGTATTATACCTCACGTCAGATGGCAGTTCTCAGGTGACACTTGTGCGGGTTAGTCTGTAAACCCGAGATCGTCATAGAGTCTTGTGTGATTCCCACTGTGCTTTGATCTCCACCTTACCACGTCCATGAGGGCGTGCAAAACGGTGGTCTTTGGGTACAGTCCCGAGTCACATGGAGGCAATGAGCGATAGGAGGGGTTTCGTCTCTCCCGGTATTGGGGGTTGATGTTGCGCTGTGCTCGATTGGCCGTAACAGGGAAGTCCCTGGCCAGGGCTGATCAGAGATTTGCTGGTAAGTGTTTCCAGTAGTTTCTCGACCCGTTATGAGCCTCACATCAGCACGACTTATCGGTTATTGGGGTCTGACGTATACCACCCGTAGACTTGATATGCGACGTATCAGACGAACAGACCGGACTGTACGGTAAGTGTTACTGGTTGGATTCACAGGAGTGTGAGCGGGCTAGCTCATCGATCTTCTGATCGCTCAATACCTGGATGGCCGTTACGTTTAGCAGACCGCTTGCGGCTTGTGGGTGCTTGATATGATCATCATCTGCTACCGGCGTATTAACGAGTCTTTAGAGTCCTACACAGAGGTTTCCTGGTTCAAGCGAAACGAAATAGGAGCGCATATGAGATATGTGCAGGACCAAGAATAATGCGTGTATGAGATACCGCATTTCATTCTCGCGACAAATGTTTCGATTGGTTATATTCGATATGACCTAGTTATCGAATCAATGATTCAATAAATCGATACATTGAATACTAGTCGGTTATATGTGACATAACCGGATCATTGAATCAAATGTTGATTTAATGATTTAATGTATAATTATATATTTGATATATTACTTTGCATTAACTAGTATTGGTTCACTTTATATGGATTTTCTCACTTGATGTGCAAATTGTATATGTGATATACTTTTGTGCACATGTTAGTATCATGTTTGATGATACTTGCTCATTAGGTTAAGTGTATTGAATTAAACCTAGGTTAAGAAAGTGATTAGGGTTTTCATTTATCCATTCTTTTATTTATTCCTTTTTGGAAAAAGAATGGCATAAGAATACAAAATGGTTGCTTTCTTTCTTGAACATTGTTGAAGCTTCATGAAGCTTTGACTTTGTGACCATTTTGTCTTCACACTAAACCCTAACCATTCTTCTAACCTTAGTTAACTCTCTACACTTAACTATGGTTCTCTTTATGATAAGTATTGATTTAATTTTATTTTATCTCAACACTTATCATATTCTTTTTCTTCTTGATCATCTTCTTCTTCAAGAAAAGCTCAAGGTCCATCAATGGCAACTTGAGCTAAAGTGAGATAAATCCAATTCTAAAGTGAACCCACCTCCTATTTCTTCACCCTCTATGTGATACCGCATTTCATTCTCGTCAGAAATCTCAACAATTGGATGGCCCCGTTTCTATGCACCGCGGGTCTCAAAACATTCCAAGAGCTGACCAGGAATGTTCAGATGCTGGAGCGCTCAAAATAAGAGTCCTCCTCGGATTCCCAAAATAACAATAGGTCCTGGAGAAACCGAAAGGACGATAATCGCATGGGCGGAAACTCCAATGATTCTGAATCTTTCAACACTTCGGCTTTAACCGAAATAAGCAAGGGATGAGCGGGCCTAGCGCCTACCAGCCTCGGAAGCCAATGTTCGGAGAGGGAGGAGAATCTCCACTCAAAGAGAAGCTAGATAAGGTCTATTCCTTCAGAAGGGACAAAATCCGTAAAATATTCAAAGACGCCCTGAAGAACGGTCTACAACTGCCAGAGTCAAAAAGACCGCAGGAAGCGAATATGACCGACGACCCCAAATACTGCCCCTATCAGAGAGTGATAGGTCATGCCATTGAGGACTGCTTCGTCTTCAAAGATTGGGTCGAAAAGCAATACAAGGCAGGAGAGATAGAACTGTCCAAAGGCGTGTTAGTAAACAGTCAAGATGCGACCGCCAATTTCATACAAACGGAGACCGAAGTTTTTCGTGAAACTGATTCTCTCAGACATCTGCCTTTCTCTGAAAACAATTGACCACCATGTCACTAAACTGGGAATAAACGACCTCTAAGTCGTTAAACTGGGAATGTAAAAAAAATATAAAAATAAACAAAAAAATGTGTAAATAAAAGAAAAAAAGATAAAGCCGAAATGATTGGGCAACTCGCAATAAAAATCAGCGAGTGAAAATAAAAATGAGAATAAAGCCGAAATGATGGGGCAACCGCGAATAAAAAGCCGAAATGATAGGGCAATCCCAATCTTCGCGATAAGAAAAGCTGAAATGATAGAGCAATCGCGGTAAAACAAAAACAAAAAAAATCCAGTTTCCTAAAATTCTTTCGGCCCTACGGCTAGTCCCCAAATTGACTGTCGTATACAATCCACGGGCTCAAATAATTCTCAGCATACCTATTCCCCACCGCAACCACCAGTTACGCGGCAGGTCTCCGCCTTCGGAATTATGCTCCATTGAGAAGACCCACTCATATGTCCTCACGATACATGAGGAGAACAAGCCTTTGTGGGATCCTTACGACTCACAAAGGAAGAACACACTTGGGGGTCCTCACGACTCCTAAGGAGAAAATGCACCTACGGGATCCTTACGACTCGTAGGGAGAAAATACTTTATGGGACCCATACGGCCCATAAAATTAAAAAGCCTTAGGCGATGGGGATCCAAACCTTTCTCCTATGCCATCGCTCCCCAATTCCCAAGTGGAGAATGATGAGTCGCTCATGGTACCATATTCCAGTGCAGCGATGCAGACGCCAACCAAATTCCAAATCCCATACCCCAATGGCGAATGATGAGTCGCTCCTGGTACCATATTCCAGTGCAGTGATGCAGACGCCAGCCAAATTCTAAATCCACATCCCCAAGTGGCGAATGATGAGTCGCTCCTGGTACCATATTCCAGTGCAGCGATGCAGACGCTAACAAAGTCCCAAAATTTTTATGGCCCTACGGTCTGGATCATACATCATGCAAAACCGTATACAATCCACGGGAGTAAAACAATCCCAATCTCTCCAAAAATTATAAAATAAATAAAAAAGAAGGTATGTCTACAAGCAAAATAGGCACGGATGAAAACCAGAAAAGGCTCCTTGAGTAAAAAACAGCAGAACTGCCGGCGAGTTTGTGAAAACCCGAAAGGGCGCAAACTCATGAGAAAGAGATGAAATGCACTCACAAGGTCCTCTCGAATTTGTGAGGAGAAAATTCCCGTGTGAGATCCTTACGACTCACAATGGAGCAACACATTTAGGAGTCCCCACGACTCCCAAGGAGAAAATACGCTTACGGGATCCTTACGACCCGTAGGGAGAAAATGCTTTGTAAGACCCTTACGGCTCACAAAATTGAAAAGTCTTAGGTGATAGGGACCTAAAACCTGTCTCCTAAGCCATCGCTTCTTGATAAGCAAGCGCAAATGATGATTCGCTCCTGGTACCATATTCCAGTATAGCGATGCTGATGCCAAACAAAAAAAAATCCAATTCCCAAATCCTCCCGGGCAAATGATGAGTTGCTCTTGGCATTATTCCAGTGCAGCAATGCAGATGCCAAACCAAAATCTCTAAATCCTCTCATGACAGATGATGATGTCAACCCAAATCAAATCAAACCAACAACCTCTGCGGCGGAACCATGCTCCGTCCCAGAATATACCCCGTGTCGAAATCATGCTTCGCCAAGAGATATCTACATTCCCTACCGGAATTATGCTCCGCTTCAGGATCAAGTCAACCAGCAAGCTCTGCATCGGAATCATGCTTCGTCTCAGAGTGTTTACCCCATGTCGAAATCATGCTTCGCCACGGTGTATCTGCCTTCCCTATCGAAATTATGTTTCGTCTCGGAATCAAGTCAGCCAACAAGCTCTGCGCCGGAATCATGCTCCGTATCAGAATGTACCCCGTGTCAAAATCATGCTTCGCTTCGGAGTATTTGCCTTCCCTGTCGGAATTATGCTTCGCCTGGGAATCAACCTTGTTGGAGATAGTGCCCTCAGAGTCAATTATTGGATCACAGGCACGTGAGTGCAATGATTGAGGGAGGACCTATCCCGGCAGGACAGTCTTACTCGAGATGATAGTATGCTATCTGGTTACCTTTATCATCGTATACTGCTTTAGGTGACCTGACATGTCGCTATTACACGTTGATAGAGCCCCTAGGATTCTTGCTTGACTGCCAGCAGTATGATGGCGATCATATACGTGGGAGTTGGTAGTCTATAAGCACATCCTTAAAAGGTCCCTAGTCGTAGGAGTTTCGAGACAGGGCATCGATACTCCATTAGTAGACTAGTGTATACAGTTGAGACCCCGACGAGGGGCGGTGGCCGGTCTCACAAGCCACTGGTGTCAGTTTGTTCACCTAAGATGTATACAGGTGCTCATTGGGTTATGAGTACACCGGACAGGACTCGCCGGGAACCTGCTAGTTGGTCTTATACCAGACGTCAGATAGCAGTTCCCTGGTGACATGTGTACAGGTTAGTTCATCGACCTGAGATCGTCATTTGTCTTGTGTGAGTTCCCACTGTGCTTTGATTACTACCCTACCACGGCTCAAAGGAGTCGTGCAAACAGGTTTTAGTTGGGTACAGTCCCGAGCCACATGGAGGCAGTGAGCGGATCTGCAGGGGTTCGTCTCTCCCGGTATTGGGGGTGAGGTCGTGCTGTGTCTAGGAGAGCCATTACGCAAAGCCCTCGGCTGAGGCAGGAGATTTACTGGTAGGTATTCCAGTAGTATCTCAGGGCGTTCTGGGCTACACTCCGACACGACTTGTACCGCTTTTGGGGGTCTGACTTTTACCAACCCCCTAGGCCCGCCATGCGATGCTCATAGACGAACGGAACGTACTGTACGGATATTGTCACTGACAGGCTCAGTTGGGTGTCGGGGTGAGCTTCCTCATCGACGTCCCTTTTGGTCAATAGCTGGTGGCCCGTCACGTATTGGCTTATACCTCTGACGTGCTAGTGGTTAAATCCACATCCATAGTATTGACGAGTCTTTAGAGTCCACCACACTTTCAGTTACTCAAGCTTTCGGGCGAAACGCTGTAGAGGCCGTATGGAGATATGGCAGGGTCCGATCAGATACGTGCGGTATTGCACGGATCAGGATCGGTCAGTTTTGTACTAGTAGCCGTATAGTTATATGGCAGGGTTCGATCTGATACGTGCGGTATTGCACGGATCAGGATCGGACGGATATTACTAGCCGGCTTTGGTTTAAGCCAGATCCTAGTTTAGTACAGTGTAGATTTTGTCTCATTGCATTTGTATCCGGTCGGAATACAGATGC
This sequence comes from Agapanthus africanus, assembly GCA_030015575.1. Lineage (NCBI taxonomy): Eukaryota > Viridiplantae > Streptophyta > Magnoliopsida > Asparagales > Amaryllidaceae > Agapanthus > Agapanthus africanus. The sequence continues at coordinate 534,427,351 of CM057339.1, forward strand.
GGGTGTGTATGCACAGTATCGGGGTTTTCCTGTAATTTATTACGGGACCAGTTTTCTGGAGTTGCCAGTTTGCATTCCGTTCCGGCCGGTTTTCCTGTGTTCTTTCCCGGCCGGACTTTTCCGATGGAGGGGGTAATTTGCAGTTTTGCAAATTACATTTGGGGAGGGGGTATCTTGCATATTGGTGGCATCATGATAGCTTTTCATGATGAGATTCTTTTTCATTCTTTTCACTTGCTTTATGAGATAAGAAAGGATTTAGAGTGATTTGAGTGGTTGATGTGAGATTTGCTTTGGATGTGGTTACGTCCCTTTGATCTCCTATACTCACCTCCCTCTTGTAGTTGTTTTTGCTCTCCACCATTTTCCTCAAAATATGTATGGCCGGCCACTTTAGTTTAGGATGGGAGAAATTTCCATTTTTGTTGTAGTACAAATTTCTTCATCTCATTCTTCAAGTTTTGGAAAAATGAAAGCACCATTTTTCCTTAACCTTATTCCTCCATCAAGGCAACTACAAACCCCAAATGAGACTAGCATGATCTACGCTACATTCTACAGCACATCTTGAGCATGTCAAGTTGCCGGCTTCATGCCCGAGTTGCCTCGGTATTGAGGCGGGAGCCCGTAAAAGACGCAGGCGATGTGGTGCCCTTTCCGGCAAGGAGGCGACGATATGGAGACAACACTTTCCGCGGGAGATCGGGACGATGAAGAGAAGACCGGAGGACTCGGATCACTTGGTATACTTCTCTTCCCATCTCTTGATAGCTAGTATAGGTTAATGGTTAACGATCCGGGTTTTCCATTGTCCGCGGTAGCGCCGGTTTCCAAGTAAGGAAAAATTTTGATTCCGCAATTTGGCCTCGGATAGACGAACGGGGCGCTGCCATGGCGCAACATGGTATCAGAGCCACGCCATTAACCTTTCCTAGCTTTTTCTAATGCGTTTTGCTTATCCGATCGACCAAAATTCCAAAAACCTCATTTTTCTTCACATCAGTTTTCTGTTGGAATTTTTTGGTGTCAAAAAATTTTTCAGGTTGTAGAAAACTGCTGTACAAGACATTTTAAGACTTCTGTAAAAATTCGACAGTGTCAATCGATCAGTGGAGAGCGGAACCGCGGCCAAACCCCCCTTGGGCCGCGGTTCCGCCGCACTCTACTGTGCTCACCTTGTCAAATTTATACAGTGGCCTTATGGGCTGAAAATAGGGCTTTTCGGATATTAAATTTGGGCCCAGATCTTCTGTGACTGCTACAGTATTACTTGGGGGCCCACTTGTTAATTGTTTGATCGATCGGATGTTTTTAAACACATTATTTCACAGTATTTACATTATATCTGCGACCGTGAATGTCACTTGATCGGTAAATCCGGTCTAACTGCTATAGCCCGGTTAGACGGATTTGCGAACGTGACTTTCACGTTGATGTTCTATGTTTATGCTGTGATGTTGCGGATCGGTCGTGGGGGATAGCCTGGATGCAATGCTAGTACAGTTTTGTTGTATTATGTACATTTGATATTGCGGGGCGAGCGTCCGACATGTGGACTGCCGTCACTGCCTGTTTGTATTATTCTTTTGGGGCACGACCTGGTTGCGGTCGATGTACCCGGTGTATGTATATTTTACTTTCTGTACTAGGATTACCCCGCGGAGGGGTGCACGGATAGCCGGGTACTAGAGGGCAACGGGCCCGCATCTCATGGCATTGAGACGGAGGGGGATTCACTCTAGGATTGGCGGGCTATTCGCCGCACTCGTAGGGCGTACAGGTTGACCCAGGAGGGGTGCCCAAGTTACCGGATTCCATGAAGTGTTGGGTGGTCCATTCACGGAGCTGAAGGGGACTGCCTCGCTTCAGGTTTTGGCGGGTGACTTGCCGCGCCCGTAGGGGTCTAGGATTTCATTGCACAGGCTATCCACACGACCAGGGGAACGTCGGGTTTCAGAAGCGGCTCTGTGAAACCCGGGGCTTCCAGATATCTGTATTGTTCTGTGGTGCTGTACATTTCTGTGATGTTGCATTTTATCACGCCTTGAGCGAAATATAATATATTGGTATATATATTAGTAGATGTTTTATATGTTTTACATCCGCGCTAGTCCAGTCCCCGCTCTGTCGTTAGTTAGCTAACCTAACGGGTGATTACGGGACCCAGTGGCGAATGCGGATGGCATATACGTACATCAGTATATTTTCGTTCTTTGTGGTGTGATCAATTGATGGGACTGCGTTGATTCGGATCAATGCAAGATAAACAAACCTATTCTGATGTTGTTGGAACATTTTTCAAAAAGCTGTTATTGCAAGGACGTTCACTTTTGTTTTGCATCGTGGTATTCTTTTGGAATATCCTGCTCCTCAGTCGACGAGGCAAGGGCCGAGATCCCTTCACCGGGAGTGACCCCTTGGACAGAAGTTTGCGTCAGGGCATTAACTTCACTATAGCCGATTACTTTTGCTTTGCATCGTGGTATTCAGTTGGAATATCCTGCACCTCATTCTACGGGGAAAGAGCCGAGATCCCTTCACCGGGAGTGACCTCTTTAGTAAAGGTTTTCATCACTATATTTTTATAAAAAGTTATCCGGTTCCTTCAACGATATCAAGTTCATTACGTTAAAGGTTTTTCGCCAAAAACCAGTCGTAGCCCTCCGTCATTTCAGATTAGTATTGCTTAGTATTCGCGCTACGTTTGTCGTTGCTATTCGCCGAGGCGTAGTGTGCGGTAGCTTTGTTGTGCTATTCTGTTGCATGGATATGTGGATTGGTTAGGACAGTCGTACGACTTTGTTGATTATTCGGCAAGGGTCATGCGGGTGGGTTTAACGCAATCAAGATAATGACGGGCTAAACTTGACTAGGACCTTTTGATTTGTTGATTATTCGTCAAGGTCACTTGGGTCCTAGGGGTAAAAATCACATCGGGAGTTTCAAAAGAACTGAAACTTGCCAGGCATGCGCATACCTTCTGGAGTGTGGTGACTTGAGTGGATTCCGTCAAGTTATCATGCGATGATAGTTGGATCCCGATTCCCACTGATGAGTTAGTTTACTCCTCGGGTGACCCCGACTAATTCTTCTTTCAGGTTTGGAGGAGAATTTGAGGTACAGTGGGAGGTTTCCAGATTAGACAAAGTGATAACCATTATGATCTAGGTTAGAGTGCACGCTGAGTGTTTCTTTTCTCTCTCTCTTTGGCAGCGACCATTGACCCGACCCTGGACTATGACTCAGTGACCAAGTTGACCGAACCTTCTTAACACTGGCTTTTGGATTGTCAGAGTTGCAGACCTCATTGCCACTCCTACTTTTACCCTTTTCTCCAGGACACCCCGTATTACTACGAACGTCCACTTCCATTGGACAAAACCATCGTATGGTTATATACGAACTCGAAGGACTTCGAGGAAGGTTTCTGGTTTTGGAGAAAAACGGATAGGACTATTCAGTTGTCTTTTCCTTTTACCTTCTCTCAGGTTGCGAGTACTCCTTGGTTTAGGAGTAGTACACCTATTACGCAAATTGGATAGTCTTCTTCCAAACCTTAGGCTGGTGCCGAACGGTGGGGAATGAAGAAAACCAATTAGCATAACGATGGTGTGCAGAAGGTATTAAGTTAAGACAAAGCAAAGGATTAGTAGGAGGGCAAAGTAAATTGCGACTGATATTCACGACCAAACCAAGTATTTCTTCGCCAATCCTAAATCACCTTTGTATTTGTCCAGGACACTCCGTATCACTACGAAGATCCACAGTTTATTGGATACTCCATCGTATGGTTATATACGAACTCGAAAGGAACTTGTTCCAGTTCGGGGATGGATTCTGGTTCAGGAGAAATAGGAATAAAGTACATTCAGGTGTCTTTTATCTTCACCTTCTCTCGCGGTGCGAGTGCTCCTAGGATTACGACAGTACACCCTCTATGCTTATTGGATAGTCTTCTTCCAAACCATAGGCCGGTGCCGAACGGTAGGGAAGGAAGAAAACCATTTGGCCTAATGGGGTGTACAGAAGGTAATGACTAAAGACATATAAAGGGATTTGGAGAAGTGGCAAAGAATTATACGGTTACAGTTGTGAATCTGGATAATAGAAGAGACATTACTAGGAATACCAGGATACCCCAACGAAATATTTCAATGTTTCAGTTTCACCGTGTACTGTTAATGGAAAACTGATTTCCCAGTTAGACACTTGCTCCAGGGTATGTATTTACCAGGTATGATTCTCACATCTGTATGGTTTTATAGATGCTGAGTGGGAGTAAGTTATTGGGAATAGGGTGATCGTCCTCATTATATCAGGATTCGTTGTAATCGGTGATATTTGATCAGATCATCTGGGCTGTTTGCCGGTCGGCAAATATTTGGTTTTGAATATCCGCTGTTGTGCACCAATTTCAAATTGATATATCTGTACGTCTATTTTCATAGAGTGAGATATACCTTTTGATATTATGTCGATGACATTTACCTATATCAGTGGATGGTTAGGTAAGGAGCATTAAACAGCGGTGTAATTCTTCTTAACCATAAGTACAGTTTTCAACCTACGACACACAGTGAAAGAGTTGTTAGACTCAGCGGACTTATACAGAGTATTGTATGTTGTCCAGTGTCCATTAGGACAGAGGGGTTGGTCCTCATACTATATTCTGTTTACTTTTAACTTCTCTAGTTCTTAGACATGTGTTTCGTGGAAACACAGAGTCTAAGTTTTTGAGGAGTTATAGGTATTTGAATAGAGTAGAGAACCAGGTGTAGCAAGTATCGGGATTCTTCAAAGTGATCGAAGATGTAGATACTTGTGTATGGTATTCAGTTGATAGTAATGATAAAGAGAAATTGCTTCTCTTTCAGGTTACTCATAATTGGAAGCATTCCTAAGTTGAGTAACGCTGATCGGCCTCCTTCCATTTAGTTTACATGCACTGGAGATAGCTGCATGATTTGAATCTGGTTCAATTAAATCAGTGCCTCTGTTTCTATATTGGATATAGAACAGTTCATATCTTAACGATATTAAGGTACGGGGAGTTGTCCGGCTTATGCTTAAAACCAGACACTGGACAACTCAAGGCACGTTTCTGTAATGGCTGTTTGTGGGTTGACCCAGGCTATGACGAGGGTTGACTTTCTACCATCTGGCAGATCAATAGAAATATTGTTCTAGGCTCGCCACAGTTTTATTAAAAATGGATTTTTTCAAAAACAGTAGTGGGAGTATGGTAGAACTGGAAGTGATTCCAGAACCGCAAACGATTACTGAAGATTTGACAAGGAACCTAAAGATTCAATCCGATTTGACATTCCATTGGCCACTCCGCAGATAAGGTGGGTAACTTCAGGCACCCGAGAGGTACTCCGGTAGCCTCAAGGACGGTGACAGCGAAGTTCTTGTTTACCCACACTTGCCATTGCTGTTGTTCCAGGCTGCGAGACCCGGCAGGAGGATGAGTATAGCGTCGTTCTGAAATAGCTTCAGAAGTGTACGTCTATATGACTCTGCCAGAGGGTTGTCGTAGTCAGTGGGAGCAGCGGAAGCATTGGTGGACATCAGGCTTATGTCTATTTATAGACTAAAGCAGATGTAGCGGAGATAGATCATCTATTTCTGATGTGACAGTCATAGGTTTGACGTCATCAGAATAGGGGATGGATCTGTTGAGAAGGTAGTAGGAAGTGATACTCCTATACTACGATCGGTTATACTTTGGTCGTCACACAGTGTTTTCTCCGTATGGGATTTGGACATTATATCAGACATACTGGTTACTAGATCTATGGTTTTAGATCTAGATTTGGGTGGTTTCCCAATCTGGGTACTCAGACAGCATTCTAAGAGTATTTAGAATGAACGAGTCCTGGCATGGTAGTGCACCTGCAGGTAATGGAGTCACCCTCTCTAAAGGTGTCTTACAGACTAAAGGGGAGAGGGATGTGCATGATTGGCAGATCACTTGCTTAGGCAATTGAGTCAATCATGAGATGTCAAGTACCACACCAGATGTTGTTCTTGCACTAGATGCAATAAGTTGACATTGATCCAATCCTGGAGAAACAGTCGGAAGCATTTTTAGATCATAAGTGAATGTTCTTGGGATATGATAACGGCTGCCTCCTTTAGGAGACGGTTATCATTCCAGGCTTCCAAGGTGACATGGACGACAAGGAGGTTGTCAGAGTTATAGTTTTTCCCTCTGACGAGGGGCAGTATTTTGGACAGATGGTCCAAGGCAATACCGAGGGTGGCATGGCGCAGGATACTGATTAAGTTCAGTTGACGATACAGTCTAAGAAGTTTGGATTTGGAGTTCATTTATGAGCTAGGTCCCATCAGACATCCAGACATTCTAAGACAGGTATTGCTCATTTCGGGAGATGGCTTTCTCCGCGAACTTGAGATATAGAGAGACATAGAAAGAAACATCACAGCGGATCCACTCACTGAGGCTATTCCTCGAACGCAATAGTTTCGCAAACGAGTTTTGTGAGACTGACTAGTAGAGGAGTTGAGTGTTCGGTATCACACGGGCTGTGAGTATGCGGCATCGCAATAATTAACCTTGAGTGCAAGTGGGAGATTGTTGGAGATAGTGCCCTCAGAGTCAATTATTGGATCACAGGCACGTGATTGCAATGATTGAGGGAGGACCTATCCCGGCAGGACAGTCTTACTCGAGATGATAGTATGCTATCTGGTTTACCTTTATCATCGTGTACTGCTTTAGGTGACCTGACATGTCGCTATTACACATTGATAGAGCCCCTAGGATTCTTGCTTGACTGCCAGCAGTATGATGGCGATCATATACGTGGGAGCTGGTAGTCTATAAGCACATCCTTAAAAGGTCCCTAGTCGTAGGAGTTTCGAGACAGGGCATCGATACTCCATTAGTAGACTAGTGTATACAGTCGAGACCCCGACGAGGGGCAATGGCCGGTCTCACAAGCCACTGGTGTCAGTTGGTTCACCTAAGATGTATACAGGTGCTCATTGGGTTATGAGTATACCGGACAGGACTCGCCGGGAACCTGCTAGTTGGTCTTATACCAGACGTCAGATAGCAGTTCCCTGGTGACATGTGTACAGGTTAGTTCATCGACCTGAGATCGTCATTTGTCTCGTGTGAGTTCCCACTGTGCTTTGATTACTACCCTACCACGGCTCAAAGGAGTCGTGCAAACAGGTTTTAGTTGGGTACAGTCCCGAGCCACATGGAGGCAGTGAGCGGATCTGCAGGGGTTCGTCTCTCCCGGTATTGGGGGTGAGGTCGCGCTGTGTCTAGGAGAGCCATTACGCAAAGCCCTCGGCCGAGGCAGGAGATTTACTGGTAGGTATTCCAGTAGTATCTCAGGGCGTTCTGGGCTACACTCCGACACGACTTGTACCGCTTTTGGGGGTCTGACTTTTACCAACCCCCTAGGCCCGCCATGCGATGCTCATAGACGAACGGACCGGACTGTACGGATATTGTCACTGACTGGCTCAGTTAGGTGTCGGGGTGAGCTTCCTCATCGATGTCCCTTTTGGTCAATAGCTGGTGGCCCGTCACGTATTGGCTTATACCTCTGACGTGCTAGTGGTTAAATCCACAGCCATAGTATTGACGAGTCTTTAGAGTCCACCACACTTTCAGTTACTCAAGCTTTCGGACGAAACGCTGTAGAGGCCGTATGGAGATATGGCAGGGTCCGATCAGATACGTGCGGTATTGCATGGATCAGGATCGGACAGTTTTGTACTAGTAGCCGTATAGTTATATGGCAGGGTTCAATCTGATACGTGCGGTATTGCACGGATCAGGATCGGACGGATATTACTAGCCGGCTTTTGTTTAAGCCGGATCCTAGTTTAGTACAGTGTAGATTTTGTCTCATTGCATTTGTATCCGGTCGGAATACAGATGCGGGTGTGTTTGCACAGTATCGGGGTTTTCCTGTAATTTATTACGAGACCAGTTTTCTGGAGTTTCCAGTTTGCATTCCGTTCCGGCCGGTTTTCCTTTGTTCTTTCCCTGCCGGACTTTTCCGATGGAGGGGGTAATTTGCAATTTTGCAAATTACATTTGGGGAGGGGGTATCTTGCATATTGGTGGCATCATGATAGCTTTTCATGATGAGATTCTTTTTCATTCTTTTCACTTGCTTTATGAGATAAGAAAGGATTTAGAGTGATTTGAGTGGTTGATGTGAGATTTGCTTTGGATGTGGTTACCTCCTTTTGATCTCCTACACTCACCTCCCTCTTGTAGTTGTTTTTGCTCTCCACCATTTTCCTCAAAATATGTATGGCCGGCCACTTTAGTTTAGGATGGGAGAAATTTCCATTTTTGGTGTAGCACAAATTTCTTCATCTCATTCTTCAAGTTTTGGAAAAATGAAAGCACCATTTTTCCTTAACCTTATTACTCCATCAAGGCAACTACAAACCCCAAATGAGACTAGCATGATCTACGCTACATTCTACAGCACATCTTGAGCATGTCGAGTTGCCGGCTTCATGCCCGAGTTGCCTCGGTATTGAGGCGGGAGCCCGTAAAAGACGCAGGCGATGTGGTGCCCTTTCCGGCGAGGAGGCGACGATATGGAGACAACACTTTCCGCGGGAGATCGGGACGATGAAGAGAAGACCGGAGGACTCGGATCACTTGGTATACTTCTCTTCCCATCTCTTGATAGCTAGTATAGGTTAATGGTTAACGATCCGGGTTTTTCATTGTCCGCGGTAGCGCCGGTTTCCAAGCAAGGAAAAATTTTGATTCCGCAATTTGGCCTCGGATAGACGACCGGGGCGCTGCCGTCGCGCAACAAACCTCTGCTTCGAAATTATGCTTCGGTCAGAATGTCTGCCGCTCATCGGAATGATGCTCCGATCCCTGGAATCATGCTCCGCCCTTCGGAATGATGCTCCGATCCCTTTGGAGTCATGCTCCGCTCTTCGGAAAGATGCTCCTAACCCTGGAATTATGCTCCGATCTCTGGAATTATGCTCCGCCCTTCAGAATGATGCTCTGAATCCTGGAATCATGCTCCGATCATCGGAATGATGCTCCGATCTCTGGAATTATGCTCCGCCCTTCAAAATGATGCTCTGAATCCTGGAATCATGCTCCGATCATCGGAATGATGCTCCGATCTCTGAAATTATGCTCTGATCATCGGAATGATGCTCCGATCTCTGGAATTATGCTCCGCCCATTGGAACGATGGTCCGATATCTGGAATTATGCTCCGCTCTTCGGAAATATGCTCCAAACTATGGAATTATGCTCCGCGCTTCGGAATGATGCTCCGCGCTTCGGAATGATGCTCCGATCCTTGGAATTATGCTCCGCTCATCGGAATAATGCTCCGATCTCCTGGAATTATGCTTCGCAAATCGGAATGATGCTCCGACCCTGGAATTATGCTCCGCGCTTCGGAATTATGCTTCGATCCTTGGAATTATGCTCCGCTCATCGGATTGATGCTCCAATCCCCAGGAATTATGCTCCGCAAATCGGAATGATGCTCCGACCGTGGAATTATGCTCCGCGCTTCGGAATGATGCTCCAATCCTTAGAATCATGCTCCGCTCATCGGAATGATGCTCCGATCCCTGGAATGATGCTCCGCTCTTCGGAATGATACTCCGAACCTCGGAATTATGCTTCGACTCTTCGGAATGATGCTCCGACGTTGGAATTATGCTCCGCGAATCGGAATGATGATCCGATCCCCGGGAATCATGCTCCCCGGGATGATGCTTCGCCTCCGGAATGATGTTCCACCTTGAACTTCAGCTTCAAGATCCATCAATTTCATGCACAAATCTTAAATGTGCGGTGTGCATTTATTGATGGGGGGCACTTTGTTGGGGTAAAAATTTACACCCCCGTTGACCGAGTCAAAGTCTAGGTCAACCCCAAGCCAGGTGGGCCTAAGCCCAGGTCAAGCGGGCCCATACCCAAGTCGAGCCCGCGGCCAGCCTCCTCCATGCTAAAATATAGATCATGTAATAAATATTTTTTATGTAATTTTCTATACATGAATGTATGCAAAATGGGCATAAAGTCAATATTTTGTAAGCCCATGGTTTATGTGCAAAAATGAAATGGCACATGAGCCATGGGATAGACAAAATGCCATTTTGTGAAGCCCAAGGGGCTATATGTAAATATATAAGCCTATAAAAGGCAACATGATGAATAAAAAAAGGAGACTTTTCATTCTCTCCACAAAAAATTTTAGATCTGAGATCTTTTGTGCCTCCTGCTCCTTCTCCAAGGTTCTAAACCTTCTCATTTCTTTTGAATTAAATCAAGAGTTTTACTCTTTCTTTTCAAAAACTAAGTAGTATTCCACCACAAAACCCACAAAGGGGAACTTGGATCTACCATTAGATCTCAGAAAGGAGAGAGTTTTAGATCTCACATCTCTTGATCATCAAGATCCAGCCAACAGAGGAGGAAGAGGAAGAACCCCTTTCATCAACCAAAACATTTTAGGAGTTTAACTTCATATACTTACATATATATATATAATAAATATTTCCTTTCTGAAGCATAGCTTCTGGTTCTGGGACTAAAAGCCCTTTGTCTCGCCAGCGCCTAGCGCTTGAGCGCAAAACGCCCACGTGCCGACACGTGCCGCGCTTGCGCTCAGGCGCACTGCACTCGAGCCCAAAGCGCCCATATGCCGACACGTGGCGCACTTTCGCTCAGGCGCGCTGCGCTCGAGCGCAAAGCGTCCACGTACCGACACGTGGCGCGCTTGCGCTCAGGCGCAAAGCACCAACGTGCCGACACGTGGCGCGCTGCGCTCAGGCGCTGTGCGCTCAGGTGCAAAAGCGCCCATGTGCCGACACGTGGCACGTTGCGCTCAGGCGCACTGCACTCGAGCGCAAAGCGCCCACGTGCCGACACGTGGCGCGCTTGCGCTCAAGCGCAAAACGCCCACGTGCCGACACGTGGCGCGCTTGCGCTCAAGCGCAAAACACCTAAGCGCACAGCGCTCAAGGCGATGGCCCCATGCATCCCTTGGATGCCTTTTCCCCCTCTTTTCATGTGCATATATATATATATATATATATATGTATACATATTTACACACACACATACTCCACGACACTGTCCCTGTTAGAAATTTTTTTGTAAAAGTAGGGTTTCTATGATCTATAAATAAAAACTCTGCGTGGCTCCCGTAAAAACTCTGCGTGGCTCCCGATATATCCAAATTCCCCTTTCAAGACACAACACACGTATACTGCACGTTGAGTTCGCATGACCAGTTTAACCCGTTAATCGGAGGTTCTCTCGCTCCAAAGGCGAGGGGTAATTAATGCCAGCTTAGTCCGCGGTTGCCGGAGATTCGGACCCCCCATAATCAATAAACCCCAGCCTAACCTAGGCAGGGGGAATCTGTAATGCGCCTGACAAGCGCGCGCGTATTCCCATCTCAATGGGGTGACGAAAAACACCCTACATCCACGACGTTATGCACTGTGGAAATCTGGAAGAAAACTAGAAGACAATTTGAGAAACCAACTGAAGAAACAAGTAGGAAAATGCAACAGGAAGAAAACCAGAGAATTGCAGCCAACAAGCCCTCATTAATGCCGCGGAACCGCGGCCACACCTGCCTTCTGGCCACGGATCTGCGGCCGTGCGTTGCGCGTGCGTGGCGCGTGTCGATGGTGTCGGTGCGACGGTGCATTTATTTGGTTTTTCTTGGGGTAAAATTGTAAAAGCAGATGTGCGTCGATTGTAACCCTAGGGTTTCTATGATCTATAAATAAAAACCCTAAATCTCTTTTGGAGGTATGCCTCTTCTTATGCCTCTTTTTATTTCAGCTATTCAGAATTTAATTCCTGTGTAAATGTTTGGAGAGAGCCATCAATAAAGTAAGTAATTTTATTTCATTGCCTTAGTTAATTTTTATTTTGCTTTAGTATAATTTTATTATCTGCCCTAGTTAGATAGTTAGAAATGTTTTTCAATTCCCTAATGAGTGAGTAGTCTCCTCGCTTGTTAGGGTTAGATTTGGGGAATGCTTGAGTGATGAAAATCTCTCACCTCTTTCTTGCCCATCATATATAATTAGTAGGACTCCATGCATACATACACACACCGTTCCCTACGGCACCTTACCCCATGAGGTAACGGTGATACCGTACTATAAACGACCGGTTGTGTATGTTTTCCATGGAGGTTAGGGTAAGAATTAAGAAAAGAAGGACTAGAACCTAGAGGAAGAAACATCGTTTCTTCCCGATGGTACTAATCCATTTTATTAATTGTTACTATAACACCCAATGAGAACTAAATTAGGGCATTGAAAGCGGTGAGGAAATCTTCAATTTCGAAACTTAAACTAAACCTAACCTTAGCAGGATTCTAGTCTTAGTATAAATCAGTTTAGTTTTTAGCGATAATCCATTCACACCATTTGGAATTAACTCGTTAGACCAAATTAGAAAATACACAACATCCCTGTGGACCGAACCGTACTCACCGGCTAGCTACCAAGCGATGCCGTTCTTGATTGCGGTAAAATTATTCTTCGATTCATCTTTTAAAAATGCACACGCATAAAATATCATCAATCAGATCCCAATACCCACGGCGAGTAAGTGTTACTCCTGTGAGTGTTTTCCACTTTACACTCAACCGATCCATTAGGTGTCCAAAAAAGGTGTTAATGGGGTTATGCCTTTACGGAATGAGGTTATTTAATTAGTTCCATGCGAAAGCATGGAGAGACTCCCTCGGAGTACCGATACCAGCCTGGCAGAACGATTGGTGAAGTTGTAGGGTGTAATTAATCCCAGCTAATCTTACCTTTTACGGTTTGAAGGATGATTTGATAAAAATAGTGGGAGACATCCTGATTAGATAAAATAATAACCCATCTAATCTTGCAAAGAGCATACGTAAATGTGATTATCCTTCTCTCTCTCTCTCTCTCCTGGTAGCGACCAATGACACGCCTTAATCAAGATAATAATATGGATGGATTGACCGAACCCACTTATTACACTGGGCTAGATTTTGCTTTATCTTATGACTGCCATAATTCTGAGTAAGGAATAGTAGAATACCCGGATTCCCATGCCACCCAAAACAAAGAAGGAGCATGCTGATGCATCTTCTTCGGGTGTGTTCGTTACCGAGAATCGTTTCTCAATTTGCTCTACGTCCTAGGTATTGGATACCGAATCAGGATCCCACGTAAGTAATTTGTTACATGGGTTAAGAAGAGATAGAGACTTGGGAAAATGTGATATGTCCCTCAGAGAAGGGAATGGTGCAATTGTTGCAGCCAAAACAGTTGGCGAATATCACCTTATAATACCAAGTGGTAACACAATGATTCTGAGCGACTGTTATTTCGTACCAAAACTATTGTGAATGTTTTCCTAAATCAAGTGTTGATTGGGTATGGTACATCGTATAATGTTATATACGTTCTAAATCACAAAACAATTCTAAATATACAGAACATACACTAGACGAACGGTTCAGAAATGAACGAAGCCTACTTGTGGCATTGTAGACTAGGTCATATCAATGCGACAAGACTGGCTAAGTTGCATAAGGATGCATATTTGAATTCGTTCGAATTTAAATTTTATGAAACTTTCCAGTCATGTCTCAAAGGAAAGTTGACCAAAACTCCGTTTACTGGACACGGAGAAAGAGCCACTGAACTCTTCATACTGATACATAGTGATGTATGTGGTCTTATGTCTACACATTCCAGGAATGGTTCCTCGTACTTTATTACATTCACCGATGATCTCTCAAGATACGGACATGTGTTCCTAATGAAACAAAAATCTGAATCTTTTAAGAAATTCAAAGAATATAAGTACGAAGATGAAAACCAGACGGGTAGAACTATTAAAGTCCTACGATCTGATCGGAATAGAGAATACTTGAGCACGGAATTCAGAGACTACTTAAAATAGAATGGGATTCTCTCTCAGCTTACTCCTCCGTATACACCAAAGCTCAACGGAGTATCGGAGCGGAGGAATCACACCCTATTAGATATGGGGCATTCTATGATGAGTGTTGCTGAGTTGCTTATTTCCATTTGGGGTTATGCACTTAAGATAGCTGCATACCTATTGAATAGAGTTCCGACCAAATCCGTTGCCTACCACTCCATATGAGATATGGAATGGGAAAAGACCATCCCTTAAACAAGTTAAGATATGGGGTTGTCCGGCCTATGTTAAAAGGCAAAATCCGGACAAGCTCGAGGCAAGGTCTATTTTGTGCAAGTTTGTAGGATATCCAAAGATTCTTATAGATATATCTTCTACCATTCTGAGGAACAAATAGTGTTTGTTTCTCAACTGACACCTTTTTAGAAAAGGAATTTCTTGTAAAAGAAATTAGTGGCAATGAGGTAGAACTGGAAGAGGTTCCAGCAACACAAATTATAACTGACGATTTGGTGGAACCGGAGGATTCAATAGTCCCCAAAAAACCTCAGCCACTCCGCAGATCTAGTAGGGTTCGTCATCCACCTGATAGATACTACGGTTTTCTCATAGACGGTGGGAGTGAGGATTGAATCATTGAAGATGATGACCTAAAGTTTCGAGCAGGCCATCACAAGTAGGGACTCTGTGAAATGGATGGATGCTTTGCGATCTGAGATGGAATCCAAGTACACCAACAAAGTATGGACTTTGGAAGTTGCCCCTGAAGGGGTAAAAGCCATCAGGTGCAAGTGGATCTTTAAGAAGAAACTTGGTGTAGATGGAAAAGTTGAGACTTTCAAAGTTAGACTTGTAGCAAAATGTTTTCGTCAATGTCCAGGTCTCGATTATGATGAAACTTTTTCTCCTGTCGCTATGCTTAAGTTCATCAGGATCCTACTTTCCATTGTTGTATACCATGTTTATGAAATCTGGCATATGGACGTCAAGACCGCTTTTCTAAATGGTGATTTAAAATAGAGCTTGTATATGACACAGCCAGAGGGCTTCGTAGACAGTGGGAGCAGCAGAAGCGTGTGCAACCTGCTTAAATCAATCTACGGATTAAAGCAGGCATCACGGAGATGGAACATCTGTTTCGATGACCCTATCAAAGAGTTTGACTTCATCGAAAATGTTGATGAACTATGTATATATAAGAAGGTAGTAGAGAGTAAGGTTGTCTTCCTCGAATTGTTCGTGGATGGCATACTCTTGATAGGAAACGATGTTCCTATGCTACACTCGGTCAAGCTCTTCTTTTCACAAAAATTCTCCATGAAAGATTTAGGTGATGCCTCTTATATCCTAGGGATAAAGATCTATTGATATAGATCTAAGAGAATGTTAGGATTGTCCCAATCCTGGTACATATACAATATACTAAAGAGATTTAGTATGGAAGATTCGAAGTATGGTAATTTACCCGCTTGCTCAGGAATCACTTGTTGGGTTACGGCAGCTCCCCGACCATCAATCTGTGGCCAAATGCGGATCAAAAACTTTAAAAACCCAGCTCTAACGGAACCCTAATCGACGGATCGTACCATTAACCCTATAATACTTATATTAAAGGAGTTTAGAGAGGTTATACGGATCAATCTATGTCCTTCGGTCTTCAACCACTGTCCCAAGCTCCTCGCGGCTTCCCCGATCATGTTTGATCTCCGGTCTCCCTCCGTCGAAGAAGATCCACATCGAGGGTTCGTATTACAGGCTCTCGCCTCAAAACTGAAACAACTCGGATATCTAGTTTGCAAGCCTAGATACGCAAGATGAAGTAGAGAGCGTGCGTGATTACTTTGTCACTATACACCCTAGGATTCTCAACACATGAGACATGTTAGGGTGGAGGTAGAAGAATATGCCTAGAGGTGAAGAGTGTGAGCTCAAGGAAAAAAAAGTGAAGAAATGGCTTAAGTCTTTTGTGTGTATTTGTTGTGAGCACTTAAAAATGAACTCAAGAAAAATCCTAGCACAAAAGATCTGCTCCTCTTCAGCAAAAATCTCACACAATACATCTTAACCATGACAAAACCCATCATGCCACCATGACTTATCACCATGAGTTACAAGTGCACATGCATGAATCAATGTATATAATGAGTCACACTTTCCACCTCATAATATAAAACTTTAAACCCTAAATGTTTTAATCCAAAAAAGAAATGGCATCAACTAAAGTAATCTTGTAACGAATTTCAAGAATACCCATCATCCATATATACATACCTGCATCCGTATTCCGACTGAATACGAATACTACGAGACGAAAATAATCCAACAATATAATACTGGGATCTGGCTTAAACCAAAGCCCACTAGTATTATTCGTCCGATCATTATTCGTGCACAAGTGCACGATTATGATCGAACCCTACCATAAAACCATACGGCCTATACAACGTTTCGCCCCAACTAGGGAAACCCTTTGTGTGGGACTCTAAAGACTCGTCAATATGGTGGCAGTGGGTTTAACCACATGCACGTCGGTGACACTAGCTGTACATAACAGCTGTCCAGGTATTGAGCGAAAGGGAAGCCGATGAGCAAACTAATCCTGAAACCCTACTGAGCCTGACAGTGAAAATATCCGTATAGTCCGGTCCGTCCGTCTATGAGTGTCGCATATCGATTCTATGTGGTTGATAAAGCCAGATCCCTTATAATGCGACATTTAGTGTCGGTATGAAGCCTATCACCACCTGAGAAACTACTGATACGAATCAGTAATTATTGACTAGCTTGGCCAAGGATTTCTGGTGATGGCCACCCGTGCACAACACGACATCAGCCCCCAATACTGGGAGAGACGAATCCCATGACGATCCTCTCACTGCCTCCATATGGCTCGGGACTGTACCTAATTAAAACATATTTCTACGACTCCTTTGTTGGATATAGTGCCCTCAAGTCAATTATTGGATCACAGGCATGTGATTGCAATGATTGAGGGAGGACCTATACCAGTAGAACAGTCTTACTCGAGATGATAGTGTGCGAACTGGTTTGTCTTTATCATTGTGTACATGCTTTAGGTGACATTACAGATCAGTATTACATATTGATAGAGCCCATATGATTCTTGCTTGACTACCAGTAGTATGATGTCGATCATATACGTGAGAGTTGGGTGGTCTATAAGCACATCCTTAAAGTGTCCCTAGTCGTAGGAGTTTCGAGACTGGGTATCGATATTCCAATAGTAGACTAGTGTATACTGATCGAGACCCTGACGAGGGGCGGTGGCCGGTCTCACAACCCATTGGTGTAAGTTGGTTCACCTAAGATGTATACAGGTGCTCATTGGGTGATGAGTACACCGGACGGACTCGCCGGGAACATGCTAGTTGGTATTATACCTATTGTCAGATAGAAGTTCCCTGGTGACATGTGTACAGGTTAGTCTATCAACCTGAGATCGTCATTTCTCTCGTGTGAGTTCCCACCGTGCTTTGATTACTACCCTACCACGGCTTAAAGGAGTCATGCAAACAAGTTTTAGTTGGGCACAGTACCGAGCCACATGGAGGCAGTAAGCGGATCGTCAGGGGATTCGTCTCTCCCGGTATTGGGAGTTGATGTCGCGGAGTGCACGGATGGCCATCACCAGAAATCCTCGGCCGGGGTAGACGAGAATTACCGATCTAAGATCGGTAGTTTATCAGTTGGTGATAGTTTTCATACCGACACTAAATGTCGCGTTATTAGGGGTCTGACTTTATCCACCACCCTAGACTCGATATGTGATACTCATAAACGAACGGACCAGACTGTACGGATATTTTCACTGTCAGGCTTAGTAGGGGTTTCACGATGAGTTTGCTCGTCGGCCTCCCTTTCGCTCAATACCTGGGTAGCCGTTACGTACAGCTAGTGCCACTGACGTGCTTGTGGTTAAACCCACTGCCAGCATATTGACGAGTCATTAGAGTCTCACACAGAGGGTTTCCCTAGTTCGGGCGAAATATTGTAGAGGATATATGGTTTTATGGCAGGGTTCGATCATATACGTGCACTTGTGCACGCATCATGATCGGACGGATAATACTAGTGGCCTTTGGTTTAATCCGGTTCCTAGTATTATATTGTTGGATTATTTTCGTCTCGTTGTATTTGTATTCAGTCGGAATACGGATGCGGGTATGTATATACGGATGATGGGTATTCTTGTAATTCGTTACGAGTTTACTTTTGAGGTTGCCATTTCTTTTCTTGCTTTAAACATTTAGTTTAATGTTTATTGTTGAAAGTGTGAGTCGTGGTATTTTGGATAAATTCTTTATGAAGGAAATTCGTGTGGCCTGGTATGTGTCTTGGTGTGAGTCATGGTGTGAGTCATAGGTATGCATTAACTCTTGGTGCATGCACTTCGTGACTCATATGGTGAGTCATGAAGCATTGATGGTTCTTGATTAGTTGTGAGATATTTTGTGAGGGATGGGCTACTGATTTTTTGGGCAGAGGATTTTCTTTAGTTGAGCTAACATAATACCTCACAACTCAACTCAAGAAAATGCAGAGACTTTTTCTTCACCTGCCAAAAACAATGCTTCATACTTTCTTCACCTCATGGCAACTTCTTCAACCTCCACCCAATCCCTCTCATGAGTTGAGAATCCTTGGGTGTTTTGAGAAAAAGTAATCACACAAATTCTCTAGTTCATCTTGGCTATCTAAGTTAGCAAACTAGATACCCGAGTTGCTTCGGATTTGAGGCGGGAGCCCGTATTACTAATACTCGACGTGGATCGTCTTCGACGAGAGAGACCAGAGATTGAACTTGATCGAGGAAGCCGCGAGGAGCTTGGGACAGAGGTTGAAGAACGAAGGACATGGATCCATCGGTATAACCTCTCTTAACTCTTTTCATAGAACTAGTTTAGGGTTAATGGTACGATCCGTCGATTAGGGTTCTGTTAGCGCCGGTTTTTAAAAGTTTTTGTTCCGCGTTTGGCCACAGATTGATGGATGGGGCATTGCCGTAACCCTACATGGTATCAAAACCAACCCATTAACCACATAATAGTTTGTTTAGACGATGTTAAAGTATCAAAACCGAAACAACTCCGAAACAATACCCGATATATTCTAGTTTCTGTCATTTTTTCTGTGTCTTCTAAAATTATTTTAGCAACTGCAGAAGACTATCTGATAACCACTAGACTGCACCCAAAATACGAACCCATTCCACCCGTATTGGACCGGCCACATCAGGAAAAAATCCGGCATGGCCGGTTTTGTGAGGGTGTTTGGACTTGGGATTTCGGTTATGGTCTAGTGTCTGGAATATTGGTTCAGTGCTATTGCTTATTTATCCTAATTTGGATATGGTTTTATCTAGTTGTTTGGGGGCTATTCGGGGTTATTTCGACGTCGATATTTCTAACACTGTTTAAAGATTACAGTACATGCATTACTATCTGCGACCGTGAATGTCATTAGAGGGGTACAACTTATCTATTTTCTATAGTTCTTTTAGCCGGGTTTTGCGAACGTGACATTCACGTTGATATTTTGTGTTGTGCTGTGTTTGTTGCGGAATCATCGTGGTGGATAGCTTGGTTGCAATGATAGTACAATTTAGTTTTATATGTACATTTGATATCGTGGGGCGAGCGTCTGACATGAGGACTGCCGTCACTGCCTGCTTGTATATTATTTGTTTGGGGCACGACCGGGTTGAGGTCGATATCACCGTTGTACATATTTTTCTTTTCTATACTTGGATTACTCCGCGATGGAGTGCATGGATATCCGGGTTCTGGAGGGCAACGGGTCCGCATCTCATGGCGTCAAGAAGGAGAGGGCCTCACTCTAGAATTGCCGAGCTATTCGCCAAACTCGTATGGGGTACAGGTTGACCCAGGAGGGGTGCTCAAGTTACCGGATTCCGTGAAGTGTTGGGTGGCCCTTTCACTTTGATGAAGGGGGCTTCCCCGGTTCTAGTTTTGGCGGGTAACTTGCCGCGATCGTAGGGGTCTAGGTTTTCATTGCACAGGCTATCCACACGACCAGGGGAACGTTGGGTTTTCACTTGCGGCTCAATGGAAACCCGGGGCTCCCAGATTATCTGTATTGCTCTGTGATGCTTATCGCTTGTCTGTGATGTTGTATTTATCATACCAGGATCGATTATTATATATTTCTATATATATACTAGTAGATATTGTATATTTTTTACATCCGCGCTAGTCCATCCCCCGCTCTGTCGTTACTTAAATAACCTAACGGGTGATGACGGGGCCCAGTGGCGAATGCGGATGGCATATACGTACATCATAATTTCGTTCTTTTGTGGTGGAATTAACTGATGGGACTGCGTTGATTTTGATCAATGCAAGGAAAACAGACCTATTAGATGTTGTTGGAACAATTTTAAAAAGTTGTTATTACAAGGACGTTTTCTTTTGTTTTGCACAGAGGTATTAGGTTATGAATATCCAGCACGTCATTCGACGAGGCAAGAGCCTATATCCCCTCACCGGGAGTGACCTCTTGGGCAGAAGTTTGCATCAGGGTAATAACTTCACTATAGTCGATTACTTTTTTGTTTTGCATCGTGATATTCAGTGGGAATATCCTGCACCTCATTCCACGAGAAAAGATCCGAGATCCCTTCACCGGGAGTGACCTCTTTAGCAATGGATTTCGCCACTATATATTTGAAAAAAGATATCCGGTTCCTTCAACGATATCATGTTCATTACGTTAAAGGTTTTTCGCCAAAAATCATTCGTAGCCCTCCGTCATTACAGACGGGTAGCACTTAGTATTCATGCTATGTTTGTTGGCCTTCGTTTTGGCATAGTTATGTTAGCTATTTGTTACTTTTCTGTTGCATAGATAGATGTGTTGGTTTGGGACAGTCGTACTACTACTTTGGCCTTCGTTAAAGGTATGTACCGGTGGGTTCAAATTCACCTGGACAATGACGGGTAGAACTTGACATGTGACTTATGATATGTTGGCCTTCGTCAAGGTCATAAGAGCATAGGGTAAATATCACATCGGGAGTTTTAAACATACAGGAAACTTGCCAGACAAGCACATACCCTCTTGAGTATGATAACTTGAGTGGATTCCATCTGGTTATCATGCGATGATAGTTGGATCCCGATTCCCACTGATGAGTTGGTTTACTCCTCGGATGATTTTAGATGATCCCGACTAATTCTTCTTTCAGGTTTGGAGGAGAATTTGAGGATACAGTGGGAGACATCCTGATTAGATAAATTGATTGACCATTCTGATCTAGGTTAGAGTGCACGCTGAGTGTTTCTTTTCTCTCTCTATCTTTGGCAGCGACCATGTCCTAACCCTAGACTATAACTCAGTAACCAAGTTAACCGAACCTTCTTAAAACACATTGACTTTTGAATTGTCAGAGTTGCATACTTCATTGCCACTCTGACAATTCAGCCTAATGGTGGTGTACAGAAGGTAATGAGTAATGAAAAATAAAGGGATTTGGAGAGATGGCAAAAAAATATACGGTTACAGTCAGGAATATGGATAATGGAAGAGGCATTACTAGGAATTCCCGATTACCCCTTCGAAACATTTTCATGTTTCAGTTTCACTATGCGTTGTTAATTGAAAACTGTTTTCCTAATTGGATCTTTGTTCAGGGTATGTATTTACCATGTTTAATTCTCACATCTGTATGGTTTTACAGATGATGAGTGGGAGTAGCTTATTGGGAATTAGGTGATTATATTCTCATTATATCGGAATTCGTTGTAATTGGTGATATTTTAGGAAATCACCTGGGGTTTTGCCTGACGGCAAATGTTTGATTTTGAATATCCGTTGTTATGCACCAATTTCAAACTGATATATCTGTACGTTTAATTTATAAAGTGAGATATAACTTTTTGAAATTATGTCCATGACATTTACCTATATCAGTTGATAGTTAGGTAAGGAGTATTAAACAACGGTGTAATTGTTTTTAACCATAGTACAGTTTTCAACCTACGACGCACAGTGTTTGAGTTATTCAATTTCAGGGGACTTATACAAAGTATTGTATGTTGTCCAGTGCCCATTAGGACAGAGGGGTTGGTACTCATACTATATTCTGTTTACTTGTAACTTCTCGAGTTATAGATAAGTATTTCGAAGAAATACAAGGACCAAGTTTTGAGAAGTTATAGGTACAAAAATAAATTAGAGAACCACGTATTGCAAGTATCAGGATTCTTCAAGGTGATCGAAAAATTAGATACTCGTGTTAGGTATTCAGTCGATAGTAATGGTTTTGAGAACTTGCTCCTCTTTCAGGTTACTCATATCTGGATGCACTCCTAAGTTGAGTAATGTTGATCGGCCTCACTCTATTTAGTTGACATGTACTAGAGACAGCTGCATGATTTGAATCTGGTTCCAATTAAATTATTGCATCTGTTTATATATTGTATATAGAATGGTTTATATCTTAACGATGTTAAGGTATATATGCAGGGTTCCCTAGGTCGCCGCTGGGTTTCGGGTGGCATCGACCATGCCATTTTAAAAAAAATGGCGCGCTAAAGAACCCTAACCTAGAATCTTAACTAGAGTATTAGACGAAACAAGAATCTAAACATCGTTACAACTAAGTCAACAAGGAATACAAGCTTTGTAAACTGGTCCTTCACTTTAATAGCTCCATGTAGTAGTTTTTTCGCTCCAAGTAGTGAACTCCCGGACTCTAGAAAGGCTCCACATGATGAAAGGAACAAGCTTGCTTGAAGTCTTCGAGGCCGAAGATGATCTGCGTCGAGGAGACACCTACTCAAGATACCTCTTCACTAATATGGAATTAGTGAAGCAATCACCATAAACTAAATGGCTAATTTCGTAGAGGATGATGAAGTTGGAATTTTTATCACTTTATAAATATTTTTCTCACTCATTTTCTTCACCTCCCAAAAAGCTAGTGAGCTTGAGGAAGGAGAAGAAGAAGAAGCAACCATGGAAAAAATTTGTGTAGAATGGCAACCATGGGTGAGTTAATATTATATACTAACCCTTGTAGAGACTAAACCATGGCTAATCTTAATGGTTGTGTTAATAAATATCTTAAGTAAAACAAAATTGGTGGACTTAGTCAATGATTATACAAGCTTCCATTAAGTAACAACCATGACTAATTTCCTACCAATTTTGAATTACTTTAAATAAATAAAACCCTTGATTATGTTAAGCATGGTTTGAGTATCATACACCCATGTCATATGTATCATCTAGCATGACACCCAAAAATGAACATTAATATATATCACATATATACTAAATGCACACAAGTGAGAAAAAGAAATCTTAAGTGAGCTAATATAAGTTAATGTAAATTAATATATCAAATATATAATTAAACATTAAATTATTAAATCAACACTTGATTTAATAATCCGGCTATATCACATACAACCGACTAATATCAATTGTATCAACTTATCGAATCAACACTTGATCTGATAACCCGGCTATATCACATATAACCGACCGATATCACATATCGCGAGAATAGAATACGGTATCACATACTTGTATTAATCTCGGTACCGCACATATAACATATGTTCTCCTACTTGGTTTCGCTTGAGCCAGAAAACCTCTGTGTAGGACTCTAAAAACTCGTCAATATGCCGGTAGTAGGTGGTGATCATATCAGCCACCCACAAGCCGCAAGCGGTCTGCCAAATGTAACGGCCACCGGGGTATTGAGTGATCAGAAGATCAACAAGCAATATTGCTCAAACTCTTGCAAATCCAATAAGTAACAGTACCGCACAGTCCGGTCTCTTCGTCTGATATGTCGCATATCAAAGCCTGGGGGTGGTATAACGTCAGACCCTAATAGCCTGATAAGTCATGCTGATGTGAGGCATAACGGTTCGAGAAACTAATGATAACACTTACCAGTAAATCTCAGCAACCCTGGCAAGAGATTTCATGTTATGTCCAATCGAGCATAGCGAAACATCAACCCCCAATACCGGGAGAGACGAAATCCCCTCCTATCGCTCATTGCCTCCATGTGACTCGGGACTGTACCCAAAAACCACCGTTTTGCACGATCTCTTGAACATGGTAAGGTGGAAATCAAAGCACAGTGGGAATCACACAAGACTCTATGACGATTTCGGGTGGACAGACTAACCTGTTCCAGTGTCACCAGAGAACTGCTATCTGACGATAGGTATAATACCATCTAGGAGTTCTCGGCGATTCCGTTCAGTGTACCCAGTCTCCACTGAGCACCCGTATTGCAGGGTTCCTTTAGGTCGCCGCTGGGTTTCGGGAGGCATCGACCATGCCATTTTACAAAACTTGGCGCGCTAAAGAACCCTAACCTAGAATCTTAGCTAGAGAATTAGACGAAACTAGAATGTAAACATCTTTACATCTAAATGAATAAGGAAAAAAACCTTTGTTTTAGTTATATGTATGCCCTAGAGGCTACTACTGTACATGTGATGTATATTGTAGTGGATGGTTGGACATATATATGGAGGACTTTCTTGCTCGATATGATAGTATTCTATCTGGTTGCTCTTTATCTTAATTTGTACACTTAAAGTCTCTCTATTACATGTTGATAAAGCCCTTAGGATGGGTACTTAACTACCAGGATTATGATGCAGATCATACTAGTGGAGACATGGTAGTCGGTAAGTTCATCCTTCAATTGTTCCTAGTCGTGGGAGTATCGAGACAGGGCATCGATACTCCACAGTAGACTAGTGTATGCGCTTCTTGATCCATATGATGGTGTCACAACCCAAAATTCGGCACGTGACCGGCACTTAAACCACTTGACGGCAACAGGCGTAACGCAATTTAATTAAGCAGATTACCCATAAATCTAAACCATCAAAAGTCGTAAGTGATAAAAACAGTGTTTAAAAAAATTTGGAAATCTCAAGTAAAAATCTATAAACTTAAGTTTATTTTCTTAAAAATTTCGGCAGCACCTCCGTTGTAAAAAACTAGCCCCGAAACGGGTACAAACATAGTATATAAGAAAAGTATCCCCAAACGGGAGCAAATCACGCCCAAGGGAGGAAAAAACCACCGCAAGCATATATATATGACGCCGAAGCGAAGAAATAGACAATATAAATGAAAACAGTATAAAGAGGTAAAACTATATAATAAAAGCTGACTCACAAGAGCACGGCATCCAGAGTCACAAAATATACGATATCGTCCTCATAACTCGTCTCTAAGTCAATACATGAAAGTGGTAGATGTAGAGTACTAGATATAATGAGATATACAATAGATATAAAATCGGATAACCGCAAACCCAACTACAGCAAAATGGCTCATAGCCAACCGTAGCGGTATCCGCAAAAATCGGGATAATAAGAAGCCCTGTCGCGACTACTCTGAGTGTCAAGCCTGCAAAACACTGTGGCACAACGGGGGTGAGTTGCCAACTCGTGAATAGTAAGTAACATCGTACAGATAATCGCAGGTATGCACGTACAACGGTAATCTATCACATGCAATCTGATAGCATAAATATGGTAATATGGATATGCAACAATCATGAAAGATACTCTATCAGGTACTACAAATACATGAAGCAATGCATATCAAATGAATGCTGAGTATGGGATAAAACATATCATCAATGAATCATCATCGTGGAAAACCGGTGTCCATCAACGACACCCCAAATCCCAATATATCAGGCGCCGTCACTCTGATTGGTCCTCATATCCTGTAAATCTCATGGAACCTGAGTCCCCAACATCGACACTCGAAAACATCATGAAATATCGTGTCTAACATCGACACATAAATCCACATAACTCGGGCTCCGTCAGTCCGGATCGGCCCACGGGCTCCGTCAGTCCATATCGGCCCATATCCATCACACGGCTCAGGTCGGTATCCTCCGGATAACCGCCAGGTCCAACCAATCACCGGTAGGTAGTAGTCCCTTTGCCAGGATCAACGTCTACTGCATAACATCACTTTCCTGTCCCGGGGTACCATACCGGGTCCACCATGAACCCGCAAACGGATCATCCAGCTCCTCGAATCGGGTTTCTAACACAAGTCACAGAACCGAGAAAACTCATGGTGGACGCACTGAAATATCATATCAAGAGAAACCGGGTTTTCAAAATAATGCATACTTTCTTGAAATATCCCCACGGTTCTCAAATCCATAAATCACATGAAATCCGTATCTCAATGCGTAAATCTATGACATATGATATATGCAATATAAAACAATAATATGAGCTTATCAAGGGAAAATTGCTCTTTTAAATGAATCCAGTTTTTAAATATATCATGTGGTTCCCAATTCCTCCAAGATCCAATGCAACATTTCATAAGTGTGTACATGTAGCTAGGTATGCACGATGCATTTCATAAGTGCAATAGAACAAGAATCAATGTCTCAATGTCAATAACAATACAATACCGCATATATGTATAGGTTATGCGTGTCATTGCAATTACCGACGGTATGGGTGTAGCATACAATTTAGTGCTCGTGCAACATGAACCGTCTGTAACGGTGCAGTGTCCACTAGGTACTAAGTCAAGGCACAACAAGTAATGGTTTGCAATGATGCTCATGTACAATGAACATATAAGCATATAAACATGCGTCTATAATATCATATCTAGCCCTGACGCTTAACGCCATACGGGCGATTTCCCCGTAGATGTTAAATTTAGTCACCGATGATCTCGAGTTAGGTAAATCCAACCACCTGCTTTCCTTTCTTCGTAGCGTCCGAAGCCCCCGCACTCGCCCCTAAATCATACAAAACATAGCAAGTGCAACTCTGAATCAACCAATAACGCGTACAAACTACATTTAAATCGACGCACCGACTCCAACAACCTCTAAGTGTTCACTGTAAGTCGACGTTAGACACCCCACATGATGTGGGGAGGCGAAATAGGTAAAACAATCATTTTGTTTAAGTTAACATCGACTAACTTTACGGATCTTTGCTAAACCTTAACTAACAAACTATCTAGAAGTGCTAAACTACTATGGTATATGATTATAGTTCATGATACTAGTCCTTCTTGTTCTTGTTGTTCACCTCCTCGTTGGCCTCCTCGATGTGATAGAAGATCCACCCGAGAGTTCCTTCTCCAAGCTTTAACCTCTCACTTGAGATAACTAAGTGGCTAGGATTTCTAATCCAAGTAACCTAGAGGATATAAAGATGGATTAAGGAGTAATTAGTCTTTCTAACCCTTAGGATCTCAACATATGAGAGCATTAGGGTTAGGTTGAAGAAGAGGAGAGCTTGAGGAGAGAGTGTGTGTATGTGAGAATGAAAAGAATAATAACTCATTTCTATATTATATGAAGTATAATGATTATCAAATAAATCATATATGATAATTACAACCATGCTTCATTAAATACAATCAATGAATCATCACATGAGTCATTAAGCAATAAATGCTTCATTAACTCACTTGGATGAATCAACTCATGAGTCACTAACTCATTTAATGCAATTTACACATAATCTCGCCACCTCATTTAGTTTAATTCATAAATGAATTAAATCTAAATGAGTCACCTATCTTCTAGAAGCTTCTCGACTAATTACGAGAATGCCCCCTCCATCCGTAAAACACGGAAATACTGAGACTGTATAAATCCAAAAATCCAATACTAGAATCTGGCTTAAACTAAAGCCCGCTATTATAATCTGTCCGAACATCATACGTGCACAAGTACACGTATAAGTCCGAACCCTGTCGTAAAACCATATGACCTCTATATCGTTTCGCCTGAAGCAGGGAAACTCTCTGTGTGGGACTCTAAAAACTCGACACTATGCTGGAAGTGGGTTTAACCACAGGCCGCAAGTGGTACTAGTTGTACGTAACGGTTCCCAGGTAGATGTCGATAAGAAGGCCGATGAGGAAACCCATCCGAACTCCTACTGAGCCTGATGTAACAATCTTCGTACAGTCCGGTCTATTTGTCTAATACTATCGCATATCGAGCTTAGGGGGCGGCAAGCATCAGTCCCCTAAAAGCGGTATAAGTCGTGTCGGAGTGAAGCCAATTACACCTTGAGAAGCCACAGGAAATCCTACCAGTAAATCTCGTTTGCCCTGGCCAGGGACTTTGCGTAATGGCTCTCCAAACACAGTGCGATATCAACTCCCAATACCGGGAGAGACGAATCCTTTCTAAGTGCCACTGCCTCCAAGTGCTTCGGGACTGCACCTAACTGCTACCTGTTTGCATGACTCCTTTGAGCCGTGGTAGGGTAGCAATCTAAAAACAGTGGGAACACACTCGAGACGAAGCAGCAGTGTCAAGTCTGCGGACTATGCTGTACTCATGTCACCTAGGAACTGTTAACTGACGATGGGTATAATACCAACCAACAGTTCCCTGCGAGTCCTGTCCGGTGTACCCGTAACCCAACGAGCACCTGCATACTATCTCCAGTACGACGTACTGATGGCTGTGGGATAGACCATCTCCCCAACTGGGATGAGAAGCGTACACACTAGTCTACTGCGGAGTATTGATGCCCTGACTCGATAATCCTATGACTAGGGACCTGAAAAAGGATGTGCTTGTAGACTAACCAGCACCCACTAGTATGACTGCCATCACAACGCTAGTAGTCAAGGAAGATCCTAAGGGCTCTATCAATATGTATTCGTGATATGCTAAAAGAAACATATACACATATTAAGATAGATATAAACCAAGTAGCATAGTACTATGTTGAGCGAGACTGTTAATATAACTGTGAATATCCCAAGCTTCCATTAAGTAATATACAAGCTAGTATGATACAATAATGGCCCCTAGGGCATATACACTAACAATCTCCCACTTGCACTAGGGCCATGTACTGGCGTATCGAAGACCTATCTTCTCGAATAGCCTCTCGAACTGTGTCTTAGGTGAGGCCTTTGTGAATGGATCTGCAATGTTCTCCTCTGTTGCAACTCTCCGTACCTCGATCTCCCAGCGATGTATGATCTCCCTGATCAGGTGATACAGCCTTAAGATGTGTCTGGACTTCTGATGGGACCTGGGTTCCTTCGCTAAAGCTATAGAGCCGTTGTTGTCACAATATAGCGGTATTGGATTAACAATGGTAGGAACCACCTGAAGTTCTGTTAGGAACTTTTTCATCCAGACCGGTTCTTTTGCGGCATCAAAAGCAGCTATGTACTCCACTTCCATCGTCGAGTCAGCAACGGTGTCCTGGTTGGACCTCTTCCAGCACACCGCCCCTCTATTAAGTGTAAAGACATAACCTGACACGGACATGGAGTCATCGTTGTCACTCTGGAAGCTGGAGTCAGCAAAAGCCTCGATCTGGAGGTCTTTTCTGCCGTATACCAAGAACATATCCTTAGTCCTTCTCAGGTACTTGAGAATATTCCTTACTTCTATCCAGTGCTTCTCCCCTGGGTTTACTGATACCGGCTTACCATGCTCAGTGCGTAAGCTACATCTGGTCTGGTGCACAACATCGCATACATTATAGAGCCTACTACAGAAGCGTAGGGTATAACTGACTTGTATTCCATTTCCAAATCAGCCTTGGGAGATATCTCTTTGGATAGGGTGATTCCGTGACAAGCTGGTAAATTATCGCGCTTAGAATCTTCCAAACTGAATCTTTTCAGTATAGTGTTGATATACCTGGACTGCGAAAGTCCCAACATCCTCTTAGATCTATCACGATAGATCTGGATCCCCAGAATGTAAGAGACATCACCCAGGTCTTTCATGGAGAACTTGTGTGACAAGAAACCTTTGACAGATTGTAGCATAGGAATGTCATTTCCTATTAAGAGAATGTCATCCACATACAAGACGAGGAATACGACAGTTCGTGCTACAATTTTACTATATATACATGGTTCATCTGGATTTTTGATAAAGTCATATTCTTTGACCATTTCATCAAAACGGATGTTCCAACTCCGCGATGCCTGCTTCAGTCTATAAATGGACTTAAGCAACTTGCACACTTTCGTGCTGCTCCCACTCTGATTGAAACCTTCTGGTTGATCCATAAAGACGCACTCGTCCAAATTTCCATTTAGAAAAGCCGTCTTTACGTCCATCTGCCAGATCTCGTAATCATGGAAGGCAGCAATGGCAAAAAGGATCCGAATGGATTTGAGCATAGCCACTGGAGAAAAAGTTTCGTCATAGTCCAAACCAGGTCTTTGACGAAAACCTTTTGCAACAAGTCTAGCCTTATATGTTTCTACCTGTCCATCTACATCAATCTTCTTCTTGAAGATCCAGTTGCATCCTATGGGTTTTACCCTATCTAGAGAAAAGTCCAAAGTCCATACTTTGTTGGTGTACATAGACTCTATCTCGGTCCGCATTGCATCCAGCCATCTTACTGAGTCGCCGCTTTGGATGGCCTACTGGAACCTAGTAGGTTTATCTTTATCAATGACGCAATCATCTCTATCCCCGTCTATAAGAAAACCGTAGTATCTCTCAGGTGGATGAGACGGCCTACTACTCCTGCGGAGGGGTGCGGGAATGTCCTGTTCTTCTTGAACTTCTGGTTATACCAAAGTTTCAGTAGTAGTTTGTGGTTCTGGAATTTCTTCCAGTTCTATTGCTCTCCCACTTGTTTCCTTTTTTAAAAACTACTGTTCTATAAAATGGGCATTACGAGAAACAAAAACCTTTTGTTCCTCTGCGTAATAGAAAAAATACCCCTTGGAGTTCTTTGGATATCCCACAAACTTACACTGTACTGATCGTGCCTCGAGTTTGTCCGCATGCTGCTTTTTAACAAAAGCTGGACATCTCCATATCTTCAGATACTGAAGATAGGGTCTCTTCCCACTCCACATCTGATATGGTGTGGTAGGCACAGTCTTGGTAAGAACCCTGTTCAAAAGATATGCAGCTGATTCAAGTGCACAACCCCAGAAAGATCGCGGTAACTCAGCATTACTCATCATGGAACGTACCATATCCAATAGGGTTCGGTTCCGTCTTTCCGATACACCGTTATGTTATGGAGTGTATGGAGGAGTAAGCTGAGAGAGAATTCCATTCTCTTTTAGGTAACCCAGGAACTCAGCACATAAGTATTCACCACCTCGATCAGATCTCAGTGTCTTGATACTTTTGCCGGTTTGGTTTTCTACTTCATTCTTATATTCTCGGAATTTCTCAAAGGCCTCGGATTTGTGTTTCATCAAGAAAATGAATCCATACCTAGAGTAATCATCTGTAAAAGTAATGAAATATGAAAAACCGCCTCTTTCATGTGTAGACATTGGACCACATACATCGCTGTGTATGAGTCCTAAGAGTTCGCTCGCTCTTATTCCATGTCCAGTGAATGGAGTCTTTGTCATCTTTCCTTTGAGACATGATTGACAAGTGGCATAAGATTGATATTCGAACGGATCCAAATATCCTTCTCTATGTAACTTAGTTAACCTTGTCTCATTGATGTGACCTAGTCTACAATGCCATAAGAAAGCCTGATTTATATCTGGAGACTTTCTTTTTAGTGTGTTCTGGACATTGAAAATTTGTAATTAGTTTAACACGTATATACCGTTATCAAGTGTACCGGACCCAATCAAACCATGATTAAGGTGGATGTTAACAACATCGCTTACAAACGTGAAATCATAACCTTCTTTTGATAACAACGATACTGATATGATATTACACGTTAAACTGGGTAGACAAAAACAGTTGCACAAAACCAAAATATGCCCACTCGTCAATCCAAGGTGATAATCCCCTACGGACACAGCATTCACGCTAGCTCCGTTAGTAACCTGGAGGGTCATATCACCAATCATCAGCACTCTACGGGTTCTCAGTGCCTGCAATGAATTGCATATATGAGATCCAGATCCGGTATCCAATACCCAAGAAGTAGAGTTGATTGAAAGACAATTTTCAATTACAAACACACCTGAAGCCGAAGCCACAACTTGCCTCGGGTCCTGGTTCTTACCAATCCAAGCTGTGCAATCTTTCTTCCAATGGCCATTTCTACGACAGCGGAAGCACTCGTCCTTTGCCACTACTGGCACCGCAACCTTTTCCTTTCCCTTGAATCCCGCCTTACCAACACCACCTCTTGGTTTGGTAGCGGCCTTCTTCTTCCTTCCTTTTGTTAGTTGTATGTATGCCCTAGAGGCCAGTATTGTACAGATGATGTATATTATATTGGAATCTTGGACATATGTGGAGAGGACTTTCTTGCTCGATATGATAGTATGCTATCCGGTTGCTCTTTATCTCAACATGTATACTTGTCTCTTGATACTGACTTATAGTTACATGTTGGTAAAGCCCTTAGGATGTGTACTTGACTATCTGAACTATGATGCAGATCATACTAGTGGGGACAGAGTAGTCCATAAGTACATCCTTTAATGTTCTTAGTCGTAGGTGTATCGAGACAGGGCATCGATATACCAGAGTAGACTAGTGTATACGCTTCTCGACCCATGAGATGGGCGATGGATGATCCCATATCCATTGGTGTTTGACATCAGAGATGGTATACGGGTGCTCAGTGGAGACTAGGTACACTGGACGGACATGCCGAGAAATCCCAGATGGTATTATACCTCACGTCAGATGGCAGTTCTTTGGTGACACTTGTGCAGGTTAGTCTGTAGACGCGAGATCGTCATAGAGTATTGTGTGATTCCCACTGTGCTTTGATTTCCACCTTACCACGTTCAAGAGGGCGTGCAAAACGGTGGTTTTTTGGAACAGTCCCGAGTCACTTTGAGGCAATGAGCGATAGGAGGGGTTTCATCTCTCCCGGTATTGGGGGTTGATGTTGCGCTGTGCTCGATCGGCCATAACAGGGAAGTCCCTGGCCAGGGCTGATTTAGAGATTTACTAGTAAGAGTTACCAGTAGTTTCTCGACCCGTTATGAGCCTCACATCGGCACGACTTATCGGTTATTGGGGTCTGACGTGACTTGATATGCGACATATCAGACGAGGAGACCGGACTGCACGAGAAGTGTTACCGTTAGGCTTTCACAGGAGTTGGAGCGGTCTTGCTTGCTGATCTTCTGATTGTTCAATACTCGGGTAGCCGTTACGTCCAGCTAGTACCGCTGATGGCTTGTGGGTGCTCGATGTGATCATCACCTACTGTCGGCGTGTTGACGAGTCTTTAGAGTCCTACATAGTGGTTTACTGGCTAAGGAAAAACGAAATAGGAGCGCATATGTGATATGTGCGGGACCGAGAATAATACGTTTATGTGATACCATATTTTATTCTCGCGACTTATTGTATCGATCAGTTATATTTGATATAGACGGGTTATCGAATCAAGTGTTGATTCGATAAGTCGATACATTGGATGTTAGTCGGTTATATGAGATATAACCGGACTATTATGTCAAGTGTTGATTTAATAATTTAATGTATAATTGTATATATGATATACTAATTTACATTAACTAACATTTGTTCACTTATGGATTTTTCTCACATGTGCACAACTTTAATATATATATGTTATATATATTAAAATGTGTTTTCTTTTTGTATCATGGTTGTTGTTACAACATTCATGGATGTATGAGACTTACACCATGCTATTTGTTATGTTGGATTTAATGTATTTAAAGTAATTACAAAATTAGTTGAAAATTAGAAAATGCATGAAGCTTGTGGATGCATTGACTAAAGTCCACTAAGTTTGTTTTTACTTTGGATTTTTATTAACCTAACCATCACACTTAGCCATGATTAAGTCTCTACATGAGTTAGTATATGATACTCACTCAGCATGGTTAGCTCACTCACTTGATCATTATCTTTCTCATTTCATTTCTTCATCTTCTTCTTTGAGCTAAAAAGCTTTCTAGGGTTTGATCCAAAGTGTGAAGCATTATGAGAAAATAAATTCTAAAGTGAACCCACTTCCTATTTCTCCATCCTCTACTAGACTAGCACTTTAGTTTAGGGTGTTTGCTTCACTAATTCTCTTGTTAGTGAAGTAGTAGCTTGAGTTGGTATTCACTCGACGTAAATCATCTTCGGCCTCGAAGACTTCAAGCAAGGACGCTTCTTTCGCCTCGTGGAGCCATGAAAGAGTCCGGGAGAACCACGATCGCAGCGAAGGGACTTCAACAAGGAGCTAATGAAGTGAAGGACCGATCTACAAAGGTTGTATTTCGTATTCACTTAGTCGTAAATGCAATTTACTTGCATGTGAAACCATAATTTTCTAGCAAAGATATTGTTTAGGGTTGTTAGGCACGACTAAAATTTTAATCGGGCATGGTTGATGCCTTGTTGTACCTTGTTAGAGTGCCTAGTAACCCTACAGTGGTATCGGAGCCTAGCTAGAGCATTAGGCGACGTGTATACGAAGTTCAAACTCCGAACGAACCCCGAAATGTCAATTTAAACCCTTCTCTGGGCATTTTTTAAAAACTGTGTTATTTTCAGAATTAAAAATACCTAAAAAAATCAGCAGGCAATTTAAAGAATAACAGTGAAAAATGATGACGTCATCCGTACGTACCGCCGCGGAACCGCGGCCGTACCTTGCTTGGTCCTCGGATCCGCGACAGTACTGTTTGATTTGACAAATTTTTTTTCACAGTAATTCCCTTTTCTGCTTATATAGTTTCTGGGTATTTTTTATTCTGACTCAAGTGTTGAGTGTTATGGGGATTATTTTGTATTCGTTGATTTGATCGGAAAATTTAAATTCGTAATGTTTTCCGGA
Source organism: Agapanthus africanus (assembly GCA_030015575.1). Taxonomy (NCBI): domain Eukaryota; kingdom Viridiplantae; phylum Streptophyta; class Magnoliopsida; order Asparagales; family Amaryllidaceae; genus Agapanthus; species Agapanthus africanus. The sequence continues at coordinate 534,462,073 of CM057339.1, forward strand.
TATTTAGAAACTGTTAAAATGTTCGAGCGGATATCATTAACTCACTTCTTGAGTTTAAATATTTCGGAAAAATGTGCAAGTAACGCGATGGACCCTCTAGAAGAACACAAACCTTAACTCGATTATGTGACCGCCATGAACTGACTCTAAACCTTAGGGTTTGGGGCAGTACGGCGTGCCACATGTGAGGCGTTGGCTTGACCCTTCTACGGCTGGACCGTTGGTACTATGACGTATTCTGGAATTTTTGAACTCCGCTCAAGTGTTGAGCTATTTAGGAAATCTTGGGTATTTGATTATTCGATCAGAAAGTTTAATACTGTCTATTTATCTGGAATGTGATACAATATGTGGAATTCATATAGTTAGGCATGAAATGCGAAGTATGTGATATTTCGGATTTACGATGTCTAAAGAGATTGTGGATTCCAAATGTTGTAGTTTTACACTTTATTTTCTGCGACCGTAAGTGTAATATGTGATATCGCCGGTTTCGTTGCTACATGTCAATGATAATTGGGATGTGCATATTTACTTACGTTGATGACATGTGATTTTATGTGTTGCTGGATATGTTATATTGGATCGTCGCGTTTTGAATAGCCGGGGGTTTTATATGAGATGAGTTTTTTTATTTTCATTCATGTAAAATTAAATGTATGTAATATTCTTTTATTGGGGCACTTCCGGGATGAGGTCGATGTCACCATTTGTATATTATTTACTTTTCCGCACTAGGAGAGCACAAGTAACCAGGTTCTAGAGTCCAGTGGGAGACCAACTCGAGGAGTCGAGTCCAGGTCTCCTAACTTTAGAATTGGTAGGGTTGTTTGCCACTCTCGTAGGGGTCTAGGGGTGTGGGTTTGGCTATTCATCGCGACCGTGGAATCCGTGTTTTAAAGAGGCTCAAAATAAAACACGGACGTCCTAGTATATCCAATGTTTCATATGTTTCTTCTGCTGTGATATCTGTGATGTGATCATTTGATATGTTGTGATAAATACTGTATATAGTATATATGATATTTTATATAGACGTTACTTATGTTTTACACCCGCGCTAGCCTCTTTAGCAAAACTGGCAGATGCCACAACTCTCGGTTTGTCTTTTGATTGCTTTTAGAGTTTTACTTTGCATAGTGATATATATGATATGTCATGCACCTTATTCGATGAGGAAAGAGCCGAGATCCCTTCGCCGGGAGTGACCTCTTTAGCAAAACTAATGAAAGCCTCAAAATCACTCCATTTCAAAATTTCACTAGATTCTACAATGATATCAAGTTCATTACGCAATAGGTTTTCAGAAAAACCTGTCGTAGCCCTCCGTCATTTCAGATAAGTCCTACTTAGTATTCGTGCTACGTTTGTTGGCCTGCGTCAAGGCATAGTGTGCGGTAGCTAACTAGTATTTATCTGTTTTTGCATATGATGCAGATTGAAATAAGGTAGTCGTGCGACTTTGTTGTCCTGCGTCAAGGGTTGTATGGGTGGGTTTAATTCAATCAAGAAATGACGGGTTGAACTTGACTAGCGCACTATGGTTTGTTGGTCTGCGTCAAGGTCATGGGACGCTAGGGGCAAAATATTATCGGGAATTTCAAGTGTTGAAATTTGCAATTAGATTGCTTATCTTCTATGAGATAGTTGGATCCCGATACCTACTGCGAGTAATTGTTACTCCTGGGAGAGTTTTACACAGGACAATTAGCCGATCAAGTAGGTTTCTAGAAAGGTGTCAACGGGGTTACGCCTCGGGAAAATGAGGTTTACTTTAATTAGGTCCGTGTGAAAGCACGGGGAACCTCCCTCAAAGCACCGACACTAGCCTGGCTGAAAGATTGGCGAAGTTGTAGGGTGTAATTAATCCCGGCTAGTCTTTCCTTTTAGGGTTTGAAGGAAGATTTGATAAAAACAGTGGGAGCCATCCTGATTAGATAAAATAATAACCAATCTGATCTTGCAAGAGCATACGCTAAAGTGTTTTCTTTTCTCTCTCTCCAAGTAGAGACCATATCATGCCTTAATAAAGATAATAATATGGATGTATTGACCGAACCCGCATGTTATACTGTGCTGGGGAACGTTGGATCCGTTCTTTCTTATAAAAGTTATAAGACTGAACAAGATATAGGGGAATACCAGGATTCCCAAACCACCCGAATGAAGAAAGTACATGCTGATGCATTTTCTTCGGGTGTGTTCGTTACAGAGAACTGTTTCTCCATTTCCTCTACGTCCTGGGTATTACATACTGGGTTAGGATCCTATATATGTAATCAGTTACATGGGCTTAGGAAAGGTAGAGAACTTGGAGAAGGTGATAAAGTCATAAGGGTTGGAAATGGTGCAATTGTTGCAGCTAGAACAGTCGGGGAATATCACCTTGTATTGCCAACTGGTAATACATTGATTCTGAATGAATGCTATTACATGTCGAACCTGATATGCAACATTATATCTGTTTCTTTGTTGAGTAAAGAAGGATATAATTTTGTATTACAGGATAATGTTATGAACATTTTTCTGAACCAAAAGTTGGTTGGATCAGGCACGATGTGAAATGGAATTTATGTTCTAAATCAATCAACAGTTCTGAGCATAACAAACACACACAAGAGGAAGAGTTCAGAACTGAACGAATACTTCTTGTGGCATTGTAGACTGGGTCACATCAATGCGACACGACTAGCTAAGTTGCATAATGATGGATATTTGAATCCGTTTGAATTTTCATCTTATGATACTTGCCAGTCATGTCTCAAAGAAAAGATGACCAAAGCTCTGTTTACTGGACACGGAGAAAGAGTTACGGAACTCTTGGGACTGGTACATAGTGATGTATGCGGTCCCATGTCTACACATGCCAGGAATGGTTCTTCGTACTTCATTACATTCACTGACGATCTCTCTAGATTCGGATATGTGTTCCTGATGAAACACAAATCAGAAGCTTTTGAGAAATTTAGAGAATATAAACAAGAAGTCGAGAACCAAACCTGAAAAGTATTAAAATCCTTCGATCTGATCGAGGAGAAGAATACTTGAGCAATGAATTCCTGAACTTCCTAAAATAGAATGGGATTCTCTCTCAGCTAACTCCTCCATATACACCACAGCACAACGGTGTATCGGAATGGAGGAACCGCACCCTATTAGATATGGTGCGCTCTATGATGAGCACAGCTGAGTTACCTTTTTCCTTCTGGTGGTATGCACTGGAAACAGCTGTAGACCTATTGAATATGGTTCCCACCAAATATGTGCCAACCACTCCATATGAGATATGGAAAGGAAAGAGACCATGTCTTAACTATGTTAAGATATGGGGTTGTCCGGCATATGTAAAAACACAAAATCCGGACAAACTCGCGGCAAGGCCCATTCTATGTAAGTTTATTGGATATCCCAAACATTCGCGCAGGTATATCTTCTACCAAACCGAGGAACAAAAGGTGTTTGTTTCTCGAAATGCCACCTTTTTAGAAAAGGAATTTCTTGAAAAAGAGATTAGTGGCAAGGAGGTAGAACTGGAAGAGGTTCCAGCAATACAGACTCCGACAGAAGATTTGGTTGAACCGGAGGATTCGGTAGGTCCCAACGAACCTGAGCCTCTCCGCCGATCTAGTAGGGTTCCTCACCCACCTGAGAGATAATACGGTTTTCTCATGGATGGTGGGAGCGAGGATTGCATCATGGTTGATGATGACCCAACTAGCTTCGAGCAGGCCATCACGAGTGGGGACTCAGTGAAATGGCTGGATGTAATGCGGTCCGAGATGGAATCCATGTACACCAACAAAGTATGGACTTTGGAAGTTTCTCCTGAAGAGGTAAAAACCATTGGGAGCAAGTGGATCTTCAAGAAAAAAACTTGGTGTAGATGGGAAAGTGGAGACTTTAAAAGCTAGACTTGTTGCAAAGGGTTTTCGTCAAAGACGAGGTGTGGACTATGACGAAACCTTTTCTCCAGTGGCTATGCTTAAATCCATCCGGATCATGCTTGCCATCGCTGCATATCATGACTGCGAAATCTGGCAAATGGATGTTAAGACCGCCTTTCTAAATGGTGATTTAGAAGAGTGCGTGTACATGACTCAGCCAGAGGGCTTCATAGATAGTGGGAGCAGAGGGAAGGTGTGCAAGCTTCTTAAATCCATTTATGGATTAAAGAAAGCATCGTGGAGTTAGAACATCTGCTTTGACGTCGTTATCAAAGAGTTTGATTTCGTCAAAAACGTAGATGAACCTTGTATCTACAAGAAGGTAGCAGAGAGTAAAGTTGTCTTCCTCGTACAGTACGTGGACGACATACTCTTGATAGGAAATGACATTCCTATGCTGCAATCGGTCAAGCTCTTCTTATCACAAAGATTCTCAATGAAAGATCTAGGTGATGCCTCCTGCATACTGGGAATTATGATCTATAGAGATAGATCTAAAAGGATATTAGGATTGTCCCAATCCATGTACATTGACACTATACTAAAGAGGTTTAGTATGGAAGAATCCAAGCATGGTAACTTACCCACGATCTCTGGACTCACTCTCTCCAAAGAGATGTCTCCCAAGACTGATTTGGAGAGAGCTCGCATGCAAGGGATACCCTATGCTTCGGCTGCAGGCTCTATCATGTACGCGATGCTGTGTACCAGACCCGATGTAGCATACTAACTAAGTGTAGTGAGTAGGTATCAAGCTGATCCTGGAGAGAGTCACTGGACAGCTGTGAAGAGCATTCTCAAGTACTTACAAAGGACTAAGGAGATGCTCTTGGTGTATGGTAACGGAGAACTCCAAGTGGAGTCCTTTACCGATTCGAGCTTCCAGAGTGATAAGGACGACTCTAAGTCGCACTCGGGATTTGTCTTTACCCTTTACGGAGGGGCGGTTAGCTGGACGAGTTCCAAGCAGGAAACCGTGGCGGACTCGACGATGGAGGCTGAATACATCGCTGCCAACGATGCTGCCAAAGAGGCTGTCTGGATCAAGAAGTTCATTACTGAACTTTGAGTGGTTCCATCCATTGAGCATACAATACCTTTGTTTTGCGATAACAATGGAGCGGTGGCTTTGGCCAAGGAACCCAGGTCCCATCAGTGATCCGGGCATATTTAGAGGCGGTATCACCTGATTCGGAAGATAGTTGATCGCCGGGAGATCGAGGTCAGGAGGGTTGACACGAAGAATAACACTGCGGATCCACTCACGAAGGCCATTTTCCAGATACAGTTTGAGAGACTCTTCGAAATGCTAGGTATGCGATACTACAGCAGCTGGCCCTAGTGCAAGTGGGAGATTGTTAGTTGTATGTATGCCCTAGAGGCCAGTATTGTACAGATGATGTATATTTTATTGGATGCTTGGACATATATAAAGAGGACTTTCTTGCTCGATATAATAGTATGCTATCTGGTTGCTCTATATCTTAACATGTATACTTGTCTCTTGATACTGTCTTATAGTTACATGTTGGTAAAGCCATTAGGATGTGTACTTGACTATCTGTACTATGATGCAGATCATACTAGTGGGGACAGAGTAGTTCATAAGTACATCCTTTAATGTTCCTAGTCGTAGGTGTATCGAGACAGGGCATCGATATACCAGAGTAGACTAGCGTACACGCTTCTCGACCCATGAGATGGGCGATGGATGATCCCATATCCATTGGTGTTTGACATCAGAGATGGTATAAGGGTGCTCAGTGGAGACTGGGTACACAGGACGGACTCGCCGAGAACTCCCAGATGGTATTATACCTCACGTCAGATGGCAGTTCTCTGGTGACACTTGTGCAGGTTAGTCTGTAGACCCGAGATCGTCATAGAGTCTTGTGTGATTCCCACTGTGCTTTGATTTCCACCTTACCACGTCCAAGAGGGCATGCAAAACGATGGTTTTTGGGTACAGTCCCGAGTCACATGGAGGCAATGAGCGATAGGAGGGGTTTCATCTCTCCCGGTATTGGGGGATAATGTTGCGCTGTGCTCGATTGGCCATAACAGGGAAGTCCCTGGCCAAGGCTGATTTAGAGATTTACTGGTAAGAGTTGCCAGTAGTTTCTCGACCCGTCATGAGCCTCACATCGGCATGACTTATCGGCTATTGGGGTCTGACGTAGACCACCCCTAGACTTGATATGCGACATATCAGATGAGGAGACCGGACTGCACGGGAAGTGTTACCGTTAGGCCTTCACAGGAGTTGGAGCGGTCTTGCTTGCTGGTCTTCTGATCGTTCAATACCCGGGTAGCCGTTATGTCCATCTAGTACCGCTGACGGCTTGTGGGTGCTCGATGTGATCATCACCTACTGTCGGCGTATTGACGAGTCTTTAGAGTCCTATATAGAGGTTTTACTTGCTCAGGCAAAACGAAATAGGAGCGCATATGTGATATGTGCGGGACCGTGAATAATATGTGTATGTGATACCGTATTTTATTCTCGCGACTTATTGTATTGATCGGTTATATGTGATATAGCCGGGTTATCGAATCAGGTGTTGATTCGATAAGTCGATACATTGGATGTTAGTCGGTTATATGATATATAACCGGATTATTAAGTCAAGTATTGATTTAATAATTTAGTGTATAATTGTATATATGATATACTAATTTATATTAACTATCATTTGTTCACTTATGGATTTTTCTCACATGTGCACAACTTTAATATATATATGTGATATATATTAAAATGTGTTTTCTTTTTTTATCATGGTTGTTGATACAACATTCATGGGTGTATGAGACTTACACCATTCTATTTGTTATGTTGGGTTTAATGTATTTAAAGTAATTACAAAATTAGTGGAAAATTAGAAAATGCATGAAGCTTGTGGATGCTTGTGGATGCATTGACTAAAGTCCATTATGTTTGTTTTTACTTTGGATTTTTATTAACCTAACCATCACACTTAGCCATGATTAAGTCTCTACATGAGTTAGTATATGATACTCACTCACCATGGTTAGCTCATGTCACGACCCGAGAATTCGACTCGTGACCGGCACTTAACCACGCAACGTCTACAGGCGTAACGCGGCTAAGTAAGCCGAACCCAGAAATCAAAACCAATAAATCTAGAGTGATTTTAAAACATTTTGTAAAACAATCGTACATGTCCGAAAAACTTCCATTTATCTAGTAGAAAACCTTTTTAAGTTCGAAAGTTACAAGTTTTATAATTTTGGTAACATTTCCCTTTTAAAACATTAGCCCCGAAAGTCGGGTAAAAACAAGGTGTAGCAGAAATAACAAGTGACAAGAATGAAGCATCACAATATGATATACGACGCCGTAGCGAAGAATACACGGTAAAACAAGGACAATATCATAAAGATAAGACTGTATAAAGTAAAGTCGGCTCACATGCGAGCTCGACACCAGAATATAAAATCATACATATCGTCCTCACAACTGTCTCTAAGTCAATACAGAAAAGTAGATGGAGAATACTAGATACATCAATGTACAACAGAAAGATAACAGATACCGTACAAACCCACCTAAACAGCAAAAGGGCTATCTCAGCTCAAAAGGGGTATCTGTGCCAAAAGATGCGGTAACAGCCAGCCGTGACTAGTCCCTAGGGCAACCTGCAAGCACTGTGGCACAACGGGGGTGAGTTGCCAACTCGTGAATAGAGATAACACATAAAGGTAATCGCAAGCATGCACATGTAGCGTGGCTCTACTAATGCCAACAGATAATATCAATGCGATGTGGCTGTATGCATAATAATAATGCCAGTCCTCTATCAGGTGATATACTACAGGGTGAGATGTGATAATGAATGCTGAGCATGGGGATATAGTATCTACATGAAGTATCGAGGTGGACTACATAAGTATGTATGCACCACAAGTCCCAACATCTCAAACGCCGGTACTCCATCGGCCCTCATATCCTGTATATCCCTAAAAATCCCGAGTGCCCAACATCGGCACCCAAATATCACATACTTGTGTCTAGCATCGACACGCAAAACATCCTGTATCGGCCTCCGTCAATCCGGGTCAGCCCTCTCTCACGTATATACCGGGAATCCGTCAGTCCGGGTCATCCCTCTCTCAATATATCGGGCATCCGTCAGTCCGGGTCAGCCCTCAATCAATCCATCGGGCATCCGTCAGTCCGGGTCAGCCCTCTATCAATCCATCGGGCATCCGTCAGTCCGGGTCAGCCCTATATCAACCCATCGGGCATCCGTCAGTCCGGGTCAGCCCTATATCAACCCATCGGGCATCCGTCAGTCCGGGTCAGCCCTATATCAATCCATCGGGCATCCGTCAGTCCGGGTCAGCCCTCTATCAATCCATCGGGCATCCGTCAGTCCGGATCAGCCCTCTATCAATCCATGCCTCAAGCACCGAGAAAACACGGGGCGACGCCCCAAATTAACATTTCAAGGGAACTGGGTTTTCAAATGGTTCTTATTTGAAAAGGCCACGGTTCCCAAATCCATAAATCATATGAAATCCCAACAATAATACAAGTAACTGCGATGTGATAGGTGCATCAATGTGTATATCAAGTCATGTCACATGAGAATGAACTACAATGCAATGATCCACTGTGATATAGGTATCAAGTCTAGATGAGTTACAACAATATACAATAGTATGATCATGGCAGTTCTATCAGTTCTAAGCAATATGTATATATGTATAGCAGGGAATGCAATATGCAATGACAGTCTATGGGGTGTATGAAACATATAATAACAAAGTCCTATCAGCCCTGACGCATAACGCCATGCCGGCGATATCCCCGTAGATGTGAAATCTACTCACCGTGTCTCGCGCTAGGTGTATCCAACCACTTGCTTGCCCTTCTTCGCAGCGTCCGTCTCACTGGCCTGCGAACCTAGAATCACATACACATATCACACATAAGCTTAAGTCACAAAACGCGACATTATAAACCAACAAGAAACCTGTGTCGCAAACCAATCGCGCGTGTGCGCGATACGCTAAAACGTGTAAACACGCGCCACGAAACTACCCCGACGCGCCGCGATACGCAGAACCCAAACCTACTCACGTATCACGCGTGTCGCGAAGGTTTAGAAAACGGCAAAATAGGTAATTGGTCCCAGATTTTGCTACAGAACTAATCTTAAAAATATATATATACCAAACGACCCTACACACAAAAATACACCTACAGAACCCAAAAATTACCAAAACACCCCTGTCTGGCCGCAATTTGCGGCCAGAATGGCGGTTTTGGCGGCCGGGAAGGGGAGTTAGGGGGTCGGGTTTCATCTAGTGTATCATCTCCACTCCACTATGCCACAGTCCACTCAATTTCATTTAAATCACCTCGGGTCAAAAGCAGATCCAGAAAGCTCAAATTGTGCACAAATACGACATTTGCATCCAATATGAAAACTGGTGGTATTTTAGCGTAATAGGGGTTGGACTAGGTTACAATGGCCTCAACAGACCTCAAGCATCCTACTGAAACCAAATCATATCCCAAATGCTCAAAGTTCCCACTAAACATCCCATATCGCACTAAAACGCACCAATATCCATTAACCGATGCAAATCGACACTAACCAAGCTAACTAGGGACTAAATTAGGAAATATACCTCATACTTAACCCTAGGAAGCAGGAGGAAGGTGGAGAAGTGAAGAGAAGGGGCTGCACTGGGTGATGAGGCTGCTGCTGCTCACTGAAATGCTTGCTGGGGCTGTTGCTGAATGCTGGGGCTGTTGCTGAATGCTGCTGCTGCTGCTTCTTCTCCTGCTGCTGCTGTTTCTTCTTCTCCTGCTGCTGCTGGGGTGTGAAGAGGTAAGTGTGTGTGTGTGAGTGTTTGTGAGTGTTGGAGAGAAAACAAGAAATGAGAGGAAAAACCAATCTACACTCAAGGGTCAACCCCTCACTCTCTCTCTTCATTAATGGCAAGCATGGGCTAAGCCATGATGCCCTCTCTCTCTCTCCTTCTCACAAGTCAACACTAGATCTAAAATTCAAATTAAAGTAACCCCCCCTAATTAGCTAATTAAACTCATTTAAGAATCCAAAAGAATTAATCCCACAATTAACCCACCATGGTTAAAATTATGGTATTTTCTTCATTTAAAAACCCTAGTTTACATGCACATGTTTGTGCAAGCCTAATAAAATTTTGGAAAAATATATATTAAATTAGGAAAAATATATAAAACCCAATTTAGTAAACTTTTTATTAAAAACAATTAATTAATTATAATTATTCACTAACCCTTATCCTAAGGTGTTACAATCTCTCCCCCTTAAAGAAATTCGTCCCCGAATTTCAAAAATCTAACTAAGGTTACCTTCAAAAAGATGGGGATACGTCTTCATCATCTCGCTTTCGGTCTCCCAAGTGACCTCTTCACGGTTCTGACCACGCCAAAGTACTTTAACTGATGGAATCTCCTTCGATCTCAATTTCTTCACTTGTCGATCCAAGATCATCACCGGGTGCTCTGCATAGGAAAGATCGCTCTCAAGCTGGATCGCCGGATGCTGAATCGCATGCGAAGGATCATGAAGATATCTGCGGAGCATCGAGACATGGAATACGGGGTGCACGTCTGGAAAGCTGGGCGGAAGGACTAATCGGTAAGCTACTGCACCAACCCGCTCGAGGATCTCGAAGGGGCCCACATACCTGGGGCTAAGCTTCCCCTTCTTCCCAAACCTCATCACACCTTTCATTGCGGAGACCCTCAAGAAAACATGATCACCAACAGAAAACTCAAGTCTGCGTCGTCGACGGTCTGCATAAGCCCTCTGCCTACTCTGCGCTGCTCTCATCCTATCGCGAATCAACTGGATCTTCGCGGTCGTCTCCTCAACGATCTGTGGCCCTAAGATACTGCTCTCACTGAGCTCTGTCCAACAAGTAGGTGACCTGCATCTCCTCCCGTAAAGAGCCTCAAACAGTGCCATCTGAATAGTCTCCTGGTAGCTGTTATTGTAGGAAAACTCTACTAAGGGCAAATGATGATCCCAGCTACCTCCAAAATCTAGTACACAAGCTCTGAGCATGTCCTCGAGAGTCTGAATGGTCCGCTCTGACTGTCCGTCGGTCTGCGGATGAAATGCCGTGCTGAAACTCAAGCGAGTGCCCAAAGCCTCCTGAAGCCTCTGCCATAGTCTACTAGTAAACTGGGTGCCTCTGTCGGACACAATGCACGTCGGGACTCCGTGTAGTCGCACTATCTCGTCAATATAGATCTGAGCGTACTGAGTAAATCCGAAAGTCGTCATCACCGGTAAGAAGTGAGCCGCTTTCGTCAAACGATCCACGATCACCCAGATGGAGTCATACCCCCTACTAGTCCTGGGTAGACCCACCACGAAATCCATCGAAATCTGTTCCCATTTCCACTCCGGGATGGGTAACGGCTGTAGCTCTCCCGCGGGCCTCTGGTGCTCAGCCTTGACTTGCTGACAAGTCAGGCATCTCGATACAAAATCTGCAATGTCCCTCTTCATTCCGTCCCACCAGTAAACATTTCGCATATCATGATACATCTTGGTGGAACCGGGATGGACGCTATATACCGATCGATGTGCCTCCTCAAGAATCTCACGCCTCAGTCCCTCAGCATCAGGTACGCACAGTCTGACTCCAAACTGTAGTATCCCCTGATCATCGATCACGAACTCGGAAAATCTGCCCTGTCCCATCTGTGCCATGATCTCCGAACATCGGTCATCACTGAGCTGTGCCTCACGTATACGATCAATCAACTGTGGGCGTGCACGGACATGCGCTACCTGTCCTCCAATCGGCGTGAACTCGAACTGTACTCGACTGTCGCATAATATCTTCCAATCTGCGGATGACTGCTCCTGCACTGCGCTCAAACATGATAAACTACTCCCGGGCCTCCTGCTCAAAGCATCCGCTACCACATTTGTCTTGCCCCGGTGATATAAGATCTCGCAGTCGTAATCTTTCACTAACTCCATCCATCGACGCTGCCGAAGGTTCAGGCCCCGCTGCTGGAATATGTATTTCAGACTCTTGTGATCCGTAAATATCTGGCACGACTCGCCGTATAGGTAGTGTCGCCAGATCTTAAGTGCGAAGACCACTGCTGCCATCTCCAAATCATGAGTGGGGTAGTTCTGCTCGTGCTTCTTCAATTGTCGCGAGGCATACGTGATCACCCTATCATGCTGCATCAGAACGCATCCCAATCCCACTCGAGAAGCATCACAAAAGACCACAAATCCGCCCGATCCGGAAGGTAAGGATAACACCGGTGCCGTCGTCAGCCGTGTCCGTAACTGCTAAAAACTGTGCTCGCACTCCTCCGTCCAATCGATGGGAACTCCTTTCCGGGTCAACCCGGTCAACGGTGTAGCAATACGTGAGAAGTCCTGCACAAAACGCCTGTAATAATCGGCCAATCCCAAAAAGCTGCGAATCTCCGTCACCGATGTGGGTCTGGGCCAACGCTGAACGGCCTCGATCTTCCTCGGGTCAACACATATACCGTATCGTGAAATCACGTGACCCAAGAAGTCCACGCTGTCTAACCAAAAAGCACACTTGGAGAATTTCGCATAGAGCTGGTGCTCCCTCAATGTCTGCAATGTAACCCGCAGGTGCTGCTCGTGCTCCTCACTACTCCGGGAATACACCAAGATATCGTCAATGAAGACTATGATGAACAGATCCAAATAAGGCCGGAAAAATACGGTTCATCAAATCCATGAAGGCTGCTGGCGCATTGGTGAGTCCGAACGACATCACCAAAAACTCGTAATGGCCGTAGCGCGTACGGAAGGCTGTCCGAGGAATGTCCTCCTGTCGAACCCGCAGCTGATGATAGCCCGATCGTAAATCGATCCTCGAAAAGTACCCTGCCCCCTGAAGCTGGTCGAACAAATCGTCGATACGCGGCAAAGGATACCTGTTCCGCACTGTCACCCTGTTCAGCTGGCGGTAGTCGATACAAAGATGTAAGCCGCCGTCCTTCTTCCTGACGAACAGGACTGGAGCACCCCAAGGAGAAACACTGGGTCGAATAAGTCCCTTGTCCAGCAAATCCTGTAACTGACCCTTCAGCTCACGAAGTTCCGCCGGGGCCATCCGATAGGGCGGAATAGAAATAGGCCCCGAACCAGGAACCAAATCAATACAGAAAGAAATGTCGCGCTCGGGCGGCAACCCAGGAAGCTCGTCAGGGAACACATCAGGAAACTCGCTAACAACTGGAACCTGATCCAATGGAACCTCTGTAGCGCGAGCATCGCGAACATAAGCGAGAAATCCCTGACATCCCTTCCTCAAAAGCTGTCCAGCGCGAAAAGAAGAAATCACACTGTGAGGGGCGGCACTACGGTCCCCCAACACAACAAAAACCGACTCGCCGGGGAAACAGAATCTAACTGTCTTCTCGCGGCAGTCCACAGAAGCATAGCACGTGGCTAACCAATCCATGCCCAAAAGAACGTCGAAGTCCAACATCTCCAGAAGGATCAAGTCGACAGGCAACTCTCTCTCGCCAATACAGACGATACAGGATCGGAACACGTGCCTAGCAACAAACGACTCTCCCACTGGAGTAGTCACCACAAGCGGCTGATCAAGTAAGCCGGACTCTCTACCCAAACTCGGCACAAAGTGCGTGGATACGTACGAGTGTGTGGATCCGGGGTCGAACAGTACATGTGCGTCAACTGAACATACAGGGAGGATACATGAAACCACTGCATTGGACGCCTGTGCGTCCTGATGTGTCAAAGCAAAAACCCTCGCCTGTCCACCACCTGTGACTGGCTGCCCTCTGCCTCGGTCACCTCGCCCTCTCTGAGCAACTCCTCCACGCCCACGACCTCGCTGTGTATGAGTCTGGCGCGGAGCAACGGTAGGTACGATAGGCAACGCTCTCTGGGGTGGTGAAAGTGGTAATGTAACATGCGGTGCTGTCGCCTCTGTCCGGGGTAACTCAGGACAATCCCGTACACGGTGGTAAGAACTCCCACATCGAAAACATCCCGACGACGGCCGCTGACCATCCTGGGAATAAGAACTGAATAACCGGCCCCGCCCTGAATCTCTGCTGCCTGCAATACGTCTATCACGGCGCCGAAAAGGCTGTCTCTGTGCTGAAGTATCCGCACGAGCTCTCTTCGGCTCTGGGAGTGCCGAAGTCTCAACAAGGTGCTCCTCGACCACTAGGGCTGCGTCTACCGCTGCTGCGTAGGTCTCGTAGTGCTGCGCGCTGATCGCGAGGAACACTGGTGAAATCAAGCCTCGAACAAATCTCCGGACTCGCAACTCCTCGGTGGCCACTAAATGTGGGGCGTAGACTGCTAGCTCTGTAAACAGTACGTCATACTCTGCCACTGTCATCCCTGGCGTCTGGCGCAAAGACTCAAACCTGCGTGCTCGGGCATCTCTAACACTCCGGGGAAGGAAACGGGCTAGAAATATAGTCACGAACTCCGTCCATGTCATAGGAGGAAGACCTGCTGCTCTGCCCTTCTCCACGGAATCACACCACTTCTGCGCAAGACCTTCCAGGCGAAAGCTCGCGAACTCGACCCATCTCGCATCTGCGCATCTGAGGGAACGGCATATCCTGGTCATCCTGTCGATGAAAGACTGTGGGTCCTCGGCTGTATCGGTGCCTGTGAAAACCGGAGACTTCAGCCTCATGAACTCTGATAGCGACACTGTAATCACCTCCGTGGCTGCAGGAGCAACTGGCTGTGCGGTAGGTACCATAGCGGTCTCTGGAACTGGTGGAACTACCTCTGGTCGCTGCGCTCGAAGCGTCTCAACAAGCGATCCTATCATCTGGCGCATCTCCTGCATGCTAGATCCCACCGTCTGGCGCATCTACTGCATACCAGCCCCTAACGTGGCGATCTGCTCTGTCAAGGCAGGAACAGCCTGCTCGGGTACAACGGGTGCACTGCCCGGATCAGTCCTCGTCTCGGACGAGTCAACTCGAATCTCGGCCCTCGCGGCCGCTCTCTGTGCCCTCGTAGTCTTAGGCGGCATATTGGCTGAAAGAAAATTTGGATTCGATAAGAACACGGAAATCGAATCACAAGAATATAAGGAGGAATCAAATCAACAAGCCCTAAGGTCGCGTAAGCGGATTACCGTGTCGTGAGTATGCCGCGGAACATACGCATGCTACGCTACCCTGCTGCAGCTACCTACTCCATCATACCAGGGTCATCCTACACTCCGAAGGTAAAACCTAAGCTCTGATACCAACTTTGTCACGACCCGAGAATTCGACTCGTGACCGGCACTTAACCACGCAACGTCTACAGGCGTAACGCGGCTAAGTAAGCCGAACCCAGAAATCAAAACCAATAAATATAGAGTGATTTTAAAACATTTTGTAAAACAATCGTACATGTCCGAAAAACTTCCATTTATTTAGTAGAAAACCTTTTTAAGTTCGAAAGTTACAAGTTTTATAATTTTGGTAACATTTCCCTTTTAAAACATTAGCCCCGAAAGTCGGGTAAAAACAAGGTGTAGCAGAAATAACAAGTGACAAGAATGAAGCATCACAATATGATATACGACGCCGTAGCGAAGAATACACGGTAAAACAAGGACAATATCATAAAGATAAGACTGCATAAAGTAAAGTCGGCTCACATGCGAGCTCGACACCAGAATATAAAATCATACATATCGTCCTCACAACTGTCTCTAAGTCAATACAGAAAAGTAGATGGAGAATACTAGATACATCAATGTACAACAGAAAGATAACAGATACCGTACAAACCCACCTAAACAGCAAAAGGGCTATCTCAGCTCAAAAGGGGTATCTGTGCCAAAAGATGCGGTAACAGCCAGCCGTGACTACTCCCCAGGGCAACCTGCAAGCACTGTGGCACAACGGGGGTGAGTTGCCAACTCGTGAATAGAGATAACATATAAAGGTAATCGCAAGCATGCACATGTAGCGTGGCTCTACTAATGCCAACAGATAATATCAATGCGATGTGGCAGTATGCATAATAATAATGCCAGTCCTCTATCAGGTGATATACTACAGGGTGAGATGTGATAATGAATGCTGAGCATGGGGATATAGTATCTACATGAAGTATCGAGGAGGACTACATAAGTATGTATGCACCACAAGTCCCAACATCTCAAACGCCGGTACTCCATCGGCCCTCATATCCTGTATATCCCTGAAAATCCCGAGTGCCCAACATCGGCACCCAAATATCACAAATACTCGTGTCTAGCATCGACACGCAAAACATCCTGTATCGGCCTCCGTCAATCCGGGTCAGCCCTCTCTCACGTATATACCGGGAATCCGTCAGTCCGGGTCATCCCTCTCTCAATATATCGGGCATCCGTCAGTCCGGGTCAGCCCTCAATCAATCCATCGGGCATCCGTCAGTCCGGGTCAGCCCTCTATCAATCCATCGGGCATCCGTCAGTCCGGGTCAGCCCTATATCAACCCATCGGGCATCCGTCAGTCCGGGTCAGCCCTATATCAAAATATCGGGCATCCGTCAGTCCGGGTCAGCCCTATATCAATCCATCGGGCTTCCGTCCGTCCGGGTCAGCCCTCTATCAATCCATCGGGCATCCGTCAGTTCGGGTCAGCCCTCTATCAATCCATGCCTCAAGCACCGAGAAAACACGGGGCGACGCCCCAAATTATCATATCAAGGGAACCGGGTTTTTAAATGGTTCTTATTTGAAAAGGCCACGGTTCCCAAATCCATAAATCATATGAAATCCCAACAATAATACAAGTAACTGCGATGTGATAGGTGCATCAATGTGTATATCAAGTCATGTCACATGAGAATGAACTACAATGCAATGATCCACTGTGATATAGGTATCAAGTCTAGATGAGTTACAACAATATACAATAGTATGATCATGGCAGTTCTATCAGTTCTAAGCAATATGTATATATGTATAGCAGGGAATGCAATATGCAATGACAGTCTATGGAGTGTATGAAACATATAATAATAAAGTCCTATCAGCCCTGACGCATAACGCCATGCGGGCGATATCCCCGTAGATGTGAAATCTACTCACCGTGTCTCGCGCTAGGTGTATCCAACCACTTGCTTGCCCTTCTTCGCAGCGTCCGTCTCACTGGCCTGCGAACCTAGAATCACATACATATATCACACATAAGCTTAAGTCACAAAACGCGACATTATAATCCAACAAGAAACCTGTGTCGCAAACCAATCGCGCGTGTGCGCGATACGCTAAAACGTGTAAACACGCGCCACGAAACTACCCCGACGCGCCGCGATACGCAGAACCCAAACCTACTCACGTATCACGCGTGTCGCGAAGGTTTAGAAAACGGCAAAATAGGTAATTGGTCCCAGATTTTGCTACAGAACTAATCTTAAAAATATATATATACCAAACGACCCTACACACAAAAATACACCTACAGAACCCAAAAATTACCAAAACACCCCCTGTCTGGCCGCAATTTGCGGCCAGAATGGCGGTTTTGGCGGCCGGGAAGGGGAGTTAGGGGGTCGGGTTTCATCTAGTGTATCATCTCCACTCCACTATGCCACAGTCCACTCAATTTCATTTAAATCACCTCGGGTCAAAAGCAGATCCAGAAAGCTCAATTTGTGCACAAATACGACATTTGCATCCAATATGAAAACTGGTGGTATTTTAGCGTAATAGGGGTTGGACTAGGTTACAATGGCCTCAACAGACCTCAAGCATCCTACTGAAACCAAATCATATCCCAAATGCTCAAAGTTCCCACTAAACATCCCATATCGCACTAAAACGCACCAATATCCATTAACCGATGCAAATCGACACTAACCAAGCTAACTAGGGACTAAATTAGGAAATATACCTCATACTTAACCCTAGGAAGCAGGAGGAAGGTGGAGAAGTGAAGAGAAGGGGCTGCACTGGGTGATGAGGCTGCTGCTGCTCACTGAAATGCTTGCTGGGGCTGTTGCTGAATGCTGCTGCTGCTGCTTCTTCTCCTGCTGCTGCTGCTTCTGGCTTCTCCTGCTGCTGCTGTTGTTTCTTCTCCTGCTGCTGCTGGGGTGTGAAGAGGTAAGTGTGTGTGTGAGTGTTTGTGAGTGTTGGAGAGAAAACAAGAAATGAGAGGAAAAAACAATCTACACTCAAGGGTCAACCCCTCACTCTCTCTCTTCATTAATGGCAAGCATGGGCTAAGCCATGATGCCCTCTCTCTCTCTCCTTCTCACAAGTCAACACTAGATCTAAAATTCAAATTAAAGTAACCCCCCCTAATTAGCTAATTAAACTCATTTAGGAATCCAAAAGAATTAATCCCACAATTAACCCACCATGGTTAAAATTATGGTATTTTCTTCATTTAAAAACCCTAGTTTACATGCACATGTTTGTGCAAGCCTAATAAAATTTTGGAAAAATATATATTAAATTAGGAAAAATATATAAAACCCAATTTAGTAAACTTTTTATTAAAAACCATTAATTAATTATAATTATTCACTAACCCTTATCCTAAGGTGTTACAGCTCACTCACTTGATCATTATCTTTCTTATTTCATTTCTTCATCTTCTTCTTTGAGCTAAAAAGCTCTCTAGGGTTTGATCCAAAGTAAGAAGCATTGTGAGAAAATAAATTCTAAAGTGAACACACCTCCTATTTCTCCATCCTCTACTAGACTAGCACTTTAGTTTAGGGTGTTTGCTTCACTAATTCACTAGTTAGTGAAGTAGTAGCTTGAGTTGGTATTCCCTCGACGTAGATCATCTTCGGCCTCGAAGCCTTCAAGAAAGGACGCTTCTTTCGCCTCGTGATGCCATGTAAGGTTCCGGGAGAACCACGATCGCAGTGAAGGGACATCAACAAGGAGCTAATGAAGTGAAGGACCGATCTACAAAAGTTGTATTCCGTATTCACTTAGTCTTAAATGTTATTTACTTGCATGTGAAACCTTAATTTTCTAGCAAAGATCTTGTTTAGGGTTGTTAGGCACGGCTAAAATTTTAATCGGGCATGGTTGATGCCTTGTTGTACCTTTTTAGAATGCATAGTAACCCTACACCTTTGGCCCTTGCCATGGACCTGGAAGAGGATGCCCCATGAACAAACATAGTGGGTGTTCCCCTTGATTTCTGCAAGGTGCCCTCTGCACACCTCAACATGTTAAGGAGTTCTGGAAGCTCAACTTCCTTACCTTGAATGTTGAAATTCAAGATAAATTGGGCGTTGGTGGAAGGAAGGGACCAAAGAACCAAGTCTGTATATAGCTCGTTCTCTAATATTGTCCGGTGGTCTACGATCTCTTCAATATCGCCAATCATCTTAAGGACATGTTCTCCTACAGATGATCCGACGGCCAGCCTCGACTGAAACAAGTTCTTCGAGGTCTCGTATCTAGCTATACGAGATTGCTCTCCATACAGTTCCTTGGTATGGAGAAATATGGATTCAAGATCCATATTCTCGTGCCTCCTCTGTTGTTCATTATTCATAGAGGCAAGCACGATGCATTTGGCCTTCGCGCAGTCTAACACCCAGGTTTTGCGGATTTTCTTATCCGCGACACTGGATTCAGGACCTGGGACGGCAGGGGCCTTAGTAGGAAGGACATACCCCAATTTGTCATAGGTAATTACCATCTTAATATTCCGGAACCAATCTTTATAATTTGGCCCTGTCAAAATATTTTTATCTAATAATAATTTAAGCCCTGTCATGTTCTGGGTCGCTGCAATTAGGAGAGAGAGAGGAGACACTTTAGCATGATGCTCTTACAAGTTTAGAGTGGTTTTTAGTTTATCTAAACAGGATGGCTCCCACTGTTTCTCGAATCCCTCCTCAAACAAAAAAAAGGAAGAACTAGTCAGGACTATTGTCACCGTACAATACTTGCTAAACCGTTCAGCCAAGCCGGTGTCGGTACTTTGAGGGAGGTTTTACGACGCTTTCGTGAAGTTCCTTAATTAAATAACCTCTTTTCTAGGGGGCGTAGCCCCGCTGACACCTTTCTCGACACCTACTTGGTTTATAGCATTGATCGTTAAGTGAAAGAATCTCCTGATGAGTAGCATATACTCACAGTACGATCGGGATCCAAATATCATCGTGTGATAAAGCTGAAGGAATCCTACCAAAATTATCACACTCTAAACGGTATGCAATCTCTTAGCAAGTTTCAGTTTCTTTAGAAACTCCCGATATGGATTTCTTCCGCATTCACTTATGACCTTGGCGTTGGTCAAAATGTCATAAGTTACATGTCAAGTTCTACCCATCATTATCTTGTTAATTTGAACCCATCCGTACATACCGCTGACGTTAGCCAAATGGAAGTACGACTGTCTCAAACTAACTCATCTATCTATGCATTAAATGAATACCCAGCAGCTACCAAACATTATGCCTTGACGTTGGTCAAAATACATAGCTTGAATACTTCTGAATACCCTGATGAAATGAAGGAGAGCTACGAATGGTTTTGGCGAAACCGTGAACGTAGTGAACATGATATGATCGAAGGAACCTGATAGCTTTTAAAAGGAGTGGTTTAAGCTCCGCAATGAAAAAAAATCTTTTGTTTTAAAATAACCGAGTGGTTTCTTTTAAATTGTTCCAACGATTCAACTTTGGTTTATTTTCTTTGCATTAAAATAATGCGTCCCATCAATTAACCTATCATTGCAGAAAATAATGAAAATACAACGTCCTCTTATGCCATCCGCATTCGCCACTGGGTCCCGTCATTCACCCGTTAGGTTACTTAACTAACGACAGAGCGGGGGCTGGGCTAGCGCGGATGCAAAACATATATAACGCCTACTAGATATCATATAAAGATATTGTACATTCGTCAGACGCAATAATAGGCATTCCATATCACAGATGAACATATTTGATTTTCTAGGAATCCGCATTCATTTTGAGCCTGCAAAGAAAGACGGATTACAAAGTCACGATGAATAGCCAAAACCCCACCGTAGACCCCTACGGGTACGGCAAACTACCCGCCAAGTACCCCAAGTGCAGCGGTCTCCCTCAACGACGTGAGTAAGCCACTAAACACTTCAAAGTACCCGGTAGTTTTTGCACTCCACCGTGGGTCTATCCTAGGAGCAGAAAACAGTAAATGAAATAATACAACGGTGGCTACAACCTCAACCGGGATGTGCCCCGCAAAGGAATATTACAAAAAATTAAAATTTACATTTGAATGAAAGAAAAACTAGTCTCACATCCCCGGCTATCCATTCACGACAATCCAACAAGTTCACATTCACAAACCAGTAAAAACCATTACAGAAATGTGCAACCCCTGCTAACCGACATACTAGCAGTTAGGGGAGGTTTACGAACACATTAAAAACAATACATATATAATCAAGTTAGCCAAAGTTCTTGGAATTTCGATCAAGCAATACTAATGAATCTACTCCAAACAATTCTCTGTGCACATAAAACCTGAGAAGAAACAAAACATCCCAGAAAACACAACATCAACACAGAAGAATAACTGAGCAAATTTGGGTTGACTCGGTGTCAACTCAGCCGTGGATCCGCGGCGGATCGCTTGGATCAGCGGCGGTTCCGCGGTGGTTTGGTCGATTCACGATCCCAAATTTCTTCATAATTCTTTAAAAACCCTGCTTGTATTTTTAAGGGTCCCTGAAAAATTTTTAGACCCCGTTTAAAAATCGGCAGAAACTATGTGAAAACGTAATTTTTTCGGGATTATTTTGCGATCGAATTTCTTAAGACTTTGCTAACATGTTAGTTATGGTTTAGCTAGGCTCTGATACCACTTTAAGTCGACGTTAGACACCCCACATGATGCGGGGAGGCGGAATAGATAAAGCAATAATTTTGTTTAAGTTAACATCGACTAACTTTACGGATCTTTGCTAAACCCTAACTAACAAACTATCTATAAGTGCTAAACTACAATGATAGACGATTATACCTCAAGATACTAGTCCTTCTTGTTCTTATTGTTCACCTTCTCGTCGGCCTCCTCGATGTGATAGAAGATCCACCCGAGAGTGACTTTTCCAAGCTTTAACCTCTCAGTTGAGATAACTAAGTGGCTAAGATTGCTAATCCAAGTAACCTAGAGGATATAGAGATGGATTAAGGATTAATTAGTCTTTCGAACCCTTGGGATCTCAACACAAGAGAGGATTAGGGTTAGGTTGAAGAAGAGGAGAGCTTGAGGAGAGAGAGTGTGTATGTGAGAATGAAAGAATAATAACTCATTTCTATATTATACGAAGCATAATGATTATCAAATAAATCATATATGATAATTACAACCATGTTTCATTTAATACAATCAATGAATCATCACATGAGTCATTAAGCAATAAATGCTTCATTAACTCACTTGGATGAATCATCTCATAAGTCACTAATTCATTAAATGCAATTTACACATAAGCTCTCCACCTCATTTAGTTTAATTCATAAATGAATTAAATCTAAATGAGTCACATATCTTCTTGAAGCTTCTCGACTAATTACGAGAATGCTCCTCCCATCTGTTAGTGTATATGCCCTAGAGGCCATTACTGTATCATACTAGTTTGTATATTACTTGATGGAAGCTTGGGATATTCACCTTGTATAGACAATCTTGCTCAATATAGTAGTGTACTACTTGGTTTGTTTCTGCTTTAATGTGTGCATGTGTTTCTTTTAGCATATCGCCTTTACACATTAGTGGAGCCCTTAGGATCTTTGCTTGATTACCAGCGTTGTGATGGCAGTCACACTCGTGGGGGCTGGGTAATCCACAAGCACATCCTTATGCAGGTCCCTAGTCATAGTGTTAGTTGTATGTATGCCCTAGAGGCCAGTATTGTACAGATTATGTATATTATATTGGATGCTTGGACATATATAGAGATGACTTTCTTGCTCGACATGATAGTATGCTATCTGGTTTCTCTTTATCTTAACATGTACACTAGTCTCTTTAAACTGTCTTATAGTTACATGTTGGTAAAGCCCTTAGGATGTGTACTTGACTACCTGGACTATGATGCAGATCATACTAGTGGGGACATGGTAGTCCATAAGTACATCCTTCAAGGTCCCTAGTCGTGGGTGTATCGAGACGGGGCATCGATATACCAGAGTAGACTAGCGTATACGCTTCTCGACCCACGAGATGGGCGATGGATGATCCCATATCCATTGGTGTTTGACATCAAATATGGTATACGGGTGCTAAGTGGAGACTGGGTGCACTGGACGGACTCGCCGAGAACTCCTAGATGGTATTATACCTCACGTCAGATGGCAGTTCTCAGGTGACACTTGTGCAGGTTAGTCTGTAGGCCCGAGATCGTCATAGAGTCTTGTGTGATTCCCACTGTGCTTTGATCTCCACCTTACCACGTCCATGAGGGCGTGCAAAACGGTGGTCTTTGGGTACAGTCCCCAGTCACATGGAGGCAATGAGCGATAGGAGGGGTTTCGTCTCTCCCGGTATTGGGGGTTGATGTTGCGCTGTGCTCGATTGGTCGTAACAGGGAAGTCCCTGGCCAGGGCTGATCAGAGATTTGCTGGTAATTGTTACCAGTAGTTTCTCGACCCGTTATGAGCCTCACATCGGCACGACTTATCGGTTATTGGGGTCTGACGTATACCACCCCTAGACTTGATATGCGACGTATCAGACGAACAGACCGGACTGCACGGTAAGTGTTACTGGTTGGATTCACAGGAGTGTGAGCGGGCTAGCTCGTCGATCTTCTGATCGCTCAATACCTGGATGGCCGTTACGTTTAGCGGACCGCTTGCGGCTTGTGGGTGGGTGCTTGATATGATCATCATCTGCTACCGGCGTATTGACGAGTCTTTAGAGTCCTACACAGAGGTTTCCTGGTTCAAGCGAAACGAAATAGGAGCGCATATGAGATATGTGCGGGACCGAGAATAATGCGTGTATGTGATACCGCATTTCATTCTCGCGACAAATGTTTCGATTGGTTATATTCGATATGACCGAGTTATCGAATCATTGATTCGATAAATCGATACATTGAATACTAGTCGGTTATGTGTGACATAACCTGATCATTGATCAAATGTTGATTTAATGGTTTAATGTATAATTATATATTTGATATATTACTTTGCATTAACTAGTATTGGTTCACTTTATATGGATTTTCTCACTTGATGTGCAAATTGTATATGTGATATACTTTTGTGCACATGTTAGTATCATGTTTGATGATACTTGCTCATTAGGTTAAGTATATAGAATTAAACCTAGGTTAAGAAAGTGATTAGGGTTTTCATTTATCCATTCTTTTATTTATTCCTTTTTGGAAAAAGAATGGCATAAGAATACAAATGGTTGCTTTCTTTCTTGAACATTGTTGAAGCTTCATGAAGCTTTGACTTTGTGACCATTTTGTCTTCACACTAAACCCTAACCATTCTTCTAACCTTAGTTAACTCTCTACACTTAACTATGGTTCTCTTTATGATAAGTATTGATTTAATTTTATTTTATCTCAACACTTATCATATTCTTTTTCTTCTTGATCATCTTCTTCTTCAAGAAAAGCTCAAGGTCCATCAATGGCAACTTGAGCTAAAGTGAGATGAATCCAATTCTAAAGTGAACCCACCTCCTATTTCTTCACCCTGTACCTCTTGCCAAGTTATTTTGGGTGTTTTCTTCACAAGTTTCACAACTTGGTGAAGTTGGATCTTGAACTTGTGATGCCTAGACGTAGATCGTCTTTGACACGAAGCCGACGACCTATTCCGCACGTTTCGCCGATGAAGCCGTCGCGAGAGTCCAAGGTTCAAGATGGACAGCGAGAGGACACCCTCGTGGAGATAAGGAAGTGGGTATCCGGATCTACAAAGGTTGTAGCATCCTAACTTTTAGTTAATTTGTTAACTAGATTATCTTTTCGCCTAAACATCTAGTCTAAGATCCGTAGTCTAGGGTTTCTCGGCACCATTTTTTTTAAATTGTCATGTTCGATGCCTTGTGAGACCTCACTAGAGTGCCTAGGAACCCTACAGTGGTATCAGAGCCTAGCTAGAGCCTTAGGCGAATTCTAGACGACGTTTGAAACCCGATCGAACCGAAATCCAAAACCTTAAAATGCTCTCTGGACTTTTTCTAAAAAATGGGTTTTTTGTCAATTAAAAATATGCAGAAAATCAAGCAGGGTGTTATTTGAATTACTGTGAAATACGAGGGCCTAAGTCAACTTTTCCACCGCGGAAACGCTGCACATGCCAGGCATGTGCGGCGGTTCCGCGGCCGTACTATTCCTTTGGCTGATGATTTATGCACAGTAACTTATATAATATAATTCTATATTTTCAGGGATATTTTTATTGTGACTCTACAGCAGAGTATTCTGGGGTTGTATTGGGAATCAAAAGATTCGATCGGATTATCAAATTTCATCTTTGTGTTTTTCCGGATGATTTTAGAATATGTTAAAAAGTCCGACCGGATATAAATACCCAACTTTTCCCCTGCCGGAAATTTCCAAGTGTTGGATTTTTCCGTAGTTTAACGACGTTCTAAGTAGTGCAAGTAGCGCGATGGACCCTCTAGAAGACAACAAACCTTAACTCGATTATGTGACCGTCTTGAACTGCCCTTTGAACCTTCGGGTTTGGGGCAGTACGGCGTGCCACATGTGAGGCGTTGTCTTGACCCTTCTACGGCTGGACCGTTGGTACTGAGGCACGAACTGAATGTTGTTAGACTTATTTCATGTGTTGAGCTGTATCGGGAAAACTTGGGTATTCGACTGTTCGATCGGAAAGTTTAACATTATCTGTTTATCTGGAATGTGATACAATAATTGGAATTCACAAACAGTTATGAGATAACTGAATGAATGTTATAAATCTAGCAGTTTAGTCCCACATGATATTGAAAAGAGTTTTCGATAATGAGACTAAAATGTGGTATTTATATCTGTTAGGCATGTGATGTCTAAGTATTTCATTTGATTAGGCATGCGATGTCTAAAGAAGTTGCGGATTCCAATTGTTGTAGTTTTACACTTTCTTTCCTGTGACCGTAAGTGTAATATGTGATATCGCCGGTTTCGTTGCTATATGTCAACGATAATTGGGATGCGCATATATACTTACGTTGATGACAAGTGATGTTATGTGTTGCTGGATATGTTATATTGGATCGTCGTGTTCGAATAGCCGGGGGTTTTTATGTGAGATGAGTGTTTTTCATTTTCATTTATGTAAAAACTTGTATGTAATATTCTTTTATTTGGGGCACTTCCAGGTAGCGGAAGTTGTCACCCTTTGTATATTATTTACTTTTCCGCATTAGGATAGACCCAAGGAGGGGAGCACAAGTAACCGGGTTCTGGGGTCCAGTAGGAGACCAACTCGAGGAGTCGAGTCCGGGTCTCCTAACCGTAGAATTGGTAGGGTTGCTTGCCGCTCTCGTAGGGGTCTAGGGGTGTGGGATTGGCTATTCATCACGACCGTGGAATCCGTGTTTTATACTGGCTCGTATTAAAAACACGGACGTCCTAGTATATCCAATATTTCATATGTTTATTCTGCTGCGATATCTGTGATGTGTTTCTGTGATGGATATAGTTTATATAGTATATAAGATATATTATATAGACGTTACTTATGTTTTAAACCCGCGCTAGCCCTGCCCTGCTCTGTCGTTAGTTACCTAACCTAACGGTGCACGAGGGGACATCGAGGCGAATGCGGATGGCATAAGTGTACGTCACATCTATTTGTGATGTTTAGGTATTTAAATGATGGGACTTCATTAATGTGATTAATGAAAGATAAGAAACCAAAGATGTTGTGGAATCGAATTTTAAAATAAAACAGGTAGCTACAGTTTTTTTGCTTTGCACAGTGGTATATACGATATACCCTGCACCTTATTCGATGAGGAAAGGACTGAGATCCCTTCACCGGGAGTGACTCCTTTAGCAATAACTAGCAGATGCTACACACTCGGTTTGCTTTTGACTGCTTTTGGGTTTTTGCTTTGCACAGCGATATATATGATATATCCCGCACCTCATTCGACGAGGAAAGGACTGAGATCCCTTCGCCGGGAGTGACTCCTTTAGCAGAACTAGAAAAGCCTCAAAATCACTCCATTTCAAAACTTCATTTGATTCTACAAAGATATCAAGTTCATTACGCTCATGGTTTTATGAAAACCTGTGTAGCCCTCCGTCATTTCAGATAAGTACTACTTAGTATTCGTGCTACGGTAGTTTGGCATTCGTCAAGGCGTAGTGTACGGTAGCTAACTAGTATTTATCTGCTTATGCATATGATGCAGATTGGATTTGGGTATTCGTACGACGTTGTTTGGCATTCGTCAAGGTCATAGAACACTAGGGGTAAAATATTATCGGGAATTTCAAGTGTTGAAATTTGCAATGAGATTGCATACCTTCTATGAGATAGTTGGATCCCGATACCCACTGCGAGTAAGAGTTACTCCTGGGAGAGTTTTACACATTGCAATTAGCTGATCAAGTAGGTGTCTAGAAAGGTGTCAACGGGGTTACGCCTCTGGGAAAACGAGGTTTACATTAATAAGGTTCGTGCGAAAGCACGGGGGACTTCCCTCAAAGTACCGACACTGGCCTGGCCGAAAGATTAGCGAACTTGTAGTGTGTAATTAATCCCGGCTAATCTTTCCTTTTAGTGTTTGGAGGAAGATTTGATAAAAAGCAGTGGGAGCCATCCTGATTAGATAAGATAATAACCAATTTGATCTTGCACGAGCATACGCTAAAGTGTTTTCTTCTCTATCTCTCCAGGTAGCGACCAGTTCATGCCTTAATCAAGATAATAATATGGATGTATTGACCGAACCCGCAAGTTATACTTTGCAGGGGAACGTTGGACCCGTTCTATCTTATAAGTGTTATAAGAATGAACAGGAAACAGGAGAATATCTGGATTCTCACACCGCCCAAACGGAGAACATGCATGTTGATGCATCATCTTTGGGTGTGTTTGTCATTGAGAACTGTTTATCAGTTCACCCTACGTCCTGGGTATTAGATACCGAATCAGGATCCCACATATGTAAGATGTTACATGGGCTGCGAAAAGGTAGAGAACTGGGAAAAGGTGATCATTCCGTTCAAGTAGGGAACGGTGCAAATGTTGCAGCCAAAGCAGTTGGCGAATATCACCTTGTATTACCAAGTGGTGATACAATAATTCTGAATGAGTGCTATTATATACCAAACATGATGTGCAACATTATATCTGTTTCTTTATTGAGTAAAGAAGGATATAATTTTGTAGTAAAGGAAAATGTTATGAATATATTTCTAGATCAAAAGTTGATTGCATCAGGCTCGCTACATAATGGCATATTCATTCTAAATCAAAATACAGTCCTCAATATACAAAACACACACAAGAGGAAGAGTTCAGAAATGAACGAATCCTTCTTGTGGCATTGTAGACTTGGTCATATCAATGCGACACGACTGGCTAAGTTACATAAGGATGGTTATTTGAATCCGTTCGAATTATCATCTTATGATACTTGCCATTCATGTCTCAAATGAAAAATGACCAAAGCTCCGTTTAGTGGACACGGAGAAAGAGTTACTGAACTCTTAGGACTGGTACATACTGATGTATGCGGTCCCATGTCTACCCTTGCCAGGAACGGTTCTTCCTACTTCATTACATTCACTGACGATCTCTCTAGATACGGGCATGCGTTTCTATTGAAACACAAGTCTGAAGCTTTTGAGAAATTCAGAGAATATAAGCACGAAGTAGAGAACCAAACGGGCAAAAGTATTAAGATCCTTCGATCGGATCGAGGAGGAGAATACTTGAGCAATGAGTTCCAAGATTATCTAAAAGAGAATGGGATTCTCTCTCAGCTTACTCCACCTTATACACCACAGCACAACGGTGTATCAGAACGAAGGAATCGCACCCTATTAGATATGGTGCGTTCAATGATGAGTACAGCTGAGTTACCTATTTCCTTCTGGGGGTATGCGCTTGAGACAGCCATACACCTATTGAATATGGTTCCTACCAAATCAGTGCTTACCACTCCATATGAGATATGGAAAGGGAAGAGACCATCTCTTAAGTATGTTAAGATATGGGGTTGTCCAGCCTATGTCAAAAGACAAAATCCGGACAAACTCGAGGCAAGATCTGTCTTATGTAAGTTTGTAGGATATCCCAAAAATTCACAGGGGTATATCTTCTACCATCCCGAAGAACAAAAAGTGTTTGTTTCTCGGCATGCCACTGTCTTAGAAAAAGGTTTTCTTATGAAACAGATAGGTGGCATTGAGGTAGAACTGGAAGAGGTTCCAGCGACACAAACTATAACAGAGGACTTGGTAGAACCAGAGGATTCAGTAGTACCCGACGAACCTCAGCCTCTCCGCCGATCTAGTAGGGTTTCTCGTCCACCTGAGAGATACTACGGTTTTCTCATTGATGGTAGAAGCGAGGATTGCATCATGGAAGATGATGACCCGACTAGCTTCGAGCAGGCCATCACGAGTGGGGACTCAGTGAAATGGCTGGATGCTATGCGGTCTGAGATGGATTCCATGGACACCAACAAAGTATGGACTTTGGATGTTGCTCCTGAAGGGGTAAACCCATTGGGAGCAAGTGGATCTTCAAGAAGAAACTTGGTGTAGATGGGAAAGTGGAGACTTTCAAAGCTAGACTTGTAGCAAAGGGTTTTCGTCAAAGACCAGGTATGGACTATGACGAGACCTTTTCTCCAGTGGCTATGCTTAAATCCATCCGGATCATGCTTGCCATCGCTGCATATCATGATTATGAAATCTGGCAAATGGATGTTAAGACCGCCATTCTAAATGGTGATTTAGAAGAGTGCGTGTACATGACTCAGCCAGAGGGCTTCGTAAATAGTGGGAGCAGCGGGAAGGTGTGCAAGCTGCTTAAATCCATTTATGGATTAAAGCAAGCATCACGGAGTTGGAACATCTGCTTTGACGTCGTTATCAAAGAGTTTGATTTCATCAAAAATCCAGATGAACCTTGTATCTACAAGAAGTTGGCAGAGAGTAAGGTTGTCTTCCTCGTATTGTACGTGGACGACATACTCTTGATAGGAAATGATATTCCTATGCTGCAATCGGTCAAGCTCTTCTTATCACAAAGATTCTCAATGAAAGATCTTGGTGATGCCTCCTGCATATTGGGAATTAGGATCTATAGAGATAGATCCAAACGGATTTTGGGATTGTCCCAATCCAGGTACATTGACACCATACTAAAGAGGTTTAGTATGGAAGAGTCCAAGAGTGGGAACTTGCCCATGATCTCTGGAGTCACTCTCTCCAAAGAGATGTCTCCCAAGACTGATTTGGAGAGAGCTCGCATGCAAGGGATACCCTATGCTTCGGCAGTAGGCTCTATCATGTATGCGATGCTATGTACCAGACCCGATGTAGCATACTCACTAAGTATAGTGAGCAGGTATCAAGCTGATCCTGGAGAGAGCACTGGACAGCTGTGAAGAGCATTCTCAAGTACTTGCGAAAGACTAGAGATATGTTCTTGGTGTATGGTAACGGAGAGCTCCAAGTGGAGTCCATTACCGATTCGAGCTTCCAGAGTGATAAGGACGACTCTAAGTCGCAGTCGGGCTTTGTCTTTACCCTTTACGGCCGGGCGGTTAGCTGGAAGAGTTCCAAGCAGGAAACCGTGGCAGACTCGACGATGGAGGCTGAATACATCGCTGCCAACGATGCTGCAAAAGAGGCTGTCTGGATCAAGAAGTTCATTACTGAACTTGGAGTGGTTCCATCCATTGAGCATCCAATACCTTTGTATTGCGATAACAATGGAGCGGAGGCTTTGGCCAAGGAACCCAGGTCCCATCAGCGGTCCAGGCATATTCTGAGGCGGTATCACCTGATACGGGAGATAGTTGATCGCCGGGAGATCGAGGTCAGGAGAGTTGACACGAAGAACAACACGGCGGATCCACTCACGAAGGCCATTCCCCAGATACAGTTTGAGAGACTCTTCGGGATGCTCGGTATGCGATACTACAGCAGCTGGCCCTAGTGCAAGTGGGAGATTGTTAGTTGTATGTATGTCCTAGAGGCCTATTGTACAGATTATGTATATTATATTGGATGCTTGGACATATATAGAGATGACTTTCTTGCTCGACATGATAGTATGCTATCTGGTTTCTCTTTATCTTAACATGTACACTAGTCTCTTTAAACTGTCTTATAGTTACATGTTGGTAAAGCCCTTAGGATGTGTACTTGACTACCTGGACTATGATGCAGATTATACTAGTGAGGACATGGTAGTCCATAAGTACATCCTTCAAGGTCCCTAGTCGTGGGTGTATCGAGACGGGGCATCGATATACCAGAGTAGACTAGCGTATACGCTTCTCGACCCATGAGATGGGCGATGGATGATCCCATATCCATTGGTGTTTGACATCAAAGATGGTATACGGGTGCTCAGTGGAGACTGGGTACACTGGATGGACTCGCCGAGAACTCCCAGATGGTATTATACCTCATGTCAGATGGCAGTTCTCAGGTGACACTTGTGCAGGTTAGTCTGTAGACCCGAGATCGTCATAGAGTCTTGTGTGATTCCCACTGTGCTTTGATCTCCACCTTACCACGTCCATGAGGGCGTGCAAAACGGTGGTCTTTGGGTACAGTCCCGAGTCACATAGAGGCAATGAGCGATAGGAGGTGTTTCGTCTATCCCGGTATTGGGGGTTGATGTTGCGCTGTGCTCGATTGGCCGTAACAGGGAAGTCCCTGGCCAGGGCTGATCAGAGATTTGCTGGTTAGTGTTTCCAATAGTTTCTCGACCCGTTATGAGCCTCACATCGGCACGACTTATCGGTTATTGGGGTCTGACGTATACCACCCCTAGACTTGATATGCGACGTTTCAGACGAACAGACCGGACTGTATGGTAAGTGTTACTGGTTGGATTCACAGGAGTGTGAGCGGGCTAGCTCGTCGATCTTCTGATCGCTCAATACCTGGATGGCCGTTACGTTTAGCAGACCGCTTGCGGCTTGTGGGTGCTTGATATGATCATCATCTACTACCGGCGTATTAACGAGTCTTTAGAGTCCTACACAGAGGTTTCCTGGTTCAAGCGAAACGAAATAGGAGCGCATATGAGATATGTGCGGGACCGAGAATAATGCGTGTATGTGATACCGCATTTCATTCTCGCGACAAATGTTTCGATTGGTTATATTCGATATGACCTAGTTATCGAATCATTGATTCAATAAATCGATACATTGAATACTAGTCGGTTATGTGTGACATAACCGGATCATTAAATCAAATGTTGATTTAATGATTTAATGTATAATTATATATTTGATATATTACTTTGCATTAACTAGTATTGGTTCACTTTATATGGATTTTCTCACTTGATGTGCAAATTGTATATGTGATATACTTTTGTGCACATGTTAGTATCATGTTTGATGATACTTGCTCATTAGGTTAAGTGTATAGAATTAAACCTAGGTTAAGAAAGTGATTAGGGTTTTCATTTATCCATTCTTTTATTTATTCCTTTTTGGAAAAAGAATGGCATAAGAATACAAAATGGTTGCTTTCTTTCTTGAACATTGTTGAAGCTTCATGAAGCTTTGACTTTGTGACCATTTTGTCTTCACACTAAACCCTAACCATTCTTCTAACCTTAGTTAACTCTCTACACTTAACTATGGTTCTCTTTATGATAAGTATTGATTTAATTTTATTTTATCTCAACACTTATCATATTCTTTTTCTTCTTGATCATCTTCTTCTTCAAGAAAAGCTCAAGGTCCATCAGTGGCAACTTGAGCTAAAGTGAGATAAATCCAATTCTAAAGTGAACCCACTGTTAGTGTTTATGCCCTAGAAGGCCATTACTGTATCATACTAGCTTGTATATTACTTAATGGAAGCTTGGGATATTCACATGTATATAACAGTCTTGCTAAACATGGTAGTATGCTACTTGGTTTTTCTATCTTAATATGTGAGTATACGTATTGATAGAGCTCTTAGGATCTTGCTTGGCTACCAGCGTTGTGATGGCAGTCACACTAGTGGGGGCTAGGTAGTCTACAAGCACATCCTTATTCAGGTCCCCGGTCGTTGGATTATCGAGACAGAGCATCGATACTCCGGAGTAGACTGGTGTGTACGCTTCTCATCCCAGTTGGGGAGATGGTCTGTCCCACAGCCGTCAGTACGTCGTACTGGAGATAGTATACAGGTGCTCGTTAGGTTACGGGTACACCGGACAGGACTCATAGGGAACTGTTGGTTGGTTTGATACCAGTCGTCAGTGAACAGTTCCCAGGTGACATGAGTACAGCGTAGTCCGCAGACTTGACACTGCTACTTCGCCTCGAGTGTGTCCCACTGTTCTTAGATTGCTACCCTACCACGGCTCAAAGGAGTCGTGCAAACAGGTAGCAGTTGGGTGCAGTCCCGAGCACTTGGAGGCAGTGGCGGTTAGACAGGATTCGTCCCTCCCGGTATTGGGAGTAGATATCGTGCTGTGTCAGAGAGCCATTACGCAAAGTCCCTGGCCAGGGCAAGCGAGATTTGCTGGTAGGTTCCAGCAGTTTCTCAGGGTGTAATGGGCTTTTCTCCGACACGACTTATACCGCTATTAGGGGACTGACGCTTGCCGCCCCCCTAGGCCCGATATGCGATAGTCATGGACGAACGGACCGGACTGTATGGAGATTGTCACATCAGACTCAGTAGGAGTTCGGATGGGTTTACTCATCGGCCTTCTTATCGACAACTACCTGGGGACCGTTACGTACAGCTAGTGCCGCTTGCGGTCTGTGGTTAAACCCACTGCCAGCGTAGTAGTCGAGTCTCTAGAGTCCCACACAGAGAGTTTCCTACTCCAGGCGAAACGATATAAAGGTTGCATGGTTTTGCGACAAAGGGTTCGGACGCATACGTGCGTTTACGCACGTACGACTTTCGGACAGATTTTACCAGTCGGCTTTGGTTTAAGCCAGTTACTGGTATCCGGTTATTGGATTTTTACAGTCTAAAGTTTTTCCGTATTTTTACGGATCGGAGGGGCGTTCTCGTAATTACTCGAGAAGCTTCTAGAAGATGTGACTAAGGAGGTTTGTTTTGGAAAGAGAGTGAGTCATAGTGGTGATTCATTCACTTCATTAATGCACATTTATTGCTTAATGACTCATGTTAATGAATCATCACAAGATATTTTGTGAAGCATGCTTATTCATTTCCTTTATTGATTATTTGATAATAAGAATGCTTCATAATATTATGATACACTCTCTCTCTTCTCTCATTATGATATCACACATTCTCTCTCCTCAAGCTCTCATCTTCAAGATACTAATCCTTAATCCTCATGTGTTGAGATCAAAGGTTTAGTTAGACTAAACAATCCATAACCTTCACTCTATATCATCCTCTCATCTTTGATTAGCAATCAAAGTTGATTAGTTACCTCAAGTTAGAGGTTTAGCTTGGAGTTTTGCTCTCGGGTGGATCGTCTACTACCTAGAGAAGGCCGAGGAGAACAAAGGAGGACGTAAAGAAGAAGGACCGGTTTCATTAGGTATAATCCCTAATCACTTGTGAGATGAAACCATAGAATACGGTTACTTAGAGTTTAGCTTCGATTCAAGCGGTTAGTCGATGTTCGTTGTTTAAACTTGATCGTTTTTGTAAAATCCGCCTCCCCACAAGTACTGGGGTGTACTACATCGACTTACAGTGGTATCAGAGCCTCGCTAAACACTAAATAACTTAATCGCAAATTTGTATGAATTTCGAACGAAAAAACGAACCCGGAAAACCCTAGTTCTGTATAGTTTCTGTCGAACTTAAAATCAAGTCCTAAAATTTTTCTGGTGTGTTCAGAGAGCTAGAAAGGGGTCTAGGAGAACACCCAAGAAATTCGAGCCCATGAATCGGCAACTCGGCCGCGGAAGCGCGGCGGATCGGTGGGATCTGCCGCGCATCCGCGGCTCTTTGGCCGAGTCATGGACTCGTCTTTCTTGTGTGGGTCCCCTGTGACATTTGGGGTTTTCTGGAATATTTAATTATTGCTCAGGTTACTGTTTAACAGAGCAGATTTTGGAGCAATTTTGAAGTTGTTTATTCGATCGAAAAATACAGTATTTGCGTATTGGATTATATCTGTGATTGTTTGATGTGTTCGTAAACCTCCCCCAACTGCTAGTATGTCGGTTGGCAGGGGGTTGCACATTTCTGAAATGGTTATATCTGTTTGTGCATATAAACTGTATTGGACTGTTGTGGTGTATAGCCGGGGTTCGCAATGGGTTATTGATTAATTCATTTGTTGTAAATGTAATTTGTTGTAATATTATTTTCGCGGGGCACTTCCAGGTTGCGGTTGTAGCCACCGTTGTATTATTTCATTTTACTGTTTTTGCTCCTAGGACTGACCCAAGGTGGGGTACACAGACTGCCGGGTGGGTAGTTTGCCGTACCCGTAGGGGTCGAGGGTGGGGTAAACGGCTATTCATCACAACTGTGTAATCTGTCTTTTCTTGCAGGCTCAAAAGAAATACAGATTGCTTGCAAATCCAATATTGTTTATCTGTGTTCTGGAATGAATATCATTGCGTCAGACGAATGTAAAATATCTATATTATGATAGCTATTTAGACGTCACTTATGTTTTACACCCGCGCTAGCCCAGCCCCCGCTCTGTCGTTAGTTAAGTAACCTAACGGGTGATGACGGGACCCCGTGGCGAATGCGGATGGCATAAGAGGACGTTGTATTTTCGTTGTTTTCTGCAATGATAGGTTAATGATGGGACGCATTATCTATAATGCAAAGTAAAACAAACCAAAGTTTAAATCGTTGGAACAATTTAAAAGAAACCACTCGGTTATTTTTAAAACAGATATTTTTAAATGCGGAGATTTAACCACTCTTTTTAAAAAGCTATCAAGGTTCCTTCGATTATATCAAGTTCACTACGTTCACGGTTTCGCCAAAACCAGTCGTAGCCCTCCGTCATTTCTTATGGATAGTCAGTAGTATTCAAGCTATGTTTGTTGGCTTTCGTCAAGACATAGTGTTTGGTAGCTGCTGGGGTATTCATTTGTTACATAGATAGATGTGTTGGTTTGGGACAGTCGCATTACCTTGTTGGCTTTCGTCAAGGGTATATACGGGTGGGTTCAAATTAACAAGATAATGATGGGCAGAACTTGACATGTGACTTATGATTTGTTGGCTTTCGTCAAGGTCATAAGAGCATGGGGCAAAAACTTATATCGGGAATTTCTAAAGAAACTGAAATTTGCAAAGAGATGCATACCATTTGGAGTTTGATGAATGTTGGTAGGATTCCTTCAACATTATCATACGATGATATTTGGATCCCGATCCTACTGTGAGTATATGCTACTTATCAGGATATTCGTCGCTTAACGATCAATGCTATAAACCTAGTAGGTGTCCAGAAAAGTGTCAGCGGGGTTACGCCCCCAGAGAAAAGAGGTTCTTTAATTAAGGAACTTCGCGAAAGCGTTGGAAAACCTCCCTCGAAGTATCGACACCGGCCTGGCTGAACGGTTAAGCAAGTATTGTACGGTGAGAATAGTCTTGGCTAATTCTTCTTTTATGGTTTGAGGAAGGATTTGAGAAACAGTGGGAGCCATCCAGTTTAGATAAACTAAAAACCACTCTAAACTTGCAAGAGCATCATGCTAAAGAGTTTTCTTCTCTCTCTCCTAATTGCAGCGACCCTGAAAATGACTGGACTTAAGTTACTTTTAGAGAAAAATATACTGACAGGGCCAAACTATAAAGATTGGCTGCGGAATGTCAAGATGGCTTTGACCTATGACAAACTGGGGTACGTCCTCACCGCTACAGCACCTGCTGTCCTTGGTCCCAAATCCAGCAATGCGGATAAGGAAATCCGCAAAACCTGGGATTTAGATTGCGCGAGAGCCAAGTGCATCGTGCTTGCCTCGATGAACAATGAACATCAGAGGAGGCACGAGGATATGTCCTTAGATGGCATATTTCTCCATACAAAGGAACTTTATGGAGAGCAATCTCGTATAGCAAGATACGAGACCTCAAAGAAATTGTTTCGAGCGAGGTTGGCTGTCGGGTCATCGGTAGGTGAACATGTCCTACAGATGATTGGCTATATAGAAGAGCTCGCAGACCTTGGGACGACTTTGGATAATGAGCTCTATACAGACCTTGTTCTCCAGTCCCTTCCTCCCACCTACGCCCAGTTTATCCTCAACTTCAATCTTCAAGGAAAAGAAGTTGAACTTGCGGAACTCCTGAACATGTTAAGGAGTGCAGAGGGCACCTTGCAGAAGGCAAGGGAAACACCCGCTATGTTTGTTGGCGGTTCATCTTCTTCCGGGTCCAAGGCTAGGGCCAAAGGAAGGAAGAAGAAGGCCGCACCCAGACCTAGAGGAGGTGTTAGTAAGGTGGGAAAGAAGGGAAAGAAAAAGTTTACAGCACCGGTAGTTGGCCTGGATGAGTGCTTCCATTGTCACAGGAAAGGGCACTGGAAGAAGGATTGCAAGGCGTGGAACGCCAAGAACCAGGAACCGAAGCAGGCTGTGGCTTCGACTTCAGGTGTGTTTGTAATTGAGAATTGTCTGTCAATCAACTCTACTTCCTGGGTATTGGATACCGGGTCAGGATCTCATATTTGCAATTCATTGCAGGCACTGAGAAACCGTAGAGTGCTGAAGGAAGGTGATATGATCCTCAGGGTTGCTAACGGAGCTAGCGTGGGAGCTGCGTCCGTCGGGGATTATCACCTAGGATTGACGAGTGGACACATTTTGGTTTTACATAACTGTTATTTTGTACCCAGCTTAACGTGTAATATCATATCAGTTTCCTTGTTATCAAATAAAGGTTATGATTTCACGTTTGTAAGAGATGTTGTCAACATCCACCTTAATCATGGTTTGATTGGGTCCGGTACTCTAAATAACGGCATATATGTGTTAAACCAACTCCAAATTTTCAATGTCCAGAACACACTAAAAAGAAAGTCTCCAGATTTAAATAAAGCTTTCTTATGGCATTGTAGACTGGGTCACATCAATGAGAGAAGGTTGACTAAGTTGCATAGAGAAGGATATTTGGACACGTTCGAATATCAAACTTATGACACTTGTCAATCTTGTCTCAAAGGAAAGATGACAAAGACTCCATTCACTGGACAAGGAGTAAGAGCGAGCGAGCTCTTAGGACTCATACACAGTGATGTATGCGGTCCAATGTCTACACATGCGAGAGGTGGTTTTTCCTATTTCATTACTTTCACGGATGATTACTCAAGATACGGATTCATTTATCTGATGAAACATAAATCCGAGGCTTTTGAGAAATTCCAAGAGTATAAGAATGAAGTAGAAAACCAAACCGGCAAAAGTATAAAGACACTTAGATCTGATCGAGGTGGTGAATACTTAAGTGCCGAGTTCCTAGGTTACCAAAAAGAGAAAGGAATTCTCTCTCAGCTTACTCCTCCATACACTCCACAGCACAACGGTGTATCGGAGAGACGGAATCGAACCCTATTGGATATGGTACGATCCATGATGAGTAATGCTGAGTTACCGCGATCTTTCTGGGGTTATGCGCTAGAATCGGCGGCATATCTTTTGAACAAAGTTCCAACCAAGACTGTGCCTACCACACCATATCAGATATGGAGTGGGAAGAAACCCTGTCTTCAGTACCTGAAAACATGGGGATGTCCAGCTTTAAAAAGCAGCATGTGGACAAGCTCGAGGCACGCTCAGTAGAGTGTAAGTTTGTGGGATATCCAAAGAACTCTATGGGATATTATTTCTATTACGCAGAGGAACAAAAGGTTTTTGTTTCTCGTCATGCCCGCTTCTTAGAAACTGAATTTTTGGAAAATCAGAAGAGTGGGAGCGTAGTAGAACTGGAAGAAATTCCAGAACCACAAACTGCTACTGAAAGTTTGGTAGAACCAGAGGTTCAAGAAGAACAGAACATTCCCGCACCCCTCCGCAGGAGTAGTAGGCCGTCTCGTCCGCCTGAGAGATACTACGGTTTTCTCATAGATGGGGATAGAGAGGATTGCATCATAGATGATGATGAACCTACTGACTTCAGGCAGGCCATCCAGAGCGGCGACTCGGTACGATGGCTAGATGCAATGCGGACCGAAATGGAGTCCATGTACACCAACAAAGTATGGACTTTGGACTTTGCTCCAGATGGGGTAAAACCCATAGGATGCAAATGGATCTTCAAGAAAAAGATTGGTGTAGATGGACAGGTGGAAACCTATAAGGCTAGACTTGTTGCAAAGGGTTTTCGTCAAAGACCTGGTTTGGACTATGACGAAACTTTTTCTCCAGTGGCTATGCTCAAATCCATTCGGGTCCTTCTTGCTATTGCTGCCTTCCATGATTATGAAATCTGGCAGATGGACGTAAAGACGGCTTTTCTGAATGGAAATTTAGAAGAGAGCGTCTATATGGATCAGCCAGAGGGTTTCAATCAGAGTGGGAGCAGCGGAAAAGTATGCAAGCTGCTTAAATCCATTTACGGACTAAAGCAGGCATCGCGGAGTTGGAACATCTGCTTTGATGAGACAGTCAAAGAATATGACTTTATCAAAAATCCAGATGAACCGTGCATATATAGTAAAGTCGTGGCCAGAAGTGTCGTATTCCTCGTCTTGTACGTGGATGACATTCTATTGATAGGAAATGACATTCCTATGCTACAATCTGTCAAAGGATTCTTGTCACACAGGTTCTCCATGAAAGACCTGGGTGATGCCTCTTACATTCTGGGGATCCGGATCTATCGTGATAGATCCAAGAGGATGTTGGGACTTTCGCAGTCCAGGTATATCGACACTGTACTGAAAAGATTCAGTATGGAAGATTCTAAGCGCGGTAATCTACCGGCTTGTCACGGAATCACCCTCTCCAAAGAGATGTCTCCC
Organism: Agapanthus africanus; assembly: GCA_030015575.1. NCBI lineage: Eukaryota > Viridiplantae > Streptophyta > Magnoliopsida > Asparagales > Amaryllidaceae > Agapanthus > Agapanthus africanus. The sequence goes on from CM057339.1 coordinate 534,502,119, forward strand.
AAGACTGATTTGGAAAGGGAACGCATGTCTATTATACCCTACGCTTCTGCGGTAGGCTCTATAATGTATGCGATGTTGTGTACCAGACCAGATGTAGCTTATGCACTGAGCGTGGTAAGCCGGTATCAGTCAGACCCAGGGGAGAAACACTGGATAGCAGTAAAGAACATTCTCAAGTACCTGAGGAGGACTAAGGAGATGTTCTTGGTTTACGGCGGAAAAGACCTCAGGTTGGAGGCCTTTGCTGATTCCGGCTTCCAGAGTGATAAGGACGATTCCAAGTCCATGTCGGGTTATGTCTTTACCCTCAATGGAGGGGCGGTGTGCTGGAAGAGCTCCAAGCAGGACACCGTTGCTGACTCGACGATGGAAGCGGAGTATATAGCTGCTTGCGATGCCGCAAAAGAAGCAGTCTGGATGAAGAAGTTCCTAACAGAACTTCAGGTGGTTCCTACCATAGTTGATCCAATACCTCTGTATTGCGACAACAACGGAGCTATAGCTTTAGCGAAGGAACCAAGGTCCCATCAGAAGTCCAGACACATCTTAAGGCGGTATCACCTGATCAGGGAGATCATTGATCGTCAGGAGATCGAGGTTCGGAGAGTTGCTTCAGAAGAGAACATTGCTGATCCATTCACGAAGGCCCTTCCTCAGATTCAGTTCGAGAGGCTGCTCGAGATCATTGGTCTGCGATATGCCAGTACATGGCCCTAGTGCAAGTGGGAGATTGTTAGTGTTTATGCCCTAGAAGGCCATTACTGTATCATACTAGCTTGTATATTACTTAATGGAAGCTTGGGATATTCACATGTATATAACAGTCTTGCTAAACATGGTAGTATGCTACTTGGTTTTTCTATCTTAATATGTGAGTATACGTATTGATAGAGCTCTTAGGATCTTGCTTGGCTACCAGCGTTGTGATGGCAGTCACACTAGTGGGGGCTGGGTAGTCTACAAGCACATCCTTATTCAGGTCCCCGGTCGTTGGATTATCGAGACAGAGCATCGATACTCCGGAGTAGACTGGTGTGTACGCTTCTCATCCCAGTTGGGGAGATGGTCTGTCCCACAGCCGTCAGTACGTCGTACTGGAGATAGTATACAGGTGCTCGTTAGGTTACGGGTACACCGGACAGGACTCATAGGGAACTGTTGGTTGGTTTGATACCAGTCGTCAGTGAACAGTTCCCAGGTGACATGAGTACAGCGTAGTCCGCAGACTTGACACTGCTACTTCGCCTCGAGTGTGTCCCACTGTTCTTAGATTGCTACCCTACCACGGCTCAAAGGAGTCGTGCAAACAGGTAGCAGTTGGGTGCAGTCCCGAGCACTTGGAGGCAGTGGCGGTTAGACAGGATTCGTCCCTCCCGGTATTGGGAGTAGATATCGTGCTGTGTCAGAGAGCCATTACGCAAAGTCCCTGGCCAGGGCAAGCGAGATTTGCTGGTAGGTTCCAGCAGTTTCTCAGGGTGTAATGGGCTTTTCTCCGACACGACTTATACCGCTATTAGGGGACTGACGCTTGCCGCCCCCCTAGGCCCGATATGCGATAGTCATGGACGAACGGACCGGACTGTATGGAGATTGTCACATCAGACTCAGTAGGAGTTCGGATGGGTTTACTCATCGGCCTTCTTATCGACAACTACCTGGGGACCGTTACGTACAGCTAGTGCCGCTTGCGGTCTGTGGTTAAACCCACTGCCAGCGTAGTAGTCGAGTCTCTAGAGTCCCACACAGAGAGTTTCCTACTCCAGGCGAAACGATATAAAGGTTGCATGGTTTTGCGACAAAGGGTTCGGACGCATACGTGCGTTTACGCACGTACGACTTTCGGACAGATTTTACCAGTCGGCTTTGGTTTAAGCCAGTTACTGGTATCCGGTTATTGGATTTTTACAGTCTAAAGTTTTTCCGTATTTTTACGGATCGGAGGGGCGTTCTCGTAATTACTCGAGAAGCTTCTAGAAGATGTGACTAAGGAGGTTTGTTTTGGAAAGAGAGTGAGTCATAGTGGTGATTCATTCACTTCATTAATGCACATTTATTGCTTAATGACTCATGTTAATGAATCATCACAAGATATTTTGTGAAGCATGCTTATTCATTTCCTTTATTGATTATTTGATAATAAGAATGCTTCATAATATTATGATACACTCTCTCTCTTCTCTCATTATGATATCACACATTCTCTCTCCTCAAGCTCTCATCTTCAAGATACTAATCCTTAATCCTCATGTGTTGAGATCAAAGGTTTAGTTAGACTAAACAATCCATAACCTTCACTCTATATCATCCTCTCATCTTTGATTAGCAATCAAAGTTGATTAGTTACCTCAAGTTAGAGGTTTAGCTTGGAGTTTTGCTCTCGGGTGGATCGTCTACTACCTAGAGAAGGCCGAGGAGAACAAAGGAGGACGTAAAGAAGAAGGACCGGTTTCATTAGGTATAATCCCTAATCACTTGTGAGATGAAACCATAGAATACGGTTACTTAGAGTTTAGCTTCGATTCAAGCGGTTAGTCGATGTTCGTTGTTTAAACTTGATCGTTTTTGTAAAATCCGCCTCCCCACAAGTACTGGGGTGTACTACATCGACTTACACCCACCTCCTATTTCTTCACCCTCTACCTCTTGCCAAGTTGTTTTGGGTGTTTTCTTCACAAGTTTCACAACTTGGTGAAGTTGGAGCTTGAACTTGTGATGCCTCGACGTAGATCGTCTTTGACACGAAGCCGACGACCTATTCCGCACGTTTCTCCGATAAAGCCGTCGCGAGAGTCCAAGGTTCAAGATGGACAGCGGGAGGACGCCCTCGTAGAGCTAAGGAAGTGGGTATCCGGATCTACAAAGGTTGTAGCATCCTAACTTTTAGTTAATTTGTTAACAAGATTATCTTTTCGCCTAAACATCTAGTCTACGATCCGTAGTCTAGGGTTTCTCGGCACCATTTTTTTTAAATTGGCATGTTCGATGCCTTGTGAGACCTCACTAGAGTGCCTAGGAACCCTACACATAGGACTATCGAGACAGGGCATCGATACTCCGGAGTAGACTAGCATGTACGCTTCTCATCCCAGCTTGGGAGACGGTCTGTCCCACAGCCGTCAGTACGCCGTACTTGAGATAGTATGCGGGTGCTCGTTAGGTTACGAGTACACTGGACAGAACTCGTCGGGAACTGTTGGTTGGTACTATACCTATCGTCAGCTATCAGTTCCTAAGTGACATGAGTACAGCTTAGTCTGTTGACTTGACACTGTCACTTCGCCTCAAGTGTGTTCCAACTGTACTTTCATTACTATCCTACCACGGCTCAAAGGAGTCGTGCAAACAGGTAGTTTTTTAGGTGCAGTCCCGAAGCACTTGGAGGCAGTGACGGTTAGACAGGATTCGTCTCTCCCGGTATTGGGGGTTGATATCGCGATGTGTCTAGGAGAGCCATTACACAAAGTCCCTGGCCAGGGCAAGCGAGATAGACTAGTAGGTTTCCAGTATTATCTCAGGTGTTCTGGGCTACACTCCGACACGACTTGTACCGCTAGTAGGGGACTGACATTTACTGCCCCCTAGGCCCGTCATGCGATGTTCTCAGACGAACAGACCGGACTGTACGGAGATTGTCACATTCAGGCTCAGTAGGAGTTCAGATGGGTTTCACCTCGTCCGTCTTCTTATCGGCATCTACTTGGGGACCGTTACATACAGCTTGTGCCGCTTGCGGTCTGTGGTTAAACCCACTGCCAGCGTCGTGTCGGGTCTTTAGAGTCCCACACAGAGGGTTGTTCGCCTTTGGGCAAAACTGAGTAGAGGTCGCATGGTTTTGCGACAGGGTTCGTTCACATCCGCCCACTTGTGCACGTTTGGTGTCCGGACAGTTTTTTACTAGCGGGCTCTGGTTTGAGCCAGATCCTAGTATATGCTTTGGGGTTAGTTTTATCTCATAGTATTCGTGCTCCTCGGAATACGAATGCTGGTGTGTATGCACAGTTGACTGCGGCAGAGGAAGAGGATTCTCATTAGGGTTTTGGTACGGGTGTGTATGCACAGTTGACGGTTGTCGTTTACCAAACCCTAATGATTATGTGTAATATCAATTGATAATGTTATTTAAATGAAATAGTGTCATGGTTGGGTTTGTTGACTTGTTGACCAAGGTTGACTAGTTGACCATGGTTGAAACTTTGACAATCATCATTTCTTTTCAAGATGCTAATGTGAAAAGATAATGGTCTTATCAAACCAACCATCACCTTTTTCATTTTGATTAATATTATTTATTAGATTAATTCACATATATTTGATATGGTTGAAAAACTATTCTCATTCTATCATAACCATTCTCTCTCCTCCATTTTGCTCTTCCTCTTTCTCTAGTTCAAGGAGAATCATTCTCATGAGTTGAGAAACCTGTCCTTGGAGATTAAACACCCAAAGCCACTCTCTACTCATTCTAAGGTTGAAGGTCTAGCAAGCCGGACACTTTTGTTCTCTCAAGATCGAGAAAGGAGCTTAAGGTAGAAACCCTCAGGTGGATCCATCTTCGACAAGAGAAGGCAACGAGGAAAGCACCATCCGACCACCATCAAGAGTCAAAGAGAAGGAGTTCAAGTTGAGGTATAACCCCTAACCGAGTAGCAATAGCTCTTGTTAGTTACTAGTGTGTAGTTTAGCAAAGATCCGTGTTTTCTAGTCCATGTTGCCATGACCCGAAAAATCGTTTTTCATCATTTCCGCAAGCCCAAAAGAACAGGGAGAGGTAACGTAGACTTACAGTGGTATCAGAGCCTGGCTAAACACACCCTAGCATGTTAGCAAAGTATCTAGAATTTCGATCGGACGAAAAACCGCAAAACACGTTAAAAATAACAAGTTTCTGCCGATTTTTATTTCTGCTCAAAAAATAATAAATCATGTCTTAAAAATCGGCTCAGGCTTTTTAATGAACAGGCAAGAAAAACGATCCAGCCAACCGACCAACTCACCACTGTTCCGCGGCCGAGTTGACTCGGCCGTGGATCGTTTCTCCCGTAGTTTTTTCCTGTTGGTGTTTTGTGATTTTTCAGATGGTTTGTTTCTTCCCAGGATTTCCAGAGAACAAGTTTGTTTTTAGGGTGGTTACAAATCCGTATTTTGGTCGATTTTCTGTAGACTTTGGCTAATGGGTTGTATCTGTAATGTTATATATGTATTGAACGTCTGCTAATCGCTATACGTCGATTAGTGGGGGTTATACATATCTGTGATCTGTAATGTTGATGGATTGTGTATATGAATTCGTTGGATTGTCGCGGATGAATAGCCGGGGGGTTGTGAGATGTGAGTTTTCTTTGTCTTTCAATTCTTGTAATATGTAATTTGATGTAATATTATTTATATGGCCGCACAACCGGGATGGGGTTGTAGCCGTCATTGTATAATTTCTTTTTACTGTTTTTGCTCCAAGGATAGACCCAAGGTGGGGTGCACAAACTACCGGGTATACCGAAGTGCCGAGTGGCCTACTCATGAGTTTAGGGAGGCTGCTTCGCTTCGGGTACTTGGCGGGTAGTTTGCCGCACCCGTAAGGGTCTAGTGTGGGGTTTGGCTATTCATCGCGACCGTGTAATCCTCTTTTCGTTACAGGCTCGAACGGAATGCGGATTTCTAGTATATCCAATGTATTCATCTGTGATCTGGAATGGCTATCATTGCATCTGACGAATGTATATATCTATATGTAGATATCTATTTAGGCGTTGCTTATGTTTTGCATCCGCGCTAGTCCAGCCCCCGCTCTGTCGTTAGTTAAGTAACCTAACGGGTGATGACGGGACCACGTGGCGAATGAGGATGGCATAAGCGTACACCATATTTTCGTTGTTTTCTGCAATGGTTGGATTAATTGATGGGACACATTAAAATTAATGTAAGAAAAATAAACCAAAGTAAAAGTCGTTGGAACATTTTCAAAAACCACTCGGTTTCTTTTCAAAATAACTTTTAAACGCGGAGATTAAACCACTCCTTTTAAAAGCTATCTCGTTCCATCGATTATATCAAGTTCACTACGTTCACAGTTTCGCCAAAACCATTCGTAGCCCTCCGTCGTTTCACATGGATGGTCAATAGTATTCAAGCTATGTTTGTTGGCCAAAGTCAAGGCACAGTGATTGGTAGCTATTGGGTATTTATGTGCAGCATAGATAGATGTGTTGGTTTAGGACAGTCATACTGCCTTGTTGGCCAAAGTCAATGGTAGGTACGGGTGGGTTCAAATTAACCTGGAAAATGACGGGTAGAACTTGACATGTGACTTATGATTTGTTGGCCAAAGTCAAGGTCATAAGAACATGGGGCCAAAATCCACATCGGGAGTTTCAAAAGAACTGAAACTTGCTAGCGCTGCATACCATTTGAAGTGTGATGATTCTGGTAGGATTCCTTCAGTTTTGTCACGCAATGATATTTGGATCCCGATCCTACTGTGAGTATATGCTACTCCTCGGGAAAATTCTCACTTAACGATCAATGCTATAAACCTAGTAGGTGTCTAGAAAGGTGTTAACGGGGCTGCGCCCCCAGGGAAAAGAGGTTATTTAATTAAGGAACTTCGCGAAAGCGTTGGAAAACCTCCCTCGAAGTACCGACACTAGCCTGGCTGAATGGTTAAGCAAGTATTGTACGGTGAGATTGATCCTGACTAATTCTTCATTTTTGGTTTGAGGAGGGATTCGAGAGACAGTGGGAGCCATCCTGTTTAGTCAAATTAAAAACCACTCTAAACTTGCAAGAGCATCATGCTAAAGTGTTTCTTCTCTCTCTCCTAATTGCCAAACATCATGACTGGACTTAAGTTACTACTAGATAAAAACATACTGACAGGGCCAAACTACAAAGATTTGCTCCGGAATGTCAAAATGGCAATCACTTACAACAAGTTGGGGTATCTCCTTACCACCAAAGCTCCCCCTGCCCCAGGTCCCACCTCCAGCGTCGCGGATAAGGAAATCCGTAAGACTTGGGAGATTGATTGCGTGAAGGCCAAGTGCCTCGTGCTTGCCTCTATGGACAATGAACACCAGAGGAGGCACGGGAATATGGACCTTGAATCCATATTTCTTGATACAAAAGAGCTGTATGGAGAGCAATCCCGTATCGCCAGATACGAAGTCTCGAAAAAGCTGTTTTCGGCGAGATTGGACATCGGATCACCGGTAGCGGAACACGTGCTTAAGATGATTGGCTTCATTGAGGAGCTCGCGGACCTTGGCACCACGTTGGAGAATGAGATCTATACGGACTTGATTCTCCAGTCCCTTCCTTCCACTTACGCCCAGTTCATCCTGAACTTCAACTTACAGGAAAAGGAAGTTGAACTTTCAGAACTCCTCAACATGCTGAGGAGTGCAGAGGGCACCCTACAGAAAGGTAGGGAAACATCCACTTTGTTTGTAGGAAGATCATCCTCTTCTATGTCCAAGGCGAAAGCCAAGGGAAAGAAGAAGAAAACCCCAGCCAAACCAAGGGGCGGTGTTTGTAAAGTGGATACGAAGGGAAAGACAAAAGCAACAAATGAAGCGGGAAAGCTTGTTGGAAAGGAAGAATGCTTTTACTGTCACAAGAGTGGACACTGGAAAAAAGATTGCAGGGCTTGGAAGGCCAGAACACAGGATCTGAAGCATGTTGCGGCTTCAGCTTCAGATGTGTATGTTATTGAAAACTGTCTATCAATAAACTCTACTTCCTGAGTATTGGATACCGGATCAGGATCTCATATCTGTAATTCTTTCCAGGCGTTGAGAAACCGTAGGGTTTTGAAGGCAGGTGATATGACCCTTAGAGTTGCAAACAGAATTAGCATGGATGCTGAGTCCGTGGGGGACTATCACCTGGGGTTGTCAGATGGACACGTTTTGGTTTTGCGTAATTGTTATTTTGTATCCAATGCAACTTGTAATATCATTTCTGTATCTTAAATATCTAAAGAAGGTTATGAATTTGCATTTGTAAGCAATGTTGTAAACATTCGCCTTAATTAAGTTCTGATTGGGTCAGGTACATTAAACAATGGAATATACGTATTAAACCAACCACAGATTTTCAATGTCCAGAATACACAAAAAAAAATGTCTCCGGAATCAAATCAGGCTTTCTGATGGCATTGTAAACTAGGTCACATCAATGAGAGAAGGTTGACGAAGTTACATACAGAAGGATATTTGGATCCGTTCGAATATCAATCATATGCAACTTGTCAATCCTGTCTCAAAGGAAAGATGAAAAAGACTCCGTTCACTGGACACGGAGTAAGAGCGAGCGAGCTCTTGGGACTCGTACACAGCGACGTGTGCGGTCCAATGTTTACGCATGCGCGAAGCGGTTATTCTTACTTCATTACTTTTACGGATGACTTTTCAAGGTACGGATATGTCTTCTTAATGAAACATAAATCCGAAGCCTTTGGAAAATTCCAGGAATATAAGAATGAAGTAGAAAAAAAAATGCAAAAGTATCAAAACACCGAGATCTGATCGAGGTGGTGAATACTTAAGTGCCGAGTTCCCTAATGATTATGTGTAATATCAATTGATAATGTTATTTAAATGAAATAGTGTCATGGTTGGGTTTGTTGACTTGTTGACCAAGGTTGACTAGTTGACCATGGTTGAAACTTTGACCATCATCATTTCTTTTCAAGATACTCTTTGATCTTTGCAAAAACATTTAATGTGAAATGATAATGGTCTTATCAAACAAACCATCACCTTTTTCATTTTGATTAATATTATTTATTACATTAATTCACATATATTTGATATGGTTGAAAAACTATTCTCATTTTATCATAACCATTCTCTCTCCTCCATTTTGCTCTTCCTCTTTCTCTAGTTCAAGGAGAATCATTCTCATGAGTTGAGAAACCTATCCTTGGAGATTAAATACCCAAAGCCACTCTCTACTCATCCTAAGTTTGAAGGTCTAGCAAGCCGGACACTTTTGTTCTCTCAAGATCGAGAAAGGAGCTCAAGGTAGAAACCCTCAGGTGGATCCATCTTCGACAAGAGAAGGCAACGAGGAAAGCACCATCTGACCACCATCAAGAGTCAAAGAGAAAGAGTTCAAGTTGAGGTATAACCCCTAACCGAGTAGCAATAGCTCTTGTTAGTTACTAGTGTGTAATTTATCAAAGATCCGTGTTTTATAGTCCATGTTGCCATGACTCGAAAAATCGTTTTTCATCATTTCCGCAAGCCCGAAAGAACAGGGAGAGGTAACGTGGACTTACAGTGGTATCAGAGCCTGGCTAAACACACCCTAGCATGTTAGCAAAGTATCTAGAATTTCGATCGGACGAAAAACCGCAAAACACGTTAAAAATAACAAGTTTCTGCCGATTTTTATTTCTGCTCAAAAAATAATAAATCATGTCTTAAAAATCGGCTCATGCATTTTAATGAACAGGCAAGAAAAACAATCCAGCCAACCGACCAACTCACCACTGTTCCGCGGCCGAGTTGACTCGGCCGTGGATCGTTTCTCCCGCAGTTTTTTCCTGTTGGTGTTTTGTTATTTTTCAGATGGTTTGTTTCTTCCCAGAATTTCCAGAGAACAAGTTTGTTTTTGGGGTGGTTACAAATCCGTATTTTGGTCAATTTTCTGTAGACTTTGGCTAATGGGTTGTATCTGTAATGTTATATATGTATTGAACGTCTGCTAATCGCTATACGTCGATTAGTGGGGGTTATACATATCTGTGATCTGTAATGTTGATGGATCGTGTATATGAATTCGTTGGATTGTCGCGGATGAATAGCCGGGGGGTTGTGTGATGAGAGTTTTCTTTGTTTTTCAATTCTTGTAATATGTAATATTATTTATATGGCCGCACAACCGGGATGGGGTTGTAGCCGTCATTGTATAATTTCTTTTTACTGTTTTTGCTCCTAGGACAGACCCAAGGTGGGGTGCACAAACTACCGGGTATCCCGAAGTGCCGAGTGGCCTACTCACGAGTTGAGGGAGGTTGCTTCGCTTCGGAAACTTGGCGGGTAGTTTGCCGCACCCGTAAGGGTCTAGTGTGGGGTTTGGCTATTCATCACGACCGTGTAATCCGCTTTTCGTTACAGGCTCGAACGGAATGCGGATTTCTAGTATATCCAATGTATTCATCTGTGATCTGGAATGGCTATCAGTGCATCTGACGAATGTATATATCTATATGTAGATATCTATTTAGGCGTTGCTTATGTTTTGCATCCGCGCTAGTCCAGCCCCCGCTCTGTCGTTAGTTAAGTAACCTAACGGGTGATGATGGGACCACGTGGCGAATGAGAATGGCATAAGCGTACACAATATTTTCGTTGTTTTCTGAAATGGTTGGATTAATTGATGGGACGCATTAAAATTAATGTAAGAAAAATAAACCAAAGTAAAAGTCGTTGGAACACTTTCAAAAACCATTCGGTTTCTTTTCAAAATAACTTTTAAACGCGGAGCTTAAACCACTCCTTTTAAAAGCTATCTCGTTCCATCGATTATATCAAGTTCACTACGTTCACGGTTTCGCCAAAACCATTCGTAGCGCTCCATCATTTCACATGGATGGTCAATAGTATTCAAGCTATGTTTGTTGGCCAAAGTCAAGGCATAGTGATTGGTAGCTATTGGGTATTTATGTGCAGCATAGATAGATGTGTTGGTTTAGGACAGTCATACTGCCTTGTTGGCCAAAGTCAATGGTAGGTACGGGTGGGTTCAAATTAACCTGGAGAATGACGGGTAGAACTTGACATGTGACTTATGATTTGTTGGCCAAAGTCAAGGTCATAAGAGCATGGGGCCAAAATCCACATCGGGAGTTTCAAAAGAACTGAAACTTGCTAGCGCTGCATACCATTTGAAGTGTGATGATTCTGGTAGGATTCCTTCAGTTTTGACACGCAATGATATTTGGATCCCGATCCTACTGTGAGTATATGCTACTCCTCGGTAAAATTCTCACTTAACGATCAATGCTATAAACCTAGTAGGTGTCTAGAAAGGTGTTAACGGGGCTGTGCCCCCAGGGAAAAGAGGTTATTTAATTAAGGAACTTCGCGAAAGCGTTGGAAAACCTCCCTCGAAGTACCGACACTAGCCTGGCTGAATGGTTAAGCAAGTATTGTACGGTGAGATTGATCCTGATTAATTCTTCATTTTTGGTTTGAGGAGGGATTCGAGAGACTGTGGGAGCCATCCTGTTTAGACAAATTAAAAACCACTCTAAACTTGCAAGAGCATCATGCTAAAGTGTTTCTTCTCTCTCTCCTAATTGCCAAACATCATGACTGGACTTAAGTTACTACTAGATAAAAACATATTGACAGGGCAAAACTACAAAGATTTGCTCAGGAATGTCAAAATGACAATCACTTACGACAAGTTGGGGTATCTCCTTACCACCAAAGCTCCCCCTGCCCCAGGTCCCACCTCCAGCGTCGCGGATAAGGAAATCCGTAAGACTTGGGAGATTGATTGCGTGAAGGCCAAGTGCCTCGTGCTTGCCTCTATGGACAATGAACACCAGAGGAGGCACGGGAATATGGACCTTGAATCCATATTTCTTCATACAAAAGAACTGTATGGAGAGTAATCCCGTATCGCCAGATACAAAGTCTCGAAAAAGCTGTTTTCGGCGAGATTGGACATCGGATCACCGGTAGCGGAACACGTGCTTAAGATGATTGGCATCATTGAGGAGCTCGCGGACCTTGGCACCACGTTGGAGAATGAGCTCTATACGGACTTGATTCTCTAGTCCCTTCCTTCCACTTACGCCCAGTTCATCCTGAACTTCAACTTACAGGAAAAGGAAGTTGAACTTTCAGAACTCCTCAACATGCTGAGGAGTGCAGAGGGCACCCTACAGAAAGGTAGGGAAACATCCACTTTGTTTGTAGGAGGATCTTCCTCATCTATGTCCAAGGCGAAAGCCAAGGGAAAGAAGAAGAAAACCCCCGCCAAACCAAGGGGCGGTGTTTGTAAAGTGGATACGAAGGGAAAGACAAAAGCAACAAATGAAGCGGGAAAGCTTGTTGGAAAGGAAGAATGCTTTTACTGTCACAAGAGTGGACACTGGAAGAAAGATTGCAGGGCTTGGAAGGCCAGAACACAGGATCTGAAGCATGTTGCGGCTTCAGCTTCAGGTGTGTATGTTATTGAAAACTGTCTATCAATAAACTCTACTTCCTGGGTATTGGATACCGGATCAGGATCTCATATCTGTAATTCTTTGCAGGCGTTGAGAAACCGTAGGGTTTTGAAGGCAGGTGATATGTCCCTCAGAGTTGCAAACAGAGTTAGCATGGATGCTGAGTCCGTGGGGGACTATCACCTGGGGTTGTCAGATGGACACGTTTTGGTTTTGCGTAATTGTTATTTTGTACCCAATGCAACTTGTAATATCATTTCTGTATCTTTAATATCTAAAGATGGTTATGAATTTGCATTTGTAAGCAATGTTGTAAACATTCGCCTTAATCAAGTTCTGATTGGGTCAGGTACATTAAACAATGGAATATACGTATTAAACCAACCACGGATTTTCAATGTCCAGAATACATACAAAAAAATGTCTCCGGAATCAAATCAGGCTTTCTTATGGCATTGTAGACTAGGTCACATCAATGAGAGAAGGTTGACGAAGTTACATACAGAAGGATATTTGGATCCGTTCGAATATCAATCATATGCAACTTGTCAATCCTGTCTCAAAGGAAAGATGAAAAAGACTCCGTTCACTGGACACGGAGTAAGAGCGAGCGAGCTCTTGGGACTCGTACACAGCGACGTGTGCGGTCCAATGTCTACGCATGCGCGAAGCGGTTATTCTTACTTCATTACTTTTACGGATGACTTTTCAAGGTACGGATATGTCTTCTTAATGAAACATAAATCCGAAGCCTTTGGAAAATTCCAGGAATATAAGAATGAAGTAGAAAAAAAAACAGGCAAAAGTATCAAAACACCGAGATCTGATCGAGGTGGTGAATACTTAAGTGCCGAGTTCCTGGATTACTTAAAAGAGAATGGAATTCTCTCTCAGCTTACTCCTCCATACACTCCGCAACATAACGGTGTATCGGAGAGACGGAATCGGACCCTATTAGATATGGTACGTTCCACGATGAGTAATGCTGAGTTACCGCGATCATTCTGGGGATATGCACTAGAATCAGCTGCATACCTTGTGAACCGAGTTCCAACTAAGACTGTGCCTACCACACCATATCAGATGTGGTGTGGAAAGAAACCCTATCTTAAGCACATTAAGACATGGGGATGTCCAGCTTTTGTCAAAAAGAAGCATGCGGACAAACTCGAGGCACGTTCAGTACAGCGCAAGTTTGTGGGATATCCAAAGAACTCCAAGGGATATTTCTTCTATTGCGAAGAAGAACAAAAGGTTTTTGTTTCTCGTCATGCCCACTTCTTAGAAACTGAGTTTTTGGTAAATCAGATTAGTGGGAGCACAATAGAACTGGAAGAAATTCCAGAACCATGAGCTATTACTGAAAGCTTAGTAGAACCAGAAGGTTCGAAAGATCAGGACATTCCTGCGCCGCTCCGTAGAAGTAGTAGGAAGTCTCATCCGCCCGAGGAATACTACGGTTTTCTCATAGACTGGGATAGAGAGGATTGCATCATTGATAGTGATGAGCCGACTAGCTTCTAGCAGGCCATTCAGAGCTTTGACTCGGTAAAATGGCTGGATGCAATGCGGACCGAAATGGTGTCCATGTACACCAACAAAGTATGGACGTTGGACGTTGCTCCAGATGGGGTAAAACCCGTAGGATGCAAGTGGATCTTCAAAAGGAAGATTGGTGTAGATGGACAGGTTGAGACCTATAAAGCTAGACTTGTTGCAAAGGGTTTTCGTCAAAGACCTGGTTTGGACTATGACGAAACCTTTTCTCCAGTGGCTATGCTGAAATCCATTCGGATCCTTCTTGCCATTGCTGCCTTCCACGATTATGAGATTTGGCAGATGGACGTAAAGACCGCTTTTCTAAATGGAAATTTAGAGGAGTGTGTCTATATGGACCAGCCAGAAGGTTTCATTCAGAGTGGGAGCAGCAGAAAGGTGTGCAAGTTGCTGAAGTCCATCTATGAACTGAAGCAGGCATCGCGGAGTTGGAACATCTGTTTTGATGAGACGGTCAAAGATTTTGGCTTTATCAAAAATCCAGATGAACAATGCAGCTATAGTAGATTTGTAGCACGAACTGTGGTATTCCTCGTTTTATACTTGGATGACATTCTCTTAATAGGAAATGACATTCCTATGCTACAATCTGTCAAAGGGTTCTTGTCACACAGGTTCTCCATGAAAGACCTGGGTGATGCCTCTTACATTCTGGGGATCCGGATCTATCGTGATAGATCCAAGAGGATATTAGGACTTTCAGAGTCCGGGTACATCGACACCATACTGAAAAGATTCAATATGGAAGATTCCAAGCGCGGTAATCTACCGGCTTGTCACGGGATCACCCTCTCCAAAGAGATGTCTCCCAAGACTGATTTGGAAAGGGATCGCATGTCTATTATACCCTACGCTTCTGCGGTAGGCTCTATAATGTATGCGATGTTGTGTACCAGACCAGATGTAGCTTATGCACTGAGTGTGGTAAGCAGGTATCAGTCAAACCCTGGGGAGAAACACTGGATAGCGGTAAAGTACATTCTCAAGTACCTGAGAAGGACTGAGGAGATGTTCTTGGTGTATGGAGGAAAAGACCTCAAGATCGAGGCCTTTGCTGACTCCAGCTTCCAGAGTGACAAGGATGATTCCAAGTCCAGGTCAGGTTATGTCTTTACCCTCAATGGAGGGGCGGTGTGTTGGAAAAGTTCCAAACAGGGAACCGTTGCTAACTCGACGATGGAAGCGGAATATATCGCTGTATCTGATGCCGCAAAAGAAGCCGTCTGGATGAGGAAGTTCTTGATAGAACTTCAGGTGGTTCCATCCATTGTTGATCCAATACCTCTGTATTGCGACAACAACGGGGCTATAGCTTTAGCGAAGGAACCCAGGTCCCATCAGAAGTCCGGGCACAACTTGAGGCAGTATCACCTGATCAGGGAGATCGTGGGTCGCCAGGAGATCGAGGTTCGGAGAGTTTCTACGGAGGATAGCACTGCTGATCCATTCACAAAGGCCTTACCCGAGACTCAGTTCGAGCGGCTGATCGAGATGATAGGTCTTCAATACGCTAGTATATGGCCTTAGTGTAAGTGGGAGATTGTTAGTGTATATGCCCTAGAGGCCATTACTGTATCATACTAGTTTGTATATTACTTGATGGAAGCTTGGGATATTCACCTTGTATAGACAATCTTGCTCAATATAGTAGTATGCTACTTGGTTTGTTTCTGCTTTAATGTGTGCATGTGTTTCTTTTAGCCTATCGCCTTTAAACATTAGTGGATCCCTTAGGATCTTTGCTTGATTACCAGCGTTGTGATGGCAGTCACACTAGTGGGGGCTGGATAATCCACAAACACATCCTTATGCAGGTCCCTAGTCGTAGGACTATCGAGACAGGGCATCGATACTCCGGAGTAGACTAGCGTATCCGCTTCTCATCCCATCGTGGGAGACGGTCTGTCCCACAGCCGTCAGTACGCCGTACTTGAGATAGTATGCGGGTGCTCGTTAGGTTACGAGTACACTGGACAGGACTCGTCGGGAACTGTTGGTTGGTACTATACCTATCGTCAGTTATCAGTTCCTAGGTGACATGAGTACAGCTTAGTCCGTTGACATGACACTGTCACTTCGCCTCAAGTGTGTTCCCACTGTACTTTGATTACTACCCTACCACGGCTCAAAGGAGTCGTGCAACCAGGTAGTTTTTTGGGTGCAGTCCCGAAGCACTTGGAGGTAGTGACGGTTAGACAGGATTCGTCTCTCCCGGTATTGGCGGTTGATATCGCGCTGTGTCTAGGAGAGCCATTACACAAAGTACCTGGCCAGGGCAAGCGAGATAGACTGGTAGGTTTCCAGTGTTATCTCAGGTGTTCTGGGCTACACTCCGACACGACTTGTACCGCTAGTAGGGGACTGACGTTTACCGCCCCCTAGGCCCGCCATTCGATGTTCTCAGATGAACAGACCGGACTGTATGGAGATTGTCACATTCAGGCTCAGTAGGAGTTCAGATGGGTTTCACCTCGTCCGTCTTCTTGTCGGCATCTGCCTGGGACCGTTTTGTACAGCTAGTGCCGCTTGCGGTCTGTGGTTAAACCCACTGCCAGTGTAGTGTCGGGTCTTTAGAGTACCACACAGAGGGTTATTCGCCTTTGGGCAAAACAGAGTAGAGGTCGCATGGTTTTGCGACAGGGTTCGTTCACATCCGCGCACTTGTGCACGTTTGGTGTCCGGACAGTTTTTTACTAGCGGGCTCTGGTTTGAGCCAGATCCTAGTATATGCTTTGGGGTTAGTTTTATCTTATAGTATTCGTGCTCCTCGGAATACGAATGCTGGTGTGTATGCGCAGTTGACTGAGGTAGAGGAAGAGGATTCTCATTAGTGTTTTGATACGGGTGTGTATGCACAGTTGACGGTTGTCGTTTACCAAACCCTAATGATTATGTGTAATATCAATTGATAATGTTATTTAAATGAAATTGTGTCATGGTTGGGTTTGTTGACTTGTTGACCAAGGTTGACTAGTTGACCATGGTTGAAACTTTGACCATCATCATTTCTTTTCAAGATGCTCTTTGATCTTTGCAAAAACATTTAATGTGAAATGATAATGGTCTTATCAAACCAACCATCACCTTTTTCATTTTGATTAATATTATTAATTAGATTAATTCACATATATTTGATATGGTTGAAAAACTATTCTCATTCTATCATAACCATTCTCTCTCCTGCATTTTGCTCTTCCTCTTCCTCTAGTTCAAGGAGAATCATTCTCATGAGTTGAGAAACCTTTCCTTGGAGATTAAACACCCAAAGTCACTCTCTACTCATCCTAAGGTTGAAGGTCCAGCAAGCCGGACACTTTTGTTCTCTCAAGATCGAGAAAGGAGCTCCAGGTAGAAACCTTCACGTGGATCCATCTTCGACAAGAGATGGCAACGAGGAAAGCACCATCCGACCACCATCAAGAGTCAAAGAGAAGGAGTTCAAGTTGAGTTATAACCCCTAACCGAGTAGCAATATCTCTTGTTAGTTGCTAGTGTGTAGTTTAGCAAAGTTCCGTGTTTTATAGCCCATGTTGCCATGACCCGAAAAATCGTTTTTCATCATTTCCGCAAGCCCGAAAGAACCGGGAGAGGTAACGTGGACTTACACCATCCGTAAAACACGGAAATACTGAGACTGAATAAATCTAATAATCCAATACTGGAATTTGGATTAAACTAAAGCCCGCTAGTATAATCTGTCCGAACATCATAGGTGCACAAGTACATGTATATGTCCGAACCTTGTCGTAAAACCATACGACCTCTATATCGTTTCGCCTGAAGTTGGGAAACTCTCTGTGTGAGACTATAAAAACTCGACACTATGCTGGCAGTTGGTTTAACCACAGGCCGCAAGCGGCACTAGCTGTACGTAACGGTCCCCAGGTAGATGTCGATAAGAAAGTCGATGAGGAAACCCATCGGAACTCCTACTGAGCCTGATGTGACAATCTCCGTACAGTTCGGTCTGTTCGTCTAATACTATCGCATATCGGGCCTAGGGGCGGCAAGGGTCTGTCCCCTAAAAGCGGTATAAGTCATGTCAGAGTGAAGCCCATTACACCTTGAGAAGCTACTGGAAATCCTACCAGAAAATCTCGTTTGCCCTGACCAGGGACTTTGCGTAATGGCTCTCCAAACATAGTGCGATATCAATTCCCAATACCGGGAGAGAAGAATCCTTTCTAACTGCCACTGCTTCCAATTGCTTTGTGCTAGTTATATGTATGCCCTAGAGGCCATTACTGTACATAGGATGTATATTGTAGTGGATGCTCGGACATATATAGGGAGGACTTTCTTGCTCGACATAATAGTATGCTATCTGGTTACTCTTTACCTTAACGTGTATACTGAATGTCTCTCTGTTAAATGTTGGTAAAGCCCTTAGGATGTGTACTTGACTACCTGGACTATGATGCGGATCATACTAGTGGGGACATGGTTGTCCATAAGTACATCCTTCAAGGTCCCTAGTCGTTGGTGTATCGAGACGGGGCATCGATATACCAGAGTAGACTAGCGTATACCTTCTCGACCCATACAGATGGGCGATGGATGATCCCATATCCATTGGTGTTTGACATCGAAGATGATATATGGGTGCTCAGTGGAGACTGGGTACACTGGACGGACTCGCCGAGAACTCCCAGATGGTATTATACCTCACGTCAGATGGCAGTTCTCCGGTGACACTGGTACAGGTTAGTCTGTAGACCCGAGATCGTCATAGAGTCTTGTGTGATTCCCACTGTGCTTTGATTTCCACCTTACCACGTCCAAGAGGGCGTGCAAAACGGTGGCTTTTGGGTACAGTCCCGAATCACATGGAGGCAATGAGCGATAGGAGGGGATTCGTCTCTCCCGGTATAGGGAGTTGATGTTGCGCTGTGTTCGATTGGCTATAACCGGAAATCCCTGGCCAGGGTTGCTGAGATTTACTGGTAAGTGTTACCTGTAGTTTCTCGAACTGTTATAGACCTCATATCGACACGACTTATCGAGCTATTAGGGTCTGACGTTTACCACCCCTAGGCGAGATATGCGACATATCAGACGATCAGACCGGACTGTACGGTAAGTGTTACTGGTTGGATTCACAGGAGTATGAGTGGGCTTGCTCGTCAATCTTCTGATCGCTCAATACCCGAGTGGCCGTTACGTTTAGCAGACCGCTTGCGGCTTGTGGGTGTTTGATATGATCATCACCTGCTGCCGGCGTATTGACGAGTCTTTAGAGTCCTACACAGAGGTTTCCTGGCTCAAGCGAAACGAAATAGGAGCGCATATGAGATATGTGCGGGACCGAGAATAATGCGTGTATGTGATACCGTATTTCATTCTCGCCATTTGTAACATTGATCGGTTATATGCGATATAGCCGGGTTATCGGATCAAGTGTTGATTCGATAAGTTGTTACTATTGATATTAGTCGGTTATATGCGATATGACCGGATCGTTAAATCAAGTGTTGATTTAATGATTTAATGTATAATTATATATATATGATATATTACTTTACATTAACTAGTATTGGTTCACTTTAAATGGATTTTCTCACTTGAAGTTCACAAGTTGTATATTTGATATACTTTTGTGCACTTGATTGTATCATGTTTGATGATGCATGCTCACTTAGGTTTGTGTAAAGAATTATACCATGGTTAAGTTAATGATTAGGGTTTTGTTTATTTGAAACAAAATGGTCAAACCATTCAAAGCTTCATGAAGCTTCAAAAGAAAGTCCAAAATGAGCCACCATTTCATTTCTTTTCTAAATATAAATGAAAAGAAATAAATAAATAAATAAATAAGTAAATATAGAAACGAAACCGGCGATATCACATATTATACTTACGGTCACAGAAAAGAAAGTGTAAAACTACAACAGTTGGAATCCGCAAACTCTTTAGACATCGCATGCCTAATCAAATGAATTCCTAAGACATCCCATGCCTAACAATTATAAACCCCGCATTTTAGTCTCATTATGGAAAACACTTTTCAATATCAAGTCGGGCAATTCAACAAGATTCCCGAAAATCTTATCGAATGCTCGTCGCAAACTTTAGTAGGCAGCCGCACCCCCAATACCGTCGACGAAGTGCACCAAGGCGGAACACCGCTGCCGCGAGCACCCGAACGGATGCTTTCGGTGACGGGGTTCTCCTACAGTCACTTGGTCGGGGCTATGGGGTGTAGCTGTCTATTAAGTTTATCCGGCGAGTATCCGCGTACGCTACGTGATTGCGACGGACTTTTGATCGCATCAAAATTCCGTGGCAACCGATCAAGTGAGACTAAACCGCTAGATTTATAACATTCATTCAGTTATCTCATAACTATTTGTGAATTCCAATTATTGTATCACATTCCAGATAAACAGAAAATGTTAAACTTTCCGATCGAACAATCGAACACCCAAGTTTTCAGTTGGTCTCCCTCTGGACTCCAGAACCCGGTTACTTGTGCTCCCATAGGGGTCTAGGGGTGTGGGTTTGGCTATTCATCACGACCGTGGAATCCGTGTTTTATACTGGCTCGTATTGAAAACACGGACGTCCTAGTATATCCAATATTTCATATGATTCTTCTGCTGCGATATCCGTGATGTGATCATGTGATGTTATATGATAGATACTGTATATAATATATATGATATATTATATAGACGTTACCTATGTTTTGCACCCGCACTAGCCCTGCCCTGCTCTGTCGTTAGTTACCTAACCTAACGGTGCACGAGGGGACATCGAGGCGAATGCGGATGGCATAAGTGTACGTCGTATTTATCTGTGATGTTTAGGTAGCTTAAATGATAGGACTTCATTAATGTGATTAATGAAAGAAAAGAAACCTAAGATGTTGTAGAATCGAATTTCAAAATAAAACAGGTAGTTACAGTTCTTGCTTTGCACAGCGGTATATATGATATATCCTGCACCTTATTCGATAAGGAAAGGACCGAGATCCCTTCACCGAGAGTGACTCCTTTAGCAATAACTGGCAAATGCTACACACTCGGTTTGTCTTTTGATTGCTTTTAAGAGTTCTGCTTTGCACAGTGATATATATGATATATCCCGCACCTCATTCGACGAGGAAAAGACCGACGATCCCTTCACCGGGAGTGACTCCTTTAGCAAAACTGGAAAAGCCTCAAAAACACTCCATTTTAAAATTCATTCGATCCTACAACAATATCAAGTTCATTACGCAATAGGTTTTCAGAAAAAACCTGTCGTAGCCCTCCGTCATTTCAGATAAGTCCTGCTTAGTATTCGTGCTGCGTTTGTTGACCTTGTCAAGGCGCAGTGTGCGGTAGCTAACCAGTATTTCTCTGCTTATGCATATGATGCAGATTGGGTTAGGGTAGTCGTGCGGCCTTGTTGACCTTGTCAAGGGTCGTACGGGTGGGTTTGATTCAATCAAGAAATGACGGGTTGAACTTGACTTGCGGTCTATGGTTTGTTGACCTTGTCAAGGTCATAGATCGTTCGGGGCAAAATATTATCGGGAATTTCAAGTGTTGAAATTTGCAATGAGATTGCATACCTTCTATGAGATAGTTGGATCCCGATACCTGCTGCGAGTAATTGTTACTCCTGTGAGAGTTTTACACATTACAATTAGCCGATCAAGTAGGTGTCTAGAAAGGTGTTAACGAGGTTACGCCTCTGGGAAAATGAGGTTTACATTAATTAGGTCCGTGCGAAAGCATGGGGCGCCTCCCTCAAAGTACCGACACTGGCCTGGCTGAAAGATTGGCGAACTTGTAGTGTGTAATTAATCCCGCTAGTCTTTCCTTTTAGGGTTTGAAGAAAGATTTGATAAAAAGCAGTGGGAGCCATCCTGATTAGATAAATTTAATAACCAATCTATTCTTGCAAGAGCGCACGCTGAGTGTTTTCTTCTCTCTCTCTCCAGGTAGTGACCATATCACGCCTTAATCAAGATAATAATACTGAATATTGACCGAACCCGCTTGTTATACTGAGCTGGGGAACGTTGGTCCCGCTCCAACTTATAATAATTATAAGACAGAGCAGGAAATAGAGGAATACCAAGATTCCCATGCCGCCCAAACGAAGAGAGTGCATGCTGATGCATCATCTTCGGGTGTGTTAATTATACAGAACTGTTTCTCAATGTCCTTTACGTCCTGGGTATATGATACCGGATCAGGATCCCAGAACTGAGAACGGGTGATAAGTTTCATGAGGCAGAAAACGGGGCAAGAGTTGCAGCCAAGTCTGTCGGTCACTGTCACCCTGTATTACCAATACATTGATTCTGAACGAATGTTATTAGATACCGAACCTGATATACAAAATCATATCAGTCTCTTTATAAGTAAAGAAATGATAAAATTTTGTATTGTTGGATAATGTTTTGAACATTTCCTATAACAAAAGTTGATCGGTTCAGGTACGTTATCTAAAAGCATTGATGTTCTAAATCAAACTACAGTTCTTAGTATATAGAACTCACAAAAGAGGAAGAGTTCAGAAATGAACGGATCTTTCTTGAGGTATTGTAGACTAGGTCATATCAATGCGACCCGACTAGCTAAGTTATATTTAGATGCATATTTAAATTGATTTGAATTTACATCTTGTGAAACTTGCCAGTCATGTCACAGAGATAAGATGACCCTAGCTCTGTTTACTGGAAACAGAGAAAGAGTTAGTGAACTCTTGGGATGATACATGTTGATGTATGTAGGTTCCCAGTCTACACATGCCAAGACCGGTTCTTTGTACTTCATTACATTCTCTGATAATCTCTGAAGATTCAGACATATGTTCCTGTTGAAACACAAGTCCGAACCTTTTGAGATATTCACAGAATATAATTTAGAAGTAGAGAACCAATATACGGGTAAAAGTATTATGTTCTTTGATGAGATCAGGGAGGAGAATACTTGAGCACGGAAATCTTGGACTATTCTAAAGGAGAATGAGATTCTCTCTTAGCATTACTCCTCCGAATACACCATAGCCAGATGGTATATCGGGGCGGAGCAATCACACCCTATGTGATAAGGTGTGCTCTATGATGAGTAATACTGAGTTACCTATTTCCTTTTGGGAGTTATGCACTTATGAAGATACATACCTATTGAATAGGGTCCCGATCAAATCAGATGCCTACCACTTCATATGTGATATGGAAAGGGAAGAGCCCATATCTTAAGTTAGTTAAGATTTGGGGTTGTCAAGCCTATGTCTAAAAGCAAAATCCGGACAAGCTCGAGGCAAGGTCTGTTATGTAGAACTGGAAATGTTCCAGCTATACAAACTGCAGCTGATGATTTGACAGAACCAAAGGATTCAGTAGATTCCAACGAACCTCAGCCTCTCCGCCGATCAAGTAGGGTTCCTCACCCACCTAAGAGTTGCTTCGGTTTCTCGATGACAGTGGGAGTGAGAATTGCATCATGAGATGATGACCCAACTAGTTTCGAGCTGGCCATCAAGAGTGGGACTCTGTAAGAATGGCTGGATGCTTAGTGATCTGAGATGGAATCCTTATACACCAACAAAGTATGGACTTTAGTTGCTATAGCTGAAAGGTTAAATCCCCATCCGGAGAAAGTATATCTTAAGAAGAGTACTAGGTGTAGGGTTCCTAGGCACTCTCAAGGGGTCTCACAAGGCATCAACCATGCCCGTTTCAAAAATTACGGTGCTGAGAAACCCTACACTACGGATCGTTAGCTAGATGTCTAGGCGAAAGAAGCAACTAGTAAACTACTTTACTAAGGGAACGGAAATACAACCTTTGTAGATCCGGTCCTCCACCTCCACGGCTCCGTGATGAAGTCCTCTCCGCTGTACAAATCGGATCCCGGGCTCTAGTGTCGTCTTCATCGGAGAATGGACGGGCTAGGTCATCGACTACGTGCCGAAGATGATCTACGTCAAGGCATTACAAGATCAAGCTCCCACTTCACCAAGTGATGAAACTTGTGAAGAAAACACACTCTACTACTTGGCAAGAGGTAGAGGATGAAGAAATAGGAAGTGGGTAGACTTTAGAATTGGATTTCTCACTCTTTTTCTCACTTACCATTAAAGCTATGAAGGTTTTTCTTGAAGTGAAGAAGAAGATGAAGAATATGATAAGTCTTAATTAAAAAGAAAAGAATATCAAACCTTATCATATTCAAAACCATGGTTAAGTGTAGAGAATGAATCATGGTTAAATGGAATGGCTAGGGTTAAGCATGAGACAAAATGGTGACTATGGTCAAAGGTTCAAGAAGCTTCAACTAGAATACAAAATTAGCAACCATTTTCTCTTATGCTAATCATTTTCCAAAAATCAATAGATAAATAAATAAGTGAATAAAATAAAACCCTAACCATTATCATGTAACCATGGTTTGGTCTTTACACAAAAACCCTAGCAAACATGCATCATCAAACATGATACAATCAAGTGCACAAAAGTATATCACATATCCAATGTGTACATCCGAGTGAGAAAATCCATCTTAAGTAAACCGATACTAGTTGATGCAAACTAATATATCAAATATATAATTATGCATTAAATCACTAAATCAACACTTGATTCAATGATCCGGTCATGTCGAACATAACCGACAAGTATTCAATGTATCGACTTATCGAATCAACGCTTGAATCGATTACTAGGTTATATAGCATACAACCATTCGATACATTCATCGCGTGAATAGAATACGGTATCACATACACGCATTATTCTCGGTCCCGCACATATCTCATATGCGCTCCTATTTCGTTTCGCTTGAGCCAGGAAACCTCTGTGTAGGACGCTAAAGACTAGTCAATACGCCGGCAGCAGGTGATAATCATATCAAACACCTACAAGCCGTAAGCGGTATGCTAAACGTAACGGCCACCCGGGTATTGAGCGATCAGAAGATCGACGAGCAAGCCCGCTCACACTCCAGTGAATCCAACCAGTAACACTACTGTACAGTCCGTTCTGATCGTCTGATATGTCGCATATCTTGCCTAGGGGTGGTAAACGTCAGACCCTAATAGCTCGATAAGTCGTGTTGATATTAGGTCTATAAAAATTCGAGAAACTACTGGTAACACTTACCAGTAAATCTCAGCAACCCTGGCCAGGGATTTCCTGTTATAGCCAATCGAACACAGCGCAACATCAACTCCCTATACCGGGAGAGACGAATCCCCTCCTATCGCTCATTGCCTCCATGTGACTCGGGACTGTACCCAAAAACCACCGTTTTGCACGCCCTCTTGGACGTGGTAAGATGGAAATCAAAGCACAGTGGGAACCACACAAGACTCTATGACGATCTCGGGTCAACAGACTACTCTGTACCAGTGTCACCAGAGAACTGCCATCCGACGTAAGGTATAATACCATCTGGGAGTTCTCGGCGAGTCCGTCCAGTGTACCCAGTCTCTACTGAGCACCCGTATATCATCTCTGCTGTCAAACACCGATGGATATGGGATCATCCATCGCCCATCTGTATGGGTCGAGAAGGTACACGCTAGTCTACACTGGTATATCGATGCCCCGTCTCGATACACCCACGACTAGGGACTTTGAAGGATGTACTTATAGACTACCATGTCCCCACTTGTCTGATCCGCATCACAGTCCAGGTAGTCAAGTACACATCCTAAGGGCTTAACCAACATGTAATAGAGAGACAATCTGTGTACACGTTAAGGTAAAGAGTAACCAGATAGCATACTATCATGTCGAGCAAGAAAGTCCTCCCTAAATATGTCCCTGCATCCACTACAATATACATCCTATGTATAGCAATGGCCTCTAGGGCATACATATAACTAACAATCTCCCACTTGCACTAGGGCCATCTGTAGCAGTGCTTGTAGTATCTCATACTCAACCATCCCATAAAAGTCTCTCTCTTGGAATAGGCCTTCGTGAGTGGATCCGCCGTGTTGTCCTCTGAGTCTACTCTCCTATCCTCGATCCCTTAGAGATCAACCATCTCCATGATCAAGTGATACTGCCTTAGAATATGTCTGGATCACTGATGGGACCTGCGTTCCTTGGCATAAGCCACAACTCCATTGTCACACAATGGGAGTAACATAGTTCATCTCATGAACCAATATACACCCAAACAGCCTCTTTGGTAGCATCTAAAGTAGCGATGTATCCTGCCTTTATCGTCTAGTATGTCACGGTATCTAGCTTGAAACTCTTCCAACATACCGTCCCTTTACTGAGGGTAAAGACAATGCCTGCGACTGACATTCAGTCGTCTTTATCATCCTGGAACCTTTCTAGTGATTCTCCCCAGGATCGATTGATACCATCTCACTACGATTAGTGAGAATCCTAACACCCAATTAGATCTATCTCATAGATCCAAAATCCAGGATTTAGTAGTTATCACTTTGATCCTATATGGAGAATCTTTATGATAATCGGAGATTGATCGAGCGTAGCATAGGAAACTCCTTCCCTATCAAGAGTATGTCATCCACGTACTCCACGAGGATCGCCACCATACTCCTTACTACCTTTTTGTATATACAAGGTTCATCTACCATTTTGATGATGTCAACTTCCTTGACTAATCCATCAAAACAGATGTTCCAACTCCGCGATGCCTGCTTTATCCTATAAAGCATCTTGCACACGTTTCCGCTGCTCCCACTGTCTACGAGGCCATCTGGCTGTGTACTTATAGACGCACTATTCTAAAACATCATTTAGAAAAGCAGTCATTGCACCCAACCGCCAGATATCGTAGTTATGGTATGTAGCCGTGGCTAGTAGGATCTGGATGGACTTAAGCATAGGTACGGGAAAAGGTTTGATCATTATCCATGCCTGGTCAATGACGAAAACCTTTAACAAGTCTAGCTTTGAAAGTCTCAACTTTTCCATTTACACCAAGTAATCTTCTCAAGATATACTTGCTCCTGATGGGGATTTAACCCTTCAGATATAGCAACCAAAGTCCATACTTTGTTGGTGTATAAGGATTCCATCTCAGATCACTAAGCATCCAGCCATTCTTACAGAGTCCTACCCCCGATGGCCAGCTCGAAACTAGTTGGGTCATCATCTCATGATGCAATCCTAGCTCCAACTGTCATAGAGGAACCGAAGTATCTCTCAGGTGGGTGAGGAACCCTACTAGATCGGCGGAGAGGCTGAGGTTCGTTGGTTACTATTGAATCCTTTGGTTCTATCAAATCATCATCTGTAGTTTGTACAGCTGGAACGATTCCAGTTCTACATAACAGTATTTGCCTCGAGTTTGTCCGGATTTTGCTTTTTAGACATAGGCCGGACAACCCCAAATCTTAACTAACTTAAGATATGGGTTCTTCCCTTTCCATATCACATATGAAATGGTAGACAACTGATTTGATTGGAACCCTATTCAATAGGTATGCAACTTCTCAAGTGCATAACACCCAAAAAGGAAATAGGTAACTCAGTATTACTCATCATAGAGCACACCTTATCATATAGGGTGTATCTGCTCCGCCCCGATATACCATCGTGATATGGTGTATACGGAGGAGTAATGCTGAGAGAGAATCTCATTCTCCTTTAGAAAAGTCCAAGAATTCTGTGCTCAAGTATTCTCCTCCCTGATCTCATCATAGGACAAAATACTTATACCCGTATTTTGGTTCTCTACTTCTCGCTTATATTCTGTGAATATCTCAAAAGGTTCGGACTCAAGTTCCAACAGGAACATATGACTAAATCTCGAGAGATTATCAGAGAATATAATGAAGTATAAAGAACCGGTCTTGGCATGTGTAGACTGGGGACCTACATACATCAACATGTATCATCCCAAGAGTTTACTAACTCTTTCTCTGTTTCCAGTAAACAAAGCTGTGGTCATTTTATCTTTGTGACATGACTGGCAAGTTTCAGAAGATGTAAATTCAAACTGATTTAAATATACATCTAAATGTAACTTTAGCTAGTCGGGTCACATTGATCTGACCTAGTCTACAATACCTCAAGAAGGATCCGTTCATTTCTGAACTCTTCCACTTGTGTGTGTTCTGTATACTAAGAACTGTAGTTTGATTTAGAACATTAATGCTTTTAGATAACGTGCCTGAACCGATCAACTTTTGATATAGGAAATGTTCAAAACATTATCCAACAATACAAAATTATATCATTTCTTTACTAATAAAGAGACTGATATGATTTTGTATATCAGGTTCGGTATCTAATAACATTCGTTCAGAATCAATGTATAGGTAATACAGGGTGACAGTGACCAACAAACTTGGATGCAACACTTGCCCCATTTTCTGCTTCATGAAACTTATCACCCGTTCTCAGTTTTTCTACCCTTTTGTAGCCCTATGTAACAGATTACATATCAGGGTTCCTAGGCACTCTCAAGGGGTCTCACAAGGCATCAACCATGCCCGTTTCAAAAATTACGGTGCCGAGAAACCCTATACTACGGATCGTTAGCTAGATGTCTAGGCGAAAGAAGCAACTAGTAAACTACTTTACTAAGGGAACGAAAATACAACCTTTGTAGATCCGGTCCTCCACCTCCACGGCTCCGTGATGAAGTCCTCTCCGCTGTACAAATCGGATCCCGGGCTCTAGTGTCATCTTCATCGGAGAATGGACGGGCTAAGTCATCGACTACGTGCCGAAGATGATCTACGTCGAGGCATCACAAGATCAAGCTCCCACTTCACCAAGTGATGAAACTTGTGAAGAAAACACACTCTACTACTTAGCAAGAGGTAGAGGATGAAGAAATAGGAAGTGGGTAGACTTTAGAATTGGATTTCTCACTCTTTTTCTCACTTTACCATTAAAGCTATGAAGCTTTTTCTTGAAGTGAAGAAGAAGATGAAGAATATAATAAGTCTTAATTAAAAAGAAAAGAAAATCAAACCTTATCATATTCAAAACCATGGTTAAGTGTAGAGAATGAATCATGGTTAAATGGAATGGTCAGGGTTAAGCATGAGACAAAATGGTGACTATGGTCAAAGGTTCAAGAAGCTTCAACTAGAATACAAAATTAGCAACCATTTTCTCTTATGCTAATCATTTTCCAAAAATCAATAGATAAATAAATAAGTGAATAAAATAAAACCCTAACCATTATCATGTAACCATGGTTTGATCTTTACACAAAAACCCTAGCAAACATGCATCATCAAACATGATGCAATCAAGTGCACAAAAGTATATCACATATACAATGTGTACATCCGAGTGAGAAAATCCATCTTAAGTAAACCGATACTAGTTGATGCAAACTAATATATC
Organism: Agapanthus africanus; assembly: GCA_030015575.1. Taxonomy (NCBI): domain Eukaryota; kingdom Viridiplantae; phylum Streptophyta; class Magnoliopsida; order Asparagales; family Amaryllidaceae; genus Agapanthus; species Agapanthus africanus. The sequence goes on from CM057339.1 coordinate 534,531,146, forward strand.
AAATATATAATTATGCATTAAATCATTAAATCAACACTTGATTCAATGATGCGGTCATGTCGAACATAACCGACTAGTATTCAATGTATCGACTTATCGAATCAACGCTTGAATCGATAACTATGTTATATAGCATACAACCATTCGATACATTCATCGCGAGAATAGAATACGGTATCACATACACGCATTATTCTCGTTCCCGCACATATCTCATATGCGCTCCTATTTCATTTTGCTTGAGCCAGGAAACCTCTGTGAAGGACACTAAAGACTCGTCAATACGCCGGCAGCAGGTGATGATCATATCAAACACCTACAAGCCGCAAGCGGTCTGCTAAACGTAACGGCCATCCGGGTATTGAGCGATCAGAAGATCGACGAGCAAGCCCGCTCACACTCCAGTGAATCCAACTAGTAACACTACCGTACAGTCCGGTCTGATCGTCTGATATGTCGCATATCTTGCCTAGGGGTGTTAAACGTCAGACCCCAATAGCTCGATAAGTCGTGTAGATATGAGGTCTATAACAATTCGAGAAACTACTGGTAACACTTACCAGTAAATCTCAGCAACCCTGGCCAGGGATTTCCACTTATAGCCAATCGAACACAGCGCAACATCAACTCCCTATACCGGGAGAGACGAATCCCCTCCTATCGCTCATTGCCTCCATGTGACTCGGGACTGTACCTAAAAACCACCGTTTTGCACGCCCTTTTGGACGTGGTAAGATGGAAATCAAAGCACAGTGGGAACCACACAAGACACTATGACGATATCGGGTCAACAGACTACTATGTACCAGTGTCACCAGAGAACTGCCATCTGACGTAAGGTATAATACCATCTGGGAGTTCTTGGCGAGTCCGTCCAGTGTACCCAGTCTCTACTGAGCACCCGTATATCATCTCTGATGTCAAACACCGATGGATATGGGATCATCCATCGCCCATCTGTATGGGTCGAGAAGGTACACGCTAGTCTACACTGGTATATCGATGCCCCGTCTCGATACACCCACGACTAGGGACTTTGAAGGATGTACTTATAGACTACCATGTCCCCACTAGTATGATCCGCATCACAGTCCAGGTAGTCAAGTACACATCCTAAGGGCTTTACCAACATGTAATAGAGAGAAAATCTGTGTACACGTTAAGGTAAAGAGTAACCAGATAACATACTATCATGTCGAGCAAGAAAGTCCTCCCTATATATGTCCCAGCATCCACTACAATATACGTCCTATGTATAGCAATGGCCTCTAGGGCATACATATAACTAACACTTGGTGTACATGGAAAAGTTAAGACTTTCAAAGCTAGACTTGTTAAAGGTTTGCATCATTGACCAGGTATGGATTATAATGAAACCTTTTCTAAGTAGCTATGCTTAAGTCCATCCAGATCTTACTTGCCATGGCTACATACCATGACTACGATATCTGGCGGTTGGGTGCCATGACTGCTTTTCTAAATAATGATTTAGAAGAGAACGTCTATAAGTACACAGTCAGAGGGCTTCGTAGACAGTGGGAGCAGCGGAAACGTGTGCAAGATGTTTTATGTGATGAAGCAGGCATCGCGGAGTTGGAACATCTAATTTGATGAGTTAGTCAAACAGTTTGACATCATCAAAATGGTAGATGAACCTTGTATGTACAAAAAGGTAGTAGGGAGTATGGTAGTGATCCTTGTAGAGTACATGGATGACATACTCTTGATAGGGAAGGAGTTTCCTATGCTACGCTCGGTCAATCTCCACTTATCACAATGATTCTCCATATAGGATCAAAGTGATACCTACTAAATCCTGGGTTTTGGATCTATGAGATGGATCTATTTGGATGTTAGGATACTCACTAAGTGTAGTGAGAAGGTATCAATTGGTCCTGGCGAGAATCACTGGAAAGGTTCCAGGGTGATAAAGACGACTGAATGTCAGTCACAGGCATTGTCTTTACCCTCAGAAAAAAGGACGGTATGTTGGAAGAGTTCCAAGCTAGATACCGTGGCATACTAGACGATAAAGGCAGGATACATCGCTACTAAAGATGCTACCAAAGAGGCAGTCTGGATGAATACATGTTCATGAGATGAACTTTGTTCCTCCCATTGTGTGACAATGGAGTTGTGGCTTACGCCAGGAACGTCCGTCCCATCAGTGATCCAGACATATTCTAAGGCAGTATCACCTAATCATGGAGATAGTTAATCTCCAGGGTGATCAAGGTAAGGAGAGCAGACAAAAAGGATAACACGGCGGATCCACTCACGAAGGCCTATTCCCAGAGAGAGACTTTTATGGGATGGTTGAGTATGAGATACTACAACCACTGCTACAGATGGCCCAAGTGCAAGTGGGAGATTGTTAGTTATATGTATGCCCTAGAGGCCATTACTGTACATTGGATGTATATTGTAGTGGATGCTGGGACATATATAGGCAGGACTTTCTTGCTCGACATGATAATATGCTATCTGGTTACTCATTACCTTAACGTGTATACTGAATGTCTCTCTGTTTCATGTTGGTAAAGCCCTTAGGATGTGTACTTGACTACTTGGACTATGATGCGGATCATACTAGTGGGGACATGGTAGTCCATAAGTACATCCTTCAAGGTCCCTAGTCGTGGGTGTATCGAGACGGGGCATCGATATACCGGAGTAGACTAGCGTATACCTTCTCGACCCATACAGATGGGCGATGGATGATCCCATATCCATTGGTGTTTGACATCGGAGATGATATACGGGTGCTCAGTGGAGACTGGGTACACTGGACGGACTCGCCGAGAACTCCCAGATGGTATTATACCTCACGTCAGATGGCAGTTCTCCGGTGACACTGGTACAGGTTAGTCTGTAGACCCGAGATCGTTATAGAGTCTTGTATGATTCCCACTGTGCTTTGATTTCCACCTTACCACGTCCAAGAGGGCGTGCAAAACGGTGGCTTTTAGGTACAATCCCGAATCACATGGAGGCAATGAGCGATAGGAGGGGATCCGTCTCTCCCGGTATAGGGAGTTGATGTTGCGCTGTGTTCGATTGGCTATAACCGGAAATCCCTGGCCAGGGTTGCTGAGATTTACTGGTAAGTGTTACCTGTAGTTTCTCGAACTTATATAGACCTCATATCGACACGACTTATCGAGCTATTGGGGTCTGACGTTTACCACCCCTAAGCGAGATATGCGACATATCAGACGATCAGACCGGACTGTACGGTAAGTGTTACTGGTTGAATTCACAGGAGTATGAGCGGGCTTGCTCGTCGATCTTCTGATCGCTCAATACGCAGGTGGCCGTTATGTTTAGCAGACCGCTTGCGGCTTGTGGGTGTTTGATATGATCATCACCTGCTGCCGGCGTATTGACGAGTCTTTAGAGTCCTACACAGAGGTTTCCTGGCTCAAGCGAAACGAAATAGGAGCGCATATGAGTTATGTGCGGGACCGAGAATAATGCGTGTATTTGATACCGTATTTCATTCTCGCGATTTGTAACATTGATCGGTTATATGCGATATAGCTGGGTTATCGGATCAAGTGTTGATTCGATAAGTTGTTACTATTGATATTAGTCGGTTATACGCGATATGACCGGATCGTTAAATCAAGTGTTGATTTAATGATTTAATGTATAATTTTATATATATGATATATTACTTTACATTAACTAGTATTGGTTCACTTTAAATGGATTTTCTCACTTGAAGTTCACAAGTAGTATATTTGATATACTTTTGTGCACTTGATTGTATCATGTTTGATGATGCATGCTCACTTAGGTTTGTGTAAAGAATTATACCATGGTTAAGTTAATGATTAGGGTTTTGTTTATTTGATTTACTTATTTATTTATTTATTTATTTTCATTTATATTTAGAAAAGAAATGAAATGGTGGTTCATTTTGGACTTTCTTTTGAAGCTTCATGAAGCTTTGAATGGTTTGACAATTTTGTCTCTTTTCTTAACCCTTACCATTCACTTGAAACATAGTTGATTCTCTACACAAGTTATCTTGACCATGGTTGCTATATGATAAGGATAATCTATTTTCTATTGGATTATTATTCTTATCATAATATATTCCATCTTCTTCTTCTTCTTCTTAAACAAGAACAAGCTTGCTACCAACAATGGCAAGTTGAGCAAATGAGTGAGAAATCCAATTCTAAAATGAGCCCACCTCCTATTTCTTCATCCTCTACCTCTTGCCAAGTAGTATAGGGTGCTTTCTTCACAAGTTTCATGACTTGGTGATGTGGGAGCTTGATCTTGTGATGCCTCGACGTAGATCATCTTCGGCATCGTAGTCGATGACCAAGCCCGCCCTTTCTCCGATGAAGCCGACGCTAGAGCCCGGGATTCGATTTGGACAGCGAGGAGACTTCATCGCGGAGCCATGGAGGTGGAGAAACGGATCTACAAAGGTTGTATGTTCCTTCACTTAGTTAAGTTGTTAACTAGTTTCTTGTTTCGCCTAAAATTCTATTCAACGATCTAGTCTAGGGTTTCTCGGCACCGTAAAATTTGAAATTGGCATGGTTGATACCTTGTGAGACCTCAATAGCGTGCCTAGGAACCCTACACTTTGGGACTGCACCCAACTGCTACATGTTTGTACGACTCCTTTGAGCCGTGGTAGGGTAGCAATCTAAGAACAGTGGGAACACACTCGAGACAAAGCAGCAGTGTCAAGTCTGCGGACTATGTTGTACTCATGTAACCTGGGAACTGTTAACTGACGACGGGTATAATACAAACCAACAGTTCCTTGCGAGTCCTGTCCGATGTAACCGTAACCCAACGAGCACCTGCATACTATCTCCAGTACGACGTACTGATGGCTGTGGGACAAACCATCTCCCCAACTGGGATGAGAAGCGTACACACTAGTCTACTCAGGAGTATCGATGCCCTATCTCGATAATCCTATGACTAGGGACCTGAAAAAGGATGTGCTTGTAGACTACCCAGCCCCCACTAGTGTGACTGCCATCACAATGCTGATAGTCAAGCAAGATCCTAAGGGCTCTATCAATATGTATTCGAGATATGCTAAAAGAAACATATACACATATTAAGATAGATATAAACCAAGTAGCATACTACTATGTTGAGCGAGACAGTTAATATAACTGTGAATATTCCAAGCATCCATTAAGTAATATACAAGCTAGTATGATACAATAATGGCCCCTAGGGCATATACACTAACATTCACTTAGCGGCTAACAAGTGTACCGACAATCTAAAACAACCCTAAGTGCAGCAAGCTATACAAACAACGCGAATCGTGTCGGATATCGTAACGCACGTAGTCAAAACACTAAAACTAGCAATTTGATCTCAAATTTTTCATACTATCAATACATAAAAATCTAGCAGTACCAATCACCCTAAAACAACTACAGACAGCTACCCTACACATCACAACCCCCACTCCCCTAAAAAACCGAGGTCGCCAGATTTCTCCTAAGTCTCGCCGGCCAAAACCGGTCAGGTGGGGTTGTTGCTTCAGTTGAACACTCAAGGCAACTAGTACAACACCACTACATCGCTAGATTTTCCAGTAACAGCTCGGGGTCATAGCAGGTTATAATGACACCAAAACGACACTAAAAACACGGTATGTGCACAAAACTATATCTTTATCGTTCTAAACAGCGACTACTAAGCTACACAACAATAAAAGAACCTAATTAACGGTGAGAGATCGTTAACTATCCACACTTGCTCAAAATCCTAGCTTTCCATGCTCCAAGTGATCATAGTGGCTAAACTTGGCTTGCGAAGGGTTTTAGTGAGCTGTAGTGGAGATTTGGTTTGGGTTTGTGAGGATTCGTGAAGGTTTTGGGTAGGGTTTCAGTTGAGGGTGTGAGGGAGATAATGAGATGAAGAAAATAATGAGAATGAGAGAGTGTGAGGGAAATGAGGGTGTATGTGTGAGTGATGGATGAAGGAATGAGGGTGTGTGTTTAGTGTATGAGCCATGACTCCTTCTTCTCTCTCCTCATTTAATGCAAGCCATGCTTGCCCCATGCTCATCATGCCCCCCCTCTCTCTCTTCCTCTTTCAAGTCAACCAATTTTCGAAACCCTTTTTATTTTAAAACCAACTAATTTATATAATTACATAATACAACTTAATGGAATGGGGTTAAGGTGCCATGTCTACTTAAGCATGGTTAGCCCTAATTAACCCTAGGTTAACATGCACAAGTGTGTGCAAACCCGAAATAAATATTAATAAAATATTAATTAAGTTTTATGAAATATTTGAAAACTATTTTGGTAAACTTTTTACTAAAAATCCGCATTATCGCTTAATTAACACTAATCGCATTCTAGGGTGTTACAATTCTCCCCCTTAAAGAAATTCGTCCCCGAATTTAAAAATCTTACTATGCGTACCTTCAAAGAGCTGAGGGAATTTCTTCCGCATCTCGCTCTCGGCCGCTGAAATGATCTCTTCACTATTCGGGCTACGCCAAAGAACCTTCACAGATGGAAAGACCTTTGACCGAAGTTTCTTCACCCGCCGATCCAATATAACTACTGGCTGCTCGGTGAACGAAAGATCGCGCTCTAGTGCTGAATCATGTGAGAAGGGTCTTGAAGGTTTTTGCGAAGCATCGATATATGGAATAAGAGGTGAACATCCGGAAAACTGGGCGGAAGTGCCAAATGATAGGCAACGGTACCAACTCGCTCAAGGATATCAAAAGGACCTACAAATCTGGGATTAAGCTTCCCTTTCTTCCCAAATCTCAGCACGCCCTTTATCTGAAAAATCCGTAGGAATACATGATCCCCCACTGCGAACTCGATCCTGCGACGATGACGGTCGGCTTAAGACTTCTGTCTGCACTGGGCTACTCTCATCCTATCCTGAATCAACTGGATCTTCTCCGTGGTCTCTTAAACTAGCCGGGGTCCCAAAATCCTGCTCTCGCTGAGTTCGGTTCAACAGACTGGTGATCAACACTTTCTACCATACAAAGCATCAAAAGGTGCTATCTGAATTGTCTTCTAATAACTGTTATTGTAGGAGAACTCTGTCAATGGCAAGTGACGATCCCAACTACCAACAAAATCAAGCACGCACACACGAAGTATATCCTCCAGAGTCTGTATAGTCCGCTCGGACTGACCATCGGTCTGCGGATGGAAAGCGGTGCTAAAACTCAAACGGGTACCCAAAGCTTCCTATAGCTTCTGCCAAAGACAGCTAGTGAACTGGGTGCCCATGTCGGATAAGATGCATGTAGGAACGCCGTGCAAACGCACAATCTCATCAATGTACAACTGAGCGTACTGAGCATAACCGAAAGTGGTCTTCACTGGAAGGAAGTGAGCCACTTTCGTCAACCGGTCAACAATCACCCAAATGGAGTCATACCCCCGACTGGACTTGGGTAGACCCACAATGAAATCAATGGAGATCTGTTCCTATTTCCACTCCGAAACAGGTAAAGGCTACAACTCTCCCGCCGATCTCTGATGCTCAGCTTTGACTTGCTGACAAGTTAGTCACTTCGAAAAGAAATCCGAAACATCACTCTTCATTCCTGTCCAACAGCAGATATCTCTCAAGTCACGAGACATCTTGGTGGAACCTGGGTGAACACTAAAAGCTGACTAATATGCCTGCCCTAGGATCTTTTGTCTCAACCCATCGGTATCAGGTACACACAAACGAGTCCCAAAATGTAGCACACCCTGGTCATCAATCAAGAAATTCGAATCTCTGCCCTGCCGAACATGCTCAAGAATCTCAGACAAACGGGTATCGGCAGGCTGTGCCTCACGAATACGATCATGTTGAAGTGGACGGGTGCGTACATGAGCAAGCTGTCCCCCAGTAGAAGTGAACTCAAACTGTACTCTACTGTCGCACAAGATCTACCAATCTGCAGATGACTGTCTCCGAACTGCGCTCAACTGGGAAAAGCTACCCCCGGGCCTACAACTCAAAGCATCGACTACCACATTCTCCTTGCCCGGGTGATAAAAGATCACACAATCATAATCCTTCATAAGCTCCATCCAACGGCGCTGTCTTAAATTCAGATCCCGCTACTGGAAGATGTACTTTATGCTCTGGTGGTATGTGAAAATCTGACACGACTCCCCGTACAAGTAGTGTCTCCAAATCTCAAGCGCAAAGACCACCGCGGCCATCTCAAGATCATGGGTGGGATAATTCTGCTCGTGCTTCTTCAACTGCCGGGAAGCATAAGCGATAACTCTATCATGCTGCATCAATACACAACCGAGCCCCACTCAAGAAGCATCACAGTAAACGACAAAGCCGCCCGATCCAGAAGACAAAGATAAAACTGGTGCAGTCGTCAACCGAGTCTTCAACTGCTGAAACTCAGCTCGCATTCCTCAGTCCAAAGAAAATGAACTCCCTTCCTGGTTAGTCCGGTCAGCGGTGCACCGATACTCAAGAAGTACTGCATGAAACGGCGGTAGCAAACATCTTAAGAGTAACCGGGCGGCCTTTGGTACTGTAACCGGCTAAGCCCAAAATGCTGCGGACCTCTGTCACTGATACAGGTCTGGGCCAAAGCTGTACGGCCTCGATCTTCCTCGTCTCCATACGAATACCGTCTCCCGTAACCACATGACCTAGGAAGTCAACACTATCAAGCCAGAAGACACACTTCGAGAATTTAGCAAACAGCTGGTGCTCTCTCAATGTCTGCAAATCAATCCTCAAGTGTTGCTCTTGCTCCTCACGACTCTTGGAATAAACCAGAATGTCATCAATAAACTCAATAATAAAATGGTCGAGGAACGGTCTGAAAATCCAGTTCATCAAATCTATGACCGTTGCTGGGGCATTCGTGAGTCCGAACGACATCACCAAAAACTCATAATGCCCGTAGCGCGTACGAAAAGCAGCCTTCGGAATGTCATCATCCCGAACTCGCAACTGATGATAACCTGATCTCAAATCAATCATGGAAAAATGTCCCACACCCTGGAGCTGATCAAACAAATCATCAATGCGAGGTAGAGGATACCTATTCCGCACCGTAACTCGGTTCAATTGACGATAAACAATGCACAACCTCAAACTGCCGTGCTTCTTCTTGACGAACAGAACATGAGCTTGCCAAGGCGAAACACTCGGACGTACAAATCCCCTATCAAGCAACTCTTACAGGTGATCCTTAAGCTCCGCCGGGGCCATCCAGTAAGGCGGTATAGAAATAGGCCCCATGCCGGGGATCAAATCAATGCAAAACTCAATCTCATGCTCTGGAGGCAATCCGGGTAACTCATCGGGAAAAACGTCAGGAAAATCTATCACAATAGGAACCCGGTCCAACAAATCTACCGTGGCTACGGTATCACGAATGAAAGCTAAGAATCCCCGACATCACCTCCTCAATAGCCGACTAGCGCAGAGGGCTGAAATCAAACTTTGAGGGGTGGCACTACGGTCCCCCTGCACAACGAGAACTGACTTGCCGGGAAAACAAAACATGACTGTCTTCTTGAGGCAGTCCATGGACGCATAGCAAGTTGCTAACCAGTCCATGCCCAGGAGAACGTCGAAGTCCAACATCTCAAGTAGGATCACGTCGACGGACGACTCTCTATTTCCAATACGGACGGCACACGACCGAAACACGTGTCGCGCAACAAACGACTCGCTAACAGGAGTACTCACGAAAAGCGGTTGATCTAACAAACACGACTTTCGTCCCAATCTCAGCACGAAGTGTGTAGACACATACGAGTTCGTAGATCCCGGATCAAACAATACGTGTGCATTGAAGGAACATACTGAAAAGGTACCTGAAACCACTACATTGGATGCATGCGCGTCCTGATGAGTCAAAGCAAATACTCGGGCATGTCCTTTACCTGCGACTGGCTGTCCTCCGCCTTTGCCACCCCGTACTCTCTGAACAAACCCTCCGCGACCATGACCTTTCTGAACATAAGTCTGACGTAGAGCATCAACAGGCGCAAGAGGCAACGCTCTCTGAGGTGGAGAATATGGTAAGGTAACATGTGGTACGGAGGCCTCATCCTTACATGGCTCAGTACAATCCCTGACGCGATGATAAAAACTCCCGCACTGGAAACATCCAGACGATGACTGCTGACCCTCCTGGGGATAAGAGCTAAACAACTGGCCTCGTCCCAAGCCTCTGCTACTCCCACGTCCTGAATGAAATCTGTCGCGGCATCTAAACATCTGTCTCCGGGCTAATACACCAGTACGAACCCTCTTCGGTTCCGGAATGACCGACGTCTCAGAAAGACGCTCCTCAACTAGTAGGGATGCGTCCACTACTGCTGCGTTTGTGTCATAATGTTATACACAGATAGCGAGGAACAACTGGGTAAGCGGGCCTCGTACAAACCTCTTGATCCGCATCTCCTCCGTGTCCACCAAATATGGAGCATACACCGATAGCTGGGTAAACTGAACATCGTACTTTTCTACCGTCATACCCGGAGTCTAGCGTAATGACTCAATACTGCGAGCTCGAGCATCCCTGACGCTCTGCGGAAGAAAACGGGAAGGAAACACCGTCACAAACTCAGCCCAGGTCACAGGAGAATGACCTGCGGCTCTTCCCCTCTCTAAACACTCGCACCAAGTCTGGTCAAGACCCTCCAGACGAAAACTCGCGAACTCTACTCATCTCGCGTCGGAGCATCTCAGCGAACGATAGATCATGGCCATCCGATTGATAAACGACTGCGGATCCTCTACTGCATCAGTGCCGGTGAAAACCGGAGGCTTCAGCCTCATGAACTCAAATAATGATACGACGATAACCTTAGTAGCTGTAGATACGACTGCGTGAACCGTAAGCACCATCACGGTCCCCGCAACAGGTGGGACAACCTCCTGTCGCTGCGCTTGACTGGCTTCGACTAACGATCCCATCATCTGGCGCAAATCCTGCATACCGGCCTCTAGCCTAGTAATACGATCAAGCGAAGGTAGATCAACCTACTCCTGTACAACGGGCATACCGCCCTTTTCAGTCGTCGTCTCCGATGAGCCAACTCTGACCTCGGCTCTCGCGACCGCTCTCTGCGCCCTCGTAGTCTTCGGCGGCATAATGGCCGGAAATGAAAATAAGATTCGATAAGAACATAGAAATCGAATCACAAAGATGTATATAATCACGGAAGGAATTTCAACCAACAAGACCTAAGGTAACTTAGGTAGAGTACCGTGTCATAAGTATGCCGCGGAACATACACACACTACGTCACTTTGCTTAAACTACCTACTCTATCATACCAAGGTCATCCTACACTTCGAAAGGTAAAACCCAGCGCTCTGATACCAACTTTGTCATGACCGAATATTTGGCACGTGACCAGCACTTAAACCACGTGATGGCAACCGGCGTAACGCAATTTAAGTAAGCCGAAAACCCAGAAATCTAAACCATCAAAAATAGTAAGTGATAAAAACAGTGTTTAAAAACCTTTGGAAATCTTGAGTAAAAATCTTTAAACTTAAGTTTATTTTCTTAAAAATTTCGGCAGCACCTCCTTTGTAAAAAAACTAGCCCCGAAACGGGTACAAACATAGTATATAGTAAAGCATCCCCAAACGGGAGAAAATTACGCCCAAGGGAGGAAATAACCACCACAAGCATATATATACGACGTCGTAGCGAAGAAATAGGCAATATAAATGAAAACAGCATAAAGAGGTAAAACTACATAATAAAAGCCGGCTCACACGAGCACGACACCCAGAGTCACAAAATATACAATATCGTCCTCATAACTCGTCTCTAAGTCAATACATGAAAGTGGTAGATGGAGAGTACTAGATAAAATGAGATATACAATGGATATAAAATCGGACAACCGCAAACCCACCTACAGCAAAACGGCTTACAGCCAACTGTAACGGTATCCGCAAAAGTAGGGATAATAAGAAGCCCTGTCGCGACTACTCTGAGGGTCAAGCCTGCAAAACACTGTGGCACAACGGGGGTGAGTTGCCAACTCATGAATAGTAAGTAACATCGTACAGATAATCGCCGGTATGCACGTACAGCGATAATCTATCATATGCAATCTGATAGCATAAATATGGTAATATGGATATGCAAAAAACATGAAAGGTACTCTATCAGGTACTACAAATACATGAATCAATGCATATCAAATGAATGCTGAGCATGGGATAAAAAATATCATCATCAATGAATCATCATCGTGGAAAACCGATGTCCATCAACGACACCCCAAATCCCAAAACCTCAGGCGTCGTCACTCTGATCGGCCCTCATATCTTGTAAATCTCATGGAACCTGAGTGCCCAACATCGACACTCGAAAACATTATGAAATCTCGTGTCCAACATCGACACATAAATCCACATAACTCGGGCTCCGTCAGTCCGGATCGGCCCACGGGCTCCGTCAGTCCATATCGCCCCATATCCATCTCACGACTCCTGTCAGTATCCTCCGGATAACCACCAGGTCCAACCAATCACCGGTAGGTAGTATTCCCTTTGCCAGGCTCATCGTCTACTGCACAACATCCATTTCTTGCCCCGGGGTACCATACCGGGTCCACCATGAACCCGCAAATGGATCATACAGCTCCTCGAATCAGGTTTCTAAAACAAGTCTCAGAATCGAGAAAACTCATGGTGGACGCACTGAAATATCATATCAAGAGAAACCGGGTTTTCAAAATAATGCATACTTTCTTGAAATATCCCCATGGTTCTCAAATCCATAAATCACATGAAATCCGTATCTCAATGCGTAAATCCATGACATATGATATATGCAACATATAACAGTAATATGAGCATATCAAGGGAAAACCTCTCTTTTAAATGAATCCAGTTTTTAAATATATCATGTGGTTCCCAATTCCTCCAAAATCTAATGCAACATCATATAAAGGTGTACATGTAGCTAGGTATGCATGATGCATTTCATAAGTGCATTAGAACGAGAATCGTTGTCTCAATGTTAATAACAATGCAATACCGCATATGTGTATAGGCTATACGTGTCATGGCAATTACCGACATTGTGGGTGTAGCATACAATTTAGTGCTCGTGCAACATGAACCGTCAGTAATGGTGCAGTGTCCACTAGGTACTAATTCAATGCACAACAAGTAATGGTATGCAATGATGCTCATGCACAATCAACATATAAGCATATAAAAACGCGACTATAATATCATATCTAGCCCTGTCGCTTAACGCCATACGGGTGATTTCCCCGTAGTTGTTAAATCTAGTCACCGATGATCTCGAGCTAGGTAAATCCAACCACGAGCTTCCCTTTCTTCGTAGCGTCCGGAGTCCCCACACTCCCCCAAAATCACACAAAACATAGCAAGTGCAACTAAGAATCGACCAATAATGCGTACAAACTACGTTTAAATCAACGCACCGACTCCAACAACCTCTCAAGTATTCGCTTAGCGGCTAACGAGTGTAGCGACAATCTAAAACAACCCTAAGTACATCAAGCTATACAAACAACGCGAACCGTGTCGGATAACGTAACGCACGTTGTCAAAACACTAAAACTAGCTATTTGATCCCATATTTTACATACTGTCAATACATAAATATCTAGCAGTACCAATCACCCTAAAACAACTGCAGACAGCTACCCTACACAACACAACCCCCCAGTCCTCTAAAAAACCGAGGTCGCCGGATTTCTCCTAAGTCTCGCCGGCCAAAACTGGTCAGGTGGGGTTGTTGCTTCAGTTGAACACTCAGGGAAATAGTACAACACCACTCCATCGCTAGATTTTCCAGTAACAGCTCGGGGTCATAGCAGGTTACAGTGACACCAAAACGACACTAAAAACACGATACGTGCACAAAACTATATCTTCATCGTTCTAAACAGCGACTACTAAGCTACACAATAATAAAAGAACCTAATTAACGGTGAGAGATCGTTACCTATCCACACATTCTCAAAATCCTAGCTTTCCATGCTCCAAGTGATCATAGTGTCTAAACTTGGTTTGTGAAGGGTTTTAGTGAGTTGTAGTGGAGATTTGGTTTGGGTTTGTGAAGGTTTGGGTAGGGTTTCAGTTGAGGGTGTGAGGGAGATAATGAGATGAAGAAAATAATGCGAATGAGAGAGTGTGAGGGAAATGATGGTGTATGTGTGAGTGAGTGATGAAGGAATGAGGGTGTGAGTTTAGTGTATGAGCCATGACTCCCTCTTCTCTCTCCTCATGGCTACATAATACAACTTAATGGAATGGGGTTAAGGTGCCATGGCTACATAAGCATGGTTAACCCTAATTAATCCTAGGTTAACATGCACAAGTGTGTGCAAGCACGAAATAAATATTAATAAAATATTAATTAATTTTTATAAAATATTTGAAAACTATTTTGGAAAACTTTTTTAAAAAATCTATATTATCGCTTAATTAACACTAATCGTATTCTAGGGTGTTACAGATGTAAGTCCACGTTGCCCACCCCGGTGCTTGCGGGGAGGCGGAAAAACGGAATAAAAATCGGATTTTTATGAGCTTAGGCAACATGGACTATGCTTAGAAGGATCTTTGCTAAACAAAAACTTGCTAAAGCTAACTAGTAACTAGCTAAGTGCTAGAAAGGTTATACCTTGGGCTGTAAGTCCTTCTCTCCTTGCTCCTTGGAGTGGTGGAAGGAGGTCACCTTGGTCGTCTTTTCACGTCGAAGAAAGATCCACCCGAAAGCCTCAACCTTTGGCTTCAACTTCAAGCTAGAAGTAACTAGGGTTCAAGAAGTGCCAGTCCTTCAACCCTAGATGAGAGTAGAGATGATCATGAGAGGGTTTTTCTCAAGCTCAAGTGTTTCTCAACACATGAGAGGGGAGAGCTTGAGGGAGAGGAAGAACAAGAGAGAGAAATGAAATGATAGAATGAGAATAATGTGAACCATTCTCACTAATATGTGTGAATTATTGTAATTAGAAAATTGGCTGGATAATTATCATGGTTAATCAAGACATGACCATTATCATTTCAATTTGCAAGGATCAAAAAGCATCTTCCAAAAGAAATGATGATGGTCAAAGTGTCAACGATAGTCAACAAGTCAAGGTGGTCAAATGGTCAACAACACAAGGAGGTCGAATGTTCAACAACCATAACCATGCACAATTATAAAACTAATATCAATTAACAATAATACACACATAAGCATTAGGGTTAATAAAATGACAATAGTCATTAACCCTAATCAAAGTCATCTCCCTCTGTCTCAAGCAACTGTGCATACGCACCCGTATTCGTGATCCGAGGAACACGAACACAATGAGAAAAACCAATCCCAAATCATATACTAGGATCCGTCTTAAACCAAAGCCCGCTAGTATAAACTGTCCGGACAGCAAACGTGCACAAGTGCGCGGATGTGAACAAACCCTGTCGCAAAACCATGCGACCTTTGCTCATTTTGCCTAAAGGCGAATAGCTCTCTGTGTGGGACTCTAAAGACTCGACACTACGCTGGCAGTGGGTTTAACCACAGACCGCAAGCAGCACTAGCTGTACGTAACGGTCCCCAGGTAGATGTCGATAAGAAGACTGACGAGGTGAACCCCATCTGAACTCCTACTGAGCCTGTATGTGACAATCTCCGTACAGTCCGGTCTGTTCGTCTGATATATCGCATGGCGGGCCTAGGGGGCGGTGAACGTCAGTCCCCTAATAGCGGTACAAGTCGTGTCGGAGTGTAGTCCAGAACACCCTGAGATAACACTGGAAACCTACCAGTATATCTCGCTTGCCCTGGCTAGGGACTACTCGTGTAATGGCTCTCCTGGACACAGCGCGATGTCAACCCCCAATACCGGGAGAGACGAATCCTATCTAACCGTCACTGCCTCCAAGTGCTTCGGGACTGCACTCAAAAACTACCTGTTTGCACGACTCCTTTGAGCCGTGGTAGGGTAGTAATCAAAGTGCAGTGGGAACACACTCGAGGCGAAGTGACAGTGTCACGTCAGTGGACTAAGCTGTACTCATGTCACCTGGGAACTGATAACTGACGATAGGTATAATACCAACCAACAGTCCCCGACGAGTCCTATCCAGTGTACTCGTAACCTAACGAGCAACCGTATACTATCTCAAGTACGACGTATTGACGGCTGTGGGACAGACCATCTCCCACACTAGGATGAGAAGCGCATACGCTTGTCTACTCCGGAGTATCGATGCCCTGTCTCGATAGTCCAACGACTAGGGACCTGTATAAAGATGTGCTTATAGATCACCCAGCTCCCACGAGTGTGAGCGCCATCACAACGCTGGTAATTAAGCAAAGATCCTAAGAGCTCTACTAATATGTATATCAGCAATATGCTAAAAGAAATACATGCACATATTAAAGCAGAGACAAACCAAGTAGCATACTACCATTTCGAGCAAGATTGTATATACAACTGTGAATATCCCAAGCTTCCATTAAGTAATATACAAACTAGTATGATACAGTAATGGCCTCTAGGGCATATACACTAGCAATCTCCCACTTGCACTAAGGCCATGTACTGGCGTATCGAAGACCTATCATCTCGATCAGCCGCTCGAACTGAGTCTGGGGCAAGGCCTTGGTGAATGGATCTGCTGTGTTATCCTCTGATGCAACTCTCCGGACCTCGATCTCCTGGCGATCCACGATCTCCCTGATCAGGTGATACCGCCTTAAGATGTGTCTGGATTTCTGATGGGATCTGGGTTCCTTCGCTAAAGCTATAGCCCCGTTGTTGTCGCAATACAGAGGTATTGGGTCAACAATGGACGGAACCACCTGAAGTTCTCTCAAGAACTTCCTCATCCAGACAGCTTCTTTTGCGGCATCAGATGCAGCGATGTATTCCGCTTCCATAGTCGAGTCCGCAACGGTTTCTTGTTTGGAACTCTTCCAACACACCGCCCTTCCATTGAGGGTGAAGACAAAACCCGACATGGACTTGGAATCAGCCTTGTCACTCTGGAAGCTGGAGTCAGCAAAGGCCTCAATCTGCAGGTCTTTTCCGCCATACACCAAGAACATCTCCTTAGTCCTTCTCAGGTACTTGAGAATGTTCTTTACTGCTATCCAATGTTTCTCCCCAGGGTTTGACTGATACCTGCTTACCACACTCAGTGCATAAGCCACATCCGGTCTGGTACACAACATCGCATACATTATAGAGCCTACCGCAGAAGCGTAGGGTATAATAGACATGCGATCCCTCTCAAAATCAGTCTTGGGAGACATCTCTTTAGAGAGGGTGATCCCGTGACAAGCCGGTAGATTACCACGCTTGGAATCTTCCATACTGAATCTCTTCAGTATGGTGTCGATGTACCTGGACTGTGAAAGTCCTAATATCCTCTTGGATCTGTCACGGTAGATCCAGATACCCAGAGTGTATGAGGCATCACCCAGGTCTTTCATGGAGAACCTATGTGACAAGAACCCCTTGACAGATTATAGCATAGGAATGTCATTTCCTATTAAGAGAATGTCATCCACGTATAAAACGAGGAATACAACAGTTCTCGCTACAAATCTACAATAGATCCATGGTTCATCTGGATTTTTGATAAAGCCAAATTCCTTGACCGTCTCATCAAAACAGATGTTCCAACTCCGCGATGCCTGCTTTAGTTCATAAATGGACTTGAGCAACTTGCACACCTTTCCGCTGCTCCCACTCTGAATGAAACCCTCTGGCTGGTCCATATAGACACACTCCTCTAAATGTCCATTTAGAAAAGCTGTCTTTACGTCCATCTGCCAAATCTCATAGTCGTGGAAGGCAGCAATGGCAAGAAGGATCCGAATGGATTTCAGCATAGCTATTGGAGAAAAAGTTTCGTCATAGTCCAAACCAGCTCGCTGACGAAAACCCTTTGTTACCATTCTAGCTTTATAGGTCTCAACCTATCCATCTACACCAATCTTCCTTTTGAAGATCCACTTGCATCCTACGGGTTTTACCCCATCTGGAGCAATGTCCAACGTCCATACTTTGTTGGTGTACATGGACTCCATCTCGATCCGCATTGCATCCAGCCATTTTACCGAGTCGACGCTCTGAATAGATTGCTGGAAGCTAGTAGGCTCATCACAGTCTATGATGCAATCCTCTCTATCCCCGTCAATGAGAAAGCCGTAGTATCTCTCGGGCGGATGAGACTCCCTACTACTTCTGCGGAGTGGCGTGGGAATGTCCTAATCTTTCGAACCCTCTGGTTCTATTTTGCTTTCAGTAATAGCTTGTGGTTCTAGAATTTCTTCCAGTTCTATTGCTCTCCCACTTATTTCCTTTTCTAAGAACTGATGTTCCAAAAAATGGGCATTACGAGAAACAAGGACTTTTTGTTCCTCTGCGTAATAGAAAAGATACCCCCTGGAGTTCTTTGGGTATCCCACAAACTTGCACAGTACTGAGCGTGCCTCGAGCTTGTCCGCATGCTGCTTTTTTACAAAAGCTGGACATCCCCAAATCTTCAGGTATTGAAGATAGGGTTTCTTCCCACTCCATAACTCATATGGTGTGGTAGGCACAGTCTTAGTGGGAACTCTGTTCAAAAGGTATGCAGCTGATTCTAGTGCATATCCCAAGAACGATCGCGGCAACTCAGCGTTACTCATCATGAACCGTACCATATCCAATAGGGTTCGGTTCCGTCTCTCCGATACACCATTATGTTGCGGAGTGTACGGAGGAGTAAGCTGAGAGAGAATTCCATTCTCTTTTAAGTAACCCAGGAACTCGGCACTCAAGTATTCACCACCTCGATCAGATCTTAGTGTCTTTATACTTTTGCCTGTTTGTTTTTCTACTTCATTCTTATATTCCTGGAACTTATCAAAAGCTTCGGATTTATGCTTCATTAAGAAGACATGTCCGAACTTTGAGAAATCATCCGTAAAAGTAATGAAGTAAGAATAACCGCTTCGCGCATTTGTAGACATTGGACCGCACACGTCGCTGTGTACGAGTCCCAAGAGCTCGCTCGCTCTTACTCCGTGTCCAGTGAACGGAGTCTTTGTCATCTTTCCCTTGAGACAGGATTGACAAGTTGCATACGATTGATATTCGAACGGATCCAAATATCCTTCTGCATGTAACTTAGTCAACCTTCTCTTATTGAGGTGACCCAGTCTACAATGCCATAAGAAAGTTTTATTAATTTCTGGAGACTTTCTTTTGTGTGTATTCTGGACATTGAAAATCTGTGGTTGGTTTAATACGTATATACCGTTGTTCAATGTACCTGACCTAATCAAAGCTTGATTAAGTTGAATGTTCACTACATTACTTACAAATGCAAATTCATAACCTTCTTTAGATAATAAAGATACAGAAATGATATTACAGGTTGCATTTCGTACATAATAACAACTACGTAAAACCAAAAAATGTCCATCCGACAATCCCAGGTGATAGTCCCCCACGGCCTCAGAATCCATGCTAGCACCGTTCGCAACTCTGAGGGTCATGTCACCTGCCTTCAAAACTCTACGCTTTCTCAACGCCTGGAAAGAATTACAGATATGAGATCCTGATCCGGTATCCAATACCTAGGAAGTAGAGTTTATTGATAGACAGTTTTCATTAACATACAGACCTGAAGCTGAAGCTGCAACTCACTTCAAATCCTGTGTTCTGGCTTTCCAAGCCTTGCAATCCTGTTTCCAGTGACCACTTTTGTGACAATAGAAGCATTCTTCCTTCCCCACCAGCTTTCCCGCTATCTTTGTTGCTTTCCTTTTCCCTTCGTATCCACTTTACCGACACCGCCTCTTGGTTTGGCGGGGGCTTTCTTCTTGTTACCCTTAGCTTTTGCCCTGGATCTAGAAGAGGAAGATCCTCCTACAAACAAAGTGGATGTCTCCCTACCTTTCTATAGGGTGCCCTCAGCACTCCTCAACATGTTCAGAAGTTCGGAGAGTTCAACCTCCTTTCCTTGCATGTTGAAGTTAAGAATAAACTGGGCGTAAGTGGAAGGAAGGGACTGGAGAATCAAATCAGTATAGAGTTCATTCTCCAACGTGGTCCCAAGGTCCGCGAGCTCCTAAATGTAGCCAATCATCTTAAGCACGTGTTCCGCTACCGATGATCCGACGGCCAACCTTGCCGAAAACAACTTCTTCGACACTTCGTATCTTGCGATATGAGACTGCTCTCCATACAGTTCTTTTGTATGAAGAAATATGGACTATAGGTCCATATTCTCATGCATTCTCTGATGTTCATTGTCCATCGAGGCTAGTACGAGGCATTTGGCCTTCGCGCAATCTATCTCCCATGTTTTACGGATTTTCTTATCCGCGATGCTGGAGGTGGGACCTAGGACAGGGGGAGCTTTGGTGCTAAGGACATACCCCAACTTGTCGTAAGTGATTTCCATCTTGATATTCCTGAGCCAATCTTTGTAGTTTGGCCCTGTCAATATGTTTTTATCTAGTAATAACGTAAGTCCGGTCATCTTGAATGGTCGCTGCAATTAGGAGAGAGAAAAGAAACACTTTAGCATGATGCTCTTGAAAGTTTAGAGTGGTTTTTAGTTTGTCTAAACTGGATGGCTCCCGCTGTCTCTCGAATCCATTCTCAAACCGTAAAGAAAGGATTAGTCAGGATCACTCTCACCGTACAATACTTGCTTAACCGTTCAGCCAGGCCAGTGTCGGTACTTCGAGGGAGGTTTTCCAACGCTTTCGCAATGTTCCTTAATTAAGTAACCTCTTTTCCCTGTGGGCGTAGCCCCGCTAACACCTTTCTAGACACCTACTAAGTTTATAGCATTGATCGTTAAGTGAGAGTTTTCCCGAGGAGTAGCATATACTCATAGTAGGATCGGGATCCAAATATCATCGCGTGATAAAACCGAAGGAATCCTACCAGAATTATCACACTCCAAATGGTATGCAGCGCTAGCAAGTTTCAGTACTTATGAAACTCCCGATGTGGATTTTTGCCCCATGCACTTATGACCTTGGCGTGAGGTCAAAATGTCATAAGTCACATGTCAAGTTCTTCCCATCATTATCCTGGTTAATTTGAACCCACCCGTACCTACCCTTGACGTAGGCCAAAATGGCAGTACGAATGTCTCAAACTAACGCATTCTATCTATGCAACAGATAAATATCCGGCAGCTACCAATCACTATGCCTTGGCGTGAGGTTAAAATACATAGCTTGAATACTACCGTATATTTAACTGAAATGATGGAGGGCTACGAATGGTTTTGGCGAAACCGTGAACGTAGTGAACTTGATATAATCGATGGAACGAGATAGCTTTTAAAAGGAGTGGTTCAAGCTCCGTGTTTAAAAGTTTAGTTTTGAAAAGAACCGAGTAGTTTTCAAAGTGTTCCAATCGACTTTTACTTGGTTTATTTTCTTGCATTAGTTCTTTTAAAGCGTCCCATCATTTAATCCTACCATTGCAGAAAACAACCAAAATATGACGTACGCTTATGCCATTCGCATTCGCCACGGGGCCCCGTCATCACCCGTTAGGTTACTTAACTAACGACAGAGCGGGGGCTGGGCTAGCACGGTTGTAAAACATAAGCAACGCCTAAATAGTTATCATATATAAATATATAGCAATGATAGACATTACAGATCAGAGATGAATACATTGGATATACTAGGAATCCTCAATCCGTTCGAGCCTGCAACGAAAAGTGGATTACACGGTCGCGGTGAATAGCCAATACCCCACGCAAGACCCCTACGGGTGCGGCAAACTACCCGCCAAGTACCCGAGGCGAAGCAACCTCCCTCACCACCGTGAGTAGGCCACTTGGCACTTCGAGATACCCGGTAGTTTGTGCACCCCTCCATGGGTCTATCCTAGGAGCAAAAACAGTAAAAAGAATTATACAATGGCGGCTACAACCCCGACCCGGTTGTGCGGCCAAACAAATAATAATATTACATCAATTTACATATTACAAATGAATGAAAGAGAAACAACACTCATCTCACATCCACCCCGGCTATTCACCCGTGACAATCCAACCCATTCAAATACACAAACCAGTATCAATCACAGATCACAGATATGTATAACCCCGACTAATCGACATATAGCGATTAGCCGACGTTCAATACATACAAACATCACAGATATAACCTTTGTAGTGAAAGTGTATTGAAGTTCGAAAAAAATACGGATTTATAGGCCCCCAAAAATAAATTTCTATTCTGGAAAATCTGGGCACAAATAAACCATCTGAAAAATCCTAAAACCAAGCCAGAAATACACTGCACCAAACTCGACTCAGTGAAGAGTTAAAACGGCGGCGGTTCCGTGGCAATAACTTGCTATTGCTGCTGAACCGCGGCGGTTTAGACGACTCACTCGACCGGGTTTGGTGGTTTTCTTCCGAAAACCCTGAGAAGATTTTTGGAGTATAATAAATTTTGTTTTGACCAGAAAAAATTTAACAGAAACTTAGGGTTTCGAAAACTTGGTTTTTCGATTTTTACGTTTCGAACTTCGATACACTTCACTACTTAGCTAGTTTATGTTTAGTTAGGCTCTGATACCACTGTAAGTCCACGTTGCCCACCCCGGTGCTTGCGGGGAGGCGGAAAAACGGAATAAAAATCGGATTTTTATGAGCTTAGGCAACATGGACTATTCTTAGAAGGATCTTTGCTAAACAAAAACTTGCTAAAGCTAACTAGTAACTAGCTAAGTGCTAGAAAGGTTATACCTTGGGCTTTAAGTCCTTCTCTCCTTGCTCCTTGGAGTGGTGGAAGGAGGTCACCTTGGTCGTCTTCTCACGTCGAAGAAAGATCCACCCGAAAGCCTCAACCTTTGGCTTCAACTCCAAGCTAGAAGTAACTAGGGTTCAAGAAGTGCTAGTCCTTCAACCCTAGATGAGAGTAGAGATGATCAAGAGAGGGTTTTTCTCAAGCTCAAGTGTTTCTCAACACATGAGAGGGGAGAGCTTGTGGGAGAGGAAGAACAAGAGAGAGAAATGAAATGATAGAATGAGAATAATGTGAACCATTCTCACTAATATGTGTGAATTATTGTAATTAGAAAATTGGCTAGATAATTGTCATGGTTAATCAAGACATGACCATTATCATTTCAATTTCCAAGGATCAAAAAGCATTTTCCAAAAGAAATGATGATGGTCAAAGTGTCAACCATAGTCAACAAGTCAAGAAGGTCAAATGGTCAACAACTCAAGGAGGTCAAATGGTCAACAACCATAACCATGCACAATTATAAAACTAATATCAATTAACAATAATACTCTCATAAGCATTAGGGTTAATAAAATGACAATAGTCATTAACCCTAATCAAAGTCGTCTCCCTCTGTCTCAAGCAACTGTGCATACGCACCCGTATTCGTGATCCGAGGAACACGAATACAATGAGAAAAACCAATCCCAAATCATATACTAGGATCCGGCTTAAACCAAATCCCGCTAGTATAAACTGTCCGGACAGCAAACGTGCACAAGTGCGCGGATGTGAACGAACCCTGTCGCAAAACCATGCGACCTCTAATCATTTTGCCTAAAGGAGAATAGCTCTCTGTGTGGGACTCTAAAGACTCGACACAACGCTGGCAGTGGGTTTAACCACAGACCGCAAGAGGCACTTGCTGTACGTAACGGTCTCTACGTAGATGTCGATAAGAAGACTGATGAGGTGAACCCCATCTGAACTCCTACTGAGCCTGTATGTGACAATCTCCGTACAGTCCGGTCTGTTCGTCTGATACATCGCATGGCGGGCCTAGGGGGCCGTGAACGTCAGTCCCCTAATAGCGGTACAAGTCGTGTCGGAGTGTAGCCCAGAACACCCTGAGATAACACTGGAAACCTACCAGTATATCTCGCTTGCCCTGGCCAGGGACTACTCGTGTAATGGCTCTCCTGGACACAGCGCGATGTCAACCCCCAATACCGGGAGAGACGAATCCTGTCTAACCGTCACTGCCTCCAAGTGCTTCGGGACTGCACCCAAAAACTACCTGTTTGCACGACTCCTTTGAGCCGTGGTAGGGTAGTGTAAGTCGATGTAGTACACCCCAGTACTTATGGGGAGGCGGAATTTTCAAAAAACGATCAAGTTTAAAGAACGAACATCGACTAACCGCTTGAATCGAAGCTAAACAAATAATAACTGAACACATAGCTATACTAAACTATAGTGTTAAGGGATTATACCTAATGAAAACGGTCCTTCGTCTTTGTGTCCTCCTTCGTTCTCCTCGACCTTCTCTAGGTAGTAAACGATCCACCCGAGAGCAAAACTCCAAGCTAAACCTCTAACTTGAGGTAACTAATCAACTTTGATTGCTAATCAAAGGTGAAAGGATGATATAGAGTGAGGGTAATGGATGTTTAAGTCTAACTAAACCTTTGATCTCAACACATGAGGATTAAGGATTAGTATCTTGAAGATGAGAGCTTGAGGAGAGAGAATATGAGATAAGATAATGAGAGAAGGGAGAGAGTGTATCATAATATATTATGAAGCATTCTTATTTAAGAATAATGAATAAAAGAAATGAATAAGCATGCTTCATAAAATATCTAGTGGTGATTCATTAGCATGAGTCATTAAGCAATAAATGTGCATTAATGAAATGAATGAATCACCACCATGACTCACAACCTCATCCAAAGTAACCTCCTTAGTCACATCTTCTAGAAGCTTCTCGTATAATTACGAGAACGCCCCTCCAATCCGCAAAAATACGGAAAAACTTTAGACTGTAAAAATCCAATAACCGGATACCAGTAACTGGCTTAAACCAAAGCCGACTGGTAAAAACTGTCCGAAAGTCGTACGCGCGTAAACGCACGTATGCGTCCGAACCCTTTGTCGCAAAACCATGCAACCTCTATATCGTTTCGCCTGGAGTAGGAAACTCTCTGTGTGGGACTCTAGAGACTCGACTACTACGCTGGCAGTAGGTTTAACCACAGACCGCAAGCGGCACTAGCTGTACGTAACGGTCCCCAGGTAGTTGTCGATAAGAAGGCCGATGAGAAAACCCATCCGAACTCCTACTGAGTCTGATGTGACAATCTCCATACAGTCCGGTCCGTTCGTCCAAGACTATCGCATATCGGGCCTAGGGGGCGGCAAGCGTCAGTCCCCTAATAGCGGTATAAGTCGTGTCGGAGGGAAGCCCATTACACCCTGAGAAACTACTGGAACCTACCAGCAAATCTCGCTTGCCCTGGCCAGGGACTTTGCGTAATGGCTCTCTGACACAGCACGATATCTACTCCAAATACCGGGAGGGACGAATCCTGTCTAACCGCCACTGCCTCCAAGTGCTCGGGACTGCACCCAACTGCTACCTGTTTGCACGACTCCTTTGAGCCGTGGTAGGGTAGCAATCTAAGAACAGTGGGACACACTCGAGGCGAAGTAGCAGTGTCAAGTCTGCGGACTACGCTGTACTCATGTCACCTGGGAACTGTTCACTGACGACTGGTATCAAACCAACCAACAGTTCCATGTGAGTCCTGTCCGGTGTACCCGTAACCTAACGAGCACCTGTATACTATCTCCAGTACGACGTACTGACGGCTGTGGGACAGACCATCTCCCCAACTGGGATGAGAAGCGTACACACCAGTCTACTCCGGAGTATCGATGCTCTGTCTCGATAATCCAACGACCAGGGACCTGAATAAGGATGTGCTTGTAGACTACCCAGCCCCCACCAGTGTGACTGCCATCACAACGCTGGTAGACAAGCAAGATCCTAAGAGCTCTATCAATACGTACACTCACATATTAAGATAGAAAAACCAAGTAGCATACTACCATGTTTAGCAAGACTGTTATATACATGTGAATATCCCAAGCTTCCATTAAGTAATATACAAGCTAGTATGATACAGTAATGGCCTTCTAGGGCATAAACACTAACAATCTCCCACTTGCACTAGGGCCATGTACTGGCATATCGTAGACCAATGATCTCGAGTAGCCTCTCGAACTGAATCTGAGGAAGGGCCTTCGTGAATGGATCAGCAATGTTCTCTTCTGAAGCAACTCTCCGAACCTCAATCTCCTGACGATCAATGATCTCCCTGATCAGGTGATACCGCCTCAAGATGTGTCTGGACTTCTGATGGGACCTTGGTTCCTTTGCTAAAGCTATAGCTCCGTTGTTGTCGCAATACAGAGGTATTGGATCAACTATGGTAGGAACAACCTGAAGTTCTGTTAGGAACTTCTTCATCCAGACTGCTTCTTTTGCGGCATCGCAAGCAGCTATATACTCCGCTTCCATCGTCGAGTCAGCAACGGTGTCCTGCTTGGAGCTCTTCCAGCACACCGCCCCTCCATTGAGGATAAAGACATGACCCGACATGGACTTGGAATCGTCCTTATCACTCTGGAAGCCGGAATCAGCAAAGGCCTCCAACCTGAGGTCTTTTCCGCCGTAAACCAAGAACATCTCCTTAGTCCTCCTCAGGTACTTGAGAATGTTCTTTACTGCTATCCAGTGTTTCTCCCCTGGGTCTGACTGATACCGGCTTACCACGCTCAGTGCGTAAGCTACATCTGGTCTGGTACACAACATCGCATACATTATAGAGCCTACCGCAGAAGCGTAGGGTATAATAGACATGCGTTCCCTTTCTAAATCAGTCTTGGGAGACATCTCTTTGGAGAGGGTGATTCCGTGACAAGCCGGTAGATTACCGCGCTTAGAATCTTCCATACTGAATCTTTTCAGTACAGTGTCGATATACCTGGACTGCGAAAGTCCCAACATCCTCTTGGATCTATCACGATAGATCCGGATCCCCAGAATGTAAGAGGCATCACCCAGGTCTTTCATGGAGAACCTGTGTGACAAGAATCCTTTGACAGATTGTAGCATAGGAATGTCATTTCCTATCAATAGAATGTCATCCACGTACAAGACGAGGAATACGACACTTCTGGCTACAACTTTACTATATATGCACGGCTCATCTGGATTTTTGATAAAGTCATATTCTTTGACTGTCTCATCAAAACAGATGTTCCAACTCCGCGATGCCTGCTTTAGTCCATAAATAGACTTAAGCAGCTTGCATACTTTCCCGCTGCTCCCACTCTGATTGAAACCCTCTGGCTGATCCATATAGACGCTCTCTTCTAAATTTCCATTCAGAAAAGCCGTCTTTACGTCCATCTGCCAGATTTCATAATCATGGAAGGCAGCAATAGCAAGAAGGACCCGAATGGATTTGAGCATAGCCACTGGAGAAAAAGTTTCTTCATAGTCCAAACCAGGTCTTTGACGAAAACCCTTTGCAACAAGTCTAGCCTTATAGGTTTCCACCTGTCCATCTACACCAATCTTTTTCTTGAAGATCCATTTGCATCCTATGGGTTTTACCCCATCTGGAGCAAAGTCCAAAGTCCATACTTTGTTGGTGTACATGGACTCCATCTCGGTCCGCATTGTATCTAGCCATCGTACCGAGTCGCCGCTCTGGATGGCCTGCTGGAAGTCAGTAGGTTCATCATCATCTATGATGCAATCCTCTCTATCCCCGTCTATGAGAAAACCGTAGTATCTCTCAGGCGGATGAGACGGCCTACTACTCCTGCGGAGGGGTGCGGGAATGTTCTGTTCTTCTTGAACCTCTGGTTCTACCAAATTTTCAGTAGCAGTTTGTGGTTCTGGAATTTCTTCCAGTTCTATTTCGCTCCCACTTGATTCCTTTTCTAAAAACAGATGTTCCAGAAAATGGGCATTACGAGAAACAAAGACCTTTTGTTCCTCTGCGTAATAGAAATAATATCCCTTGGAGTTCTTTGGATATCCCACAAACAAACATTTTACTGATCGTGCCTCGAGCTTGTCCACATGCTGCTTTTTAACAAAAGCTGGACATCCCCAAATCTTCATATGCTGAAGATGGGGTTTCTTCCCAGTCCACATCTGATATGGAGTGGTAGGCACAGTCTTGGTTGGAGCCCTGTTCAGAAGATATGCCGCTGATTCTAGCGAATAACCCCAGAAAGATCGCGGTAACTCAGCATTACTCATCATGGATCGTACCATATCCAATAGGGTTCGATTCCGTCTCTCCGATACACCGTTGTGCTGTGGAGTGTATGGAGGAGTAAGCTGAGAGAGAATTCCTTTCTCTTTTAGGTAACCTAGGAACTCGGCACTTAAGTATTCTCCACCTCGATCAGATCTCAGTGTCTTAATACTTTTGCCTATTTGGTTTTCTGCTTCACTCTTGTATTCCAGGAATTTCTCAAAGGCTTCGGATTTATGCTTCATCAAGAAGACATGTCCAAACCTAGAGAAATCATCTGTAAAAGTAATGAAGTAGGAATAACCACCTCTCGCATGTGTAGACATTGGACCGCATACATCGCTGTGTATGAGTCCTAAGAGCTCGCTCGCTCTTACTCCTTGTCCAGTAAATGGAGTCTTTGTCATCTTTCCTTTGAGACAGGATTGACAAGTGTCATAAGATTGATATTCGAACGAGTCCAAATATCCTTCTCTATGCAACTTAGTCAACCTTCTCTCATTGATGTGACCCAGTCTACAATGCCATAAGAAAGCTTTATTCAAATCTGGAGACTTTCTTTTTAGTGTGTTCTGAACATTGAAAATTTGGAGTTGGTTTAAAACATATATGCCGTTATTTAGAGTACCGGATCCAATCAAACCATGATTAAGGTGGATGTTGACAACATCTCTTACAAACGTGAAATCATAACCTTTATTTGATAACAAGGAAACTGATATGATATTACACGTTAAGCTGGGTACAAAATAACAGTTATGTAAAACCAAAATGTGTCCACTTGTCAATCCTAGGTGATAATCCCCGACGGACGCAGCTCCCAAGCTAGCTCCGTTAGCAACCCTGAGGATCATATCACCTTCCTTCAGCACTCTACGGTTTCTCAGTGCCTGTAATGAATTGCAAATATGAGATCCTGATCCGGTATCCAATACCCAGGAAGTAGAGTTGATCGATAGACAATTCTCAATTACAAACACACCTGAAGTCGAAGCCACAGCTTGCTTCGGTTCCTGGTTCTTGGCGTTCCACGCCTTGCAATCCTTCTTCCAGTGCCCTTTCCTGTGACAATGGAAGCACTCATCCTGACCAACTATCGGTACTGCTTTCTTTTTCTTTCCCTTCCCTCCCACCTTACTAACACCTCCTCTAGGTCTGGGTGCGGCCTTCTTCTTCCTTCCTTTGGCCCTAGCCTTGGACCCGGAAGAAGATGAACCGCCAACAAACATAGCGGGTGTTTCCCTTGCCTTCTGCAAGGTGCCCTCCGCACTCCTTAACATGTTCAGGAGTTCCGCAAGTTCAACTTCTTTTCCTTGAAGATTGAAGTTGAGGATAAACTGGGCGTAGGTGGGAGGAAGGGACTGGAGAACAAGGTCTGTATAGAGCTCATTATCCAAAGTCGTCCCAAGGTCTGCGAGCTCTTCTATATAGCCAATCATCTGTAGGACATGTTCACCTACCGATGATCCGACAGCCAACCTCGTTCGAAACAATTTCTTAGAGGTCTCGTATCTTGCTATACGAGATTGCTCTCCATAAAGTTCCTTTGTATGGAGAAATATGCCATCAAGGGACATATCCTCGTGCCTCCTCTGATGTTCATTGTTCATCGAGGCAAGCACGATGCACTTGGCTCTCGCGCAATCTAAATCCCAGGTTTTGCGGATTTCCTTATCCGCATTACTGGATTTGGGACCAGGGACAGCAGGTGCCGTAGCGGTGAGGACGTACCCCAGTTTGTCATAGGTCAAAGCCATCTTGACATTCCGCAGCCAATCTTTATAGTTTGGCCCCGTCAGTATATTTTTCTCTAAAAGTAACTTAAGTCCAGTCATTTTCAGGGTCGCTGCAATTAGGAGAGAGAGAAGAAAACTCTTTAGCATGATGCTCTTGCAAGTTTAGAGTGGTTTTTAGTTTATCTAAACTGGATGGCTCCCACTGTTTCTCGAATCCTTCCTCAAACCATAAAAGAAGAATTAGCCAAGACTATTCTCACCGTACAATACTTGCTTAACCGTTCAGCCAGGCCGGTGTCGATACTTCGAGGGAGGTTTTCCAACGCTTTCGCGAAGTTCCTTAATTAAATAACCTCTTTTCTCTGGGGGCGTAACCCCGCTGACACTTTTCTGGACACCTACTAGGTTTATAGCATTGATCGTTAAGTGACGAATATCCTGATAAGTAGCATATACTCACAGTAGGATCGGGATCCAAATATCATCGTCTGATAATGTTGTAGGAATGCTACCAACATTCATCAAACTCAAAATGGTATGCATCTCTTTGCAAATTTCAGTTTCTTTAGAAATTCCCGATATAAGTTTTTGCCCCATGCTCTTATAACCTTGGCTTTGGTCAAAGTGTCATAAGTCACATGTCAAGTTCTACCCGTCATTATCTTGTCAATTTGAACCCATCCGTATATACCCCTGACTTTGGTCAAATGGTAATACGACTGTCCCAAACCAACTCATCTATCTTATGCAACAAATGAAAACCCAGCAGCTACCAAACACTATGCCTTGACTTTGGCCAAAATGCATAGCTTGAATACTACTGAATACCCAAATGAAATGACGGAGGGCTACGACTGGTTTTGGCGAAACCGTGAACGTAGTGAACTTGATATAACCGAAGGAACCTGATAGCTTTTAAAAGGAGTGGTTAAATCTCCGCATTTAAAAATATCTGTTTTTAAAAATAACCGAGTGGTTTCTTTTAAATTGTTCCAACGATTTAAACTTTGGTTTGTTTTACTTTGCATTATAGATAATGCGTCCCATCATTAACCTATCATTGCAGAAAACAACGAAAATACAACGTCCTCTTATGCCATCCGCATTCGCCACTGGGTCCCGTCATCACCCGTTAGGTTACTTAACTAACGACAGAGCGGGGGCTGGGCTAGTGCGGGTGTAAAACATAAGTGACGTCTAAATAGCTACAATAAATATAGATATTTTACATTCGTCTGACGCAATGATATTCATTCCAGAACACAGATAAACAATATTGGATTTGCAAGCAATCTGTATTTCTTTTGAGCCTGCAAGAAAAGACAGATTACACAGTTGTGATGAATAGCCGTTACCCCACCCTCGACCCCTACGGGTACGGCAAACTACCCACCCGGCAGTTTGTGTACCCCACCTTGGGTCAGTCCTAGGAGCAAAAACAGTAAAATGAAATAATACAACGGTGGCTACAACCGCAACCTGGATGTGCCCCGCAAAATAATATTACAACATATTACATTTACAACAAATGAATTAATCATAAACCCATTGCTAAACCCCGGCTATACACCACAACAGTCCAATACAGTTTATATGCACAAACAGATATAACCATTTCAGAAATGTGCAACCCCCTGCCAACCGACATACTAGCAGTTGGGGGAGGTTTACGAACACATTAAACAATCACAGATATAATCCAATATGCAAATACTGTAAAATTTCGATCGACTAAACAACATCAATATTGCTCCAAAATCTGCTCTGTTAAACAGTAACCTGAGCAAATATTAAATATTCCAGAAAACCCCAAATATCACAGGGGACCCACACAAGAAAGATGAGTCCATGACTCGGCAACTCGGCCGCGCAAGCGCGGCGGATCGGTAGGATCCGCCGCCTTTCCGCGGCGCTTTAGCCGAATCATGGGCTCAAATTTCTTGGGTGTTCTCCTGTGGTCATGTCAAGCTCTCTGAACACACCAGAAAAATTTTAGGACTTCATTTTAACTTCGACAGAAACTTGACAGAATTAGGGTTTTTCGGCTTCGTTTTTCCGTTCGAAATTCGTACAAATTTGCAATTAACTTATTTATTGTTTAGCGAGGCTTTGATACCACTGTAAGTCGATGTAGTACACCCCAGTACTTATGGGGAGACGGAATTTTCAAAAAACGATCAAGTTTAAAGAACGAACATCGACTAACCGCTTGAATCGAAGCTAAACAAATAATAACCGAACACATAGCTATACTAAACTATAGTGTTAAGGGATTATACCTAATTAAAACGGTCCTTCGTCTTTGTGTCCTCCTTCGTTCTCCTCGACCTTCTCTAGGTAGTAGACGATCCACCCGAGAGCAAAACTCCAAGCTAATCCTCTAACTTGAGGTAACTAATCAACTTTGATTGCTAATCAAAGGTGAAAGGATGATATAGAGTGAGGGTAATGGATGTTTAAGTCTAACTAAACCTTTGATCTCAACACATGAGGATTAAGGATTAGTATCTTGAAGATGAGAGCTTGAGGAGAGAGAATATGAGATAAGATAATGAGAGAAGAGAGAGAGTGTATCATAATATATTATGAAGCATTCTTATTTAAGAATAATGAATAAAAGAAATGAATAAGCATGCTTCATAAAATATCTAGTGGTGATTCATTAGCATGAGTCATTAAGCAATAAATGTGCATTAATGAAATGAATGAATCACCACCATGACTCACAACCTCATCCAAAGTAACCTCCTTAGTCACATCTTCTAGAAGCTTCTCGTATAATTACGAGAACGCCCCTCCAATCCGCAAAAATACGGAAAAACTTTAGACTGTAAAAGTCCAATAACCGGATACCAGTAACTGGCTTAAACCAAAGCCGACTGGTAAAAACTGTCCGAAAGTCGTACGCGCGTAAACGCACGTATGCGTCCGAACCCTTTGTCGCAAAACCATGCAACCTCTAT
Organism: Agapanthus africanus; assembly: GCA_030015575.1. Taxonomy (NCBI): domain Eukaryota; kingdom Viridiplantae; phylum Streptophyta; class Magnoliopsida; order Asparagales; family Amaryllidaceae; genus Agapanthus; species Agapanthus africanus. The sequence goes on from CM057339.1 coordinate 534,563,913, forward strand.
ATCGTGTCGCCTGGAGTAGGAAACTCTCTGTGTGGGACTCTAGAGACTCGACTACTACGCTGGCAGTGGGTTTAACCACAGACCGCAAGCGGCACTAGCTGTACGTAACGGTCCCTAGGTAGTTGTCGATAAGAAGGCCGATGAGAAAACCCATCCGAACTCCTACTGAGTCTGATGTGACAATCTCCATACAGTCCGGTCCGTTCGTCCAAGACTATCGCATATCGGGCCTAGGGGGGCGGCAAGCGTCAGTCCCCTAATAGCGGTATAAGTCGTGTCGGAGGGAAGCCCATTACACCCTGAGAAACTACTGGAACCTACCAGCAAATCGCGCTTGCCCTGGCCAGGGACTTTGCGTAATGGCTCTCTGACACAGCACGATATCTACTCCCAATACCGGGAGGGACGAATCCTGTCTAACCGCCACTGCCTCCAAGTGCTCGGGACTGCACCCAACTGCTACCTGTTTGCACGACTCCTTTGAGCCGTGGTAGGGTAGCAATCTAAGAACAGTGGGACACACTCGAGGCGAAGTAGCAGTGTCAAGTCTGCGGACTACGCTGTACTCATGTCACCTGGGAACTGTTCACTGACGACTGGTATCAAACCAACCAACAGTTCCATGTGAGTCCTGTCCGGTGTACCCGTAACCTAACGAGCACCTGTATACTATCTCCAGTACGACGTACTGACGGCTGTGGGACAGACCATCTCCCAACTGGGATGAGAAGCGTACACACCAGTCTACTCCGGAGTATCGATGCTCTGTCTCGATAATCCAACGACCAGGGACCTGAATAAGGATGTGCTTGTAGACTACCCACCCCCCACCAGTGTGACTGCCATCACAACGCTGGTAGACAAGCAAGATCCTAAGAGCTCTATCAATACGTACACTCACATATTAAGATAGAAAAACCAAGTAGCATACTACCATGTTTAGCAAGACTGTTATATACATGTGAATATCCCAAGCTTCCATTAAGTAATATACAAGCTAGTATGATACAGTAATGGCCTTCTAGGGCATAAACACTAACAATCAAAGTGCAGTGGGAACACACTCGAGGAGAAGTGACAGTGTCAAGTCAGCGGACTAAGCTGTACTCATGTCACCTGGGAACTGATAACTGACGATAGGTATAATACCAACCAACAGTCCCCGACGAGTCCTGTCCAGTGTACTCGTAACCTAACGAGCACCCGTATACTATCTCAAGTACGACGTACTGACAGCTGTGGGACAGACCGTCTCCCACACTGGGATGAGAAGTGCATACGCTAGTCTACTCCGGAGTATCGATGCCCTGTCTCGATAGTCCAACGACTAGGGACCTGTATAAGGATGTGCTTATAGATCACCCATCTCCCACGAGTGTGAGAACCATCACAACGCTGGTAATTAAGCAAAGATCCTAAGGGCTCTACTAATATGTATATCAGCAATATGCTAAAAGAAACACATGCACATATTAAAGCAGAGACAAACCAAGTAGCATACTACTATTTCACGCAAGATTGTATATACAACTGTGAATATCCCAAGCTTCCATTAAGTAATATACAAACTAGTATGATACAGTAAGGGCCTCTAGGGCATATACACTAACAACAGATGGGCGGTGGATGATCCCACATCCATTGGTGTTTGACATCAGAGAAGGTATACGGGTGCTCAGTGGAGACTGGGTCCACTGGACGGACTCGCCGAGAACTCCTAGATGGTATTGTACCTATCGTTAGACAGTAGTTCTTTGGTGACACTGGTACAGGTTAGTCTGTCAACCCGAGATCGTCCTCGAGTCTTGTGATTCACACTGTGCTTTGATTTCCACCTTACCATGCTGAAGAGAACGTGCAAAACGTTGGTTTTTGGGTACAGTCCCGAGTCACATGGAGGAAATGAGAGATAGGAGGGGATTTCGTATCTCCCAGTATTGGGGGTTGATGTTGCGCTATGCTCGATTGGCCATAACTGGAAATCCCTAGCCAGGGTTGCTAAGATCTACTGGTAAGTGTTATCAGTAGTTTCTCGAACCGCTATGGGCTTCACATCGGTATGACTTATCAGGCTATTGGGGTCTGACGTTTATCACCCCCACGCTGTGATATGCGACATATCAGACGAAGAGACCGGACCGTACGGTAGTGTTACTGATTGGATTCGCAGGAGTATGAGCAGGCTTGCTTGTTCATCTTCTGATCGCTCAAGACCTGGGTGGCCGTTACGTTTAGCAGACCGCTTGCTGCTTGTGGGTAACTGATATTATCATCACCTACTGCCGGAATAATGACGAGTCTTTAGAGTTCTACACAGAGGTTTCCTGGTTCATGCAAAATGAAGTAGGATCACATATGTGATATGTGCGGGACCGAGATCAATACGCTTATGTGATACCGTATTCTATTCTCGCGATATGTGATATCGGTCGGTTATATGTGATATAGCCGAGTTATCGGATCAAGTGTTGATTCGATAAGTTGTTATATTTGATATTAGTCGATTGTATGTAATATAGCCGGATTATTAAATCAAGTGCTGATTTAATAATTTAATGTATAATTATATATGTGATATATTGAATTACATTAACTAAAACTAGCTCACTTAAACATTTCTTTTTCTCACTTGTGTGCATATAATATATATGTGATATATATTAATGTACAACTTTTGTGTCATGCTTGATGCCACATGATACATGGGTGTGTGAGACTTACACCATGCTTATGATAATCCTAAGGTTTTTATTTATTTTGGTAATTCACAAATTGGTGGAAATTTGTCATGGCTATAAGTTTGGAGAAGCTTGTTGTCTCCATTGACATAGTCCACTAATTTGTTTTACTTAAGATATTTATTAACCTTACCATTATCTCTAGCCATAGTTTATTCTGTAAATGAGTTAGTGTATGACGCTAACTCACCCATGGTTGCTATTCTCACCTCATGAGTTTCATTCTCATCTCCACTTCATCTTCTTCGTCCTCATGAGAAAACTTTCTAGCTTTTCTCAAGGTGATGAATGTAAGGTCTATGTTACCCACCCCGGTACTTTCGGGGAGGCGGAATAGGTAAAAATCAAATTTTCTCACAAGGAAACATAGACCAACCATGAAGGATCATTGCTAAACAAAAACTAACAAACAAACTACAAGTTTTAGCTACTAGGTTAGATGGTTATACCTAGTTCTTGAACTCCTTCTCTTCTTGTTGTTAGTGTATATGCCCTAGAGGCCATTACTGTATCATACTGGCATGTATATTACTTAATGGAAGCTTGGGATATTCACCTTGTATAAACAATCTTGCTCAATATAGTAGTATGCTACTTGGTTTGTTTCTGCTTCAATGTGTACTTGTGTTTATTTTAGTATATCACTTATACACATTAGTGGAGCCCTTAGGATCTTTGCTTGATTACCAGCGTTGTGATGGCAGTCACACTAGTGGGGGCTGGGTAATCTATAAGCACATCCTTATACAGGTCCCTAGTCGCAGGACTATCGAGACAGGGCATCGATACTCCGGAGTAGACTAGCGTATGCGCTTCTCATCCCAGTGTGGGAGATGGTCTGTCCCACAGCCATCAGTACGTCGTACTGGAGATAGTATACGGGTGCTCGTTGGGTTACGAGTACACTGGACAGGACTCGTCGGGAACTGACAGGTTGGTATTATACCTATCGTCAGTTATCAGTTCCAAGGTGACATGAGTACAGCTTAGTCCGCTGACTTGACACTGGCACTTCGCCTCAAGTGTGTTCCCACTACACTTTGATCACTACCCTACCACGGCTCAAAGGAGTCGTGCAAACAGGTGGTGGTTGGGTGCAGTCCCGAAGCACTTGGAGGCAGTGACGGTTAGACAAGATTCGTCTCTCCCGGTATTGGGGGTTGACATCGAGCTGTGTCTAGGAGAGCCATTACACGAGTAGTCCCTGGCCAGGGCAAGCGAGATATACTGGTAGGTTCCAGTGTTATCTCAGGGTGTTTTGGGCTTCACTCCGGCACGACTTGTACCGCTATTAGGGGACTGACGTTTTACCGCCCCCTAGGCCCGACATGCGATGTATTAGACGAACAGTCCGGACTGTACGGAGACTGTCACATTCAGACTCAGTAGGAGTTCAGATGGGGTTTCACCTCGTCTGCCTTCTTGTCGACATCTACCTGGGGACCGTTACGCACAGCTAGTGCCGCTTGCGGTCTGTGGTTAAACCCACTGCCAGCGTAGTGTCGAGTCTTTAGAGTCCCACACAGAGGGTTTTCGCCTCTGGGCAAAACAGAGTAGAGGTCGCATGGTTTTGCGACAGGGTTCGTTCTCATCCGCGCACTTGTGCACGTTTGGAGTCCGGACGGATATTACTGGCTGGCTCTGGTTTGAGTCAGATACCGGTATATGTTTTAGGGTTGCTTTTATCTCTCAGTATTCATGTTCCTCGGAACAAGAATGCAGGTGTGTATGCACAGTTATTTGAGGAGGAGGAAGATGACTTTCATTAGGGTTTCGGAACGGGTGCGTATGCACAGTTGACAGTCGTCTTTTTCCAAACCCTAATGGATTTGTTTTATATCAATTAATAATATATAATAAAATGAAATTGTGTCATGGTTGGTTTTTATGTTGACTTGTTGACCATGGTTGACTTGTTGACCATGGTTGAAGTTTTGACCATCATCATTACAAAAGCAAGATGCTTTTTGATTCTTGCAAAACCATTTAATGTTTGAAATGATAATGGTCATTCTAAAACTTTCCATCAACCTTTTCATTTTCATTATTATTATTATTTGATAATTCTTTTTCTTTTGCATTATGGTTGCAAGAAAGAAAAAGAGAGCTCATTATCTCATTTAGCTTCTCTCTCCTCACTTCATCTTCTTCTTCCTCTAGCAAAAGAGAACCCTTCTCATGTGTTTAGAATCCCTCTCTTTAAAAAGAAGAGCACCCCTTAGACACTCTCTACTCACTCTAGGATCAAGGGTTTAGCAAGCCGGAGATTCTAGTTCACTCCAAGTTCGAGAAAGAGCCCGAAGGTTGAACCCTCGAGGTGGATCCATCTTCGACAGAAGAAGGCGACAAGGAGAGTACCATCAACCTCTACAAAAGTTTGAAGAAGAAGGAGTTCAAGTTTAGGTATAACCATCTTCATCCGAGTAGCTAAACCTCTTTAGCAAGTTTGCTAGTTTTAGTTTAGGAAAAGATCCCGACTTTGTTTAGTCCATGTTGCCCCTTGCACTAAAAATTTGATTTTTATATCGTTTCCGCCTCCCCGTAAGAACCGGGGGTCGCAACGTGGACTTACAGTGGTATCAGAGCCTAACTAAACTTAAACTAGCTTGGTAGTGAAGTGTAACGAAGTTCGGAACCGAAAAAAAATCCAAAAACCAAACTTTTTCAAAATCCTAGTTTCTGTTAAAATTTTTTCTGGTCAAAACAAGATTTGTTATACACCTAAATTCGGCTCAGGGTTTTGTGTGAACACCCAAGACAAACGATCCCCTAATTCGTTCAAACCGCCGCGGATCCGCGGCCTCACCTATTCATTGAGCCGCGGATCCGCCGCCGTTTAGAGTCTTCTGGTGATCGTCTTTCATGCAGTGTGTCTCTGTATTGGTTTTGGGATTTTTAAAATATGTTATATGTGCCCAGATTCTCCAGAACAGAAATTTACTTTTGGGGTCCTATAATCTCGTATTTTTTCCGAACTTCACTACATTTTGACTATGATGGTTATATCTGTGATGTTTGCTTGTATTGAACGTCGGCTAATCGCTATATGTCGATTGGTCGGGGTTATACATGATCTGTGTTTGATATTTGGAATGTGTATATGAATGTGTTGGACTGTCGCGGGTGAATAGCCGGGGTGGATGTGAGATGAGCTTTTGTTTTTCTTTCATTCATTGTAAATGTAAATTGATGTAATATTATTATTTGTTTGGCCGCACAACCGGGTCGGGGTTGTAGCCGTCATTGTATAATTCTTTTCTGTTTTTGCTCCTAGGATAGACCCATGGAGGGGGTGCACAAACTGCCGAGTACTTGGCGGGTAGTTTGCCGCACCCGTAGGTGTCTTGGGTGGGGTTTTGGCTATTCACCGGGACCGTGTAATCCGCTTTTCTTTACAGGCTCGAACGGAATGCGGATTCCTAGTATATCCAATGCATTCATCTGTGATCTGTAATGTCTACTATTGCTATATCTATAACTATTTAGGCGTTGCTTATGTTTTACAGCCGCGCTAGCCCAGCCCCCGCTCTGTCGTTAGTTAAGTAACCTAACGGGTGATGACGGGGCCCCGTGGCGAATGCGAATGGCATAAGCGTACGTCATATTTTGGTTGTTTTCTGCAATGGTAGGATTAAATGATGGGACGCATTAAAAGTACTAATGCAAGAATATCACGCATTAAAAGAACTAATGCAAGATAATAAACCAAGCTAAAGTCGTTGGAACACTTTCGAAAAACCACTCGGTTCTTTTCAAAACTAACTTTTAAATGCGGAGCTTGAGCCACTCCTTCTAAAAGCTATCTCGTTCCATCGATTATATCAAGTTCACTACGTTCACGGTTTTACCAAAACCATTCGCAGCCCTCCGTCGTTTCGCATGAATAGGCAATAGTATTCAAGCTATGTATGTTGGCCAAAGTCAAGGCATAGTGATTGGTAGCTATTGGGTGTTCATGTGTAGCATAGATAGATGCATTGGTTTGGGACAGTCGTGCTGCCATTTTGGCCAAAGTCAAGGGTATGTACGGGTGGATCCAAATTAACCTGGATAGTGACGGGTAGAACTTGACATGTGACTTATGATATTTTGGCCAAAGTCAAGGTCATAAGAGCATGGGGCAAAAATCCACATCGGGAGTTTCATAAGTACTGAAACTTCCTAGATTTGCATACCATTTGGATTGTGGTGATTCTGGTAGGATTCCTTCAGTTTCGTCACGCGATGATATTTGGATCCCGATCCTACTGTGAGTATATGCTACTCCTCGGGAAATTTCTCACTAAACGATCAATGCTATAAACCTAGTAGGTGCCTAGAAAGGTGTAAGCGGGGCTACGCCCCCAGGGAAAAGAGGTTATTTAATTAAGGAACTTCGCGAAAGCGTTGGAAAACCTCCCTCGAAGTACCGATACTGGCCTGGCTGAACGGTTAAGCAAGTATTGTACGGTGGGATTGATCCCGACTAATTCTTCCTTTATGGTTTGAGGAGGGATTCGAGAGACAGTGGGAGCCATCCTGTTTAGACAAATTAAAAACCACTCTAAACTTGCAAGAGCATCGTGCTAAAGTGTTTCTTCTCTCTCCCCCTGCAGCGACCAAATCGACATGACTGGACTTAAGTTACTTCTAGATAAAAATATACTGACAGGGCCAAACTACAAAGATTGGCTCAGGAATGTCAAAATGGCAATCACTTACGACAAGCTGGGGTATCTTCTTACCACCGAAGCTCCCCCCGTCCCAGGTCCCACCTCCTGCGTCGCGGATAAGGAAATCCGTAAGACTTGGGAGATTGATTGCGCGAAGGCCAAATGCCTCGTGCTTGCCTCTATGGACAACGAACACCAGAGGAGGCACGAGAATATGGATTTGGAATCCATATTTCTTCATACAAAAGAACTGTATGGAGAGCAGTCTCGTATCGCAAGATACGAATTGTCGAAGAAGTTATTTTCGGGAAGGTTGGCCGTCGGATCATCAGTAGCGGACCACGTGCTTAAGATGATTGGCTACATTGAGGAGCTCGCGGAACCTGGGACCACGTTGGAAAGTGAACTCTATACGGATTTAATTCTCCAGTCCCTTCCATCCACTTACGCCCAGATTATACTGAACTTCAACTTACAAGAAAAGGAAGTTGAACTTTCAGAACTCCTCAACTTGCTGAAGAGCGCAGAGGGCACCCTACAGAAAGGTAGGGAAACATCCGCTTTATTTGTAGGAGGATCTTCTTCCTCTATGTCCAAGGCGAAAGCCAAGGGAAAGAGGAAGAAAGCCCCCGCCAAACCAAGAGGCGGTGTTAGTAAAGTGGGTACGAAGGGAAAGGAAAAGGCAACAAAGCTTGGGGGGGAAGCTTATAGGAAAGGAAGAATGCTTCTATTGTCATAAGAGTGGACACTGGAAGAAAGATTGCAGGGCTTGGATGGCCAGGACACAGGAACTGAAGCAGGTTGCGGCTTCAGCTTCAGGTGTGTATGTTAATGAAAACTGTCTTTCTATAAACTCTACTTCCTGGGTATTGGATACCGGATCAGGATCTCATATCTGTAATTCTTTGCAGGCGTTGAGAAACCATAGGTTTTTGAAGGCAGGTGACATGACCCTCAGAGTTGCGAACGGAGCTAGCATGGTTGCTAAAGCCGTGGGGGACTATCACCTGGGAATGACAGATGGGCATGTTTTGGTTTTGCGTAATTGCTTTTTTGTACCCAACGCAACTTGTAATATCATTTCTGTATATTTGGTTTCTAAAGAAGGTTATGAATTTGCGTTTGTAAGTAATGTTGTAAACATTCACCTTAATCAAGTTCTGATTGGGTCAGGTACACTGAGCAATGGTATATACGTATTGAACCAACCACAGATTTTCAATGTCCAGAATACACACAAAAGAAAGTCTCCAGAAATCAATCAGACTTTCTTATGGCATTGTAGACTGGGTCACATCAATGAGAGAAGGTTGACTAAGTTATATACAGAAGGATATTTGGATTCGTTCGAATATCAATCGTATGCCACTTGTCAATCCTGTCTCAAAGGAAAGATGACAAAGACTCCGTTCACTGGACACGGAGTAAGAGCGAGCTCTTGGGGCTCGTACACAGCGACGTGTGCGGTCCAATGTCTACACATGCGCGAAGCGGTTACTCTTACTTCATTACTTTTACGGATGATTTCTCAAGGTACGGTTATGTCTTCTTAATGAAACATAAGTCCGAAGCTTTTGAAAAGTTCCAGGAATATAAGAATGAGGTAGAGAAACAGACCGGCAAAAGTATCAAGATTCTAAGATCGGATCGAGGTGGAGAATACTTAAGTGCCGAGTTCCTGAATTATTTAAAAGAGAACGGAATTCTCTCTCAGCTTACTCCTCCATACACTCCGCAACACAACGGTGTATCGGAGAGACGGAACCGAACCCTATTGGATATGGTACGGTTCATGATGAGTAACGCTGAGTTACCGCGATCCTTCTGGGGGTATGCGCTAGAATCAGCCGCATACCTTTTGAACCGAGTTCCTACTAAGACTGTGCTCACTACACCATATGAGATGTGGTGTGGGAAGAGGCCCTATCTCAGTCACATTAAGACTTGGGAAGTCCAGCTTTTGTTAAAGCAGCATGCGGACAAGCTCGAGGCGCGCTCAGTACTGTGTAAGTTTGTGGGATATCCAAAGAACTCCAAGGGATATCTCTTCTACTAGGCAGAGGAGCAAAAAGTTCTTGTTTCTCGTCATGCCCACTTTCTAGAACACCAGTTCTTAGAAAAAGAAATAAGTGGGAGCGCAGTAGAACTGGAAGAAATTCCAGAACCACAGACTATTACTGAAAGCTTAGTGGAACCAGAAGGTTCAAATGAACAGGACATTCCTACGCCACTCCGCAGGAGTAGTAGGAAGTCTCATCCGCCCAAGAGATACTACGGTTTTCTCATAGACGGGGATAGAGAGGATTGCATCATAGATTATGATGAGCCTACTAGCTTCCAGCAGGCCGTTCAGAGCGTTGACTCGGTAAAATGGCTGGATGCAATGCGGACCGAAATGGAGTCCATGTACACCAACAAAGTATGGACGTTGGACATTGCTCCAGACGGGGTAAAACCCGTAGGATGCAAGTGGATCTTCAAAAGGAAGATTGGTGTAGATGGACAGGTTGAGACCTATAAAGTTAGACTTGTAGCAAAGGGTTTCCGTCAAAGACCTGGCTTGGACTATGACGAAACCTTTTCTCCAGTGGCTATGCTGAAATCCATTCGGATCCTTCTTGCCATTGCTGCCTTCCACGATTATGAGATTTGGCAGATGGACGTAAAGACCGCTTTTCTAAATGGAAATTTAGAGGAGTGTGTCTATATAGATCAGCCAGAGGGTTTCATTCAGAGTGGGAGCAGCGGAAAGGTGTGCAAGTTGCTTAAGTCCATCTATGGACTAAAGCAGGCATCGCGGAGTCGGAACATCTGTTTTGATGAGACGGTCAAGGAATTTGGCTTTATCAAAAATCCAGATGAACCATGCATCTATAGTAGATTTGTAGCGAGAACTGTAGTATTCCTCGTTTTATACGTGGATGACATTCTCTTAATAGGAAATGACATTCCTATGATACAATCTGTCAAGGGGTTCTTGTCACACAGGTTCTCCATGAAAGACCTGGGTGATGCCTCATACATCCTGGGGATCCGGATCCATCGTGATAGATCCAAGAGGATATTGGGACTTTCTCAGTCCAGGTACATCGACACCATAGTGAAAAGATTCAGTATGGAAGATTCCAAGCGCGGTAACCTACCGGCTTGTCACGGGATCACCCTCTCTAAAGAGATGTCTCCCAAGAATGATTTGGAGAGGGATCGCATGTCTATTATACCCTACGCTTCTGCGGTAGGCTCTATAATGTATGCGATGTTATGTACCAGACCGGATGTAGCTTATGCACTGAGTGTGGTAAGCCGGTATCAGTCAAACCCTGGGGAGAAACACTGGATAGCGGTAAAGAACATTCTCAAGTACCTGAGAAGGACTAAGGAGATGTTCTTGGTGTATGGAGGAAAAGACCTCCAGATCGAGGCCTTTGCTGACTCCAGCTTCCAGAGTGACAAGGATGATTCCAAGTCCATGTCGGGTTTTGTCTTTACCCTCAATGGAGGGGCGGTGTGTTGGAAGAGCTCCAAACAGGAAACCGTTGCAGACTCGACTATGGAAGCGGAATACATCGCTGCATCTGATGCCGCAAAAGAAGCTGTCTGGATGAGGAAGTTCTTGAAAGAACTTCAGGTGGTTCCGTCCATTCTTGACCCAATACCTCTGTATTGCGACAACAACGGGGCTATAGCTTTAGCAAAGGAACCCAGGTCCCATCAGAGATCTAGGCACATCTTAAGGCGGTATCACCTGATCAGGGAGATCGTGGATCGCAAGGAGATCGAGGTTCGGAGGGTTGCTTCAGAAGAGAACACTGCAGATCCATTCACCAAGGCCCTACCCCAGACTCAGTTCGAGCGGCTGATCGAGATGATAGGTCTTCGATACGCCAGTACATGGCCTTAGTGCAAGTGGGAGATTGTTAGTGTATATGCCCTAGAGGCCATTACTGTATCATACTGGCATGTATATTACTTAATGGAAGCTTGGGATATTCACCTTGTATAAACAATCTTGCTCAATATAGTAGTATGCTACTTGGTTTGTTTCTGCTTCAATGTGTACTTGTGTTTATTTTTGTATATCACTTATACACATTAGTGGAGCCCTTAGGATCTTTGCTTGATTACCAGCGTTGTGATGGCAGTCACACTAGTGGGGGCTGGGTAATCTATAAGCACATCCTTATACAGGTCCCTAGTCGCAGGACTATCGAGACAGGGCATCGATACTCCGGAGTAGACTAGCGTATGCGCTTCTCATCCCAGTGTGGGAGATGGTCTGTCCCACAGCCATCAGTACGTTGTACTGGAGATAGTATACGGGTGCTCGTTGGGTTACGAGTACACTGGACAGGACTCGTCGGGAACTGACAGGTTGGTTTTATACCTATCGTCAGTTATCAGTTCCCAGGTGACATGAGTACAGCTTAGTCCGCTGACTTGACACTGGCACTTCGCCTCAAGTGTGTTCCCACTGCACTTTGATCACTACCCTACCACGGCTCAAAGGAGTCGTGCAAACAGGTGGTGGTTGGGTGCAGTCCCGAAGCACTTGGAGGCAGTGACGGTTAGACAGGATTCGTCTCTCCCGGTATTGGGGGTTGACATCGCGCTGTGTCTAGGAGAGCCATTACACGAGTAGTCCCTGGCCAGGGCAAGCGAGATATACTGGTAGGTTCCAGTGTTATCTCAGGGTGTTTTGGGCTTCACTCCGGCACGACTTGTACCGCTATTAGGGGATGACGTTTTACCGCCCCCTAGGCCCGACATGCGATGTATTAGACGAACAGACCGGACTGTACGGAGACTGTCACATTCAGACTCAGTAGGAGTTCAGATGGGGTTTCACCTTGTCAGCCTTCTTGTCGACATCACCTGGGGACCGTTACGCACAGCTAGTGCCGCTTGCGGTCTGTGGTTAAACCCACTGCCAGCGTAGTGTCGAGTCTTTAGAGTCCCACACAGAGGGTTTTCGCCTCTGGGCAAAACAGAGTAGAGGTCGCATGGTTTTGCGACAGGGTTCGTTCTCATCCGCGCACTTGTGCACGTTTGGAGTCCGGACGGATATTACTGGCTGGCTCTGGTTTGAGTCAGATACCGGTATATGTTTTGGGGTTGCTTTTATCTCTCAGTATTCATGTTCCTCGGAACAAGAATGCAGGTGTGTATGCACAGTTATTTGAGGAGGAGGAAGATGACTTTCATTAGGGTTTCGGAACGGGTGCGTATGCACAGTTGACAGTCGTCTTTTTCCAAACCCTAATGGATTTGTTTTATATCAATTAATAATATATAATAAAATGAAATTGTGTCATGGTTGGTTTTTATGTTGACTTGTTGACCATGGTTGACTTGTTGACCATGGTTGAAGTTTTGACCATCATCATTACAAAAGCAAGATGCTTTTTGATTCTTGCAAAACCATTTAATGTTTGAAATGATAATGGTCATTCTAAAACTTTCCATCAACCTTTTCATTTTCATTATTATTATTATTTGATAATTCTTTTTCTTTTGCATTATGGTTGCAAGAAAGAAAAAGAGAGCTCATTATCTCATTTAGCTGCTCTCTCCTCACTTCATCTTCTTCTTCCTCTAGCAAAAGAGAACCCTTCTCATGTCTTGAGAATCCCTCTCTTTAAAAAGAAGAGCACCCCTTAGACACTCTCTACTCACTCTAGGATCAAGGGTTTAGCAAGCCGGAGATTCTAGTTCACTCCAAGTTCGAGAAAGAGCCCGAAGGTTGAACCCTCGAGGTGGATCCATCTTCGACAGAAGAAGGCGACAAGGAGAGTACCATCAACCTCTACAAAAGTTTGAAGAAGAAGGAGTTCAAGTTTAGGTATAACCATCTTCATCCGAGTAGCTAAACCTCTTTAGCAAGTTTGCTAGTTTTAGTTTAGGAAAAGATCCCGACTTTGTTTAGTCCATGTTGCCCCTTGCGCTAAAAATTTGATTTTTATACCGTTTCCGCCTCCCCGTAAGAACCGGGGGTCGCAACGTGGACTTACACTTGTTGTGGTCCTCTTTGTTGCTAGCTCCTTGGAGTGGTGTAGACGGCTCCTCCTCGTCGTCTTCTCTCTGCCGAAGAAAGATCCACCCGAAGGCCTCTACCTTGAGCTCCTACCTCAACAAAGAGGTAACTAGAGTGCTTGTCTTGCTAAACTAAGAACCCTAGAATGAGTAGAGAGATGTCTTGATGGTTTTATCTCACAAAACACATGGTTTTCAACACATGAAAGAAGAGAGCTTTGAGAGAGGAAGAGGGAGAGCTTAGCATGAGAGAGAAAGAGCAAGAGAGAGTGAGCAAGAATCACAACCATGCTCTCATATGAGAATAATAATACTAATAACTAAAGAAAATTATGATGGTTAGTTGAAATGACCATTATTATTAACATTTAATGCAATTTGCAAGAATCAAGAAGTATCTTGCAAAAGAAATGATCATGGTCAAATGGTCAACAAAAGTAAAATGGTCAACTAAAATCAAATGGTCAACCTAAACATGGCACAATTATCCTTAATTAATATTATTAATCATATTTCTCATTCTCATTAGGGTTTACAAAAAGTCAACTGTCAAAAACCCTAATGAGATTCCTCTGCCTCTGTCAACTGTGCAAACACATCCGCATCCGTGTTCCGAGGAACACGAATACAATGAGACAAAACCAATCCTAAAAAAAATACTAGGATCTGGCTTAAACTAAAACCCGCTAGTAATAACTGCCCGGACACCAAAAGTGCACAAGTGCGCGGATGTGAACGAACCCCGTCGCAAAACCATGCGACCTATACTCTGTTTTACCCAAAGGCGAACAACCCTCTGTGTGGGACTCTAAAGACTCGACACTACGCTCGCAGTGGGTTTAACCACAGGCCGCAAGCGGTACTAGCTGTACGTAACGGTCCCCAGGTAGTTACCGATAAGAAGACCGATGAGGTGAACCCATCCGAACTCCTACTGAGCCTGAATGTGAAAATCTCCGTACAGTCCAGTCTATTCGTCTAAGAGTATCGCATTTCAGGCCTAGGGGGACGGTAAACGTCAGACCCCTAATAGCGGTAAAAGTCGTGTCGGAGTGTAGCCCAGAACACCCTGAGAAACTACTGGAAACCCTACCAGTAAATTTTGCTTGCCCTGGCCAGGGACTTTGTGTAATGGCTCTCCTAGACACAGCGCGATATCAACTACCAATACCGGGAGAGACGAATCCTGTCTAACCGTCACTGCCTCCAAGTGGTACGGTACTGCACCCAACTACTACCTATTTGCATGACTCAATAGAGCCGTGGTAGGGTAGTAATATATGAACAGTGGGAACACACTCGAGGCGAAGTGACAGTGTCAAGTCAACGGACTAAGCTGTACTCATGTCACCTGAGAAATGTTAACTGACGATAGGTATAATACCAACCAACAGTTCCCGACGAGTCATGTCCAGTGTACTTGTAACCTAACGAGCACCTGCATACTATCTCCAGTACGACGTACTGATGGCTGTGGGACTGACCATCTCCCCTGCTGGGATGAGAAGCGTATGCACCAGTCTACTCTGGAGTATCGATGCCCTGTCTCAATAATCCTACGACTAGGGACCTGTATAAGGATGTGCTTATAGACTACCCAGCCCCCACTAGTGTGATCGCCATCACGACGCCGGTGGTCAAGCAAAGATCCTATGGGCTCCATCAATATGTATTAGCGATATGTTAAAATAACCATATACACATATTAAGATAGATACAAACCAAGTAGTATACTACAATATTGAGCAAGACTGTCGTCAATCCATGTATTTATCCCAAGCTTCCAAAATGTAATATACAAACTAGTACTATACAATAATGGCCTTTAGGGCATACATATCCAACAATCTCCTACTTGCACTAAAGGCCGGTAATTGGTGTACCGCATACCCAACGTCTGCACTACGGCCAGCTGCTGGCGTACCGCATACCCAATAGCTCAAAAAGTTTCTCGAACTGTGTTTGAGGGAGGGCCTTTGTAAATGGATCCGCCGTGTTGTCTTTAGTGTCCACTCTCCGTACCTCGATCTCCTGGCGATCAATGATCTTCCTGATCAGGTGATACCGCCTTAAGATGTGTCTGGGTTTCTGATGGGACCTTGGTTCCTTCACTAAATCTATAGCCCCATTGTTATTGCAATACAAAGTTATTGGGTCAACAATGGACGGAACCACCTAAAGTTCACTAATGACCTTCTTCATCCAGACCGCCTATTTTGCGGCATCGCTTGAAGAAATGTATTCAGCCTCCAACACACCGCCCCTCCGTTGAGGGTAAACACAAAACCCGAGACAGACATGCTGTCATCCTTGTCACTCTGGAAGCTTGAATCGGTAAAGGACTCGACCCTGAGGTCTCCATTACCATAAACCAGGAACATCTCCGTAGTCCTTCTCAGGTACTTGAGAATGTTCTTCACTGCCGTCCAGTGGTTCTCACCTGGGTCAGACTGATACCGGCTCACCACGCTTAAGGCGTAAGCTATATCTGGTCTTGTATATAGCATCGCATACATTATACATCCTACCACCGAAGCGTAGGGTATAGTTCTCTTATGAACCCTCTCCTCGTCAGTCTTGGGAGACATCTTCTTGGAGAGGGTGATCCCGTGCAATGCGGGTATATTACCATGCTTCGAATCTTCCATGCTAAATCTCTTTAGTACGATCTCTATGTACCTAAACCGCGAAAGTCCCAGTAATCTCTTGGATCTATCTCTGTAGATCTTGATCCCCAGAATGTATGAGGCATCCCCCAGGTCCTTCATGGAGAACCGTTGTGACAAGAATAGCTTGACCGATTGTAGCATAGGATTGTCATTTCCTATCAAAAGAATGTCGTCCACTTACAAGATTAGGAATACGATCGTCCCTCCTACAATCTTCTTATAAATACAAGGCTCATCCTCGTTCTTGATGAAATCAAATTCATTGATTGCTTCTTCAAAACAGATGTTCCAGCTCCGCGATGCCAGCTTTAATTCATAAATGGATTTAAGCAACTTGCACACCTTCCCGCTGCTCCTACTGTCTACATTACCTTGTGGCTGATCCATATAAACGTGCTCTTCCAAACTGCCGTTTAGAAAAGCCGTTCTTACGTCCATCTGCCAGATTTCATAGTCATGGAAGGCTGCAATAGCAAGTAGGATCCGGATGGATTTGAGCATAGCCACTGGAGAAAAAGTTTCGTCATAGTCCACACCAGGTCTTTGACGAAAACCTTCTGCAACGAGTCTAGCCTTATAGGTTTCCACCTGCCCATCTACACCAAGTTTTCTTTTGTAGATCCATTTGCATCCAACGGGTTTTACCCCAGGTGGAACAATATCCAAGGTCCACACTTTATTGGTTTACATGGACTCCATTTCAGATCGCATAGCATCCAGCCATTTATCAGAGTTCCTACAGATAATGGCCTACCTGAAACTTGTAGGATCATCTTCTTCCAAGATGCAATCCTCTCGATCCCCGTCTATAAGAAAACCGTAGTATCTCTCTGGCGGATGAGAAATCCTACCAGATCTGCGGAGTGGCTGAGGTTTGTCTGGGATTACTGAATCTAGTGGTTCCTCCAAATCTTCAGTTACATTTTGTGGTTCATGGATTTCTCCCAGTTCTACCGTACTCCCACTAGTTTCTTTTGCAAGAAACTCCCTTTCTAAAAAGGTAACATGGCGAGATACAAACACCTTCTGTTCCTCGGTGTGGTAGAACAGATATCCTAGTGAATTTTTAGGATATCCCATAAATTTACAGAGAACTGACCGTGCCTCTAGCTTGTCCGGTTTCTGTATTTTCACATAGGCCGGACAACCCCATATCTTAAATCGCTTGAGATATGGATTTCGTCCACTCCATACTTCATATGGAGTCTTAGGCACAGATTTGGATGGAACGTAGTTTAATAGGTATGCCGCTGTCTGAAGCGCATGTCCCCAGAATGAAAGAGGCAACTCAGCACTACTCATCATGGAGCGAACCATATCCAATAGGGTACGATTCCTCCGCTCCGATACACCGTTGTGCTATAGTGTATAAGGAGGAGTAAGCAGATAAAGAATTCCATTCTCATTTAAGTAATCTAGGATTTCCTTGCTTAAGTACTCCCCTCCCCTATTCGATCGGTGGATCTTGATACTTTTGCCAGTCTGGTTCTCTACTTCGTTTCTGAATTCCATGAATTTCTCAAAAGCTTCAGATTTGTGTTTAATAAGATACACAGATCAGAATCTAAAGAGATCGTCGGTGAATGTGATGAAGTACGAGAACCCACCCCTTGCATGTATAGACATCGGACCACACACATCACTGTGTATGAGTCCCAAGAGCTTTGCTGTCGTTCCTCCATGTCCGGTGAACGGAGATTTGGTCATCTTTCCTTTGAGACAAGACTGACAAGTTTCATAAGATGAAAATTCGAACGTATTCAAGAGTCCATCTTTATGCAACTTACTTAGTATTTTCTCTCCGATATGACCAAGTCTACAATGCCACAAGTAGGATTCGTTCGTATCTGAACTCTTCCTCTTGCGTGTGTTTTGTACATTGAGAACTGTATTATGATTTAAAATATTGATACCATTACACAGTGTACCTTCTGCTACCAGTACCTTATCAAGGTAAATGTTCATGATATTTCTATCAAGAACAAAGCTATATCCATCTTTATCGAGTAAAGAAACTGATATGATGTTGCAAACCGTGGAAGGTACATAGTAGCAATTGTTCAAAACCAAAGTATTTCCATTTGGCAACACTAGGTGATATTCACCGACGGCTGCAGCATTAACTAGTGCTCCATTCCCTACCCTGATGGACATATCACCAGGTGCAACTTTCCTACTTTTTCCCAGTCCCTGCAATAAATTACAGATATGAGATCCTGATCTGGTATCAAGTACACAGGAGGTAGGGCTGACCGAAAAGCAGTTCTCAATTACAAGAACACCTGAAGTAGATGCAATACTATGCTTCTTCTTCAACTGGGTATCCTTGGAATCCATACAATCCTCTTTCCCTTGCTCATACTTATGACTGTTGTCGTAAGTTAGAACTGAACCGACGTTCTCCAGCCCCCAATAAGATTTCGGATCGGTCAAGCGATACATTTTATTATCTTGATTAAGGCGTGAAATGGTTGCTAGCTGGAGAGAGAGAAAAGAAACACTCAGCGTGCGCTCTTGCAAGATTAGATTGGTTATTAATTTATCTAACCAGGATGGCTCCCACTGTTTCCACAAATTTTTCTTCGAACCCTAAAAGAAGAACTAGTCAAGATTAATCGCACGTCACAATACTTGCTTAACCTTTCAGCAAGGATAGTGTTGGTACTTCGAGGGAGGTTTTCCAACGCTTTCGCGAAGTTTCTTAATTACATAACCTATTTTCCCTGGAGGCGTAGCCCCGCTAACACCGTTCTAGACACCTACTTGGTTTATAGCATTGATTGTTAAGTGAAATAATCTCCCGAGAGTAATCTAAGTCATCAGTGGGATCGGGATCCAACTATCATTGTGTAATGTCCTAGATGGAATCCACTCTAGTCACCACACTCCAGAAGGTATGCTAAATCTGCAAGTTTCCTGTATATTTGAAACTCCCGATGTGGTTTTTGCCCCTAGGACCCTAGTGACCTTGACGGAGTCAACAAATCAAAGAGTCCTAGTCAAGTTCAACCCGTCATTATCTGGATTGCATTAAACCCACCCGCATAACCTTTGACGGAGTCAACAAGGTTATAGGATTTTCCTAACCAATCCCATATAGTGCTACAAACAAGCACCACTCAGCTACCGTACACTACGCCTTGGCGGAGTCAACAAACGCAGCACGAATACTAAGTGTTGCTTGTAAGAAATGACGGAGGGCTACAGCTGGGTTATTAGCGAAAAACCCGTTAACGTAATGAACTTGATATCGTTGAAGGAACCTGAGTGGTTTTACAAATATATAGTGGCGAAAACTTTAGCTAAAGAGGTCACTCCTGGTGAAGGGATCTCGGCTCTTTCCTCGTAGAATGAGGTGCAGGATATTCCAAGTGAATACCGCGATGCAAAGAAAAAAGTAATGGACTATAGTGAAGTTATTACCCTGACGCAAACTTATGTCCAAGGGGTCACTCCCGATGAAGGGATCTCGGCCCTTGCCTCGTCGAATGAGGTGCTGGATATTCATAACCGAATACCTCTGTGCAAAACAAAAAGAACGTCCTTGCAATAACAGCTTTTTGAAAATTGTTCCAACAACATCTTTTAGGTTTATTTTCTTTGCATTAATATAATGCGTCCCATCAGTTAATCCTACCATTGCAGAAAAAATGAAAATATAACGTACGCTTATGTTAGTTATATGTATGCCCTAGGGCCATTACTATACAGGAGATGTATATTGTAGTGGATGCTTGGACATATATATGGAGGACTTTCTTGCTCGACATGATAGTATGCTATCTGGTTACTCTTTACCTTAACGTGTACACTGATTGTCTCTCTATTACATGTTGGTAAAGTCCTTAGGATGTGTACTTGACTACCTGGACTATTATGCGGATCATACTAGTGGGGACATGGTAGTCCATAAGTACATCCTTCATGGTCCCTAGTCGTGGGTGTATCGAGACGGGGCATCGATATACCAGAGTAGACTAGCGTATACCTTCTCGACCCATGTAGATGGGCGATGGATGATCCCATATCCATTGGTGTTTGACATCAGAGATGATATACGGGTGCTCAGTGGAGACTGGGTACACTGGACGGACTCACCGAGAACTCCCAGATGGTATTATACCTTACGTCAGATGGCAGTTCTCTGGTGACACTGGTACAGGTTAGTCTGTAGACCCGAGATCGTCATAGAGTCTTCTGTGGTTCCCACTGTGCTTTGATTTCCACCTTACCACGTCCAAGAAGGCGTGCAAAACGGTGGTTTTTGGGTACAGTCCCGAGTCACAGGGAGGCAATGAGCAATAGGAGGGGTGTCGTCTCTCCCGGTATTGGGGGTTGATGTTGCGCTATGCTCGATTGGCCATAACAGGGAAGTCCCTGGCCATGGCTGGTTTAGAGATTTACTGCTAAGTGTTACCAGTAGTTTCTCGACCCGTTATGAGCCTCATATCGGCATGACTTATCGGTTATTGGGGTCTGGCGTTTACCACCCCTAGACATGATATGCGACATATCAGACGAGGAGACCGGACTATACGGTAGTGTCGCTGTTAGGATTTTTGTGTTAGTGTATATGCCCTAGGGGCTATTATTGTATCATACTAGTTTGTATATTACGTAATGGAAGCTTGGGATATTCATATGTATATAACAGTCTTGCTAAACATGGTAGTATGCTACTTGGTTTTTCTATCTTAATATGTGATTATACGTATTGATAGAGCTCTTAGGATCTTTCTTGACTACCAGCGTTGTGATGGCAGTCACACTAGTGGGGGCTGGGTAGTCTACAAGCACATCCTTATTCAGGTCCCTAGTCATAGGATTATCGAGACAGGACATCGATACTCCGGAGTAGCTTTTCATTCCAGTTGGGGAGATGGTCT
This sequence comes from Agapanthus africanus, assembly GCA_030015575.1. Classification (NCBI taxonomy): domain Eukaryota; kingdom Viridiplantae; phylum Streptophyta; class Magnoliopsida; order Asparagales; family Amaryllidaceae; genus Agapanthus; species Agapanthus africanus. Next base: position 534,584,888 of record CM057339.1, read on the forward strand.
GTCCCTATGCCGTCAGTACGTCGTACTGGAGATAGTATGCAGGTGCTCATTGGGTTACGGGTACACCGGGCAGGACTCACAGGGAACTGTTGGTTGGTTTTATACCAAACGTCGGTGAACAGTTCCCAGGTGACATGAGTACAGCATAGTCCGCAGACTTGACACTGCTACTTCGCCTCGAGTGTGTCCCACTGTTCTTAGATTGCTACACTACCACGTCTCAAAGGAGTCGTGCAAACAGGTAGCAGTTGGGTGCAGTCCCGAGCACTTGGAGGCAGTGGCGGTTAGACAGGATTCGTCTCTCCTGGTATTGGGGGTTGATATCGCGCTGTGTCAGAGAGCCATTACGCAAAGTCCCTGGCGAGGGCAAGAGAGATTTGCTGGTCGGTTCCAGTAGTTTCTCAGGGTGTAATGGGCTTCGCTCCGACATGACTTATACCGCTATTAGGGGACTGACGCTTGCCGCCCCCTAGGCCCGATATGCGATAGTCTTAGAGGAACTGACCGGATTGTATGGAGATTGTCACATCAGACTCAGTAGGAGTTCGGATGGGTTTCCTCATCGGCCTTCTTATCGACATCTACCTGGGGATCGTTACGTACAGTTAGTGCCGCTTGCGGTCTGTGGTTAAGCCCACTGCCAGCATAGTAGTCGAGTCTCTAGAGTCCCACCTAGAGAGTTTCCCTACTCCAGGCGAAACGATATAGAGGTCGTATGGTTTTACGACAAGGGTTCGGACGCATACGTGTATTTACGCACATACGAGATCCGGACAGTTTTTACTAGTCGGCTTTGGTTTAAGCCAGTTTCTAGTATCCGGTTATTGGATTTATACAGTCTAAAGTTTTTCCGTGTTTTCACGGATAGGAGGGGTGTTCTCGTAATTACACGAGAAGCTTCTAGAAGATGGTGACTTGGGGGTTAAGGTGGCATATGCATTAAATGAGATTAGTGACTCATTTGAGTGATTCATCCATGTCATTAATGCATCATAAATGCTTAATGACTCATGGGGATGAATCACCCATTAGATATTTATGGAGCATGGTTGTTAAATCATTTATTTGATTTATCTTGATATTGTTTATGCTTCATATATATTATGAGAGATCATTATCTCATTCCATCCTCTTGCTCACTTTCTCTCTCCTCAAGCTCTCCCTCTTCAAACCCTAATCCTCCCCTCTCATGTGTTGAGTACAAGGATTAGATTAGACTACTTAATTCTTAACCATTCTCTATATCACCTAGGTTGCTTAGATTAGTGATTTAAGAAACCTAGTTACCTCAAGTTAGAGGTGAAACTTGTAGTTAAGCTCTCTGGTGGATCTTCTACCACATAGAGAAGGCCGGAGAGGACGTGGAGATCGTCAAGACGAAGGACTCGGTTCTATAGGTATAATCACTTATCATAGTAGTTAACTCTTCTATAGTTTCTTGTTAGTTATTGTTTATGCAAATATTCTCGGTTAGTCGATGTTTACGCCTAAAACAAGATCGTTTTTCGTTATTCCGCCTCCACGCAAGTCGTTGGGTGTTGTACATCGACTTACAGTTAATGCAAAGAAAATATACCAAAAGATGAATCGTTGGAACAATTTAAAAGAAACCACTCGGTTATTTTAAAACAGATGATATTTTTTAATTGCGGAGCTTTAACCACTCCTTCTAAAAAGCTATCAGGTTCCTTCGGTCATACCAAGTTCACTACGTTCACGGTTTCGACAAAACCATTCGTAGCCCTCCGTCATTTCGTTTGGGTATCCAGTAGTATTCAAGCTGTGTATTTTGACCAACGCCAAGGCATAGTGTTTGGTAGCTGCTGGGTATTCATTTGTTGCATAGATAGATGAGTTGGTTTGGGACAGTCGTATTGTCATTTTGGCCAACGTCAAGGATATGTACGGATGGGTTCAAATTAACAAGATAATGATGGGTAGAACTTGACATGTGACTTATGACATTTTGACCAACGCCAAGGTCATAAGAGCATGGGGCAAAAATATATATCGGGAATTTCTAAAGAAACTGAAATTTGCAAAGAGTTGCATACCATTTGGAGTTTGATGAATGTTGGTAGGATTCTTCAACATTATCATACGATGATATTTGGATCCCGATCCTACTGTGATTATATGCTACTCACCAGGATATTCGTCACTTAACGATCAATGCTATAAACCAAGTAGGTGTCAAGAAAGGTGTCAGCGAGGTAACGCCCCCAGAGAAAAGAGGTTATTTAATTAAGGAAGTTCGCGAAAGCGTTGAAAACCTCCCTCGAAGTACCGACACCAGCCTGGCTGAACGGTTAAGCAAGTATTTTACAGCGAGAATAGTCCTGGCCAATTCTTCTTTTATGGTTTGAGGAAGGATTCGAGAAGTAGTGGGAGCCATCCAGTTTAGATAAATTAAAAACCATTCTAAACATGCAAGAGCATCATGCTAAAGAGTTTTCTTCTCTCTCTCCTAATTGCAGCGACCCTGAAAATGACTGGACTTAAGTTACTTTTAGAGAAAAATATACTGACAGGGTCAAACTATAAAGATTGGCTGCGGAATGTCAAAATGGCTTTGACCTATGACAAATTGGGGTACGTCCTCACCGCTAAGGCACCTGCTGTCCTTTGTCCCAAATCCAGTAATGCGGATAAGGAAATCCGCAAAACCTGGGATTTCGATTGCGCGAAAGCCAAGTGCATCGTGCTTGCCTCGATGAACAATGAACATCAGAGGAGGCACGAGGATATGGAACTAGAATCCATATTTCTCCATACAAAAGATCTGTATGGGGAGCAATCTTGTATAGCAAGATACGAGACCTCTAAGAACTTGTTTCGAGCGAGGTTGGCTGTCGGATCATCGGTAGGAGAAAATGTCCTAAAGATGATTGGCTACATAGAAGAGCTCGCAGACCTTGGGACGACTTTGGATAATGAGTTCTATACAGACCTTATTATCCGGTCCCTTCCTTCCACCTACGCCCAGTTTATCTTGAACATCAACATTCAAAGAAAAGAAGTTGAACTTACGGAACTCCTGAACATGTTAAGGAGTGCAGAGGGCACCTTGCAGAAGGCAAGGGAAACACCCGCTATGTTTGTTAGCGGTGCTTCTTCTTCCGGGTCCAAGGTTAGGGCCAAAGGAAGGAAAAAGAAGGCCGCCCCCAGACCTAGAGGAGGTGTAAGTAAGGTGGGGGGGAAGGGAAAGAAAAAGTTTGTGGTACCGGTAGTGGGCCAGGATGAATGCTTCCATTGTCACAGGAAAGGGCACTGGAAGAAGGATTGCAAGGCGTGGAACGCCAAGAACCAGGAACCGAAGCAAGCTGTGGCTTCGACTTCAGGTGTGTTTGTAATTGAGAATTGTCTGTCAATCAACTCTACTTCCTGAGTATTGGATACCGGATCAGGATCTCATATTTGCAATTCATTGCAGGCACTGAAAAACCGTAGAGTGCTGAAGGAAGGTGATATGACCCTGATGGTTGCTAACGGAGCTAGCGTGGGAGCTGTGTCCGTAGGGGATTATCACCTGTGATTAACAAGTGGACACATTTTGGTTTTACATAACTGTTTTTGTGTACCCAGCTTAACGTGTAATATCATATCTGTTTCCTTGTTATAAAATAAAGGTTATGATTTCACGTTTGGAAGTGGTGGTGTTAACATCCACCTTAATCATAGTTTGATTGGGTCCGGTACACTGGAAAACGGTATATATGTGTTAAACCAACTCCAAATTTTCAATGCCCAGAACACACTAAAAAGAAAGTCTCCAGATTTAAATAAAGCTTTCTTATGGCATTGTAGACTGGGTCACATCAATGAGAGAAGGTTGACTAAGTTGCATAGAGAAGGATATTTGGACTCGTTCGAATATCAAACTTATGACACTTGTCAATCTTGTCTCAAAGGAAAGATGACAAAGACTCCATTTACTAGACATGGAGTAAGAGCGAGCGAGCTCTTAGGACTCATACACAGCGATGTATGTGGTCCAATGTCTACACATGCAAGAGGTGGTTTTTCCTATTTCATTACTTTCACGGATGATTACTGAAGGTACGGATTCATTTATCTGATGAAACAAAAATCCGAGGCTTTTGAGAAATTCCAAGAGTATAAGAAAGAAGTAGAAAACCAAATCGGCAAATGTATCAAGACACTATGATCTGATCGAGGTGGTGAATACTTGAGTGCCGAGTTCCTAGGTTAACTAAAATAGAAAGGAATTCTCTCTCAGCTTACTCCTCCATACACTCCACAGCATAACGGTGTATCGGAGAGACGTAATCGAACCCTATTGGATATGGTACGATCCATGATGAGTAATGCTGAGTTACCGCGATCTTTTTGGGGTTATGCGCTAGAATCAGCGGCATATATTTTGAACAGGTACCTACCAAGACTGTGCGTACCACGCCATATCAGATGTGGAGTGGGAAAAACCCTATCTTCAGTATCTGAAAATATGGGGATGTCTAGCTTTTGTTAAAAAGCAGCATATGGACAAGCTCGAGGCACGATCAGTAAAGTGTATGTTTGTGGGATATCCAAAGAACTCCAAGGGGTATCTATTCTATTACGCAGAGGAACAAAAGTTGTTTGTTTCTCGTAATGCCTATTTTCTAGAATATTAGTTTTTAGAAAAGGAAATAAATGGGAGCGAAATAGAACTGGAAGAAATTCCAGAACCACAAACTAATACTGAAAGTTTGGTAGAACAAGTAGTTCAAGAAGAACAGGACATTCCCGCACCCTTCCGCAGGAGTAGTAGGCCGTCTCATCCGCCTGAGAGATACTATGGTTTTCTCATAGATGGGGATAGAGAGGATTGCATCATAGATGATGATGAACCTACTGGCTTCCAGCTGGCCATCCAGAGCGGCGACTCGGTACGATGGCTAGATGCAATGCGGACCGAAATGGAGTCCATGTACACCGACAAAGTATGGACTTTGGACTTTGCTCCAGATGGGGTAAACTGATAGGATACAAATGGATCTTCAAGAAAAAGATTGGTGTAGATGGACAGGTGGAAACCTATAAGGCTAGACTTGTTGCAAAGGGTTTTCGTCAAAGACCTGGTTTGGACTATGACGAAACTTTTTCTCCAGTGGCTATGCTCAAATCTAGTCGGGTCCTTCTTGCTATTGCTGCCTTCCATGATTATGAAATCTGGCAGATGGACGTAAAGACGGCTTTTCTGAATGGAAATTTAGAAGAGTGCGTCTATATGAATCAGCCAGAGGGTTTCAATCAGAGTGGGAGCAGCGGGAAAGTATGCAAGTTGCTTAAGTCCATTTATGGACTGAAGCATGCATCGCGGAGTTGGAACATCTGTTTTGATGAAACAGTCAAAGAATATGACTTTATCAAAAATCCAGATGAACCGTGCATATATAGTAAAGTTGTAGCAAGAACTGTCGTATTCCTCGTCTTGTACGTGGATGACATACTATTGATAGGAAATGACATTCCTATGCTACAATCTGTCAATGGATTCTTATCACACAGGTTCTCCATGAAAGACCTGGGTGATGCCTCTTACAATCTGGGGATCCGGATCTATCGTGATAGATCCAAGAGGATGTTAGGACTTTCGCAGTCCAGGTATATAGACACTGTACTGAAAAGATTCAGTATGGAAGATTCTAAGCGCGGTAATCCACCGGCTTGTCACGGAATCACACTATCCAAAGAGATGTCTCCCTGTTAGTTATATATATGCCCTAGAGGCCATTACTGTACATACGATGTAAATTGTAATGGATGCTTGGACATATATAGGGAGGACTTTCTTGCTCGACATGATAGTATGCTATCTGGTTGTACTTTATCATAACATGTACTCTGATTGTCTCTATATTACATGTTGATAAAGCCCTTAGGATATGTACTCGACTACTGGGACTTTGATGAGACCATACTAGTGGGGCCACGGTAGTCGACGAGTACATCCTATAACTGTTCCTAGTCGAGGGTGTATCGAGACAGGGCATCGATACACCAGAGTAGACTAGTGTATACGCATCTTGACCCATATGATGGGCGATGGATGATCCCATATCCATCGGTGTTTGACATCAAGGATGGCATACGGGTGATCAGGGGAGACTGGGTACGATGGACGGACTCGCCGAGAACTCCCAGATGGTATTATACCTCACGTCAGATGGCAGTTCTCCGGTAACACTGGTACAGAGTAGTCTGCTGATCCGAGATCGTCATAGAGTCTTGTGTGATTCCTACTGTGCTTTGATTTCCATCATACCACGTCCAAGAGGGCGTGCAAAAAGGTGGCTTTTGGGTACAGTCCCGAATCACATGGAGGCAATGAGCGATAGGAGGGGATTCGTCTCTCCCGGTATATGGAGTTGATGTTGTGTTGTATTCGATTGGCTATAACCGGAAATCCCTGGCCAGGGTTGTTGGGATTTAACGGTAAGTGTTATCAGTAGTTCCTCGAATAGTTATAGACCTTAAATCGACACGACTTATCGAGCTACTGGGATCTGACGTTTACCACCCCAGGCGAGATATGCGACATATCAGACGACTAGACCGGACTGTACGGGAGTGTTACTGTTTGGATTCACAGGAGAATGTACAGGCTTGCTTGTTGATCTTCTGAGCGCTCAATACCTCGGTGGCTGTTACGTTTAGCTGACCGCTTGCAGCTTGTGGGTGTTTGATATGATCATCACCTACTGCCGGCGTCTTGACGATCCTTTAGAATCCTACACAAAGGTTTCTTGGCTCAGGAAAAACGGAGTAGGAGCACATATGTGATATATGTGGGACCGAGGATAATGCGATATGAGATACCGTATTCTATTCTCGCGATATTTGATATCAACCGGGTCATCGGATCAAGTGTTGATTCGATGAATCAGTACGGATAAATATTAGTCGGTTATATGCGATATAACCGGATTGTCGGATCAAGTGTTGATTCGATAATTTAATGTATAATAATATATATGATATATTAAATTATATTAACTAATATAAGCTCACTAAAAGATTCATTTTCTCATTCGGGGAATACATTGATATATATGCGATATATGTTAATTGTATTATTTTATTTTGTTACGATAAATATTATATATGTGATATATAATATTGTAACATGATATGATAACTAGTGCAACATGTTTAGTGGAGTTTAAATATGATTAGGGTTTGGATTAGGGTTAAGACTTCTAGTAGATTCTAGAAGGTTTTTTTTGTCATGATAAAGATATTTTGTTATGACTCATGTTTTAACCCAACCCAAACCCTAACCCTAGTTAATTCTCTACATGGGTTTAGTTGACCATGGTTGCATTAATCATCATCTTTATCCTTTCATTATTCATCACAAAAGGATTCTTATCATATTGTTCATCTTCTTTCTTCTTCCTCCTTTGCAAAGGTTTCTTGCTTTGATATTTGTGATGAAAGTAAGTGAGAAATAGAAAACAAAAGAGAGCAAAAATCCTACTTCATCATCCTCATCTATCCTTGCCATTTAGATGAGGGCGTTCACATCATTTCATGAGTGATAGCTTGTGTTAACGAAACTTCAAGGTAGATCATCTATGTTATCGAAGATCGGAAGCAAGACTACATCTTTCTCTTCGTGAAGCCTCTCGAGAGTCCGGGACACGATGATCGCAGCGAAGGGACCTCAACACAGAGCTTAAGAAGTGAAGGACCGGATCTACAAAGATTGTAATCCCCCTCACTTAGTGTTAAAGTGTTTAACATGTTAGTTTTCTCCTAAACACTAGTTTAAAGATCGGCTTCGGGTTGTTCGGCACGGCTAATTTTTTAATCGGGCATGGTTGATGCCTCGTAGAACCTTGTATGCATGCCTAGCAACCCTACAGTGGTATCAGAGCCAAACTAGAGCTTTAGGCGAAGTGTAGACGAAGTTTAAAGTCCGATCGAACCCGAGAACCCCGATAAAACACTTTCCTCTGGAAATTTTTCAAAATGTTGATTTTTCTGAATTAAAAATGCTCAGAAAAACAAGCAGGAAAAAGTAAGAATTACTGTGAAGTACGGTCCACTGAGTCAACTATTTGACCGCGGAACCGCGGCCAAACCAAGGGTTGGCGGTGGTTCCGCGGCCACAATTTGAACTTAGTCCCTGGAAATTCACATATTCATTCTTAGGTCCTTTCTTGTCATTTTTTCTGGGAATTTTTCAATTCCACTCAAGTGTTGAGTTTTATAGGGTTGTATTGGGGACTCGTTGATTCGATCGGATAATTTAAATTCGTTTAGTTTTTTCAAGGTAATTTTTAGAAACTGTTAAAAAGTTCGAACGGATATCAATAACTCACTTTTTCCCCTGTCGGAAATTTTTTCAAAAGTTGGTTTTTTTTCTCGAGTTTAAGAACGTTCTAAGTCGTGCAAGTAACGTGGTGGACCCTCTAGAAGACAACAAATCTTAAATCGATTATGTGACCGTCTTGAACTGCCTCTAAACCTTAGGGTTTGCGGCAGTACGATGTACCACATGTGAGGCGTTGGCTTGACCCTTCTACGGCTGGACCATTGGTACTGTGGCATGTGATGGATGTTTTTTAAACAGATTTCCGGTGTTGAGATATATTGGGGAAATCTTGAGTGTTTGATTATTCGATCGGAAAGTTTAACATTGTCTATTTATCTGGAATGTGATACAATATTTGGAATCCACAAGTAGTTATGAGATAACTAATTTGAATGTTATAAATCTAGCAGTTCAGTCTCAGATGATCGGTTGCCACGGGATTTTGATGCGATCAAAAGTCCGTCGCAATCACGTAGCATACGCGGATACTCTCCGGGTAAACTTAAGAGACTGCCACGCCCCATAGCCCCGACCAAGTGACTATAGGAGAACCCTGCCGCCAGAAGCATCCGTTCGGGTGCTTTCGACAGCGGTGTTCCGCCTTAGTGCACATCGTCGACGGCATCCGGGGGTGCGGCCGTCTACTAATGTTTGCGACGAGCATTCGATCCGGATGTCGGGAATCTTGTTGAATTGTCCGACTTGATATTGAAAAGAGTTTTCGATAATGAGACTAAAATGCGTGGTTTATAATTGTTAGGCATGCGATGTCTAAGGAATTCATTTGGTTAGGCATGCGATGTCTAAAGAGGTTGCGGATTCCAACTGTTGTAGTTTTAGACTTTCTTTTCTGTGACCGTAAGCGTAGTATGTGGTGTATCGCCGGCTTCGTTGCTATACATCAACGACAATCGGGATGCGCATACTTCCTTACGTTGATGATATGAGATATTATGTGTTGCTGTGATATGTTATATTGGATCGTCGTTTTCTGAATAGCCGGGGGTTTTATGTGAGATGAGAGTTTTTTCTTCTTTTTTTCATTCATGTAAAATTCATTTGTTTGTAATATTCTTTTATTGGGGCACTTCCGGGCTGAGGATGATGTCACCATTGTATATTATTTACTTTTCCGCATTAGGTAGACCCAAGGAGGGGAGCACAAGTAACCGGGTTCTAGGGTCCAGTGGGAGACCATCTCGAGGAGTCGAGACCGGGCCTCCTAACCCTAGAATTGGCAGTGTTGCTTGCCGTTCTCGTAGGGGTCTAGGGATGTGGGTTTGGCTATTCATCGCGACCGTGGAATCCGTGTTTTATACAGGCTCGTATTGAAAACACGGACATCCTAGTATATCCAATATTTCATATATGTTCTTCTGCTGCAATGTTCTGTGATGAGATCATATTACTGCCTGAGACGAATGTTTATATTATATATATGAGATATATGTTATATTGCAGATTTCGTTTCAAAAGAGATGCTTGTGATGCATAATAAAATGGGACTTCATTAATGAGATTAATGAAAATAAAAGAAACCTAAAGATGTTGTTGAAACTGGTAGCTCTAGTTCTTGCTTTGCATAGCGGTGTTCCTTGTAGAACATCCAGCACCTTATTCGATAAGGAAAGAGCCGAGATCCCTTCACCGGGAGTGACATCTTTAGTGAAACTAGCAGATGCTACAAACTCGGTTTGTCTTTTGATTGCTTCTATAGTTCTTTCTTTGCATAGTGATATTTGTGAAATATCCTGCACCTTATTCGATGAGGAAAGGGCCGAAGATCCCTTCACCGGGAGTGACCCTTTTAGCAAAACTAGAAAAGCCTCAAAAACACTCCATTTAAAAATCACTCGATTCTACAACGATATCAAGTTCATTATGCAAAAGGTTTTCTTAAAAACCTGTCGTAGCCCTCCGTCATTTTAGATAAGTACTTCATAATATTCGTGCTGCGTTTGTTGGCTTTCGTCAAGGCGTAGTGTGCGGTAGCTATTTATGCTTATCTGTATAAGCATATGATGCGACTGAGTTAGGGTAGTCGTGCGACTTTGTTGGCATTCGTCAAGGGTCGTGCGGGTGGGTTTAATTCAATCGGGAAATGACGGATTGAACTTGACTAGTAGCCTATGGTTTGTTGGCATTCGTCAAGGTCATAGGACACTAGGGGTAAAATATTATTGGGAGTTTCAAGTGTTGAAATTTGCAATGAGATTGCATACCTTCTATGAGATAGTTGGATCCCGATACCCGCTGCGAGTAAGAGTTACTCCTGCGAGAGTTTTACACTTTACAATTAGCCGATCAAGTAGGTGTTTAGAAAGGTGTTATCGGGGTTACGCCCGTGGGAAAACAAGGTTTACTTTAATTAGGTTCGTGCGAAAGCACGGGGGACCTCCCTCAAAGTACCGACACTAGCCTGGCTGAAAGATTGGCAAACTTGTAGCGTGTAATTAATCCAGGCTAGTCTTTCCTTTTAGGGTTTGAAGGAAGGTTTGACTAAAACAGTGGGAGATATCCTGATTAGATATATTAGATAACCAATCTAATCTTGCAAGAGCATACGCTGAGTGTTTTCTTCTCTCTCTCTCCAGGTAGCGACCATATCACGTATTAATCAAGATAATAATACGGATATATTGACCAGACCCACTTGTTATACTGAGCTGGGGAACGTTGGTCCCGCTCCAACTTATAATTGTTATAAGACAGAGCAGGAAATTGGGGAATACCGGATTTCCCGTGCCGCCCAAACGAAGAAAGTGCATGTTGATGTATCATCTTCGGGTGTGTTCATTACAGAGAACTATTTCTCAGTATCCTTTATGTCCTGGGTATGAGATACCGGATCAGGATCCTGCATATGTAATCTGTTACATGGGCTACAGAAAGGTAGAGAACTGAGAACGGGTGATAAGTTTCATGAGACAGAAAACGGTGCAAGTGTTGCAGCCAAGTCTGTTAGTCATTATCACCCTGTATTACCAGAATACATTGATTCTGAACGAATGTTATTAGATACCAAACCTGATATACAACATCATATCAGTCTCTTTATTAGTAATGAAAGGATATAATTTTGTATTGTTGGATAATGTTTTGAACATTTCTATATCAAGAGTTGATCGGTTCAGGCACGATATCTAAAAGCATTGACGTTCTAAATCAAACTACAGTTCTTAGTATACTGAACACACACAAGTGGAAGAGTTCAGAAATGAACGAATCTTTCTTGAGGCATTGTAGACTAGGTCATATCAATGCGACCCGACTAGCTAAGTTAAATCTAGATGCATATTTAATTTATTTTGAATTTTCATCTTGTGAAACTTACCGGTCATGTCATAAAGATAAGATGACCACAGCTCTATTTATTGGAAACAGAGAAAGAGTTAGTGAACTCTTGGGATTGATACATGATGATGTATGAAAGTCTCCAGTCTACACATGCCAAGACCGGTTCTTTGTAATTCATTACATTCTTTGATGATCTCTAAAGATTCAGACATATGTTCCTGTTGAAACACAAGTCCGAACCTTTTAAGATATTCACAGAATATAAGTTAGAAGTAGAGAACCAAAAACGGGTATAAGTATTATGTCCTTTGATGAGATCAAGGAGGAGAATACTTGAGCACGGAATTCCTGGACTATTCTAAAGGAGAATGAGATTCTCTCCCAGCATTACACCTCCGTATACACCATAGCACGATGGTATATCGGGGCGGAGCAATAACACCCTATGTGATATGGTATGCTCTATGATGAGTACTACTGAGTTTCCTATTTCCTTTTGGGAGTTATGCACTTGAGAAGCTGCATACCTATTGAATAGGGTTCAAATAAAATCAGTTGCCTACCACTTCATATGTGATATGGAAAGGGAAGAGCCCATATCTTAAGTTTGTTAAGATTTGGGGTTGTCCGGCCTATGTCTAAAAGCAAAATCCTGAGAAGCTCGAGGCAAGGTCTGTTATGTAGAACTGGAAAGGTTCTTGCTATACAAACTGCAGCTGATGATTTGGTAGAACCAAAGGATTCAATAGTTTCCAACGAACCTCAGCCTCTCCGCCGATCTAGTACGGTTCCTCACCAACCTGAGAGATACTTCGGTTTCTCTATGACAGTGGGAGCGAGGATTGCATCATGAGATGATGACCCAACTAGTTTCGAGCTGGCCATCAGGAGTGGGACTCTGTAAGAATGGCTGGATGCTTAGCGATCTGAGATGGAATCCTTATACACCAACAAAGTATGGAATTTGGTTGCTTTATCTGAAGGGTTAAATCCCCATCAGGAGCAAGTATATCTTGAGAAGATTACTTGGTGTACATGGAAAAGTTGAGACTTTCATAGCTATACTTAAGTCCATCCAGATCCTACTTGCCACGGCTACATACCATGACTACGATATCTGGTGGTTGGGTGTCATGACAACTTTTCTAAATGATGTTTTAGAAGAGAGCGTCTATAAGTACACATCCAGAGGGCTTCGTAGACAGTGGGAGCAGCGGAAACGTGTGCAAGATGTTTTATGTGATAAAACAGGCATCGCGGAGTTGGAACATCTGTTTTGATGTGGTAGTCAAAGAGTTTGACTTCATCAAAATGGTAGATGAACCTTGTATATACAAAAAGGTAATAGGGAGTATGGTGGTGATCCTCGTAGAGTACGTGGATGACATACTCTTGATACGGAAGAAGTTTCCTATGCTACACTCGGTCAATCTCTGCTTATCACAAGGATTCTCCATATAGGATCAAAATGATACCTCCTAAATCCTGGGTTTTGGATCTATGAGATAGATCTAATTGGATGTTAGGATTCTCACTAGTTGTAGTAAGATGGTATCAATCGATCCTGGGGAGAATCACTGGAAAGGTTCCAGGGTGATAAGGACGACTGAATGTCAGTCGCAGGCATTGTCTTTACCCTCAGTGGAGGGACGGTATGTTGGAAGAGTTCCAAGCTAGATACCGTGACTTACTAGACGATTAAAGACAAGATACATCGTTACCAAAGATGCTACCAAAGAGGCAGTCTGGATATATTTAAGTTCATGAGATGAACTTCGTTCCTACCATTGTGTGACAATGGAGTTATGGCTTATGCCAAGGAACCCCCGTCCCATCAGAAATCCAGATATAATTCTTAGGCAGTATCACCTGATCATGGAGATGGTTGATCTCCAGGGAGATCGAGGTTAGGAGAGTAGACATAGAGGACAACAGCGCGGATCCACGCACAAAGGCCTTTTTTCCCATTAGAGACTTTTATGGGGTAGTTGAGTATGAGATATTTCAACCACAGCTAATTGTTGGGTATGCGATACCACAACAGATGGCCCTAGTGCAAGTGGGAGATTGTTAGTTATATGTATGCCCTAGAGGCCATTAATGTACATACGATGTATATTGTAATGGATGCTTGGACATATATAGGGAGGACTTTCTTGCTCGACATGATAGTATGCTATCTGGTTGTACATTATCTTAACATGTACTCTGATTGTCTCTATATTACATGTTGATAAAGCCCTTAGGATATGTACTCGAATACTGGGACTATGATGAGATCATACTAGTGGGGCCACGGTAGTCGACAAGTACATCCTATAACTGTTCCTAGTCGAGGGTGTATCGAGACAGGGCATCGATACACCAGTGTAGACTAGCGTATACGCATCTTGACCCATATGATGGGTGATGGATGATCCCATATCCATCGGTGTTTGTCATCAAGGATGGTGTACGGGTGCTCAGTGGAGACTGGGTACACTGGACGGACTCGCCGAGAACTCCCAGATGGTATTATACCTCACGTCAGATGGCAGTTCTCCGGTGACACTGGTACGGAGTAGTCTGTTGACCCGAGATCGTCATAGAGTCTTGTGTGATTTCCACTGTACTTTGATTTCCATCATACCACGTCCAAGAGGGCGTGCAAAAAGGTGGCTTTTGGGTACAGTCCCGAATCACATGGAGGCAATGAGCGATAGGAGGGGCTTCGTCTCTCCCGGTATAGGGAGTTGATGTTGTGCTGTATTCGATTGGCTATAACCAGAAATCCCTGGCCAGGGTTGTTGAGATTTACTGGTAAGTGTTATCAGTAGTTTCTCGAACTGTTATAGACCTCAAATCGACACGACTTATCGAGCTACTGGGGTCTGACGTTTACCATCCCTAGGCGAGATATGCGACATATCAGACGACGAGACCGGACTGTACGGGAGTGTTACTGTTTGGATTCACAGGAGAATGTACAGGCTTGGTTGTTGATCTTCTGAGCGCTCAATACTTGGGTGGCTGTTACGTTTAGCTGACCGCTTGTAGCTTGTGGGTGTTTGATATGATCATCACCTACTGCCGACGTATTGACGATTCTTTAGAGTCCTACACAGAGGTTTCTTGGCTCAGGCAAAACGGAGTAGGAGCACATATGTGATATGTGTGGGACTGAGGATAATGCGATATGAGATACCGTATTCTATTCTCACGATATTTGATATCAGCCGGGTCATCGGATCAAGTGTTGATTCGATGAATCGGTACGGATAAATATTAGTCGGTTATATGCGATTTAGCTGGATTGTCGGATCAAGTGTTGATTCGATAATTTAATGTATAATAATATATATGATATATTAAATTATATTAACTAATATAAGCTCACTAAAAGATTCTTTTTCTCACTCGGGTAATACATTGATATATATGCGATATATGTTAATTGTATTATTTTATTTTGTTACGATAAATATTATATATGTGATATATAATATTGTAACATGATATGATAACTAATGCAACATGTTTAGTGGAGTTTAAACATGATTAGGGTTTGGATTAGGGTTAAGACTTCTAGTAGATTCTAGAAGGTTTCTTTTTGTCATGATAAAGATATTTTGTTATGACTCATGCTTTAACCCAACCCAAACCCTAACCCTAGTTAACTCTCTACATGGGTTTAGTTGACCATGGTTGCATTAATCATCATCTTTATCCTTTCATTATTCATCACAAAAGGATTCTTATCATATTGTTCATCTTCTTTCTTCTTCCTCCTTTGCAAAGCTTTCTTTCTTTGATATTTGTGATGAAAGTGAGTGAGAAATAGAAAACAAAAGAGAGCAAAAATCCTACTTCATCATCCTCATCTATCCTTGCCATTTAGATGAGGATGTTCACATCATTTCATGAGCGATAGCTTGTGTTAACGAAACTTCAAGGTAGGTCATCTATGTTATCGAAGATCGGAAGCAAGACTGCATCTTTCTCTTCATGAAGCCTCTCGAGAGTCCGGAACACGATGATCGCAGCGAAGGGACCTCAACATAGAGCTTAAGAAGTGAAGGACCGGATCTACAAAGGTTGTAATCCCCCTCACATAGTGTTAAAGTGTTTAATATGTTAGTTTTCGCCTAAACTCTAGTTTAATGATCCGGCTTCGGGTTGTTCGGCACGGCTAATTTTTTAATCGGGCATGGTTGATGCCTTGTAGAACCTTGTATGCATGCCTAGCAACCCTACACCCCCAATACTAATTTGGAAAGGGAACGCATGTCCATTATACCCTACGCTTCTTCGGTAGGCTCTATAATGTATGCGATGTTGTGCACCAGACCAGATGTTGCTTACGCACTGAGCGTGGTAAGCCGGTATCAGTCAGACCCAGGGAAGAAGCAATGGATAGCAGTAAAGAACATTCACAAGTACCTGAGGAGGACTAAGGAGATGTTCTTGGTTTACGGGGGAAAAGACCTCAGGATGGAGGCCTATGCTGATTCCATCTTCCAGAGTGATAAGGACGATTCCAAGTCCATGTCAGGTTATGTCTTTACCCTCAATGGAGGGGCGGTGTGCTGGAAGAGCTCCAAGCAGACCGTTGCTGACTCGACGATGGAAGCGGAGTATATAGCTGCTTGCGATGCCTCGAAAGAAGCGGTCTGGATGAAGAAGTTCCTAACAGAACTTCAGGTGGTTCCTAAGATTGTTGATCCAATACCTTTGTATTGCGACAACAACGGAGCTATAGCTTTAGCGAAGGAACCAAGGTCACATCAGAAGTCCAGACACATCTTAAGGCGGTATCACCTGATCAGGGAGATCATTGATCAGTGGGAGATCGAGGTTCGGAGAGTTACTACTGAAGAGAACATTGCTGATCCATTCACAAAGGCCTTACCTCAGATTCAGTTCGAGAGGCTACTCGAGATCATCGGTCTTCGATATGCCAGTACATGGCCCTAGTGCAAGTGGGAGATTGTTAGTGTATATGCCCTAGGGGCCATTATTGTATCATACTAGTTTGTATATTACTTAATGGAAGCTTGGGATATTCACATGTATATAACAGTCTTGCTAAACATGGTAGTATGCTACTTGGTTTTTCTATTTTAATATGTGAGTATACTTATTGATAGAGCTCTTAGGATCTTGCTTGACTACCAGCGTTGTGATGGCAGTCACATTAGTGGGGGCTGGGTAGTCTACAAGCACATCCTTATTCAGGTCCCTAGTCGTAGGATTATCGGGACAGGGTATCGATACTCCGGAGTAGACTAGTGTGTACGCTTCTCATCCCAGTTGGGGAGAGGGTCTGTCCCACAGCCGTCTGTACGTCGTACTGGAGATAGTATGCAGGTGCTCGTTGGGTTACGGGTACACCGGACAGGACTCACAGGGAACTGTTGGTTGGTTTTATACCAGACGTCAGTGAACAGTTCCCAGGTGACATGAGTACAGCATAGTCCGCAGACTTGACACTGCTACTTCGCCTCGAGTGTGTCCCACTGTTCTTAGATTGCTACACAACCACGGCTCACAGGAGTCATGCAAACAGGTAGCAGTTGGGTGCAGTCCCGAGCACTTGGAGGCAGTGGCGGTTAGACAGGATTCGTCTCTCCCGGTATTGGGGGTTGATATCGCGCTGTGTCAGAGAGCCATTACGCAAAGTCCCTGACCAGGGCAAGCGAGATTTGCTGGTAGGTTCCAGTAGTTTCTCAGGGTGTAATGGGCTTCGCTCCGAAACGACTTATAAGGGGACTGACGCTTGCCGCCCCCTAGGCCCGATATGCGATAGCCTTAGACGAACAGACCGGACTGTACGGAGATTGTCACATCAGACTCAGTAGGAGTTCGGATGGGTTTGCTCATCGGCTTTCTTATCGACATCTACCTGGGGACCGTTACGTACAGCTAGTGCCGCTTGCGGTCTGTGGTTAAACCTACTGCCAGCGTAGTAGTCGAGTCTTTAGAGTCCCACACAGAGAGTTTCCCTACTCCAGGTGAAACGATATAGAAGTCGTATTGTTTTACGACAAGGGTTCGGACGCATACGTGTGTTTACGCACGTACGACATACGGACAGTTTTTACTAGTCGGCTTTGGATTAAGCCAGTTTCTAGTATCCGGTTATTGGATTTATACAGTCTAAAGTTTTTCCGTGTTTTCACGTATAGGAGAGGCGTTCTCGTAATTGCGCGAGAAGCTTCTAGAAGATGGTGACTTGGGGGTTAAGGTGGTATATGCATTAAATGAGATTAGTGACTCATTTGAGAGATTCATCCATGTCATTAATGCATCATAAATGCTTAATGACTCATGGAGATGAATCGCCCATTAGATATTTATGGAGCATGGTTGTTAAATCATTTATTTAATTTATCTTGATATTGTTTATGCTTCATATATATTATGAGAGATCATTATCTCATTCCATTCTCTTGCTCACTTTCTCTCTCCCCAAGATCCCCTCTTCAAACCCTAATCCTCCCCTCTCATGTGTTGAGTACAAGGATTAGATTAGACTACTTAATCCTTAAACATTCTCTATATCACCTAGGTTGCTTAGATTAGCGATTTAAGAAACCTAGTTACCTCAAGTTAGAGGTGAAGCTTGTAGTTAAGCTCTCGGGTGGATCTTCTACTACATAGAGAAGGCCGGAGAGGACGTGGAGATCGACAAGACGAAGGACTCGGTTCTATAGGTATAATCACTTATCATAGTAGTTAACTCTTCTATGGTTTCTTGTTAGTTATTGTTTATGCAAAGATTCTCGGTTAGTCGATGTTTACGCCTAAAACAAGATCGTTTTTCATTATTCCGCCTCCCCGCAAGTCGTGGGGTGTTGTACATCGACTTACATTTTGCAGGAGTTGGAGGGGGCTTGCTTGACGATCTTCTGATCGCTCAATACCCGGGTAGCCGTTACGTTCTGCTAGTACCGCTGACGGCTTATGGGTGCTTGATATGATCATCACCTACTGTCGGCGTATTGACGAGTCTTTAGAGTCCTACATAGAGGTTTTACTGGCTCAGGCAAAACGAAATAGGAGCGCATATGTGATATGTGCGGGACCGAGAATAATGCGAGTATGTGATACCGTATTCAATTCTCGCGATGTTTTTATCTATCGGTTATATGTGATATAACCAGGTTATCGAATCAAGGGTTGATTCGATAAGTCGATACATTGGATGTTAGTCGGTTATATGAGATATAACCGGATTACTAAGTCAGGTGTTGATTTAATAATTTAGTGTATAATTGAATATGTGATATACTAATTTACATTAACTAACATTGGTTCACTTAAGCATTTATTTTTCTCACTTGTGCACATCTTAATATATATGTGATATATATTTATTTGTGTACATTTTGTATCATGGTTGTTGATACAACTAACATGGGTGTATAAGACTTATACCATACTAATTATAGTGTTAGGTTTTTATATTTAAAGTAATTCTAAAATTAGTGGATGATGAGCTCACATGCATGAAGCTTCATGAAGCTTAAGGTTGCATTGTCTTAGTCTACTAGTTTTGGATTACTTAAGATATTAATAAACCTAACCACTATAATTAGCCATGGTTATGTCTCTACATGAGTTAGTATATGATACCCACTCACCCATGGTTAGCTCTCTCTCTCTTGAAGTTAGTTTTCATTCTCACTTTGAGCTCATCTTCTTCCTCCTTCAAATTCTTGCTAGGGTTTGATAAAGAGAGAGAAACATTGTGAGAAAAGAAATTCTAAAGTGTACCCATTTCCTATTTCACCATCCTCTACTGCACTAGCACTTTAGTTTAGGGTGTTTGCTTCACTATTTCTTTAGTTAGTGAAGTAGAAGCTTGAGTTCGTATTCCTTCGACGTAGATCATCTTCAGCCTCGAAGACTTCAAGCAATACCGTTGCTATCTTCTCATGGAGCCGTCCGAGAGTTCGGGAGCACTATGATCGCAGCGAAGGGACTATAACAAGGAGCTTTAGAAGTGAAGGACCGATCTACAAAGGTTGTATTTCATATTCACTTAGTGTTAATGTGTTTGACATGCTAGTTTTCGCCTAATAGTCTAGCAAAGATCTTGTTTTGGGTTGTTCGGTACGGCTAAAATTTTAACCGGGCATGGTTGATGCCTTGTAGAACCTTCTTAGAGTGCCCAGTAACCCTAGAGTGGTATAGAGCCTAGCTAGAGTATTAGGTGATGTGTATATGAAGTTAAAACTCCGAACGAACTCCGAATCGACGAAATATACCCTTCTCTGGACATTTTTTGAAAACTGTGATTTTTCTGTATTAAAAATACCTAAAAAATTCAGCAGGCAATTCTAAGAATTACCATGAAAAACGAGCCCCCAATTCATCTATATAGCCGCGGAACCGCGACAATAAGCTACTTGTGGCGGCGGTTCCGCGGCATGAACAAAGTAATGAGGACGGTTCTTTATGTAGTAACATCCGTTTCTATTCCTGCATGTTTCTGGTTATTTTTAATCTGACTCAAGTGTTGAGTTTTTTGGGGTTTATTTTGTATTCGTTGATTCGATCAGAAAATTTTATTTCGTTATGTTTTCCGGATAATTTATAAAGTATTAAAAAGTTCGAACGGATATCAATAACTCACTTTTTCCCGACCCGGAAAATTTACAAGTGTTGGATTTTTCCGTAGTTTAAGAACGTCTAAATTGTGCAAGTTACGCAATGGACCCTCTAGAAGACAACAAACCTTAACTTGATTATGTGACCGTCTTGAACTGCCTTTTGAACCTTAGGGTTTGGGGCAGTACGACGTTGCCACATGTGAGGCGTTGGCTTGACCCTTCTACGGCTGGACCATTGGTACTGTGGCATGTGATGGATATTTTTAAACTCCCCTCAAGTGTTGAGAACTATTTGGAAAACTTGGGTGTTTGATCATTCGATCGGAAAGTTTTACATTGTCTATTTATCTGGAATGTGATACAATATTTGGAATCCATAGGTAGTTATGAGATAACTAATTTGAATGTTATAAACATAGCAGTTAGTCTCAAATGATCGGTTGGCACGGAATTTTGATGCGATCAAAAGTCCGTCGCAATCACGTAGCATACGCGGATACTGGCCGGGTAAACTTAATAGACAGCCACGCCCCAAAGCCCCGACCAAGTGACTGTAGGAGAACCCCGTCGCCAAAAGCATCTGTTTGGGTGCTCGTGGCAGCGGTGTTCTGCCTTAGTGCACTTCGTCGACGGCATCCGGGGGTGCGGCCGTCTACTAAAGTTTGCGACGAGAATTCGATCACATATCGGGAATCTTGTTGAATTGCCCGACTAGATATTGAAAAGTGTTTTCGATATAGAGACTAAAATGTGGGGTTTATAATTGATAGGCATGAGATGTCTAAGGAGGTTGCGGATTCCAACTGTTGTAGTTTTACACTTTCTTTTCTGCGACCGTAAGTGTAATATGTGTCATCGCCGGTTTCGTTGCTATATGTCAACAACAATTGGGATGCGCATATTTACTTACGTTGATGACATGTGATGTTATGAGTTGCTGGATATGTTATATTGGATCGTTGCGTTCTGAATAGTCGGGGTTTTTACGTGAGATGAGGGTTTTTATTTTCATTCATGTAAAATTAAATGTGTTAGATATATGTATGCCCTAGAGGCCATTATATGTATAGTGGATGCTTAGACATGTATATATGATTTTAGATGACTTTCTCGCTCAACATGATAGTATGCTATCTGGTTTACTTTATCTTGACATTTTGATTTGATTATGCTTTTATTCATTTGCACATGTTGATAAAGCCCTCAGGATATTTGCTTGACTACTGTGAATATGATGCAGATCATACTAGTGGGTCATGTGTAGTTTATAAGCATATCCTTGAACTGTTCCTACTCGTGGGTGTATCGAGACGGGGCATCGATATTCTAGATTAGACTAGCGTATACTATTCTTGTCCCATATGATGGGCGATGGATGATCCCATATCCATCTGGTGAGGTGACACCAAAGATTGTATGCGGGCGCTCAATGGAGACCAGGTACACTGAACTGACTCACAGAGAACTCCTATGTGGTATTATATCTATCGTAGGATAGATGTTCTCAGGTGACACTAGTACAGGTTAGTCTGTAGACCCAAGATCGTCATAGAGTCTTGTGTGTCCTCCCACTGTACTTTGATATCCACCCTACCACAGCTCTACTGAGTCGTGCAAACAGGTGGACTTTGGGTACAATCCCGAGGCACATGGAGGCGATGAGCGATAGGAGGGGTTTGTCTCTCCCGGTATTGGGAGTTGATGTTGTGCTATACTCGATTGTCTATAACAGGAAGTCCCTGGCCAGGGCTGCTGAGATTTACTGATAAGCGTTATCAGTAGTTTCTCGATCTGTTATAAGCCATACACCAGCATGACTTATTGAGTTATTGGGGTCGACGATTCCATCCCTAGACTCGATATGCAACATATCTGACGAAGAGACCGGACTGTACGGTAAGTGTTGCCAGTTGGCTCGACGGGAGATTTGACAGCTTCGCTGGTTTTCTTCTGATCGTTCAATACCCGGGTGGCCGTTACGTTTAGCTGACCGCTTGCGGCTTGTGGGTGTTTGATATGATCATCACCTACTGCCGGCGTATTGACTTGTTTTAGAGTCCCACAATGAAGTTTCCTGGCTCATGCGAAAAGATGTGGTGAGCATATGAGATATGCACGGGGACCCGATTAAATACGGATATGTGATACCTTATATTAATCGGGCATTTTCTATTGGTCTGGTCGTGTGTGATATGACCGGTTTGCAAAATCAAGTGTGGATTTAATAAATGAATTTTAGATTAATTCTTTTATTAAACCCTTTTTCTATTTTTGTATGCATGCATGTATGCACATGATGATGTGCATGGACACATACATACGTACATTGTATCATGGTTGTTGATACAAAATTGGTGGCAATGCAAGACTCATATTGTAGTAATTATTTATATTTATCATTTTGAGTTAATTAAAAGGATAATTCACTCATGGTTGATGTTTATCATCTTTGACTAAACCTCACATAACATTTAACCATGAGTTAATTCTCATTTGGAAATTAACTCAATAAGTAAATATTTAAATAATTACTAACCATGGTTGAAGTGAGAAGGATTAATATGGATTATTCTTTATCATTTCAATAATTCACTCTCATATCATTTTTCTTTTGAGCTTAAGCTTAGCCACCATCTTCTTCCTCTCTTGAAAATTTCTTTAAGTGGGGGTGATAAAAAAAGAAAGGGTTTTGATTATAGAATACAAACCACATCATCATACTACAAACATCTAGCCCATTTGTGTAGGGTGTTTGCTCTACTTCATTCACATATCAAGTAAAGCAAGGAGTTTTGGGCAAAGGGACTTCGGGTGGATCATCGTGGACAAGGAAGGCTTCCATCGATCCGTTCCAAACTCTCAAACTCCCAAGGAGTCACCAAGAGAGGTCTACAATGGTTGTAATCTCCACTCTTCGTGATACTTTTTCTCTTGCATGTGATGCTTAGTTAAATGAAACCCTAAATTTCTAGTTATGATTCTTGTCAAGTTCACTTAGCACCTTAAAAATTTGATTTTGGCATATGTGATGCTTCTAAACCCTTGATGAGGTGCTAGGTAAACCCAACAATGGTATCAGTGCCAAGCTAGAGTTTTAGGCGTTGCGTAGGCGAAGTTAATACGCCGATCGAACCGCGAAATACGGATTTAGACCCTTCTCTGGATATTTTTAAAAACTGTGTTTTTTTCTGAATTAAAAATACTTAAAAAATTCAAAAGGGAAATATAAGAATAACTGTAAAATACGAGGCCATGATTCGTACATACCGCCGCGTAACCGCGGCCATACATTGCTTGGGCCGCGGATCCGCGGCCGTACAGAAGCTTCATGGAATCATTTTTGTACAGTATTTTCAGTAGCTGCTTGTATATATTTTTCGGTATTTTTAATCTGACTCAAATATTGAGTGTTCTAGGGATTATTTTGGATTCGTTGATTCGATCGGAAAATTTAATTTCGTGCTGTTTTCGGGTAATTTAGAAAGTATTAAAAAGTTCGAACGGATATCATTAACTCACTTTTTCCCGGCACGAAAAACTTTCAAGTGTTGATTTTTTCTCGGGTTTAAATCTTTCGGAAAAACGTGCAAGTAAAGTAGTGGACCCTCTAGAAGAACACAAACCTTAACTCGATTATGTGACCGTCTAAACTGCCTTTAAACCTTAAGGTTTGGGGCAGTACGGCGTGCCACATGTGAGGCGTTGGCTTGACCCTTCTACGGCTGGACCACTGCTACTGTGACACATTCTAGGATTTTTGAACTGCGCTCAAGTGTTGAGCTAATTAGGAAATCTTGGGTATTTGATTATTCGATCGGAAAGTTTAATACTGTCTATTTATCTGGAATGTGATACAATATGTGGAATTCATAAAGTTAGGCATGAAATGCGAAGTATGTGATATTTCGGATTTACGATGTCTAAAGAGATTGTGGATTCCAAATGTTGTAGTTTTACACTTTCTTTTCTGTGACCGTAAGCGTAGTATGTAGGGTATCGCCGGCTTCGTTGCTATACATCATCGACAATCGGGATACGCATACTTGCTTACATTGATGATATGAGATATTATGTGTTGCTGAGATATGGTGTGCAGGATTGTCGCGATTGAATAGCCGGGTTTTTTTATGTGAGATGAGAGTTTTATTTTCATTCATGTATAAATCAATTGTATGTAATATTCTTTTATTTGGGGCACTTCCGGGCTGAGGAAGATGTTTCCATCATTGTATATTATTTACTTTTCCGCATTAGGATAGACCCAAGGAGGGGAGCACAAGTGACCGGGTTCTAGGGTTCAGTGGGAGGCCATCTCGAGGAGTCGAGACCGGGTCTCCTAAACTCTAGAATTAGCAGGATCACTTGCCGCTCTCGTAGGGGTCTAGGGGTGTCGGCTTGGCTATTCATCGCGACCGTGGAATCCGTATTTTCTATTGTTAGCTAAATACAAAATACGGACATCCTAGATAAACTTTTATTTTCATATGTGCTTCTGCTGTTGATATTCTGTAATGTGATTACTTAGTATCTGAGACGAATGGATTATTATTATATATATGATATATAATAAACGTTGCTTATGTTTTACACCCGCACTAGTCCCGCCCCGCTACGCCGTTAGATAAGTAACCCAACGGTGCATAACGGGACACTGTGGCGAATGCGGATGGCATAAGTGTACGTTCTATTTTCGTTTCTTTTCTGTGATGGCTTAGGAACTTAAATGATAGGATTACATTAATGAGATTAATGTAAAGAAAAGGAAACCTAAAAGATGTTGTAGAATAAGATTTGAAACCCACTCAGCCTTTTTATGAAAAATGCAAGTTTCAAAAGATGCGGAGCTTAAGCCACTCCTTTTCTAAAACTGTTTTGATTCTACAACGAGATCAAGTTCAAAGCGTTAAAGGTTTTCATAAAAACCATCCGCAACCCTCCGTCATTTTAGGAAGCAGAGTACTTAGTATTCGTGCTGCGTATTTTGATCATAGTCAAGGCGTAGTGTACGGTAGCTAAGTGATGTCTTCCTTCAAAGCATATGATGCGATCAGTTAGGACATTCATGTGATTATGTTGATCATAGTCAAGGGTCATATGGGTGGGTCTAGTTGATCTCGAAATGACGGGTAGAACTTGACTAGTACTTATGATATTTTGACCATAGCCAAGGACATAAGTAACTAAGGGTAAAAACCATATCGGGAGTTTCAAGAGTTGAATTTTGCAATAAGATTGCATACCATCTATATGATAGTTGGATCCCGATCACACTGTGAGTAAGTGTTACTTCCAGGAGAATTTTACACATTACAATTAGCTGATCCAGTAGGTGTCTAGAATGGTGTTAACGGGGTTTTGACCTCTGGGAAAACGAGGTTTACTTTAATTAGGTCCGTGCGAAAGCACGAGGAACCTCCCTCAAGTACCGACACTGGCCTGGCTGACCGGTTAGCGAAACTGTAGAATGTAATTAATCCTGGCTAGTTTTCTTTTCGTGTTTTGAAAGAAAATTTGATTAAAGCAGTGGGAGACATCGATTAGATAAGATATTAACCAATCTAATTCTTTGCAAGAGCATTTCGCTGAGTGTATTCTTTTCTCTCTCCAAATGGCAGATACCAATGACGGGACTTAAACTTCTACTAGAGAAAAATAAACTGACGGGACCGAACTATAAAGAATGGTTGAGGAACTTGAACATCGCACTAGCATATGTTAAAGTATCATATGTCCTCACAACCAATGCCCCACCCATCCCAGGACCTGAATCATCTGTCTCGGATAGGGAGATCTGAAAAACTTGGGATGCTGATTGTAACATGGCCAAGTGCCTCGCGCTTGCTTCTATGGACAATATCCATCAGAAGCAACACGAGAATATGGATGTACAATCCATCTTTCTTCACACAAATGACTTGTATGAAGAGCAATCTCGTACTTTGAGATACGAGGCATCTCGAAAGCTGTTTCAGATGCGAATGACCCCTGGTACATTAGTAGGAGACCATGTTTTGAAGATGATTGGTCTTATAGAAGAACTTGAGGAACTGGGATGGACCATGGACAATGAGCAGTATACAGATAATGTTCTACAGTCTCTCCCCATTCCTTTGCTCCGTTCATAGTGAACTTTAATATGAATGATTTGGAGAAATCATTACCTGAACTTCTCAATATGTTGAGAAGTGCAGAGAGAACGTTGAAAACAACGAGGACTCCCACTCTGCTTGCTGGGTCATCTTCCTCTTCAGTCCGAAAAGCCAAGGCCAAGAGAAAGAAAAAGCAGAAGTCCATCAAACAGAAAGGTGGAGTTAAAAAGGGAGAGGGGAAAGACAAATCCGGGGCTGCGGGAAGCGAGAAAGGAGAATGTTTTTACTGCCACAAGTCAGGACATTGGAAACGCAACTGTGCTGTGTATCTTGCTGATCTCAAGAAGAAGAAGCATGTTGATACTTCCACTTCAGGTGTGCTTGTAACTGAAAACAGTTTTTCATTAAACTCTGCATCTTGGGTATTAGATACCGGTTCTGGTTCTCACATCTACAATTGTATGCAGGGATTGAGAAATAGTTGAGTTTTGAAGACATGTGACCATACTCTGCGGGTTGGAAATGGTTCCAATCTACATGTTGTATCCATGGGAGAGTATCATCTTGGGTTGCCTTCGGGTTGTATTTTGGTTTTGAACCCGTGTTATTTTGTACCAAGTATGCTATGTAATATAATATCCGTTTCTTTGCTGGACAATGAAGGATATCATTTTGTATAGCAAAATAATGTTATGAACATTAACTTGAATCCATAGTTGATTGGGTATGGTACATTAAATAACGGTATTTATGTCCTGAACCAACACACAGTTTTCAATATACAACATACTAATAAAAGAAAGTTTTCAGATATAAATGAAGCTTTTCTTTGGCATTGTAGACTTGGTCATATTAATGAAACAAGACTAAACAAGCTACATAAAGATGGATATTTAAATCCTTTTAAATATAAATCTTATGCGACTTGCCAGTCTTGTATTAAAGGTAAAATGACCAAAACTCCGTTTACTGGACACGGAGAAAGAGCTGTGGAACTCTTAAGCCTCATACATAGTGATGTATGCGGACCAATGTCTACACATGCTAGAGGTGGTTTTTCATACTTCATTACTTTTACTGATGATTTCTCAAGATTCAGACACGTGTTTTTGATAAAGCAAAAATCCGAAGCTTTCGAGAAATTCAAGGAGTACAAACTTGAAGTAGAAAAACAAACATGCTTGAGCATCAAGAAACTTCGATCAGATCAAGGTGGAGATTATTTAAGTACAGAGTTTTTAGATTTCTTAAAAGAGAATGGGATTCTCTCTCAGCTCACTCCTCCTTACACACCACAGCACAATGGTGTGTCAGAATCGTACCCTATTAGATATGGTACGATCCATGATGTGTGATGCTGAGTTACCGCTTTCCTTTTGGGGACATACATTAGAGACAGCGATGTATCTATTGAACAGGGTTCCAACCAAGACCGTGTCTACCACTCCATATGAGATATGGAGTGGAAAGAGACCATCTCTTAAAAGAGTTTGGATTTGGGGTTGTCCGGCTTTTGTTAAAAAGCATAATCCAGACAAACTCGAGACACGATCGGTCATGTGTAAATTTGTTGGGTATCCAAAACATTCATATGGATATCTATTCTACCACAAGGAGGAACAAAAGGTGTTTGTTGCTCAGCATGCCACATTTTTGGAAAATGAAATCTTTACAGACAGTACTGATGGCAATGCAGTAGAACTAGAAGAGCTTCTAGAGACACAAATTACTCAGGACGAATTGGTTGAAACTGATGTTTCAGTAGAACTTCAAGAACCTCAGCCGCTCCGGAGATCTGGTAGAACTTCTCGACCACCAGAGAGATGCTATGGGTTTCTCATTAATGGTGATAAAGAAGATTGCATCATGGATGATGATGACCCTACTAGTTTTCAGCGCGCTATCATGAGTGGTGACTCAGTGAAGTGGTTGGAAGCCATGAGATCCGAAACGGGGTACATGTATACCAACAAAGTATGGACTTTGGATGTTGCGCCTCCTGGGATAAAACCCATTGGGTGCAAATGGATCTTTAAGAGAAAGATTGGTATTGATGGACAGGTAGAGACCATTAAAGCAAGGCTAGTAGAGAAAGGTTTTCGTCAAAGGCCAGGATTGGATTATGATGAAACTTTCTATCCAGTAACAATGCTTAAATCCATTAGGATCCTACTTGCTATTGCTGCTCACTTTGATTATGAAATCTGGCAGATGGACGTTAAAACGGCATTTCTAAATGGTGATTTAGAAGAGTGTGTTTTTATGGATCAGCCAGAGGGCTTCATTGACAATGGGAGCAGCGGGAAAGCATGTAGATTGCTTAAATCCATTTATGGATTAAAGCAGGCCTCTCGAAGCAGGAACATCTGGTTTGATGATACAATCAAAGAGTTTGATTTTATCAAAAATATAGATGAACCATGCATTTATAAGAAGATTGTAGGGAGTACTGTCACATTTCTCGTATTGTATGTAGATGACATTCTCCTGATAGGAAATGTTATTCCTATGCTACAATTGGTCAAACTATTCTTATCACAAAGGTTCTCCAAGAAGGACCCGGGTGATGCCTCGTGCATTTTGGGCATAATGATCTATAGAGATAGATCCTGTAACGTTTTGAAAATCGTTTCGGTGAAATTTCGAAAAAAATCGGTAAAATAAGGGGGTTTTCGGTAAAAAGTCAAAATACAAATATGTTTATTATAAAATTAAATATATATATTCTAGCTATGAAATTGCTAGTATTTGGTGTTTATTGAGCCACTGGTGAAATTTCAAATTTTCTGAAATTTTTTCCGAAATTAATTATTTTAATATTATTTTAAGCCGTCACTAATACATTTAATTGGGGAAAATTACAAATTGGAATGAGTTGAAACAAATTTTGTGCATTATAAAACTTTAAATAAAATTTTATCATGTGGTTTTTGAAATGAAATCATTTGCCAAAACGGTTTAGAAAATATCGAAGAAAAAGGCTTTTTTCGGTGAAATTTAGGGTTAACGGGAGTTGGGGTAATACATTTATCTTTTTTCCTAACCGACACACCCACACCTCACCCTCTCTCCCTCTCCCCATGTGTTCGGCCCCACCATGACAGCCCTCTCTCTCTCTCTCCCCAATCACCAAGAAAAGATAAGAAAAGAAAAGAAATTGATAAAAGAAATGGAAGACTTTGACTTTCCCACTTTCTCTACCTCACTCTCTCTCCTCCCTCACCCATTTCCCCTCCCCATTTTGGCCAAATCTATAGAATTCCAGCAGCCCTCCCCTTTCATTCCTCATCTCATCTCTTCTCAAAAAAAAAATTCACAAAAATTTCATGAAAAATCAACTAAAACTCAAAACCGAAATCCAACTCCTACCCATTATTTATTTGCCTATCTAGCATGGATTTTGGGAGCAAGAGAGCAATTTGGGAGGCTTATATCCTTGCTAGATCTCTAATTGGGAGATATAAATCTTAACCCATTTCTTAATTGTTGGTTAATTACTCCAATTTAACTAAATTTGGTGTTTAATTTGTGTACATATTGCAAACTTGAATTGTGGGGTTAATGGTTATATGTGAGATTAAAATCAAGATAGGATTTTATCACATCATTAAGGTTGCCATGAGTAGATTAACATGTTAATTCTTGCTAAAACCTAATCTAGTTACTAATTTCAAAATTTGTTAGTTGGAAATTGTGATAAAAGTGCTTTTTGCTAACTAGGTTTTTTTGAAATTGTTTTATATTGGGATTAAAATCTAAATTAAGATTTCATGTCATTATTAATATTATAATGAGTTGTTTTATGATTTTGGATCATGCAAAACCAAGTTTAATTGATGAATTGTGAATTTTGCTTTAAAAGGTGTTAAAAATTGATATTTTTGCAAACTAGGATTTTGAAAATTATGCAAATTTATGAGATTAAATTATGGAAATGGTTTTTATGACTTATTTAAGATGTTTAATAAGTATTATGTCCATTAGATTTGTTTAAACATCGAGTTTTGTACTAAAACGGGTAATTTGTGCTTGCTAGATTTTCGGAAAAATGGCTTTTAAAGTGAATTTGGGGTTTTTGTGAATTTTAAGCTATTTTATATTATAATTAGTGCTTGTGATTGTACAAATGAGTGTGTTTAGGTTTTTCTCGATGGTTTGGCGTTTGTACACCGACATCGAGGGTTTTTGGGTTGATTTGTGAAAGCAACCATAGGTTTTGACCTATATGGGTTTCGTGTGTCGTTTTGGTCATGAGTCGGATTATAATGCGATACGGTGCGTTATGATATGTAGGTACCCATGTGGACTTCGAGACGACAAGCAAGCGCGTGGCGACGTCGGCACCGGCAAGCGAGGACCAGGTGAGTAGATTTATATCTACGGGAAGAAGTCGGGTGGATGGCGTATAGCACCCCCGCAGTTCATGGTGATGTATACGAATACATATACACACATATATATATTGATTATATTTTGTTTGAGTATATTTATGATAATATGGATATTTGGTGTTCTTGGATGATTTAGTGTCGCGAAACCCTAGAGTAGTGGTCGCACCACACATGCACACAACCACCCATACTTGCATACTTCCTTCTTTCATTTATGCTTATTCGGGAATATATAGTTATGTGTTCACATGGGTATGAGACTATGTGTTCACATACGGATTTGAGGATTATACTTGGGTTTGAGAGAAGTCGATGAGATTTGTTTTGAGGATGTGATATCGGTGATATGGCAGGATTCGTATTTGAGATACGTCCTGATGTTATAGGGGGTCTTTGAACGACGACACGGGTGAATAGTGCTATAAATAAAATGGTCGACATGTGATCGTGATATGAGATATGATATGCTAGGATATTGATACTAGGCCGTATTGGGCGATGTATACCCCTTGATGATGATATGTGCTGATGATATCGGTTTGTACGAGACTGTCGATCAGTAGTCAGATCATGACTATATTGTTGATATTAGTGTTGTACTAGACATTGGTCAGTACCCTGGACTATGATCTTGTATAAAGAGGATACCAGATGAATAGTGTGATGAATATGATATTAACCCGTACCCAGATTTGGGGATTCCGTACGACGGATTTACGTACGAGCTATATTTTGATGATTGATCCGCACTCTTGACTTTGGATGTCTGATTATAGATATGGTATCGGATATGATATTATTGAGGCGGGATCACCGACTAATATATATACAGGTATGTATATGTATCGACTCAGATGTTAGGCAGTTTCCTTACCTGTAGTCCAGCTTGTTAGCTTAGCCCTTTAGTTTAGTTTAGTTGTTAGATTAGATTCGATTCTTACCTATTTCAAAAACTAACGAATCGTGGGTATTTTAAAAGACAGCCCAAGGGATCCTACGGATATTTCAAAAGACGTATCTTTTCATAAAAACACCTTAGCCCCTATTTTCAAAACCCCATGATTCGTGTTATTTCAAAAGGCACCATTTGTAGGACTTATATTAGATTAATGCAGATTAGTTATAGTTGCGTCTAGTATTCAGCTCCCACTCATTATTGAGGTTCTCTTCGCATCGCATGCTTATATTATGTTTCATACTCCATTATTGATATCATGCTGTTAGGACACCAGCACCATTACCAATGATGCGTATGTACCACATACACTTACTTGCCGGCTCACACACATCTTCATCGGTAATTGCCATGTCACGTACACCTTAGAAAATATTATTGCTTAACTTAGCTTGATAGCTAGTAGTTTGACATAATATTAGTGTACATACCTTATATGCCAGCTTAGATATTGTAGTTATTACTTGTCGCTTCATGCATACTGTTATTCTTTGTTATGCCGTATTCATGGATTCTCATGCTTATATTCATGGTTTTACATGCTATTGATGATTCGGATTTCCATGATATTTTCTGGATTTAGAGGAAAACCGCAAAACATATATAAACTGCTTTCTCTCTTTTCAAATAAAAATGCGGTTTTCCCATGATGTATGAGTCGTCCACCATGAGATTGTTAGTGTATATTCCCTAGAGGCCATTACTGTATCATACTAGTTTGTATATTACTTAATGGAAGCTTGGGATATTCATCTTATATATACAATCTTGCTCAAAATAGTAGTATGCTACTTGGTTTGTTTCTACTTCAATGTGTACATGTGTTTATTTTAGTATATCGCCTATACACATTAGTGGAGCCCTTAGGATCTTTGCTTGATTACCAGCGATGTGATGGCAGTCACACTAGTGGGGCTGGGTAATCTATATGCACATCCTTATGCAGGTCCCTGGTCGCAGGACTATCGAGACAGGGCATTGATACTCCGGAGTAGACTAGCGCATGCGCTTCTCATCCCAGTGTGGGAGACGGTCTGTCCCACAGCTGTCGGTTCGTCGTACTTGAGATAGTATGCGGGTGCTCGTTAGGTTACGGGTACACTGGACAGGACTCGTCGGGAACTGACTAGTTGGTATTATGCCTATCGTCAGTTATCAGTTCCCAGGTGACATGAGTACAGCTTAGTCCGCTGACTTGACACTGTCACTTCTCCTCGAGTGTGTTCCCACTGCACTTTGATTACTACCCTACCACGGCTCAAAAGAGTCGTGCAAACAGGTAGTAGTTGGGTGCAGTCCCGAAGCACTTGGAGGCAGTGACGGTTAGACAGGATTCGTCTCTCCCGGTATTGGGGGTTGACATCGCGCTGTGTCTAGGAGAGCCATTACACGAGTAGTCCCTGGCCAGGGCAAACGAGATATACTGGTAGGCTTCCAGTGTTATCTCCGGGTGTTTTGGGCTTCACACCGACACGACTTGTACCGCTATTGGGGGACTGACGTTTACCGCCCCCTAGGCCCGCCATGCGATGTATCAGACGAACAGACCGGACTGTACGGAGAATGTCAAATTCATGCTCAGTAGGAGTTCAGATGGGTTTTCACCTTGTCAGTCTTCTTGTCGGCATCTACCTGGGGACCGTTACGCACAACTAGTGCCACTTGCGGTCTGTGGTTAAACCCACTTCCAGCGTAGTGTCGAGTCTTTAGAGTCCCATACAGAAAGCTATTCGCCTTAAGGCAAAATAGTAGAGGTCGCATGGTTTTGCGACAGGTCGCATGGTTTTGCGACAGAGTTCGGTCACATCCGTGCACTTGTGCACATACAGTGTCCAGACAGTAGACACTAGCGGGCTTTGGTTTAAGCCAGATCCTAGTGTATGTATTGGGATTGGATTTATCCAGTTTGTATTCGTGTTCCTCGGAACGCGGATGCGGGTGTGTATGCACAGTTGCGGAGAGACAGAGGCGGAGGATTCTCATTAGGGTTGTTGACCGTTGACAGTTGACTATTGACTTTTTGCTCAACCCTAATGAGAATATGATATGTGATTAACAATTATATTAATTAAGTATTATGGTGACATGGTTGTTGAGGTATTGACTTTGTTGACTTGTTGACTTTTGTTGACTTGTTGACTTTGTTGACCGGTTGACTAGGCTTGACTAGTTGACCATCATGATAACTATAGCTATCATTTCATGGCAAAGACTTTTGCTTGCTTGCTCTTTTGTGCAAAATGAGTGCATGAAATGATATGGCTATGGTTGCTTAAACCATCACATAATACTTGATTGATATTAGGTGTTATGATTGTTTTGGATTATGAGAGCCAAATGAGAAAAGTCTTCTCTCATTCTTTCCTGCTCATTCTCTCTCTTGTTTTTGAGCTCTCATCTCCTCCTCTCCCTCTCCCTCTCTTGACTCTATGGTTCACTTGTCTCATGAGTTGAGAACCAAGAACCATAGATAAAATCCCATACAAACTCTTCTCTACTCACTCTAGTTCACAAGGTTTAGCAAACCGAGTGAACTAGTTTCTTCAAAGTTCGAAGAAGGAGCCAAAGGTTGAAGTTTTCAGGTGGATCTATCTTCGGCGCAAGGAGACGGCGGGGAGAAGCCGATTCGGACGACCATCGAAGCTTGAAGACGAAGGAGTTCGAGAAAAAGAAAGGTATAACCCCCTAACCGAGTAGTTAGCAACTCGTAGTTAGGTTGTTAGTTAGATGTTTAACAAAGATCCGGGTTTTAAGTCCATGTTACCACCTCTAAGAAAATCGTTTTTTATCAAATTCCGCATGCCCGAAAGTACCGGGAGAGGTAGCATGGACTTACAGTGGTATCAGAGCCTAGTTAAACTCTACCTAACATGTTAGCAAAGTAGCTAGAAGACCGATCAAAGAAAAGTCGCAAAACGAACACAAAAAAGTCAAGTTTCTGCCGATTTTTATTCTGTTCAAAAGTTGTTAAATTTCATCTTAAAAATCGGCTCAGGCTTTTTATAGAATAACCACCAAATTTGGTCCCACGATCGATTCAAAGCGACGCGGAAACGCGGCGGGAGCACGCTCCCGCCGCGGTTACGCGGCCGAGTTGACTCGGCCGGGGTCCATCTTTGGTGCAGTGTATTTCTAGGGTTGTTTTGGGATTTTTGGAATATGTGTTTTCACCCCAGATTTTCCAGAACGAAAATTTTGTGTTTGGGGCCTAAAAATCCGTATTTTTGATCGAACTTCTAAAAGACTTAAGCTGACGGGTTTTTCCGTGATGTGTTATTTGTATTGAACGTCTACTAATCGCTATATGTCGATTAGTGGGGGTTATACAAATCTGTGATCTGTAATGTCATTGGAATGTGTATATGAATTCGTTGGATTGTCGCGGGTGAATAGCCGGGGGTTGTGAGACGAGAGTTTTTATTTTCTTTCAATTCATGTAAATTTGTAAATTGATGTAATAATTATTTGTATGGCTGCACAACCGGGTCGGGGTTATAGCCGTCATTGTATAATTTCTTTTTACTGTTTTTGCTCCTAGGATAGACCCATGGAGGGGGTGCACAAACTACCAGGTATGACGAAGTGTCGAGTGGCCTACTCACGGGGATGAGGGAGGTTGCTTCGCTTCGGGTACTTCGCGGGTACTTTGCCGCACCCGTAGGGGTCTTGGGTGGGGTTTTGGCTATTCACCGCGACCGTGTAATCTGCTTTTCGTTACAGGCTCGTACGAATTGCGGGTTACTAGTATATCCAATGTGTTCATCTGTGATCTGAAATGTCTATCATTGCAATATATCTATATATGATATTATTTAGGCGTTGCTTATGTTTTACAGCCGCGCTAGCCCAGCCCCCGCTCTGTCGTTAGTTAAGTAACCTAATGGGTAATGACGGGGCCCCGTGGCGAATGCGAATGGCATAAGCGTACGGCATATTTTGGTTGTTTTCTGCAATGGTAGGATTAAATGATGGGACGCATTAAAAGAACTAATGCAAGAATATCACGCATTAAAAGAACTAATGCAAGAAAATAAACCAAGTTAAAATCGTTGGAACACTTTCGGAAAACCACTCGGTTCTTTTCAAAACTGACTTTGAAATGTGGAGCTTGAGCCACTCCTTTTAAAAGCTATCTCGTTCCATCGATTATATCAAGTTCACTGCGTTCACGGTTTTGCCAAAACCATTCGTAGCCCTCCATCATTTCAGTTAAATATTCGGTAGTATTCAAGCTATGTATTTTGACCTTACGCCAAGGCATAGTGATTGGTAGCTGCCGGATATTTATCTGTTGCATAGATAGAATGCGTTGGTTTGGGACAGTCGTACTACCATTTTGGCCTACATCAAGGGTAGGTACGGGTGGATTCAAATTAACCTGGATAATGATGGGAAGAACTTGACATGTGACTTATGACATTTTGACCTAACGCCAAGGTCATAAGAGCATGGGGCAAAAATCCACATCGGGAGTTTCAAAAGAACTGAAACTTGCTAGTGTTGCATACCATTTGGAGTGTGATGATTCTGGTAGGATTCCTTCAGTTTCGTCACGCGATGATATTTGGATCCCGATCCTATTGTGAGTATATGCTACTCCTCGGGAAATTTCTCACTAAACGATCAATGCTATAAACCTAGTAGGTGTCTAGAAAAGTGTTAGCGGGGCTACGCCCCCAGGGAAAAGAGGTTATTTAATTAAAGAACTTCGCGAAAGCGTTGGAAAACCTCCCTCGAAGTACCGACACCAGCCTGGCCGAACGGTTAAGCAAGTATTGTACGGTGAGACTGATCATGACTAATTCTTCCTTTTTGGTTTGAGGAGGGATTCGAGAAACAGTGGGAGCCATCCTGTTTAGACAAACTAAAAACCGCTCTAAACTTGCAAGAGCATCATGCTGAGTGTTTCTTCTTCTCTCTTTCCTAATTGCAGCGATCAATCGACATGACTGGACTTAAGTTACTTCTAGATAAAAACATACTGACAGGGCCAAACTACAAAGATTGGCTCAGGAATGTCAAGATGGAAATCACTTACGACAAGCTGGGGTATCTTCTTACCACCAAAGCTCCCCCTGTCCCTGGTCCCACTTCCAGCGTCGCGGATAAGGAAATCCGTAAGACTTGGGAGATTGATAGCGCGAAGGCCAAGTGCCTCGTACTTGCCTCTTTGGACAATGAACATCAAAGGAGGCATGAGAATATGGACTTGGAATCCATATTTCTTCATACAAAAGAACTGTATGGAGAGCAATCTCGTATCGCAAGATACGAAGCGTTGAAAAATTTATTTTCGGCAAGGATGGCCGTCGGATCATCAGTAGCAGAACACATGCTTAAGATGATCGGCTACATTGAGGAGCTCGCGGACCTAGGGACTATATTGGAGAGTGAGCTCTATACGGACTTAGTTCTACAGTCCCTTCCTTCCACTTACGCCCAGTTTATACTGAACTTCAACTTACAAGAAAAAGAAGTTGAACTTTCAGAGCTCCTCAACATGCTGAGGAGCGCAGAGGGCACCTACAGAAAGGTAGGGAAACATCCACTTTGTTTGTAGAAGGATCATCTTCTTCTAGGTCCAAGGCGAAAGCCAAGGGAAAGAAGAAGAAAGCCCCCGCCAAACCAAGAGGCGGTGTTAGTAAAGTGGATACGAAAGGAAAATCTAAAGCAACAAAGAAAGCGGGGAAGCTTGTAGATAAGGAAGAATGCTTCTATTGTCATAAGAAAGGACACTAGAAGAATGATTGCAGGGCCTGGAAGGCCAGAACACAGGAATTGAAGCAGGTTGCAGCTTCAGCTTCAGGTGTGTATGTTATTGAAAACTGTCTTTCAATAAACACTACTTCCTGGGTATTCGATACCGGATCAGGATCTCATATCTGTAATTCTTTGCAGGCGTTGAGAAACCGTAGTGTTTTGAAAGCAGGTGACATGACCCTCAGAGTTGCGAACGGAGCTAGCATGGATGCTAAAGCCGTGGGGGGCTATCACCTGGGAATGTCAGATAGACATGTTTTGGTTATGAGTAATTGCTTTTTTGTACCCAACGCAACTTGTAATATCATTTCTGTATCTTTGGTTTCTAAAGAAGGTTATGAATTTGCGTTTGTAAGCAATGTTGTAAACATTCACCTTAATCAAGTTCTGATTGGGTCAGGTACATTGAGTAATGGTATATACGTATTAAACCAACCACAGATTTTCAATGTCCAGAATACACACAAAAGAAAGTCTCCAGAAATCAATCAGGCTTTCTTATGGCATTGTAGACTGGGACACATCAATGAGAGAAGGTTGACGAAGTTACATACAGAAGGATATTTGAATCCGTTCGAATATCAATCGTATGCCACTTGTCAATCCTGTCTCAAAGGAAAGATGAAAAAGTCTCCGTTCACTGGACACGGAGTAAGAGCGAGCGAGCTCTTGGGACTCATACATAGCGACGTGTGCGGTCCAATGTCTACACATGCACTAAGCGGTTATTCTTACTTCATTACTTTTACGGATAATTTTTCAAGGTTCGGACATGTCTTCTTAATGAAACATAAATCCGAAGCCTATGGAATGTTCCAGGAATATAAGAATGAAGTAGAAAAACAAACCGGCAAAAGTATCAAGATTCTAAGATCGGATCGAGGTGGTTAATACTTGAGTGCCGAGTTCCTGGATTACATAAAAGTAAATGGAATTCTCTCTCAGCTTACTCCTCCATAAACTCCGCAACATAACGGTGTATCGGAGAGACGGAACCGCACCCTATTGGATATGGTACGGTCCATGATGAGTAACGCTGAGTTACAGCGATCATTCTAGGGATATGCGCTAGAATCAGCCGCATACCTTTTGAACCGAGTTCCTACTAAGACTGTGCCTACCACACCATATGAGTTATGGAGTGGGAAGAAACCCTATCTTCAATATCTGAAGATCTGGGTATGTCCAGCTTTTGTCAAAAAGCAGCATGCGGACAAACTCGAGGCACGCTCAGTACTGTGCAAGTTTGTGGGATACCCAAAGAACACCAGTGGGTATCTTTTCTTTTACGCAGAGGAACAAAAAGTCCTTGTTTATCGTAATGCCCACTTTCTAGAACACCAGTTCTTGGAAAAGGAAATAAGTGGGAGCGCAGTAGAACTGGAAGAAATTCGAGAACCACGGACTATTACTGAAAGTTTAGTGGAACCAGAGGGTTCAGAAGAACAGGACATTCCTACGCCGCTCCGCAGGAGTAATAGGCAGACTCATCCGCCCGAGAGATACTACGGTTTTCTCATAGACGGGGATAGAGAGGATTGCATCATAGATTATGATGAGCCTACTAGCTTCCAGCAAGCCGTTCAGAGCGTCGACTCGGTAAAATGGCTGGATGCAATGCGGACCGAAATGGAGTCCATGTACACCAACAAAGTATGGACATTGGACGTTGCTCCAGACGGGGTAAAACCCGTAGGATGCAAGTGGATCTTCAAAAGGAAGATTGGTGTAGATGGACAGGTTGAGACCTATAAAGCTAGTCTGGTTGCAAAGGGTTTTCGTCAAAGACCTGGTTTGGACTATGACGAGACCTTTTCTCCGGTAGCTATGCTGAAATCCATTCGGATCCTTCTTGCCATTGCTGCCTTCCACGATTATGAGATTTGGCAGATGGACGTAAAGACCGCTTTTCCAAATGGAAATTTAAAGGAGCGTGTCTATATGGACCAGCCAGAGGGTTTCATTCAGAGTGGGAGCAGCGGAAAGGTGTGCAAGTTGCTTAAGTCCATCTACGGACTAAAGCAGGCATCGCGGAGTTGGAACATCTGTTTTGATGAGACGGTCAAGGAATTTGGCTTTATCAAAAATCCAGATGAACCATGCATCTATAGTAGATTTGTATCGAGAACTGTAGTATTCCTCGTTTTATACGTGGATGACATTCTCTTAATAGGAAATGACATTCCTATGCTACAATCTGTCAAGGTGTTCTTGTCACACAAGTTCTCCATGAAAGAACTGGGTGATGCCTCATACATCCTGGGGATCCGGATCCATCGTGATAGATCCAAGAGGATATTAGGACATTCACAGTCCAGGTACATCGACACCATACTGAAAAGATTAAGTATGGAAGATTCCAAGCGCGGTAACCTACCGGCTTGTCACGGGATCACCCTCTCTAAAGAGATGTCTCCCAAGACTGATTTGGAGAGGGATCGCATGTCTATTATACCCTATGCTTCTGCGGTAGGCTCTATAATGTATGCGATGTTGTGTACCAGACCGGATGTAGCTTATGCACTTAGTGTGGTAAGCCGGTATCAGTCAAACCCTGGGGAGAAACACTGGATAGCAGTAAAGAACATTCTCAAGTACCTGAGAAGGACTAAAGAGATGTTCTTGGTGTATGGCGGAAAAGACCTCTAGATCGAGGCTTTTGCTGACTCCAGCTTCCAGAGTGACAAGGATGATTCCAAGTCCATGTCGGGTTTTGTCTTTACCCTCAATGGAGGGGCGGTGTGTTGGAAGAGTTCCAAACAGGAAACCGTTGCAGACTCGACGATGGAAGCGGAATACATCGCTGCATCTGATGCCGCAAAAGAAGCTGTCTGGATGAGGAAGTTCTTGAAAGAGATTCAGGTGGTTCCGTCCATTGTTGATCCAATACCTCTGTATTGCGACAACAACGGGGCTATAGCTTTAGCGAAGGAACCCAGGTCCCATCTGAGATCCAGGCACATCTTGAGGCGGTATCACCTGATCAGGGAGATCGTAGATCGCCAGGGGATCGAGGTTCGGAGTGTCTCTTCAGAAGATAACATTGCAGATCCATTCACAAAGGCCCTGCCCCAGACTCAGTTCGAGCGGCTGATCAAGATGATAGGTCTTCGATACGCCAGAACATGGCCTTAGTGCATGTGGGAGATTGTTAGTGTATATGCCCTAGAGGCCATTACTGTATCATACTAGTTTGTATATTACTTAATGGAAGCTTGGGATATTCACCTTGTATATACAATCTTGCTCAAAATAGTAGGATGCCATTTGGTTTGTTTCTACTTCAATATGTACATGTGTTTATTTTAGTATATCGCCTATACACATTAGTGGAGCCCTTAGGATCTTTGCTTGATTACCAGCGATGTGATGGCAGTCACACTAGTGGGGCTGGGTAATCTATAAGCACATCCTTATGCAGGTCCCTGGTCGCAGGACTATCGAGACAGGGCATCGATACTCCGGAGTAGACTAGCGCATGCGCTTCTCATACCAGTGTGGGAGACGGTCTGTCCCACAGCCGTCAGTACGTCGTACTTGAGATAGTATGCGGGTGCTCGTTAGGTTACGGGTACACTGGACAAGACTCGTCGGGAACTGACTAGTTGGTATTATGCCTATCGTCAGTTATCAGTTCCCAGGTGACATGAGTACAGCTTAGTCCGCTGACTTGACACTGTCACTTCGCCTCGAGTGTGTTCCCACTGCACTTTGATTACTACCCTACCACGGCTCAAAGGAGTCGTGCAAACAGGTAGTAGTTGGGTGCAGTCCCGAAGCACTTGGAGGCTGTGACGGTTAGACAAGATTCGTCTCTCCCGGTATTGGGGGTTGACATCACGCTGTGTCTAGGAGAGCCATTACACGAGTAGTCCCTGGCCAGGGCAAACGAGATATACTGGTAGGCATCCAGTGTTATCTCAGGGTATTTTGGGCTTCACTCCGACACGACTTGTACCGCTATTGGGGGACTGACGTTTACCGCCCCCTAGGCCCGCCATGCGATGTATCAGACGAACAGACCGGACTGTACGGAGAATGTCACATTCAGGCTCAGTAGGAGTTCAGATGGGTTTTCACCTCGTCAGTCTTGTTGTCGGCATCTACTTGGGGACCGTTACGCACAGCTAGTGCCGCTTGCGGTCTGTGGTTAAACCCACTGCCAGCATAGTGTCGAGTATTTAGAGTCCCACACAGAAAGCTATTCTCCTTTAGGCAAAAGAGTAGAGGTCGCATGGTTTTGCGACAGGTCGCATGGTTTTGCGACAGAGTTCGGTCACATCCGTGCACTTGTGCACGTACAGTGTCCGGACAGTAGACACTAGCGGGCTTTGGTTTAAGCCAGATCCTAGTGTATGTATTGGGATTGGATTTATCCAGTTTGTATTTGTGTTCCTCGGAACGCGGATGCGGGTGTGTATGCACAGTTGACGGAGAGACAGAGGCGGAGGATTCTCATTAGGGTTGTTGACCGTTGACAGTTGACTATTGACTTTTTGCTCAACCCTAATGAGAATATGATATGTGATTAACAATTATATTAATTAAGTATTATGGTGTCATGGTTGTTGAGGGATTGACTTTGTTGACTTGTTGACTTTTGTTGACTTGTTGACTTTGTTGACCGGTTGACTAGGCTTGACTAGTTGACCATCATGATAACTATAGCTATCATTTTATGGCAAAGACTTTTGCTTGCTTGCTCTTTTGTGCAAAATGAGTGCATGAAATGATATGGCTATGGTTGCTTAAACCATCACATAATACTTGATTGATATTAGGTGTTATGATTGTTTTGGATTATGAGAGCCAAATGAGAAAAGTCTTCTCTCATTCTGTCACGCTCATTCTCTCTCTTGTTCTTGAGCTCTCATCTCCTCCTCTTGCTCTCCCTCTCTTGACTCTATGGTTCACTTGTCTCATGAGTTGAGAACCAAGAACCATAAATAAAATCCCATACAAACTCTTCTCTACTCACTCTAGTTCACAAGGTTTAGCAAACCGAGTGAACTAGTTTCTTCAAAGTTCGAAGAAGGAGCCAAAGGTTGAAGCTTTCAGGTGGATCTATCTTCGGCGCAAGAAGACGACGGGGAGAAGCCGATTCGGACGACCATCGAAGTTTGAAGACGAAGGAGTTTGAGAAAAAGAAAGGTATAACCCCCTAACCGAGTAGTTAGCAACTCGTAGTTAGGTTGTTAGTTAGATGTTTAACAAAGATCCGGGTTTTAAGTCCATGTTACCACCTCTAAGAAAATCGTTTTTTTATCAAATTCCGCATGCCCGAAAGTACCGGGAGAGGTAGCATGGACTTACAGAGTTTGCTGATGGATTTCGAGACCCGATTCGAGGAGATGGATGAACCGTTTCGGGTACATGGTGGGCCCGGTTAGGTACCCCGGGGCAAGATGGTTGTGTTGCTGACGTTGAGCCTGGCAGGGGAGCGCTACCTACCCGTGATATTACCCGACGCGTCGGATTTCCGGAGGATACCGTCGTGGTCTTGAGATGGATGGTAGGGGCCGGTCTGGACTGACGGCGCCCTAGATATTGTGATTGAGACATTGAGATTTCGAGATATTGAGGTACAGAGACTGTGATACAGAGATATCGAGATATTGGGATTACGTTTTGTGCCGATGCTAGGCACTGTTTTATACTGATTTCATATATGATATCTCATTTTAAAAATACAAAGGAAATCTCACTAAATTATGAAAACAGTTTCTTCATTTACATGTATTCTGTTTTCATGCATTCATACCTCATTCATATGATATATTGCTACCTGAGGCACTGACACGGGCACATGAGATTACACTCGGGTTAGATATTACTCTAGCCATTGTTATAGGCTGCACATTATACATATATTTGAGGATATATTATGATCATTGACCTAGCTTGCGTTATTTATGCGATTTCTATTCGTAGATGTTTTTCTATTCACGAGTTGGCAACTCACCCCCGTTGTGCCCCAGTTTCTTGTTGTTTTGCGTTTCCTTTTGGGTTTTGATCCACGCCCTTGGCGTTGTATATGATATTGCTTGTGTGGTTGTGACCGTCTATTAACGAAGAGATACCTCCCGCTTAGGGATGCCTTTTTATTGATTTCATATACTATTCATGTTGTATCCCGTTTGGGGGCCAGTATTTACAAAGGAGACTCTGCCGAAATTTTCGGGAAATATTTGATGTTTTTAAAAAGGCATAATTCGGTTTATGCTATTAAAACTACTTGATTTAAATTGGTTTTCCTTCACTCTACTACTTTTCTTGGTTTGGATTTCTGGGTTTTTCGGCTTACTTAGATTACGTACGCCTCGAGACGTTTCGTAGTCTAAGTGCCGGTCATGTTCCGTACTTTCGGGTCATGACAAAGTTGGTATCAGAGCGTTAGGTTTTTCCTTCGGAGCGTAGGATGACCCTTGGTTGATGGAATAGGTGACTAAAGTAGAGTGACGTACAGTGGGTATGTTCCGCGGTATACTTACGATACGCTACTCCACTTTAGGAGCCTTAGGATATACATTTCTTTGCTCAGTATCATATTCATTCCTGATCTAGCCTCATCGGTACCAGTTGCGGTTTGCTGCCACGATTACGGGCAGGGAGAGCTTCGGTTAGAATTGCGGTCAGCACGAGCTCGTTACGGACGAGGACTGACCAAGACGTAATTTCGGCGACACACGATTGTGGAGATGTGTCTTTTTACTGTGTTTCCGCGCCATGAGCGTTTGGCAGATCGCCTTTATGAGGTTACTCGGATGTGCTGATCAGCACTAGAGGATTGAGCCACTAACAGAGGCCATCCAAATTTTGATGACCGTTGGTGTATTGCTTACTCATGATGATTGAGGCACTATTCAGTGTGCGGACGAGTGAGCCAGTTGTTG
This sequence comes from Agapanthus africanus, assembly GCA_030015575.1. Taxonomy (NCBI): domain Eukaryota; kingdom Viridiplantae; phylum Streptophyta; class Magnoliopsida; order Asparagales; family Amaryllidaceae; genus Agapanthus; species Agapanthus africanus. Next base: position 534,629,193 of record CM057339.1, read on the forward strand.
CTGCGGACGACGGGATATCGCCCCAGATGTTGGAGCTATTGCAGTACGAGTTGTACTAAGAGATGATAGAAGGTCGCTAGTCACTAAGGATGAATGACTAGGATATGTGGTTCGTTCGCTACCCCGATGCGAGGTCATCAGATAAAATGATTCCAGCTAGAGACGACTTCACGCGGAGACGTTGAGAGTCGACAGAGACGATCGTGTAAGTCCATGCTACCTCTCCCGGTACTTTCGGGCATGCGGAATATGATGAAAAACGATTTTCTTAAAGGTGGAACATGGACTTAAAACCCGGATCTTTGTTAAACATCTAACTAACAACCTAACTAGGAGTCGTTAACTACTCGGTTAGGGGGTTTATACCTTTCTTGTCTTGAACTCCTTCGTCTTCAAACGTCGATGGCGGTCCGGATCGGCTTCTTCCCGTCGTCTCCTTACGCCGAAGATAGATCCACCTGAAAGCTTCAACCTTTAGCTCCTTCTTCGATCTTTGAAGAAACTAGTTCACTCGGTTTGCTAAACCTTGTGAACTAGAGTGAGTAGAGAAGAGTTTGTATGGGATTTTATCTATGGTTCTTGGTTCTCAACTCATGAGACAAGTGAACCATAGAGTCAAGAGAGGGAGAGAAAGAGGAGGAAGATGAGAGCTCAAGAACAAGAGAGAGAATGAGCATGAAAGAATGAGAGAAGACTTTTCTCATTTGGCTCTCATAATCCAAAACAATCATAACACCTAATATCAATCAAGTATTATGTGATGGTTTAAGCAACCATAGCCATATCATTTCATGCACTCATTTTGCACAAAAGAGCAAGCAAAAGTCTTTGCCATGAAATGATAGCTATAGTTATCATGATGGTCAACTAGTCAAGCCTAGTCAACCGGTCAACAAAGTCAACAAGTCAACAAAAGTCAACAAAAGTCAACAAGTCAACAAAGTCAATCCCTCAACAACCATGTCACCATAATACTTAATTAATATAATTGTTAATCACATATCATATTCTCATTAGGGTTGAGCAAAAAGTCAATAGTCAACTGTCAACGGTCAACAACCCATATGAGAATCCTCTGCCTCTGTCTCTCCGTCAACTGTGCATACACACCCGCATCCGCGTTCCGAGGAACACGAATGGATACTGGATAAATCCAACCCCAAAAGGTACACTAGAATCTGGTTTAAACCAAAGCCCACTGGCGTAAACTGTCCGGACACTGTACGTGCACAAGTGCACGGATGTGACCGAACCCTGTCGCAAAACCATGCGACCTGTCGCAAAATCATGCGACCTCTACTCTTTTGCCAAAAGGCGAATAGCTTTCTGTGTGGGACTCTAAAGACTCGACACTATGCTGGCAGTGGGTTTAACCACAGACCGCAAGCGGCACTAGCTGTGCGTAACGGTCCCCAGGTAGATGCCGACAAGAAGACTGATGAGGTGAAACCCATCTGAACTCCTACTGAGCCTGAATGTGACATTCTCCGTACAGTCCGGTCTGTTCGTCTGATACATCGCATGGCGGGCCTAGGGGGCGGTAAACGTCAGTCCCCCAATAGCGGTACAAGTCATGTCGGAGTGAAGCCCAAAACACCCTGAGATAACACTGGAAGCCTACCAGTATATCTCGTTTTCCCTGGCCAGGGACTACTCGTGTAATGGCTCTCCTAGACACAACGCGATGTCAACCCCCAATACCGGGAGAGACGAATCCTGTCTAACCGTCACTGCTTCCAAGTGCTTCGGGACTGCACCCAACTACTACATGTTTGCACGACTCCTTTGAGCCGTGGTAGGGTAGTAATCAAAGTGCAGTGGGAACACACTCGAGGCGAAGTGACAGTGTCAAGTCAGCGGACTAAGCTGTACTCATGTCACCTGGGAACTGATAACTGACGATAGGCATAATACCAACTAGTCAGTTCCCGACGAGTCCTGTCCAGTGTACGCGTAACCCAACGAGCACCCGCATACTATCTCAAGTACAACGTACCGACGGCTGTGGGACAGACCGTCTCCCACACTGGGATGAGAAGCGCATGCGCTAGTCTACTCCGGAGTATCGATGCCCTGTCTCGATAGTCCTGTGATCAGAGACCTATATAAGGATGTGCTTATAGATTACGCAGCCCCACTAGTGTGACTGCCATCACAACGCTGGTAATCAAGCAAAAGATCCTAAGGGCTCCACTAATGTGTATAGGCGATATACTAAAATAAACACATGTACACATTGAAGTAGAAAAAAACCAAGTAGCATACTACTATTTTGAGCAAGATTGTATATACAAGGTGAATATCCCAAGCTTCCATTAAGTAATATACAAACTAGTATGATACAGTAATGGCCTCTAGGGCATATACACTAACAATCTCCCACTTGCACTAAGGCCATGTACTGGCGTATCGAAGACCTATCATCTCGATCAGCCGCTCGAACTGAGTCTGGGGCAGGGCCTTGGTGAATGGATCTGTAGTGTTCTTTTCTGAAGCGACTCTCCGAACCTCGATCCCCTGGCGATCTACGATCTCCCTGATCAGGTGATACCGCCTCAAGATGTGTCTGGATCTCTGATGGGACCTGGGTTCTTTCGCTAAAGCTATAGCCCCGTTGTTGTCGCAATACAGAGGTATTGGATCAACAATGGACGGAACCACCTTAAGCTCTTTCAAGAACTTCCTCATCCAGACAGCTTCTTTTGCGGCATCAGATGCAGCGATGTATTCCGCTTCCATCGTCGAGTCTGCAACGGTTTCCTGTTTGGAACTCTCCCAACACACCGCCCCTCCATTGAGGGTAAAGACAAAACCCGACATGGACTTGGAATCATCCTTGTCACTCTGGAAGCTGGAGTCAGCAAAGGCCTCGATCTGGAGGTCTTTTCCGCCATACACCAAGAACATCTCCTTAGTCTTTCTCAGGTACTTGAGAATGTTCTTTACCGCTATCCAGTGTTTCTCCCCAGGGTTTGACTGATACCGGCTTACCACACTCAGTGCATAAGCTACATCCGGTCTGGTACACAACATCGCATACATTATAGAGCCTACCGCAGAAGCGTAGGGTATAATAGACATGTGATCCCTCTCCAAATCAGTCTTTTGAGACATCTCTTTAGAGAGGGTGATCCCGTGACAAGCCGGTAGGTTACCGCGCTTGGAATCTTCCATACTGGATCTTTTCAGTATGGTGTCGATGTACCTGGAGTGTGAAAGTCCTAATATCCTCTTGGATCTATCACGATGGATCCGGATCCCCAGGATGTATGAGGCATCACCCAGGTCTTTCATGGAGAACCTGTGCGACAAGAACCCCTTGACAGATTGTAGCATAGGAATGTCATTTCCTATTAAGAGAATGGCATCCACGTATAAAACGAGGAATACAACAGTTCTCGCTACAAATCTACTATAGATGCATGGTTCATCTGGATTTTTGATAAAGCCAAATTCCTTGACCGTCTCATCAAAACAGATGTTCCAACTCCGCGATGCCTGCTTTAGTCCGTAAATGGACTTAAGCAACTTGCACGCCTTTCCGCTGCTCCCACTCTGAATGAAACCTTCTGGCTGGTCCATATAGACACACTCCTCTAAATTTCCATTTAGAAAAGCTGTCTTTACGTCCATCTGCCAAATCTCATAATCGTGGAAGGCAGCAATGGCAAGAAGGATCCGAATGGATTTCAGCATAGCCACTGGAGAAAAGGTTTCGTCATAGTCCAAACCAGGTCTTTGACGAAAACCCTTTGCTACAAGTCTAGCTTTATAGGTCTCAACCTGTCCATCTACACCAATCTTCCTTTTGAAGATCCACTTGTATCCCACGGGTTTTACCCCGTCTGGAGCAATGTCCAACGTCCATACTTTGTTGGTGTACATGGACTCCATTTCGGTCCGCATTGCATCCAGCCATTTTTCCGAGTCAACGCTCTGAACGGCCTGCTGGAAGCTAGTAGGCTCATCATAATCCATGATGCAATCCTCTCTATCCCCGTCTATGAGAAAACCGTAGTATCTCTCGGGCGGATGAGGCTGCCTACTACTTCTGCGGAGCGGCGTAGGAATGTCCTGTTCTTTTGAACCCTCTGGTTCCACTAAGCTTTCAGTAATAGCCCGTTGTTCTGGAATTTCTTCCAGTTCTACTGTGCTCCCACTTATCTGGGTTTCCAAAAACTCAGTTTCCAAGAAGTAGGCATGACGAGAAACAAGAACTTTTTGTTCCTCTTCGCAGTAGAAGAAATATCCCTTGGAGTTCTTTAGATATCCCACGAACTTACACTGTACTGAGCGTTCCTCGAGCTTGTCCGCATGCTGCTTTTTAACAAAAGCTGGACATCCCCATGTCTTAATGTGCTTAAGATAGGGTCTCTTCCCACACCACATCTCATATGGTGTAGTAGGCACAGTCTTAGTAGGAACTCGGTTCAAAAGGTATGCAGCTGATTCTAGCGCATACCCCCAGAATGATCGCGGTAACTCAGCGTTACTCATCATAGACCGTACCATATCCAATAGGGTTCGGTTCCATCTCTCCGATACACCGTTATGTTGCGGAGTGTATGGAGGAGTAAGCTGAGAGAGAATTCCATTCTCTTTTAAATAATCCAGGAACTCGGCACTTAAGTATTCTCCACCTCGATCCGATCTTAGAATCTTAGTACTTTTGTCGGTTTGTTTTTCTACTTCATTCTTATATTCCTGGAATTTTCCAAAGGCTTCGGACTTATGTTTCATTAAGAAGACATAACCGTACCTCGAGAATTCATCCGTAAAAGTAATGAAGTAAGAATAACCGCGTCGCGCATGTGTAGACATTGGACCGCACACGTCGCTGTGTACGAGTCCCAAGAGCTCTCTCGCTCTTACTCCGTGTCCAGTGAACGGAGACTTTGTCATCTTTCCTTTGAGACCGGATTGAAAAGTGGCATACGAATTATATTCGAACGGATTCAAATATCCTTCTGTATGTAACTTCGTCAACCTTCTCTCATTGATGTGACCCAGTCTACAATGCCATAAGAAAGCCTGATTGATTTCTGGAGACTTTCTTTTGTGTGTATTCTAGACATTGAAAATCTGTGGTTGGTTTAATACGTATATCCCATTGCTCAATGTACCTGACCCAATCAAAACTTGAATAAGGTGAATGTTTACAACATTACTTACAAACGCAAATTCATAACCTTCTTTAGAAACTAAAGATACAGAAATGATATTACAAGTTGCGTTGGGTACAAAAAAACAATTACGCAAAACCAAAACATGTCCATCTGACATTCCCAGGTGATAGTCCCCCATGGCTTTAGCATCCATGCTAGCTCCGTTCGCAACTCTGAAGGTCATGTCACCTGCCTTCAAAACCCTACAGTTTCTCAACACCTGCAAAGAATTACAGATATGAGATCCTGATCCGGTATCCAATACCCAGGAAGTAGAGTTTATTGAAAGACAGTTTTCAATAACATACACACCTGAAGCTGAAGTTGCAACCTGCTTCAATTCCTGTGTTCTGGCCTTCCAGGCCCTGCAATCATTCTTCCAGTGTCCTTTCTTATGACAATAGAAGCATTCTTCCTTATCCACAAGCTTCCCCGCTTTCTTTGTTGCTTTAGCTTTTCCCTTCGTATCCACTTTGCTAACACCGCCCCTTGGTTTGGCGGGGGCTTTCTTCTTCTTTCCCTTGGCTTTCGCCTTGGACCTAGAAGAAGATGATCCTCCTACAAACAAAGTGGATGTTTCCCTACCTTTCTGTAGGGTGCCCTCTGTGCTCCTCAGCATGTTGAGGAGCTCTGAAAGTTCAACTTCTTTTTCTTACAAGTTGAAGTTCAGTATAAACTGGGCGTAAGTGGAAGGAAGGGACAGGAGAACTAAGTCCGTATAGAGCTCACTCTCCAATGTGGTCCCTAGGTCCGTGAGCTCCTCAATGTAGCCGATCATCTTAAGCACGTGTTCTGCTACTGATGATCCGACGGCCATCCTTGCCGAAAATAACTTTTTCGACGCTTCGTATCTTGCGATACGAGATTGCTCTCCATACAGTTCTTTTGTATGAAGAAATATGGATTCCAAGTCCATATTCTCGTGCCTCCTCTGATGTTCATTGTCCATAGAGGCAAGTACGAGGCACTTGGCCTTCTCTCTATCAATCTCCCAAGTCTTACGTATTTCCTTATCCGCGATGCTAGAAGTGGGACCAGGGACAGGGGGAGCTTTGGTGGTAAGAAGATACCCCAGCTTGTCGTAAGTGATTGCCATCTTGACATTCCTGAGCCAATCTTTGTAGTTTGGCCCTATCAGTATGTTTTTATCTAGAAGTAACTTAAGTCCAGTCATGTCGATTGGTCGCTGCAATTAGGAGAGAGAAGAAGAAACACTCAGCATGATGCTCTTGCAAGTTTATAGTGGTTTTTAGTTTGTCTAAACAGGATGGCTCCCACTGTTTCACGAATCCCTGCTCAAACCAAAAAGGATGAATTAGTCAGGATCAATCCCACCGTACAATACTTGCTTAACCGTTCGGCCAGGCTGGTGTCGGTACTTCGAGGGAGGTTTTCCAACGCTTTCGCGAAGTTCCTTAATTAAATAACCTCTTTTCCCTGTGGGCGTAGCCCCGCTAACACCTTTCTAAACACCTACTTGGTTTATAACATTGATCGTTAAGTGAGAAATTTACCGAGGAGTAGCATATACTCACAGTAGGATCGGGATCCAAATATCATCGCGTGACAAAACTGAAGGAATCCTACCAGAATCATCACACTCCAAATGGTATGCAGCGCTAGCAAGTTTCAGTACTTGTGAAACTCCCGATGTGGATTTTTGCCCCATACTCTTATGACCTTGACTTTGGCCCACAAATCATAAGTCACATGTCAAGTTCTACCCGTCGTTCTCAAGGTTAATTTGAATCCACCCGTACCTACCCTTGACTTTGGGCAACAAGGCAGTACGACTGTTCCAAACCAACGCATCTATCTATGCTGCACATGAATACCCAATAGCTACCAATCACTATGCCTTGACTTTGGCCAACAAACACAGCTTGAATACTATTGACTATTCATGTGAAACGACGGAGGGCTACGAATGGTTTTGGCGAAGCCGTGAACGTAGAGAACTTGATATAATCGATGGAACGAGATAGCTTTTAAAAGGAGTGGCTCAAGCTCCGCATTTAAAAGTTAGTTTTGAAAAGAACCTAGTGGTTTTTCGAAACTGTTCCAACGACTTTTGCTTGGTTTATTTTCTTGCATTAGTTCTTTTAATGCGTGATATTCTTGCATTAGTTCTTTTAATGCATCCCATCATTTAACCCTACCATTGCAGAAAACAACCAAAATATGACGTACGCTTATGCCATTCGCATTCGCCACGGGGCCCCCTCATTACCCGTTAGGTTACTTAACTAACGACAGAGCGGGGGCTGGGCTAGCGCGGCTGTAAAACAAAAGCAACGCCTAAATAATATCATATATAGATATATTGCAATGATAGACATTTCAGATCACAGATGAACACATTGGATATACTATTAACCCGCAATTCGTACGAGCCTGTAACGAAAAGCATATTACACTTTCGCGGTGAATAGCCAATACCCCACCGAAGACCCCTACGGGTGCGGCAAACCACTCGCCAAGTACCCGAAGCGAAGCAACCTCCCTCATCCCCGTGAGTAGGCCACTCGGCACTTCGGCATACCCGGTAGTTTGTGCACCCCCTCCATGGGTCTATCTAGGAGCAAAAACAGTAAAAAGAAATTATACAATGACGGCTACAACCCCGACCCGGTTGTGTGGCCATACAAATAATTATTACATCAATTTAAAAATTTACATGAATTGAAAGAAAAGAAAACTCTCGTCTCACAACCCCCGGCTATTCACCCGCGACAATCCAATGAATTCATATACACATTCCAATAACATTACAGATCACAGATTTGTATAACCCCCACTAATCGACATATAGCGATTAGCAGACGTTCAATACAAATATCAAATCACAGAAAAACCCGTCAGCTTAAGTCTTTTAGAAGTTCGATCAAAAATACGGATTTTTAGGCCCCAAACACAAAATTTTCGTTCTGGAAAATCTGGGCTAAAAAGACATATTCCAAAAATCCCAAAATACCCCTATGAGCAAACTGCAAAAAAGAAACCCCATGACCGAGTCAACTCGGCCGTGGTTCCGCGGCGCTTTGATCGAGTTAGGGGGTAAAATTTTTGCAGTTTCTTCAGAAAACCCAGAGTCGATTTTTGGTGTATTTCAAAAAAGTTTTCCAGCACTTTTAAAATCGACAGAAAGTTTTAAAAAGGGGTTCGTTTTGTGACTTTTTCTTTGATCGATCTTCTAGCTACTTTGCAAACATGTTAGATAGAGTTTAACTAGGCTCTGATACCACTGTAAGTCCATGCTACCTCTCCCGGTACTTTCGGGCATGCGGAATTTGATGAAAAACGATTTTCTTAGAGGTGGTAACATGGACTTAAAACCCGGATCTTTGTTAAACATCTAACTAACAACCTAACTAGGAGTCGTTAACTACTCGGTTAGGGGGTTTATACCTTTCTTGTCTTGAACTCCTTCGTCTTGAAACCTCGATGGTGGTCCGGATCGGCTTCTTCCCGTCGTCTCCTTACGCCAAAGATAGATCCACCTGAAAGCTTCAACCTTTAGCTCCTTCTTCGATCTTTGAAGAAACTAGTTCACTCGGTTTGCTAAATCTTGTGAACTAGAGTGAGTAGAGAAGAGTTTGTATGGGATTTTATCTATGGTTCTTGGTTCTCAACTCATGAGACAAGTGAACCATAGAGTCAAGAGAGGGAGAGCAAGAGGAGGAAGATGAGAGCTCAAGAACAAGAGAGAGAATGAGCATGAAAGAATGAGAGAAGACTTTTCTCATTTGGCTCTCATAATCCAAAACAATCATAACACCTAATATCAATCAAGTATTATGTGATGGTTTAAGCAACCATAGCCATATCATTTCATGCACTCATTTTGCACAAAAGAGCAAGAAAGCAAAAGTCTTTGCCATGAAATGATAGCTATAGTTATCATGATGGTCAACTAGTCAAGCCTAGTCAACCGGTCAACAAGTCAACAAAAGTCAACAAGTCAACAAAGTCAATCCCTCAACAACCATGTCACCATAATACTTAATTAATATAATTGTTAATCACATATCATATTCTCATTAGGGTTGAGCAAAAAGTCAATAGTCAACTGTCAACGGTCAACAACCCTAATGAGAATCCTCTGCCTCTGTCTCTCCGTCAACTGTGGATACACACCCGCATCCGCGTTCCGAGGAACACGAATGGATACTGGATAAATCCAATCCCAAAAGGTATACTAGGATCTGGCTTAAACCAAATCCCACTGGTGTAAACTTTCCGGACACTGTACGTGCACAAGTGCACGGATGTGACCGAACCCTGTCGCAAAACCATGCGACTTGTCGCAAAATCATGCGACCTCTACTCTTTTGCCTAAAGGCGAATAGCTTTCTGTGTGGGACTCTAAAGACTCGACACTACGCTGGCAGTGGGTTTAAGCACAGACCGCAAGCGGCACTAGCTGTGCGTAACGGTCCCCAGGTAGATGCCGACAAGAAGACTGACGAGGTGAAACCCATCTGAACTCCTACTGAGCCTGAATGTGACATTCTCCGTACAGTCCGGTCTGTTCGTCTGATACATCGCATGGCAGGCCTAGGGGGCGGTAAACGTCAGTCCCCCAATAGCGGTACAAGTCGTGTCGGAGTGAAGCCCAAAACACCCTGAGATAACACTGGAAGCCTACCAGTATATCTCATTTGCCCTGGCCAGGGACTACTCGTGTAATGGCTCTCCTAGTCACAGCGCGATGTCAACCCCCAATACCGGGAGAGACGAATCCTGTCTAACCGTCACTGCCTCCAAGTGCTTCGGGACTGCACCCAACTATTACCTGTTTGCACGACTTCTTTGAGCCGTGGTAGGGTAGTAATCAAAGTGCAGTGGGAACACACTCGAGGCGAAGTGACAATGTCAAGTCAGCGGACTAAGCTGTACTCATGTCATCTGGGAACTGATAACTGACGATAGGTATAATACCAACTAGTAAGTTCCCGACGAGTCCTGTCCAGAGTACTCGTAACCCAACGAGCACCCGCATACTATCTCAAGTACGACGTACCGACGGTTGTGGGACAGACCGTCTCCCACACTGGGATGAGAAGCGCATGCGCTAGTCTAATCCTGAGTATCGACGCCCTGTCTCGATAGTCCTGCGACCAGGGACCTGCATAAGGATGTGCTTATAGATTACGCAGCCCCACTAGTGTGACTGCCATCAAAACGCTGGTAATCAAGCAAAAGATCCTAAGGGCTCCACTAATGTGTATAGGCGATATACTAAAATAAACACATGTAGACATTGAAGTAGAAACAAACCAAGTAGCATACTACTATTTTGAGCAAGATTGTATATACAAGGTGAATATCCCAAGCTTCCATTAAGTAATATACAAACTAGTATGATACAGTAATGGCCTCTAGGGCATATACACTAACAGATCGAAGGTCAGCAACCTATTATTCCAAGTTTAAAGTATTCGGAAAGACATGCAGGCAATTCTATGGACCCTCTAGAAGAATGAAACCCTAACTCGACTTAATGACCGTGTGAAAGCGTTTGAACCTTAGGGTTTGCGGCAGTTCCGCGGTGCCATTAGGTAGGCTTGGCTTTGCCCTTCTACGGCTGGACCACCGATACTGTGGTATGTACTCGATACTATTAAACTGTGCCCAAGATGTTGAGCTCTTGGTGGATTATGAGGTTTTGACGACTCGATCGGATGGCTCGACTTAATTCGGATGCTAGGTGGTGAGATGCATTTCTTGGGAGACTCCCGATACGAGGATAGCCGTTGGAGCTCAGTCCATGCAGCCGCGGCGAGACGAGTCCAAAGCAGACGACATTAGAGAAAAGTGGAGTTGGAGGTTCGTACGAGATCTTGATGAGACGACGTTCCACTCCGCCATCAGAGATGCGATACGCATGCCAAGGCATTGTACTTGGATATACCTTCCAGAAGGAGTCGCGATGAGTATGCAGCCGTTCCGGAACGAGAACAGATCTAGTAAGGGACGATGACTTCCGGACAGTTCGGCAGAGACGAGATTTGGGAGAGATTTCGACAAGACCTTTCTGGAATAAATTACGAGAAGACTTGGACCCAGGAGTGGTCATGTTATGCACACTGGCTGGCCAGAGTTCAGGATCGTCGGCGAGACATGCTATGAGTGACCACGACAGTTGGCCAGAGATTCTTGGAGGATGTGCTTGAGCGGGACTATTCCGCCATATTTGATTTCGGTTTTTTGGACGATCTATTCGAATGACTTATTTTGATGATTGAGTTTCATGATATTTGTTTTACATGTACCATGGTTGCACCTACTGAGTATTTACGATTTTTGCACAGTTGTTGCACTTGATATCATTTTCGTGCCTTGGTTTCGCATGTTTATGATTTTATGGGTTTCATACAGTTGAGTTGATTTTGTGCGTATGTACGCATACGAATTGGTTTTTGCACTCGGTATAGTTCACATATGCTTGCAGTGCAGTGATACTCATTTTGTGCACTTAGATGCACTGGACTTCGATTTCGATTGTGATACTCGATATTTGTTTTGTGCACCTCGTGCGCCTGATTTGATTTTACGCATGTTCGGCGCTTGATATTAGATTTCATGATTTCGTACATGATAGATACACCTACCTTGGATTTTCGCGCATGTTGAGCGCAAGTTTTGAGATGTGATTTTGGTGCACCCCAGATGCACTAAATCCAGATTCTTCATGCATGTCAGATGCATCTGATTTTGCTGTCAGGCACACACGTTGCCTATGACAGATGCTTTGTGCACACCCGATGCACTTAGATCTTGTTTCTGTGCACTTGTATGGCACGTATATGGATTTTGATTTCCGTGCACACCAGACGCACGTAGTATTCATACGCGTATTTTGGGATTGATTTTTCTTATAGAGCAGTATGTTTTTATGATATTTGCTATGTGTTTTCGTACTGGGCAGGACTAGTCAGAGGACAGTAACTGAATATATTTGGCATTCATTTCCTTAAGATATTTACATATATAGGTTTGATATTTACGTGTATAGTTTCGAGTTATATCATATTGGTTTGGTATTGGATTTGACATTTGTGTCTTTACCATGACTCCGATGATTGCGGGATACTTGACAGAGTTTTAATTTTGAGTTATCTGCTCATTACTCATGCGCATGCATTGCGCTATGATGCGTTTTATGTACTTATGGTTTCGGAGCCCCGGCGATTTGATGGTTTTGGCTGAAATATTTTAGTATTTAGGGGGAGTTTTAATTTAAATTCGGGGACCGAATTTCTTTATGGGGGGAAGATTGTAACGTTTTGAAAATCGTTTCGGCGAAATTTCAAAAAAAATCGGTAAAATAAGAGGTTTTTCGGTAAAAAGTCAAAATACAAATATCTTTATTATAAAATTAAATATACATATTCTAGCTATGAAATTGCTAGTATTTGGTGTTTATTGAGCCACTGGTGAAATTTGAAATTTTCTGAAAAATTTTCCGAAATTAATTATTTTAATATTATTTTAAGCCGTCACTAATACATTTAATTGGGGAAAATTACAAATTGGAATGAGTTGAAACAAATTTTGTGCAATATAAAACTTTAAATAAAATTTTATCATGTGGCTTTTGAAATGTAATCATTTGCCAAAACGGTTTAGAAAATATCGAAGAAAAAGGCTTTTTTCGGTGAAATTTAGGGTTAACGGGAGTTGGGGTAATACATTTATCTTTTTTCCTAACCCACACACCCACACCTCACCCTCTCTCCCTCTCCCCATGTGTCCGGCCCCACCATGAAAACCCTCTCTCTCTCTCTCTCTCCAATCACCAAGAAAAGATAAGAAAAGAAAAGAAATTGATAAAAGAAATGGTGGACTTTGACTTTCCCACTTTCTCTACCTCACTCTCTCTCCTCCCTCACCCATTTCCCCTCCCCATTTTGGCCGAATCTATAGAATTCCAGCAGCCCTCCCCTCTCATTCCTCATCTCATCTCTTCTCAAAAAAAAAATTCACAAAAATTTCATGAAAAATCAACTAAAACTCAAAACTGAAATCCAACTCCTACCCATTATTTATTTGCCTATCTAGCATGGATTTTGGGAGCAAGAGAGCAATTTGGGAGGCTTAGATCCTTGCTAGATGTCTAATTGGGAGGTATAAATCTTAACCCATGTCTTAATTGTTGGTTAATTACTCCAATTTAACTAAATTTGGTGTTTAATTTGTGTACATATTGCAAACTTGAATTGTTGGGTTAATGGTTATATGCGAGATTAAAATCAAGATAGGGTTTTATCACATCATTATGGTTCCCATGAGTAGATTAACATGTTAATTCTTGCTAAAACCCAATCTAGTTACTAATTTCAAAATTTGTTAATTGGAAATTGTGATAAATGTGCTTTTTGCTAACTAGGTTTTTTTGAAATTGTTTTATATTGGGATTAAAATATAAATTAAGGTTTCATGTCATTATTAATATTATAATGAGTGGTTTAATGATTTTGGATCATGCTAAACCAAGCTTAATTGATGAATTGTGAATTTTGCTTTAAAATGTGTTAAAAATTGATATTTTTGCAAACTAGGATTTTGGAAATTATGCAAATTTATGAGATTAAATTATGGAAATGGTTTTTATGACTTATTTAAGATGTTTAAAAAGTATTATGTCCATTAGATTTGTTTAAACATCGAGTTTTGTACTAAAACGGGTAATTTGAGCTTGCTAGATTTTCGGAAAAATGGCTTTTAAAGTGAATTTGGGGTTTTTTTGGATTTTAAGCTATTTTATATTATAATTAGTGCTTGTGATTGTACAAATGAGTGTGTTTAGGTTTTTCTCGATGGTTTGGCGTTTGTACGCCGACGTCGAGGGTTTTTGGGTTGATTTGTGAAAGCAACCATAGGTTTTGACCTATGTGGGTTTCGTGTGTCGTTTTGGTCATGAGTCGGATTATAATTCGATATGGTGCGTTATGATATGTAGGTACCCATGTGGACTTCGAGACGACAAGCAAGCGCGTGGCGACGTCGGCACCGGCAAGCGAGGACCAGGTGAGTAGATTTATATCTACGGGGAGAAGTCGGGAGGATGGCGTATAGCACCCCCGCAGTTCATGGTGATGTATACGAATACGTATACACACATATATATATTGATTATATTTTGTTTGAGTATATTGATGATAATATGGATATTTGGTGTTGTTGGATGATTTAGTGTCGCGAAACCCTAGAGTAGTGGTCGCACCACACATGCACACAACCACCCATACTTGCATACTTCCTTCTTTCATTTATGCTTATTCGGGAATATATAGTTATGTGTTCACATGGGTATGGGACTATGTGTTCACATACGGATTTGAGGATGATACTTTGGTTTGAGAGTAGTCGATGAGATTTGTGTTGAGGTTGTGATATGGGTGATATGGCAGGATTCGTATTTGAGATACGTCCTGATGTTATAGCGGGTCTTTGAACGACGATACGGGTGAATAGTGCTATAAATAAAATGGTCGACATGTGATCGTGATATGAGATATGATATGCTAGGATATTGATACTAGGCCGTATTGGGCGATGTATACCCCTTGATGATGATATGTGCTGATGATATCGGTTTGTACGAGACTGTCGATTAGTAGTCAGATCATGACTATATTGATGATATTAGTATTGTACTATACATAGGTCAGTACCCTGGACTATGATCTTGGATAAAGAGGATACCAGATGAATAGTGTGATGAATATGATATTAACCCGTACCCAGATTTGGGGATGCCGTACGACGGATTTACGTACGAGCTATATTTTGATGATTGATCCGCACTCTTGACTTGGGATGTCTGATTATAGATATGGTATCGGATATGATATTATTGAGGCAGGATCACCGACTAATATATATACAGGTATGTATATGTATCGACTCAGATGTTAGGCGGTTTCCTTACCTGTAGTCCAGCTTGTTAGCTTAGCCCTTTAGTTTAGTTTAGTTGTTAGATTAGATTCGATTCTTACCTATTTCAAAAACTAACGAATCGTGGGTATTTTAAAAGACAGCCCAAGGAATCCTACGGATATTTCAAAAGACGTATCTTTTCATAAAAACACCGTAGCCCCTATTTTCAAAACCCCATGATTCGTGTTATTTCAAAAGGCATCATTTGTAGGACTTATATTAGATTCATGCAGATTAGTTATAGTTGCGTCTAGTATTCAGCTCCCGCTCATTATTGTGGTTCGCTTCGCATCGCATGCTTATATTATGTTTCATACTCCATTATTGATATCATGCTGTTAGGACACCAGCACCATTACCGATGATGCGTATGTACCACATACACCTACTTGCCGGCTCACACACATTTTCATCGGTAATTGCCATGTCACGTACACCTTAGAAAATATTATTGCTTAACTTAGCTTGATAGCTAGTAGTTTGACATAATATTAGTGTACATACCTTATATGCCTGCTTAGATATTGTAGTTATTACTTGTTGCTTCATGCATACTGTTATTCTTTGTTATGCCGTATTCATGGATTCTCATGCTTATATTCATGGTTTTACATGCTATTGATGATTCGGATTTCAATGATATTTTCTGGATTTGGAGGAAAACCGCAAAACATATATAAACTGCTTTCTCTCTTTTCAAATAAAAATGCGGTTTTCCCATGATGTATGAGTCGTCCACCATGAGTTTGCTTATGGATTTCGAGACCCGATTCGAGGAGATGGATGAACCGTTTCGGGTACATGGTTGGCCCGGTAAGGTACCCCGGGGCAAGAAGGTCGTGTTGCTGACGTTGTGCCTGGCAGGGGAGCGCTACCTACCGGTGATATTACCCGACACGTCGGATATCTGGAGGATACCGTCGTGGTCTTGAGATGGATGGTAGGGGCCGGTCTGGACTGACGGCGCCCTAGATATTGTGATTGAGACATTGAGATTTCGAGATATTGAGGTACAGAGACTGTGATACAGAGATATCGAGATATTGGGAATACGTTTTGTGCCGATGCTAGGCACTGTTTTATGCTGATTTCATTTATGATATCTCATTTTAAAAATACAATGGAAATCTCACTAAATTTTGAAAACAGTTTCTTCATTTACATGTATTCTGTTTTCATGCATTCATACCTCATTCATATGATATATTGCTACCTGAGGCACTGACACGGGCACATGAGATTACACTCGGGTTAGATATTACTCTATCCATTGTTATAGGCTGCACGTTATACATATATTTGAGGATATATTATGATCATTGACCTAGCTTGCGTTATTTATGCGATTTCTATTCGTAGATGTTTTTCTATTCACGAGTTGGCAACTCACCCCCGTTGTGCCCCAGTTTCTTGTTGTTTTGCGTTTCCTTTTGGGTTTTGATCCTCGCCCTTGGCGTTGTATATGATATTGCTTGTGTGGTTTTGACCGTCTATTGACGAAGAGCTAGCTCCCGCTTAGGGATGCCTTTTTATTGATTTCATATACTATTCATGTTGTATCCCGTTTGGGGGCCAGTATTTACAAAGGAGACTCTACCGAAATTTTCGGAAAATATTTGATATTTTTAAAAAGGCATAATTCGGTTTATGCTATTAAAACTACTTGATTTAAATTGGTTTTCCTTCACTCTACTACTTTTCTTGGTTTGGATTTCTGGGTTTTTCGGCTTACTTAGATTACGTACGCCTCGAGACGTTTCGTAGTCAAAGTGCCGGTCATGTTCCGTACTTTCGGGTCGTGACAGATCCAAGAGGTTATTGGGATTGTCCCAATCAAGGTACATAGACACCATCCTAAAAAGGTTTAGTATGGATGATTCCAAGCATGGTGCCTTGCCTTCTTGTCATGGAATCACTTTTTCCAAGGACTTCTATCCGAAGACTGATGAAGAGAGAGCTCGCGTGAGCGTTATACCCAACGCTTCAGCCGTAGGATCTATAATGTATGATATGTTATGTACTCGTCCTGATGTAGCTTATGCACTAGATGTAGTAAGAAGGTATCAATCCAACCCAGGGGAGAAACAATGGATAGCGGTGAAGAACATTCTTAAATACTTGCGAAGGACTAAAGAATTGTTCTTGGTGTGTGGTAATGGGGATCTCCAGATGGAGGCCTTTACCGATTCCAGCTTCCAAAGTGATAAGGATGACAGCAAATCTATCTCAGGGTTTGTATTTACCCTCAACGGAGGGGCGGTTAGTTGGAAGAGTTCTAAACAGGATACCGTTGCAGACTCTACGATGGAAGCTGAGTATATTGCTGCAAATGATGCTGCCAAGGAAGCCGTCTGGATGAGGAAGTTCATCGCGGAACTAGGAGTGGTTCCAACCATTGTTGATCCAATACCATTGTATTGTGATAATAATGGAGCTATGGCGTTAGCCAAAGAACCAAGGTCCCATCAGAAATCCAGACACATCCTGAGGCAATATCATTTGATCCGGGAGATAGTAGATCGCCAGGAGATCGAGATTTCTAGATTAGATACAAAGGATAACATAGCGGATCCACTCACCAAGGCCCTTCCACAGCCGCGGCATGAGCGACTTTTTGAGATGTTGGGTATGAGATACGCCAATAACTGGCCTTAGTGCAAGTGGGAGATTGTTAGATATATGTATGCCCTAGAGGCCATTATATGTATAGTGGATTCTTGGACATGTATATATGATTTTAGATGAATTTCTCGCTCAACATGGTGGTATGCTATCTGGTTTATTTTATCTTGACATGTTGATTTGATCATGCTTTTATTCATTTGCACATGTTGATAAAGCCCTCAGGATATTTGCTTGACTACTGTGACTATGATACAGATCAGGCTAGTGGGTCATGTGTAGTTTATAAGCATATCCTTGAACTGTTCCTAGTCGTGGGTGTATCGAGACGGGGCATCGATATTCCAAAGTAGACTAGCGTATACTATTCTTGTCCCATATGATGGGCGATGGATGATCCCATATTCATCTGGTGAGGTGACACCAAAGATTGTATGCGGGTGCTCAGTGGAGACTGGGTACACTGAACGGACTCACAGAGAACTCCTATATGGTATTATATCTATTGTCGGATAGCAGTTCTCAGGTGACACTGGTACATGTTAATCTGTAGACCCAAGATCGTCATAGAGTCTTGTGTGTCCTCCCACTGTACTTTGATATCCACCCTACCACGGCTCTACTGAGTCGTGCAAACAGGTGGACTTTGGGTATAGTCCTGAGGCACATGGAGGCGATGAGAGATAGGAGGGGTTTCGTCTCTCCCGGTATTCGGAGTTGAAGTTGTGCTATGCTCGATTGGCTATAACAGGAATTCCCTGGCCAGGGCTGCTGAGATTTACTGATAAGCGTTATCAGTAGTTTCTCGATCTGTTATGAGCTATACACCAGCATGACTTATTGAGTTATTGGGGTCGACGATTCCATCCCTAGACTCGATATGCAACATATTTGACGAAGAGACCGAACTCTACGGTAAGTGTTGCCAGTTGGCTCGACGGGAGTTTTGACAGCTTCGCTGGTTTTCTTCTGATCGTTCAATACCCGGGTGGCCGTTACGTTTAGCTGAACGCTTGCGGCTTGTGGGAGTTTAATATGATCATCACCTACTGCCGGCGTATTGATGAGTCTTAGAGTCCCACAATGAAGTTTCCTGGCTCATGCGAAAAGATGTGGTGTGCATATGAGTTATGCGCGGGGACTCGATTAAATACGGGTATGTTATACCGTATATTAATCGGGCATTTTCTATTGGTCCGGTCGAATGTGATATGACCGGTTTGCAAAATCAAGTGATGATTTAACAAATGGCTTTTAGATTAATTCTTTTATTAAACCCTTTTTCTATTTTTGTATGCATGCATGTATGCACATGATGATGTGCATGGACACAAACATACATACATTGTATCATGGTTGTTGATACAAAATTGGTGGCAATGCAAGACTCATATTGTATTAATTATTTATATTTATCATTTTGAGTTAATTAAAAGGATAATTCACTCATGGTTGATGTTTATCATCTTTGACTAAACCTCACCTAACATTTAACCATGAGTTAATTCTCCTTTGGAAATTAACTCAATAAGTAAATATTTAAATAATTACTAACCATGGTTGAAGTGAGAAAGATTAATATGGATTATTCTTTCTCATTTAAATAATTCACTCTCATATCATTTTTCTTTTGAGCTCAAGCTTAGCGACCATCTTCTTCCTCTCTTGAAAATTTCTTTGAGTGAGGGTGATAAAAAAAGAAAGGGTTTTTATTATAGAATACAAACCACATCATCATACTTCACACATCTAGCCCATTTGTGTAGGGTGTTTTCTCTATTTCATTCATATATCAAATAAAGCAAGGAGCTTTAGGCAAAGGGACTTCGTGTGGATCATCGTGGACAAGGAAGGCTTCCATCGATCCGTTCCAAACTCACAAAATGCCAAGGAGTCACCAAGGGAGGTCTACAAAGGTTGTAATCTCCACTCTTAGTGATACTTTTTCTTTTGCATGTGATGCTTAGTTAAATGAAACCCTAAATTTCTAGTTATGATTCTTATCAAGTTTACATAGCACCTTAAAAATTTGATTTTGGCATATGTGATGCTTCTAAACCCTTGATGAGGTGCTAGGTAAACCCAACAAAATGTATGTAATATTCTTTTTTTGGGGCACTTCCGGGATGAGGTTGATTTCACCATTGTATATTATTTACTTTTCCGCACTAGGATAGACCCAAGGAGGAGAGCACAAGTAACCGGGTTCTAGAGTCCAGTGGGAGACCAACTCGAGGAGTCGTGTCCGGGTCTCCTAACTCTAGAATTGGTAGGGTTGCTTGCCGCTCTCGTAGGGGTCTAAGGGTGTGGGTTTGGCTATTCATCGCGACCGTGGAATCCGTGTTTTATAGAGGCTCAAAATAAAACACGGACGTTCTAGTATATCCAATGTTTCATATGATTCTTCTGCTGTGATAGCTGTGATGTGATCATTTGATATGTTGTGATAGATACTGTATATAGTATATATGATATATTATATAGACGTTACTTATGTTTTACACCCACGCTAGCCCTGCCCCGCTCTGCCATTAGTTACCTAACCTAACGGTGCACGAGGGGACATCGAGGCGAATACGGATGGCATAAGTGTACGTCGTATTTATCTGGGATGTTTAGGTGACTTGATTGATGGGACTTCATTAATAAGATTAATGAAAGAAAAAGAAACCTAAAAGATGTCG
The DNA here is from genome assembly GCA_030015575.1 of Agapanthus africanus. NCBI lineage: Eukaryota > Viridiplantae > Streptophyta > Magnoliopsida > Asparagales > Amaryllidaceae > Agapanthus > Agapanthus africanus. The sequence continues at coordinate 534,649,609 of CM057339.1, forward strand.
TGGAATCGAATTTTCAAAAAAAAAAGAGGTAGCTATAGTTATTGCTTTGCATCGCGGTGTTCCTTGTAGAACATCCTGCACCTTATTCGATAAGGAAAGGGCCGAGATCCCTTCACTGGGAGTGACCCCTTTAGAAATGACTGGCAGATGCTACACCCCTCGGTTTTGTCTTTTGATTGCTTTTCTAGTTCTTGCTTTGCACAGTGATATATATGATTTATCCTGCACTTCATTCGACGAGGAAAGAGCCGAGATCCCTTCACCGGGAGTGACCACTTTAGCGAAACTAGCAAAAACCAAAAAAAACACTCCATTTTAAAATAATTTGATTCCATAACGATATCAAGTTCATTACACAATAGGTTTTCAGAAAAATCTGTCGTAGCCCTCCATCATTTCAGATAAGTCCTACTTAGTATTCGTGCTATGTTTGTTGGCCTGCGTCAAGGCGTAGTGTGCGGTAGCTAACTAGTATTTATCTGTTTATGCATATGATGCAGATTGGATTAATGTAGTCGTGCGACTTTGTTGGCCTACGTCAAGGGTCGTACGGGTGGGTTTAATTCAATTAAGAAATGACGGTTTGAACTTGACTAGCGCACTATGGTTTGTTGGCCTGCGTCAAGGTCATGGGACGCTAGGGGCAAAATTATATGGAATTTCAAGTGTTGAAATTTGCAATGAGATAGTTGGATCCCGATACCCGCTGCGAGTAATTGTTACTCCTGGGATAGTTTTACACATTACAATTAGCCGATCGAGTAGGTGTCTAGAAAGGTGTTAACGGGGTTACGCCCCTGGGTAAACGAGGTTTACTTTAATTAGGTCCGTGCGAAAGCACGGGGAACCTCCCTCAAAGTACCGACACAGGCCTGGCTGAAAGATTGGCGAAGTTGTAGGGTGTAATTAATCCCGGCTAGTCTTTCCTTTTAGGGTTTGAAGGAAGATTTGATAAAAACAGTGGGAGCCATCCTGATTAGATAAAATAATAACCAATCTAATCTTGCAAGAGCGCACGCAGAGTGTTTTCTTCTCTCTCTCTCCGGGTAGCGACCATGCCACGCCTTAATCAAGATAATAATACGGATGTATTGACCGAACCCGCTTGTTATACTGAGCTGGGGAACGTTGGTCCCGCTCCAACTTATAACTATTTTAAGACAGAGCAGGAAATAGGGGATTACCAGAATTCCCGTGCCGCCCAAACGAAGAAAGTGCATGATGATGCATCTTCTTCGGGTGTGTTCAATACAGAGAACTGTTTCTCAGTATCCTTTATGTCCTGGGTATGTGATACCGGATCAGGATCCCACATATGTAATTTTTTACATGGGCTACAGATAGGTAGAGAACAGAGAACGGGTGATAAGTTTCATGAGATAGAAACGGTGCAAGTGTCGCAGCCAAGTCTGTTGGTAGTTATCACTCTGTATTATCAGAATACATTGATTCTGAACGAATGTTATAAGATACCGAACCTGATATACAACATCATATCAGTCTCTTTATTAGTAAAGAAGGATATAATTTTGTATTATTGGATAATATTTTGGACATTTCCTATATCAAGAGTTGATCGGTTCATGCACGTTATCTAAAAGCATTGACGTTCTAAATCAAACTACAGTTCTTAGTATATAGAACACACACAAGAGGAAGAGTTCAGAAATGAACGAATCCTTCTTGAGGTATTGTAGACTAGGTCATATCAATGTGACCCGACTAGCTGAAGTTACATATAGATGCATATTTAAATAAGTTTTAATTTACATCTTGTGAAACTTGCCGGTCATGTCACAGAGATAAGATGACCATAACACTGTTTTTAGGAAACAGAGAAAGAGTTAGTGAACTCTTGGGATGATACATGTTGATGTATGAAGGTCCTCTGTTTACACATGCCAAGACCAGTTCTTTGTACTTCATTACATTCTCTAATGATCTCTCAAGATTCAGACATATGTTCCTGTTGAAACACAAGTCCGAAGCTTTTGAGATATTCGCAGAATATAAGTTAGAAAATTGAGAACCAAAACGGGTATAAGTATTATGTCTTTTGATGTGATCAAGGAGGAGAATACTTGAGCACGGAATTCCTGGATTATTCTAAAGGAGAATGAGGTTCTCTCTCAGCAATACTCCTCCGTATACACCACAGCACGTCGGTGTATCGGGGCGGAGCAATCACACCCTATGTGATAAGGTGTGCTCTATGATGAGTAATAATGAGTTACCTATTTCCTTTTAGGGAGTTATGCACTTGTGAAGTTGCATACCTATTGAATAGGGTTCCGATCAAATCAGCTGCCTACCACTTCATATGAGATATGGAAAGGGAAGAGCCCATATCTTAAGTTTGTTAAGATTTGGGGTTGTCCAGCCTATGTCTAAAAGCATCATCCGGACAAGCTCGAGGCAAAGTCAGTTCTGTAGAAGTTTGTTGGATATCCCAAGCATACGCAAGGGAATATCTTTACCAAACCGAGGAACAAAATATGTTTTGTTTCTCAATATGCCATCTTTGTGAAACGGAATTTCTTGAGAAGAAATTAGTGGTCATGAGGTAGAACTGGAAGGAGTTCCAGATATACAAACTACAGCTGATGATTTGGTAGAACAAAAGGATTCAATAGTTTCCAACGAACCTCAGCCTCTCCGTCCATCTAGTAGGGTTCCTCACCCACCTGAGAGATACTTCAGTTTCTCTATGACAGTGGGAGCGAGGATTCCATCATGAGATGATGACCCAACTATTTTCGAGCTGACCATCAGGAGTGGGACTTTGTAAGAATGGCTGGATGCTTAACGATCTGAGATGGAATCCTTATACACCAACAAAGTATGGACTTTGGTTGCTTTATCTGAAGGGTTAAATCCCCATCAGGAGCAAGTATATCTTGAGGAGATTACTTGGTGTACATGGAAAAGTTGAGACTTTCAAAGCTATGCTTAAGTCCATCCAGATCCTACTTGCCACGGCTACATACCATGACTACGATATCTGGCGGTTGGGTGTCATGACGGCTTTTCTAAATGATGATTTGGAAGAGAGCGTCTATAAGTACACAGCCAGAAGGCTTCGTAAGTTGTGGGAGCAGCGGAAACGTGTGCAAGATGTTTTATGCGATAAAACAGGCATCGCAGAGTAGGAACGTCTGTTTTGATGTTGTAGTCAAAGAGTTTGACTTCATCAAAATGGTAGATGAACTTTGTATATACAAAAAGGTAGTAGGAAGTATGGTGGTGATCCTCGTAGAGTACATGGATGACATACTCTTGATAGGGAAGGTGTTTCTTATGCTACGCTCGGTCAATCCTCGCTTATCACAATGATTCTCCATATAGGATCAAAGTGATACCTACTAAATCCTGGGTTTTGGATCTATGAGATAGATCTAATTGGATGTTAGGATACTCACTAGTTGTAGTGAGAAGGTATCAAACGATCCTGAGGAGAATCACTGGAAAAGTTCCAGGGTGATAAGGACGACTGAATGTCAGTCGCAGGCATTGTCTTTACCCTCAGTAAAGGGAAGGTATGTTGGAAGAGTTCCAAGCTAGCTACCGTGGCATACTAGACGATAAAGGCAAGACTCATCGTTACCAAAGATGCTACCAAAGAGGCAGTCTGGGTGTATATTAGTTCATGAGATGAACTTCATTCCTACCGTTGTGTGATGATTGGTAGAGTTTTTGCGTACTAAGTTTATTACCGCAATCAAGACGGTTTCTCTTATAGCTAGCCGGTTGAGTACGGGTCGTCCGCGGGGAGATGGGAATCTTTTTCTATGTGCTTTAACGAGTTAAGTCCAATTGTCCAGGTTTGTTTTTAGATTACTTAGGTGCTAAAATGATATATAAAGAGAGCTTGTTAGGGTTAGGATTAGGTTAGTTTGAGTTAGGAGTCGCTCACTTCTTTCGTTGCCACTCTTAATGTCGGTGTTACGGTAATCGGCAACAACAGAGATTAGCACGACTAGAAAGGAACTTGCGAGTATAAGCTAGGCTTTCCAACGCATAAGTTCCTCCTTTTGGTGCTTGTCCGTCCGTTCTTGGCTCTTAGCTTTAACCTCCGGTTAATTCAACCACAACCGGTCTCACTAAGGAATCACCGCTATCATGTAGGATAGGGTGTCGTAGGGAGCGGATTGTGATTCAATTAACGGGAGTCCGAATCAAGATGTTGAGCAAGAAAAGAGTGAGAGAGATTTCCTTCTCTCAAACATTCCTTATCCTACCCTAACAAGTATGAAAACTACTCACCCATTATAAGGAAAAGAAAATAAAACAAAGGAGAATGATAGAAAGAAAGATATTAGAAGGTTACAACTAGCTATTTGCGACCTCACCTCGGCAAGGATCAAGCGTAAGCATCATGGTTGTTTAAGGATAAAGGAAAAAAGAACAAGAAAGAAACAAACAACAAATAACAACAACTAGATTAGCAAAAGAAAATTACAAGCAATTATAAAAAGAACAAGACAAGCATGATAACAAAGAGAACTCTTTTATTCATTCTTCACTCACAAAAGATCACTACAAGTTTTTAAGGGAGAAGAGATGAGAAGAGGAAGAAGAACAACACATGTATTCTAAAATTCTAAATACAAGATTATGGACTCTTGGCTTTGGCAAGTTCTGGACTATTTATACGCAGGGAGCTAGATACCTAGGGCAACATTCTGAACAAAAATGAAATGACCAATCTGCCCCCAAAAAGTCTCCTTCTGAGGAGCCTGTACGGCCGTGGATCCGCGGCCCTATAGTAGAGTTGTCCCCTCAGGTTTTGTGTACTTCCCTGGTCTTCTCTTGTCTGTAGTTTAGCATATGTTTTTCCTCAGAAACTCTTCGCAAAATTTCCAGAATTTCAGTAGATCAACAAGTGATTTGATGTGGAACTTTTTGCCATGATTTCCTCGAGCTCCGCGTAGATATGTTGGATCTTGTGTTGCCATTGAGCTTTGTGCATGAAAATGACGTTTGATTTGCCATTTTGTCTCTTAAACTGGTGTGCGGCAACATACGGATAGAGAGCGGAGACCCGTGTTTTATCTGTGGTTGGCAGTAATCCGGAATTTGTTGTGCTTTTCCATCAATTCACTGTTCAGAGCCGAGAACCTGTATCCTGCAATTTGACTAGCAAACACGGCTCAAGAGTACCCACCGATAAGCAATGTGATAAAAATTGGACGGTATAAAAATGCAAAAAACTGATATGAACAAATACCCCCAAACTTTTCACTTGCTCGTCCCGAGCAAAGCTAATTTATTCACAAAAAATTTCCTAACCTCACTTTCGCAGGGAACGCGATTGCACTGAGCATGTGCAACAAGGCGTTAAACCTCTAGGTGTCCCTAGTAGGAGGAGTGTTGTCTCCTGAGGGTTTTCAGCGGATACTACCCACAAAATCCGGTCAAGCTAGTTTCGCAAAATAACTTTTGATTCAAACCGTGAAGTGTTGTTTAAGAAAATAACAATTCTATTATCCTAAGTCTAGACTATCGAACCTTTATTTTTCACATCTCGCTTCTTATTTAACTTAAGATTTTATATGTCTTTACGTGTAGTGCAAATAGTGCCGTTAAGTTCCAGAAGGTTTGAATAAAGTCATCATGTCACACAATAAAGCCCAGATAAGAATTTTGAAAGGATCACATAAGTTTTATAAAGAGTTAAGCATTTTTCAAGTTTCGTTTTCTAGTAAAGTTTCAACTTCAGAATTTCTATCTTCCTTAACAGGAAACTATGTCTTATTTTTCCGTCCAACTTTTTCTTGTTTTCATTTCATACACACCTCTGTGAACGTGCAATAGTCTTTATCATAGAATAAAACCTTCATATCTCCGCTAGAAATATTTTTTTATAAAAACTTGTCTTTTGTCAAGATTATTCCCACACAAAGAACCGTTAGGAATTTTAACTCGGAGAGAACACTTGCTTGACATTGTTTTAATCTGGACTTTCTAGGCTTCTTAGCGAGCTTTGGGCCAATGCATCCAAACCAGTTGGTTTTAAGGCATTAGGTGTAGAAACACCCCAGCGGACTTAATTACTCAAGTTACCTAGGTCCAAAATCGAAAGACAATTTAGCGTGAAAATCAGGATGATTCAATACGAACGGAGATATAACCGGTAGTTCAGTTATTTTTTGGATAAAAGACGTGTTTAGTGGGTTAGGTGTGTAATCATTCCAATCAAGTTCCAGATGGGTTATTTTTCAGACATAGTTCCAATTAAGGCATCAATAACATTCCTTCATATTCACTTCATAAACTATTCTTGATATTACTTATTTCAGAACAAACCTATTTGATCCTCAGAAAATCATTTATCCATTTAAAAGTTTTTAGACATAAAAGACTTGTCATCTAATTTCCAAAACTCACGACACATGTAGTGTGATGTAAAGACGTATATCAGCTATAGTTAATTTCAAAGGAGAGTTATCTTTCAGGTTTTCAAAATCTAAAAATAAGATTTAGTTATTCTTATATTATCAAACAAAACCGTCGAAATGTTGAATCAGAGTTTTCCCACTAGCTAACTTGACAGAAAAGTTTTTATGTTTTTAGAAAATTTCTGATTTTTATGGATTTTATGGATTTTAATATACATATGAATGCGAAGGTTAGAAATGCGTACCGAGCGTACCCCCATACTTAAACTGGACAGTGTCCTCACTGTCATTGCATGAAGAGATCATTTGAAGGGTCAAAATTGTCGGTTAGATATACACAATTTTTTTTAAGAGTAAAAATGGAAAAGAATATCCACAAATAAATACAAATTGGTATATACATACCCACAAACTTATTTGGAACAGTGTCCACTGTTCTTGGCTGGATAACCGAAGTTTGATGGTAGGCAGAGGAAGATTATGTAGGGTAAACCGGCTCCTGTAAGGCCAGGAGCTCCTCTGTTCGTTCGGCGCTAAGGTACGGTTTTAGTCGGTGTCCATTCACTTAAAAAAATGAACCGTCCTTTGGATTCTACAAATCCACAGCGCCCTGCGGATACACATTCCGCACAAAATACGGCCCTTTCCAGCGAGATCTGAGCTTTCCTGGATGGAAGTGTAGTCGGGTGTCGTAAAGAAGTACCTGTTGACCAGGTACGAAAGTTTTGCGCAAAAGGTTTTTATCGTGAAACACCTTCATTCGTTTCTTAACGACAACCGCGTTATTGTAAGCCTCATCTCTAAGCTCGCTCAATTCGTTCAACTACAGCTTCCGATGGCTGCCCGCATCTTTGATGTAAGTCGATGTACAATACCCCACGACTTGCGGGGAGGCGAAAATTTGAAAAACGATCTTGTTCTTTGCTTAAACATCGACTAACCGAATGAATCGAAGCTAAACGATAACTAACATGAAACATAGAAGTTCTATACTACTATGCTTAGGGATTCTACCTAACGAAACGTGTCCTTCGTCTTTGCGAACTCCACCTCCTCCTCGGCCTTCTCAAAGTAGTAGACGATCCACCCGAGAGCTTTACTCCAAGCTTAGCCTCTAAACTTGAGGCAATTAACCTTCTTTAAGTGCTAATCAAAGAAGCTAGGTGATATAGAGTAAGGGTTATGGTTTAATTAGTCTAGCTAATCCTTGTACTCAACACATGAGAGGGTAGGATTAGGGTTTCTGTAAGTCTACGCTAGCGCCCCGGCAGTCTACAGACGCCAAATGCGGAACAAAAACTTTTAACTGGCGCTATCGTATACTTTAACCCGGATCTGCCATTATTGCTAAACTAACAAACTGTAAAGAGTGTAGAAAGGTTATACCGAACGATCCGAGTCCTTCGTTCTTCAACCATCATCCCACGCTCCGTTGCGGCTGCTCCGATCTCGTCGATCTCCGATCTCCTCGTCGAGGTGGCACCACGTCGACGATTCTTTAAACGGGCTCCCGCCTCTGACTTGAGGCAACTCGATCGTCAAGTTTGCTAAAAGAGACGACCAAGAATGATGTAGAGAATGAGTAGATGACTTTGTCTCACTTCGTCCAAGTCCGTGGACGATCGGTTAATGAAGTTGCCGTGGGAATCGGGTGATGGAATGAAATGAACTGTGAAATTCCATGCACCCCTAAATACTATCATATCTTTTCTACAAAATTAATCAAGCAAGAACCATATGAGGGGAGGGGAAGGCCGACCACTTATATATAGGAAGGAGGTGAGTGTAGGAGAGGTCAAGGGGGTGACCATAAAAGAAAGCTTCTCACTCAAAATATCCTTAAGAAAACAAGAAGCTTTAATGCTAAAGCATGAATCACTAATACACCTCATCAAGCCTTTAATGCAACCAATGAAAACACAACACCAATTAATCCTAGTCACCTCATCTAGAACCTTCTAGAACCTTCTAGAAGCATGACTCACTCTCATCCAAGAAAAGATAAATCCGTCTTTAACAGAATGTTAAAAGACGGCTGATAGAAAACTGGAAACTGGCAACTTCCAAAAGTGATCCTGAAACGACTTTCAGGATAACCCCGTATCTGTATAAATATACCCGCATTTGTATTACGACCGAATACAAATGCAACTGAGACAAAGATATTATACCTACTCAATATAATACTCGGATCCGGCTTAAACCAAAGCCGACCAGTATCATCTGCCCGAAAAATAACACGTGCGTAAACGCACGTGCATTTTCCGAACCCTGCCATAAAACCATACGGCTTCTACAACGTTTCGCCCGAACTTGGGAAACTGTCTGTGGGGGACTCTAATGAATCGTCAGTACCCTGGCAGTGGGTTTAACCAGAAACCGTCAGCGGCACTAGCAATGCGTAACGGCTGCCCATGGACTGACCTCAAGGGATGCCGATGAGCGCACTCATCCGGAAAACCCTACTGGGCCTAACAGTGACAATGTATATACAGTCCGGTCCGTTCGTCTATGAGTATCGCATATCTGCCTAGGGGGCTAGTAACGTCAGACCCCCAATAGCAGTATAAGTCGTGTCGGAGTGAAGCCCAATAACACCCTGAGATACTACTGGAGTACCTACCAGTAAATCTCCTGCCATGGCCATGGACTTTGTGTAATGGCTCTCCTAGACACAGCACGACCTCGCCCCCAATACCGGGAGAGACGAATCCCCTGCCGATCCGCTCACGTGCCTCCATATGGCTCGGGAATGTACCCAAAAACTACCTGTTTGCACGACTTCTTTGAGCCGTGGTAGGGTAGAAATCAAAGCACAGTGGGAACTCACACTAGACAAATGACGACCTCAGGTCGATGAACTAACCTGTACACATGTCACCAGGGAACTGCTATCTGACGGTAGATATAATACTAACTAGCAGATTCCCGGCGAGTCCTGTCCGGTGTACTCATAACCCAATAAGCACCTGTATACATCTTAGGTGATCCAACTGAAACCGGTGGCTTGTTAGACCGGCCACCGCCCCTCGTCGGGGTCTCGACTGTACACACTAGTCTACTCCGGAGTATCGATGCCCTGTCTCGAAACTCCCACGACTAGGGACCACAATTAAGGATATGCGTATAAACCACCCAACTCTCACGTATATGATCGCCATCATACTGTTGTTGGTAAAGAAAGATCCTAAGGGCTCTATCAAAGTGTAACATGTAATCAGTCACCTGATCATGTACACGACTGATAAAGGCAAACCAGATAGCATACTATCATCTTGAGTAAGACTGTCCTACCGGTATAGGTCCTCCGCAATCATTGCAATCACGTACCTGTGATCCAATAATTAACTATGAGGGCACTATCTCCAACAATCTCCTCCACTTGCACTCAAGGATAATTATTGCGATGTTGAATACTCACAGCCCGTGTGAAACCGAACATCCAACTCCTCTACTAATCAGTATCACAAAGCCCGTTTGTAAAACTATTGTGTTCGAGAAATAGCCTTAGTGAGTGGATCCGTCTAGAAGTTCTTTCTATGTCTCTCTAAATCTCAAGTTCGCGGAGAAAACCATCTCCCAAATTGAGTAATACTTGTCTTAGAATATGTCTGGATATCTGATGGGACCTAGTTCATAAATGAACTCCAAATCCAAACTTCTTAGACTGTATCGATCACTGAACCTTAATCAGTATCGGGCACCATGCCACCCACAGTATCCTCTTGGACCACCTGTCCATAATACTGTTCCTCTTCGTCAGAGGGAAAAACTATAACTCTGACAATCACTCTGTCAACCATGTCACCTTTGAAGCTTGGAATGATAACCGTCTCCCGAAGGAGGCTGTCGTCATCAAATCCATAGAACATGTACTTATGTTCTAAAACTGCTTCCTTATGTTTCTCCAGGATTGGATTAATACAAACTTATTGCAACTAGTGCAAAACCAACATTTGGTGTAGTACTTGACATCTCATGATTGACTCAATTGCCTAAGCAAGTGATCTGCCAATCATGCACATCCCTCTCCCCTTTAGTCTGTAAGACACATTTAGAGAGGGTGACTCCATCACCTGCAGGTACACCACCATGCTAGGAGTCATCTATTCCAAAAACCATTAGAATATCTGTCTAAGTACCCACATTGGGAAACTACCCAAATCCAGATCTAAAACCGTAGATCTAGAAACCAGAATGTCAAATATTATATCCATATCCTGTCTGGAGAAACAACTGTGTGACGACCACAGTACAACCGATCGTAGTATAGGAATTTTACTTCCTACTCTGTGTATGTCATCCAGATACCATGACATCACACCCTACTACCTTCTTAACAGATCCATCCCTTATTCTGATTGAAGTCAAACCTATGACTGTCATATCAAAATTAGATGATCTATCTCCACTATAACTGCTCAAGTCTATAAATAGATATAAGCATCTTGCCCACTATGCTTCCGTTGCTCCCACTGACTACGACAACCCTCCTACCGGGTCTCATAGCCTGGAACAACAGTAGTGTCAAGTCTTGGTAGATAAGAACCTCCCTGTCACCGTCCTTGAGGCTACCGAAGTACCTCTCGGGTGTCTGAGGTTACCTACCATATCTGCGGAGTGACTATTGGAATGTCAAACCTGATTGAATATATAGGTCCTATTAAATTTTCCGTAATCGTTCGCGGTTCTGGAATCAATTCCAGTTCTACCATACTCCCACACTGTTTTCTGAAAAAGATCCATTTTTACTAAAACTGTGGCGAGTCAAGAACAATATCACTATTGATCTTCCAGATGGTAGAATATCAACCCTCGTCATAGCCAGGGTCAACCCACAAACAGCCATTACAGAAACGTGCCCTGAGTTATCCAGAGTCTGGTTTTAAGCATAAGCTGGACAACTCCCCGTACCTTAACATCTTTTAAGGTACGATCTATTCTGTATCCAATATAGAAACTTTGGCACTAATTTAATTGGAACCAGATTCAAATCATGCAGCTGTCTCCAGTGCATATCAACTTAATGGAAAGAGGCTAATCAGCATTACTCAACTTAGGAATCCATCCAATTATGAGTAACCTGAAAGAGAAACACGTTTCTCAAAACCATCACTATCTCATCTGAATACCAATCACAAGAATCTACATCTTCGATCTCTTTGAAGAATCCCGATACTTGTGATAACTGGTTCTCTACTTTATTCTTATACCCACAACTTCTCAAAACATAGACCTTGTATTTCTACGAAACACTCGTCTAAATACTAGAGAAGTTATAAGTAAATAGAACATAGTACGAGGACCTACCCCTTTGTCCTGATGGACACTGGACAACATACAATACTCTGTATAAGTCCGCTGAGTTTGAACAACTCAAAACCTGTGCGTTGTAGGTGGAAAACTGTATCCTGGCGATTTCCTCAAATATCACCAATTACAACGAATTCCGATATAATGAGGATGATCACCTAATTCCCAATATCTTACTCCCGCTCATCATCTGTAAAACCATACAGATATGAGAATGAAACCTGGTAAATACATACCCTTGGAGTAAGTGTCTAATCGGGAAAACAGTTTTTCTTTTAACAATGCACTGAAACATGAAAATGTTTCGTAGGGGTATCCTGGTATTCATAGCAATGCCTCTTCCATAATCAAATTCATGACTTCAACCGTATATTTTATTGCCATCTCTCCAAATCCCTTTATTTGTCTTTAGTCGTTACCTTTTGTACACCATCGTTAGGCTAAATGGTTTTCTTCCTTCCCTACCGTTCGGCACCAGCCTATGGTTTGGAAGAAGACAATCCAGTAAGCATAATAGGTGTACCCTCCTAAACCAAGGAGTACTCGCAACTGAGAGAAGGTGATGATAAAAGACAACTGAATAATACCTTATTCTTTTAAAGGTGAAATAGGAGTGGCGATGAAGTACGCGGTTTTGGTCCTGAATGATATCAGTCGCAATTTACTTTGCCCTCTTTCTAATCCCTTTATTTTGTCTTTACATATTACCTTCTGCACACCCTACTTAGGCTAATTGGTTTTCTTCATTCCCTACCTTTCGGCACCAGCCTATGGTTTGGAATAAGACTATCCAATAAGCGTAATAGGTGTACTCTCCTAAACCAAGGAGCCCTCGCAACCTGAGAGAAGGTGATAATAAAAGACAACTGAATAAACCAATTCTATTTCTCCTGAACCTGGATCCATCCTCGAAGAAGTCCCTTCGAGTTCGTATATTACCATACGATGGATCTATCCAATGGAAGTGGATATCCGTAGTAATACGGGTGTTCTGAGAAATTCAAAGGGTAAAAGAAGGAGTGGCAATGACTTATGCAACTCAGACAATCCAAAAGCCAGTATTTTAAGAAGGTTCGGTCAACCTGGTCACTGAGTCATAGTCTAGGGTCGGTCAAAGGTCGCTACCAAAGAGAGAGAGAAAAGAAACACTCTGCGTGCACTCTAACCTAGATCAGAATGGTCATCATTTTATCTAATCCGGAAACCTCCCACTGTCCTGTCAAATTCTCCTCCAAACCTAAAGAAGAATCAATCGGGATCACCCGAAGAGTAAACCAACTCATCAGTGGGAATCGGGATCCAACTCTCATCGCATGATAACGTGATGGAATGCATCCACGTTACTCATACTCCAGAAGGTATGCGCATACTTGGCAAGTTTCAGTTTCTTTAGAAACTCCCGATATGATTTTTGCCCCATGCTCTTATAACCTTGGCTTTGGTCAAAGTGTCATAAGTCACATGCCAAGTTCTACCCGTCACTATCTTGTCAATTTGAACCCACCCGCACATGCCCCTGACTTTGGCCAATCGGCAGAACGATTGTCCCAAACTAACTCATCTATCTATGCAACAATTGAATACCCAGCAGCTACCAAACACTATGCCTTAACTTTGGCTAAAATACATAGCTTGAATACTACTAAATACCCAAAAGAAGTGACGGAGGGCTACGGCTGGTTTTTGGCGAAAAACCTTTAACGTAGTGAACTTGATATCGCTGAAGGAAACTGATAGCTTTTTAAAATATAGTGGGGAAAACCTTTTCCTAAAGAGGTCACTCCCGGTAAAGGGATCTCGGCTCTTTCCTCGTAGAATGAGGTGCAGGATATTCCACTGAATACCGCTGTGCAAAGCAACTTGTAATCGACTATAGTGAAGTTATTACGCTGACGCAAACTTCTGCCCAAGGGGTCAGTCCCTGTGAAGGGATATCGGCCCTTGCCCCGTCGAATGAGGTGCAGGATATTCCACTGAATAGCGCTATGCATAAAAAAAGAAAACGTCTTTGCAATAACACATTTTAAATTTGTTCCAACAACTGTAAACAGGTTTGTTTTACTTTGCGTTGATCAGAATCAACACAGTCCCATCATTTAATCACACCAGAAAAGAACGAAAATAAAATGTACGTATATGCCATCCGCATTCGTCACTGGGTCCCGTCATCACCCGTTAGGTTACTTAACTAACGACAGAGCGGGGACTGGACTAGCGCGGGTATAAAACATATACAACATCTAATAGTATATAAACCAATATACAATAATCGCTCCAGGCGTGATAGTATGCAACATTACAGAAAAGTAATAAGCATCACAGAACAATACAGATATGTGGGATCCCCGAGTTTCACAGAGCCGCTGCTGAAACTCGACGTTCCCCTGTCGTGTGGATAGCATGTGCAATGAAACCTAGACCCCTACGGGTGCGTCAAGTTACCCGCCAAAACCTGAAGCGAGGCAGCCCCCTACAGCATAGTGAATGGACCACCCAGCACTTCACGGAATCCGGTAATCTTGGGCACCCCTCCTTGGGTCAACCTGTACCCCCTACGAGTGCGGCGAATTGTCTGCCGATTCTAGAGTGGGGCCCCTCTGCCTCTCAAAGCCATGAGATGCGGACCCGTTGCTCCTCAGAACCCGGCTATCCGTGCACTCCGTCTCGGGGAAAAACCTAGTACAGTAATGAAAAATAGTACAATAGGTACATCGACCGCAACCTGGTCATGCCCCAAAAGAATATCATACAACAGGCAGTGACGGCAGTCCACAAGTTGGACGCTCGCCCCGCAATATCAAATGTACAAATAAACACAAACTGTACTACCATTACACACTGCTATCCACCACGACAAATCCGCAACATCACAGCACAAAACAGAACATCAACGCAAATGTCACGTTCGCAAACCCGTCTAAAAGAACTATAGAAATCAAACGCGGTTTACCGATCAAATGACATTCCCGGTCGGAGATATAATGTAAGCACTGTAAACTAACAAGTTTAAATTTCGATCGACCAAATATCAAAAAGTTGGCCCCACGACTTACTGGTGAACAGTAACAAAATCTGGGCCAAAACGATATTTACCAAAAACCACAAAATCCAGAGAAGAACCCACTGTACAAATTTGGGAGCATGAGCTCACTAAGTGGCCGTGGATGCGCGGTCAAACCATGGGTTTGACCGCGTTTCCGCGGCGCTTTGGTGGAGTCATGTCCCCAAATTTTGTCGTGGTTCTTAGAAAAGCCTGCACAGATTTTTAAGACATGCAGAAAAATTTTAGGAGACCATTTAAAATCAACAGAAACTGTCGAGCTAGGATTTTGCAATTTTCGATTTCCGGTCGGATCGATGTTTTAAACGCGTTAGCACAAGTTAGTATAGCAAAATGGTGAGGCTCTGGTACCACTGTAAGTGTACGCTAGCGCCCCGGCGGTCTACAGACGCCAAATGCGGAACAAAAACTTTTTAACTGGCGCTATCGTATACTTTAACCCGGATCTGCCATTATTGCTAAACTAACAAACTGTAAAGAGTGTAGAAATATTATACCGAACGATCCGAGTCCTTCGTTCTTCAACCATCATCCCACGCTCCGTTGCGGCTGCTCCGATCTCGTCGATCTCCGATCTCCTCGTCGAGGTGGCACCACGTCGACGATTCTTTAAACGGGCTCCCGCCTCTGACTTGAGGTAACTCGATCGTCAAGTTTGCTAAAAGAGACGACCAAGAATGATGTAGAGAATGAGTAGATGACTTTGTCTCACTTCGTCCAAGTCCGTGGACGATCGGTTAATGAAGTTGCCGTGGGAATCGGGTGATGGAATGAAATGAACTGTGAAATTCCATGCACCCATAAATACTATCATATCTTTTCTACAAAATTAATCAAGCAAGAACCATATGAGGGGAGGGGAAGGCCGGCCACATATATATAGGAGGGAGGTGAGTGTAGGGGAGGTCAAGGGGGTGACCATAAAAGAAAGCTTCTCACTCAAAATATCCTTAAGAAAACAAGAAGCTTTAATGCTAAAGCATGAATCACTAATACACCTCATCAAGCCTTTAATGCAACCAATGAAAACACAACACCAATTAATCCTAGTCACCTCATCTAGAACCTTCTAGAACCTTCTAGAAGCATGACTCACTCTCATCCAAGAAAAGATAAATCCGTCTTTAACAGAATGTTAAAAGACGGCTGATAGAAAACTGGAAACTGGAAACTTCCAAAAGTGATCCTGAAACGACTTTCAGGATAACCCCGTATCTGTATAAATATACCCGCATTTGTATTACGACCGAATACAAATGCAACTGAGACAAAGATATTATACCTACTCAATATAATACTCGGATCCAGCTTAAACCAAAGCCGACCAGTATCATCTGCCCGAAAAATAACACGTGCGTAAACGCACGTGCATTTTCCGAACCCTGCCATAAAACCATACGGCCTCTACAACGTTTCGCCCGAACTTGGGAAACTGTCTGTGGGGGACTCTAATGACTCGTCAGTACCCGGGCAGTGGGTTTAACCACAAACCGTCGGCGGCACTAGCAATGCGTAACGGCTGCCCATGGACTGACCTCAAGGGATGCCGATGAGCGCACTCATCCGGAAAACCCTACTGAGCCTAACAGTGACAATGTATATACAGTCCGGTCCGTTCGTCTATGAGTATCACATATCTGCCTAGGGGGCTAGTAACGTCAGACCCCCAATAGCAGTATAAGTCGTGTCGGAGTGAAGCCCAATAACACCCTGAGATACTACTGGAGTACCTACCAGTAAATCTCCTGCCATGGCCATGGACTTTGTGTAATGGCTCTCCTAGACACAGCACGACCTCGCCCCCAATACCGGGAGAGACGAATCCCCTGCCGATCCGCTCACGTGCCTCCATATGGCTCGGGACTGTACACAAAAACTACCTGTTTGCACGACTCCTTTGAGCCGTGGTTGGGTAGAAATCAAAGCACAGTGGGAACTCACACGAGACAAATGACGACCTCAGGTCGATGAACTAACCTGTACATATGTCACCAGGGAACTGCTATCTGACGGTAGATATAATACTAACTAGCAGATTCTCGGCGAGTCCTGTCCGGTGTACTCATAACCCAATGAGCACCTGTATACATCTTAGGTGATCCAACTGAAACCGGTGGCTTGTGAGACCGGCCACCGCCCCTCGTCGGGGTCTCGACTGTACACACTAGTCTACTCCGGAGTATCGATGCCCTGTCTCGAAACTCCCACGACTAGGGACCACAATTAAGTATATGAGTATAAACCACCCAACTCTCACGTATATGATCGCCATCATACTGTTGGTGGTAAAGCAAGATCCTAAGGGCTCTATCAAAGTGTAACATGTAATCAGTCACCTGATCATGTACACGACTGATAAAGGCAAACCAGATAGCATACTATCATCTTGAGTAAGACTGTCCTACCGGTATAGGTCCTCCGCAATCATTGCAATCACGTACCTGTGATCCAATAATTGACTATGAGGGCACTGTCTCCAACAGTTTGAAGAGGGAGAGCTTGAGGAGAGAGAAGATGAGAATAATAATAATAATGAAGTGAGAATAATGAGTTATGATAATATATATCAAGCATTTCTTTTTATCTAGAAAAGAATATAAATCAATTTAACAACCATGCTTGATAATATCTAGTGATGATTCACGCCATGAGTCATTAAGCATTTATCATGCATTAATGACATGGATGAATCATCCATATGACTCACTAATCACATTCATTGTATATGCCACATAAACCTCCTTAGTCACTACCTTCTAGATGCTTCTCGCGCAATTACGAGAATGCCCCTCCTTTCCGCAAAAATATGAAAAAACATTAGACTGTATAAATTCAATAACCGGATACCAGTAACTGGCTTAAACCAAAGCCGACTGGTAAAAACTGTCCGAAAGTCGTACGTGCGTAAACATACGTATGCGTCTGAACCCTTGTCGTAAAACCATACGACCTCTACATCGTTTCGCCCGGAGTAGGGAAACTCTCTGTGTGGGACTCTAGAGACTCGACTACTACGCTGGCAGTGGGTTTAACCATAGACCGCAAGCGGCACTAGCTGTACGTAACGGTCCCCAGGTAGATGTCGATAAGAAGGCCGATGTGGGAACCCATCCGAACTCCTACTGAGTCTGATGTGACAATCTCCATACAGTCTGGTCCGTTCGTCCAAGTCTATCGCATATCGGGCCTAGGGGGCGGCAAGCGTCAGTCCCCTAATAGCGGTATAAGTCGTGTCGGAGGGAAGCCCATTACACCCTGAGAAACTACTGGAACCTACCAGCAAATCTCGCTTGCCCTGGCCAGGGACTTTGCGTAATGTCTTTCTGACACGGCGCGATATCAACCCCCAATACTGGGAGAGACGAATCCTGTCTAACCGCCACTGCTTCCAAGTGCTCGGGACTGCACCCAACTGCTACCTGTTTGCACGACACCTTTGAGCCGTGGTAGGGTAGCAATCTAAGAACAGTAGGACACACTCGAGGCGAAGTAGCAGTGTCAAGTCTGCGGACTATGCTGTACTCATATCACCTGGGAACTGTTCACTGACGACTGGTATAAAACCAACCAACAGTTCCCTGTGAGTCCTGTCCGGTATACCCGTAGCCTAACGAGCACCTGCATACTATCTCCAGTACTAACGGCTGTGAGACAGACCATTTCCCCAACTTGGATGAGAAGCGTACACACTAATCTACTCCGGAGTATCGATGCTCTGTCTCGATAATCCAACGACTAGGGACCTGAATAAGGATGTGCTTGTAGACTACCCAGCCCCCACTAGTGTGACTGCCATCACAATGCTTGTAGTCAAGCAAGATCCTAAGAGCTCTATCAATACGTATACTCACATATTAAGATAGAAAAAACCAAGTAGCATACTACCATGTTTAGCAAGACTGTTATATACATGTGAATATCCTAAGCTTCCATTAAGTAATATACAAACTAGTATGATACAATAATGGCCCCTAGGGCAGATACACTAACAATCTCCCACTTGCACTAGGGCCATGTACTGGCATATCGAAGACCGATGATCTCGAGTAGCCTCTCGAACTGAATCTGAGGTAGGGCCTTCGTGAATCGATCAGCAATGTTCTCTTCAGAAGCAACTCTTCGAACCTCGATCTCCTGACGATCAATGATCTCCCTGATCAGGTGATACCGCCTTAAGATGTGTCTGGACTTCTGATGGGACCTTGGTTCCTTCGCTAAAGCTATAGCTCCGTTGTTGTCGCAATACAGAGGTATTGTATCAACTATGGTAGGAACCACCTGAAGTTCTGTAAGGAACTTCTTCATCCAGACTGCTTCTTTTGTGGCATCGCAAGCAGCTATATACTCCGCTTCCATCGTCGAGTCTGCAACGGTGTCCTGCTTGGAGCTCTTCCAGCACACCGCCCCTCCATTGAGGGTAAAGACATAACCCGACATGGACTTGGAATCGTCCTTATCACTCTGGAAGCCGGAATCAGCAAAGGCCTCCAACCTGAGGTCTTTTCCGCCGTAAACCAAGAACATCTCCTTAGTCCTTCTCAGGTACTTGAGAATGTTCTTTACTGCTATCCAGTGTTTCTCCCCTGGGTCTGACTGATACTGTCTTACCACGCTCAGTGCGTAAGCTACATCTGGTCTGGTGCACAACATCACATACATTATAGAGCCTACCGCAGAAGCGTAGAGTATAATAGACATGCGTTCCCTTTCCAAATCAGTCTTGGGAGACATCTCTTTGGAGAGGGTGATTCCATGACAAGCCGGTAAATTACCGCGCTTAGAATCCTCCATACTGAATCTTTTCAGTACAGTGTCGATATACCTGGACTACGAAAGTCCCAACATCCTCTTGGATCTATCACGATAGATCCGGATCCCCAGAATGTAAGAGGCATCACCTAGGTCTTTCATGGAGAACCTTTGTGACAAGAATCCTTTGACAGATTGTAGCATAGGAATGTCATTTCCTATCAATAGAATGTCATCCACGTACAAGACGAGGAATACGACACTTCTGGCTACAACTTTACTATATATGCACGGTTCATCTGGATTTTTGATAAAGTCATATTCTTTGACTGTCTCATCAAAACAGATGTTCCAACACCGCGATGCCTGCTTTAGTCCATAAATGGACTTAAGCAGCTTGCATACTTTCCCGCTGCTCCCACTCTGATTGAAACCCTCTGGCAGATCCATATAGACGCACTCTTCTAAATTTCCATTCAGAAAAGCCGTCTTTACGTCCATCTGCCAGATTTCATAATCATGGAAGGCAGCAATAGTAAGAAGGACCCGAATGGATTTGAGCATAGCCACTGGAGAAAAAGTTTCGTCATAGTCCAAACCAGGTCTTTGACGAAAACCCTATGCAACAAGTCTAGCCTTATAGGTTTCCACCTGTCCATCTACACCAATCTTTTTCTTGAAGATCCATTTGCATCCTATGGGTTTTACCCCATCCGGAGCAAAGTCCAAAGTCCATACTTTGTTGGTGTACATGGACTCCATTTCGGTCCGTATTGCATCTAGCCATCGCACCGAGTCGCCGCTCTGGATGGCCTGCTGGAAGTCAGTAGGTTCATCATTATCTATGATGCAATCCTCTCTATCCCCATCTATGAGAAAACCGTAGTATCTCTCAGGCGGATGAGACGGCCTACTACTCCTGCGGAGGGGTGCGGGAATGTCCTGTTCTTCTTGAACTTCCGGTTCTACCAAACTTTCAGTATTAGTTTTTGGTTCTGGAATTTCTTCCAGTTCTATTTCGCTCCCACTTGATTCCTTTTCTAAAAACTGATGTTCTAGAAAATGGCCATTACGAGAAACAAATACCTTTTGTTCCTCTGCGTAATAGAATAGATATCCCCTGGAGTTCTTTGGATATCCCACAAACTTACACTTTACTGATCGTACCTCGAGCTTGTCCACATGCTGCTTTTTAACAAAAGCTGGACATCCCCAAATCTTTATATACTGTTGATGGGGTTTCTTCCCGCTCCACATCTGATATGGAGTGGTAGGCACAGTCTTGGTAGGTACCATGTTCAAAAGATATGCCGCTGATTCTAGCGCATAAACCCAGAAAGATCGCGGTAACTCAGCATTACTCATCATGAATCGTACCATATCCAATAGGGTTCGATTCCGTCTCTCCGATACACCGTTGTGCTGTGGAGTGTATGGAGGAGTAAGCTGAGAGAGAATTCCTTTCTCTTTTAGGTAACCTAGGAACTCGACACTCAAGTATTCACCACCTCGATCAGATCTAAGTGTCTTGATACTTTTGCGGGTTTGGTTTTCTACTTCATTCTTATACTCTTGGAATTTCACAAAAGCCTCGGATTTATGTTTCATCAGATAAATGAATCCGTATCTTGAGTAATCATCCGTGAATGTAATGAAATAGGAAAAACCACCTCTTGCATGTGTAGACATTGGACCACATACATCACTGTGTATGAGTCCTAAGAGCTCGCTCGCTATTACTCCTTGTCCAGTAAATGGAGTCTTTGTCATCTTTCCTTTGAGACAAGATTGACAAGTGTCATAAGTTTGATATTCGAACGAGTCCAAATATCCTTCTCTATGCAACTTAGTCAACCTTCTCTCATTGATGTGACCAAGTCTACAATGCCATAAGAAAGCTTTATTTAAATCTGGAGACTTTCTTTTAAGTGTGTTCTGGACATTGAAAATTTGGAGTTGGTTTAAAACATATATACCGTTATTTAGTGTACCAGACCCAATCAAACCATGATTAAGGTGGATGTTAACAACATCTCTTACAAACGTGAAATCATAACCTTTATTTGATAACAAGGAAACCGATATTATATTACACGTTAAGCTTGGTACAAAAAAACAGTTATGTAAAACCAAAATGTGTCCACTCGTCAATCCTAGGTGATAATCCCCGACGGACGCAGCGCCCACGCTAGCTCCGTTAGCAACCTTTAGGGTCATATCACCTTCCTTCAGCACTCTACGGTTTCTCAGTGCCTGCAATGAATTGCAAATATGAGATCCTGATCCGGTATCCAATACCCATGAAGTAGAGTTGATCGACAGACAATTCTCAATTACAAACACACCTGAAGTCGAAGCCACAGCTTGCTTCGGTTCCTGGTTCTTGGCGTTCCATGCCTTGCAATCCTTCTTCCAGTGCCCTTTCCTGTGACAATGGAAGCACTCATCCTGGCCAACTACCGGTACCGCAAACTTTTTCTTTCCCTTCCCTCCCACCTTACTTACACCTCCTCTAGGTCTGGAGACGGCCTTCTTCTTCCTTCCTTTGGCCCTAGCCTTGGACCCGGAAGAAGATGCACCGCCAACAAACATAGCGGGTGTTTCCCTTGCCTTCTGCAAGGTGCCCTCTACACTCCTTAACATGTTTAGGAGTTCCAGAAGTTCAACTTCTTTTCTTTGAATGTTGAAGTTCAGGATAAACTGGGCGTAGGTGGAAGGAAGGGACTGGAGAATAAGGTCTGTATAGAGCTCATTATCCAATGTCGTCCCAAGGTCTGCGAGCTCTTCTATATAGCCGATCATCTTTAGGACATGTTCTCCTACCGATGACCCGACAGCCAACCTCGCTCGAAACAAGTTCTTTGAGGTCTCGTATCTTGCTATACGAGATTGCTTTCCATAAAGTTCCTTTGTATTGAGAAATATGGCGTCTAGTTCCATATCCTCGTGCCTCCTCTGATGTTCATTGTTCATCGAGGCAAGCACGATGCACTTGGCTTTCGCGCAATCTAAATCCCAGGTTTTGCGGATTTCCTTATCTGCATTGCTGGATTTGGGACCAGGGACAGCAGGTGTCATAGCGGTGAGGACGTACCCCAATTTGTCATAGGTCAAAGCCATTTTGACATTCCGCAGCCAATCTTTATAGTTTGGCCCTGTCAGTATATTTTTCTCTAAAAGTAACTTAAGTCCAGTCATTTTCAGGGTCGCTGAAATTAGGAGAGAGAGAAGAAAACTCTTTAGCATGATGCTCTTGCAAGTTTAGAGTGGTTTTAATTTATCTAAACTGGATGGCTCCCACTGTTTCTCGAATCCTTCCTCAAACCATAAAAGAAGAATTAGCCAGGACTATTCTCACTATACAATACTTGCTTAACCGTTCAGCCAGGCTGGTGTCGGTACTTCGAGGGAGGTTTTCCAACGCTTTCGCGAAGTTCCTTAATTAAATAACCTCTTTTCTCTGGGGGCGTAACCCCGCTGACACCTTTCTTGACACCTACTTGGTTTATAGCATTGATCGTTAAGTGACGAATATCCTGATGAGTAGCATATACTCACAGTAGGATCGGGATCCAAATATCATCGTATAATAATGTTGAAGGAATCCTACCAACATTCATCAAACTCCAAATGGTATGCAACTCTTTGCAAATTTCAGTTTCTTTAGAAATTCCCGATATTTATTTTTGCCCCATGCTCTTATGACCTTGGCGTTAGGTCAAAATGTCATAAGTCACATGTCAAGTTCTACCCATCATTATCTTGTCAATTTGAACCCATCCGTATATATCCTTGACGTTCGGCCAAAATGATAATACGACTGTCCCAAACTAACTCATCTATCTATGCAACAAATGAATATCCAGTAGCAACCAAACACTATGCCTTGGCGTTAGGTCAAAATGCATAGCTTGAATACTACTGAACACCCAGATGAAATGACGGAGGGCTACGAATGGTTTTGGCGAAACCTTGAACGTAGTGAACTTGATATAACCGAAGGAACCTGATAGCTTTTAAAAGGAGTGGTTAAAGCTCCGCATTTAAAAATATCTGTTTTAAAATTAACCGAGTGGTTTCTTTTAAATTGTTCCAACGATTAAACTTTGGTTTATTTTCTTTGCATTATAGATAATGCGTCCCATCATGAACCTATCATTGCAGAGAACAACGAAAATATGACGTCCTCTTATGCCATCCGCATTCGCCACTGGGTCCCGTCATCACCCGTTTGGTTACATAACTAACGACAGAGCGGGGACTGGGTTAGCGCGGGTGTAAAACATAAGTGACGTCTAAAATAGCTATCATATATATAGATATTTTACATTCGTCTGACGCAATGATATTCATTCCAGATCACAGATGAACTTAATTGGATTTGCAAGCAATTCGTGTTTGTTTTGAGCCTGCAACAAAAGACGGATTACACAGTTGTGATAAATAGCCATTACCCCACCCAAGACCCCTACGGGTGCGGCAAACTACCCGCCCGGCAGTTTGTGCACCCCACCTTGGGTCTGTCCTAGGAGCAAAAACAGTAAAATGAAATAATACAACGGTGGCTACAACCACAACCTGGATGTGCCCCGCAAAATAATATTACAACAAATTACATTTACATCAAATGAATTAAATAATAACCCATCACATAACCCCGGCTATACATCACAACAGTCCAACACAGTTCATATGCACAAACAGATAAAATCCATTACAGATATGTGCAACCCCCTGCCAACCGACATACTAGCAGTTAGGGGAGGTTTACGAACACATTATACAAACACAGATATAATCCAACAAGCAAATACTGTATAATTTCGATCGATTAAACACTTTTAATTTTGCTCCAATACTTCTCTGTAAATCTGAAACCTGAGCAAAAATAAAAAAATTCCAGAAAATACCAAATATCCCATAGAACCAATACAGTAATTTGGGTTCCTGAATCGCCAACTCGGCGGCGGAAGCGCGGCGGATCGGTGGGATCCGCCGCGGTTCCGCGGCTCTTTAGACGATTCAGGGGCCCAAATTTCTTGGCTGTTCTTCTACTGTCATTTTAAGCTTTCTGAACTTCCCTGAAAAAATTTTGGACTTCATTTAAAAAACGACAGAAACTTGTGATTTCGGGCTTTTCCGGTTTCGTTTTTTTCGTTCGAAATTCATACAAATTTGCAAGTAAGTTATTTATTGTTTAGCGAGGCAATGATACCACTGTAAGTCGATGTGCAACACCCCACGACTTGCGGGGAGGCGGAAATTTGAAAAACGATCTTTTTCTTTGCTTAAACATCGACTAACCGCATGAATCGAAACTAAACGATAACTAACATGAAACATAGAAGTTCTGTACTACTATGCTTAGGGATTATACCTAACGAAACGTGTCCTTCGTCTTTGCGAACTCCACCTCCTCCTCGGCCTTCTCGAAGTAGTACACGATCCACCCGAGAGCTTTACTCCAAGCTTAGCCTCTAAACTTGAGGCAACTAACCTTCTTTAAGTGCTAATCAAAGAAGCTAGGTGATATAGAGTAAGGGTTATGGTTTAATTAGTCTAGCTAATCCTTGTACTCAACACATGAGAGGGTAGGATTAGGGTTTGAAGAGGGAGAGCTTGAGGAGAGAGAAGATGAGAATAATAATAATAATGAAGTGAGAATAATGAGTTATGATAATATATATCAAGCATTTCTTTTTATCAAGAAAAGAATATAAATCAATTTAACAACCATGCTTGATAATATCTAGTGATGATTCACTCCATGAGTCATTAAGCATTTATCATGCATTAATGACATGGATGAATCATCCATATGACTCACTAATCACATTCATTGTATATGCCACCTAAATCTCTTTAGTCACCACCTTCTAGAAGCTTCTCGCGCAACTACGAGAACACCCCTCCTTTCCGCAAAAATACGGAAAAACTTTATACTGTATAAATCCAATAACCGGATACCAGTAACTGGCTTAAACCAAAGCCGATTGGTAAAAACTGTCCGAAAGTCGTACGTGCATAAACATAAGTATGCGTCCGAACCCTTGTCGTAAAACCATATGACCTCTACATCGTTTCGCCCGGAGTAGGGAAACTCTCTGTGTGGGACTCAAGAGACTCGACTACTACGCTGGCTGTGGGTTTAACCACAGACCGCAAGCGGCACTGGCTGTACGTAACGGTCCCCAGGTAGATGTCGATACGAAGGCCGATGAGGGAACCCATCCGAACTCCTACTGAGTCTGATGTGACAATCTCCATACAGTCCGGTCCGTTCGTCCAAGACTATCTCATATCAGGCCTAGGGGGCGTCAAGCGTCAGTTCCCTAATAGCGGTATAAGTCGTGTCGGAGGGAAGCCCATTACACCCTGAGAAACTACTGGAACCTACCAGCAAATCTCGCTTGCCCTGGCCAGCGCAATATCAACCCCCAATACCGGGAGAGACGAATCCTGTCTAACCGCCGCTGCCTCCAAGTGCTCGGGACTGCACCCAACTGCTACCTGTTTGCACGACTCCTTTGAGCCGTGGTAGGGTAGCAATCTAAGAACAGTGGGACACACACGAGGCGAAGTAGCAGTGTCAAGTCTGCGGACTATACTGTACTCATGTCACCTGGGAACTGTTCACTGACGACTGGTATAAAACCAACCAACAGTTCCCTGTGAGTCTTGTCCGGTGTACCCGTAACCTAACGAGCACCTGCATACTATCTCAGTACGACATACTGACGGCTGTGGGACAGACCATTTCCCCAACTGGGATGAAAAGCGTACATACTAGTCTACTCCGGAGTATCGATGCTCTGTCTCGATAATCCAACGACTAGGGACCTGAATAAGGATGTGCTTGTAGACTACCCAGCCCCCCACTAGTGTGACTGCCATCACAACGCTGGTAGTCAAGCAAGATCCTAAGAGCTCTATCAATACGTATACTCACATATTAAGATAGAAAAAACCAAGTAGCATACTACAATGTTTAGCAAGACTGTTATATACATGTGAATATCCCAAGCTTCTATTAAGTAATATACAAACTAGTATGATACAATAATGGCCCCTAGGGCATATACACTAACATTTGAGAGACAGATTCAGCTCCTTTATCGCCCAAAATGCGCTATGCTCTATTTCGACAGGTAGGTGGCAATCCTTTCCATACACAAGCCGATAGGGAGACATGCCAAGATCGGTCTTATAAGCGGTCCGAAATGCCCAAAGGGCATCAGTGAGTTTCAACGACCAATCCTTACGGTTCTTGGAAACCGTCTTCTCCAGTATCTGCTTGATTTGCCGATTTGAAACTTCGGCCTGCCCACAGGTTTGGGGGTGGTAGGGAGTAGATAGCTTATGATTAATGGAATATTTCCGCATCAAGGCCTCGAAAGTCTTATTGAAGAAATGAGTTCCATTGTCGCTAATGATCGCTCGTTGGTGCCCAAACCGGGAGAAAATGTTTTCTTTAAGAAACCTAACGGCAACCTTGTTGGCGTTAGTCCGGCTGGGCACAGCCTCGACCCACTTAGAGACGTAATCAACAGCGAGAAGGATGTATAAGTTCCCGAAAGAGCTGGGAAACGGCCCCATGAAATCTATCCCCCAAACGTCGAAAATCTCCACAACCAAGATTGGTTGGAGCGGCATCTTGTTCCTCCGGGATATCCGGCCCAAGTGTTGGCACCGAGAGCAAGTCTTGCAATAGTCATGAGCGTCTTTGAAGAGTTATGGCCAGTAGAAACCACATTGCAAGATCTTCTCAGCTGTCTTTCTGGGGCCAAAATGCTCGCCACATACTTGATCGTGGCAAAATGACAGCACACTCTTGAATTCATCGTCAGGGACACACCGACGAATAATCTGGTCGGGACAGTACTTGAACAGATAGGGTTCATCCCAGTAAAAGTGTTTTACTTGGGATAAGAATCGAAGTCTGTCCTGACTTGACCATTCAGTCGGGAGTAACCATGTGGCCAAATAGTTCATAGTATCTGCGAACCAGGGTTCGCGAGATACTGCCAAGAGTAGTTCATCCGGAAAAACGTCGTTGATCGGAAGTTGAGGCGACAGAGAAGAAGGAAGTCGTGAGAGATGGTCGGCGACCACATTTTCACATCCTCTTTTGTCCTTAATGACAAGGTCAAACTCTTGAAGCAAGAGGATCCAACGTATTAGCCGAGATTTTGCATCTTTCTTGGCAAAAAGATGGCGCAGAGCAGAATGGTCTGTGTAGACAATGACTGGAGAGCCGATGAGGTAGGGCCTGAACTTTTCTAAAGCAAATACAACAGCTAAGAATTCCTTCTCAGTTGTTGTATAATTAAGTTAGGCGTCGTTCAGGGTTCGGCTAGCATAATAGATCACGTGCGGCATCTTGTTGATGTGTTGTCCAAGGACAGCACCAATAGCAAAGTCGGATGCATCGCACCTAATCTCAAATGGGTGCGTCCGGTCAGGTGAAGAAAGAACGGGAGCAGAAGTGAGTGAGCTTTTTAATGACTCGAACGCAGTCACACCGCTCGAGTTGATGTCGAATGGCGTGTCCTTGGCCAGTAGAAGAGTCAAGGGCCTAGCAATCTTGCTAAAGTCCTTGATGAACCGTCTATAGAAACCAGCATGGCCAAGGAAGGCTCGGATGTCTCTGACGCATCTGGGAGGAGGGAGATTGGAAATGATCTCAATCTTCGCTTTGTCAACCTCTATGCCATTTTGCGAAATGATATGTCCTAAGACAATACCTTCGAGCACCATGAAGTGGCACTTCTCCCAATTCAAAGTTAGGTTCTTGTCCTTACATTGGGTAAGGACAGCGTCAAGATGCAGCAAACACTCGTTAAAGGAATTGCCGAAGATGGAGAAATCGTCCATGAAGATCTCCAGGAATTTCTCCACCATGTCTAAGAAGAATCCCATCATACACTGCTGGAAGATAGCGGGCGCATTGCATAACCCAAAGGGCATGCGACGATATGCGAACGTGCCGAAAGGACAAGTGAATGTGGTTTTGTCCTGGTCGTTTTTGGCGATGGGAATCTGATTATAGCCGGAGTAGCCATCAAGAAAGCAGTAGTACTCGTGTCTGGCCAATCGTTCAAGCATTTGGTCAATGAAAGGTAGCGGAAAGTGGTCCTTCCGCATTGCGGCGCTGAGTTTTCTGTAATCGATGCATACCCGCTACCAAGTTTGGGTGCGAGTAGGGATTAACTCATTCGCCTCGTTAGTAATGACCGTTATGCCTGATTTCTTGGGGACAACGTGAATGGGGCAAACCCACTGGCTGTCAGAGATAGGGTAAATGATACCACTATCCAGACACTTCACGATTTCCTTTTTCACAGCCTCCTTCATGACTGGGTTGAGTCGCCTTTGTGGATCTCTGGCTGGTTTGGCATCATCCATCAGATGAATGTGATGTTCAACGATCAGGAGACTAATCCCCTTAATGTCCGCCATGGACCAGCCAAAAGCTTGCCTATTCCTGTGCAAGACCGCAAGAAGGGCTTTCTCTTGCTCTAGAGCTAGAGAAGCCGAGATGATAATAGGGAGGGTCTCGTTCTCACCCAAGTAAGCGTACTTAAGGTGAGACGGCAAAGGCTTGAGTTTGAGCATTGGAGGTAAAACGATTGAAGGAAAGATTGGTGAGAAGGTCTCGAACTCAAAGGATTCCAGCAAAGGTTCGAAACGAGTGTAAGCGACCGAGTTGGATGGTTCGGTAACTCATCCGGAAATTCGAAGGATTCAAACTCGGGTGGTGAGGGGCTACGATCGTTCGAGAAAGTAAAACACTCGTTGTCATTATCGGGCGCAGAAACAGCAGCAGGTTCGAAGAGGAACGCACTAGTGGCGTTATGGTTATCGTGATCGAACAAAAACTCCTCGAATTCACACTCTTCTGGGGTGATCTCATGGATTGAGCAAACGTCTAGTATATGAGTATTAGGATCGGTGGGCTGATTCCCCAACCTAAAAATGTTGAGTTCAATTGTCATATTTCCAAAAGATAGGTTCATCGAACTATTGCGACAATTGATCACAGCATTTGAGGTTGCAAGGAATGGGCGACCGAGTATCACCGGAATTTGATTCCGGGGATTAGTTACAGGCTGTGTCTAATACAATGAAGTCAACAGGGAATATGAAGTCCCCAACCTTGATTAACACATCCTCTAGCTCACCCCTAGGATGGGTGATTGATCGGTCGGCCATTTGGAGAGTGCAGTGTGTGGGTTTCACCTCTCCTACACCTAGTTGCTCATATACTGAGTACGGAAGCAGGTTAACACTGGCACCAAGATCTAATAGTGCGCGGTTGATGTTCTTATCCCTAATGGTAATAGAAATCGTAGGACAGTCAGGGTCCTTCCGTTTTTGCGGTAAAGATTGGGTAAGAGCATCACTCACAGCACTAGCCAAGAAAATTTCTTGGGTACCTGAGACTTCCTCTTTTTCGTGCACAAGTCCTTTAAGATTTTCGCGTAGGATGGGACTTGTTGGACAGCATCTAAAAGGGGAATGTTGATGTTAACCTGCTTAAACAACTCCAGAATCTTCTCCATTTATGCATTTTGTTTATTAGACCTCAACCGGTTTGGAAATGGAACGTTTTTAAAATTGGTTGAGTCCAATGCTTGTGGAGGAGATTGTGGAGCTGGAACGGATCCCAGAGCTGGTGCTTTTGAGAAGTGAGAAGTGGGTCCGTTCAGAGCAGAAGAAGAAGAAGAGCCTTTTGAAGAATGAAGAATAGGCTCAGAAGACGAAGAAGAAGAAGAAGAAGAAGAAGAAGAAGCGACCGGGGTGTCATTATCCTCAATTGCTGTGCCGATGTTGTTGTGCAGCATCCTTCCCGATCTCAATGTAGTCACGGCACTAACATTATGGTTTTGTTGTTCAAGAGCAACATGTACATTATGTGGGTGACCGGGATTTGGGAGTAGTTGAGATGGAAGCTTCCCCTTTTCTCGCTCGCTTAACGCCGCATTCAGCTGTGCAATCTGGGCTTCGATGGTCTTGATGCTTTGCCCGTGTGCAGCAGTGTGTTGCACCGAAGACTGAATAGATGACTGGATGTTGGTGGTGGATTGTGTCGATTGTTTAACGAACGCCTCCAGACTTCGTTCTAGCGAGGAAACCTTATCGTTGTTTGACGGATCAAAGTTGTTTTGTGGAAAAGAATTGTAGGGTGCAAAGTTGTTCGTCTGATTTTGAGAAGGTTGGGGTTGGAAGGGATGCTGAAACTGATGTTGAGTTTGTTGTTGCGCTTGTTGTTGCGGAGGAGGGGGCCTCTGGAAATTATTGCCTTGGAATTGATGATGATTCTGGTTCCAGGCGAAATTGGGGTGGTTCCTCCAACCGGGATTGTAGGTGGAAGAGTATGGATCATTTCTTGGTCTTTGCTGAAATGCAGCATTAACCTGATCCTGTCCTTGAGATGGTGGATTGTAAGGACACTCTTCAGTTAAGTGAGAAGGATCGGAACAACAAGCACAAATGGTACGAAGGGGTAGAACAGGGGCAGGAGTAGGAGATGAAAATTTGCTCTCTATCGCTTCAAGTTTTCTCGTTATTGCAGCCATTTCAGCTTTCATCGCAATAGAGACATGGAGTTGGTGAATTCGTACCCTAGACTGACAAGTAGAAATGGAGGAAGAAGAAGAAGTAGTTGGTCTAGTGCTCTCCAATTGAAGCGTTTGTTCCGCAAGGTCGTCGAAGAATTGCCACGCTTCCTCGTCAGATTTCGATAGGAAGTGGCCCTGACAAATGGTTTCCAACAACTGCTTGGTTGCTGGGTTCAGGCCCTCGTATAAGGTTTAGCAAAGTTGCCATTTCTCAATACCGTGGTGAGGGCACTGAACAAGAAGGTCTTTATACCGGTCAAAGCACTTCCAGAAGGGTTCAGAAGGAAGCTGAGAGAATTGGTTGATTTCATTACGGATACTTGCGGTTTTATGATTCGGATAGAATTTCTTGAGAAACGCTTTCACAAACTCGTCCCAACTGGTTATGGAGTGGGAAGCAGTGCTATACAGCCATTTTTCAGCAAGATCGCATAAAGTGAACGGAATGACCCGTAGCCGTATATCATCGTCCGACAGCTTGGTAGTTTTCATCATGGCACAAACATTTTGGAACTTGTTGATGAAGATATAGGCATCTTCAGATTCAAGCCTATGAAATTTCGGGAGCATGTTAATGAAGTGGGGCTTAATTTCAAAATTATCCCCATTGGCCGGTGGAAGAGAAAGATAGGTGGGAAGCGCAGAACGGGTGGGATAGAAACGATTCTGGAGCGCGATTCGCTGCGGCGCTACAACAGGCGGTGGTGGTGGGTTATTTGCATCCGTAGGAGGTGGAGTCAATCCCGGGGGAGTCAAAGAGATGTTTGGATTAAATCCTGACATCGCGGAAGAAGAGGTTGGTGATGGTGAAGTTGAAGATGTATGAACAGAATTCCGGTCAACGTCGGAGTTGGCCGGCAAAGGTAAGGGTGAAAGAGGCGTGGACGGAGTTTCGACGTCTGAGTCGATCGCGTAGTCGGTAGTGACTAACGTAACGCGGACTAGGCGGGCGCTAGTGTCCCGAGTCCAAGCGGACATAGACTAAATGAGTTTAGTACAGTCAAAGCGGAGAAGGTGAGGGTAAGAAAACGTCAATGCAGAAATACGATAGGAGGTGGGTGAAAAATGGATTTTTTTTTGCGACAAAGGGCCAGTTTTTATAAAAGTTTTTGGTTTTCTGTTTTTTTTCTTTTTTCTTTTAGAAAGAGCTTTACAGAAATATGTACGGGCTTACGGCTTCAAGCAATCACAAACAAGATATGCACAATCACACCTAGATTTAGGGTCACCTAGGTCAGTTAGACAGCTCCTAACTGTTCCAAAGGGCTAGAAATAGGACCTCAAACCGCCTCTTCTCCAACAATTGCGGCCAGGTAAGTGCCAGGTAAGTTGGAGGCTCCCCACTACGTAAGTAGTGGTCCTAATTAAGTAACCACTTGCCTTGGACACACTTGCCAAGACACCGCAAAAGTCATGATAGGATAAACGGTCGATGCCTGTAACTAGTCCTCTGTCCTATTGAGCGCGAAGTCCTTAGGGCTGAGTCTAGTATTTTTTAATTAATCAATGGTCAATGCATATGCTTTTTGTGATTTCTGGGGTCCTGGGAAGGGTGATGAAATCCCCACCCAATCTGAATTGGTTTCAAGCCCCTTAAAGTCCGTATTAATATATGCAAAGCAGTAATAATCAACTGAAAACAATTTTTATTTTAGCGCGGCGCAAAGAATCCTGCACAAAAACAATTTATTGGAAGTGGGAAGAGAGTTTGCGTAAAGAATGCTCCAGAAAACACAGTTCAGTGGAGTTCAGAGGAGGGGGGACTAGAAGAGAGAGACTTACCCAAAATTTGGGCTCCTGAAAGCTTCCACCCGCCGCGGTTCCGCGGCCTAAGCGTGCTAATGCCGCGGTTCCGTGGCTTGAAGGTGCCCTTGGAGCTTCATTTTTCTTGTGGGTGCTGAATTGGCTGTCCTCTTCTTGTCTGGTGGTCCTGAATCTTGATTTTCTTACTAGATCTGCTCAAGAATCTTACAGTAGACCGTTGGCTCCGTATTGATCCGTCGCGGTGTAGCCGCGAGATATGGGTCTAACTTCCCACGTCTTTGGCACTGAACTCGACCGTCTTTTTATCCTGCACACTTGCACAAAAACTAATCAAAAATAACAAGATGGGTTTTTTTACAATGTATATATATATATTTTTTTCTTGTTTTTCGGTTATATTTATATTCACAAATTAACCCGAAATTACACAAAGAAATAAACTACCGTTTCCCCGGCAACGGCGCCATTTGAATGGTAGAGTTTTTGTGTGCTAAGTTTATTACCGCAATCAAGAAGGTTTCGCTTGTAGCTAGCCGGTTGAGTACGGGTCGTCCGTAGGAAGATGGGAATCTCTTTCTATGTGCTTTAACGAGTTAAGTCCAATTGTCCAGATTTGTTTTTAGATTACTTAAGTTCTAAAATGATATATAAAGAGAGCTTGTTAGGGTTAGGATTAGGTTAGTTTGTGTTAGGAGTCGCTCACTTCTTTCGTTGCCACTCTTAATGTCGGTGTTACGGTAATCGGCAACAATGGGGATTAACACGACTAGAAAGAAACTTGCGAGTATAAGCTAGGCTTTCCAACGCATAAGTTCCTCCTTTTGGTGCTTATCCGTTCGTTCTTGGCTCTTAGCCTTAACCTCCGGTTAATTCAACCACAATCGGTCTCACTAAGGAATCACCGCTATCATGTAGGATAGGGTGCCGTAAGGAGCGGATTGTGGTTCAATTAACGGGAGTCCGAATCAAGATGTTGGGCAAGAAAAGAGTGAGAGAGATTTCCTTCTCTCAAACTTTCCTTATCCTACCCTAACAAGTATGAAAACTACTCACCCATTATAAGGAAAAGAAAATAAAACAAAACAGAAAGATAGAAAGAAAGAGGTTAGAAGATTACAACTAGCTATTTGCGACCTCACCTCGGCAAGAATCAAGCGTAAGCATCATGGTTGTTTAAGGATAAAGGAAAGGGAACAAGAAAGAAACAAATAACAACAACTAGATTAGCAAAAGAAAATTACAAGCAATTATAAAAAGAACAAGACATGCATGATAACAAAGAGAACTCTTTTATTCATTCTTCACTCACAAAAGCTCACTACAAGTTTTTAAGGGAGAAGAGATGAGAAGAGGAAGAAGAACAACACATGTATTCTAAAATTCTAAATACAAGATTATGGACCCTTGGCTTTGGCAAGTTCTGGACTATTTATAGGCAGGGAGCTGGAATCCTAGGGCAACATTCTGAACAAAAATGAAATGACCAATCTGCCTCCCAAAAGTCTCCTTCTGAGGAGCCTGTACGGCCGCGGATCCGCGGCCTAGACCCCCTATTGGCCGCGGATCCGCGGCCATATAGTGGAGTTGTCCCCTCGGGTTTTGTGTACTTCCCTGGTCTTCTCTTGTCTGTAGTTTGGCATATGTTTTTCCTCAGAAACTCATCACAAAATTTCCAGAATTTCAGTAGATCAACAAGTGATTTGATGTGGATCTTTTTGCCATGATTTCCTCGAGCTCCGCGTAGATATGTTGGATCTTGTGTTGCCATTGAGCTTTGTGCATGAAAATGACATTTGATTTGCCATTTTGTCTCTTAAACTAGTATGCGGCAACATACGGATAGAGAGCGGAGACCCGTGTTTTATCTGTGGTTGGCAGTAATCCGGAATTTGTCGTGCTTTTCCATCAATTTCACTGTTCAGAGCCGAGAACCTGTATCCTGCAATTTGACTAGCAAACACGGCTCAAGAGTACCTACCGATAAGCAATGTGATAAAAATTGGGCGGTATAAAAATGCAAAAAACTGATATGAACATGTGACAATGGAGTTGTGGCTTATGCCTAGGAACTCCCGTCCCATCAGTGATCCAGGCATATTCTAAGGCAGTGTCACCTGATCATGGTGATGGTTGATCTCCAGGGGATCGAGGTTAGGAGAGTAGACTCAGAGGGCAACACAGCGGATCCACTCACAAAGGCCTTTTCCCAGAGAGAGACTATTATGGGATGGTTGAGTATGAGATACTACAACCACTGTTATCATATGGCCCTAGTGCAAGTGGGAGATTGTTAGTTATATGTATGACCTAGAGGCCATTACTATACATGAGATGTATATTGTAGTGGATGCTTGGACATATATAGGGAGGACTTTCTTGCTCGACATGATAGTATGTTATCTGGTTACTCTTTACCCTAACGTGTACACTGATTGTCTCTTTGTTACATGTTGGTAAAGCCCTTAGGATGTGTACTTGACTACCTGGACTATGATGCGGATCATACTAGTGGGGACATGGTGGTCCATAAGTCCATCCTTCAAGGTTCCTAGTCGTGGGTGTATCGAGATGGGGCATCGATATACCAGAGTAGACTAGCGTATACCTTCTCGAACCATGTAGATGGGCGATGGATGATCCCATATCCATTGGTGTTTGACATCAGTGAAGATATACGGGTGCTCAGTGGAGACTGGGTACACTGGACGGACTCGCCGAGAACTCCCAGATGGTATTATACCTTACGTCAGATGGCGGTTCTCTGGTGACACTGGTACATGGTAGTCTGTAGATCCGAGATCGTCATAGAGTCTTGTGTGATTGCCACTGTGCTTTGATTTCGACCTTACCACGTCCAAGAGGGCGTTCAAAATGGTGGTTTTTAGGTACAGTCCCGAGTCACATGGAGGCAATGAGCAATAGGAGGGGTTTCGTCTCTCCCGGTATTGGGGTTGATGTTGCGCTATGCTCGATTGGCCATAACAGGGAAGTCCCTGGCCAGGGCTGGTTTAGAGATGTACTGGTAAGTGTTACCAGTAGTTTCTCGACCCGTTATGAGCCTCATATCGGCATGACTTATTGATTATTGGGGTCTGACGTTTACCACCCCTAAACATGATATGCGACATATCAGACGAGGAGACCGGACTGTACGGTAGTGTCACTGTCAGGCTTTTTGCAGGAGTTGGAGCGGGCTTGCTTGCTGATCTTCTTATCGCTCAATACTCGGGTAGCTGTTACGTCCATCTAGTACCGCTGACGGCTTGTGGGTGCTTGATATGATCATCACCTACTGCCGGCGTATTGACGAGTCTTTAGAGTCCTATATAGAGGTTTTACTGGCTCAGGCAAAATGAAATAGGAGCGCATATGTGATATGTGCGGGACCGAGAATAATGTGAGTATGTGGTACCGTATTCAATTCTCGCGATGTTTGTATCGATCGGTTATATGTGATATAACCAGGTTATCTAATCAAGGGTTGATTCGATAAGTCGATACATTGGATGTTAGTCGGTTATATGAGATATAACCGGATTATTAAGTCAAGTGTTGATTTAATAATTTAGTGTATAATTGTATATCTGATATACTAATTTACATTAACTAACATTGGATCACTTAAGCATTTATTTTTCTCACTTGTGCACAACTTAATATATATGTGATATATATTTATTTGTGTACATTTTGTATCATGGTTGTTGATACAACTAACATGGGTGTATAAGACTTATACCATACTAATTATAGTGTTAGGTTTTTATATTTAAAGTAATTCTAAAATTAGTGGATGATGAGCTCACATGCATGAAGCTTCATGAAGCTTAGGGTTGCATTGACTTAGTCTACTAGTTTTGGATTACTTAAGATATTAATAAACCTAACCACTATAATTAGCCATGGTTATGTCTCTACATGAGTTAGTATATGATACCCACTCACCCATGGTTAGCTCACTCTCTCTTGAAGTTAGTTTTCATTCTCACTTTGAGCTCATCTTCTTCGTCCTTCAAATTCTTGCTAGGGTTTGATAAAGAGAGAGAAACATTGTGAGAAAAGAAATTCTAAAGTGTACCCATTTCCTATTTCATCATCCTCTACTAGACTATCACTTTAGTTTAGGGTGTTTGCTTCACTAATTCTTTAGTTAGTGAAGTAGAAGCTTGAGTTCGTATTCCCACGACGTAGATTATCTTCGGCCTTGAAGATTTCAAGCAATACCGTTGCTATCTTCTCATGGAGCCGTCCGAGAGTCCGGGAGCACTATGATCGCAGCAAAGGGACTACAACAAGGAGCTTTAGAAGTGAAGGACCGATCTACAAAGGTTGTATTTCGTATTCACTTAGTGTTAATGTGTTTAACATGCTAGTTTTCGCCTAATAGTCTAGCAAAGATCTTGTTTAGGGTTGTTCGGCATGACTAAAATTTTAACCGGGCATGGTTGATGCCTTGTAGAACCTTCTTAGAGTGCCTGGTAACCCTACAGCTTATGCCATCCGCATTCGCCACGGGGCCCCGTCATCACCCGTTAGGTTACTTAACTAACGACAGAGCGGGGGATGGACTAGCGCGGATGCAAAATATAAGCAACGTCTACTAGATATCATATATATATATATATATATATATATAAATTCGTGGAACGCAATGATAGTCATTTCAGATCACAAATGAACACATTGGATATGCTAGGAATCTGCGTTTCGCTCGAGCCTGCAACGAAAGACGGATTACACGGTCGCGATGAATAGCCACACCCCCTATACCCCTACGGGTGCGGTAAACTACCCGCCAAGTACCCGAAGTGAAGCAACCTCCCTCAACAACGTGAGTAGGCCACTCGGCACTTCAAAGTACCCGGTAGTTTGTGCACCCCTCCTTGGGTCTATCCTAGGAGCAAAAACAGTAAAAGAAATAAAATACAATGGCGGCTACAACCTCAACCCAGATGTGCGGCCACAAAAATAATATTATATCAATTTATAATTTACATCAAATGAAAGATAAATAAACTCTCCTCTCACAAACCCCGGCTATTCATCCGCGACAATCCAACAAGTTCATATACACAATCCAACATCACATATCACAGATATGTACAACCCCCACTAATCGACGTATAGCGATTAGTCGACGTTCAGTACATATATCACATTACAGATATAATCAATTAGCTAAAGTTTATAGAACTTCGATCAAAATTTCAATTTGAAACTACCCCAAACACAACACTGTTCTCAGAAGAATCTGGGCAGAAACAAAGCATCTTAAAAATCACAAAACCAACACAGAGAACCCCAGAAGTAATTTGGTGCGCAGCCGAGTTGACTCGGCCACGGATCCGCGGCGGATCTCTTGGATCGGCCGTGGATCCGCGGTCTTCTGAGCGACTCAGGTGCCCAAATTTCTACAGTTTTCTCTAAAAGCCTGCTTGTATTTTTCAGATCTCTGGAAATATTTTTAGACCTGTTTTTAAAAACGGCAGAAAACACTAAAATTTGATGTATTTTGCGATTTTTTCCGGATCGAACTTCCAAACACTTTGCCAACATGTTAGTTGTTGTTTAGCTAGGCTCCGATACCACTGTAAGGTCTATGTTACCAACCCCGGTACTTTCGGGGAAGCGGAAAAGGTAAAAATCAAATTTTCTCACAAGGAAACATAGACCAACCATGAAGGATTTTTGCTAAACAAAAACTAACAAACAAACTACAAGTTTTAGCTAATAGGTTAGATGGTTATACCTAGTTCTTCAACTCCTTCTCTTCTTGTTGTGGTCCTCCTTGTTGCTAGCTCCTTGGAGAGGTGTAGACGGCTCCTCCTCGCCGTCTTCTTTTTGCTGAAGAAAGATCCACCCGAAGGCCACTACCTTGAGCTCCTACCCAACCAAGAGGTAACTAGATTGCTTGGCTTGCTAAACTAAGAACCCTAAAATGAGTAGAGAGATGTCTTGATGGTTTTATCTCACAAAGCTCATGGTTTTCAACACATGAAAGAAGAGAGTTTTGAGAGAGGAAGAGGGAGAGCTTAGGATGAGAGAGAAAGGGCAAGAGAGAGTGAGCAAGAATCACAACCATGCTCTCATATGAGAATAATAATAATAATAACTAAAGAAAATTGTGATGGTTAGTAGAAATGACCATTATCATTTCACATTTAATGCAATTTGCAAGAATCAAGAAGCATCTTGCAAAAGAAATGATCATGGTCAAATGGTCAACAAAAGTTAAATGGTCAACAAAAGTAAAATGGTCAACCTAACCATGGCACAATTATCCTTAATTAATATTATTAATCATATTTCTCATTCTCATTAGGGTTTAGAAAAAGTCAACTGTCAAAAACCCTAATGAGATTCCTTTGCCTCTGTCAACTGTGCATACACACCCGCATCCGTGTTCTGAGGAACACGAATACAATGAGACAAAACCAATCCCAAAACAAATACTAGGATCTGGCTTAAACCAAAGCCCGCTAGTAATAACTGCCCGGACACCAAAAGTGAAAAAGTGCGTGGATGTGAACAAACCCCGTCGCAAAACCATGCGACCTCTACTCTATTTTACCCAAAGTCGAACAAACCTCTGTGTGGGACTCTAAAGACCCGACACTACGCTGACAGTGGGTTTAACCACAGACCGCAAGTGGTACTAGCTGTACGTAACGGTCCCCAGGTAGATGCCGATAAGAAGACCGATGAGGTGAACCCATCCGATCTCCTACTGAGCCTGAATGTGACAATCTCCGTACAGTCCGGTCTGTTCGTCTAAGAGTATCTCATGTCGGGCCTAGGGGGCGGTAAACGTCAGTCCCCTAATAGCGGTACAAGTCATGACGGAGTGTAGCCCAGAACACCCTGAGAAACTACTGGAAGCACTACCAGTAAATCTCGCTTGCCCTGGCCAAGGACTTTATGTAATGGCCTTCTTAGACACAGCACGACATCAACTCCCAATACCGGGAGAGACGAATCCTGTCTAACCGTCACTGCCTCCAAGTGCTTCGGGACTGCACCCAAATACTACCTGTTTGCATGACTCAATAGAGCCGTGGTAGGGTAGTAATCTAAGAACAGTGGGAACACACTCGAGGCGAATTGACAGTGTTGTAGGGTTGCTAGGCACGCGCACAAGGGTCTACGAGGCATCAACCATGCCCGATTTAAAAATTAGCCCTGCCGAACAACCCGAATACGGAACTTTAAACTAGAGATTAGGCGAAAACAAGCATGCTAAACACTTTAACACTAAGTGAGAGGGATTACAACCTTTGTAGATCCGGTCCTTCACTTCATCTGCTCCGTGTTGTGGTCCCTTCGCTGCGATCATCGGGATCCGGACTCTCGAGAGGTTCCACGAAGAGAAAGACGCAACCTTTGCTTCCGATCTTCGATACTAAGATGATCTACCTTGAAGTTTCTTTAACACAAGCTAACACTCATGAAATGATGTGAACACCCTCATCTAAATGGCAAGGAAAGATGAGGATGATGAAGTAGGATTTTTGCTCTCTTTATTTATCTTTTTCTCATAATTATTCATCACTTGGAAAAATCAAGAAATTTTTTTTCCATGAAAGAATGAAGGAAGAAGATGATGAATAATGTTGTTTTATCCTTTTGTGATGAATAGGAAAAGAATAATATGATAGATTATGCAACCATGGTCAAGTAAACCTTTGTAGAGAATTAACTAGGGTTAGGGTTTGGGTTGGGTTAACGCATGAGTCACTTACACATATCTTTATCAAAACAAAAAGAAAACCTTCTAGAAACATCTAGAAAGTTTAACCTTAATCCAAACCCTAATCATGTTTAAACTCCACTAAACAAGTTGCATTAGTTATCATATCATGTTACAATATTATATATCACATATATAATATTTATCGTAACAAAATAAAATAATACAATTAACATATATCGCATATATATCAATGTATTACCCGTGTGAGAAAAAGAATCTTTTAGTGAGCAAATATTAGTTAATGTAATTTAATATATCAAATATATTATTATACATTAAATTATCGAATCAACACCTGATTCGACAATCCGGCTATATCGCATATAACCGACTAATATTTATCCGTACCGATTCATCGAATCAACACTTGATCCGATGACCCGGCTGATATCAAATATCGCGAGAATAGAATACGGTATCTCATATCGTATTATCCTCGGTCCCGCACACATCACATATGTGCTCCTACTCCGTTTTGTCTGAGTCAAGAAACCTCTGTGTAGGACTCTAAAGAATCGTCAATACGCCGGCAGTAGGTGATGATCATATCAATCACCCACAAGCTGCAAGCGGTCAGCTAAACGTAACAGCTACCCAGGTATTGAGCGCTCAGAAGATCAACAAGCAAGCCTGTAACTTCTCCTGTGAATCCAAACAAGAACACTCCCGTACAGTCCGGTCTCGTCGTCTGATATGTTGCATATCTCGCCAAGGGGTGGTAAACGTCAGACCCCAGTAGCTCGATAAGTCGTGTCGATTTGA
This sequence comes from Agapanthus africanus, assembly GCA_030015575.1. NCBI lineage: Eukaryota > Viridiplantae > Streptophyta > Magnoliopsida > Asparagales > Amaryllidaceae > Agapanthus > Agapanthus africanus. The sequence goes on from CM057339.1 coordinate 534,691,027, forward strand.
GGTCTATAACAGTTCGAGAAACTACTGATAACACTTACCAGTAAATCTCAGCAACCCTGGCCAGGGATTTCCGGTTATAGCCAATCGAACACAGCACAACATCAACTCCCTATACCGAGAGAGACGAATCCCCTCCTATCGCTCATTGCCTCCATGTGATTCGGGACTGTACCTAAAAGCCATCTTTTTGCACGCCCTCTTGGACGTGGTATGATGGAAATCAAAGCACAGTGGGAATCACACAAGACTCTATGACGATCTCGGGTCAACAGACTACTCTGTACCAGTGTCACCGGAGAACTGCCATCTGACGTGAGGTATAATACCATCTGGGAGTTCTCGGCGAGTCCGTCCAGTGTACCCAGTCTCCACTGAGCACCCGTACACCATCCTTGATGTCAAACACCGATGGATATGGGATCATCCATCGCCCATCATATGGGTCAAGATGCGTATACGCTAGTCTACTCTGGTGTATCGATGCCCTGTCTCGATACACCCTCGACTAGGAACAATTATAGGATGTACTCACCGACCACCGTGGCCCCACTAGTATGATCTCATCATAGTCCCAGTAGTCGAGTACATATCCTAAGGGCTTTATCAACATGTAACATAGAGACAATCAGAGTACATGTTAAGATAAAGTACAACCAGATAGCATACTATCATGTCGAGCAAGAAAGTCCTCTCTATATATGTCCTAGCATCCACTACAATATACATCGTATGTACAGTAATGGCCTCTAGGGCATACATATAACTAACAATCTCCCACTTGCACTAGGGGCATCTGTTATGGTATCGCATACCCAACAATTAGCTGCGGTTGAAGTATCTCATACTCAACCATCCCATAAAAGTCTCTACTGGGAAAAAGGCCTTTGTGAGTGGATCCGCGCTGTTGTCTTCTATGTCTACTCTCCTAACCTCGATCTCCCTGGAGATCAGCCATCTCTATGATCAGGTGATACTGCCTAAGAATTATATCTGGATTTCTGATGGGACAGTAGTTCCTTGGCTAAAGCCACAACTCCATTGTCACACAATGGTAGGAACGAAGTTCATCTTATGAACATATATATATCCAGACTGCCTCTTTGGTAGCATCCTTGGTAACGATGTATCTTGCCTTTTATCGTCTAGTATGTCACGGTATCTATCATGGAACTCTTCCAACATACCGTCCCTCCACTGTGGGTAAAGACAATGCCTGCGACTGACATTCAGTCGTCCTTATCACCCTGGAACCATTCCAGTGATTCTCCCCAGGATCGATTTATACCATCTCACTACAACTAGTGAGTATCCTAACATCCAATTAGATCATCTCATAGATCCAAAAACCCAGGATTTAGGAGGTATCATTTTGATCCTATATGGAGAATCCTTGTGATAAGCGGAGATTGACCGATCGTAGCATAGGAAACTCCTTCCCTATCAAGAGTATGTCATCCACGTACTCTACGAGGATCACCACCATACTCTCTACTACCTTTTCGTATATACAAGGTTCATCTACCATTTTGATGAAGTCAAACTCTTTGACTACCATATCAAAACAGATGTTCCAACTCCGCGATGCCTGTTTTATCATATAAAACATCTTGCACACGTTTCCGCTGCTCCCACTGTCTACGAAGCCCTCTGGCTGTGTACTTATAGATGCTCTCTTCTAAAACATCACTTAGAAAAGCAGTCATGACACCCAACCACCAGATATCGTAGTCATGGTATGTAGCCGTGGCAAGTAGGATCTGGATGGACTTAAGCATAGATCCTTAGAAAAGGTTTCAACATAATCCATGCCTGGTCTATGATGCAAACCATTAACAAGTCTAGCTTTGAAAGTCTCAACATTTCCATGTACACCAAGTAATCTTCTCAAGATATACTTGCTCCTGATGGGGATTTAACCCTTCAGATAAAGCAACCAAAGTCCATACATTGTTGGTGTATAAGGATTCCATCTCAGATCGATAAGCATCCAGCCATTCTTACAGAGTCCCACTCCTGATGGCCAGCCCGAAACTAGTTAGGTCATCATCTCATGATGTGATCCTCGCTCCCACTGTCATAGAGAAACCAAAGTATCTCTCAGGCGGATGAGGAACCCTACTAGATCGGCGGAGAGGCTGAGGTTCGTTGGAAACTATTGAATCCTTTCGTTCTACCAAATCATCAGCTGCAGTTTGTATAGCTGGAACATTTCCAGTTTTACATAACAGACCTTGCCTCGAGCTTGTCCGGATTTTGCTTTTAAACATAGGCCGGACAACCCCAAATCTTAACAAGCTTAAGATATGGGTTCTTCCCTTTCCATATCACATATGAAGTGGTAGGCAACTGATTTGATTTGAACCCTATTCAATTGGTATGCAGCTTATCAAGTGCATAACTCCCAAAAGAAAATAGGCAACTCAGTAGTACTCATCATAAAGCACACCATATCACATAGGGTGCTATTGCTCCGCCTCGATACACCGACGTGCTGTGGTGTATTCGGAGGAGTAATGCTGAGAGAGAATCTCATTCTCCTTTAGAATAGTCCAGGAATTCCGTGCTCAAGTATTCTCCTCCTTGATCACATCAAAAGACATAATACTTTTACCCGTATTTTGGTTCTCTACTTCTAACTTATATTCTGTGAATATCTCAAAAGGTTCGGACTTGTGTTTCAACAGGAACACATGTCTGAATCTTGAGAGATTATCAGAGAATGTAATGAAGTACAAAGAACCGGTCTTGGCATGTGTAGACAGGAGACTTTCATACATCAGCATGTATCAATCCCAAGAGTTCACTAACTCTTTCTCTGTTTCCAATAAACAGAGCTGTGGTCATCTTGTCTTTGTGATACGACCGGCAAGTTTCACAAGATGTAAATTCAAACTAATTTAAATATGCATCTATATGAAACTTCAGCCAGTCGGGTCGCATTGATATGACCTAGTCTACAATACCTCAAGAAGGATTCATTCATTTCTGAACTCTTCCTCTTGTGTGTGTTCTGTATACTAAGAACTGTAGTTTGATTTAGAACGTCAATGCTTTTAGATAACGTGCCTGAACCGATCAACTCTTGATATAGGAAATGTTCAAAACATTATCCAACAATACAAAATTATATCCTTTCTTTACTAATAAAGAGACTGATATGATTTTGTATATCAGGTTCGGCATCTAATAACATTCGTTCAGAATCAATGTATTCAGGTATTACAGGGTGATAGTGACCAACAGACTTGGCTGCAACACTTGCACCGTTTTCTGTCTCATGAAACTTATCACCCGTTCTCAGTTCTTTACCTATCTGTAGCCCATGTAACAGATTACATATACGGGATCCTGATCCGGTATCACATACCCAGGACGTAAAGGATACTGAGAAACAGTTCCGTGTAATGAACACACCCGAAGATGATGCATCAACATGCACTTTCTTCGTTTGGGCGGCACGGGAAATCTGGTATTACCTAATTTCCTGCTCTGTCTTATAACAATTATAAGTTGGAGCGGGACCAACGTTCCCCAGCTCAGTATAACAAGCGGGTTCAGTCAATATATCCGTTTTATTATCTTGATTAAGGCGTGATATGGTCGCAACCTGGAGAGAGAGAGAAGAAAACACTCAGCGTATGCTCTTGCAAGATTAGATTGGTTATATAATATATCTAATCAGGATGTCTCCCACTGTTTTAATCAAATCTTCCTTCAAACCCTAAAAGGAATGACTAGCCGGGATTAATTACACGCTACAAGTTCGCCAATCTTTCAGCCAGGCCAGTGTCGGTACTTTGAGGGAGGTCCCCCGTGCTTTCGCACGAACCTAATTAATGTAAACCTCGTTTTCCCAGAGGCGTAACCCCATTAACACCTTTCTAGACACCTACTTGATCGGCTAATTGTAATGTGTAAAACTCTCCCAGGAGTAACTCTTACTCGCAGCGGGTATCGGGATCCAACTATCTTATAGAAGGTATGCAATCTCATTGCAAATTTCAACACTTGAAATTCCCAATAATATTTTGCCCCTAGCGATCTATGACCTTAACTAAGTCAACAAACCATAAATCGCAAGTCAAGTTCAACCCGTACATTTCCCGATTGAATTAAACCCACCCGTACGACCCTTAACTGAGTCAACAAAGCCGTACGAATACCCTAATCCAATCACATCTCATGTTTTAGCAGATAAACATTACTTAGCTACCGTACACTATGCCTTAACTAAGTCAACAAACATAGCACGAATACTAAATAATATCTATCTGAAATGACGGAGGGCTACGCAGGTTTTTCAGAAAACCCTGAGCGTAATGAACTTGATATCGTTGTAGAATTGAGTGATTTTAAATGGAGTGTTTTTTTTTTTAGGCTTTTCTAGTTTTGCTAAAGGGGTCACTCCCGGTGAAGGGATCGTCGGCCCTTTCCTCATCGAATAAGGTGCAGGATATTTCACAAATACGACTATGCAAAGCAAGAACTATAGAAGCAATCAAAAGACAAACCGAGTTTGTAGCATCTGCCAGTTATTGCTAAAGGAGTCACTCCCGGTGAAGGGATCTCGGTCCTTTCCTTATCGCATAAGGTGCTAGATGTTCTACAAGGAACACCGCTATGCAAAGCAAGAACTAGAGCTACCAGTTTTTAAACAAGTTTCTACAACATCTTAGGTTTCATTTATTTCATTAATCTCATTAATGAAGTCCCATTTTATTATGATTCACAAGCAACACAGTTGAAACGAAATCTGCAATATAACATATATCTCATATATATAATATAAACATTCGTCTCAGGCAGTAATATGATCTCATCACAGAACATTGCAGCAGAAGAACATATATGAAATATTGGATATACTAGGACTTCCGTGTTTTCAATACGAGCCTGTATAAAACACGGATTCCACGGTCGCGATGAATAGCCAAACCCACATCCCTGGACCCCTACGAGAGCGGCAAGTAACACTGCCAATTCTAGGGTTAGGAGACCCGGTCTCGACTCCTCGAGATGATCTCCCACTGGACCCTAGAACACGGTTACTTGTGCTCCCCGCCTTGGGTCTACCTAATGCGCAAAAGAAAATAATATACAACGGTGACATCTTCCGCTACCTGGAAGTGCCCCAATAAAAGAATATTACATACAAATGAATTTTAATGAATGAAAAAGAAAAACTCTCATCTCACATAAAACCCCGGCTATTCAAAAGCGACGATCCAATACAACATATCACAGCAACACATAATATCACATATCATCAACGTAAGCAAGTATGCGTATCCCGATTGTCGTTGATGTATAGCAACGAAACCGGCGATACACCACATACTACGCTTACGGTCACAGAAAAGAAAGTGTAAAACTACCACAGTTGGAATCCACAACCTCCTTAGACATCGCATGCCTAACCAGATGAATTCCTTAGACATCTCATGCCTGACAATTATAAACCACGCATTTTAGTCTCATTATCAAAAACTCTTTTCAATATCAAGTCGGGCAATTCAACAAGATTCCCGACGTCCTGATCGAATGCTCGTCGCAAACTTTAGTAGACGGCCGCACCCAAGATACCGTCGACGAAGTGCACCAAGGCGGAACACCGCTACCGGGAGCACCCGAACGGATGCTTTCGGCGACGGGGTTCTCTTACAGTCACTTGGTCAGGGCTATGGAGTGAGGCTGTCTATTAAGTTTACCCGGCGAGTATCCGCGTACGCTGCGTGATTGCAATGGACTTTTGATCGCATCAAAATTCCGTTGCAGCCGATCATCTGAGACTAAACTGCTATGTTTATAATATTCAAATCAGTTATCTCATAACTACCTGTGGATTCCAAATATTGTATCACTTTCCAGATAAATAGAAAAAGTTAAACTTTTCGATCGAATCATCAAGAACCCAAGATTTCCCCAATATATCTCAACACTTGAAATCAGTTTAAAAACATCCATTACATGCCACAGTACCAATGGTCCAGCCGAAGAAGGGTCAAGCCAACGCCTCACATGTGGCACGCCGTACTGCCCCAAACCCTAAGGTTCAAAAGGCAGTTCAAGACGGTCACATAATCGAGTTAAGGTTTGTTGTCTTCTAGAGGGTCCACCGAGTTACTTGCATGATTTAGAACATTCTTAAATAGTAGAAAAAATCCAACTTTTGAAAAATTTTCCGACAGGGGAAAAAGTGAGTTATTGATATCCGTTCGAACTTTTTAACAGTTTCTAAAAGTTATCCGAAAAGCCACATAGACAAAATCTAATACTTCGATCGAAACATCGAATCCCCAAAACAACCCCAGAAAACTCAACTGTAGAATAAAAATTAAAAATTCCCAGAGAACTCAGCACTGTGTAGTAGGAATTACTGTGCAAAATTGGAGGGGTGACGTCATCAAATGGCCGCGGAACCGCCGCAGAATCCAGGCTTCTGCCGCGGTTCCGCCGCACTTTTGACGAATTAGCCCCTCGAATTTCACAGTAATTCTAATAAAACCCTGCTGAATTTTTTAGAAATTTTTAATTGACAAAAATCCAAATTTTCAGAAAATTTCCAGAGAGCATTTTGGAGTCGGGGTTTCGGTTCGATCGGACTTTAAACTTCATCTAGACTTCGCCTAAAACTCTAGCTTGGCTCCGATACCACTGTAGGGTTGCTAGGCACGCGCACAAGGGTCTACGAGGCATCAACCATGCCCGATTTAAAAATTAGCCGTGCCGAACAACCCGAATACGGAACTTTAAACTTGAGATTAGGCGAAAACAAGCATGCTAAACACTTTAACACTAAGTGAGAGGGATTACAACCTTTGTAGATCCGGTCCTTCACTTCATATGCTCCGTGTTGTGGTCCCTTCGCTGCGATCATCGGGTTCCGGACTCTCGAGAGGTTCCACGAAGAGAAAGACGCAAACTTTGCTTCCGATCTTCGATACTAAGATGATCTACCTTGAAGTTTCTTTAACACAAGCTAACACTCATGAAATGATGTGAACACCCTCATCTAAATGGCAAGGGAAGATGAGGATGATGAAGTAGGATTTTTGCTCTCTTAATTTATCTTTTTCTCATAATTATTCATTACTTGGAAAAATCAAGAAAGTTTTTTTCCCTGAAAGAATGAAGGAAGAAGATGATGAATAATGTTGTTTTATCCTTTTGTGATGAATAGGAAAAGAATAATATGATAGATTATGCAACCATGGTCAGGTAAACCTTTGAAGAGAATTACCTAGGGTTAGGGTTTGGGTTGGGTTAAAGCATGAGTCACTTACAAATATCTTTATCAAAACAAAAAGAAAACCTTCTAGAAACATCTAGAAAGTTTAACCCTAATCCAAACCCTAATCATGTTTAAACTCCACTAAACAAGTTGCATTAGTTATCATATCATGTTACAATATTATATATCACATATATAATATTTATCGTAACATAATAAAATAATACAATTAACATATATCGCATATATATCAATGTATTACCCGAGTGAGAAAAAGAATCTTTTAGTGAGCAAATATTAGTTAATGTAATTTAATATATCAAATATATTATTATTCATTAAATTATCGAATCAACACTTGATTCGACAATCCGGCTATATCGCATATAACCGACTAATATTTATCCGTACCGATTCATCGAATCAACACTTGATCCGATGACCCCGCTGATATCAAATATCGCGAGAATAGAATACGGTATCTCATATCGTATTATCCTCGGTCCCGCACACATCACATATGTACTCCTACTCCGTTTTGTCTGAGTCAAGAAACCTCTGTGTAGGACTCTAAAGAATCGTCAATACGCCGGCAGTAGGTGATGATCATATCAATCACCCACAAGCTGCAAGCGGTCAGCTAAACGTAACAGCTACCCAGGTGTTGAGCGCTCAGAAGATCAACAAGCAAGCCTGTAACTTCTCCTGTGAATCCAAACAGTAACACTCTCGTACAGTCAGGTCTCGTCGTCTGATATGTTGCATATCTCGCCTAGGGGTGGTAAACGTCAGACCCCAGTAGCTCGATAAGTCGTGTCGATTTGAGGTCTATAACAGTTCGAGAAACTACTGATAACACTTACCAGTAAATCTCAGCAACCCTGGCCAGGGATTTCCGGTTATAGCCAATCGAACACAGCACAACATCAACTCCCTATACCGGGAGAGACGAATCCCCTCCTATCGCTCATTGCCTCCATGTGATTCGGGACTGTACCCAAAAGCCATCTTTTTGCACGCCCTCTTGGACGTGGTATGATGGAAATTCAAAGCACAATGGGAATCACACAAGACTCTATGAATATCTCGGGTCAACAGACTACTCTGTACCAGTGTCACCGGAGAACTGCCATCTGACGTGAGATATAATACCATCTGGGAGTTCTCGGCGAGTCCGTCCAGTGTACCCAGTCTCCACTGAGCACCCGTACACCATCCTTGATGTAAAACACCGATGGATATGGGATCATCCATCGCCCATCATATGGGTCAAGATGCGTATACGCTAGTCTACTCTGGTGTATCGATGCCCTGTCTCGATACACCCTCGACTAGGAACAATTATAGGATGTACTCACCGACCACCGTGGCCCCACTAGTATGATCTCATCATAGTCCCAGTAGTCGAGTACATATCCTAAGGGCTTTATCAACATGTAACATAGAGACAATCAGAGTACATGTTAAGATAAAGTACAACCAGATAGCATACTATCATGTCGAGCAAGAAAGTCCTCTCTATATATGTCCTAGCATCCACTACAATATACATCGTATGTACAGTAATGGCCTCTAGGGCATACATATAACTAACAAGTGTCAAGTCAACGGACTAAGCTGTACTCATGTCACCTGGGAACTGTTAACTGACTATAGGTATAATACCAACCAACAGTTTTCGACGAGTCCCGTACAGTGTACTCGTAACCTAACGAGCACCTGTATACTATCTCCAGTACGACGTACTGATGGCTGTGGGACAGACCATCTCCCCTGCTGGGATGAGAAGCGTATGCACCAGTCCACTCTGGAGTATCGATGCCCTGTCTCGATAACCCTACGACTAGGGACCTGTATAAGGGTGTGCTTATAGACTACCCAGCCCCCACTAGTGTGATCGCTATCACAACGCCGGTAGTCAAGCGAAGATCCTAAGGGCTCCATCAATATGTATTAGCGATATATTAAAAGAAACATATACACATATTAAGATAGATACAAACCAAGTAGTATACTATAATATCGAGCAAGACTGTCGTCAATCCATGTATATATCCCAAGCTACCAAAATGTAATATACAAACTAGTACTATACAATAATGGCCTCTAGGGCATACATATCCAACAATGAAATATTGTGAGAAAAATTAATCTAAAGTGATCCTAATTCCTACTTCATCATCATCTACTGTATTAGCCATTTAGTTTAGGGTGTTTGCTTCACTAATCTACCATTAGTGAAGAGGTAGAATGAGCTTGAGTCTCCTCGACGTAGATCATCTTCGGCCTCGAAGACTTCGAGTAAGCTTGTTAATTTCTTCATGTGAACCCTTACTAGAGTTCGGGTGTTCACTACTTGGAGCGAAGGAACTATTACACGGAGCTTTAGAAGTGAAGGACCGATCTCCAAAGGTTGTATTCCTCATTCACTTAGTATGTAAAGATGTTTGCATGTTGTTTCGCCTAAATCTTTAGTTAAGATTGTAGGGTTAGGGTTTTTTACTACGGCAATTTTTTGAAATTGGCATGGACGATGCCTCCTGAAACATTGCTGCCGCCCTACGGAACCTTGCAGTGGTATCAGAGTTATGCTAGAGAATTAGACGATGTTTGTTAGATTACGAAACCGAAACTACCCCGATACTTGAAACAAGAAAATCTAGTTTCTGTCGATTTTTAAATAGCCTCAGAATTTTTTTTAAGCAATTGCAGAATGTCACATGAGATGTAGCATGAACACCATAGAAACCTGAGCCCCTCTCGCCGGAAAATGGCCGGCCACAAGCCCAGAAAAAGTGGCCTCCTCGGTTTTTGTTTAGAATACTGGGTTTTGGTGTTTCTGGTGTTGCTTGTTTTTTCTAAGATTTCATGTGATGTGGTCTTACCGTATTGGAAATTCGGAGTGTTTCGTATTCATAATTTTAACATTGTTTTGGGTTTTTTTGACGCCGTTAAAAGGTCGAATGGATATCAATAACCCAATTCTTCCCTCGCTGGAAAATTTCCAAGAGTTGGATTTTTTCGTGTTTAAAATAATCAGAAAATCATGCAGGTGATTCTATGGATCCTCTAGAAGAACGAAACCCTAACTCGATTCTGTGACCGTTGGAACCGCCACCAAACCCTGGGGTTTGTGGTGGTTCCGCGGCGCCATAGGTGAAGCAAGGGTTGACCCTTCTACGGCTGGTCCATAGGTGCTGTGGCATGTTCTGGGTACTTGTTAAACTCCGCTCAAGTGTTGAGCTCTTTGGAAAATTTTGGGTGTTTGTTTATTCGATCGAAAAGTTTAACATCGTCTAGTTATCTGTGATTGTGATACAATATTTGGAATCCACATAATTAGTTACGTGATAACTAGTTTGAATTTTATAAATCTAGCAATTTAGTCTCATTTGATCGGTTGCAACGGGATTTTGATGTGGATCAAAAGTCCGTCGCAATTACGTAGGGTACGCGGATACTCGCCGGGTAACCTTACTAGATAGCCATACCCCATAGCCCCGACCAAGTGACTGTAGGAGAACCCCGTCGCCAAAAGCATCCGTTCGGGTGCTCGCGGCCGCGGTGTTCCGCCTTAGTGCACATCATCGACGGCATCGGGGTGCGACTGTCTACTAAAGTTTCCGACGAGCATTCGATCAGGTTATCGGGAATCTCGTTGAATTACCCGACTGGTTATTGAAAAGAGTTTTCAATATCGAGACTAAAATGCGGGGTTTATAATTGTTAGGCATGCGATGTCTAACGAACTCATTTGGCAAGGCATGAAATCCAAAGTATGTGATACATTGGGTTTATGACGTCTAAGGTGGTTTCGGATTCCAATTGTTGTAGTTTTTCACTTTCTTTTCTATGACCGTAAGTGTAATATGTGGTGTATCACCGGTTTCCTTGCAATATGTCAACGACAATTGGGATACGCATATTTACTTACGTTGATGACATGTGATATTATGTGTTGCTGTGATATGTTATATTGGATCGTCGTGTTTTGAATAGCCGGGGTTTTTTATGTGAGATGTGAGTTTTTCATTTTCATTCATATAAAAGCTTGTATGTAATATTCTTTTATTGGAGCACTTCCGGGTTGAAGATGATGTCACCATTGATGTATATTATTTACTTTTCCGCATTAGAATATACCCAAGGTGGGGAGCACATGTGTAGGGTTAGCTTAGCACCTTGTGAAGGTTTTGGCAAGCATCAAACATGCTCAATTGAAAATTTTGGGGTGCTAAACCAACCCGCCAAGTAATCGAACTAGAGAATTATGGTTAAACATAATATGTAAACACTTTTCATCTAAGTGAATAAGGAATACAAACTTTGTAGACCAGTCCTTCACTTCAATAGCTCCGTGTAGAAGTCCCGTCGCTGCGATCACGATCGTCCGGACTCTAGAGAGGCTTCCATGAAGAAACGAACAAGCTTGCATCGAGGTCTTCGAGGCCAAAGATGATCTACTTCGAGGAGACTCTAGCTCTTGCTATCTCTTCACTAATTTTGTAGATTACTGAAGCAAACACCCTAAACTAAATGGCTAATAGTAGAGGATTGATTGGTAGAATTTTTTGCGTGCTTAGTTAATTACCGCAATCAAGACGGTTTCTCTTGTAGCTAGCCGGTTGAGTACGGGTCGTCCGCGGGGAGATGGGAATCTTTTTCTATGTGCTTTAACGAGTTAAGTCCAAATGTCCAGGTTTGTTTTTAGATTAACTATGTGCTAAAATGATATATATAGAGAGAGCTTGTTAGGGTTAGGATTAGGTTAGTTTGAGTTAGGAGTCACTCACTTCTTTCGTTGCCACTCTTAATATCGGTGTTACGGTAATCGGCAACAACGGGGATTAGCACGACTAGGAAGGAACTTGCGAGTATAAGCTAGGCTTTCCAACGCATAAGTTCTTCCTTTTGGTGCTTGTTCGTCCATTCTTGGCTCTTAGCCTTAACCTCCGGTTAATTCAACCACAACCGGTCTTACTAAGGAATCACCGCTATCATGTAGGATATGGTGCCGTAGGGAGCGGATTTGGTTCAATTAACGAGAGTCCGAATTAAGATGTTGGGCAAGAAAAGAGTGAGAGAGATTTTCTTCTCTCAAACATTCCTTATCCTACCCTAACAAGTATGAAAACTACTCACCCATTACAAGAAAAAGGAAAATAAAACAAAGTAGGAAGATAGAAAGAAAGAGGTTAGAAGAATACAACTAGCTAATTGAGACCACACTTTGGCAAGGATCAAGCTTAAGCATCATTGTTGTTTAAGGATAAAGAAAAAGTGAACAAGAAAGAAACAAACAACAAATAACTACAACTAGATTAGCAAATGAAAAATACAAGCAATTATCATTAACAAAATAACAAGACAAGCATGGTAACAAAAAGAACTCTTTTATTCATCCTTCACTCACAAAAGCTCACTACAAGTTTTTAATGGAGAAGAGATGAGAAGAGGAAGAAGAAGAACAACATGTATTCTAAAATCTAAATGCAAGAATAATCACCCTTGGCTTTGGCAAGTTCTGGACTATTTATAGGAAAGCAATAGAAAACCTAGGGCAACAATCTGTCCCGACATGAAATACCAAAAGTTCATACGTTGCGGAGTCTATAAGGCCGCGGATCCACGGCCTAAGCGTGCTTATGCCGCGGAACCGCGGCCCTTTAGAGGAATTGGGTCCTCCAAATTTTTGTGCTTCTTAGTGTTGATATTTGGATCAGTTTGGTACAGTTTGTTTCTCAGAATCTCTCCACATTTCTTCCAGATTTGCAGCAGGTCAAAAGGTGATTTGATGTGGATCTTTTGCCATGATTTCCTTGAGCTCCGCGTAGATATGTTGGATCTTGTGCTGACATTGAGCTTTGTGCATGAAAATGACATCGATTTGCTATTTTGTCCCTTAAACTGGTGTGCGGCAACATACGGATAGAGAGCGGAGACCCGTGTTTTATCTGTTGGCAGTAATCTGGAATTTGTCGTGCTTTTCCATGAATTTCACTGTTTAGAGCTGAGAACTTGTATCCTGCAATTGACAAGCAAACACGGCTCAAGAGTACCTACCGATAAGCAATGTGATAAAAATTGGGCGGTATAAAAATGCAAAAATCTGATATGAACAAATACCCCCAAACTTATCATTTGCTCGTCTCGAGCAAAGCCAATTTATTCACAAAAATTCCTAACCTCACTTTCGCAGGGAACGCGATTGCACTGAGCATGTGCAACCAGCCGTTAAACCTCTAGGTGTCCCCAGTAGGAGGAGTGTTATCCCCTGTGGGTTTTCAGCGGATACTATCCACAAAATCCGGTCAGGCTAGTTTTGCAAATTAACTAAGATCCAAACCCAAGGGTTTTGTTTCAGAAAATAACAATTCTATTATCCTAAGTCTAGACTATCGAACCTTTATTTTTCACACATCGTTTCTTATTTAACTTAAGATTTTATATGTCTTTACGTGCAGTGCAAATAGTGTCGTTAAGTTCCAGAAGGATCGGTTAAAGTCATCATGTCACACAATAAAAGTCCAGATAAAAATTTTAAAAGGATCACATAAGTTTTATAAAGAGTTAAGCATTTTTCAAGTTTCGTTTTCCAGTAAAGTTTCAACTTCAGAATTTCTATCTTCCTTAATAGGAAACTAGGTCTTATTTTTCACTCCACCTTTTTCTTGTTTTCATTTCATGCACACCTCTGTGAACGTGCAATAGTTTTTATCATAGAATAAAACCTTCATATCTCCGCTAGAAATATTTTATTTTTTTTATAAAAACCTGTCTTTTGTCAAGATTATTCTCACACAAAGAACCGTTAGGAATTTTAACTTGGAGAGAACACTTGCTTGACTTTGTTTTAATATGGACTTTCTAGGCTTCTTAACGAGCTTTGGGCCAATGCACCCAAACCAGTTGGTTTTAGGGCATTAGGTGTAGAGACACCCCAGCGGACTTAATTACTCAAGTTACCTAGGTCCAAAAACAAAAGACAATTTAGCGTGAAAATCATGATGATTCAATACGAACGGAGATAAAACCGGCAGTTCAATTATTTTTTTGGATAAAAGACGTGTTTAGTAGGTTCGGTGTGTAATCATTCCAATCAAGGTCCAGATGGGTTATTTTTCAGACTTAGTTCCAATTAAGGTATCAATAACATTCCTTCATATTCACTTCACATCATAAACTATTCTTGATATTACTTATTTCAGAACAAACCTATTTGATCCTCAGAAAATCATTTATCCATTTAAAAGTTTTTAGACATAATAGACTTGTCATCTAATTTCCAAAACTCACGACACGTGTAGTGTGATGTAAAGACGTATATCACCTATAGTTAACTTCAAAGGAGAGTTATCTTTCAGGTTTTCAAAATCTAAAAATAAGATTTAGTTATTCTTATCTTATCAAACAAAACCGTCAAAATGTTGAATCTGAGTTCTCCCACTAGCTAACTTGACAAAAAGTTTTTATGTTTTTAGAATTTTCTGATTTTTATGGATTTTAGAATGCAGATGCAAAATATACATAAGAATGCGAAGGTTAGAAATACGTACCGAGCGTACCCCCAAACTTAAACTGAACAGTGTCCTCACTGTCGTTGCATGAAGAGATCATTGAAGGGTCAAAATTGTCGGTTAGATATACACAATTTTTTTTGTTTTTAAAGAAAAGAAAAATAGCAAAAATGGAAAAGAATATCCACAAATATATAGAAAATGGTATATAAATACCCCCAAACTTATTTGGAACATTGTCCACTGTTCTTGGCTGGATAACCGAAGTTTGGTGGTAGGCAGAGGAAGATTATGCAGGGTAAACCGGCTCCTGTAAGACCAGGAGCTCCTCTGTTGGTTCGGCACTAAGGTACGGTTTTAGTCTGTGTCCGTTTACTTTGAAAAATGAACCGTCCTTTGGATTCTCCAAATCCACGGCGCCATGCGCATACACATTCCGCACAAAATACGGCCCTTTCCAGCGAGATCTGAGCTTTCCTGGATGGAAGTGTAACCGGGTGTCGTAAAGCAGAACATGTTGACTAGGTATGAAAGTTTTGCGCAAAAGGTGTTTATCGTGAAACACCTTCGTTCGGTTCTTAACGACAACCGCGTTATCGTAAGCCTCATCCCTAAGCTCGCTCAATTCATTCAACTGCAGCTTCCGATGGCTGCCCACATCTTCGAGAGACAGATTCAGCTCCTTTATCGCCCAAAATGCGCGATGCTCTATTTCGACAGGGAGGTGGTAAGCCTTTCCGTACACAAGCCGATAGGAGGACATGCCAAGATCGGTCTTATAAGCGGTTCGAAATGCCCAAAGGGCATCAGTGAGTTTTAGCCACCAATCCTTATGGTTCTTGGAAACCGGCTTCTCTAGTATCTGCATGATTTGCCGATTTGAAACTTCGGCTTGCCCACAGGTTTGGGGGTGGTAGGGCGTAGATAGCTTATGATTAATGGAATATTTCCGCATCAAGGCCTCGAAAGTCTTATTGCAGAAATGAGTTCCATTGTCGCTAATGATCGCTCGGTGGTGCCTAAACTGGGAGAAAATGTTTTCTTTAAGAAACCCAACGACAACCTTGTTGTCGTTAGTCCGGCTGGGCACAGCCTCGACCCACTTAGAGACGTAATCAACAGCGAGAAGGATGTACAAGTTCCCGAAAGAGCTGGGAAACGGCCCCATGAAATCTATCCCCCAAACGTCGAAAATCTCCACAACCAAGATTGGTTGGAGCGGCATCTCGTTCCTCCAGGATATCCGACCCAAGTGTTGGCACCGGGAGCAAGTCTTGCAAAAGTCATGATCGTCTTTGAAGAGTTCTGGCAAGTAGAAACAACATTGCAAGATCTTCTCAGCTGTCTTTCTGGGGCCAAAATGCCCGCCACATGCTTGATAGTAGCAAAATGACACCACACTCTTGAATTCATCGTCAGGGATACACCGACGAATAATCTGGCCGGGACAGTACTTGAACAGATAGGGTTCGTCCCAGTAAAAGTGTTTTACTTGGGATAAGAATCGAAGTCTGTCCTGGCTTGACCATTCAGTCGGTAGTAGCCCTGTGGCCAAATAGTTCACAATAACTGCGAACCAGGGTTCGCGAGATACTGTCAAGAGCCGTTCATCCGGAAAAACTTCGTTGATCGGAAGTTGAGGAGACAACGAAGAAGGAAGTCGTGAGAGATGGTCGGCGACTACGTTTTCACATCCTCTTTTGTCCTTGATGACAAGGTCAAATTCTTGAAGCAAGACGATCCAACGTATCAGCCGAGATTTTGCATATTTCTTCGCAAAAAGATGGCGCAGAGCAGAATGGTCTGTGTAGACAATGACTGGAGAGCCGATCAGGTAGGGCCTGAACTTTTCTAAAGCAAATACAACAGCCAAGAATTCCTTCTCAGTTGTTGTATAATTAAGTTGGGCGTCGTTCAGGGTTCGGCTAGCATAATAGATTACGTGCGGCATCTTGTTGATGTGTTCTCCCAGGACAGCACCAATGGCAAAGTCGGATGCATCACACATAATCTCAAATGGGTGCGTCCAGTCAGGTGAAGAAAGAACGGGAGCAGAAGTAAGTGAGCTTTTTAATGACTTGAACGCATTCACACAGCTCGAGTTGATGTCGAATGGCGTGTCCTTGGCCAGTAGAAGAGTCAAGGGCCTAGCAATCTTGCTATAGTTCTTGATGAACCGTCTATAGAAACCGGCATGGCCAAGGAAGGCTCGGATGTCTCTGACGCATCTTGGAGGAGGGAGATTGGAAATGACCTCAATCTTCGCTTTGTCAACCTCTATGCCATTTTGCGAAATGTTATGTCCTAAGACAATACCTTCGCGCACCATGAAGTGGCACTTCTCCCAATTCAAAGTGAGGTTCTTGTCCTTACACCGGGTAAGTACAGCGTCGAGATGCAGCAAACACTCGTTAAAGGAATCGCCGAAGTTGGAGAAATCGTCCATGAAGATCTCCTGGAATTTTTCAACCATGTCTGAGAAGATTCCCATCATACACCGTTGGAAGGTAGCGGGCGCATTGCATAACCCAAAGTGCATGCGTCGATATGCAAATGTGCCGAAAGGACAAGTGAATGTGGTCTTGTCCTGGTCTTTTTCGGCGATAGGAATCTGATTATTGTTAGTTGTATGTATGCCCTAGAGGCCAGTATTGTACAAATGATGTATATTATATTGGATGCTTGGACATATATAGAGATGTCTTTCTTGCTCGATATGATAGTATGCTATCTGGTTGCTCTTTATCTTAACATGTACACTTGTCTCTTTAAACTGTCTTATGGTTACATGTTGGTAAAGCCCTTAGGATGTGTACTTGACTACCTGGACTATGATGCAGATCATACTAGTGGGGGTATGGTAGTCCATAAGTACATCCTTCAAGGTCCCTAGTCGTGGGTGTATCGAGACGAGGCATCGATATACCAGTGTAGACTAGCGTATACGCTTCTCGACCCATGAGATGGGCGATGGATGATCCCATATGCATTGGTGTTTGACATCAGAGATGGTATACGGGTGCTCAGTGGAGACTGGGTACACTGGACGGACTGACCGAGAACTCCCAGATGGTATTATACCTCACGTCAGATGGCAGTTCTCAGGTGACACTTGTGCAGGTTAGTCTGTAGACCCGAGATCGTCATAGAGTCTTGTGTGATTCCCACTGTGCTTTGATCTCCACCTTACCACGTCCATGAGGGCATGCAAAACGGTGGTCTTTGGGTACAGTCCCGAGTCACATGGAGGCAATGAGCGATAGGAGCGGTTTCGTCTCTCCCGGTATTGGGGGTTGATGTTGCGCTGTGCTCGATTGGCCGTAACAGGGAAGTCCCTGGCCAGGGCTGATCAGAGATTTGCTGGTAAGTGTTACCAATAGTTTCTCGACCCGTTATGAGCCTCACATCGGCACGACTTATCGGTTATTGGGGTCTGACGTTTACCAACCCTAGACTTGATTTGCGACATATCAGACGAACAGACCGGACTGTAGGGTAAGTGTTACTGGTTGGATTCACAGGAGTGCGAGCGGGCTAGCTCGTCGATCTTCTGATCGCTCAATACCCGGATGGCCGTTACGTTTAGCAGATCGCTTGCGGCTTGTGGGTGCTTGATATGATCATCATCTGCTACCGGCGTATTGACGAGTCTTTAGAGTCCTACACAGAGGTTTCCTGGCTCAAGCGAAACGAAATAGGAGCGCATATGAGATATGTGCGGGACCGAGAATAATGCGTGTATGTGATACCGCATTTCATTCTCGCGATGAATGTTTCGATTGGTTGTATGCGATATGACCTAGTTATCGAATCATTGATTCGATAAATCGATACATTAGATACTAGTCGGTTATGTGCGATATGACCGGTTCATTGATTCAAATGTTGATTTAATGATTTAATGTATAATTATATATTTGATATATTACTTTGCATTAACTAATATTGGTTCATTTTAAATGGATTTTCTCACTTGATGTGCAAGTTGTATATGTGATATACTTTTGTGCACATGTTTGTATCATGTTTGATGATACTTGCTCATTTGGTTAAGTGTATAGAATTATACCATGGTTAAGTTGATGTTTAGGGTTTTGCTTTTTCATTTATTTATTTATTTGTTTATTTATTTATTTGGAAAAGATAAAGATGAGAATGGTGGCTTTCTCTGTTTCTTATTGAAGCTTCATGAAGATTTGACTTAGTCCACCATTCTTATCTCATCCTTAACCCTAGCCATTCCAACTAACCCTATTTTATTCTCTACACTTGACTATGGTTAGGATATGATAAGTATTGATATTAGTTTCTTTTTTAAATAAGAAACTTATCATATTCTTTATCTTCTCCTTCTTCTTCTTCAAGAAAAACCTTGACTTCATCAATGGTAACTTGAGCAAACAAGTGAGAAATCCAATTCTAAAGTGAACCCACCTCCTATTTCTTCACCCTCTACCTCTTGCCAAGTTGTTTTGGGTTTTTTCTTCACAAGTTTCACAACTTGGTGAAGTTGGAGCTTGAACTTGTGATGCCTCGACGTAGATCATCTTCGGCACGAAGCCGACGACCTAGTCCGCCCATTTTCCCGATGAAGCCGACGATTGAGTTCGGGATTCAAGATGGACAGCGAGAGGACGCCTACGTGGAGCTAAGGAAGTAGATATCCGGATCTTAAAAAGTTGTAGCTTCTGATCTTTAGTTAAGTTGTTAACTAGATTCGTTTTTCGCCTAGATTTCTAGTTGACGATCCGTATTAGGGTTTCTCGGCACCCATAAAATTTGAAATTCGCATGGTTGATGCCTTGTGAGACCTCTATAGTGTGCCTAGGAATCCTACAGTGGTATCAGAGCCTAGCTAGAGCCTTAGGCGAAGTCTAGACAACGTTTGAAACCCGAACGAACCCGAAACCCTAAAACCCAAGTGCTCTCTGGACTATTTCTAAAATCTGTGATTTTTCCATATTAAAAATGCTTAAAAAATTCAGCAGGGAAATCTAAGAATTACGATGCAAAATTTATCCCATGAACAGTAAATAGTGCGGCGGAACCGCGGCAGAAGCCTGGCTTCTGCGGCGGTTCCGCGGCTAAATGATGACATCATCACTCCCGTTTTGCACAGTAATTACTATTTTATTATGCTGAATTTTCTGGGAATTTTTAATTTGACTCAAGAGTCGAGTGTTCTGGGGTTGCATTGGGAATCGATGATTCGATCGGATTATCAAATTTCGTCTTTGTGTTTTTCTGGATAACTTTAGAATATGTTAAAAAGTTCGACCGGATATAAATACCCAATTTTCCCCTGCCGGAAAATTTCCAAGTGTTGGATTTTTCTGTGGTTTTAGGACGTTCTGAGTAGTGCATGTAACGCGATGGTCCCTCTAGAAGAAAACAAACCTTAACTCGATTATGTGACCGTCTTGAACTGCCCTTTGAACCTTCGGGTTTGGGGCAGTACGGCGTGCCACATGTGAGGCGTTGGCTTGACCCTTCTACGGCTGGACCGTTGGTACTGAGGCACGAAGTGAATGTTTTTAAACTTATTTGATGTGTTGAACTGTATCGGGAAAACTTGGGTGTTCGATAGTTCGATCGGAAAGTTTAACATTTTCTAATTATCTGGAATGTGATACAATAATTGGAATTCACAAGAAGTTATGAGATAACGGAATGAATGTTATAAACATAGCAGTTTAGTCTCACATGATCGGTTGCTACGGAATTTTGATGAGATCAAAAGTCCGTCGCAATCACGTAGCGTACGCGGATACTCGCCGGGTAAACTTAATAGACAGCCTCACCCCATAGCCCCGACCAAGTGACTGTAGGAGAACCCCGTCGCCGAAAGCATCCGTTCGGGTGCTCGCGGCAGCGTTGTTCCGCCTTGGTGCACTTCATCGACGGCGTCGGGGGTGCGGCCGCCTACTAAAGTTTGCGACGAGCATTCGATCAGAATGTCAGGAATCCTGTTGAATTGCCCGACTTGATATTGAAAAGTGTTTTCGATAATGAGACTAAAATGCGGGGTTTATAATTGTTAGGCATGCGATGTCTAAGTATTTCATTTGATTAGGCATGCGATATCTAAAGAGATTGCGGATTCCAACTGTTGTAGTTTTACACTTTCTTTTCTGTGACCGTAAGTGTAATATGTGATATCGCCGGTTTCGTTGCTATTTTTCAACGACAATTGGGATACGCATGTTTACTTACGTTGATGACATGTGATGTTATGTGTTGCTGGATATGTTATATTGGATCGTCGTGTTTGAATAGCCGGGAGTTTTTATGTGAGATGAGTGTTTTTCATTTTCATTCATGTAAAAATTTGTATGTAATATTCTTTTATTGGGACACTTCCAGGTAGCGGAAGTTGTCACCTTTTGTATATTATTTACTTTTCCGCATTAGGATAGACCCAAGGAGGGGAGCACAAGTAACCGGGTTCTGGGGTCCAGTAGGAGACCAACTCGAGGAGTCGAGTCCGGGTCTCCTAACCCTAGAATTGGTAGGGTTGCTTGCCGCTCTCGTAGGGGTCTATGGGTGTGGGATTGGCTATTCATCACGACCGTGGAATCCGTGTTTTATACTGGCTCGTATTGAAAACACGGACGTCCTGGTATATCCAATGTTTCATATGTTTCTTCTGCTGCTTTATCTGTGATGTGATCATGTGATGTTCTGTGATAGATACAGTATATAGTATATATGATATATTATATAGACGTTACTTATGTTTTGCACCCGCACTAGCCCTGCCCTGCTCTGTCGTTAGTTACCTAACCTAACGGTGCACGAGGGGACATCCAGGCGAATGCGGATGGCATAAGTGTACGTCGTATTTATCTGTGATGTTTAGGTGACTTAAATGATGGGACTTCATTAATGTGATTAATGAAAGAAAAGAAACCTAAGATGTTGTAGAATCAAATTTTAAATAAAACAGGTAGCTACAGTTCTTGCTTTGCATAGCGGTATATGTGATATATCCTGCACCTTATTCGATGAGGAAAGGACCGAGATCCCTTCACCGGGAGTGACTCCTTTAGCAATAACTGGCTGATACTACACACTCGGTTTGTCTTTTGATTGCTTTTAAGAGTTTTTGCTTTGCACAGTGATATATATGATATATCCCGCACCTCATTCGACGAGGAAAGGGCCGACGATCCCTTCACCGGGAGTGACCTCTTTAGCAAAACTAGAAAAGCCTCAAAATCACTCCATTTCAAAACTTCATTTGATTCTACAACGATATCAAGTTCATTACGCAATAGGTTTTCTGAAAAACCTGACGTAGCCCTCCGTCATTTCAGATAAAGACTATTTAGCATTCGTGCTGCGTTTGTTGACCTCTGTCAAGGCGTAGTGTACGGTAGCTAACTAGTAATTATCTGTAAAGCATGTGATGTGATTGGATTAGGGTAGTCGTATGACCTTGTTGACCTCTGTCAAGGATCGTGCGGGTGGGTTTGATTCAATCAAGAAATGACGGGTTGAACTTGACTAGTGCACTATGGTTTGTTGACCTCTGTCAAGGTCATGGTACACTAGGGGCAAAATATTATCGGGAATTTCAAGTGTTGAAATTTGCAATGAGATTGCATACCTTCTATGAGATAGTTGGATCCCGATACCCACTGCGAGTAAGAGTTACTCCTGGGAGAGTTTTACACATTGCAATTAGCTGATCAAGTAGGTGTCTAGAAAGGTGTCAACGGGGTTACGCCTCTGGGAAAACGAGGTTTGCATTAATTAGGTTCGTGCGAAAGCACGGGGGACCTCCCTCAAAGTACCGACACTGGCCTGGCTGAAAGATTGGCGAACTTGTAGTGTGTAATTAATCCCGGCTAGTCTTTCCTTTTAGGGTTTGAAGGAAGATTTGATAAAAACCAGTGGGAGCCATCCTGATTAGATAAGATAATATCCAATCTGATCTTGCACGAGCATACGCTAAAGTGTTTTCTTCTCTCTCTCTCCAGGTAGCGACCATTTCATGCCCTAATAAAGATAATAATATGGATGTGTTGACCGAACCCGCATGTTATACTGTGCTGGGGAACGTTGGTTCCGTTCTTTCTTATAAGAGTTATAGGAATGAACAGGACATAGGGGAATACCAGGATTCCCATGCCACCCGAATGAAGAAAGTACATGTTGATGCATTTTCTTCGGGTGTGTTCGTTACAGAGAACTGTTTCTCCATTTGCTCTACGTCCTGGGTATTAGATACCGGGTCAGGATCCCATATATGTAATCAGTTACATGTGCTAAGGAAAGGTAAAGAACTTGGAGAAGGTGATAAAGACATTAGAGTTGGAAATGGTGCAATTGTTGCAGCTAAGACTGTCGGGGAATATCACCTTGTATTACCGACTGGTAATACATTGGTTCTGAACGAATGCTATTACATGCCGAACCTGATATGCAACATTATATCGGTTTCTTTATTGAGTAAAGAGGGATATAATTTTGTATTACAGGACAATGTTATGAACATTTTCCGTAACCAAAAGTTGGTTGGATCAGGCACGTTGTGCAATGGCATTTATGTCCTAAATCAATCAACAGTTCTGAGCATAACAAACACACACAAGAGGAAGAGTTCACAACTGAACGAATCCTACTTGTGGCATTGTAGACTGGGTCACATCAATGTGACACGACTGGCTAAGCTACATAAGGTTGGATATTTGAAACCATTCGAATTTTCATCGTATGACACTTGCCAGTCATGTCTCAAAGGCAAGATGACCAAAACTCCGTTTACGGGACACGGAGAAAGAGTTACTGAACTCTTGGGACTAATACATAATGATGTATGCGGTCCCATGTCTATACATGCCAGGGATGGTTCTTCGTACTTCATTACATTCACTACGATCTCTCAAGATACGGACATGTGTACTTGATAAGACACAAGTCTGAACCTTTTGAGAAATTTAGAGAATATAAACAAGAAGTCGAAAACCAAACCGGAAAAAGTATTAAAATCCTTCGATCTGATCGAGGAGGTGAATACTTGAGCAATGAATTCCTGGACTTCCTAAAAGAGAATGGGATTCTCTCTCAGCTTACTCCACCTTATACACCACAGCACAACGGTGTATCGGAGCGGAGGAATCGCACCCTATTAGATATGGTGCGCTCTATGATGAGCACAGCTTAGTTACCTATTTCCTTCTGGGGGTATGCGCTTGAGACAGCAGCATACCTATTGAATCAAGTTCCAACTAAATCTGTACCTACCACACCATATGAGATATGGAGTGGGAAGAGACCATGTCTTAAACGAGTTAAGATATGGGGTTGTCTGGCCTATGTCAAAAGGAAAAATCCAGACAAACTCGAGGCACGGTCAGTTCTATGTAAGTTTGTGGGATATCCTAAACATTCAAATAGATATTTTTTCTACCACAGTGAACAACAAAAAGTGTTTATTGCTCAACATGCCACCTTTTTAGAAAAGGAATTTCTTGCAAAAGAGATTAGTGGCTCTGAGGTAGAACTGAAAGAAGTTCCAGAAACACAAACTATAACTGAAGATTTAGTGGAACCAGAAGATTCGGTAGTACCCGACGAACCCCAGCCTCTCCGCCGATCTAGTAGGGTTTCTCGTCCACCTAAGAGATACTACGGTTTTCTCATTGATGGTGGAAGCGAGGATTGCATCATGGAAGATGATGACCCGACTAGTTTCGAGCAGGCCATCACGAGTGATGACTCGGTGAAATGGCTGGATGCTATGCGGTCCGAGATGGAATCCATGTACACCAACAAAGTATGGACTTTGGAAGTTGCTCCTGAAGGGGTAAAACCCATTGGGAGCAAGTGGATCTTCAAGAAGAAACTTGGTGTAGATGGGAAAGTGGAGACTTTCAAAGCTAGACTTGTTGCAAAAGGTTTTCGCCAAAGACCAGGTGTGGACTATGACGAAACCTTTTCTCCAGTGGCTATGCTTAAATCCATCCGGATCATGCTTGCCATCGCTGCATATCATGATTACGAAATCTGGCAAATGGATGTTAAGACCGCCTTTCTAAATGGTGATTTAGAAGAGTGCGTGTACATGACTCAGCCAGAGGGCTTCGTAGACAGTGGGAGCAGCGGGAAGGTGTGCAAGCTGCTTAAATCCATTTATGGATTAAAGAAAGCATCGCGGAGTTGGAACATCTGCTTTGACGTCGTTATCGAAGAGTTTGATTTCGTCAAAAATCCAGATGAACCTTGTATCTACAAGAAGGTGGAGTAAGGTTGTCTTCCTCGTATTGTACGTGGACGACATACTCTTGATAGGAAATGATATTCCTATGCTGCAATCGGTCAAGCTCTTCTTATCACAAAGATTCTCGATGAAAGATCTTGGTGATGCCTCCTGCATATTGGGAATTAGGATCTATAGGGATAGATCCAAAAGGATTTTGGGATTGTCCCAATCCAGGTACATTGACACCATACTAAAGAGGTTTAGTATGGAAGAATCCAAGCGTGGGAACTTGCCCACGATCTCTGGAGTCACTCTCTCCAACGAGATGTCTCCCAAGACTGATTTGGAGAGAACTCGCATGCAAGGGATACCCTATGCTTCGGCTGTAGGCTCTATCATGTACGCGATGCTATGTACCAGACCCGATGTAGCATACTCACTAAGTGTAGTGAGCAGGTATCAAGCTGATCCTGGAGAGAGTCACTGGACAGCTGTGAAGAGCATTCTCAAGTACTTACGAAGGACTAAAGAGATGCTCTTGGTGTATGGTAACGGAGAACTCCAAGTGGAGTCCTTTACCGATTCGAGCTTCCATAGTGATAAGGATGACTCTAAGTCGCAGTCGGGATTTGTCTTTACTCTCTACGGAGGGGCGGTTAGCTGGAAGAGTTCCAAGCAGGAAACCGTGGCAGACTCGACAATGGAGGCTGAATACATCGCTGCCAACGATGCTGCCAAAGAGGCTGTCTGGATCAAGAAGTTCATTACTGAACTTGGAGTGGTTCCATCCATTGAGCATCCAATACCTTTGTTTTGCGATAACAATGGAGCAGTGGCTTTGGCCAAGGAACCCTGGTCCCATCAGCGATCCAGGCATATTCTGAGGCGGTATCACCAGATCCGGGAGATAGTTGATCGCTGGGAGATCGAGGTTAGGAGGGTTGACACGAAGAACAACACGGCGGATCCACTCATGAAGGCCATTCCCCAGATACAGTTTGAGAGACTCTTCGGGATGCTCGGTAAGCGATACTACAGCAGCTGGCCCTAGTGCAAGTGGGAGATTGTTAGTTGTATGTATGCCCTAGAGGCCAGTATTGTACAGATGATGTATATTATATTGGATGCTTGGACATATATAGAGATGACTTTCTTGCTCGATATTATAGTATGCTATCTGGTTGCTCTTTATCTTAACATGTACACTTGTCTCTTTAAACTGTCTTATGGTTACATGTGGGTAAAGCCCTTAAGATGTGTACTTGACTATAAGGACTATGATGCAGATCATACTAGTGGGGACATGGTAGTCCATAAGTACATCCTTCAAGGTCCCTAGTCGTGGGTGTATCGAGACGGGGCATCGATATACCAGTGTAGACTAGCGTATACGCTTCTCGACCCATGAGATGGGCGATGGATGATCCCATATCCATTGGTGTTTGACATCAGAGATGGTATACGGGTGCTCAGTGGAGACTGGGTACACTGGACGGACTCACCGAGAACTCCCAGATGGTATTATACCTCACGTCAGATGGCAGTTCTCAGGTGACACTTGTGCAGGTTAGTCTGTAGACCCGAGAAGGCGTGCAAAACGGTGGTCTTTGGGTACAGTCCCGAGTCACATGGAGGCAATGAGCGATAGGAGGGCTTTCGTCTCTCCCGGTATTGGGGGTTGATGTTGCGCTGTTCTCGATTGGCCGTAACAGGGAAGTCCCTGGCCAGGGCTGATCAGAGATTTGCTGGTAAGTGTTACCAGTAGTTTCTCGACCCGTTATGAGCCTCACATCGGCACGACTTATCGGTTATTGGGGTCTGACGTTTACCACCCCTAGACTTGATATGCGACATATCAGACGAACAGACCGGACTGTACGGTAAGTGTTACTGGTTGGATTCACAGGTGTGTGAGCGGGCTAGCTCGTCGATCTTCAGATCGCTCAATACCCGGATGGACGTTACGTTTAGCAGACCGCTTGCGGCTTGTGGGTGCTTGATATGATCATCATCTGCTACCGGCGTATTGACGTGTCTTTAGAGTCCTACACAGAGGTTTCCTGGCTCAAGCGAAACGAAATAGGAGCGCATATGAGATATGTGCGGGACCGAGAATAATGAGTGTATGTGATACGGCATTTCATTCTCGCGATGAATGTTTCCATTGGTTGTATGCGATATGACCTAGTTATCGAATCTTTGATTCGATAAATCGATACATTAGATACTAGTCGGTTATGTGCGACATGACCGGATTATTGAATCAAATGTTGATTTAATGATTTAATGTATAATTATATATTTGATATATTACTTTGCATTAACTAGTATTGGTTCACTTTAAATGGATTTTCTCACTTGATGTGCAAGTTGTATATTTGATTTACTTTTGTGCACATTTTTGTATCATGTTTGATGATACTTGCTCATTTGGTTAAGTGTATAGAATTATACCATGGTTAAGTTGATGTTTAGGGTTTTGCTTTTTCATTTATTTATTTATTTGTTTATTTATTTATTTGGAAAAGATAAAGATGAGAATGGTGGCTTTCTTTGTTTCTTATTGAAGCTTCATGAAGCTTTGACTTAGTCCGCCATTCTTATCTCATCCTTAACCCTAGCCATTCCAACTAACCCTAGTTTATTCTCTACACTTGACTATGGTTAGGATATGATAAGTATTCATATTAGTTTCTTTTTTAAATAAGAAACTTATCATATTCTTTATCTTCTCCTTCTTCTTCTTCAAGAAAAACCTTGACTTCATCAATGGTAACTTGAGCAAACAAGTGAGAAGTCGAATTCTAAAGTGAACCCACCTCCTATTTCTTCACCCTCTACCTCTTGCCAAGTTGTTTTGGGTGTTTTCTTCACAAGTTTCACAACTTGGTGATGTTGGAGCTTGAACTTGTGATTCCTCGACGTAGATCATCTTCGGCACGAAGCCGACGACCTAGTCCGCCCATTTTCCCGATGAAGCCGACGATTGAGTTCGGGATTCAAGATGGACAGCGATAGGACGCCTACGTGGAGCTAAGGAAGTGGATATCCGGATCTACAAAAGTTGTAGCTTCTGATCTTTAGTTAAGTTGTTAACTAGATTCGTTTTCCGCCTAGATTTCTAGTTGACGATCCGTATTAGGGTTTCTCGGCACCCATAAAATTTGAAATTGGCATGGTTGATGCCTTATGAGACCTCTATAGTATGCCTAGGAATCCTACAATTATACCCGGAGAAGCCATCAAGAAAGCAGTAGTACTCGTGTCGGGCCAATCGTTCAAGCAATTGGTCAATAAAAGGTAGCGGAAAGTGGTCTTTCCGCGTTGCGGCATTGAGTTTTCTGTAATCGATGCATACTCTCCACCCAGTTTGGGTGCGAGTAGGGATTAACTCGTTCGCCTCGTTAGTGATGACCGTTATGCCTGATTTCTTGGGGACAACGTGAATGGGGTAACCTACTGGCTATCAGAGATAGGGTAAATGATACCACTATCCAGACACTTTACGATTTCCTTTTTCACAGCCTCCTTCATGACTGTGTTGAGTCCCCTTTGTGGATCCCAGGCTGGTTTGGCATCATCCATCAGATGAATATGATGTTCAACGATCAGGGGACTAATCCCCTTGATATCCGCCATGGACCAGCCAAAAGCTTGCCTATTGCTGTGCAAGACCGCAAGAAGGGCTTTCTCTTGCTCTGGAGCTAGAGAATCCGAGATGATAACAGGGAGGGTCTCGTTCTCACCCAAGTAAGCATACTTAAGGTGAGACGTCAAAGTCTTGAGTTCGAGCGTTGGAGGTGAAACGATTGAAGGCAAGATTGGTGAAAAGGTCTCGAACTCAAAGGATTCCAGCAAAGGTTCAAAACGAGTGTAAGCGACCGAGTTGGATGGTTCAGGTAACTCATCCAGAAATTCGAAGGATTCAAACTCGGGTGGTGAGTGGCTAAGATCGTTCGAGAAAGTGAAACACTCGTAGTCATTGTCGGGCGCAGAAACAGTAGCAGGTTCGAAGAGGAACGCACTAGTGGCGTTAAGGTTATCGTGATCGAACAAAAACTCCTCGAATTCACACTCTTCTGGGGTGATCTCCTGGATTGAGCAAACGTCTAGTATATGAGCATTAGGTTCGGTAGGATGATTCCCCAACCTAAAAATGTTGAGTTCAATTGTCATATTTCCAAAAGATAGGTTCATCGAACCATTTCGACAATTGATCACAGCATTTGAGGTTGCAAGGAATGGTCGACTGAGTATCACTGGAATTTGATTCCGGGGGTTAGCTACAGGCTGTGTGTCTAATACAATGAAGTCAACGGGGAATATGAAGTCCCCAACCTTGATTAACACATCATCTAGCTCACCTCTAGGATGGGTGATTGATCGGTCGGCCATTTGGAGAGTATGGTGTGTGGGTTTCAGCTCTCCTACACCTAATTGCTCATATACTGAGTACGGAAGCAGGTTAACACTGGCACAAAGATCTAATAGTGCGCGGTTGATGTTCTTATCCCCAATGGTAATAGAAATTGTACGACAGCCAGGGTCCTTCCGTTTTTGCGGTAAAGATTGGGTAAGAGCATCACTCACAGCACTAGCCAAGAAAACTTTCTTGGGTACCTGAGACTTCATCTTTTTCGTGCACAAGTCCTTTAAGATTTTCGCGTAGGACGGGACTTGTTGGACAGCATCTAAAAGCGGAATGTTGATGTTAACCTGCTTAAACAACTCCAGAATCTTCTCCATTTGTGGATTTTGTTTATTAGACCTCAACCGGTTTGGAAATGGAAAGTTTTTAAAATTGGTTGAGTCCAATGCTTGTGGAGGAGATTGTGGAGTTGGAACGGATCCCAGAGCTGGTGTTTTCGTGGAGTGAGAAGTGGGTCCATTCAGAGCCGAAGAAGAAGAAGAGGAGCCTTTTGACGAATGGAGAATATGCTCAGAAGACGAAGAAGAAGAAGAAGAAGAAGAAGAAGAAGCGGCCGGGGTGTCATTATCCTCAATTGTTGTGCCGATGTTGTTGTGCAGCATCCTTCCCGATCTCAATGTAGTCACGGCACTCACATTATGGTTATGTTGTTCAAGAGCAACATGTACATTATGTGGGTGACCGGGATTTGGGAGTGGTTGAGATGGAAGCTTCCCCTTTTCTCGCTCGCTTAACGCCGCATTCAGCTGTGCAATCTGGGCTTCAATGGTCTTGATGCTTTGCCCGTGTGCAGCAGTGTGTTGCACCAAAGACTGAATAGACGACTGGATGTTGGCGGTGGATTGTGTCAATTGTTTAACGAACGCCTCCAGACTTCGTTCTAGCGAGGAAACCTTATCGTTGTTTTACGGAACAAAGTTGTTTTGCTGGAAAGAATTGTTGGGTGCAAAGTTGTTCGTCTGATTTTGAAAAGGTTGGGGTTGGAAGGGCTGCTGAAACTGATGTTGTGTTTGCTGTTGTGCTTGTTGTTGCGGAGGAGGGGGCCTCTGGAAATTGTTGCCTTGGAATTGATGCTGATTCTGATTCCAGGCGAAATTGGGGTGGTTCCTCCAACCGGGATTGTAAGTGGAAGAGTATGGATCATTTCTCGGTCTTTGCTGAAATGCAGCATTAACCTAATCCTATCCTTGAGATGGTGGATTGTAAGGACACTCTTCGGTTAAGTGAGAAGGATCGGAACAACAAGCACAAATGGTACGAAGGGGAAGAACAGGGGAAGGAGCAGGAGATGAAAATTTGTTCTCTATCGCTTCATGTTTTCTCGTTATTGCAGCCATTTCAGCTTTCATCGCAATAGAGACATCAAGTTGGTTAATGCCTACCCTAGACTGACCAGTAGAAGTAGAGGAAGAAGAAGAAGAAGTTGGTCTGGTGCTCTCCCATTGAAGCATTTGTTCCGCAAGTTCGTCGAAGAATTGCCACGCTTCCTCATCAGATTTCGATAGGAAGTGGCCCTGATAAATGGTTTCCAACAACTGCTTGGTTGCAGGGTTCAGGCCCTCGTATAAGGTTTGGCAAAGTTGTCATTTCTCGATACCATGGTGAGGGCACTGAACTAGAAGGTCTTTATACCGGTCAAAGCACTTCCAGAAGGGTTCAGTAGGAAGCTGAGATAATTGGTTGATTTCGTTACGGATCCTTACGGTTTTATGATTCGGATAGAATTTCTTGAGAAACGCTTTCACAAACTGGTTATGGAGTGGGAAGCGGTGCTATACAGCCATTTTTCAGCAAGATCGCACAAAGTGAACGGAATGACCTGTAGCCGTATAGCATCGTCCGACAGCTGGGTAGTTTTCATCATGGCATAAACATTTTGAAACTTGTTGATGAAGATATAGGCATCTTCAAATTCAAGCCCATGAAATTTCGGAAGCATGTTAATGAAGTGGGGCTTAATTTCAAAATTATCCCCATTGGCCGGTGGAAGGGAAAGACAAGTGGGAAGTGCAGAACGGGTGGGATAGAAACGATCCTGGAGCACGATTCGCTGCGGCGCTACAACAGGCGGTGGTGGTGGGTTATTTGCATCCGTAGGAGGTGGAGTCAATCCCGGGGGAGTCAAAGAGATGTTTGGATTAAATCCTGACAACGAGGAAGAAGAGGTTGGTGATGGTGATGGTGAGGATGTATGAACAGAATTTGGGTCAACGTCGGAGTTGGCCGGCAAAGGTAAGGGTGAAAGAGGCGTGGACGGAGTTTCGACGTCAGAGTCGATCGCGTAGTCGGTAGCGACTAACGTAACGCGGACTAGGCGGGCGCTAGTGTCCCGAGTCCAAGCGGACATACACTAAACAAGTTTAGTATAGTCAAAGCGAAGAAGGTGAGGGTAAGAAAACGTCAATGGAGAAACACGATGGGAGGTGGGTGAAAAAATGGATTCTGGCGACAAAGGGCAAGTTTTTATAAAAGTTTTTGGTTTTGTGTTTTTTTTTCTTTTTAGAAAGAGCTTTACAGAAATATGTACGGACATATGGCTTCAAGCAATCACAAACAAGATATGCACAATCACACCTAGATCTAGGGTTACCTAGGTCAGCTAGACAGCTCCTAACTGTTCCAAAGAGCTAGAAATAGGACCTCAAACCGCCTCTTCTCCACCAATTGCAGCCAGGTAAGTGCCAGGTAAGTGGGAGGCTCCCCACTATGTAAGTAGTGGTCCTAATTAAGTAACCACTTGCCTTGGACACACTTGCCTAGACACCACAAAGTCAAGATAGGATAAACGGCCGATGCCTGTAAATAGTCCTCTGTCCTATTGAGCGCGAAGTCCTTAGGGCTGAGTCTAATATTTTTTAATTAAACAATGGTCAATGTATATGCTTTTTATGATTTCTGGGGTCCTGGGAAGGGTGATGAAATCCCCACCCAATCTGGATTGGTTTCAAGCCCCTTAAAGTCTGTATTAATATATGCAAAGCAGTAACAATCAACTGCAATCAATTTTATTTTTTAGCGCGGCGCAAAGAATCCTGCACAAAAACAATTTATTGGAAGGGGGAAAAGAGTTGCGCAAAGAATGCTGCAGAAATCACAGTTCAGTGGAGTTCAGAGGAGTGGGAAAGAGGAGATAGAGACTTACCAAAATTTTGGGATTCTGAAGGCCTCAACCGCCGCGGTCCCGCGGCCTAAGCGCTCTTATGCCGCGGTTCCGCGGCTTTAATAGGGATTCGTGCCTTCAGTTTTCTGGTGTGTGTTCTGTTGGGTGTCCTCTTCTTGTTTGGAGCTCCTGAATCTTGATTTGCTCACTGCATCTGCTCCAGAATCTTTCAGTAGACCGTTTGTTGCGTTTTTTGATCACCCGCGGTGTAGCCGCAAGATATGGGTCTAACTTCCCACGTCTTTCGCACTGAACTCGACCGTCTTTTTATACTGCACACTTGCATAAAAACTAATCAAAAATAACAAGATGGTTTTTTACAATGTATATATATTTTTTTTGTTTTGTTTTTCGGTTAGATTTATATTCACAAATTAACCCGAAATTACACAAAGAAATAAACTACCGTCTCCCCGGCAACGACGCCATTTGATTGATAGAGTTTTTTTGCGTGCTTAGTTAATTACCGCAATCAAGACGGTTTCGCTTGTAGCTAGCCGGTTGAGTACGGGTCGTCCGCAGGGAGATGGGAATCTTTTTCTATGTGCTTTAACGAGTTAAGTCCAAATTGTAGGGTTGCTAGGCACGCGCACAAGGGTCTACGAGGCATCAACCATGCCCGATTAAAAATTTAGCCGTGCCGAACAACCCGAATACGGAACTTTAAACTAGAGATTAGGCGAAAACAAGCATGCTAAACATTTTAACACTAAGTGAGAGGGATTACAACCTTTGTAGATCCGGTCCTTCACTTCATATGCTCCATGTTGTGGTCCCTTCGCTGCGATCATCGGGATCCGGACTCTCGAGAGGTTCCACGAAGAGAAAGACGCAACCTTTGCTTTCGATCTTCGATACTAAGATGATCTACCTTGAAGTTTCTTTAACATAAGCTAACACTCATGAAATGATGTGAACACCCTCATCTAAATGGCAAGGGAAGATGAGGATGATGAAGTAGGATTTTTGCTCTTTTTATTTATCTTTTTCTCATATTTATCCATCACAAAATCAAAGCAAGAAAGGATTTCAAGCAAAGAAGAAGAAGGAAGAAGATGATCAACAATATTCATAATCCTTTTGTGATAAATAGGAAAAGGAGATAATGATCAATTATGCAACCATGGTTCCCTTAACCAATGTAGAGAATTAACCAAGGGTTAGGGTTTGGGTTGAGTTAAGAATGAGTCACACACAAATATCTTTATCATGACAAAATGAAAAGCTTCTAGAATCAACTAGAAACCATTAACCCAAATCAAACCCTAATCTTGATTAATCTTTACTAAACATGTTGCATTATTTATCATATCATGTTACAATATTATATATCACATATACAATATTTATTGTAACCAAATAAAATAATACAATTAACATATATCGCATATATATCAATGTATTACCCGAGTGAGAAAAAGAATCTTTTAGTGAGCAAATATTAGTTAATGAAATTTAATATATCATATATATTATTATACATTAAATCATCGAATCAACACTTGATCCGACAATCCGGCTATATCGCATATAACCGACTAATATTTATCCGTACCGATTCATCGAATCAATACTTGATACGATGACCCGGCTGATATTAAATATCGCGAGAATATAATACGGTATCACATATCGCATTATCCTCGGTCCCGCACATATCACATATGTGCTCCTACTCCGTTTTGCCTGAGCCAAGAAACCTCTGTGTAGAACTCTAAAGAATCGTCAATACGCCGGCAGTAGGTGATGATCATATTAAACACCCACAAGCTGCAAGCGGTCAGCTAAACGTAACAGCTACCCAGGTATTGAGCACTCAGAAGATCAATAAGCAAGCCTGTAACTTCTCCTGTGAATCCAAACAGTAACACCCCCGTACAGTCCGGTCTCGTCGTCTGATATGTCGCATATCTCGCCTAGGGGTGGTAAACGTCAGACCCCAGTAGCTCGATAAGTCGTGTTGATATGAGGTCTATAACAGTTCGAGAAACTACTGATAACACTTACCAGTAAATCTCAGCAACCCTGGCCAGGGATTTCCGGTTATAGCCAATCGAACACAGCACAACATCAACTCCCTATACCGGGAGAGACGAATCCCCTCCTATCGCTCATTGCCTCCATATGATTCGGGACTGTACCCAAAAGCCACCTTTTTGCACGCCCTCTTGGACGTGGTATGATGGAAATCAAAGCACAGTGGGAACCACACAAGACTCTATGACGATCTCGGGTCAACAGACTACTCTGTACCAGTGTCACCGGAGAACTGCCATCTGACGTATGGTATAATACCATCTGGGAGTTCTCGGCGAGTCCGTCCAGTGTACCCAGTCTCCACTGATCACCCGTACACCATCCTTGATGTCAAACACCGATGGATATGGGATCATCCATCGCCCATCATATGGGTCAAGATGCGTATACGCTAGTCTACTCTGGTGCATCGATGCCCTGTCTCGACACACCCTCGACTAGGAACAGTTATAGGATGTACTCATCGACTACCGTGGCCCCACTAGTATGATCTCATCATAGTCCCAGTAGTCGAGTACATATCCTAAGGGCTTTATCAACATGTAATATAGAGACAATCAGAGTACATGTTAAGATAAAGTACAACCAGATAGCATACTATCATGTCGAGCAAGAAAGTCCTCCCTATATATATCCTAGCATCCACTACAATATACATCGTATGTACAGTAATGGCCTCTAGGGCATACATATAACTAACAATCTCCCACTTGCACTAGGGCCATCTGTTATGGTATCGCATACCCAACAATTAGCTGCGGTTGAAGTATCTCATACTCAACCATCCCATAAAAGTCTCTACTGGGAAAAAGGCCTTTGTGAGTGGATTTGCGCTGTTGTCCTCTGTGTCTACTCTCCTAACCTCGATCTCCCTGGAGATCAACCATCTTCATGATCAGGTGATACTGCCCAAGAATTATATCTGGATTTCTGATGGGACGGTAGTTCCTTGGCTGAAGCCACAACTCCATTGTCACACAATGGTAGGAACGAAGTTCATCTTATGAACTTATATATATCCAGACTGCCTCTTTGGTAGCATCCTTGGTAACGATGTATCTTGCCTTTAATCGTCTAGAATGTCTCGGTATCTAGCTTGGAACTCTTCCAACATACCGTCCCTCCACTGAGGGTTTAGACAATGCCTTCGACTGACATTCAGTCGTCCTTATCACCCTGGAACCTTTCCAGTGATTCTCCCCCAGGATCGATTGATACCTTCTCACTACAACTAGTGAGTATCCTAACATCCAATTAGAACTATCTCATAGACCCAAAACCCAGGATTTAGGAGGTATCACTTTGATCCAATATGGAGAATCCTTGTGATAAGCGGAGATTAACCGAGCGTAGCATAGGAAACTCCTTCCCTATCAAGAGTATGTCATCCACGTACTCTACGAGGATCACCACCATACTCCCTACTACCTTTTTTTGTATATACAAGGTTCATCTGCTATTTTGATGAAGTCAAACTCTTTGACTACCACATCAAAACAGATGTTCCAACTCCGCGATGCCTGCTTTATCCTATAAAACATCTTTCACACGTTTCCGCTGCTCCCACTTTCTACGAAGCCCTTGGTTGTGTACTTATAGACACTCTCTTCTAAAACATCATTTAGAAAAGAAGTCATGACACCCAACCACCAGATATTGTAGTCATGGTATGTAGCCGTGGCAAGTAGGATCTGGATGGACTTAAGCATAGATCCTTAGAAAAGGTTTCAACATAATCCATACCTGGTCTATGATGCATACCTTTAACAAGTCTAGCTTTGAAAGTCTCAACTTTTCCATGTACACCAAGTAATCTTCTCAAGATATACTTGCTCCTGATGGGGATTTAACCCTTCATATAAAGCAACCAAAGTCCATACTTTGTTGGTGTATAAGGATTCCATCTCAGATCGATAAGCATTCAGCCATTCTTACAGAGTCCCACTCCTGATGGCCAGCCCGAAACTAGTTGGGTCATCATCCCATGATGCAATCCTCGCTCCCTCTGTCATAAAGAAACCGAAGTATCTCTCAGGTGGGTGAGGAACCCTGCTAGATCGGCGGAGAGGCTGAGGTTCGTTGGAAACTATTGAATCCTTTGGTTCTACCAAATCATCAGTTGCAGTTTGTATAGCTGGAACCTTTCCAGTTCTACATAACACACCTTGCTCGAGCTTGTCCGAATTTTGCTTTTAGACATAGGCCGGACAACCCCAAATCTTAACAAGCTTAAGATATGGGCTCTTCCCTTTCCATATCAAATATGAAGTGGTAGACAACTGATTTGATTTGAACCCTATTCAATAGGTATGCAGCTTCATAAGTACATAACGCCCTAAAGGAAATAGGAAACTCAGTAGTACTCATCACAGAGCACACCATATCACATAGGGTGCTATTGCTCCACCCCGATACACCGACGTGCTGTGGTGTATACGGAGGAGTAATGCTGAGAGAGAATCTCATTCTCCTTTAGAATAGTCCAGGAATTCCGTGCTCAAGTATTCTCCTCCTTGATCATATCAAAGGACATAATACTTTTACCCGTATTTTGGTTCCCTACTTCTAATTTATATTCTGTAAATATCTCAAAAGGTTCCGACCTGTGTTTCAACAGAAACATATGTCTGAATCTTGAGAGATTATCAGAGAATGTAATGAAGTAGAAAGAATCGATCTTGGCATGTGTAGACAGGGGTCCTTTCATACAACAACATGTATCAATCCCAAGAGTTCACTAACTCTTTCTCTGTTTCCAATAAACAGAGCTATGGTCATCTTATCTTTGTGACATGACCGGCAAGTTTCATAAGATGTAAATTCAAACTTATTTAAATATGCATCTAAATGTAACTTCAGCCAGTCGGGTCGTATTGATATGACCTAGTCTACAATGCCTCAAGAAGGATTCGTTCATTTCTGAACTCTTCCTCTTGTGTGTGTTCCGTATACTAAGAACTGTAGTTTGATTTAGAACGTCAATGCTTTTAGATAACGTGCCTGAACCGATCAACTCTTGATATAGGAAATGTTCAAAACATTATCCAACAATACAAAATTATATCCTTTCTTTACTAATAAAGAGACTGACATGATTTTTTATATCAGGTTCGGTATCTAATAACATTTGTTCAGAATCAATGTATTCTGGTAATACAGGGTAACAGTGACCAACAGACTTGGCTGCAACACTTGCACCGTTTTCTGTCTCATGAAACTTATTACTCGTTCTCAGTTCTTTACCTATCTGTAGCCCATGTAACAGATTGCATATACGGGATCCTGATTCGGTATCACATACCCAGGACGTAAAAGATACTGAGAAACAGTTCTGTGTAATGAACACACCCGAAGATGATGCATCAACATGCACTTTCTTCGTTTGGGCGGCACGGGAAATCTGGTATTCCCCAATTTCCTGCTCTGACTTATAACAATTATAAGTTTGAGCGGGACCAACGTATCCCAGCTCAGTATAACAAGCGGGTTCGGTCAATATATCCGTTTTATTATCTTGATTAAGGCGTGATATAGTCGCTATCTGGAGAGAGAGAGAAGAAAACACTCTGCGTATGCTCTTGCAAGATTAGATTGGTTATCTAATATATCTAATCAGGATGTCTCCCACTGTTTTAGTCAAATCTTCCTTCAAACCCTAAAAGGAAAGACTAGCCGGGATTAATTACACGTTACAAGTTCGCCAATCTTTCAGCCAGGCCAGTGTCGGTACTTTGAGGGAGGTCCCCCGTGCTTTCGCAGGAACCTAATTAATTTAAACCTCGTTTTCCCAGAGGCGTAACCCCGTTAACACCTTTCTAGACACCTACTTGATCGGCTAATTGTAATGTGTAAAACTCTCCCAGGAGTAACTCTTACTCGCAGCGGGTATCGGGATCCAACTATCTCATAGAATGTATGCAATCTCATTGCAAATTTCAACATTTGAAATTCCCGATAATATTTTACCCCTAGCGTCCCATGACCTTGACGCAGGCCAACAAACCATAGTCCGCTAGTCAAGTTCAACCCGTCATTTCTTGATTGAATTAAACCCACCCGCACGACCCTTGACGCAGGCCAACAAAGTCGCACGACTACCCTAATCCAATCTGCATCATATGCATAAACAGATAAATACTAGTTAGCTACCGCACACTACGCCTTGACGCAGGCCAACAAACGTAGCACGAATACTAATTAGGACTTATCTGAAATGACGGAGGGCTACGACAGGTTTTTAAGAAAACCCTTTGCGTAATGAACTTGATATCGTTGTAGAATCGAGTGATTTTAAATGGAGTGCTTTTGAGGCTTTTCTAGTTTTGCTAAAGGGGTCACTCCCGGTGAAGGGATCGTCGGCCCTTTCCTCATCGAATAAGGTGCAGGATATATCATATATACCGCTGTGCAAAGCAAGAACTATAGAAGCAATCAAAAGACAGACCGAGTTTGTAGCATCTGCTAGTTATTGCTAAAGGAGTCACTCCCGGTGAAGGGATCTCGGTCCTTTCCTTATCGAATAAGGTGCTGGATGTTCTACAAGGAACACCGCTATGCATAGCAAGAACTGTAGCTACCAGTTTTTATAAACAAGTTTCTATAACATCTTATGTTTCTTTTATTTTCATTAATCTCATTAATGAAGTCCCATTTTATTATGCTTCGTAAGCATCTCTTTTTGAAACGAAATCTGCAATATAACATATATCTCATATATATAATATAACCATTCGTCTCAGGCAGTGATATGATCTCATCACAGAACATTGCAGCAGAAGAACATATATGAAATATTGGATATACTAGGACGTCCGTGTTTTCAATACGAGCCTGTATAAAACACGGATTCCACGGTGGCGATGAATAGCCAAACACACATCCCTAGACCCCTACGAGAGCGGAAAGTAACACTGCCAATTCTAGGGTTAGGAGACCCGGTCTCGACTCCTCGAGATGGTCTCCCACTGGACCCTAGAACCCGGTTACTTGTGCTCCCCGCCTTGGGTCTACCTAATGCGGAAAAGTAAATAATATACAACGGTGACATCTTCCGCTACCTGGAAGTGCCTCAATAAAAGAATATTACATACAAATGAATTTTACATGAATGAAAAATAAAAACTCTCATCTCACATAAAACCCCCGGCTATTCAAACGCGACGATCCAATAGAACATATCACAGCAACACATAATATCTCATATCATCAACGTAAGCAAGTATGCGTATCCCGATTGTCGTTGATGTATAGCAACGAAGCCGGCGATACACCACATACTACGCTTGCGGTCACAGAAAAGAAAGTGTAAAACTACAACCGTTGGAATCCGCAACCTCTTTAGACATCGCATGCCTAACCAAATGAATTCCTTAGACATCGCATGCCTAACAATTATAAACTCCGCATTTTAGTCTCATTATCGAAAACACTTTTCAATATCAAGTCGGGGAATTCAACAAGATTCCCGATTGTCCTGATCGAATGCTCATCGCAAACTTTAGTAAACGGCCGCACCTCCAGATGCCGTCGACGAAGTGCACTAAGGCGGGACACCGCTGCCGCGAGCACCCGAACGGATGCTTTCGGTGACGGGGTTCTCCTACAGTCACTTGGTCGGGGCTATGGGGCGCAGCTGTCTATTAAGTTTACCCGGCGAGTATCCGCGTATGCTACGTGATTGCGGCGGACTTTTGATCACATCAAAATTCCGTGGCAACCGATCATCTAAGACTAAACTGCTATGTTTATAATATTCAAATTAGTTATCTCATAACTACCTGTGGATTCCAAATATTGTATCACATTCCAGATAAATAGAAAAAGTTAAACTTTCCGATCGAATCATCAAGCACCCAAGATTTCCCCAATATATCTCAACACTTGAAATCAGTTTAAAAACATCCATCACATGCCACAGTACCAATGGTCCAGCCGTAGAAGGGTCAAGCCAACGCCTCACATGTGGCACGCCGTACTGCCCGAAACCCTAAGGTTCAAAAGGCAGTTCAAGACGGTCACATAATCGAGTTAAGGTTTGTTGTCTTCTAGAGGGTCCACCGAGTTACTTGCATGACTTAGAACATTCTTAATCACGAGAAAAAATCCAACTTTTGAAAAAAAAATTCCGACAGGGGAAAAATTAAGTTATTGATATCCGTTCGAACATTTTAACAGTTTCTAAAAATTATCCGGACAACCACATAGACAAAATTAGACATCCCGGTCGAAACATCGAATCCCCAAAACAACCCCAGAAAAATTCAACTCTTGAATAAATATTAAAAATTCCCAGAAAATCCAGCATAATAAAATAAGAGTTACTGTGCAAACAGTGAACGATGACGTCATCAATGTGCCGCGGAACCGCCGCAGAAGGCATGCTTCTGCCGCTGTTCCGCCGCACTTTTTACTGTTCATGGAAAACATTTTGCGCCGTAATTCTTAGAATTCCCTGCTAAATTTTTTAAGCATTTTTAATTTGGAAAAATCCTAGTTTTTAGAAAAAGTCCAGAGAGCGGGTTTTAACGGGGTTTCGGGTTTCGATCGGACTTTAAACTTCGTCTAGACTTCGCCTAAAGCTCTAGCTTGGCTCTGATACCACTGTAGGGTTGCTAGGCACGCGCACAAGGTCTACGAGGCATCAACCATGCCCGATTAAAAATTTAGCCGTGCCGAACAACCCGAATACGGAACTTTAAACTAGAGATTAGGCGAAAACAAACATGCTAAACATTTTAACACTAAGTGAGAGAGATTACAACCTTTGTAGATCCGGTCCTTCATTTCATATGCTCCGTGTTGTGGTCCCTTCGCTGCGATCATCGGGATCCGGACTCTCGAGAGGTTCCACGAAGAGAAAGACGTAACCTTTGCTTCCGATCTTCGATACTAAGATGATCTATCTTGAAGTTTCTTTAACACAAGCTAACACTCATGAAATGATGTGAACACCCTCATCTAAATGGCAAGGGAAGATGAGGATGATGAAGTAGGATTTTTGCTCTCTTTATTTATCTTTTTCTCATATTTATCCATCACAAAATCAAAGCAAGAAAGGATTTCAAGCAAAGAAGAAGAAGGAAGAAGATGATCAACAATATTCATAATCCTTTTGTGATAAATAGAAAAAGGAGATAATGATCAATTATGCAACCATGGTTCACTTAACCAATGTAGAGAATTAACCAAGGGTTAGGGTTTGGGTTGAGTTAAGAATGAGTCACACACAAATATCTTTATCATGACAAAATGAAAAGCTTCTAGAATCAACTAGAAACCATTAACCCAAATCAAACCCTAATCTTGATTAATCTTTACTAAACATGTTGCATTATTTATCATATCATGTTACAATATTATATATCACATATACAATATTTATTGTAACCAAATAAAATAATACAATTAACATATATCGCATATATATCAATGTATTACCCGAGTGAGAAAAAGAATCTTTTAGTGAGCAAATATTGGTTAATGCAATTTAATATATCATATATATTATTATACATTAAATCATCGAATCAACACTTGATCCGACAATCCGGCTATATCGCATATAACCGACTAATATTTATCTGTACCGATTCATCGAATCAACGCTTGATCCGATGACCCGGCTGATATTAAATATCGCGAGAATATAATACGGTATCACATATCGCATTATCCTCGGTTCCGCACATATCACATATGTGCTCCTACTCCGTTTTGCCTGAGCCAAGAAACCTCTGTGTAGGTGATTAATCCAAAAATTGTAGTTTACCGTAATCAGAAACGGCGTCGCTTCGCAGCTAGCCGGTGAATACGGGTCGATCCGCAGGGATGTGTTAATTTCTAATTTTGTGTTATAACGAGTTGATTCAAATCGTGGTTGGTTTTTTATCGAATGAGTTCAAGATGAATTTATGTGATAAGAAAGGACTCGTTAGGGTTAGGTCGAAGGTAGGGGTGTTGAGATCTATGTTTTCACCTCTTTCAATGCCATGATTTAAGCTTTTTAGAAATATCACAACAATTATTAGCAAAGGGGATTAGGTTGATCGGGAAGAAACAAAGTTTCTTCCTCCAGATCCTTGTCCGTCCTTTCCTATTAATTGATGTGATCTTCATGGATGTCATATAAGTCCGGCCTTTTATACTAAGGTTCACCGTTACCTTGTAGGTAGGGTGCCGTAGGGGGCGGATCGTATATGAATGCATGAAGATTTCGTTTTAAAAATAAGTTGGCGTTGAAGGAGGTGAGAGACATCCATCTCTCACTTACTCCCTTGTTCCTAACCCAAACGAGCGAGGATTTTATTCGCTCATTAGGGAATTGTTGCAAAGAGACATTTTTATGTTTATGTTTTAAAGGTTAACTACTTGGTGCAGATTAAGGAGGATTACACTAGAGCAAGAATTAACTAACTAGGGCAAGTAAAAGATTATACTAAGGCAAGAATTAAATAAAACTAAAAACTTACAAGTAAAAGTGATGCTCCCAATTCTTCAACAAATCTCACTTTTTATTGATTATCAAGAGGCATACATTTTTACAGATCTAGATTACAATTTATAAGTAGCCAGTGAAGCTAGGGTTACAGACTCTCGTAGATATGAATTTACTGATTTACCCCCTAAAAATCCTAACATCTGCACCGACATAACAGCCAGAAAAATTCCACCGACATGGGCACCACATGGCCGCGGATCCGCGGCGTCAGGCAGGGTTTGGCCGCGGTTCCGCGGCCAAATCAGGGAATTGGACTCTGTGGTTTTTTGGGATTTCCTGTGGGATTATTGGCTTTCTGTTTCTATGTGTATTTTCTCTGTTGGACTTCTAGGGCTTCTCCAGATCTTCAGTGAAACTTGTAAGGATCTTCTTGACCGTTTCACTTGATGTCCGTCTCGGCTTGAGTAGGATCCGTGTGCTAGTTGGTCAAAAGTCCATTTCCTGTATCATTTTTGTCTTTTTCACTGTATTTGCTTCAAAAGTCTGTATCCTGTATCATGTAACAAACAATCGTCAAAAGCACCTGTTTACTTATAAATTGCACAAAAGTGGGGCGTATGAAATGCAATATTATGATGTGAACAAATACCCCCAAACTTACCTTTTGCTCGTCCTCGAGCAAACTTATTATTTTCTTCTAACCTAGCCACACTTTCGCAGGGAAACGCGATTGCACTGAGCACGTGCAACAAGCCGTTAAACCTCTAGGTGTCCCTAGTAGGAGGAGTGTTGTCTCCTGAGGGTTTTCAGCGGATTACACCCACAAAATCCTATCAACTTGGTTTCTCGACTTTTGTTCTCCATTTAGGTTTTCTAACAAGGAAATCTATTATCGTTGACCCGCAAATTATCCACCCATATTCTTCACGCTTGCTCATTATTTAACTTAAGCTTACACATATCCTGTAGAATTACCTAGCTTTCGGCATTTCTTAAGTTGTCCTTCTAGAGTTCCATCTCCACTTAGGAATTTCTATCAACTCTATTAAAAACACAAGTTCTATTCTTCATTCCTTTCTCTTATCTAAACTCTAATCACATATCCCCATGTGTGTGTAAATATCACCCCTACACTTGGAAATTCAAATCAAGCAATCATACTCCAGCCCATTGTCCAAAGCACTTGTGAGACTTCGCTTTCACATCCTTCATGCGATTGTTAATACTTCTTGAGGTACCAACAACCGATTACCAGATGCGTTAGCACTTTAAGGCGTACTTCCTAGTTTTGCAACACCCAAGGCTTTTAGCACCTTCGCTAAATATTTTTCTATTTTTTTTTTTTTTTTTTTTTTTTTTTAGCCTTAAGTAATCACAAAAACCAGTGTCCATTTTTTTCTTTGTGCTAAGGATGTTAGACATGAGTATTTCAAGGTCTCTTCTACTAATCCAAATTTCAAGGTGCGTGTTTGTGCAATTTGTAGGGTATACATTTTCAGAATCCAGACTTAAGTTAG
Organism: Agapanthus africanus; assembly: GCA_030015575.1. NCBI lineage: Eukaryota > Viridiplantae > Streptophyta > Magnoliopsida > Asparagales > Amaryllidaceae > Agapanthus > Agapanthus africanus. Next base: position 534,735,562 of record CM057339.1, read on the forward strand.
GAACTATTTTTCAAACTTATACTCTAATAAGAGTTTTAATACTTTTCCTTCGTTTCGACTTAGCCCAAGAACTGAACCCAAAATTTGCCTATTTCTAAATAACCTACAAAGACATATGCTTCCCACAGTTAAACTTTAAGGAAGGTTATTTTTAGGGTTTTTAATTTGCTAAGTCTAAGATTTAGTTTTTTTCCTAGCCAGTTAACCTATTTATCAAACTCAAGTCAATTAACCAGAATTGAATACATTAATTTTTATATTTTTTTTGAAATTTTTCAATTTTTTATGGGTTTTTTTTTTCTGTTTTCTAATTTTTTATTTTTCAAAATTTTCAAATTTTTATGATTTTTTTTTTTTTTATAAAATGCAATGCAGAAATTAAATATGCAAAAAGGGAAAAATATATACAATATGCTATGCAAGGATAACTATATACATCACCTCTAATACCCCCAAACTTGAACAAAGCAGTGCCCTCACTGCCCGGCCCCACGTCGCGCTCGTGAGCGTGAACGTGATCTCTCCCCCCTAGCCAATAGTGTCTGTATCCCCCTCTCAATCTCCGTCAACCGACGGTCGTGCTCTCGGGCCGTTGCCCGAAACTCATCCCTCAAAGAATCAATCCCTCTCACTGCCCTCCGCATCAATCGCGCATGCTCTTGTGGGGTTAGCTCTTCCCCGCTCGAAGTCGAGCTTGAGCTCGGGGTGCGTGCAGGTACATGTTCTGCCGGGTCGGTCCGTGTCCAAATATCCGTTAGTCTAGAGTAGGACGACGAGATGCCCTCTAAAAGTGGTCGGACCGGGGTATCGTTTATCAAATATGAGTCAAATTCCTCAGCTGGGAGGAAATAACGGCAGAGCTGGGTAACTAGCATGGGGCAGGGGTGTACAGGACCTCGTTTACCCGAACCTATGGAGTAAAGCAAAACTGTGCACATGTCGAATCTAGGGTTTTTCGTCATTAAGGTATGAACGACATGTAAGGAAGGGGTGAAAAAGGTTGTATTGTGAGAACTCCCAAAAATATTGTTTTGTGCCCACCGGCACACAGTTAAAACATTTGCGAATAGGGTCCGTGCTTGGATCCCCTTGCGCGGTTCTCGCGCACAGTCATTACCCATTAAAGGAAGATAATCTTCAAAGCGAAGGGGTTGTTCGTGTGCGGGGACACGAGGTATGAGTGTAACCTCGTGTATCATGCCCCTGTCGATGCGAATTTCTTGAGTTCCCCAATTCAATTTAATATAACCTAAATTGTCTAGGCTATTCTCTTCCATTGACTCATAAAATTGGGTGACTAAGCTAGGGACAGCAAATGCAGATCCATGGTTATATAGGAGGAAATTCCATCCCCTCTGTGCAATTTCCTGTGGGAAGTATGATCCATAGATCTCATGTGCAAACACAGGGGAAAAATCCCTTTCAAATTGGAATTTATGAGCCATAAAGATGTGTGCAGGAAAATGTGTGTAATAACAGAGAGGAAAGGAACAGATGTACCTCCCCCGAAAATTTCAGGGGGTGAAGCTTCTGATGCGCGGCGGGTTGGCGGCAGGAGACGGCAGACGCGGCGGTTGCGCGGCGGGTTGACGGCGGCACAGCGAAATTTTTCTGGAACAGATCGGTGGCGGCGCTAGGGTTTTAAGGGGAATGAAAGAATTAGGGTAAAATGACAGGGGGGTCGGGTTCCATTATATAGGGGGTAAAAGGTGGTTTACAAAAAACACCCTCAAGGGTGAGGGTTTTATTCGTAAATGCAGCTATTAATCTGCATATTTGCAACTTGGTCCAAAAAATTATTAACCCCCCCCCCCCCTTTTTTTTTTTTATTAAATTTTTTTTTTATATTTTCATTTTTCTTTTTATTTTTATGGTATTTGGAAATATAATACAAGTGATATACACACCCCCAAACTTATTTGAAATAGTGTCATTGGAAAACAAAGTTTGGGGGTGAAAGCGGAGGAAGATCAATCAGTGTAAATCGGCTCCTGCAAAAACAGGAGCTCCTCCGAAGGATCCGCAGTGAAGAACGGTTTTAGTCGATGCCCATTTACCTTAAATAAGGTACCGTCTTCAGGGTTCTCAAGATCTACCGCACCGTGCGGATAAACGGTGCGGACCACAAAAGGTCCTCTCCATCTGGACCTGAGCTTACCAGGATGCAAGTGTAACCGAGTGTCATAAAGTAGAACCTGTTGACCAGGTTCAAAAGTTTTTCGTAAAAGGTGTTTATCGTGGAACACCTTGGCTCGGTTTTTAGCAGTTATGGCATTGTCATATGCCTCATCCCTTAGCTCCTCCAACTCATTTAGTTGCAGCTTTCTGTTGCTGCCCGCATCTCCTAAAGACAAATTTAGCTCTTTGATAGCCCAGAAAGCTTTGTGCTCGATCTCCACTGGGAGGTGGCAAGCCTTCCCATACACAAGCCGGTATGGAGACATACCCAGATCGGTTTTATATGCAGTACGGAAAGCCCATAGTGCATCTATCAATTTAAGCGACCAATCCTTACGGTTTTTAGAAACCGTTTTCTCCAAAATTTGCTTTATCTGCCGATTTGAAACCTCGGCTTGCCCACATGTTTGGGGGTGATATGGCGTTGACAATTTGTGGGTGATAGAATATTTACGCATCAAGGACTCGAAAGTCCTATTGCAGAAGTGAGAACCATTATCACTTATGATTGCCCGAGGGTGCCCGAATCGAGAAAATATGTGTTCTTTAAGGAATCGAACGACAATTTTATTATCGTTCGTTCGACTGGGCACAGCCTCGACCCACTTAGAAACGTAGTCAACTGCCAACAGAATATACACATTTCCAAAAGAGTTAGGAAATGGTCCCATAAAATCTATACCCCAAACATCAAAAATGTCCACCACCAAAATGGGTTGGAGTGGCATTTCGTTTCTCCGCGAAATCCGGCCCAAATGTTGGCACCGGGAGCAAGTTTTGCAGTATTCAAATGCATCCTTGAAGAGTCGTGGCCAATAGAAACCACACTGCAAAACCTTTTCGGCAGTTTTCTTTGGGCCAAAGTGCCCGGCACATGCTTGATCGTGGCAGAAAGACAGCACGCTCTTGACCTCACTCTCGGGCACACACCGACGAATGATTTGGTCGGAACAGTATTTGAAAAGATAGGGTTCATCCCAGTAAAAATGCTTTACTTGGGACAAAAATCGAAGCTTATCCTGTTTCGACCAATCATTAGGAATCAGGCCGGTGGCTAAATAATTTACAATATCGGCGAACCATGGTTCGCAAGAAACAGTCAAGAGCTGCTCGTCGGGAAAAACGTCAGAGATTGGAAGATCGAGCGTGGGCGAAGAAGGAAGTCGTGATAGGTGATCAGCTACTACGTTTTCACATCCCTTTTTGTCCTTAATGACAAGATCAAATTCTTGCAATAAAAGGATCCAACGTATTAGCCTTGACTTAGCATCCTTCTTCGCAAAAAGGTGGCGAAGAGCCGAGTGATCAGTATAAACAATGACTGGAGAGCCGATTAAATAAGGCCGGAATTTTTCGAGTGCGAACACAACAGCTAAAAACTCTTTCTCTGTTGTTGTGTAATTAAGTTGGGCCTCATTTAGTGTTCGGCTAGCATAATAAATCACGTGCGGCATCTTATTAATGTGCTGTCCAAGAACAGCTCCAATTGCAAAGTCTGATGCGTCGCACATGATTTCAAAAGGGTGCGTCCAGTCGGGAGATGAGAGGATGGGTGCAGTGATGAGTGAATGTTTTAAAGACTCAAATGCTTCAGTGCATGTGGAGTCAAAAGCGAAAGTCGTGTCCTTGGCCAGTAAGAGGGTCAAGGGTCTAGCAATCTTGCTAAAGTCCTTGATAAACCGTCTGTAAAAACCGGCGTGGCCAAGGAAGGCTCTGATATCTTTGACGCATTTTGGGGGAGGTAGGTTAGAAATCACTTCGATTTTAGCCCTGTCTACCTCGATGCCGTTTTGCGAAATGACATGTCCTAGAACAATGCCCTCTTGCACCATGAAATGGCACTTCTCCCAATTTAATGTTAGGTTCTTATCCCTGCAGCGGGTAAGAACAGCGTCAAGATGGCGTAAACACTCATCGAAGGAGTCGCCAAAGATGGAGAAATCGTCCATAAAAATCTCCAAGAACTTTTCGACCATGTCTGAAAAGATCCCCATCATACACCGCTGAAATGTCGCGGGTGCGTTGCATAACCCAAAGGGCATGCGACGATAAGCAAAAGTGCCAAAGGGACAAGTGAATGTTGTCTTGTCTTGGTCCTCTTTGGCGATGGGGACTTGATTGTAACCGGAATAGCCATCAAGAAAACAATAGAACTCGTGCCCTGCCAATCGCTCGAGCATTTGGTCAATGAAAGGTAAGGGAAAGTGGTCCTTCCTTGTTGCGGCATTGAGTTTCCTATAGTCTATGCAGACTCGCCACCCAGTTTGAGTGCGAGTGGGAATCAACTCATTTGCCTCGTTTGTAATGACCGTAATGCCCGATTTCTTGGGCACGACGTGGATTGGGCTAACCCATTGGCTATCCGAGATAGGGTAAATGATACCGCTATCCAGACATTTGACAATTTCCTTCTTAACAGCCTCTTTCATGATGGGGTTGAGGCGCCTTTGTGGATCTCGTGCTGGCTTGGCATCATCCATTAAGTGTATATGATGTTCGACTATGAGGGGAGTAATCCCCTTAATGTCCGCCATAGACCAGCCGAAAGCTTGCCGATTATTAAGTAAGACCATCAAGAGAGCCTTCTCTTGCTCAAGAGCTAGAGAGGCTGATATAATGACATGTAAGGTCTCATTATCACCTAGATATGCATATTTTAGGTGTGTCGGCAAAAGCTTTAATTCGAGTTTAGGAGGTGAAACAATAGATGGTAGCAAAGGGGTAATTGTTTCAAACTCGAATGATTCCATCAAAGGTTCGTACCGAGTGTACGCAACAGTGTCGGATGGTTCTACTAACTCATCCGCAAAAGCAAAAGACTCCAAATCAGGTGATGAGTCTTCGAAATCGTCGACGAATGTAAAACATTCAAAATCATTATCCGCCGCGAAAACTGAGTCGGATTCTAGGAGGAACGCACTAGTGGCGTTAACATTGCTGTGGTCGAATAAAAAATTCTCGAGCTCACAGTCCTCCTCCGCGATCTCATTGATCGAACAAACGTCTAGTACGCTAGCATTGGGCTCAGCAGGCTGACTTCCTAACTTGAAAATATTGAGCTCAATTGTCATATTGCCGAAAGATAGGTTCATTAAACCATTACGACAATTGATCACTGCGTTGGAAGTAGCCAAAAATGGTCGACCTAGAATTACCGGAATTTGGTTCCGGGGGTTTGCAACAGGTTGTGTATCCATCACTATAAAGTCAACGGGGAAAATGAAATCCCCTACTCTTATTAACACATCCTCCAGCTCTCCCCTAGGATGGGTTATCGACCGGTCGGCCATTTGGAGAGTACAGTGAGTGGGCTTAAGCTCTCCAACGCCCAATTGCTCGTACACAGAATAGGGTAGCAAATTGACGCTCGCACCAAGATCTAAGAGTGCTCTATTGATATTCTTGTCCCCAATTGTTATCGAAATGGTAGGACACCCGGGGTCCTTTTGTTTTGGGGGAAGGGAATTTACAAGAGCATCACTAATAGCACTGGCCACAAAAACTTTCTTTGGCACTTGAGACTTCCTCTTTTTGGTGCACAAGTCCTTTAAAATTTTGGCATATGAAGGAACTTGCTGAATTGCATCCAAAAGAGGGATGTTTATGCTAACCTGTTTGAACAACTCGACAATCTTTTCCATTTGAGGAGTTGGTTTATTTGATCTCAACCGATTAGGAAAAGGAACATTTTGAAAGGTGGTTGAATCCAATTTTTGTGGATCAGATTGTCGAGTTGGAACGGTACCTCGTGTAGATGTGTTCATGTCATGAGAATTAGGTCCGTTCAAGCTAGAAGAGGTAGAGCCATGTGAAGGGTGGAGAATAGGCTCTAAAGAAGAAGATGGTGAAGAAGATGAAGAAGACCCACCGGCAGGGGTGTCATTGTTAATGCCCACATTGTTCCGCAACACCTTTCCCGATCTCAACGTGGTCACCGCATTTACATTATGATTTTGCTGATTGTGTGCAGCATGTGCGTGACCGGGGTTGGGCAACGGTTGAGACGGGAGTTTTCCTTTTTCGCGCTCGCTCAAAGCTGCATTGAGTTGTGCAATTTGTGCCTCTATAGATTTGATACTCTGATCATGGGAGGCACTATTTTGCACTAAAGTTTGAATAGAAGTTTCAAGTCTTGCTGTAGACTGTGTAGATTGCTTAAGGAACGCATCTAGACTTCTTTCGAGCGAGCTAACCTTATCATTATTAGGTTGAACATAATTATTTGGCTGGTACGCATTGTTCGGCACAAAGTTGTTCACCTGATTAGGGTAAGGTTGTTGTTGAAATTGTTGCGGTTGATATTGAGTTTGCGAGGGTGCTTGTTGTTGTTGTTGTGGTGGAGGAGGTCTTTGAAAATTATTATTATTTCCTTGGAATTGTTGATTTTGGTTCCAAGCGAAATTTGGGTGACTCCTCCACCCCGGATTATACGTTGAAGAATACGGATCGTTCCTTTGTCGTTGCTGGAATGCAGCATTGACTTGATCCTGTCCTTGTGTAGATGCATTATAAGGACATTCTTCAGTCAGGTGCGATGGATCCGCACAACAAGCACAGACAGTACGTGGGGGCATAGCAGGGGCAGGAGAAGACGACGAGATTTTGGTCTCGATCGCTTCTAGCTTTTTCGTAAGAGCGGCCATCTCGGCCTTCATAGCAATCGACATCTCTATTTGATGTATGCCTCCCCTAGATTGACCACTAGAAGCTGATGTGGTCTTTGTGCTCTCCCACTGTATTGTCTGTTCACTAAGATCCTCGAGAAACTGCCACACCTCATCATTAGACTTAGAGAGAAAATGACCTTGACAGATTGTTTCTAGCAACTGCTTCGTTGCTGAGTTCAATCCCTCATATAATGTTTGGCAAAGTTGCCAACTTTCTATACCATGGTGAGGGCATTGAACTAATAGGTCCTTGAATCTCTCGAAGCACTTCCAGAAAGGTTCGGAAGGCAGTTGTGAGAATTGAATTATTTCATTTCGAATTCTGGCAGTTTTATGGTGAGGATAGAACTTTTTTAAAAAAGCCTTCACAAACTCATCCCAATTTTTTATGGAATGTGATGCGGTGCTATATAGCCACTTCTCGGCTAGGTCACATAAGGTGAAAGGAATGACCCTTAGCCTTATAGCGTCATCACTCAATTGGGTTGTTTTCATCATAGCGCACACATTTTGGAATTTATTAATAAAGATATAAGCGTCTTCAGTTTCCAAACCGTGAAATTTCGGCAGCATATTGATGAAATGTGGTTTAATCTCAAAATTGTCCCCATTTGCCGGTGGGGGTGAAAGACAAGTGGGTAAAGAAGTGCGGATGGGGTAGAAGAGGTCCTGGAGCGCAACTCGTGCGGGCGCTTCAACAGGCGGCTGGTTCGGGTTATTCGCACCTGGTGGCGGTGGAATCATTCCCGTCTGCAAGGTATTATTGGGGTTGAATCCCGACATACCTTCGGTGGAAGAAATTAAAGGTGAAGGTAAGAAAGTGGACGGATTATCGACTTCGGTGTCGAAGGGTTCGTTGGTCGGTACCAACGAAACGCGGACTAATCGGGCGTCTGTATCCCTAGTCCAAAGTGGCATACACTAAAAGGGATAGTGCAGTCAGAAAAAAGAAAAACAGAATGTGGGGGTAAGATAACGTCAATGAAGGAGAGATGGCAGAAATGAGGTGCAAGTTTTCTTAGCGGCAAGTTGCAAGTTTTCAAAAGATTTTCTTTATTTTTTATTTGTGTGAGTTTTGCAAAGAGATTTTTGAAAACGGACTCGTGACACAACTGTATCAACCACACATGCACAATCAGGCCTAGATCTAGGGTTGCCTAGGTCTACTAGACAGCTCCTAACTAGGGCTAGAAATAGACCTCAAACCGCCTCTTCACGGACAAATACGGCCAGGTAAGTGGGAAGGAACCACCACTACAGTGGGCCTAATTAATAACCACTAGCCTAGACACCGCAATGTCGGTTAGGATAAACGGCCGATGCCTACCCTAGTCCTTTTCCTATTGAGCTCGCTGTCCTTAGGTCTGAGTCTAATCTTTTTTTAATTAAAGGTGGTCGATGCAAAATGCTTTAGGTGTTTTCTGGGGTCCTGGGAAGGGTGATGAAATCCCCACCCAATCTGAGTTTGGTCAAATAGCCCCTTAAGTCCAATTAAATTATGCAAAACAATTAAAATCACTTGCAATCAATTTTTAGCGCGGCGCAAAGAAACCTGCAGAAAATCTGTTATCGAGAAGGGGGAGAAAGACTCTTTACGCAAAGAACCCTGCAGAAAGGTTTACAGTGGAAATATGGAGGTTTCAGAGGGGAGAGAATAGAGATAACTTACCCAAAAAATTTCAAGCAGTGAGTCCAACAATTGGCCGCGGTTCAGCGGTATGGGGTGCTCCTTGGCCGCGGTTCCGCGGTCTGATGAAGGGATCGGGCTCTGTAAAAATTTGTGCTTTTCTGGGCTATCAACTCCTCTCTGTTTTTATGTTCTCTTTTCTATTTTCACCTTCTGTAAAACTCCAGATCCAAATGTTCTTGTCGTTCCTGCAAGATTCAAACAAGAAACCCTTCAAACAGATAAAAATAATGAAAAGAATATTTTTTTTTTGTATTTTTTATTTTCAGATTTTTATAATTTTCAAATTTTATATCAACCCGAAATCATACAAAAAGAGAAAATTACGCCATCCCCGGCAACGGCGCCATTTGATTAATCCAAAAATTGTAGTTTACCGTAATCAGAAACGGCGTCGCTTCGCAGCTAGCCGGTGAATACTGGTCGATCCGCAGGGATGTGTTAATTTCTAATTTTGTGTTATAACGAGTTGATTCAAATCGTGGTTGGTTTTTTATCGAATGAGTTCAAGATGAATTTATGTGATAAGAAAGGACTCGTTAGGGTTAGGTCGAAGGTAGGGGTGTTGAGATCTATGTTTTCACCTCTTTCAATGCCATGATTTAAGCTTTTTAGAAATATCACAACAATTATTAGCAAAGGGGATTAGGATGATCGGGAAGAAACAAAGTTTCTTCCTCCAGATCCTTGTCCGTCCTTTCCTATTAATTGATGTGATCTTCATGGATGTCATATAAGTCCGGCCTTTTATACTAAGGTTCACCGTTACCTTGTAGGTAGGGTGCCGTAGGGGGCGGATCGTATATGAATGCATGAAGATTTCGTTTTAAAAATAAGTTGGCGTTGAAGGAGGTGAGAGACATCCATCTCTCACTTACTCCCTTGTTCCTAACCCTAACGAGCGAGGATTTTATTCGCTCATTAGGGAATTGTTGCAAAGAGACATTTTTATGTTTATGTTTTAAAGGTTAACTACTTGGTGCAGATTAAGGAGGATTACACTAGAGCAAGAATTAACTAACTAGGGCAAGTAAAAGATTATACTAAGGCAAGAATTAAATAAAACTAAAAACTTACAAGTAAAAGTGATGCTCCCAATTCTTCAACAAATCTGACTTTTTATTGATTATCAAGAGGCATACATTTTTACAGATCTAGATTACAATTTATAAGTAGCCAGTGAAGCTAGGGTTACAGACTCTCGTAGATATGAATTTACTGATTTACCCCCTAAAAATCCTAACATCTGCACCGACATAACAGCCAGAAAAATTCCACCGACATGGGCACCACATGGCCGCGGATCCGCGGCGTCAGGCAGGGTTTGGCCGCGGTTCCGCGGCCAAATCAGGGAATTGGACTCTGTGGTTTTTTGGGATTTCCTGTGGGATTATTGGCTTTCTGTTTCTATGTGTATTTTCTCTGTTGGACTTCTAGGGCTTCTCCAGATCTTCAGTGAAACTTGTAAGGATCTTCTTGACCGTTTCACTTGATGTCCGTCTCGGCTTGAGTAGGATCCGTGTGCTAGTTGGTCAAAAGTCCATTTCCTGTATCATTTTTGTCTTTTTCACTGTATTTGCTTCAAAAGTCTGTATCCTGTATCATGTAACAAACAATCGTCAAAAGCACCTGTTTACTTATAAATTGCACAAAAGTGGGGCGTATGAAATGCAATATTATGATGTGAACAGTAGGACTCTAAAGAATCGTCAATACGCCGGCAGTAGGTGATGATCATATCAAACAACCACAAGCTGCAAGCGGTCAGCTAAACGTAACAGCTACCCAGGTATTGAGCGCTCAAAAGATCAACAAGCAAGCCTGTAACTTCTCCTGTGAATCCAAACAGTAACACTCCCGTACAGTCCGGTCTCGTCGTCTGATATGTCGCATATCTCGCCTAGGGGTGGTAAATGTCAGACCCCAATAGCTCGATAAGTCGTGTTGATATGAGGTCTATAACAGTTCGAGAAACTACTGATAACACTTACCAGTAAATCTCAGCAACCCTGGCTTGGGATTTCCGGTTATAGCCAATCGAACACAGCACAACATCAACTCCCTATACCGGGAGAGACGAATCCCTTCCTATTCCTCATTGCCTCCATATGATTCGGGACTGTACCCAAAAGCAACCTTTTTGCACGCCCTCTTGGACGTGGTATGATGGAAATCAAAGCACAGTGGGAACCACAAAAGACTCTATGACGATCTCGGGTCAACAGACTACTCTGTACCAGTGTCACCGGAGAACTGCCATCTAACGTATGGTATAATACCATCTGGGAGTTCTCGGTGAGTCCGTCTAGTGTACCCAGTCTCCACTGAGCACCCGTACACCATCCTTGATGTCAAACACCGATGGAAATGGGATCATCCATCGCCCATCATATGGGTCAAGATGCGCATACGCTAGTCTACTCTGGTGCATCGATGCCCTGTCTCGACACACCCTCGACTAGGAACAGTTATAGGATGTACTCGTCGACTACCGTGGCCCCACTAGTATGATCTCATCATAGTCCCAGTAGTCGAGTACATATCCTAAGGGCTTTATCAACATGTAATATAGAGACAATCAGAGTACATGTTAAGATAAAGTACAACCAGATAGCATACTATCATGTCGAGCAAGAAAGTCCTCCCTATATATATCCTAGCATCCACTACAATATACATCGTATGTACAGTAATGGCCTCTAGGGCATACATATAACTAACACAAATGTCCAGGTTTGTTTTTAGATTAACTATGTGCTAAAATGATATATATAGAGAGCTTGTTAGGGTTAGGATTATGTTAGTTTGAGTTAGGAGTCGCTCACTTCTTTCGTTGCCACTCTTAATATCGGTGTTACGGTAATCGGCAACAACGGGGATTAGCACGACTAGGAAGGAACTTGCGATTATAAGCTAGGCTTTCCAACGCATAAGTTCTTCTTTTTGGTGCTTGTCCGTCCGTTCTTGCCTCTTAGCCTTAACCTCCGGTTAATTCAACCACAATCGGTCTCACTAAGGAATCACCGCTATAATGTAGGATAGGGTGCCGTAGGGAGTTGATTGTGGTTCAATTAACGGGAGTCCGAATTAAGATGTTGGGCAAGAAAAAAGTGAGAGAGATTTCCTTCTCTCAAACTTTCCTTATCCTACCCTAACAAGTATGAAAACTACTCACCCATTACAAGAAAAAGGAAAATAAAACAAAGAAGGAAGATAGAAAGAAAGAGGTTAGAAGATTACAACTAGCTAATTGAGACCTCACTTTGGTAAGGATCAAGCTTAAGCGTCATTGTTGTTTAAGGATAAAGAAAAGGGAACAAGAAAAAAACAAACAACAAATAACAACAACTAGATTAGCAAATGAAAAATACAAGCAATTATCATTAACAAAATAACAAGACAAGCATGGTAACAAAAAGAACTCTTTTATTCCTCCTTCACTCACAAAAGCTCACTACAAGTTTTTAATGGAGAAGAGATGAGAAGAGGAAGAAGAACAACAACATGTATTCTAAAATCTAAATACAAGAATAATCACCCTTGGCTTTGGCATGTTCTGGACTATTTATAGGCAGGCAACAGAAAACCTAGGGCAACAATTTGTCCCCACATGAAATACGAAAACAGCCCCCAAAAGTTCATACGTTGCGGAGTCTATAAGGCCGCGGATCCGCGGCCTAAGCGTGCTTATGCCGTGGAACCGCGGCCCTTTCGAGGAATTGGGTCCTCCAATTTTTTGTGCTTCTTAGTGTTGATATTTGGATCAGTTTGGTACACTTTGTTTCTCAGAATCTCTCCACATATCTTCCAGATTTGCAGCAGGTCCAAAGGTGATTTGATGTGGATCTTTTGCCATGATTTCCTTGAGCTCCGCGTAGATATGTTGGATCTTGTGCTGACATTGAGCTTTGTGCATGAAAATGACATCTATTTGCCATTTTGTCCCTTAAACTAGTGTACGGCAACATACGGATAGAGAGCGGAGACCCGTGTTTTATCTGTTTGAAGTAATCCAGAATTTGTCATGCTTTTCCATGAATTTCATTGTTTAGAGCTGAGAACCTGTATCCTGCAATTGACTAGCAAACACGGCTCAAGAGTACCTACCGATAAGCAATGTGATAAAAATTGGGCGGTATAAAAATGCAAAAATCTGATATAAACAAGGATGATGAAGTAGAAATATTGCTCATTTTAGATTTGGTTTTCTCACAATCTATCATCAGTTTGTCAAAAGCTAGAAAGCTTAAAATGAGGAAGAAGAAGATGAAACTGAAGTGATGAAAGAATGAATCCATTAAGTTTAAAATTGCAACCATGGGTGAGTATATCATATATGTAACCCTTGTAGAGAGTTAACCATTGTGTATTGTTAATAGTTGGGTTGATAAATATCTTAAGGAAAACAAAAGAGTGGACTAAGTCAATGGTTATCTTGAAACTTCTCTAAGATTCTAACCATCAAAATATCTCCACTAATTGTAGTCACTTAAGAATAAATATTAACCCTAACATTAACCCTAGCATGGTGTATGTCTCATACATACATGTTGCATGTATAACCTAGCATGACACAACAATATATATCACATATATATTTTGTGCTAAAAAAAACAATACATATAACATATATAACATATATATCATTGTATCATTAAGTGAGAAAAGAAATCCTAAGTGAGCTAATATTAGTTAATGTAATTTAATATATTAAATATATAATTATACATTAAATTATTAAATCAACTCTTGATATAATAATCCAGCTATAATACATATAACCGACTAATATCTAATGAATCAATTTATCGAATCAACACTTGATCCGATAACCCGGCTATATCACATATACCCGACCGATAACACATATCGCGAGAATAGAATACGGTATCACATACTTGTAATAATCTCGGTCCTGCACATATCACATATGTGCCCCTACTCCATTTCGTATGAACCAGGAAACCTCTGTGTAGGACTCTAAAAACTCGTCAATACGCCGGCAGTAGGTGATGATCATATCAAAAATCCACAAGCCGCAAGCGGTCTGCTAAACGTAACGGCCACCCGGGTATTGAGCGATCAGAAGATCAACAAGCAAGCATGCTATAACTCCTGCGAATCCAATCAGTAACACTACCGTATAGTTTGGTCTCTTTGTCTGATATGTCGCATATCAACAGCCTAGGGGTGGTATAACGTCAGACCTAAATAGCCTGATAAGTCATGCTGATGCAAGGTCTATAACGGTTCGAGAAACTACTGATAACACTTACCAGTAAATCTCAGCAACCCTGGCCAGGGATTTCCTGTTATGGCCAATCGAGCATAGCACAACATCAAATCCCTATACTGGGAGAGACGAAACCCCTCCTATCGCTCATTGCATCCATGTGACTAGGGATTGTACCCAAAATCCACCGTTTTTCAGGATCTCTTGACCGTGTTATGGTGGAAATCAAAGCACAGTGGGAATCACACAAGACTCTATGACGACCTAGGGTCTACAGTCTAACCTGTACCAGTGTCACCAGAGAACTGCTATCCGACGATAGGTATAATACCATCTAGGAGTTCTCGGCGAGTCCGTCCAGTGTACCCAGTCTCCACAGAGCACCCGTATACCTTCTCTGATGTCAAACACCAATGGATATGGGATCATCCATCGCCTATCATATAGGTCGAGAAGCGTATACGCTAGTCTACTCTGGAGTATCGATGCCCTGTCTCGATACTCCCACGACTAGGAACAATTGAAGGATGTACTTATCGACTACCCTGTCCCCACTAGTATGATCTGCATCATAATCCTGGTAGTCAAGTAATCATCCTAAGGGCTTTATGAACATGCGATCACAAAACAAAATTTGTTTACTTGTTAAGATAAAGTGCAACTAGATAGCATACTATCATGTCGAGCAAGAAAGTCCACCTTATATATGTCCAAGCATCCACTACAATATACATCGCATGCACAGTAATGGCCTCTAGGGCATACATATAACTAACAATCTCCCACTTTTACTATGGCCAACTGTTGTAGTATCCAATACCCAACAATGTAGCAGAGGTTGTAGTATCCCATACTCAACCAATTGTAGAGAAGTCTCTCTAGGTGTAAGGCCTTTGTGAGTGGATCCGCTGTGTCAACCATCTGGTCTACTCTCCTAACCTCGATCCCTTGGAGATCAACCATCTCCCTGATCAGGTGGTACTTGCCTCAGAATATGTCTGGAACGCAGATGAAACCTGCGTTCCTAGGCCTATGTCACAACTCCATTATTATCACAATAACACTTATTGGACACTCAATGGTAAGAACCTTGTCCATCTTATGAACGAAGAAATGTCCAGACAGCCACTTTGTTAGTATCGTTGATAGTAATGTATTCATCCTTTATCGTCTAGTATGTCACGGTATCTAGCTTGGAACTCTTCCAACATACCGTCCCTACATGGAGGGTAAAGACAATGCATGTGTCTGACTCTCAGTTGAACTTATCACTCTGGAAGCTGGAACCAAGAACTTTCTTTTAGTGCTTCTCAAGTACTTAAGAATGTCCTCCACAGCTTTCCATTGATTCTCACAAGATCCGATTGATTCATGATCACTACACCTAGTGAGTCATCCACATCAGGTCTGGTACATAACATCGCATACTCTGATAGAGCCTACCTCCGAAGCATAGGGTATCCCTTGCACGCGAGCTCTCTCCAAATCAGTATTGGAGAGAATGATCCATGAGTAAGTGGACAAACCACCACGCTTAGAATCTTCCATACTAAACCCTTTTAGTATGGTGTTTATATACCTGGATTTGGGACACTGCCAACATCCACTTAGATATATCATCATATATCATAATCCACAAGATATAGTAGGTATCATCCAGATCTTATATTGAGAATCCTTATGATAAGAGGAGCTTGACCGAGTGTAGGATAGGAAACCATTTCCTATCAAGAGTATGTCATCTACGTACAATACGTGGAAGACAACCTTACTCTCTACAAACTTGTTGTATATACAAGGTTCATCTACCATTTCGATGAAGACAAACTCTTTGACTGTCTCATCAAAACAGACGTTCCAAATGCCTGAACCTGGTTGGGCCATTATCTCATAATACAATCCTCGCTCCCACTGTCACTGTGAAGATTGTAGTATCTCTCGAGTGGATGAGGAACCCTACCAGATTCGCGGATAGGCTGAGGTTCGTCGGAAACTATTGAATCCTTTGGATTTACCAAATCATCAGCTGTTAGTTTTTCTAGCTGGAACTGCTTCTAGTTCTACCGCTTGTCCACTTAATTTCTTCACAAGAAATTCCATTGCTAAAAAGGTCGTATGCTGGGAAACAAAATACCTTTTGCTCCTCAGTTAGGTAGAAGATATCCCCTTACTAATGTTTGGGATATCCTAACAAACCTATACAGATCTGACCTTTTCTCGAGCCTGTCCGGATTTTGCTTTTCGACATAGGCCGAACAACCCCATATCTTAACTCGTTTAAGACATGGTCTCTTCCCATTCCATATCTCATATGTAGTGGTAGGCCCTGATTTCGATGGAACCCTATTCAATAGATATTTAGCTTCACAAGTGCATAACACCCAAAAGAAAATAGGTAACTCAGCAATACTCATCATAGAGCGCGCCATATCTCATAATGTGCGATACCTCCACCCCGATACACCATTGTGCTGTGGTGTATACGAAGGAGTAAGCTGAGAGAGAATCGCATTCTCCTTTTAGAAATTCCAGGAACTCCATACACTAGTATTCGCCTCCTCGATCACATCGTAGGACTTTAATACTTTTACCCTTTTGATTCTCAAAAGAACCAACCTTGGCAATTGTAGACTTAGGACCATATACATCATCATGTATCTGTCCCAAGAGTTCACTAACTCTTTCTCTGTTTCCAGTAAACGGAGTATTTGTCATATTACCATTGAGAAAAGACTGGCAAGTATCAATAGATGAAAATTCGAACAGATTCTCATATTCATCTTTATGTAACTTAGCTGGTCGTGTCGCATTGATATGACCTAGTGTACTATGCCTCAAGACGGATTCGTTCATTTCTGAACTATTCCTCTTGTGTGTGTTCTACATATTTTGAACTGTGATTTGATTTAGAACGTATATGCTATTATCTAACGTTCCTGATCGAATCAACTCTTGATTCAGGAAAATGTTCATAACATTATCCTCCAATACAGAATTATATCCTTCTTTAACTCAGTAAAGAACATGTTGTAATGTTGTATATCAGGTTCGGTATGTAATAATATTTGTTCAGAATCAATGTATTAATACAAGGTGATATCTGCTAACTTATTTGGCTGCAACGATTACACCATTCTCTAACACATAGAGACATATCACCCAATCCCAGTTCTCTATAATGAACACACCCGAAGAAGATGCATCAACATGCACTTTCTTCGTTCTGGTGGCATGGGAATCCGGATATTCCTCTATTTCCTGCTCGGACTTATAACAATTATAAGATTGAGCGGAACCAACGTTCCCTAGCTCAGTATAATAAGGAGGTTCGGTCAATGCATCTAAATTACTATCTTGATTAAGGCGGGAAATGGTCGCTACTAGGAGAGAGAGAGAAGAAAACACTCTGCGTGCGCTCTTGCAAGATTAGATTGGCTATTATTTTATCTAATCAGGATGGCTCCAACTGTTTTATTCAAATCTACCTTCAAACCCTAAAAGGTACGACTAGCTGGGATTAATTACTCTCTATAAGTTCGCCAATCTTTCAGCCAGGCCAGTGCCGGTACTTTGAGGGAGGTTGCCCGTGCTTTCACACGGACCTAATTAAAATAAACCACGTTTTCCCAGGGGCGTAACCCCGTTAACACCTTTCTATACACCTACTTGATCGGCTAATTGTAATGTGTAAAACTCTCTCAGGAGTAACTCTTACTCGCAGCGGGTATCGGGATCCAACTATCTCATAGGAGGTATGCAATCTCATTGCAAATTTCAACACTTGAAATTCCTGATAATATTTTGCCCCTAGCGTCCTATGACCTTGACGAAAGCCAACAAACACAGTCCGCTAGTAAAGTTCAACCTGTCATTTCCTGATTGAATTAAACCCACCCGCACGACCCTTGATGAAAGCCAACAAAGTCGCACGACTACCCTAACACAATCGCATCATATGCTTTTGCAGATAAGCATAAATAGCTACCACACACTACTCCTTGACGAAAGCTAACAAACATAGCACGAATACTATGAAGTACTTATCTGAAATGACGGAGGGCTACGACAGGTTTTTAAGAAAACCTTTTGCGTAATGAACATGATCTCGTTGTAGAAACAAGTGATTTTGAAAATGAGTGTTTTTTTAGGGTTTTACTAGTTTTACTAAAGAGGCCACTCCCGGTGAAGGGATCTCGGCTCTTTCCTTATCGAATAAGGTGCAGGATATTTCGCAAATACCGCTATGCAAAGCAAAATCTATAGAAGCAATCAAAAAGACAAACTGAGTGGGTTGTAGCATCTGCTTGTTTCGCTAAAGAGGTCACTCCCGGTGAAGGGATCTCGGCTCTTTCCTTATCGAATAAGGTGCTGGATATTCTACAAGGAATACCGCTATGAAAAGCAAAAAATAAAGCTACCATTTTTTAAACAAGTTTCTACAACATCTTTAGGTTTCTTTTTCTTTTATTTCCTTAATCCCATTAATGAAGTCCCATCAGATTATGCATCCCAAGCATCACATAAGAAACGAAAGCAACAATATTTATTATATATCATATATATAATATAAGCACTCATCTCAGAACATATCAAATGATCACATCGTAGAATATCAGCAGCAGAAGAAATGCATGTGAAATACTGGATATACTAGGAATTCCGTGTTTTATTTAAGCAGGTAAAAACACGAATTCCACGGTCGTGATGAATAGCCAAACCCACATCCCTAGATCCCTACGAGAGCGGCAAGCAACCCTACCAATTCTAGAGTTAGGAGACCCGGTCTCAACTCTTCGAGATTGTCTCCCACTGTACCCTAGAACCCGGTTACTTATGCTCCCCGCCTTGGGTCTATCCTAATGCGGAAAAGTAAATAATATACAACAATGGTGACATCATCCTCAATCCAGAAGTTCCCCAATAAACGAATATTACATACACGCTTTTACATGAATGAAAATGAAAAACTTTCATCTTACATAAAAAAAAACCCGGCTATTCAAAACACGACGATCCAATATAACATATCACAGCGACACATAACATCACATATCATCAACGTAAGTAATTATGCGTATCCCAATTGTCGTTGACATATAGCACCGAAACCGGCGATTCACCACATATTACACTTACGGTCACAGAAAAGAAAGTGAAAAACTACAATAGTTGGAATCCGCAGCCTCCTTAGACATCATAAACCCAACGTATCACATACTTTGGATTTCATGCCCAACCAAATGAATTTCTTAGACATCACATGCCTAACAATTAAAAACCCCGTATTTTAGTATTGATATTGAAAATACTTTCCAATAACCAGTCGGGTAATTCAACAAGATTCCAGATAACTTGATCGAATGCTCGTCGAAAACTTTATAAGACGGCCGCAACCCCGATGCCGTCGACGAAGTGCACTAAGGCGGAACACCGTAGCCGCGAGCACCCGAACGGATGCTTTTGGCGACGGGATTCTCCTACAGTCACTTGGTCGAGGCTATGAGGCGTGGCTATCTATGAAGTTTACCTGGCGAGTATCCGCGTACGCTACGTAATTGCGACAGACTTTTGATCAATATCAAAATTTTGTGGCAACCGATCAAATGAGACTAAACCCCTAGATTTATAAAATTCAAACTAGTTATCACATAACTAATTATGTGGATTCCAAATATTGTATCACAATCACAGATAGCTAGGAAAAATTAGATAATTCGATCGATGCAACGAATTCCAAAAAAATCCCAGTAAGCTCAACATTTGAGCACAGTTAAAGTTAACCAGAGACATGCCACAACAACTACGGACCAACAGCTGAAGGGCCCGACCCAAGCCTCTCAAGTGACGCCGCGGATCCGCCGCCAAAACCATGTTTTGGCCGCGAATCCGCGGTCACTTGGACGAGTTAGGGTTTCGTTCTTCAGGTGTGACCATCGAATTCACTGCATGATTTTCTGAGTATTTTTAATATGAAAATTTTCAACTTTTGAAATTTTTTCCAGAAAATGGGATTTTTCGTGGTTTGGGAGTTCGATCGGACTTTAAACATCGCTTAAGCAACGCCTAATGCTCTAGCTTGGCTCTGATACCACTGTAGGGTTAGCTTAGCACCTTGTGAAGGTTTTGGCAAGCATCAAACAAGCTCAATTGAAAATTTCAGGGTGCTAAATCAACCCGCCAAGTAATCGAACTAGAGAATTAAGGTTAAACATAATATGTAAACACTTTACATCTATGTGAACAAGAAATACAACCTTTGTAGACCGGTCCTTCACTTCAATAGCTCCGTGTAGAAGTCTCGTCGCTGCGATCACGATCGTCCGGACTCTAGAGAGGCTCCCGTGAAGAAACGAACAAGCTTGCTTCGAAGTATTCTAGGCGGAAGATGAACTACGTCGAGGAGACTCTAGCTCATGCTATATCTTCACTAATTGTGTAGATTAGTGAAGAAAACTCCCTAAACTAAATGGCTAATAGTAGAGGATGATGAAGTGGGAATATTGCTCATTATAGATTTGGTTTTCTTACAATCTATCATCAATTTGTCAAAAATGAGGAGGAAGAAGATGAAACTCAAGTGATGAAAGAATGAATCCATTAAGTTTAAAATTGCAACCATGGGTGAGTATATGTCACGACCCGAAGGTACAGAACATGACTGACACTTAGATTACGAGACGTCTCAAGGCGTAACGTAACCTAAGTCAGCCAAAGCCCAGAAAATCTAAACCAAAAACCATATGAGTGAAGGAAAACCTTTTTTGAAAACGATTTTAGACCAATTAAGTAATATTAACCCCCTTTTTTAAAAAAACATGAAAATTTTTCGAAAATTTTGGCAGAGTCACATTTGTAAATACTGGCCCCCAAAATGGGTACAACAAGATATATAAACCTGTAATGAAAAAATGGCATCGCTAAGCGGAAGCTAGCTCTTCGCCCAAGGTGGATCACAACCACACGCAATATATATGCAATATCAAGCTAATAAGCATAAAGAAGCATAAAAAAAATAAGAAAAACACAACGCCGGCTCAAGTGAGCTCGACCCCAGAGAAACCACATATACACAAATCTCTCAGTCTCATCACTAGGTGACATATACAAAATAAGAAGTGGTAGATGGAGAATACTAGATACAAAGATAGTACAAAAAGATAAAAGTGTCCTCGCAACCCACCTAAGAGCAATGCCGCGAGTCTGAGCAAAGAAGGCAATGAAAAGATAAGCCTACCGCTACAAGGCTGACGGGTCCGACCTGCAAGACACTGTGGCACAACGGGAGTGAGTTGCCAGCTCGTGAGGAGCAAGTAACATCTAATAAGGTTGTCGTAAGAATGCACGCAATGCGTCAAAATCTGCATATCTAAGTATGATGCGATGCTACTAATATGTATGCACATGGATGCAAAATCAATAAGAAATCTTTAAGTGTAAAAATACGATAATCTCAGCATTTTTAACTTAAAAAAATATCTGTACAATAGCTAAGGTACCATTAATGAAATCATCCGAAAATAGTTTCAAGCATCGACACCAAATATGGAAGTATATTTGTCTCAATGTCTCACTATGTCAATATCTCAATACATCGGGCTCCGTCAGTCCGGATCGGCCCATATCATCAAATCTCATGACAACGGTCGGTATCCTCCGGATATCCGCCGCGCCAGACATCACCGGTAGGTAGTCTTCCTCTACCAGGATCATCGTCTACAACACGATCTTCTTGCCCCGGGGTACCATACCGGGTCCACCATGTACCCGAGACGGTTCATCCACTCCTCGAATCGGGACTCGAAATCCAACAGAAAATATGAAAACTCAAGGTAGAGGACACATACATCACGAGAAAACCACAACTTTATTTTAAAAATGATGATAATAAGTTTTTGTTAAATTGTTACGGTTTTCCCCAAAATCCAGAAATCTCATCAATACTGAAATCCTCAAGAAAATCATAATACCCAACATGTTGTATATGATAAATGCTTATGATATCAAATGTATGTAATGTGATTTGTGGCTAGGAGGAATCTATATAAGCATGATGATGATGTGAGGTATATACATGCTATGCAATTCAATGTATCATGTATGATGCAAGTGTTTAATACTGAACTAAGCAGGTTCTACAGTGCTCATGGCATGGAAATTACCAAAGGCGTGTGTGTCACATGAATAGTGCGCGTGCAACATGAGCCAATGGTAATGGTGTAAGTGTCCTAAGGGGTGATATCACACATGTGTATATAGATAACCAGAAAGCTATGCATATGATTGAGATGGTTACTAAATAACTATGCATATAGTTTGCAAGTAATAAAGTGATCCTAACTATGGGGCGCCTCGCTCCATCCAGACGATTTCCCCACAGATGTATAAATCTACTCACCCGGACGCCTCGCTAATCTGATCCAACCACCGCTTTGCCTTTGCGCACCGCGTCCGATGTTTCCGCAACCGATCCTAAAATTGCATAACACACAACATAAGATTACACATCATGAAATGATGCATGTCACAAAATAAAAGAATCAACATCCACAAGTTAGGAACAACGTGCAATAAGCACGCGAAACACACACGAAAACCACTAAAACCTTAACTAAAACCGTCGTTTCGGGGCAACCGTCAAAACTAAAACCAGACTAAACCAAACACCGCATTCACACACCCTAAATGTCGTAGGAGATGCCAATAATATCGTCAAGATATCGCAATTAAATCACTTCCTAATTTTTTGAAAAACCTAGTAAGCATTTACAACTCAAATTCGATGCAAACATCGCGGATTAACGATATAGCGATCAAAACATCGCACAAACTTCTAAACTAATCTACTAGATAGCCATTACACTAATCTTAACCCACATACAAAGATTCAAACCCTAATTAAAATTTCAAACCTTTTCTTGAATTCCCTAAACAAGAATTTATAACCCAATTAACACTTTAAAATTCTAGTTTAGCATTTTTAAACTACCAATCAAATATTAGATTAGAATTATACCTCTCAAGTTGAACCCTAGCTTGCACTTGACCTCTAAAGATGCCTCCTTTATCCTTGTTTAAAACCAATTTAGGTTTGGGAAGAGGTAGAAT
Organism: Agapanthus africanus; assembly: GCA_030015575.1. Lineage (NCBI taxonomy): Eukaryota > Viridiplantae > Streptophyta > Magnoliopsida > Asparagales > Amaryllidaceae > Agapanthus > Agapanthus africanus. Next base: position 534,758,432 of record CM057339.1, read on the forward strand.
AGGGATTAGGTTTGAATTTGTGAAGGATTTTGTGGATTTTTATGGATTTTTTGTTGATTTTTGATGGAATTTGAAGGAAAAAAGAGAGGAGAAAATTGGGGAGACCAGCTTGGTAGGCTCGGCTAGTGGGAAGAGAGTGGGGAGAGTGGGGGAAATGTGTGGAAAATTCTACACAAAAGTCTTTCACAATCTCATTTAATGCTTATGAAATCATTCTTTACAAAAAAAACCATTTTAATTTATTTTTAAACCATAGAACTACAAGACTTGGAAAGTTTTGATAAAATTTTTGTTAACACTAGATTTTAGTTTATAATGGTTCCTAAGTGTGTAATTTACCCATTTAAATTCGTATTTAACACTAATTTAATGTATATTTAAAAGCTTAAAATAATATTAAAAAAATAATTAATTAAGAAAAAAATATTTAAATGACTAGAAAATTTTAAGTGACAAATTATTAACCAATTTCTAGCAATTTCTTATCTAAATTTTGTATAATTAGGCCTATATTGAAAAATAATTATTTTGACTTTTTACGGAAAAGACTGATTATTTTACCGATTATCGAAAAACTACCTAAACGAATATTCAAGGCGTTACAATCTTCCACCCTTAAAGAAATTCGGCCCCCGAATTTAGAATTTAACTACGCGTACCTTAAAAAAGATGGGGATATTTCTTCCTCATCTCATCCTCGGTCTCCTAGGTGACCTCCTAGCTATTCGGGCTACGCAAAAGAACCTTAACGGACGGTATAACCTTAGACCTCAATTTCTTCACCTGCCGATCCAAAATGACAACCGGCTGCTCGGTGAATGAAAGATCGCACTCTAGCTGGATCGTCTGGTGCTGAATCGCATGGGAAGGGTCATGAAGGTACTTGCGGAGTATCGAAACATGTAACACGGGGTGAACATCGGGGAAGCTGGGCGGAAGAGCCAACCGATAAGCCACCGAACCGACACGCTCTAAGATCTCGAAGGGACCAACATATCTAGGACTAAGCTTCCCTTTTCGTCCAAATCTCATCACGCTCTTCATAGGAGAGACCCTGAGGAAAACTTGATCGCCAACAGCGAACTCAAGTCGGCGATGGCGCCTGTCAGCATATGATTTCTGCCTACTCTCGGCCGCTCTCATCATGTCCCGAATCAGCTGTATCTTTTCGGTCATCTCCTGTATGATCTGCGGCCCTAAAATACTGCTCTCCCTGAGCTTTGTCCAAGATAAAAGTGATCGACATCTCCTCCCATATAAAGCCTCGAAATGTGCCATCTGAATCGTCTCCTGGAAGCTATTTTTGTAGGAGAACTCAATCAAGGGCAAATGACGATCCCAGCTACCACCGAAATCTAAAACACAAGCTCTGAGCATGTCCTCAAGAGTCTGAATAGTACGCTCTGACTGATCGTCAGTCTGTGGATGAAAAGCTGTGCTAAAACTCAATCGGGTGCCCAAAGCCTCCTGAAGTTTCTGCCATAATCGACTGGTAAACTGGGTGACTCGGTCGGACACGATGCGAGTCGGGACGCCATGCAGTCACACGATCTTATCAATATAAACCTGGGCTTACGGAGGAAATCCAAAAGTGGTCTTTACTGGCAGAAAGTGAGCCGCTTTCGTCAGTCGATCTACTATCACCCAAATAGAGTCATACCCTTGACTAGTCCAGAGTAGACCCACAATGAAGTCCATAGAGACATGTTTCCACTTCCACTCAGGGATGGGCAAAGGTTGTAACTCGCCGGCTGGCCTCTGGTGCTCGGCCTTGGCTTGCTGACAAGTCAGGCATCTCGATAAGAAGTCTGTAATATCCTTTTTCATCCCGTCCCACCAGTAAACCTCTCTCAAATCACAGTACATCTTGGTGGAACCTGGATGAACACTGTATAATGATCTATGTACCTCCTCAAGAATATCACGCCTCTGTCCCTCCGAATCTGGTACGCACAGTAGAGTCCAAAATTGAAGTATCTCATGATCATCAATAACGAACTCGGAAACTCTGCCCTGCCGAATCTGCCCGATAATCTATAAAATACGGGAATCACCGGACTGTGCCTCGTGAATACGGTCAAGTAACTGTGGGCGTGCTCTGAAATGGGCCAGTTGTCCCCGTGTAGGAGTAAACTCGAATTGCACTCTGCTGTCACATAACACCTTCCAATCCGCCGTCGACTGCATCTGTACTGTGCTCAAACAAGATAAGCTACCTCCGGGCCTCCTACTCAAAGCATCTGCCACCACATTCGCCTTTCCCGGATGGTATAGAATCTCGCAGTCATAATCTTTCACCAACTCCATCCAACGGCGCTGCCTCAGATTTAGATCTCGCTGCTGAAAGATATACTTCAAGCTCTTGTGGTCAGTGAATATCTGGCACGACTCGCCGTATAGGTAATGTCTCCAGATCTTAAGTTCAAATACCACTACAGCCATCTCTAAATCATGAGTGGGGTAGTTCTGTTCGTGTTTCCTCAACAGTCGAGAAGCATACGCGTTAACTCTGTCGTTCTGCATCAATACACAGCCCATCCCTACTCGAGAAGCATCAAAATATATCACAAAACCGCTCGATCCTGAAGGCAATGATAACACTGGTGCAGTAGTCAGACGAGTCTTCAACTGCTGGAAGCTATCCTCACATGCCTCGGTCCAATCAAAAGGAACCCCCTTCCGGGTCAACCCAGTCAACAGTGCAGCAATACGGGAGAAATCCTGGACAAAACGTCGATAATAGCCGGCCAGACCTAAAGAGCTGCGAACCTCTGTAACTGATACCGGTCTGGGCCAACGCTGAACTGCCTCGATCTTCTTCGGGTCCACACAAATACCATCTCTCGTCACCACATTACCCAAGAAGTCGACACTGTCTAGCCAAACTACGCACTTGGAAAATTTGGCGAACAACTGATGCTCCCTCAAAGTCTACAATGTGATACGCAAGTGCTGCTCATGCTCCTCCCGGCTCCGAGAATAAACCAAGATGTCGTCAATGAACACAATGATGAACTGATCAAGATATGGCCTGAATACACGGTTCATCAAGTCCATAAATGCTGCCAGGGCATTGGTGAGCCCGAACGACATCACCAAGAACTCATAATGACCATAACGTGTACGGAAAGCGGTCATCGGAATATCCTCCTTCCGAACCCGCAACTAGTGATAACCTGACCGTAAATCAACCTTCGAGAAATATCCTGCACCCTGGAGCTGATCGAATAAGTCGTCAATGCGGGATAGGGGATATCTACTCCGCATAATAACCCGGTTCCGCTGACGATAATCAATGCATAAGCGCACACTGCTGTCCTTCTTCTTAACAAACAGGATGGGAGCACCCCAAGGTGACACACTCGGTCGGATAAGCCCCTTATCCAGAAAGTCCTGTAACTGATCCTTCAGCTCTCTAAGCTCCGCCGGGACCATCTGATAAGGCGGTATAGAGATAGGCCCCGTGCCGGGGATCAAGTCGATGCAGAACTCAATCTCGCGCTCTGGTAGCAGACCAGGCACCTCGTCAGGGAATACATAAGGAAACTCTCTCACAACAGGGACCTGGTCCAACGGAACCTCTATAGCGCTAGTATCACAAACATAGGCTAAGAATCCCTGACACCCTTTCCGCAAGAGCTGACCAGCGTGAAGATAAGAAATCAAGCTGGGAAGGGTAGCGCTACGATCTCCGTGAATAACAAGAACCGGCTCACCAGGAAAGCTGAACCAGACTGCCTTCTCACGGCTGTCGACATGTGCATAACAGGTGGGTAGCCAGTCCGTACCAAGAAGAACGTTGAAGCCTAGCATATCGAGGAGAATCAAATCAACTGAAGAATCCCTCTCCCCGATATGAACGGTACACAAAACGAGCAACAAACGACTCGCCTACTGGAGTAATAATGACAAGCAGCTGATCTAACGAAGAAGACTCTCGGCCCAACCTCGATACAAAGTATGTGGATACATAGGAATGAGTGGAGCCTGGATCAAATAATACCCGTGCATCAAAAGAAAATACTGGCAGAGTACCTGTCACGACGGCATTGGACGCTTGAGCATCCTGAGGAGTCAACGTGAACACTCGGGCCTGTCCACCACTAATAACTAGCTGTCCTATGCCTCTACCACTGCCTCTGCCTCTGTTGCTTCGTCCTCTCTGAACCGGACCGCCACGCCCACGACCTCTAGGACCATCTGCCTAGCGTGGAGCCTCATCAGGGGTAGGAAGTAGAGCTCTCTGGGGAGGTGGTGAGGGTGGTATGGTCACATGTGGGACTGTCGCCGCGCCTTGGCGCCCCATGGTACTGTCTCTGATACGATGGTACTGACTCCCGCACCGAAAACATCCTATCAACGACTGCTGGGTTTGCGGATATGAACCAAATAACTGACCCCGTCTCAATCCTCTGCCGCTACCATCTCACGGAAATAATCTATCACGGTGTCTACCCATCTGCCGCTGGGCTGGCGTATCAGTGCGAATCCGCTTCGGCCCAGAAACGACCGGAGTCAAAGTGCTGGAGCTGTATCAGTGGTATCAGTAAGGCTGCATCCATCGCGGCTGCGTATGTGTCAAAGTGCTGGGTGCCGATGGCAAGGAATAACTGTGTATCGAGTCCCCGCACAAACCTCTTTATCCTCTTCTCTTCAGTGTCTACTAGGTACGGAGCATATCGGGACAACTGAGTAAACTGTATATCATACTCGGACACTGTCATCCCAGGAGTCTTGCGCAAAGACTCAAAAATACGTGCTCGAGCATCTCGGACACTCTTCGGAAGAAAACGGGCATGAAATGCAGCTGTGAACTCGTCCCAAGTCATAGAAGGTAGACCTGCAGCTCGGCCTCTCTCTACTGAATCGTACCACGTCTGAGCATGGCCCTCCAAACGAAAACTCGCGAACTCCACCCATCTATCATCAAAGCACCTCAACGAATGACAAACCTAGTCATCCTATCAAGAAATGCCTGCGGATCCTCTGTCGCATCCGTGCCGGTAAAAGCCGGAGTTCTCAGCGTCATAAACTCCTGTAGTGATACGAGGATAGTCGCAGTAGTAGCAGGAGTAACCATCTGGGCAGCAGGTATAATCGTGGTCTGTGCAGTGGAAGGAACGTCCTCGGATCTCTGTGCCCGACTGGACTCAACTAAAGATCCCATCATCTGTTGCAACTCCAGCATACCGGCCTCCAATCTGGCAATACGGTCTGGAAAAGGCGGATCAATCTGACCCTGATGGGTAGGCGTATCATCCCGCTCGATCCTCGCCTCAGACGAGCCCACTCGAAGCTCATCCCTAGCGGCAGCCCTCTGAGCTCTTGTCGTCTTTGGAGGCATCGAAGCTGGAATAAGAAATAGGAGCGATAAGATCATTGCAATTGAATTAAGGAATGCTAGGAATCAAGAGGAGAAATACAAGCAATTATGTCCTAAGGTCACTTAGGCGGAGTACCGTATCGTAAGTATGCCGCAGAACATACCCACGCTACGCAACTCTGCTTAAGTCACCTATTCCATCTACCAAGGGTCGTCCTACACTCAGAAAGGTAAAACCATGCTCTGATACCAACTTTGTCACGACCCGATGGTACGAAACGTGACTGGCACTTAGATTACGAGACGTCTCAAGGCGTAACGTAACCTATGTCAACCAAAGCCCAGAAAATCTAAACCAAAAACCATAAGAGTGAAGGAAAACCTTTTATGAAAACGATTTTAGACCAATTCAGTAATATTAACCCCTTTTTTTAAAAAAAACATCAAATTTTTTCGAAAATTTCGGCAGAAACTCCTTTGTAAATACTGGCCCCCCAAATGGGTATAATAAGATATATAAACCTGTAATGAAATAATGGCATCCCCAAGCGGGAGCTAGCTCTTCACCCAAGGAGGATCACAACCACACGAAATATATATGCAATGTCAAGCTAAAAAGCATAAAGAAGGACAAAAAAATAAGAAAAACACAACGCCGGCTCAAGTGAGCTCAACCCCAGAGAAACCACATATAGACAAATCTCTCAGTCTCATCACTAGGTCGCAAATACAAAATAAGAAGTGGTAGATGGAGAATACTAGATACAAAGATAGTACAAAAAGATAAAAGTGTCCTCGCAACCCACCTAAGAGCAATGTCGCGAGTCTGAGGAAAGAAGCCAATGAAAAGATAAGCCCGCAGCTACAAGGCTGACGGGTCCGACCTGCAAGACACTATGGCACAACAGGGGTGAGTTGCCAGCTTGTGAGTAGCAAGTAACATCTAATAAGGCTATCGAAAGAATGCACGCAATGCATCAAAATCTGCATATCTTAGTATGATGCGAAGCTACTAATATGTATGCACATGGATGCAAAATCAATACGAAATCTTTAAGTGTTTAAATACGATAATCTCTGCATTCTTAACTTAAAAAATATCTGTACAATAGCTAAGGTACCATCAATGAAATCATCCGAAAACCGTGTCAAGCATCGACACCTAATATAGAAGTATATCTGTCTCAATGTCTCACTATGTCAATATCTCAATACATCGGGCTTCGTCAGTCCGGATCGGCCCATATCATCAAATATCACGACAACGGTCGGTATCCTCCGGATATCCGCCGTGCCAGACATCACCGGTAGGTAGTCTTCCCCTGCCAGGCTCATCGTCTGCAACTCGATCTTCTTGCCTCAGGGTACCATACCGGGTCTACCATGTACCTGAGATGGTTCATCCACTCCTCGAATCGCGTCTCGAAATCCAACAGAAAACATGAAAACTCATGGTGGACGACACATACATCACGAGAAAACCACAACTTTATTTTAAAAATGATGATAATAAGTTTTTGTTAAATTCTTGCGGTTTTCCCCAAAATCCAGAAATCTCATCAATACTGAAATCCTCAAGAAAATCATAATACCCAATATGTTGTATATGATAAATGCTTATGATATCAAAGGTATGCAATGTGATTTGTGTCTAGGAATCTATATAAGCATGATGATGATGTGAGGTATATACATGCTATGCAATTCAATGTATCATGTATAATGCAAGTGTTTAATACTGAACTAAGCAGGTTCTACAGTGCTCGTGTCATGGAAATTAACAAAGGCACGTGTGTCACATGAATAGTGCGCGTGCAATATGAGCCAATGGTAATGGTGTAAGTGTCCTAAGGGGTGATATCAAACATGTACATATAGATAACCAAAAAGTTATGCATATGAATGAGATGGTTACTAAATAACTATGCATATAGTTTGCAAGTAATAAAGTGATCCTAACTATGGGGCGCCTCGTGCCATCCAGACGATTTCCCCATAAATGTATGCATCTACTCACCCAGATACCTCGCTAATCTGATCCAACCACCGCTTTTCTTTGGCGCGCCGTGTCCGATGTGTCCGCAAACGATCCTAAAATTGCATAACACACAATAAAAGATTAAACATCATGAAACGACGTAAGTCACAAAATAAAAGAAGCAGCATCCACAAGTTAGGCACAACGTGCACTAAGCACGCGAAACACACACGAAAACCACTAAAACCTTAACTAAAATCGTCGTTTCGGGGCAACCGTCAAAACTAAAACCCGACTAAACCAAACCCCGCATTCGCACACCCTAAATGTCATAGGATATGCTAATAATATCGTCAAGATATCGCAATTAAATCACTTTCTAATTTTATGAAAAACCCAGTAAGCATTTACAACTCAAATTCGATGCAAACATCGCGGATTAACGATATAGCGATCACCACATCGCACAAACATCTAAACTAATCAACTAGATAGCCATTACACTAATCTTAACCCACTTACAAATCTTCAAACCTTAATTAAAATTTCAAACCTTTTCTTGAATTCCCTAAAGAAGAATTTATAACCCAATTAACATTTTAAAATTCTTGTTATGCACTTTTAAACTACCAATCAAACATTAGATTAGAATTATACCTCTCAAGTTGAACCCTAGCTTGCACTTGACCTCTAAAGATGCCTCCTTTCTTCTTGTTTAAAACCAATTTGGGTTTAGGAAGAGGTAGAATAGGGATTAGGTTCGAATTTGTGAAGGATTTTGTAGATTTTTGTGGATTTTTTGTTGATTTTTGATGGAATTTGAAGGAAAAAAGAGAGCAGAAAATTGGGGAGACCAGCTGGGTAGGCTCGACCAGAGGGAAGAGAGTGGGGAGAGTGGGGGAAATGTGTGGAAAATTCTACACAAAAGTCTTTCACAAGCTCATTTAATGCATATGACATCATTCTTTACAAAAAAAACCCATTTTAATTTATTTTTAAACCATAGAACTACAAGACTTGGAAAGTTTTGATAAATTTTTTGTTAACACTAGATTTTAGTTTGTAATGGTTCCTAAGTGTGCAAGTTACCCATTTAAATTTGTATTTAACACTAATTTAATGTATATTTAAAAGCTTAAAATAATAATAAAAAAATAATTAATTAAGAAAAAAAATTTAAATGACTAGAAATTTTTAAGTGACAAATTATTAACCAATTTCTAGCAATTTCATTTTGTATAATAAGGCCAATATTGAAAAATAATTATTTTGACTTTTTACGAAAAGACTGATTATTTTACCGATTATCGAAAAACTACATAAACGAAAATTCAAGGCGTTACAGTATATCATATATCTAACCCTTGTAGAGAGTTAACCATTGTGTATGGTTAATGGTTGGGTTGATAAATATCTTATGGAAAACAAATGTGTGGACTAAATCAATGGTTATCTTGAAATTTCTCCATGCTTCTAACCATCAAAATATCTCCACTAATTGTAATCACTTAAGAATAAATATTAATGTCACGACCCGAAAGTACGGAACATGACCGGCACTTAAACTACGAACGTCTCGAGGCGTACGTAATCTAAGTAAACCGAAAACCCAGAAATCCAAACCAAGAAAAGTAGTAGAGTGAAGGAAAACCAATTTAAAATCAAGTAGCTTTAATAGCATAAGCCGAGTTATGCGGTTTTAAAAACATCAAGTATTTCCTGAAAATTTCGGCAGAGTCTCCTTTGTAAATACTGGCTCCCAAACGGGATACAACATGAATAGTATACGAAATCAATAAAAAGGCATCCCCAAGCGGGAGTTAGCTCTTCGTCAATCGACGGTCACAACCACACAAGCAATATAATATACAACGCCAACGGCGAGGATCAAAATTCAAAAGGAAACTCAAAACCACAAGAAAACCACAGAAATATAACGCGTGACTCTAAGGTCGAAGGAATAACATCACTGGTCTCTATCTCAAATAAATACATGTTTTGGTTGATGGAACTTCTAGATACAACAGAATAATGATATACAAGATATAATGATGGGTGCGATACAAATAAACCCACCTACTAGCAAATCACCCGGAAATGGAAAGAGTGCCAGCAAGCCGTAATGAAACCTGTACGGCGAAACCAGCAAGAACTGTGGCACAACGGGGGTGAGTTGCCAACTCGTGAGTAGAAAATATCTACGCACAGAAATCGCATAAATAACGCAACCTAGGTCAATTGATCATAATATATCCTCAAATATATGCATAACATGCAGCCTATAACAATGGCTAGGGTAAATATCTAACCTGGGTGTAATCTCATGTGCCTGTGTCAGTGCCTCAGGTAGCAATATAACATATGAATGAGGTATGAATGCATGAAAACAGAATACATGTAAATGAAGAAAATGTTTTCATAATTTAGTGAGATTTCCTTGTATTTTTAAAATGAGGTATCATAATGAAATCAGCATAAAACAGTGCCTAGCATCGGCACAAAACGTAATCCCAAAATCTCGATATCTCTGTATCACAGTCTCGGTACCTCAATATCTCGAAATCTCAATGTCCCAATCACAATATCTAGGGCGCCGTCAGTCCAGACCGGCCCCTACCATCCATCTCAAGACCACGACGGTATCCTCCGGATATCCGACGCGTCGGGTAAAATCACCGGTACGTAGTGCTCCCCTGCCAGGCTCACATCGTCATCATCACGCGCTTCTTGCCCCGGGGTACCTTACCGGGTCCACCATGTACCCGAAACGGTTCATCCGCCTCCTCGAATCGGGTCTCGAAATCCATCAGCAAACTCATGGTGGACGACTCATACATCATGGGAAAAACCGCACTTTTTATTTTAAAAGAGCGAAATCAGTTTATATAAGTTTTGCGGTTTTCCCCCCAAATCCAGAAAGTTTCATGGAAATCCGAATCCAAATTATCAATAGCATGTAAAACCATGAATATAGGCATAACAATGAAAAACAGTATGCATGAAGTGACAAGTAATAACTACAATGTTAAGCTGGCATATAAGGCAGGTACTCTAATATCATGTCAAATTACTAACTAACAAGCTAAGTCAAACAATAATATTTTCTAAGGTGTACGTGACATGGCAATTACCGATGAAGATGTGTGTGAGCCGGCAAGTAAGTGTACGTGGTACATACGCATCATCGGTAATGGTGCTGGTGTCCTAACAATATGATATCAACATTGCAATAAGAAATTATAACATAAGTATGCGATGCGAAGCGAACCACAATAATAAGCGGAAGCTGAATACTAGACGCAACTGTAACTAACCTGCATTAATCTAATATAAGTCCTACAAATGGTGCCTTTTGAAATAACACGAATCATAGGGTTTTGAAAATAGGGGCTACGGTGTTTTTATGAAAAGATACGTCTTTTGAAATATCCGTAGGATCCCTTGGGCTGTCTTTTAAAATACCCACGATTCGTTAGTTTTTGAAATAGGTAAGAAGTCTAATCTAATCTAACAACTACACTAAACTATACGGCTGAACTAACAAGCTGAACTACAGGTAAGGAAACCGCCTATCATCTGAGTCGATACATATACATACCTGTATATGTATAGTCGGTGATCCCGCCTCAATAATATCATATCTGTAACCAGACATCCGAAGTCAAGAGTGCGGATCAATCATCAATATATAGCTCGTACGTAAAACCGTCGTACGGCATCCCAAATCTGGGTACGGGTCAAAATCATATTCATCACACTATTCATCCGGTATCCTCTTTATCAAAGATCATGGTCTAAGGTACTGACCTATGTATAATACAATACTAATATCATCAATATAGTCATGATCTGACTACAGATCGACAATCTCGTACAAACCGATACTGTCAGCACATAGCATCATCAAGGGGTATACATCGCCCAATACAGCCTAGGATCAATATCCTAGCATATCATGCCTCATATCACGATCACATGTCGACCATTTTATTTATAACACTATTCACCCATATCGCCGCCCCAAGATCTGCTATAAAACCAGGACGTACCTCAAGTACGAATCCTGCCCTATCACCGATATCACAACCACAAAACAAATCTCATCGACTGAGCTCAATCCCAAGTATCATCCTCAAATCCGTATGTGAACACATAGTCCCATACCCATGTGAACACATAACTATAAAGAATCCCATGAGCACATATAAATAGGAATGTATGCAAGTATGTATGTGTGTATGTGTAGTGCAACACTACCCTAGGGTTCGCAACACTAAAATAATCCAACACACCAATATCCATCCTAAACATCGTTATTAATCCCCAAATAGCATATAATAATTGTTGGTGTGTATACGCATCCGTATACACCACCACGGACTGCGGGGGTGCTATACGCCATCCACCCGACTTCTCCCCGTAGATATAAATCTACTCACCTGGTCCTCGCTCGCCGGTGCCGACGTCGCCACGCGCTTGCTTGTCGTCTCGAAGTCCACATGGGGTACCTACATGTCATAACGCACCGTATCGCATTAAAATCCGACTCATGACCAAAACGACTCACGAATCCTACATAGGTCAAAACCAATGGTTCGCTCTCTCAAATCAACCCAAAACCCTCGACATCGGCGTACAAATGCCGAGTGATCGAGAAAACACAAACGCGCCATTTGTGGTTTCACAACCCACAAAATATATATATATAAAATAGGGTTTGCTTCATCAAAACTTCAAATTCGCTTTAAAAGCTATTTTCCCGAAACTCTAGTAAGCAAAATTTAACCGTTTTAGTACAAAACTTGCTATTTAAACAAATCTAGCGGCCGCAATGTTCACTAATTAGCTTAATTAGGCTACATAACTTTAACTAGATTTTATCACACTAAACTATATTAAACCAAATTTTTTAGTTAGCACAAAAACCCAATTTTAACCATTTCGAAGCAACAATCCACAAATCCATAACTAGACTAGGTTTTGCATGCTCTAAAATGTTGATCTACACATTATATAGCTAATAATGTGATAAAAACTCCATATTTTAATCTCATATTTTCGAATTAAATCTAAAAACATAGTTTGCAACAATTAAGCAATTTGGACAAATTAGTTGTAACAATTCGAAATTTAGCAATTAGGTTAGGTTTTAGCATACTAAAGATGTGAAACCACACATCACAACCAACCTCAAGTGATCAAACCCTAGCTCCAAATCAAAACTCTCACTTGAATTTCAAAACCCTTTCTTTAGATTTCAACTTTCAATTAAACCCATAATAAAACACCTAATTAGCTTGGATTACAACAATTATTAACAAGGTAACAATTAGAGTAAGATTGTACCTCACAAAACTAGAGAGCTAGCATGAAAATCTTGGTCTCCAAAATGGCTTCTTGCTTCATGAATCCAAGCTAGATGGGTCAAGGAATAATGGGTAGGATTTAAATTAGGAGATTAATGAGGTTTTATATGGATTTTTGAGGCATTTTGTGATGAATTTTGTAGTGAAAAGAGAAGGAGAAGATGAGGGGGGGTTGCAGCCATAGGGCTCGGCTGAAATGGGAGAGGGGATGAGTGAGGGGAGAGAGAGAGAATGGGGTTTTGTGGCAAAAGTCAAACAAAACCCATACCCCAAAGTCAACTCTTATACAATTTTTTCGTTGTTCATTCTTCTCTTTTGTTGTATGCTTGGACTTTTCTTTTCACAAGTGGGGAATTGGGGCAGCAAGGGTTCGGCCACAATGGAAGTGGGGGTGGGTGAGTGTGGGTGTGTGTGTGGGATGAGGGAAAATGATAAATATTATACCCCAAATCTCCATTTACACTAAAAAAAAGCCTCTTTTTTTTCTTCAATAATTTCTAAACCGTTTTGGCAAACGATTTCGTTTCAAAAACCACATGATAAAATTTTATTTAATGTGTCATGATGCACAAAATTTGTTTCAACTCATTCCAATTTGTAATTTTTCCTAATTAAATATATTAGTGACGGCTTAAAATAATATTAAAATAATTAATTTCGGAAAAGATTTCAGAAAATTTGAAATTTCACCAGTGGCTCAATAAACACCAAATACTAGCAATTACATAGCTAGAATATGTATATTTAATTTTTATAATAAGATATTTGTATTGACTTTTTACGTAAAACCCGCCTTATTTTACTGATTTTCCAAAATTTCACCGAAACGATTTTCAAAACGCTACAATCTTCCCCCCTTAAAGAAATTCGGTCCCCGAATTTAAATTCAAACTCCCCCCAAATACAAAAACATCTAAGCAAAATCATCAAGCTGTCGGGGCTCCGAAACCATAAGTACATAATACGCATCATAGCGCAATGCATGCGCATGAGCAATGAGCATATAACTCAAAATCAAACTCCGTCAAGCATCCCGCCATCATTGGAGTCATGGTAAAGACACAATGTCAAATCCAATACAAAACCAATATGCTATAATCGGAACTACACACGTAAATATCAAATCTATATATGTAAATATCATAAAAACGTCCTGCTCTATAGGAAAAATCAATCCCAAAATACGCGTATGAGTACTACGTGCGTCTGGTGCGCACGGAAATCAAAATCCAAATATGTGTCATACATATGCACAGAAACAACATCCAAGTGCATCGGGTGTGCATGAAACATCTGTCGTAGACAACATGTGTGCCTGACAGCAAAATCAGGTGCATCTGACATGCACGAAAAATCTCGATTTAGTGCATCTGGTGTGCACCAAAATCACATCTCAAAACGTGCGCCCAACATGTGCTAAAATCCAAGGCAGGTGCATCCATCATGCACGAAATCATGAAATACAATATCAAGCGCCGAACATGCGCAAAATCAAATCAGGTGCACAAAACAAATATCGAGTATCACAATCGAAATCGAAGTCCAGTGCATCTAAGTGCACAAAAGGCGTATCACTGCACTGCAAGCATATATAAACTATACAGAGTGCAGGAACCAAATAGTGTGCGTGCATACGCACAAAATCAACTCAAATGTCTAAAACCGTAAAATCACAAACATGTGAAACCCAAGCACGAAAACAATATCAAGTGCAACACTGTGCAAAGATCGTAAATCCTCAATCATCAAAATCAAATCATTCGAATAAATCACCCAAAACCTCGAAATCAATAATGGCGGCATAGTACCGCTCAAGCGCATCCTCTAAGAATCTCGGGCCAACTGTCGCGGTCACTAGTGGGACGTCTCGTCGATGATCATGAACTCTGGCCTGCTGGTGTGCGTAACAATGACCACTCCTGGGTCAAGGTCTTCACTGGGAATTACCAATCTCTCGGTCCATCGGCTCATCGGCCCTGTCAGGTGTGCTAACGGGGATGATCCCGTTCTGGCACTTCTATGGTCATCTCTCGGTCAATCATCGTGACCACTCGTAAGACAGCATATCACTGGCGTCGGCCTCTGGCTCTCTGAATGTACGTGACACATCTGATCCTGGGTGCAAGTATCATTGCAGCAGTGTCCTGGAAGGAATCCTGCTCACGGTCTCTTCCATGTCTCGTCTCTGCCAACTGTCCGGAAGTCATCGTCCTTTCCTATATCTGCATCTTGCTCTGGAACGACTGCATACTCATCGCGACTCCTTCTGGAAGGTAAATCCAAGTACCATGCCTCGGCATGCGCATCGCATCTCTGATGTCGGCGGAGTGGAACGTCGTCTTATCCAGATCTTGTACGGACCTCTTTACTCCACTTTCTCTAATGTCGACTGCTTCGGACTCGTCTCATCGTGGCTACATAGACTGAGCTCCAACGACTATCCTCATATCTGGAGTCTCCTAAGAATGCATCTCACCACCTAGCATCCGAATTAAGTCGAGCCATCCGATCGAGTCGTCAAAACCTCATAATCCCCCAAGAGCTCAACATCTTGGGCACAGTTTAATAGTATCGAGTACATACCACAGCATCGGTGGTCCAGCCGTAGAAGGGCAAACCCAAGCCTCACTAATGGCGCCGTAGAACTGCCGCAAACCCGAAGGTTCAAAGGCTTTCACACGGTCATTAAGTCGAGTTAGGGTTTCATTCTTCTAGAGGGACCATAGAATTGCCTGCATGTCCTTCCGACTACTTTAAACTTGGAATAATAGGTTTCTGACATTCGATCGCCTCTGTCGACTCCCAACGTCTCCGCGTGAAGTCGTCTCTGGCTGGAATCAATCTATCTGATGACCTCTCATCGGTTAGGCGAACGAACCACATGTCTCAGTCATTCATCCATGGGTGAATAGCGACCTTCTATCATTGGCTCAACCCTCTGGTGCTGATTTGCCCGTCCGAGTAATCTCATACAGCGATCCATCAACGCTCGTGGCGCGAAAACACAATAAAAAGACACATCTCTGCAATCGTGTGTCGCCAGAATCACGCCCTGGTCAGTCCTCGTTCGTAACGAGTTCGTGTTGACCGCAACTCTAGCCGTAGCTCTCCCTGCCCGTAATCATGGCAGCAAAACCATAACTGGTACCGATGAGGCTAAATCGGAATGAATATAATACTGAGCAAAGAAATGTACATCCTAAGGCTCCTTAAGTGGAGTGGCGTGTCGTAAGTATGCCGCGGAACATACCCACGGTACGTCACTCAACTTTAGTCACCTATTCCATCAACCAATGGTCATCCTACGCTCCGAAGATAAAACCTAACGCTCTGATACCAACTTTGTCACGACCCGAAAGTACGGAACATGACCGGCACTTAAACTACGAACGTCTCGAGGCGTACGTAATCTAAGTAAACCGAAAACCCAGAAATCCAAACCAAGAAAAGTAGTAGAGTGAAGGAAAACCAATTTAAAATCAAATAGCTTTAATAGCATAAGCCGAGTTATGCGGTTTTAAAAACATCAAGTATTTCCTGAAAATTTCGGCAGAGTCTCCTTTGTAAATACTGGCTCCCAAACGGGATACAACATGAATAGTATACGAAATCAATAAAAAGGAATCCCCAAGCGGGAGTTAGCTCTTCGTCAATCGACGGTCACAACCACACAAGCAATATAATATACAACGCCAACGGCGAGGATCAAAATTCAAAAGGAAACTCAAAACCACAAGAAAACCACAGAAATATAACGCGCGACTCTAAGGTCGAAGGAATAACATCACTGGTCTCTATCTCAAATAAATACATGTTTTGGTTGATGGAACTTCTAGATACAACAGAATAATGATATACAAGATATAATGATGGGTGCGATACAAATAAACCCACCTACTAGCAAATCACCCGGAAATGGAAAGAGTGCCAGCAAGCCGTAATGAAACCTGTACGGCGAAACCTGCAAGAACTGTGGCACAACGGGGGTGAGTTGCCAACTCGTGAGTAGAAAATATCTACGCACAGAAATCGCATAAATAACGCAACCTAGGTCAATTGATCATAATATATCCTCAAATATATGCATAACATGCAGCCTATAACAATGGCTAGGGTAAATATCTAACCTGGGTGTAATCTCATGTGCCTGTGTCAGTGCCTCAGGTAGCAATATAACATATGAATGAGGTATGAATGCATGAAAACAGAATACATGTAAATGAAGAAACTGTTATCATAATTTAGTGAGATTTCCTTGTATTTTTAAAATGAGGTATCATAATGAAATCAGCATAAAACAGTGCCTAGCATCGGCACAAAACGTAATCCCAAAATCTCGATATCTCTATATCACAGTCTCGGTACCTCAATATGTCGAAATCTCAATGTCCCAATCATAATATCTCGGACGCCGTAGTCCAGACCGGCCCCTACCATCCATCTCAAGACCACGACGGTATCCTCCGGATATCCGACGCGTCGGGTAAAATCACCGGTAGGTAGTGCTCCCCTGCCAGGCTCACATCGTCATCATCACGCGCTTCTTGCCCCGGGGTACCTTACCGGGTCCACCATGTACCCGAAACGGTTCATCCGCCTCTTCGAATCGGGTCTCGAAATCCATCAGCAAACTCATGGTGGACGACTCATACATCATGGGAAAAACCGCACTTTTTATTTTAAAAGAGCGAAATCAGTTTATATAAGTTTTGCGGTTTTCCCCCCAAATCCAGAAAGTTTCATGGAAATCCGAATCCAAATTATCAATAGCATGTAAAACCATGAATATAGGCATAACAATGAAAAACAGTATGCATGAAGTGACAAGTAATAACTACAATGTTAAGCTGGCATATAAGGCAGGTACTCTAATATCATGTCAAATTACTAACTAACAAGCTAAGTCAAGCAATAATATTTTCTAAGGTGTATGTGCCATGGCAATTACCGATGAAGATGTGTGTGAGCCGGCAAGTAAGTGTACGTGGTACATACGCATCATCGGTAATGGTGCTGGTATCCTAACAATATGATATCAACATTGCAATAAGAAATTATAACATAAGTATGCGATGCGAAGCGAACCACAATAATAAGCGGAAGCTGAATACTAGACGCAACTGTAACTAACCTGCATTAATCTAATATAAGTCCTACAAATGGTGCCTTTTGAAATAACACGAATCATGGGGTTTTGAAAATAGGGGCTACGGTGTTTTTATGAAAAGATACGTCTTTTGAAATATCCGTAGGATCCCTTGGGCTATCTTTTAAAATACCCACGATTCGTTAGTTTTTGAAATAGGTAAGAAGTCTAATCTAATCTAACAACTACACTAAACTATACGGCTGAACTAACAAGCTGAACTACAGGTAAGGAAACCGCCTATCATCTGAGTCGATACATATACATACCTGTATATGTATAGTCGGTGATCCCGCCTCAATAATATCATATCTATAACCAGACATCCGAAGTCAAGAGTGCGGATCAATCATCAATATATAGCTCGTACGTAAAACCGTCGTACGGCATCCCAAATCTGGGTACTGGTCAAAATCATATTCATCTGGTATCCTCTTTATCAAAGATCATGGTCTAAGGTACTGACCTATGTATAATACAATACTAATATCATCAATATAGTCATGATCTGACTACAGATCGACAATCTCGTACAAACCGATACTGTCAGCACATAGCATCATCAAGGGGTATACATCGCCCAATACAGCCTAGGATCAATATCCTAGCATATCATGCCTCATATCACGATCACATGTCGACCATTTTATTTATAACACTATTCACCCATATCGCCGCCCCAAGATCCGCTATAAAACCAGGACGTACCTCAAGTACGAATCCTGCCCTATCACCGATATCACAACCACAAAACAAATCTCATCGACTGAGCTCAATCCCAAGTATCATCCTCAAATCCGTATGTGAACACATAGTCCCATACCCATGTGAACACATAACTATAAAGAATCCCATGAGCACATATAAATAGGAATGTATGCAAGTATGTATGTGTGTATGTGTAGTGCAACACTACCCTAGGGTTCGCAACACTAAAATAATCCAACACACCAATATCCATCCTAAACATCGTTATTAATCCCCAAATAGCATATAATAATTGTTGGTGTGTATACGCATCCGTATACACCACCACGGACTGCGGGGGTGCTATACGCCATCCACCCGACTTCTCTCCGTAGATATAAATCTACTCACCTGGTCCTCGCTCGCCGGTGCCGACGTCGCCACGCGCTTGGTTGTCGTCTCGAAGTCCACATGGGGTACCTACATATCATAACGCACCGTATCGCATTAAAATCCGACTCATGACCAAAACGACTCACGAATCCTACATAGGTCAAAACCTATGGTTCGCTCTCTCAAATCAACCCAAAACCCTCGACATCGGCGTACAAATGCCGAGTGATCGAGAAAACACAAACGCGCCATTCGTGGTTTCACAACCCACAAAATATATATATATAAAATAGGGTTTACTTCATCAAAACTTCAAATTCGCTTTAAAAGCTATTTTCCCGAAACTCTAGTAAGCAAAATTTAACCGTTTTAGTACAAAACTTGCTATTTAAACAAATCTAGCGGCCGCAATGTTCACTAATTAGCTTAATTAGGCTACATAACTTTAACTAGATTTTATCACACTAAACTGTATTAAACCAAATTTTTTAGTTAGCACAAAAACCCAATTTTAACCATTTCGAAGCAACAATCCACAAATCCATAACTAGACTAGGTTTTGCATGCTCTAAAATGTTGATCTACACATTATATAGCTAATAATGTGATAAAAACTCCATATTTTAATCTCATATTTTCGAATTAAATCTAAAAACCTAGTTTGCAACAATTAAGCAATTTGGACAAATTAGTTGTAACAATTCGAAATTTAGCAATTAGGTTAGGTTTTAGCATACTAAAGATGTGAAACCACACATCACAACCAACCTCAAGTGATCAAACCCTAGCTCCAAATCAAAACTCTCACTTGAATTTCAAAACCCTTTCTTTAGATTTCAACTTTCAATTAAACCCATAATAAAACACCTAATTAGCTTGGATTACAACAATTATTAACAAGGTAACAATTAGAGTAAGATTGTACCTCACAAAACTAGAGAGCTAGCATGAAAATCTTGGTCTCCAAAATGGCTTCTTGCTTCATGAATCCAAGCTAGATGGGTCAAGGAATAATGGGTAGGATTTAAATTAGGAGATTAATGAGGTTTTATATGGATTTTTGAGGCATTTTGTGATGAATTTTGTAGTGAAAAGAGAAGGAGAAGATGAGGGGGTGTTGCAGCCATAGGGCTCGGCTGAAATGGGTGAGGGGATGAGTGAGGAGAGAGAGAGAGAGAATGGGGTTTTGTGGCAAAAGTCAAACAAAACCCATACCCCAAAGTCAACTCTTATACACTTTTTTCTTTGTTCATTCTTCTCTTTTGTTGTATGCTTGGACTTTTCTTTTCACAAGTGGGGAATTGGGGCAGCAAGGGTTCGGCCACAATGGAAGTGGGGGTGGGTGAGTGTGGGTGTGTGTGTGGGATGAGGGAAAATGATAAATATTATACCCCAAATCTCCATTTACACTAAAAAAAGCCTCTTTTTTTCTTCAATAATTTCTAAACCGTTTTGGCAAACGATTTCGTTTCAAAAACCACATGATAAAATTTTATTTAATGTGTCATGATGCACAAAATTTGTTTCAACTCATTCCAATTTGTAATTTTCCCTAATTAAATATATTAGTGACGGCTTAAAATAATATTAAAATAATTAATTTCGGAAAAGATTTCAGAAAATTTGAAATTTCACCAGTGGCTCAATAAACACCAAATACTAGCAATTACATAGCTAGAATATGTATATTTAATTTTTATAATAAGATATTTGTATTGACTTTTTACATAAAACCCCCCTTATTTTACCGATTTTCCAAAATTTCACCGAAACGATTTTCAAAACGCTACAATTAACCCTAACATTAACCCTAGCATGGTGTAAGTCTCATACATACATGTTGCATGTATAACCTAGCAGACACAACAATATATATCACATATATATTTTGTGCAAAAAGAAAACAATACATATAACATATATCACACATATATATATATATATATATATATATCAATGTATCATTAAGTGGGAAAAGAAATCTTAAGTGAGCTCATATTAGTTAATGTAATTTAATATATCAAATATATAATTATGCATTAAATTATTAAATCAACTCTTGATTTAATAATCCAGCTATAATACATATAACCGACTAATATCTAATGAATCAACTTATCGAATCGACACTTGATCCGATAACCCGGCTATATCACATATATACCCGACCGATAACACATATCGCGAGAATAGAATATGGTATCACAAACTCGTATTAATCTCGGTCCTACACATATCACATATGTGCCCCTACTCCGTTTCGCATGAACCAGGAAACCTTTGTGTAGGAATCTAAAGACTCGTCAATATGCCGGCAGTAGGTGATGATCATATCAAACATCCACAAGCCGCAAGCGGTCTGCTAAACAAAACGGCCACCCGGGTATTGAGCGATCAGAAGATCAACAAGCAAGCCTGCTATAACTCCTACAAATCCAAGCAGTAACGCTACCGTACAGTCCGGTCTCTTCGTCTGATATGTCGCATATCAACGGCCTAGGCGTAGTACAACGTCAGACCCCAATAGCCTGATAAGTCATGCCGATGCAAGGTCTATAACGGTTCGAGAAAATACTAATAACACCTACCAGTAAATCTCAGCAACCCTGGCCAGGGATTTCCTGTTATGGCCAATCGAGCATAGCACAACATCAACTCCCTATACCGGGAGAGACGAAACCCCTCGTATCTCTCATTGCCTCCATGTGACTCGGGACTGTACCCAAAAGCCACCATTTTGCACGATCTCTTGACCATGGTATGGTGGAAATCAAAGCACAGTGGGAATCACACAAGACTCTATGACAATCTCGGGTCTACAGACTAACCTGTACCAGTGTCACAAGAGAACTGCTATCCGACGATATGTATAGAACAATTTAGGAGTTCTCGGTGAGTCCGTCCAGTGTGCCCAGTCTCCACTGAGCACCCGTATACCTTCTCTGATGTCAAACACCAATGGATATGGGATCATCCATCGCCCATCATATGGTTCAAGAAGCATATACGCTAGTCTACTCTGGAGTATCGATGCCCTATCTCGATACTCCTACGACTAGGAACAATTGAAGGATGTACTTATCGACTACCTTGTCCCCACTAGTATGATCTGCACCATAATCCTGGTAGTCAAGTAATCATCCTAGGGGCTTTACCAACATGCGATCACAAAATAGTATTTGTTTACATGTTAAGATAAAGTGCAACCAGATAGCATACTATCATGTCGAGCAAGAAAGTCCTCCCTATATATGTCCAAGCATCCACTACAATATACATCGCATGTACAGTAATGGCCTCTAGGGCATACAAATAACTAACAACATGTAACCGGGTTCTAGGGTCTAGTAGGAGACCATCTCGAGGAGTCGAGACCGGGTTTCCTAACTCTAGAATTGGAAGGGTTGCTTGCCGCTCTCGCAGGGGTCTAGGGATGTAGGTTTGGCTATTCATCGCGACCGTGGAATTCTTCTTTTATAATGGCTTAATTTAAAACACGGAATTCCTACTATATCCAATATTTCATATGTGTTCTTCTTCTGCTGATATTCTGTGTTGTGACAACTTGATATGTTGAGACGAATGCTTATATTATATATATGATATATAATTAATATTGCTTCTTTCATTTCTTTTGTAATGCTTAGGAAGCATAATTGGTGGGACTTTATTAATGAAATAAAAGAAACCTAAAGATGTTGCAGAATCTTATTTTAAAACTGGTAGCTCTAGTTCTTGCTTTGCATAGCGGTTTTCCTTGTAGAATATCCAGCACTTTATTCTATAAGGAAAGAGCCGAGATCCCGTCACTGGGAGTGACCTCTTTAGCGAAACTGGCAGATGCTACAACCCATACGGTTTGTCTTTTGATTGCTTCTATAGTTTTTGCTTTGCATAGTGGTATTTATGAAATATCCTGCACCTTATTCGATAAGGAAAGAGCCGAGATCCCTTCACCGGGAGTGACCTATTTAGCAAAACTAGTAAAAGCCTCAAAAACACTCCTTTTTCAAAATTACTCGATTCTACAATGATATCAAGTACATTACGCAAAGGGTTTTCTTAAAACCTAACGTAGCCCTCCGTCATTTCAGATAAGTAGTATTTAGTATTCGTGCTACGGTAGTTTGGCCTCCGTCAAGGCATAGTGTACGGTAGCTGATCAGTACTTATCTGCAGCATGAGATGCGATTAGATTAGGGTATTCGTACGGTGTTGTTTGGCCTCCATCAAGGGTCGTGCGGGTGGGTCTAATTCAATCAAGAAATGAACGGGTTGAACTTCAATAGCGCCCTATGGGTAGTTTGGCCTCCGTCAAGGTCATAGGACGCTAGGGCTAAAATATTATCGGGAATTTCAAGTGTTGAAATTTGCAATGAGATTGCATACCTTCTATGAGATATTTGAATCCCGATAACCACTGCGAGTAAGAATTACTCTTGGTAGAGTTTTACACATTACAATTAGCCGATCAAGTAGGTTTCTAGAAGATGTTAATGAGGTTATGCCCCTGGGTAAACGAGGTTTATTTTAATTAGGTCTGTGCGAAAGCACGGGGAACCTCCCTCAAATTACCGACACTGGCCTGGCCGAAAGATTGACGAACTTGTAGGCTGTAATTAATCCCGGCTAGTCTTACCTTTTTGGGTTTGAAGGAAGATTTGATAAAAATAGTGGGATCCATCCTGATTAGATGAAATAATAAACAACCTGATCTTGCAAGAGCTTACGCTGAGTGTTTTCTTCACTCTCTCTCTTGGTAGCGACCATGTCACGCTTTAATCAAGATAATAATATGGATTCATTGACCGAACCTGCTTATTATACTGATCTGGGGAACGTTAGTTCCGCTCTATCTTATAATTTTTATAAGTTCTAGCAGGGAATAGGGGAATATTCGAATTCTTATGCCACCCATTCGAGGAATGTGCATGATGATACATATTCTTCGGGTGTGTTCGTTACCAAGAACTGTTTCTCAGTGCACTCTACGTCCTAGGTATAAGATACCGGATCAGGATCCCATATATGTAATCTGTTATATGGGCTACAGAAAAGTAGAGAACTGGGATTGGGTGATATGTCTCTAAGTGTTAGAGAATGGTGCAATTGTTGCAGCCAAGTCAGTTAGCAGATATCACTTTGTATTACCAAATGGTAAATAAATTGATTCTAAACGAATGTTATTAGATACCGAACTTGATATACAACATTACATCAGTTTCTTTATTAAGTTAAAGAGAGATATAATTCTGTATAGGAGGATAATGTTGTAAACATTTTCCTTAATCAAGAGTTGATTGGATCAGGCACGTTATGTAATGGCATATACGTTCTAAATCAAACCACAGTTCAAAGTATATAGATAACACACAAGAGGAGTGGTTCATAAATGAACGAATCCGTCTTGTGGTATTGTAGACTAGGTCATATCAATACGACACGACCAGCTAAATTACATAAGGATGAATATAAGAATCTGTTCGAATTTTCATCTTATGATATTTGCCAGTCTTGTCTCAAAGATAAAATGATCAATACTTCGTTTACTGGAAACAGAGAAAGAGTTATTGAACTCTTGGGACGGATACATGATGAGTATACGGTCCTATGTCTACAAATGACAGGGTTGGTTCTTTATACTTCATTACATTCATCGACGATCTCTCAAGATTCGGAAATATGTTTCTGTTGAAACACAAGTCTGAAACTTTTGAGAAATTCAAGGAATATAAGCTTGAAGTTGAGAAGCAGACGGGTAGAAGTATTAAGTCTTTCGATATGATCAAGGAGGCGAATACTTTCGCATGGAGTTCCAGGATTATTTAAAGGAGAATGTGATTCTCTTTCAGCTTACTCCTTCGAATACATCACAACACAACGGTGTATCGGGGCAGAGGTATTATACTCTATGAGATATGGCACGCTCTATGATGGGTACTGCTGAGTTGCATGTTTTCTTTTGGTGTTATGCACTTGAGAAGCTGCATACCTATTGAATGGGGTTCCGTCCAAATCAGTGCCTACCACTCCATATGAGATATGGAATGGGAAGAGACCATGTCTTAAACTAGTTAAGATATGGGGTTGTCTAGCCTATGTTGAAAGACAAAATCTGGACAAACTCGAGGCAAGGTCAGTTCTGTATAAGTTTGTTTGATATCCCAAATTTTTGTGAGGGAATATCTTCTACCACAATGAGAAGCAAAAGGTGTTTTGTTTATCAACATGCCACCTTTTTAGAAAAGGAATTTCTTATGGAGAAATTAGTGGTCATGAGGTAGAACTGGAAGGAGTTCCAGCTGGACAAACTAACAGCTGATGATTTGGTGAAACCAAAGGATTCAATAGTCTCCAACGAGCCTCAGACTCTCCGTGAATCTGGTAGGGTTCCTCATCAACCTGAGAGATACTACAGAAACTCCATGAATCTGGTAGGCCCCCAAACGGGATACAACATGAATAGTATACGAAATCAATAAAAAGGCATCCCCAAGCGGGAGGTAGCTCTTCGTCAATCGATGGTCACAACCACGAAAGCAATATAATATACAACGCCAAGGGCGAGGATCAAAACTCAAAAGAAACTCAAAACAACATGAAAAACATAATAATACAACGCGCGACTCTAAGGTCGAAAGAAGAACAAACTGGTCCTCTAACTCTCTCAAATATACAATCTGGTTGATGGAGTTTCTACATACAACCGAAATAATAATAAACAATGGTGGTCCTGATGTAAAGAACCCACTTGCCAAAGCAATCACCCGGAAAGAACAGTGTGCCAGCAAAGCCGCAAAGAAACTCTACGGTAAAACCTGCAAGGAACTGTGGCACAACGGGTGTGGGTTGCCAACTCGTGAGTAGAAAACATCTACAAGCAGAAATTGCATGCATAACGCTATCCTAGGTCATATCAGGTAATATCCTCAAATAAAAATCATGGTCCAACAATGTATAGTGTAATACTAACTGGTCATGCCCGTTCCCCAGATAGGAACATATCAGATATATGACGTATGAATGCATTACGAATGGAAACAGAATATATCATGAGAGAGACAACGGTTTTCCTTAATCAATGAGATTTCTATATGTATGTCAATCACGTATCATCAATGACTGCAACAGAGAAATCAGTGTCAAGCATCGACCCAAAACATAAGTCTCAGTATCAAATCTCAATATCTCAAATCTTAAATCTCAATATCAATATCTCAGGCATCCGTATCATCAGCGGGATCGGCCCGCGGGCTCTGGCAGAATGGATTAGCCTATAACCATCCCATGACTCCGGCCGGTATCCTCCGGATAACCGACGAGTCCAAATAATATCACCGGTAGGTATTGCCTCCCTGCCAGGCTCATCGAATACAACTCGAGCTTCTTGCCCTGGGGTACCATACCGGGCCCACCATGTACCCGAGACGGTTCATCCAACTCCTCGAATCGGGTCTCGAAATCCAACAGCAATCATGAAAACTCATGGTGGACGACTCATACATCATGAGAAAATCACAATTTGCATTTTTTAAAATGATGATACTAAGCTTTTATTAAATTCTTGCGGTTTTCCCCCAAATCCAGAAATCTCATGTAAATCAGAAATCATCAAAATCATGATACCAATAAACGGTGAATACGGGTATAAATCTCCATAATACTGCATAACCAATGAATATATGAATGCACCTAATATCATGCAATGAATGCAATATTTAAACTAGCATATTGAAGCTATAACATATTGCGACTATCAGTTATCAAGCTATGTCAATGAAAATGTATTTTCTAAAGTGTACGTGACATGGCAATTACCGATGAGGATGTGTGTGAGCCGGCAAGCGAGTGTACGTGGAGCATACGCGTCATCGGTAATGGTGCTGGTGTCCTAACATCATGGTTTTATAATTAATACGTACACAATGGCATGCAATGAGGCGATAACAACAAAATATGGAAAATGAATAGTAAATACAACAATAATATGCGGAACATGAATAATAACGTAACAACAAGGAATCTACCTTACTATACATGTGATATACTGTTTTGCCGTTTGAGATAGTACGAATCATGGTGTTTAAATAATAAGGACTACGGTGTTTTTAAGAAAAGATACGTCTTTTAAAATATCCGTCGTATCCCTTTGTATGTCTTTATATTCTCACGATTCGTCAGTTTTGAAAATAGGTCTGACTCGGCTCCAGTCTGACATCTACTAGGTAAACTACAGGTCTAACTAACGACTAATCAAAAAGGTACGGAAACCACCTACATCTGAGTCGATATATATATATATATATATATATATATATATATATTTATATGTATAATAGTCGGTGATCCCGCCTCAATAATATCATGTACGAAACAACATGTCATATGACATCATCGAATCAAGAGTGCGGATCTATCGTCAATATATAGCTCGTACGGTAAATCCGTCGTACGGCCTCCCAAATCTGGGTACGGTTCAAATGTCACATCTATCACATTAATCATCTGGTATCCTCGTTATCGAACATCATGATCGGGGTACTGATCTACGTCTAGTACAATACTGATACCATCCATGAAATGCATGCGTGTGTATGAAAACACCACGCCTAAAGAACCCGCTAAAATATCAAGTCCTATCTCAAATACGGACCATATCCCATCACCGATCTCACGGCCTCAAGCCCAATCTCATCGACTCATCTCCAAATAACATACAATATACTCAACATTCTTGCATGTGTATATGGATGTATATATGCATAGTCCCATACCCATACGTATATACATATATACACATTCCCATATACGCATAAGAAAATAAAATAAGCAAGTGTATATGTGTGCGTGTATGCAAAAACTTACTCTTGGTTTCGTGACTAAGAAATCCGCTAAGTCCTTCTTCAATTTTCGCTAACCCTAAACCCATAAGCTCCTAAGGTTTCTCTTATTCGGTATTCATATCTCCTATTAACATATAAAAGTATATCATTACCACATCACCTCATTCCTCATAATTTTGCGAGGGTGCTATACGCCATCCACCCGACTTCTCCCCGTAGATATAAATCTACTCACCTGATCTTCGCTCGCCGGTGCCGACGTCGCCACGCGCTTGTTTGTCGTCTCGAAGTCCACATGGGGTACCTACATAACATAACACACCGTATCGCACTAAAATCCGACTCATCACCAAAACGACAACTTATCCCACATAGGTCAAAACCTATGGTTTGCTTTCACAAATCAACCGAAAAACCCTCGACATCGGCGTACAAACGTCGATTGATCAATAAAAACACCAAACGTACCAATCATGGTTTCAAAACTCACTAACTGTATAAGAAATAGGGTTTAATTCGTCAAAACCATAAAAGTAAACCAATCGTTTTTTTCCAAAAACCTAGTTAGCACAAATTCCCATTTCGGTTCAAAACTTGATGTTTTAACCAATCTACAAATTCAACAATTCAATTGGCCAAAATACTCATTAAATAACATAATTAGGTCATACAAATCACTTTCATAAATTAATCTCATCGATTTATATAAATTCCAAATTCCTAGTTTGCAAAAAAAACCGATTTTAACTCTTTTATACCAAAAATGCACAAACAACAATCTAACTTGGATTTGCATGATCTAAAGCATTAAACTACAATTTAAAATACTAATAAAGTCATGAAAAACCTAATTACATTTTTATCTTAATCAAATTCATAGTTTACAAAAACCTAGTTTGTTAAAAAGCTTAAATTTGGACATTTTTCAAGTAACAACTTGTAATTAGCAACTAAATTAGATTTAACAAGTTTTCTAGATGATATCCCATATCACATAACCATGCACAATTGATCACAACCCAACTCTAAAACAAAACCCTAACTTGAATTCCTTAATCATGCAATGGAACCCATTTAAGCCTAATTAACACTTAATTAAGCTAACTACAAGCAATTAACAACAAATTAAGCAAAATGGTTAGAATTTACCCAAACAATTTGAAGATCTCACAAGCATACATAGCCCTCCAAAATGCTCTCTTTTCACCACAATCCATGCATGTTAGGCTAAACTAAAATGGGTAAGGGTTGGATTTTGATTTTGTGTTGATTTTGAAGCATTTGTGATGATTTTTGATAAAAAATGAGATGAGAAAAGAGGGGGGGCTGCTGTTGTGCAGGAGAATGGGGAGAGGCTCGGTTGAATGGGGATGGAGGAGAGAGAGTGAGGTGGGGAAAAGCCAAGGCAATACCCAAAAGTCAAAGCCCACTCTCATTTTACTTTCTCTCATTTCCTTTGTTTTCTTTTCTTTTCTTTTGGAAAAACAAGTGGGGAAATGAGGGGGGGAAACGTGCGCTGCTGATTTGGGGAGAGGAGAGAGGGTGTGGGTGAGTGTGGGTGAGGGGGAAAATGATAAATGTTATACCCCAATATCTATTTACACTAATTTCACTATTTAAGCCTTTTTTTCTTCGATATTTTCTAAAACCATTTGACAGCTTTATTTCATTTCAAAAACAACATGTTTAAATTTTGTTTAATGTGTTATAATGCACAAAATTTGTTTCAACTCATTCCAATTTTTAATTTTCCCTAATTAAATGTATTAATGACGACTTAAAATAATATTAAAATAATTAATTTTGGAAAAAATTTCAGAAAATTAGAAATTTTACCAGTGGCTCAATAAACACCTAATACTAGCAATTACATAGCTAGAATATGTATATTTAATTTTATAATAAAGATAATTATATTTTGTTTTTTACAGAAAAACCCCTT
Organism: Agapanthus africanus; assembly: GCA_030015575.1. NCBI lineage: Eukaryota > Viridiplantae > Streptophyta > Magnoliopsida > Asparagales > Amaryllidaceae > Agapanthus > Agapanthus africanus. Next base: position 534,788,110 of record CM057339.1, read on the forward strand.
TATTTTACCGATTTTCTGAAATTTCACCGAAACGATTTTCAAAACGTTACAATCATCCCCCCTTAAAGAAATTCGGTCCCCGAATTTAAATTAAAACTCCCCCCAAATACTAAAATATTTCAGCCAAAACTATCAAGTCGTCGGGGCTCCGAAATCATAAATACATAAAACATATATCGTAGCGCAATGCATGCGCATGAAAAAGAGTGTATAACTCAAAATGAAAACTCCGTCAAGCATTCCGCAATCATCGGAGTCATGGGGAAGACATCAATGTCCAAATCCAATACGAAAACCAATATGATATACATCATTAAAGAATCTGGAAGCAATGCATGCCAAACCTTTTTTTTCAAATCGTTGTGCGATGTGTGTATCACTGCACAGTGGCAGACGTCCATTTTAAGAAAATAACTAGATATATATATATATATATATATATATATATATATATATTCTTTGTTTAACATACACATCCCGCCGTTTTGAAAACAATTTAGAAGGGTTTCCCTTTTTAAATAGTTTCGTGTCATCACTGACACGTAGGTAAATACTGAGACTATAGCTCCTCCTTGGAAATCCCTTCAATAACTGTCAATGCATGCAAAATATACTCAGGTACTGTCCTGTGACTAGTCCTGCTCAGTACTAAACCAAATAGCAAACATCATAAAATATACTGCTCCAAAATAAGTCAATCCCAAATATATATATGAATGCCATGTGTGTCTGGTGCGCACGGAAATTGAAATCCATGAATGTGCCATACATATGCACAGAAACAACATCTAAGTGCAACTGGTGTGCACGAAACACCTGTCAAAGGCAACGTGTGTGCCTGACAACAAAACCAGGTGCATCTGATATGCACGAAGAATCTCGATTTAGTGCATCTAGTGTGCACCTAAATCGCATCAAGCGTCTTAAGTATGCGCAAAATCCAAATCAAGTGCACAAAAGAAAATCAAATAATAAAAGTGCATGAAAAATATGCCGAACTCATAAGTCAAATCATATGTATGTCCTAAGCATGAAATCAAATATCATGAAACTCGGTCATAAAACTCAATCATGAAATAAATCACCCAAAAATACTGAAATCCAAAGTGACGAATACGTAATAGTCAATCACAAATCAGAAATACCGTCGTCGATATATCCGTCCTTCAAAGTCGAGAAGGTGTCAGTGCATCCAATGCTAGTAGAGCAAGATATCTACTTGCCTTCTAATCATGGCATGTCGCCTAGTTCCTTTAGGCTCTCGTCTCTCACTGCAGATTGCTAAGTATATAGCTCATCGGCTCAACGGCCTAATATAGAAGCGATAACGGAAGCAGTCCGCTCTTACACATCCTCTAAAGATCTCTGGCCAACTCTTATGGTCACTCATAAGATGTCTAGTCGACGATGCTGAACTCTGGCCTAGTGGGTGTGCGTCATATGACCGCTCCTGGGTCCAGGTTTTCTCCTTTAGTATTTCCAGAAAGGTCCTGTCGAAGTTTCTCCCAAGTCTCGTTTTTGCCGAACTGCCCGGATGTTATCATCCTTTAACTATATCTATTTCTTGTTCCAGAACGGCTGCATACCCATCACGACTCCTCCTTGAATATATATACATAGTCAACGCTCCTGCTTGCGTATCACATCTCTGATGTCGGCGGAGTGGAACGTCACCTCATCAAGATCTCGTACGAACCTCTTACTCCACTTTTCTCTAATATCGATTGCTTCGGACTTGTCTCTTCGTGGCTGCATGGACTGTGCTCCAATGGCTATACTCATATCTGGAGTCTCCCAAGCAATGCATCTCACCACATAGCATCCGAATGAAGTCGAACCATTCGATCGTTTCGTCAAAACCTCATAATCCCCCAAGAGCTCAATATCTTGGGTACAGTTTAATAGTATCGAGTACATACCCCAGCATCGGTGGACCGGCCGTAGAAGGGCAAACCCAAGCCTCACTAATGGCGCCGCGGAACTGCCGCAAACCCTAAGGTTCAAAGGCTTTCACACGGTCATTATGTCGAGTTAGGGTTTCATTTTTCTAGAGGGTCCATAGAATTTCCTGCATGTCTTTCCGAATACTATAAACTTGGAATATGGGTTTCTGACATTCGATCGCCTCTGTCGACTCTCAACGTATCCGCGTGAAGTCGTCTCTAGCTGGAATCAATCTATCTAATGACCTCGCATCGGGTAAGCGAACGAACCACATGTCCTAGTCTTTCATCCTCTTGTGACTAGCGACCTTCTATCAAATCTCTAAGTACTACTCGTACTGCAATAGCTCCAACATTTGGGGCAATATCTCGTCATTCGCCGCAACAACTGGCTAATTCGTCCGCACGCTGAACAGTGCTTCAATCATCAAGAATAGTCGGTGCATCGACGGTCATCACATTCTGGATGGCCTCTTGCAGTGGCCCTATCCTCTGGTGCTGATATGCACGTCCGAGAAATCTCGTAAAAGCGATCCATCAAACGCTCGTAGCTCGAAAACGCAATAAAATAATGCCTCTATGCAATCGTATGTCCCTGGAATCACGCCCTGGTCAGTCCTCGTTCGTGACGAGCTCGTGCTAACCGCAACTCTAGCCGTAGCACTCTCTGCCGTGTAACCGTGATAACAAATCCATAACTGGTACTGATGAGGCTAGATCATAGGAATGAATATAATGCTGTGCAAAGAAATGTACATTCTAAGGCTCCTTAAGCGGAGTATCGTATAGTAAATATGCCGTGGAATATATGTACGGTACGTCACTCTACTCAAGTTACCTACTCCATCAACCAAGGGTCATCCTACACTTCGAAGGTAAAACCTAACGCTCTGATACCAACTTTTTCATGACCCGAAAAGTACGGAACATGACCGGCATTTAAATTACGGACGTCTTAAGGCGTACGTAATCTAAGTAAGCCAAAACCCAGAAATCAAAACCAAAGAAGCAGTAGAGTGAAGGTAAAACCAACTTAAAGCAAGTAGTTTTAATAGCGTAAGCCGAATTATGCGTTTTTAAAAACATCAAGTATTTTCTGAAAATTTTGGCAGAGTCTCCTTTGTAAATACAGGCCCCCAAACTGGATACAACATGAATAGTATACGAAATCAATAAAAAGGCATCCCCAAGCGGGAGCTAGCTCTTCGTCAATCGACGGTCACAACCACGCAAGCAATATAATATATAACGCCAAGGGCGAGGATCAAAACTCAAAAGAAACTCAAAATAACATGAAAAACATAATAATACAACGCGCGACTCAAAGGTCGAAAGAATAACAAACTGGTCTTCTAACTGTCTTAAATATACAATCTGGTTGATAGAGTTTCTAGATACAACTGAAATAATAATAAACAATGGTGGTCCTGATGCAAAGAACCAACCTGCCAATGCAATCACCCGGAAAGAACAGTTTGCCAGCAAAGCCGCAAAGAACCTGTATGGCAAAACCTGCAAGGAACTGTGGAACAACGGGGGTGAGTTGCCAACTCGTGAGTAGAAAACATCTACGAGCAGAAATCGCGTGCATAACGCTATCCTAGGTCATATAAGGTAATATCCTCAAATAAAAATCCTGGTCCAGCAATGTATAGTGTAATACTACCTGCTCATGTCCGTTCCCCAGATAGCAACGTATCAAATATAGATGTATGAATGCATTACTAATGGAAACAGAATATATCGTGAGTGAGACAGCGGTTTTCCTTAATCAATGAGATTTCTATATGTATGTCAATCACGTATCATCAATGAATGCAACAGAGAAATCAGTGTCAAGTATCGACACAAAACATAAGTCTCAGTATCAAATCTCAATATCTCAAATCTCAAATCTCAATATCAATATCTCAAGCATCCGTATCATCTGCTGGATCAGCCCGCGGGCTCCGGCAGAACGGATCAGCCTATAACCATCCCATGACTCTGGCTGGTATCCTCCGGATAACCGACGAGTCCAAATAATATCACCGGTAGGTAGTGCTCCCCTGCCAGGCTCATCGAATACAACTCGAGCTTCTTGCCCCGAGGTACCATACCGGGCCCACCATGTACTCGAGACGGTTCATCCAACTCTTCGAATCGGGTCTCGAAATCCAACAGCAATCATGAAAACTCATGGTGGACGACTCATATATCATGAGAAAACTGCAATTTGCATTTTTTAAAATGATTATACTAAGCTTTTATTAAATTCTTGCGGTTTTCCCCCAAATCCAGAAATCTCATGTAAATCCGAAATCATCAAAATCATGATACCAATAAACGGTGAATACAGGCATAAATCTCCATAATACTGTTTAACCAATGAATATATGAATGCACCTAATATCATGCAATGAATGCAATATTTAAACTAGCATATGGAAGCTCTAACATATTGTGAATATCAGTTATCAAGCTATGTCAATGAAAAGGTATTTTCTAAAGTGTACGTGACATTGCAATTACCGATAAAGATGTGTGTGAGCCGGCAAGCGAGTGTACGTGGAGCATACGCGTCATCGGTAATGGTGCTGGTGTCCTAACAGCATGGTTTTATAATTACTTCGTTCACAATGGCATGCAATGAGGCGATAACAACAAAATATGGAAAATGAATAGTAAATACAACAATAATATGCGGAACATGAATAATAACGTAACAACAAGGAATCTACCTTACTATACATGTAATATACTGTTTTGCCGTTTGAAATAGTACGAATCGTGGTGTTTGAATAATAAGGACTATGGTGTTTTTAAGAAAAGATACGTCTGTTATAATATTCGTAGTATCCCTTGGTATGTCTTTAAAATTCTCACGATTCGTCAGTTTTGGAAATAGGTATGACTCGGGTCCAGTCTGACATCTACTAGGTAAACTACAGGTCTAACTAACAACTAATCAAAAGGGGTAAGGAAACCACCTACATCTGAGTCGATATATATATATATATATATATATACATGTATAATAGTCGGTGATCCCACCTCAATAATATCATGTACGATACAACATGGCATATGACAACCTCGAATCAAGAGTGCGGATCTATCGTCAATATATAACTCCTACGGTAAATCCGTCGTGCGGCCTCCCAAATCTGGGTACGGGTCAAATGTCACATCTATCACATTAATCATCTGGTATCCTCGTTATCGAACATCATGATCGGGGTACTGATCTACGTCTAGTACAATACTGATACCATCCATGAAATGCATGCGTGTGTATGAAAAAACCACGCCTAAAGAACCCGCTAAAATATCAAGTCGTATCTCAAATACGGACCATATCCCATCACCGATCTCACGGCCTCAATCCCAATCTCATCGATTCATCTCCAAATATTATACAATATCCTCAACATTCATGCATGTGTATATGAATGTATATATGCATAGTCCCATACCCATGCGAATATACATATATACACATTCCCATATACGCACAAGAAGATAATATATGCAAGTGTATATGTGTGCGTGTATGCAAATCCTTACTCTAGGTTTCGTGACTAAGAAATCCGCTAAGTCCTTCTTCAATTTTCGCTAACCCTAAACCTATAAGCTCCTAAGCCTTCTCTTATTCGGTATTCATATCTCCTATTAACATATAAAAGTATATCATTACCACATCACCTCATTCCTCATAATTTTGCGGGGGTGCTATACGCCATCCACCCGACTTCTCCCCGTAGATATAAATCTACTCACCTGATCTTCGCTCGACGGTGCCGACATCGCCACGCGCTTGCTTGTCGTCTCGAAGTCCATATTGGGTACCTACATATCATAACGCACCGTATCGCATTAAAATCCGACTCATGACCAAAACGACACACGAATCCCACATAGGTCAAAACCTATGGTTTGCTTTCACAAATCAACCCAAAAACCCTCGACATCGGCGTACAAACGTCGATTGATGAAGAAAAACACCAAACGTACCAATCATGGTTTCAAAACTCACTAACTGTATAAGAAATAGGGTTTAATTCGTCAAAACCATAAAATTAAACCAATCGTTTTATTTTCCAAAAACCTAGTTAGCACAAATTCCCATTTCGGTTCAAAACTTGATGTTTTAATCAATCTACAAATTTTAACGATTCAAATGGCCAAAATACTCATTAAATAACATAATTAGGTCATACAAATCACTTTCATAAATTAATCTCATCGATTTAAATAAATTCCAAATTCCTTGTTTGCAAAAAGAACCAATTTTAACTCTTTTATAGCAAAAATGCACAAACAAAAATCTAGCTTGGATTTGCATGATCTAAAGCATTAAACGACAATTTGAAATGTTAATAAAGTCATGAAAAACCTAATTACATTTTTCTCTTAATCAAATTCAAAGTTTACAAAAACCTAGTTTGTTAAAAAGCTTAAATTTGGACATTTTTCAAGTAACAACTTGTAATTAGCAACTAGATTAGATTTAACAAGTTTTCAAGATGCTATCCCACATCACATAACCATGCACAATTGATCACAATCCAACTCCAAAACAAAACCCTAACATGAATTCCATAATCATACAATTGAACCCATTTAAACCTAATTAACACTTAAATAAGCTAACTACAAGCAATTAACAACAAATTAAGCAAAAGGGTTAGAATTTACCCAAAAAATTTGAAGATCCCACAAGCACACATAGCCCTCCAAAATTTTCTCTTGTCACCACAATCCATGCATGTTAGGCTAAACTAAAATGGGTACGGGTTGGATTTTGATTTTGTGGGATTTTTTGTGTTGATTTTGAAGCATTTGTGATGATTTTTGATGAGAAATAAGATGAGAAAAGAGGGGGGCTGCTGTTGTGCAGGAAAATGGGGAGAGGCTCGGCTGAATGGGGAGGGAGGAGAGAGAGTGAGGTGGGGAAAAGTCAAGGCAATACCCAAAAGTCAAATCCCACTCTCATTTAACTTTCTCTCATTTCCAATGTTTTGTTTTCTTTTCTTTTGGCAAAACAAGTGGGGAAATGAAAGGGAAAAACTTGGGATGCTGATTTGGGGAGAGGAGAGAGGGTGTGGATGAGGGGAAAAATGATAAATGTTATACCCCAATATCTATTTACACTAATTTCACTATTTAAGCCTTTTTTTCTTCGATATTTTCTAAAACCGTTTGACAGCTTCATTTCATTTCAAAAACAACATGTTAAAATTTTGTTTAATGTGTTATGTTGTACAAAATTTGTTTCAACTCATTCCAATTTGTAATTTTTCTTAATTAAATGTATTAGTGACGGCTTAAAATAATATTAAAATAATTAATTTCGGAAAAAAATTCAGAAAATTAGAAATTTTACCAGTGGATCAATAAACACCAAATACTAGCAATTACATAGCTAGAATATGTATATTTAATTTTATAATAAAGATATTTATATTTTGACTTTTTACAGAAAACACCCTTATTTTACCGATTTTCCGAAATTTCACCGAAACGATTTTCAAAACGTTACAAAATGGATCTTGAGAAGATTCATGGTGTAGATGGAAAAGTTTAGACTTTCAAAGCTATGCTTAAGGCCATCAGGATTAAAGCAAGTATCGCGGAGTTGGAACATCTGTTTTGATGTTGCAGTCAAAGAGTTTGACTTCATCCAAAAGGGTAGATGAACCTTGTATATACAAGAAGGTAGTAGAGAGTAAGACTGTCATCCTCGTATTGTACGTAGATAACATACTCTTGGGAGGAAATGGTTTCCTATGCTACACTCGGTCAAGCTCCTCTTATCACGAGGATTCTCCATGGAAGATCTGGATGATACCTGCTACATCTTGTGGATTATGATCTATGGTGGTAGATCTAAGTGGATGTTGGGAGTGTCCCAAATCCAGGTACATTAACACCATACTAAAGTGGTTTAGTATGGAAGATTCAAAGCGTGGTGGTTCGCCCACTTACTCAGGAATCACTCTCTCCGAATAGATGTATTTCGAGACTAATTTGGAGAGAGCTCGCGCGCAAGAGATAACCTATGCTTCGGCAGTAGGCTCTATCATGTATGAAATGTTATGTACCAGACCAGATATACCTAACTCACTAGGTGTAGTGATCAGGAATCAATCGGATCTTGGGAGAATCTATGAATAGCTGTATATGACATTCTTAAGTACTTGAGAAGCACTAAAAGAATGTTCTTGGTTCAAGCTTCTAGAGTGATAAGGTCGACTTAAAGTCAGTCACATGAATTTTCTTTACCCTCAGTGGAGGGACGGTATGTTGGAAGAGTTCCAACCTAGATACCGTGACATACTAGACGATAAAGGCTGAATACATCGCTACCAACGATGCTACCAAAGTGGATGTATGGATAATTATTGTTCATGAGATGAACATGGTTCCTACCATTGAGCGTCCAATAACAGTTATTGTGACAACAATTGAGTTGAGGCTTTGGCCTAGGAAAGCCGGTCCCATCAGTGATCCAGACATATTCCGAGGACAATATCACATGATCAGAGAGATGGTTGATCTCTAAGGGATCAAGGTAAGGAGAGTTGACGCGAAGGATAACACGGCGGATCAACTCACAGAGTCCTTTCCCTAGAGAGACTTTTAAGGGGCGTTGAGAATGAGATACTACAATAAACGGCCTTAGTGCAAGTGGGAGATTTTTAGTTATATGTATAACCTATAGGCCATTATTATACATGTGATGTATATTTTAGTGGATGCTTAGACATATATAAGGAGGAATTTTTTGCTCGACATGATATTACGCTATCTGGTTGCTCTTTATCTTAATTTGTACACTTATTGTCTCTCGATTACATATTGATAAAGCCCTTAGGATGAGTACTTGACTACCAGGATTATGATGCAAATCATACAAGTGGGGCAGAGGTAGTCGGTAAGTACATCCTTCAATTATTCCTATTCGTGGGAGTATCGAGATGGGGCATCGATATTCCAGAGTAGACTAGCGTATACGCTTCTCGACCCATGTGATGGGAGATAGATGATCCCATATCCATTGGTGTTTGACATCAGAGATGGTATACAGGTGCTCAGTGGAGACAGGGTACAATGGACGGACTCACTGAGAACTCCTAGATGGTATTATACCTATCGTCAGATATCAGTTCTTTGGTGACACTGGTACAAGTTAGTCTGTCGACCCGAGATCGTCATAGAGTCCTGTGTGATTGCCACTGTGCTTTGATTTCCACCTTACCACATTCAAGAGATTATGCAAAATGGTGGTTTTTGGGTACAGTCCCGAGTCACATGGAGGCAATGAGCGATAAGAGGGGATTTCGTCTCTCCCGGTATTGGGTGTTATGTTGCGCTATGCTCGATTGTCCATAACAGGAAATCCCTGGCCAGGGTTGCTGAGATCTACTGGTAAGTGTTATCAGTAGTTTCTCGAACCGTTATGGGCCTCACATCGGCATGAATTGTCAGGCTATTGGGGTCTGACGTTTACCACCCCCAGGCTGTGATATGCGACATATCAGACGAAGAGACCGGACTGTACAGTAGTGTTACTGATTTGACTCGCAGGAGTATGAGCAGGCTTGCTTGTTGATCTTCTTATCGCTTAATACCCGGGTGGCCGTTACGTTTAGCAAACCGCTTGCGGCTTGTGGGTGACTGATATGATCATCACCTACTGCCGGCGTATTGAAGAGTCTTTAGAGTCCTACACAGAGGTTTCTTGGTTCATACGAAATGAAGTAGGAGCACATATGTGATATGTGGGACCGAGATCAATACGCGTATGTGATACCGTATTCTATTCTCGCGATATGTGATATCGGTCGGTTATATATGATATAGCCGAGTTATCAGATCAAGTGTTGATTCGATAAGTTATTACATTTGATATTTGTCGGTTGTATTTAATAAGCCGGATTATTAAATCAAGTGTTGATTTAATAATTTAATGTATAATTTTATACGTGATATATTGAATTACTTTAACTAATATTAGCTCACTTAAATATTTCTTTTTCTCACTTGTGTGCATATAGTATATAAGTGATATATATTAATGTACAACTTTTGTGTCATGCTTGATGCCACATGATACATGGGTGTATGAGACTTACACCATGCTTATGATAATCCTAAGGTTTTTATTTATTTTTCTAATTCACAAATTGGTGGAAATTTGTCATGGTTAGAAGCTTGGAGAAGCTTGTTGTCTCCATTGACTTAGTCCACTAATTTGTTTTACTTAAGATATTTATTAACCTAACCGTTATCCTTAGCCATAGTTTATTCTCTATATGAGTTAGTTTATGACACTAACTTACCCATGGTTGTTATTCCCACCTCATGAGTTTCATTATCATCTCCACTTCATCTTCTTCTTTCTCATGAGAAAGCTTTCTAGCTTTTCTCAAGATGATGAAATATTGTGAGAAAAATTTATCTAAAGTGAGCCCAATTCCTACTTCATCATCGTCTACTATATTAGCCATTTAGTTTAGGGTGTTTGCTTCACTAATCTACCATTAGTGAAGAGATAGCATGAGCTTAAGTCTCCTCGACGTAGATCATCTTCGGCCTCAAAGATTTCGAGCAAGCTTGTTCATTTCTTCATGTGAACCGTTACTAGAGTTCGGGTGTTCACTACTTGGAGCGAAGGGACTACTACACAGAGCTTTAGAAGTGAAGGATCGGTCTACAAAGGTTGTATTCCTCAATCACTTAGCATGTAAAGATATTTGCATGTTGTTTCGTCTAAATCTCTAGTTAAGATTCTAGGGTTAGGGTTCTTTAGTACGACAATTTTTTGAAATTGGCATGGACGATGCCTCCCGAAACCTTGTTGTCGCCCTACGGAACCCTGCACTTTGTAGACCGGTCCTTCACTTCAACAGCTCCATGTCGTAGTCCTTTCGCTCCAAGTAGTGAACTCTCGGACTCTAGAAAGGCTCCACAAGATGAACGGAACAAGGTTGCTTGAAGTTTTCGAGGCCGAAGATGATCTACGTCGAGGAGACACCAACTCAAGCTACCTCTTTACTAATATGGAATTAGTGAAGCAAACACCCTAAACTAAATGGCTAATCTAGTAGAGGATGATGAAGTAGGAATTTTGCTCACTTTAGAAATATTTTTCTCACTCATTTTCTTCACCTCCCAAAAAACTAGTGAGCTTGAGGATGGAGATGAAGAAAAGCAACCGTGGAAAAGGTCTATTGTTGAATGGCAACCTTGGGTGAGTTAATATCATATACTAACCCTTGTAGAGACTAAACCATGGCTAGTCATAATGGTTGGGTTAATAAATATCATAAGAAAAACAAAATTTGTGGACTCAGTCAATGATTCTACAAGCTTCCACTAAGCATGAACAATGACTAATTTCCACTCAATTTTGAATTACTTTAAATAAATAAAACCCTTGATTATGTTAAGGATGGTGTGAGGCTCATACACCCATGTTCCATGTAGCAACAAGCATAACACAATAATATATATTACATATATATTAAGTGTATAAACTAGTGAGAAAAAGAAATGCTTAAGTGAGCTAATATTAGTTAATGTAAGTTAATACATCAAATATTTAATTATACAATAAATTATTAAATCAATATTTGATTTAATAATCCGGCTATATCAAATACAACCGACTAATATCAAATGTATCAACTTATCGAATCAACACTTGATCCGAAAACCCGGCTATATCATATATAACCGATCGATATCACATATCGCGAGAATAGAATGCGGTATCATATACGCGCATTAATCTCGGTCCTGCACTTTTCACATATGCGCTCCTACTTCGTTTCGCCTAAGCCAAGAAACCTCAGTGTATGACTCTATAAACTCGTCAATACGCCGGCAGTAGTTGGTGATCTTATCAAACACCCACAAGCCGCAAGCGGTTTGCTAAACGTAACGGCCACCGAGGTATTGAGCGACAGAAGATAAACAAGTAAGCCTGCTCATACTCTTGCGAATCCAATAGGTAACACTACCGTACAGTCTGGTCTCTTCGTCTGATATGTCGCATATCACAGCTTAGGGGTGGTAAACGTCAGACCCTAATAGCCTGATAAGTCATTCCGATGTGAGGCTCATAATGGTTCGAGAAACTACTGATAACACTTACCAGTAAATCTCAGCAACCCTGGCTAGGGATTTCCTGTTTTGGATAATCCATCATAGCGCAACATCAACCCTCAATACCGGGAGAGACGAAATCCCCTCCTATCGCTCATTGCCTCCATATGACAAGGGACTATACCTAAAAACCACCATTTTTCATGATCTCTTGAACGTGGTGTGGTGGAAATCAAAGCACAGTGGGAATCTCACAAGACTCTATGACGATCTCGGGTCGACAGACTAACATGTACCAGTGTCACCAGAGAACGCTATCTGACGATTGGTATAATACCATCTAGGAGTTCTCGGCGAGTCCGTTCAGTGTACCCAGTCTCTACTGAGCACCCGTATACCATCTCTGATGTCAAACACCAATGGATATGGGATCATCCATCGCCCATCATATGGGTCGAAAAGCGTATACGCTAGTCTATTCTGGAATATCGATGCCTCGTCTCGATACTCCCATGACTAGGAACAATTGAAAGATGTACTTACCGACTACCTCTGCCCCAGTAGTATGATCTGCATCATAATCCTGGTAGTCAAGTACTCATCCTGAGGGCTTTCAATATGTAATAGAGAGACAATAAGTTTACATGATAAGATAAAGAGCAACCAGATAGCATACTATCATGTCGAGCAAGAATGTCCTCCCTATATATGTCCAAGCATCCACTAAAATATACATCAGATGTATAATAATAGCCTCTAGGTCATACATATAACTAACAATCTCCCACTTGCACTAAGTCATTTGTTGTAGTATCTCATACTCAACGTCCCTTAAAAGTCTCTCAAGGGAAAGGCCTCTGTGAGTTGATCTGCCGTGTTATCCTTCGCGTCAACTCTCCTTACCTTGATCCCTTGGAGATCAACCTTCTTCCTGATCATGTGATACTGTCATTAGAATATGTCTGGATCGCTGATGGGACCGGCTTTCCTAGGCCAAAGCCACAACTCCATTGTTGTCACAATAACAGTTATTTGATGCTCAATGGTAGGAACCATGTTCATCTCATGAACAATAATTATCCAGACATCCACTTTGGTAGCATCATTGGTAGCGATGTATTCAGACTTTATCGTCTAGATTGCCACCGTATATAGCTTGGAACTGTTCCAACATACGGTCCCTCCACTGAAGGTAAAGACAAAGCCCGAGACTGACTTTCAGTCGACCTTATCACTCCGGGAGATCGAATTGGTAAGGGACAACCACTGGAGTTCACCGTTACCAAACACCAAGAACATTTCTTTAGTGCTTCTCAAGTACTTAAGAATGTCCTACACAGCTATCCATTGATTTTCCAAAGATCTGATTGATTCCTAATCACTACACCTAATGGGTTAGCTACATCTGGTCTGATACATAACATCGCACACATGATAGAGCCTACTGCCGAAGCATAGGCTATCCCTTGCACGCGAGCTCTCTCCAAATCAGTTTCAGAAGACATCTTTTTGGAGAGAGTGATTCCTGAGTAAGTGGGAGAACCACCACGCTTAGAATCTTCAATACAATACCCCTTTAGTATGGTGTTAATGTACCTAGATTTGGGACACTCCCAACATCCACTTAGATCTATCACCATAGATCATAATCCACAAGATGTAGTAGGTATCATCCAGATCTTCCATGGAGAATCCTAATTATAAGAAGAGCTTGACCGAGTGTAGCATAGGAAACTATTTCCTATCAAGAGTATGTCATCTACGTACAATACGTGGAAGACAACCTTACTCTCTACAATCTTCTTGTATATACAACGTTTATCTACCTGTTTGATGAAGTCAAACTCTTTGGCTGCCACTTCAAAACAGATGTTCCAATTCCGCGATGCGTGCTTTAATCCTGATGGACTTAAGCTTAGCCACTGGAGAAAAGGTTTCATCATAAACCATACCTGGTTATTAACGATAGCCTTTTACTATAAGTCTAGCTTTGAAAGTATCAACTTTTCCATCTACACCAAGAATCTTCTCAAGATCAATTTGCTCCCGATGGGTTTTACCCCTTTAGGTGCAACATTCAAAGACATACTTTATTGGCTTACATGGATTCCATCTTTGATCGCATAGCATCCATCCTTTTCACAGAGTCCCTACTCGTGATGCCCAGCCTGAACCTAGTCGGGTCATCATCTACCATGTTGCAATCCTCGCTCTTACCGTCACCAAGGTATCCGTAGTATCTCTCAGGTGGATGATGAACCCTACAAGATTTGCGGAGAGGCTGAGATTCGTTGGAGACTATTGAATCCTTTAGTTTCACCAAATCATCAGCTGTTAGTTTGTCCAGCTGGAACTCTTTCCAGTTCTACCTCATGACCACAAATTTCTTCACAAGAAATTTTATTTCTAAAAAGGTGGCATGCTGAGAAACAAAACAACTTTTGCTCGCTAGTGTGGTAGAAGATATTCCCACGCAAATATTTGGGATATCCAACAAACTTACACAGAATCGACTTTGCCTCTTGTCCGGATTTTTCTTTTCAACATAGGCCGGACAACCCCATATCTTAACTCGTTTAAAAGATGGTCTCTTCCCATTCCATATCTCATATGGAGTGGTAGGCACTGATTTGGATGGAACCCCATTCAATAGGTATGCAGCTTCTCATGTGCATAATTCTAAAAGGAAATAGGTAACTCAGCAGTACTCATCATAGAGCGTGCCATATCTCATATGGTACGATACCTCCGCCCCGATACACCATTGTGCTATGGTGTATTCGAAGGAGTAAGCTGAGAGAGAATCCCATTCTCTGTTTTAGAAAATCCAGGAACTCCATGCCCAAGTATTCGCCTCCTCGATCACATAGAAGGACTTAATACTTCTACCTGTCTGGTTCTCAACTTCAAGCTTATATTCCTTGAATTTATCAAAAGTTTCAGACTCGTGTTTCAACTGGAACACATATCCGAACTTGAGAGATCGTCGATGAATGTAATGAAGTACAAAGAACCAACCCTGGCATTTGTAGACAAAGGACCGTATACACCACCATGTATCAATCCCAAGAGTTCAGTAACTCTTTCTCTTTTTCCAGTAAACGGAGTATTGGTCATTTTACCTTTGTGACAAGATTGGCAAGTATCGTAAGATGAAAATTCGAACAGATTCTCATATTCATCCTAATGTAAATTAGCTGGTCATGTCGCATAGATATGACCGAGTCTATAATGCCGCAAGAAGGATTCATTCATTTCTGAACTACTCCTCTTGTGTATGTTCTACATAATTTGAACTGTGGTTTGATTTAGAATGTATATGCCATTACATAACGTGCCTGATCCAATCAACTCTTGATTAAGAAAAATGTTCATAACATTATCCTCCAATACAAAATTATATCCTTCTTTAACGGAATAAAGAATTTGATGTAATGTTGTATATCAGGTTCGGTATCTAATAACATTTGTTCATAATCAATGTATTTACCATTTGGTAATACAAGATGATATTTGCCAACTGATTTGGCTGCAACAATTGCACCATTCTCTAACACTAAGAGACATATGACCCAATCTTAGTTCTCTACCTTTTTGTAGCCTATGTAAAAAATTACATATGTGGGATCCTAATCCGGTATCTCATACCTAGGTCGTAGAGGATACTGAGAAACAGTTCTTGATAATGAACACACCCGAAGAATATGCATCAACATGCTCATTTCTCGATTGGGTCACGTAGGAATCCGGATATTCCCCTATTTCTTGCTCGGACATATAACAATTATAAGAGAGAGCGGAACCAATGTTCCCCAGCTCAGTATAATAAACATGTTTGGTCAATACATCCATATTATTATTTTGATTAAGGCATGTTACGGTCGCTACCAGGAGAGAGAGAGAGAGAGAGAAGAAAACACTCAGTGTATACTGTTGCAAGTTAAGATTGATTATTATTTCATCTAATCAGGATGGCTCCCACAGTTTTTATCAAATCTTCCTTCAAACCCTAAGATGTAAGACTAGCCGGGATTAATTACACCCTACAAGTTCGCCAATCTTTCGGCCAGGCTAGTGTCGGTGTTTTGAGGGAGGTTCCCCGTGCTTTCGCACGGACCTAATTAAAAAAAACCTCGTTTTCCCAAGGGTGTAACCCGGTTAACACCTTTCTCGACACCTACTTGATCGGCAAATTGTAATGTGTAAAACTTTCCCAGGAGTAACTCTTACTCGCAGGGGGTATCGGGATCCAACTATCTCATTGAAGTTATGCAATCTCATTGCAAATTTCAACATTTGAAATTCCCGATAATATTTTACCCCGCCGTCCTATGACCTTGACGCAGACCAGTAAACCATAGTCCGCTAGTCAAGTTCAACCCGTACATTTCATGATTGAATTAACCCACCCGCACGATCCTTGATGCAGGCCAACAATGTCGCACGACTACCCTAATCCAATCGCATCGTATGCAGCAGATAGGCACTAAATGTTAGTTATATGTATGCCCTAGAGGCCATTACTGTACATAGGATGTATATTGTAGTGGATGCTGGGACATATATAGGGAGGACTTTCTTGCTCGACATGATAGTATGCTATCTGGTTGATCTTTACCTTAACGTGTATACTGATTGTCTCTCTGTTACATGTTGGTAAAGCACTTAGGATGTGTACTTGACTACCTGGACTATGATGCGGATCATACTAGTGGGGACTAGGTAGTCCATAAGTACATCCTTCAAGGTCCCTAGTCGTGGGTGAATCGAGACGGGGCATCGATATACCAGAGTAGACTAGCGTATGCCTTCTCGACCCATACAGATGGACGATGGATTATCCCATATCCATCGGTGTTTGACATCAGAGATGATATACGGGTGCTCAGTAGAGACTGGGTACACTGGACGGACTCGCCGAGAACTCCCAGATGGTATTATACCTTTCGTCAGATGGCAGTTCTCTGGTGACACTGGTACAGAGTAGTCTGTTGACCCGAGATCGTCATAGAGTCTTGTGTGGTTCCCACTATGCTTTGATTTCCGCCTTACCACGTCCAAGAGGGTGTGCAAAACGGTGGTTTTTGGGTACAGTCCCGAGTCACATGGAGGCAATGAGCGATAGGAGGGGATTCGTCTCTCCCGGTATAGGGGGTTGATGTTGCGCTCTGTTCGATTGGCTATAACAGGATATCCCTGGCCAGGGTTGCTGAGATTTACTGGTAAGTGTTACCAGTAGTTTCTCGAATTGTTATAGACCACATATCGACACGACTTATCGAGCTATTGGGGTCTGACGTTTACCACCCCTAGGCAAGATATGCGACATATCAGACGACGAGACCGGACTGTACTGTAGTGTTACTGGTTGGATTCATTGGAGTGTGAGCGGGCTTGCTCGTCGATCTTCTGATCGCTCAATACCCGGGTGGCCGTTACGTTTAGCAGACCGCTTGCGGCTTGTGGGTGCTTGATATGATCATCATCTGCTGCCGGTTTATTGACGAGTCTTTAGAGTCCTACACAGAGGTTTCCTGGCTCAAGCGAAACGAAATAGGAGTGCATATGAGATATGCGCGGGACCGAGAATAATGCGTGTATGTGATACCGTATTTCATTCTCACGATGAATGTGTCGAATGGTTGTATGCGATATAACCTAGTTATCGAATCAAGGATTGATTCGATAAGACGATACATTGGATACTAGTCGGTTATATGCGAAATGACCGGATCATTGAATCAAGTGTTGATTTAATGATTTAATGCATAATTATATATTTGATATATTACTTTGCATTAACTAGTATTGGTTCACTTTAAATGGACTTTCTCACTTGGATTGTGCACATTGTAAATGTGATATACATTTGTACATTTGATTGTATCATGTTTGATGATATATGATTGTTTAAGTGTATGTTAAGATTAAACCATGGTTATGTAATGGTTAGGGTTATGATTTTATTTACTTACTCATTTATTTATTTATATATTTCATTTTGGCAAAAGAAAAGAAATGGTGGCTTGCTTTGTTTTACATTGAAGCTTCATGAAGGTTTGAAAAAGTCCACCATTTGTGTTTCATGCCTAACCTAACCATTGACCTAACCCTAGTTTATTCTCTACACTTGACCATGGTTATTATTATGATAAGTATTCTTTTTTATTTCCTTTTTAATTATCTTATCATAACAATTATCATCTTCTTCATCTTCTTCTTCCATGAAGAAAGCTTTCTTCATCAATGGTGATTGATGAAAACAAGTGAGAAATACAATTCTAAAGTCTACCCACTTCCTATTTCTTCATCCTCTACCTCTTGCCAAGTAGTAGAGTGTGTTTTCTTCACAAGTTTCATGACTTGGTGAAGTTGGAGCTTGATCTAGCGATGCCTCGACGTAGATCATCTTCAGCATCGTCGTCGATGACCTAGCCCGTCCATTTTCCGATGAAGCCGACGCTAGAGCCCGGGGTTCGACTTGGACAGCGAGGAGACTTCATTGCGGAGCTATGGAGGTGGAGGACCGGATCTACAAAGGTTGTATATCCGTTCTTTTAGTTTAGTTGTAAACTAGTTTCATTTTATCGCCTAAACTTCTAGCCAACGATCTAGTATAGGGTTTCTCGGCACCGTATTTTTGAAATTGGCATGGTTGATGCCTTGTGAGACCTCTTGAGAGTGCCTAGGAACCCTACAGTGGTATCAGAGCCTAGCTAGAGCCTTAGGCATAGTCTAGACGGAGTTTGAAGTCCGAACGAACCGTAACCCCAACATTTCCATGCACTCTGGACATTTTCTAAATTTGTGGATTTTTGAGAATTAAAAATATGCAGAAAACACAGCAGGGAATTATAAGAATTACGATGCAAAAATTATCATGTGATACGGCTAAACGGCGGCGGAACCGCGGTAGAAGCATGGCTTCTGCGGCGGTTCCGCGGCCACATAGTGAGATCTGCAAATAGTTTTTGCACAGTAATTTATCAATTCAGGTGCTGAGTTCTCTGGGTATTTTTAAATTTTATTCAAGAGTTGAATTTTCTGGGGTTGTTTTGGGGATTCGGTGTTTCGATCGGAGTATCAGATTTTGTCTATATGGCTTTCCGGGTATTTAAGAATATGTTAAAAAGTTCGACCGGATATAAATACCCAATTTTTCCCCTGTCGGGAAATTTCCAAGTGTTGGATCTTTCCATGGTTTAAAGACGTTCTAAGTAGTGCAAGTAACTCGATGGACCCTCTAGAAGACAACAAACCTTAACTCGATTATGTGACCGTCTTGAACTGCCCTTTGAACCTTCGGGTTTGGGGCAGTACGGCGTGCCACATGTGAGGCGTTGGCTTGACCCTTCTACGGCTGGACCGTTGGTACTGAGGCACGAACTGAATGTTTTTAGACTTGTTTCATGTGTTGATCTGTATCGGGAAAACTTGGGTGTTCGATTGTTCGATCGGAAAGTTTAACATTTTCTGTTTATCCGGAATGTGATACAACAATTGGAATTCACAAAAGTAATGTGATAACTGAATGAATATTATAAACATAGCAGTTTAGTCTCACTTGATCGGTTGCCACGGAATTTTGATGTGATCAAAAGTCCGTCGAAATCACGTAGCGTACGCGGATACTCGCCAGCTAAACTTATTAGACAGCTACATTCCTTAGCCCCGACCAAGTGACTGTAGGAGAACCCCGTCACCGAAAGCATCCGTTCGGGTGCTCGCGGCAGCGATGTTCCGCCTTGGTTCACTTCGTCAACGGTATCGGGGGTGCGGCCGTCTACTAAAGTTTACGACGAGCATTTGATCAGGATGTCGGGAATCTTGTTGAATTGCCCGACTTGATATTGAAAAGAGTTTTCGATTTTGAGACTAAAATGCGGGGTTTATAATTGTTAGGCATGCGATGTCTAAGTAATTCATTTGGTCAGGCATGCGATGTCTGAGGTGGTTGCGGATTCCAACTGTTGTAGTTTTATACTTTCTTTGATGTGACCGTAAGTGTAATATGTGATATCGCCGGTTTCGTTGCTATATGTCAACGACAATTGGGATGCGCATATTTACTTACGTTGATGACATGTGATGTTATGTGTTGCTGGATATGTTATATTGGATCGTCGTGTTTGAATAGCCGGGGGTTTTATGTGAGATGAGTGTTTTTCATTTTCATTCATGTAAAAACTTGTATGTAATATTCTTTTATTGGGGCACTTCCAGGTAGCGGAAGATGTCACCGTTTGTGTATTATTTACTTTTCCGCACTAGGATAGACCCAAAGAGGGGAGCATAAGTAACCGGGTTCTGGAGTCCAGTGGGAGACCAACTCGAGGAGTCGAGTCCTGGTCTCCTAACTCTAGAATTGGTAGGGTTGCTTGCCGCTCTCGTAGGGGTCTAAAGGTGTGGGTTTGGCTATTCATCACGACCGTGGAATCCGTGTTTTATACAGGCTCGTATTGAAAACACGGACGTCCTAGTATATCCAATATTCCATATGTTTCTTCTGCTGCGATATCTGTGATGTGATCATGTGATGTTCTGTGATAGATACAGTATATAGTATATATGATATATTATATAGGCGTTACTTATGTTTTACACCCGTGGTAGCCCTGCCCCGCTCTGTCGTTAGTTACCTAACCTAACGGTGCACGAGGGGACATCGAGGCGAATGCGGATGGCATAAGTGTACGTCGTATTTATCTGTGATGTTTAGGTAACTTAAATGATGGGACTTCATTAATGAGATTAATGAAATAAAAGAAACCTAAGATGTTGTAGAATCGAATTTCAAAATAAAACAGATAGCTACAGTTCTTGCTTTGCACAGCGGTATATATGATATATCCTGCACCTTATTCGATAAGGAAAGGACCGAGATCCCTTCACCGGGAGTGACTCCTTTAGCAATAACTGGCAGATGCTACACACTCGGTTTGTCTTTTGATTTCTTTTAAGAATTTTTGCTTTGCACGGTGATATATATGATATATCCCGCACCTCATTCGACGAGGAAAGGACCGACGATCCCTTCACCGGGAGTGACTCCTTTAGCAAAACTAGAAAAACCTCAAAAGCACTCCATTTCAAAATAATTTGATTCTACAACGATATAAAGTTCATTACGCAAAGGGTTTTCTTAAAAACCTGACGTAGCCCTCCGTCATTTCAGATAAGTAATAGTTAGTATTCGTGCTGCGTTTGTTGACTCAGTCAAGGCGTAGTGTGCGGTAGCTGATTACTATTTATCTTCTTATGCATATGATGCAGATTGGATTAGGGTAGTCGTGTGTCCTTGTTGACTCAGTCAAGGGTCGTGCGGGTGGGTTTAATTCAATCAGGAAATGACGGGTTGAACTTTACTTGCGGTCTATGGTTTGTTGACTCAGTCAAGGTCATAGATCGCCTGGGGCAAAATATTATCGAGAATTTCAAGTGTTGAAATTTGCAATGAGATTGCATACCTTCTATGAGATAGTTGGATCCCGATACCCGCTGCGAGTAATTGTTACTCCTAGGAGAGTTTTATACATTACAATTAGCCGATCAAGTAGGTGTCTAGAAAGGTGTTAACGAGGTTACGCCTCTGGGAAAACGAGGTTTACTTTAATTAGGTTCGTGCGAAAGCACGGGGGACCTCCCTCAAAGTACCGACACTGGCCTGGCTGAAAGATTGGAGAACTTGTAGCGTGTAATTAATCCCGGCTAGTCTTTCCTTTTAGGGTTATTGGAAGATTTGATAAAAAGCAGTGGGAGCCATCCTGATTAGATAAAATAATAACCAATCTATTCTTGCAAGAGCGCACGCTGAGTGTTTTCTTCTCTTTCTCTCCTGGTAGCGACCTTATCACGCCTTAATCAAGATAATAATATGGAATATTGACCGAACCCGCTTGTTATACTGAGCTGGGGAACGTTGGTCCCGCTCCAACTTATAATTGTTATAAGACAGAGCAGGAAATTGGGGAATACCAGATTTCCCGTGCCGCCCAAACGAAGAGAGTGCATGATGATGCATCATCTACGGGTGTGTTCGTTACACAGAACTGTTTCTCTGTATCCTCTGAATCCTGGGTATATGATACCGGATCAGGATCCCAGATATGTAATCTGTTACATAGGGCTACAAAAGGGTAGAAAAACTGAGATCGGGTGATAAGTTTCATGAGGCAGAAAACGGGGCAAGTGTTGCAGCCAAGTCTGTTGGTCACTGTCACCCTGTATTGTAATACATTGATTCTGAACGAATGTTATTAGATACCGAACCTGATATACAAAATCATATCTGTCTCTTTATTAGTAAAGAAACGATAAAATTTTGTATCGTTGGATAATGTTTTGAACATTTCCTATATCAAAAGTTGATCGGTTCAGGCACGTTATCTAAAAGCGTTGATGTTCTAAATCAAACTACAGTTCTTAGTATATGGAACACACACAAGAGGAAGAGTTCAGAAATGAACGGATCCTACTTGAGGTATTGTAGACTAGGTCATATCAATGCGACCCGACTAGCTAGAGTTACATATAGATGCATATTTAAATTAGTTTGAATTTACATCTTGTGAAACTCGCCAGTCATGTCACAAAGATAAGATGACCACAACCCTGTTTATTGGAAACAGAGAAAGAGTTAGTGAACTCTTGGGATGATACATGTATGTAAGGTCCCCTGTCTACACATGCCAAGACCGGTTCTTTGTACTTCATTACGTTCTCTGATGATCTCTTTAGATTCAGACATATGTTCCTGTTGAAACATAAGTCCGAACCTTTTGAGATATTCACAGAATATGATTTAGAAGTAGAGAACCAATATACGGGTAAAAGTATTATGTCCTTTGATGTGATCGAGGAGGAGAATACTTGAGCACGGAAATCCTGGACTATTCTAAAGGAGAATGAGATTCTCTCTCAGCATTACTCCTCCGTATACACCATAGCACGATGGTATATCGGGGCGGAGCAGATACACCCTATTTGATATGGTGTGCTCTATGATGAGTACTACTGAGTTACCTTTTTCCTTTTGGGTGTTATGCACTTGAGAAGTTGCATACCTATTGAATAGGGTTCCAATCAAATCAGTTATCTACCATTTCATATGTGATATGGAAAGGGAAGAACCCATATCTTAAGTTAGTTAAGATTTGGGGTTGTCCGGCCTATGTCTAAAAAGCAAAATCCGGACAAACTCGAGGCAAATACTGTTATGTAGAACTGGAATCGTTCCAGCTGTACAAACTACAGATGATGATTTGATAGAACCAAAGGATTCAATAGTAACCAACGAACCTCAGCCTCTCCGCCGATCTAGTAGGGTTCCTCACCCACCTGAGAGATACTTCGGTTCCTCTATGACAGTGGGAGCTAGGATTGCATCATGAGATGATGACCCAACTATTTTCGAGCTGGCCATCGGGGGTAGGATTCTGTAAGAATGGCTGGATACTTAGTGATCTGAGATGGAATCCTTATACACCAACAAAGTATGGACTTTGGTTGCTATATCTGAAGGGTTAAATCCCCATCAGGAGCAAGTATATCTTGAGAAGATTACTTGGTTTAAATGGAAAAGTTGAGACTTTCAAAGCTAGACTTGTTAAATGTTTTCGTCATTGACCAGGCGTGGATAATGATGAAACCTTTTCCCGTACCTATGCTTAAGTCCATCCAGATCCTACTTGCCACGGCTACATACCATAACTACGATATCTAGCGGTTGGGTGCCATGACTGCTTTTCTAAATGATGTTTTAGAATAGTGCGTCTATAAGTACACAGCCAGAGGGCTTCGTAGACAGTGGGAGCAGTGGAAACGTGTGTAAGATGCTTTATATGATAAAGCAGGCATCGCGGAGTTGGAACATCTGTTTTGATGGATTAGTCAAAGAAGTTGACATCATCATAATGGTAGATGAACCTTGTATGAACAAAAAGGCAGTAGGGAGTATGGTGACGATCCTCGTAGAGTACGTGGATGACATACTCTTGATAGGGAAGGAGTTTCCTATGCTACGCTCGGTCGATCTCCGCTTATTACAATGATTCTCCACATAGGATCAAAGTGGTACCTACTAAATCCTGGGTTTTGGATCTATGAGATAGATCTATATGGATGTTAGGACACTCACTAGCTGTAGTGAGATGGTATCAGTTGATCCTGGGGAGAATCACTGGAAGTGTTCCAGGATGATAAAGACGACTGAATGTCAGTCACAGGCATTGTCTTTACCCTCAGTAAAGGGACGGTATGTTGGAAGAGTTCCAAGCTAGATACTGTGACATACTATACGATAAAGGCTGAATACATCGCTACTTAAGATGCTACCAAAGAGGCTGTTTGGGTGTATACTGGTTCATGAGATGAACTATGTTCCTCCCATTGTGTGACAATGGAGTTGTGGCTTTTGCCAAGGAACGTCCGTCCCATCAGCGATCCAGACATATTCTAAGGCAGTATCACCTGATCATGGAGATGGTTGATCTCTAAGGGATCGAGGTTAGGAGAGTAGACTCAGAGGACAACACGGCGGATCCACTCACGAAGGCCTATTCCCAGAGAGAGACTTTTATGGGATGGTTGAGTATGAGATACTACAACCACCGCTACAGATGGCCCTAGTGCAAGTGGGAGATTGTTAGTTATATGTATGCCCTAGAGGCCATTACTGTACATAGGATGTATATTGTAGTGGATGCTGGGACATATATAGGGAGGACTTTCTTGCTCGACATGATAGTATGCTATCTGGTTGATCTTTACCTTAACGTGTATACTGATTGTCTCTCTGTTACATGTTGGTAAAGCCCTAAGGATGTGTACTTGACTACCTGGACTATGATGCGGATCATACTAGTGGGGACTAGGTAGTCCATAAGTACATCCTTCAAGGTCCCTAGTCGTGGGTGTATCGAGACGGGGCATCAATATACCAGAATAGACTAGCGTATGCCTTCTCGACCCATACAGATGGGTGATGGATGATCCCATATCCATCGGTGTTTGACATCAGAGATGATATACGGGTGCTCAGTAGAGACTGGGTACACTGGACGGACTCGCCGAGAACTCCCAGATGGTATTATACCTTACGTCAGATTGCAGTTCTCTGGTGACACTGGTACAGAGTAGTCTGTTGAACCGAGATCGTCATAGAGTCTTGTGAGGTTCCCACTATGCTTTGATTTCCACCTTACCAAGTCCAAGAGGGCGTGCAAAACGGTGGTTTTTGGGTACAGTCCCGAGTCACATGGAGGCAATGAGCGATAGGAGGGGATTCGTCTCTTCCCGGTATAGGGGGTTGATGTTGCGCTGTGTTCGATTGGCTATAACAGGAAATCCCTGGCCAGGGTTGCTGAGATTTACTGGTAAGTGTTACCAGTAGTTTCTCGAATTGTTATAGACCTCATATCGACACGACTTATCGAGCTATTAGAGTCTGACGTTTACCACCCCTAGGCAAGATATGCGACATATTAGACGACGAGACCGGACTGTACGGTAGTGTTACTGGTTGGATTCACTGGAGTGTGAGCGGGCTTGCTCGTCGATCTTCTGATCGCTCAATACCCGGGTGGCCGTTACGTTTAGCAGACCGCTTGCGGCTTGTGGGTGCTTGATATGATCATCATCTGCTGCCGGTGTATTGACGAGTATTTAGAGTCCTACACAGAGGTTTCCTGGCTCAAGCGAAACGAAATAGGAGCGCTTATGAGATATGCGCGGGACCGAGAATAATGCGTGTATGTGATACAGTATTTCAATCTCACGATGAATGTGTCGAATGGTTGTATGCGATATAACCTAGTTATCGAATCAAGGATTGATTCGATAAGACGATACATTGGATACTAGTCGGTTATATGCGAAATGACCGGATCATTGAATCAAGTGTTGATTTAATGCATAATTATATATTTGATATATTACTTTGCATTAACTAGTATTGGTTCACTTTAAATGAATTTTCTCACTTAGATTGTGCACATTGTATATGTGATATACATTTGTACATTTGATTGTATCATGTTTGATGATACATGATTGTTTAAGTGTATGTTAAGATTAAACCATGGTTATGTAATGGTTAGGGTTATGATTTTATTTACTTACTCATTTATTTATTTATATATTTCATTTTGGCAAAAGAAAAGAAATGGTGGCTTGCTTTGTTTTACATTGAAGCTTCATGAAGGTTTGAAAAAGTCCACCATTTTTGTTTCATGCCTAACCATTGACCTAACCCAACCATTGACCTAACCCTAGTTTATTCTCTACACTTGACCATGGTTATTATTATGATAAGTATTCTTTTTCATTTCCTTTTTAATTATCTTATCATAACAATTATCATCTTCTTCATCTTCTTCTTCCATGAAGAAAGCTTTCTTCATCAATGGTGATTGATGAAAACAAGTAAGAAATACAATTCTAAAGTCTACCCACATCTTATTTCTTCATCCTCTACCTCTTGCCAAGTAGTAGAGTGTGTTTTCTTCACAAGTTTCATGACTTGGTGAAGTTGGAGCTTGATCTAGCGATGCCTCGACGTAGATCATCTTCGGCATCGTCGTCGATGACCTAGCCCGTCCATTCTCCGATGAAGCCGACGCTAGAGCCCGGGGTTAGACTTAGACAGCGAGGAGACTTCATTGCGGAGCTATGGAGGTGGAGGACCGGATCTACAAAGGTTGTATATCCGTTCTTTTAGTTTAGTTGTAAACTAGTTTCATTTTATCGCCTAAACTTCTAGCCAACGATCTAGTCTAGGGTTTCTCGGCACCGTATTTTTGAAATTGGCATGGTTGATGCCTTGTGAGACCTCTTGAGAGTGCCTAGGAACCCTACACTAAATAGCTACCGGACATTACGCCTTGACACAGGCCAACAAACGTAGCACGATTGGATTTTGAAATGACAGAGGGCTACGACAGGTTTTTAAGAAAACCCTTTGCATAATAAACTTGATATCCTTGTAGAATCGAGGGATTTTGAAAATGAGTTTTTTGAGGATTTTACTAGTTTTGCTAAAGAGGCCGCTCCCGGTGAACGGATTTCGGCTCTTTCCTCATCGAATGAGGAGCTGGATATTTCACAAATACCACTATGCAAAGCATGAACTAAAAAAGCAGTCAAAAACCAAACCGAGTGGGTTGTAGCATCTGCCAGTTTCGCTAAAGTGGTCACTCCCGGTGAAGGGATCTTGGCGCTTTCCTTATCGAATAAGGTGCTGGATATTCTACAAGGAATACCGCTATGCAAAGAAAGAACTAGAGCTACCAGTTTCTAAAACAAGATTCTACAACATCTTTAGGTTTCTTTTATTTCATTAATCTCATTAACGAAGTCCCATCAATAATGCTTCCTAAGCATCACAGAAAAAATGAAAGCAGCAATATTTATTATATATCATATATATAATATAAGCATTCGTCTCATCATATAAAGTGATCACATCACAGAATTTCAGCAGCAGAAGAACACATATGCAATATTAGATATACTAGGAATTCCGTGTTTTAATTAAGACAATAAAAACGCGGATTCCACGTTCGTGATGAATAGCCAAATCCATATCCCTAGACCCCTACAAGAGCGACAAGCAACCCTACCAATTCTAGAGTTAGGAGACCCGGTCTCGACTCCGCGAGATGGTCTCCCACTGGACCCTAGAATCTGGTTACTTGTGCTCTCCACCTTGGGTCTATCCTAATGCGGAAAAATAAAATATATACATCAATGGTGACATCATTCTCAACTCGGAAGTTCCCTAATAAAAGAATATTACATACAACTTTTTACATGAATGAACATGAAAAGCTCTCATCTTACATAAAACCTCCGGCTATTCAAAACACGATGATCCAATATAACATATCACAGCAACACATAACATCACATGTCATCAACGTAAGTAAATATGTGTATCCCAATTGTTTTAGTTTTTCACTTTCTTTTCTGCGACCGTAAGTGTAATATGTAGTGTATCACCTATTTCGTTTCTATGTATGCCCTAGAGGCCATTATTATACATGTGATGTACATTATAGTGGATGCTTGGACATATATAGGGAGGACATTCTTGCTCGACATGATAGTATGCTATCTCTTATACCATCTCTGATGTCAAACACCAATGGATATGGGATCATCCATCGCTCATCATATGGGTCGATAAGCGTATACGGTAGTCTACTCGGGAATATCGATGTCCTGTCTCGATACTCCCACGACTAGGAACATTTGAAGGATGTAATTACCGACTACCCTTGCCCCACTAGTATGATCTGCATCATAATCCTGGTAGTCAAGTACTCATCCTAAGAGCTTTATCAACATATAATAGAGAGATAATAAGTGTACATGTTTAGATAAAGTGCAACCACATAGCATACTATCATGTCGAGCAAGAAAGTCCTCCCTATTTATGTCCAAGAATCCACTATAATACACATCAGATGTATAATAATGGCCTCTAGGGCATACTGTTCACACCAGAATATTGCTTTTACGACCGCCCATTCTTATTCTCACCAGAATATTGCTTTTACTACCGTCCATTCTTATTCTCGTTTGCTTATCGGTAGGTACTCTTGAGTCGTGTTTTCTAGCTAATTGCAGGATACTGGTTCTCAGCTCTAACCAGTGAAATTCATGGAAAAGTACGACAAATTCCGGATTACTGCCAACTACAGATAAAACACGGGTCTCCGCTCTCTATCCGTATGATGCCACACACCAGTTTAAGGGACAAAATGGAAAATCAATGTCATTTTCATGCACAAAGCTCAATGTCAACACAAGATCCAACATATCTACGCGGAGCTCAAGAAAAATCAGGGCAAAAGATCCACATCACATCACCTTTTGATCTACTGAAATTCTGGAAGAAATGTGAAGAGATTCTGAGAAACAACATATACCACACTGAAGAGTACAGAAAACCAGGGAACACGACAAAACCTGAAGGCCCAACTCCACTTTATGGCCGCGGTTCCGCGGCATAAGCATGCTTCGGCCGCGGATCCGCGGCCGTACGGGCTCATCAGACAATAAGATTTCAAGGGTAGTTGGGTCATTTCATGATGATCCAGAATGTTGCCCTAGGTTCTCTGTTTCCTGCCTATAAATAGCCCAGAACTTGCCAAGCCATGGATGTTCATTCTTATGCCCACTTTTTTTTAGTTTTTAGTTTAACTTCTTCTTCTTCATCATCTTTCCTCCATTAATTTGTTGTGAGAGCTTTTGAGTGGATGTTAAACGAAGATGAGCGTTATTTTGTATTATTCTTTTTCTTAGCTTCCCTCTTGAGCTCTCTACCTTAACTTGATCTTGCAACCTCTTAAGTGAGCTTGCAAGTTTAAGCTTTGGTCATTGATCTCAAGGGGTTGTATCATTTTGGAATCAATAATGTTTTCTCTTTTGTGCTTCATTCTCCATGAGTTCTTTGCCTTTTCTTTATCTTTCAACCTCTTAATTGAGCTTGCAAATTTAAGATTTGGTTATTGAACCCATGTCTTGTTTTGGGTTCTATGGTTCCTAGTTTCATTTCTTGCTCATTTACTTTCATGCACTTAAACTCCATGCACTTCTAATTACTTGCTTGTAATCTTTTCTTTTCTTTGTTTATCTTTTATTTTGCTCTTTTTTGTTCGTTTTGTGAATGGTTGTAATATGTTATTGTTAAGAATAAATACAATATTGTAAGTTAAGGTTTCATTCCTCATTTCCTTTTCCCGTTATTTTTCTTTGAACTCCGCCCAAACGTTACGCAAGCGCTCCGTTAGGCACCCTACCCTACCAAGGTAACGGTGATTCCTAACCGCGACCGGTTGCGTTCGGTTTGGCCGGAGGTGAAAGAAAGAGACAAGAACGGACGGACAAGGGTCAATAAGCCGGATTCCATGAATACCGTGCTTAAGTACCCTAATCCACGTTGTTGCCGATTGCTTTAGCTTCAATTGGTCAAGACTCGGCTCAAAGATTTTGAGTGCGGATTTCTTTAGCTTACACTCTCGTATCTTTTAATTAACAACTTTAAACTTGCATATAAAACACATAGGTTAGATTTGAACAAACATATACACATTCTTTATTGACTCGTTTAAAACTCGAACGGACATACAACCATCTCCCTGTGGATCGACCCATGCTCAACCGGCTAGCTGCATAGCGACACCGTCCTGATCGCGGTTATAACTTTAGAACTTTGAACATCCGACACGCCAAAAGCGTATCGATCAAATGGCACCGTTGCCGGGGAGACGGTAACGTATTTTCTTTCTTTTTATTCGGGTTAATATTCTTTTTGTATATATTTATAAATAAAAAAATAAAAACTTTTTGTTATTTTTGATAATTTTTGTGAGCAAGTGTGCAGGCTAATCTGGAGCAAGTACAGTAATCCAAAAAGGAAACAGAGGTTTTTATTTTTAAGAAGAGAAGAAGTGGAGTTCGTTGACCAAAGACAAATCCCCAAGTCAACATTTTGACCACAGAACCGCGGTCAAAAGGTGTCTTGAGCGGCGGTTCCGCGGCCCCATTGAGGCCTCTGTGCCCAATTTTTTCTCCACCCCTTTTTCTTTTCTTTTATCTTCTCCGTGAATTCCACCATACTGTATTTTATGCAGATTTTTGCGGATTTGCTAACTGCGATTGTGGGGAGCAAAGTGTACGTTCAAGGCTAAAGTGATTGCAAAGTACAGTGTCAAAGATCCGGGTAGTTTGACCCGCGCAAGCGATCTTTTCAAACTTACCGGATTTGATTCAACAGGGGTTTTCTAAACCCGAAAACTTAACGGTACGTACTTTACTAACACCTTCTTCTCAAATCCGACGCATCCACTATAATATCTTTGCAGGATTCTTTGCAAGTCGCTACCAAACGCCAAAAAAATTGACTAACCCGTATTTGTTGCAGTGCCGTGCTTAATATAAAAAACGATTGTTTGATTCTTTATAGAATATTTTTGCGCATTGCATACATTAATACGGACTTAAGGGCAAGCGAACCCCACAATATACGGTAAAGGATTTCATCACCTTTCCCGTGGCCCACAAATCATGAACTTGAGCATAACGTTTACCCGCACAAATTTTAAAAGAAATTAGACTTTAAGCCTTAAGGACTCCGCTCTCACTAGGAGAAGTTAACTGTTTTTAGAATACCGCTTAACGGTATATTGTTTACGGGGTGTCTAGGAAAGTGTTCACGGTGAAACCGCCAAAAGAGAAAGGGTTATTTAATTAAGGACCTTCGCGAAAGCGTCGGAAAACCTCCCCTTATCTCTGCACTTACCTGGCCTCGTGATCAGTATAACTTGAGCTCGTTTCTCGACACAGTTTTACTTCGACAATCAAGTTCTTGATCAGTTCTAGTTGACCTAGGTGAACCCTAGACCGATTAGGTGTGTGGTATTTTTGTGTCGTGATTGTTTTTTTTTTGTCCAGATTCTTTTTATGTGTATATTTCATTCTTTTGTTAATAACTAACAAAAAAAATCACATTCTTTTTCCCCTCATTTTCTCTGCCTTTCTTTCTCTCTTCATATCGTTGGTACCCCACCTCGCAAAACTCTTGCCGAACTTTGGTACCCACAACCAGACATTACTTCTTACGGTTCTTTCTTTGGCCGAACGTCGAACGATCCCTCCATGCCCAAAATCACTTTGAAAGATCGGATTGATGCGTCTAGGACAAACACTTACCCTCTGCAATCCACTTTGTATCAACCTTTTCAACCTCCCCCACCCTCTTATGTTGATACTCCTTTTGCAAGTCGTCCTTTGTCCATCGCTGAACATATTGAACAATCATGTACCCGATCTTTCACTCCTTTCACCACTACAGATTCTTGGGATCAACAATTCCATTCACCATCTTATCCAAATGTTGATCCTGCTCCTGTCCCGCCATTCAATTCCTAACAGTCCTACCCGACTTTTGCACCTTCCCTAGACATTGCTTCTGAATCGCCAATTGGGAGTTTTCAGTATCCAAACAACTTTTAATCTTTTACTGAAACCCCTTCACAACCCATGTCTAGTCTGGAACAGTCATTGGAAGACTTTAGGGTAGCGTCGTACCAACAGATGATGGATTTGAATGCGTCCATGGCCGCCCCCATACAACCTAGTGACCCGGTAGCTAGTTTTCAACTAACTCCAAATTTTCCAATGTATGAAGAGGCGGTAGGACAGGTTGAGAATTTGAGCGGAGAGAGTGAGCTGTACACCCTTCCAAATCAGACCTACCCATTTCAACTTGTTTCCCACAACTCCGATTTTGAATGTCTATCTAGTGTTCCAAACGATTCATTAATTCAAGATAGAACAGATAATGAGTTGTGCGACTTTGTAGTGTTTGATTTACCTGATTGTGAAGGGTCCCTTCCAAGTGAAACCGTTCCTAAACATTTTGACCTCTACACCTCCACTTTAGAACCTGAATTGATTGATATCCATACTTTTCTTGAGGTGTCTGAGAATATAGATTTTCACTTGATTGAGGATATTGACGCTGGGAATATTTTGGATGATGAACCCGTATATTTGGCTGAGTTTTTCTCTCCAATTCATCATCCCGAGTCATTAAATGTTTTTCCCGAACCCCATATGCGTCTGGATTTTAAAGATAAATGCATGGATGTACTGAATTTTGAGGATAGTTTTGAGGATGAACCAATTTTGCTTAATGAGTCGGATTTCCCAATTCATCATGTCCCTGTTATTGACTGTGTACACCCTCCTGAACCCTTAATCGATACCCTTCCTCAATCACTTCCCCCTATCCTTTCCATAGTTCCGACATGGCAAGAAACCGTATCATTTTCACGTCCTGTATCTGGTTTACCAAGTTTGGCGTACCCATGGTTTCTCACGAATCTTGAGGGATTTGACCCCATTTCTCGCCATATTGATAGATTAGTACAATCCATCTTTTCACATCGATCATTACAGATTGTACTAATTTATTCAATCCATTTCCACCCTCAAGTTCGTATTCCACTTCTTTCTCCCTTCCGCCATTCTTCTTCTCATATACCGAGACCGTATCCCGCTTCTATCTCCATACGGCCTCGTGTATTCTCCATTTCTTACATCTCCGCATTCTTTCACCAACCAGCACATTATAGAGATAAAATCTTTGAATGGTTGGTGCTCACTTTTGGCCTGTGTAAGGCCTTGTATAGCTTAATACTGTTCTTTCCCCCCTCCCCAGATCCTGAACTTCAACGTTTAACAGTAGAAACACTGTTTTACTTAAGTTTGGGTGGGGAACCTTTGTGTATATAATTTTTGTTTTTTTTTTGTATATAATTTGTTTTTAGGGAGCGCCGACAATTTTGACCCTCTTGGTGTAGCCTGACAGTGAGGGAACTATCAAGTTTAAGTTTGGGGGTGTGCTCGGTAAGCATTCTTCCTTCGCATTCATTTGTATATTTTGCATTTGCATACCTTATTAAAAACCCACAAAAATCGAAAATTTCCCAAAAAATATAAAAACTTTTTCGTCAAGTTAGCTAATAAGGTAGCTTAGATTTTTATTCTGAAAGTTTAGTTGATATGTTAGAAATAACTAAATTCTAGGCTTAGGAATTGAAAATCCTAAAAATAACCCTCATTCTGTTTAAACTTGGTGATTATACGTCCTTACAGTTTTTTTTATAGAAGTAGGTAATCTTGAGTTCAGTTCTTGAGTTAAGTTAAGATGAGGGGAAAGTATTGAAGCTTTACAGAAGGATAAGTTTGAAAAATAGTTTCTTTGCTTGAGTTCAAATTTAGAAAGTATACACCCTACAAACTGCACTTACACGCACCTTAAAACTTGGGATAGTAGAGGATACCTAGAAATAATCTTGCCTGAAAACCTAGTATGAAAGAAAAAACGGTATTTAAAGCTAAACACCAAAAAGAGTATCATTGAAAAATATATCCGGTCTTGAAAAAGAAAAACAAAAGAAAAAGAAAAATAGAAGAAAGTCAAGACATGGAAACTGCTATTTACGCTTCAAGCTCACACATTCAGTAATCGGTCGTTAGTGCCTCAAGAAGCATTTATAGTCGCATGAAAGGTGTGTGAGCAAATCCGTCCATCCTTAATGAAAATAAGTAGTATTAGGTGTTAGGGAAAGAGTATTATAGCTTGAATTGAATTCTTGAGTGTAGGGGTGCAAATATACACACACGTAGGGGTGTACAATCGATGTTTGGATAAAAGATAGAAATGAAGAATAAGACTTATGTTTTATGTAAAGTTGATAAAAATCCCTGATTTTAGACCGCACCTTAGAAGGAAAACTAAGGAGAACCAACATCTTTCTAAACTTTTTCGGAACGTATAGGACCTAAGGTTAAATAGATAGGAGGTGTGAAACATTAGGGTTAGATATTTCTAACTTAGGATGATAGAGTTTCTAACGTAGATACTAAACTGTAGGAGTAAAATCGATGATAACTTATGACGCTAGCTTGACGGGATTTTGTGGGTGTAATCCGCTGAAAACCCTCAGGAGACAACACTCCTCCTACTAGGGACACCTAGAGGTTTAACGACTTGTTGCACGAGCTCAGTGAAATCGCGTTCCCTGCGAAAGTGCGGTTAGGACTTTTTTGTGAATAATTGGTTTTTGCTCAGGACGAGCAAAAGTTAAGTTTGGGGGTATTTGTTTACACCAGAATATTGCTTTTACTACTGCACATTCTTATGCTCGTTTGCTTATCGGTAGGTACTCTTGAGCCGTGTTTTCTAGCTAATTGCAGGATATTGGTTCTCAGCTCTAAACAATGAAATTCATGGAAAAGTACGACAAATTCCGGATTACTGCCAAACACAGATAAAACACGGGTCTCCGCTCTCTATCCGTATGTTGCCACACACAAGTTTAAGGGACAAAATAAGCAAATCAATGTCATTTTCATGCACAAAGCTCAATGTCAACACAAGATCCAACATATCTACGCGGAGCTCAAGAAAAATCATGGTAAAAGATCCACATCACATCACCTTTTGATCTACTGAAATTCTGGAAGAAATATGAAGAGATTCTGAGAAACAACATATACCACACTGAAGAGTACAGAAAACCAGGGAACACGACAAAACCTGAAGGCCCAACTCCTCTTTATGGCGCGGTTCCACGGCATAAGCATGCTTAGGCCGGGGATCCACGGCCGTACGGGCTCATCAGACAATAAGATTTCAAGGGTAGTTGGGTCTTTTCATGATGATCCAGAATGTTGCACTAGGTTCTCTGTTTCCTGCCTATAAATAGCCCAGAACTTGCCAAGCCATGGATGTTCATTCTTATGCCCGCTTTTTTTTAGTTTTTAGTTTAACTTCTTCTTCTTCTTCATCTTTCCTCCATTAAATTGTTGTGAGAGCTTTTGAGTGGATGTTAAATGAAGATGAGCGTTATTTTGTATCATTCTTTTGCTTAGCTTCCCTCTTGAGCTCTCTACCTTAACTTGATCTTGCAACCTCTTAAGTGAGCTTGCAAGTTTAAGCTTTGGTCATTGATCTCAAGGGTTTGTATCATTTTGGAATCAATAATGTTCTCTCTTTTGTGCTTCATTCTCCATGAGTTCTTTGCCTTTTCTTGATCTTTCAACCTCTTAATTGAGCTTGCAAGTTTAAGATTTGGTTATTGAACCCATGTCTTGTTCTGGGTTCTATGGTTCCTAGTTTCATTTCTTGCTCATTTACTTTCATGCACTTAAACT
Source organism: Agapanthus africanus (assembly GCA_030015575.1). Lineage (NCBI taxonomy): Eukaryota > Viridiplantae > Streptophyta > Magnoliopsida > Asparagales > Amaryllidaceae > Agapanthus > Agapanthus africanus. The sequence goes on from CM057339.1 coordinate 534,823,872, forward strand.
CCATGCACTTTTAATTACTTGCTTGTAATCTTTTCTTTTCTTTGTTTATCTTTTCTTTTGCTCTTTTTGGTTCGTTTTGTGAATGGTTGTAATATGTTGTTGTTAAAAATAAATACAATATTGTAAGTTAAGGTTTCATTCCTCATTTCCTTTTCCCGTTATTTTCCTTCGAACTCCACCCAAACGTTACGCAAGAGCTCCATTAGGCACCCTACCCTACCAAGGTAACGGTGATTCCTAACCGCGACCGGTTGCGTTCGGTTTGGCCAGAGGCGAAAGCAAGAGACAAGAACGGACGGACAAGGGTCAATAAGCCGGATTCCATGAATATCGTGCTTAAGTACCCTAATCCACGTTGTTGCCGATTGCTCTAGCTTCAATTGGTCAAGACTCGGCTCAAAGGTTTTGAGTGCGGATTTCTTTAGCTTACACTCTCGTATCTTTTTCTTAACAACTTTATACTAGCATATAAAACACATAGGTTAGATTTGAACAAATATATACATATTCTTTATTGACTCGTCTAAAACTCGAACGGACATACAACCATCTCCCTGTGGATCGACCAGTGCTCAACCCGCTATCTGCATAGCGACACCATCCTGATCACGGTTATAACTTTAGAACATTGAACATCCGACACGCCAAAAGCGTGCTGATCACATACATATAACTAACAATCTTCCATTTGCTCTAAGGCCATTTGTTGTAGTATCTCATACCCAACGCCCCATAAAAGTCTCTCTAGGGAAAGGACTCTGTGAGTTGGATCCGCCATGTTATCCTTCGCGTCAACTCTCCTTACATTGATCCGTTGGAGATCAACCATCTCCTTGAACAGGTGATATTGTCCTCAGAATATGTCTGGATCGCTGATGGGACCGGCTTTCCTAGGCTAAAACCACAACTCCATTGTTGTCACAATAACAGTTTTTGGACGCTCAATGGTAGGAACCATGTTCATCTCATAAACAAGAATTATCCACACATCCACTTTGGTAGCATCTTTGATAGCGATGTATTCAGCCTTTATCGTCTAGATTGCCACGATATATAGCTTGGAACACTTCTAACATACCGTCCCTCCACTGAGGGTAAAGATAAAGCCCGAGACTGACTTTCAGTCAACCTTATCACTATGGATGCTAGAATTGGTAAGGACTCCCACTGGAGTTCACCGTTACCAAACACTAAGAACATTTCTTTAGTGCTTCTCAAGTACCTAAAAATGTCCTTCACAACTGTCCAATGATTCTCCCAAGATCCGATTGTTTCCCGATCACTACACCTAGTGAGTCAGCTACATCTGGTATGGTACACAACATTGCATACATGATAGAGCCTACTGCCGAAGCATAAGGTATCTTTTGCACGCGAGCACTCTCTAAATCAGTCTTGGAAGACATCTTTTTGGAGAGAGTTATTCCTGAGTAAGTAGACGAACCACCACGCTAAGAATCCCCCATACTAAACCCCTTTAGTATGGTGTTAATGTACCTGGATTTGGGACACTCCCAACATCCACTTAGAACTATCACTATAGATCATAATCCACAAGATGTAGTAGTTATCATCCAGATCTTCCATGGAAAATCCTCATGATAAGAGGAGCTTGACCGGGTATAGCAAAGGAAACCATTTCCTATCAAGAGTATGTCATTTACGTACAATACGTGGAAGACAATCTTACTCTCTACAACCTTCTTGTATATATGTTCAGTCGAAACTACTGTATATTTGATATAACATTTTCCTTATTTTTCTTAGATATTTAAAATTGTTTATTATAAATATGAAACATATGAGAGTTTATCTGCAAAATATCTATTTTCATATGTTTATATATTATAATTAATATTATGATGGAAAATGTATGGAAATAATATTTATATAATATTTTGATAATTTAAATATACATATCGTATCAAATATCCTTAACCAATATTCTTAAAATATAATATCTTATCAAATGGTTAGGATAATATCTCAAAAATACCAAATATTACTAACATTATTCATTGAGATATTGTGCAAGGTTTAGATCAGGTCAGGAGATCGAGATGATGAGATATCGGGAATCAGAAATCTTCCGATGAAGTTAGAAATCGAAGAATCAATACTGGCAGAGACTCAGGAAATATTTTCAAGTTCCACACATCAGCTAAATCTCCATGTGTCACACGAATAAAGCCCCAGAAATTTGCGGCCAAGATCCCACCAAACAGCCGTAGATCCACGGCCAAAACATAAAATATGCGTCGGATCCGCAACCGATTTACCGAATCAGGAGTTAGGATTTTCTACAACTAACCCTTATTCTAGGGATCTTTAGTTTCTGGCTTTGGGGCTATATAAAGGAAGGAGGGCTAAACATAAAAATCATCAAACCGACGAGATCACGAAGTCCAAGACAACTCAAGAATCCATGTTCATCATTAGCTGTTTATCTACCTCCTTAAGAAGAGATCAAGAAGCAAACTAGGGTTTTGTAATCACTTTCTAAAGGAATAATCTGTAATTGACCAAGTTGATTAATAAAGGTAGTTGTTTTAATCTTATTGCATTTTATTTTATTTATTTACATCATGATCTTTATCCGTTCTTTTATCTCCATCATGCGCGAGTAATTCTCCGCTTGATAGGGTTCGTAGGATTAGGGTAGATCAATGGATGAAAAAAACTCTTTAACTCCTTTTACGTCCTACAAAGTTTATAAACTTTTTCAAAGGAATAGTTAACATTCTAATCGGGCGCGCTATCAATTCATTGATAGTCACGACCACGATTTGAGATTAGATTAACAATTGTTTTGGTAAAGGCTAAACATGAACGGAGATCCATGTAAAGATATGAGTTAAGAGTGGGAACCCTATTCCCTCCAAAAACCCTAATCTACATGCATCTCTGTCGATCTAGTTTTAAATCTATTAAAGGATAAAAGGAGTAATCTTTAATTAATCATCCATGACTACTAAATCTTAACGAATCCTACAAGCCCTCTTCTGATATAAAATCTACATCCGTCTTTAAACTAGATCTATATTCTATATCCGTGTTTAACGTAGATCTAGATTCTATAACTATTCTTCACTATTATCTATTCTTCTTCCTCTTCCTAATCAACACGTCTAAAGAAAAATTAAAAGTTTCACATATCCCTGGGGACGACCTATACTCATCTCGGTCTAGCTATACGCGGCACCGTTATTGATTGCGGTTATTTCCACAAACAGTTTTTTCACATCAATCAAATGGCGCCGTTGCCGGGGATACGTGGATAATTATTTTATTCTTACTATTCGTGCTGAATTCTTATTCGATAAATATCATAAATAAAACAAAACAACCAATTGTGTATTTAACGATTAGTGTGCAGTCACGATCCGATGGTACGGAACGCGACTGGCACATAAATTACGAAATGTCTAGAGGCGTAACGTAATCTAAGTTAGCCAAAGCACAGAAATCTAAACCATTTTTAAAAGAAGAAGTGTGAAGGAAAACTTGTTTTAAAGCAACATCATATTTTCCCAAAAATTTCAGCAGAGTCTCCTTTGTAAATACAGTCCCCCAAACGGGCACAACACATGAAATACATAAATAATGAATAAAGGCATCCCCAAGCGGGAGCTATCTCTTCGCAAATTGGAGGAAACAACCACGCAAGCATTATAATATATAACGCCGAAGGGCGATGGTCAAAACTCAGAAAGAAAACCAACATCCTCAAGAAAACCAGAGAAGAACCCCAATAATACAAGCGCGCAATTCTAAGGTCGAAATAATACACAACTGGTTTTCTAAGTCTATCAAATAATACAAGTCTGGTTGATGGAGTTTACTAGATACAAATGAAATAAATAAGTGCAATGGTGGTCACGAAGCAAGTTAACCCACCTACCAAGCAATCACCGGGAAGAAGTAGTGTGCCAGCAAGCCGCAATGAAACCTGTACGTCCAAACCTGCAAGAAACTGTGGCACAATGGGGGTGAGTTTCCAACTCGTGAGTAGAAAACATCACCGAGAAGAAATCGCATGTAAGACTCTCTCCTAAGTCATACCAAAAATATACAATACTACAATAAGGGTGAGAATATATCATTAGTGTGATGTCAAAGTACTCGTGTCCGTGCCAAGAGTATATATCGATGTGTGACATGTACTAATGCATCATCCAACGTGTGTCAAGCAACGACACACAAATCATAATAAAACCCGAGTGCCCAGCATCGGCACTCAAAACATCTCGAAATCCGTATCCGACAGCGACACAAAATACTCAAATGTCGGGCTCCGTCAGTCCGGATCGGCCTATGGGCTCCGTCAGTCCGGATCGGCCCATAAATCCATCTCTCTAATAACCTCGAATGGTATCCTCCGGATATCCATCGAGTTTTCATACAATCACCGGTAGGTAGTGCTCCCCTGCCAGGCTCATCATCCATAATGAAATCACACTCGCCCGGGGGTACCTCACCGGGTCCACCATGTATCCGCAGACGGTTCATCCTCCTCCTTGAATCGGGTCTCGAAAACCAACTCAGAACCGAGAAATCATCATGGTGGACGCTACTCATCATATCAAGGAAAACCACATCTTTCTCTTTTAAACTAATCGCAAGTTTATAAACATTCACATGCGGTTTCCCAAATCTGGAAATCTCATGAAAGATCCAAAATCTCAAAATCATGAGTCAGTGAATAGTGAATATCGGCATGAAGCCCCATGATATTGCATATCATAATGAATGTCTAAATGCATCAATTTTCTAAGTAAGAAATGCAATATCTGAACTAGGATATAAAAGCAAGCATACTAGTACTATGTTGAAAATACCAGCTAGCAACTTATACAAATGAAGTAATGTTTTCTAATGTGTACGTGACATGAAAATTACCAATGATGATGTGCGTAAGCCGGAAAGGGAGTGTACATGGAGCATACGCATCATCGGTAATGGTGCTGGTGTCCTGACAACATGGGTTCATGATAACAAAAGAAAGCACATTTATAAGCATGCAATGCGATGAGAACATCATGAATATACGGAAAATGATGTAGTAATCGCAACATTGAAGAATATACCTATCCATATACGAGTCAACGGTTTTTGGTGTTTGAAATAACACGAATCGTGGTTTTAGAAAAATAGGGGCTACGTGGTCTTTGAAAAAATGATACGTATTTTGAAAAAATCCATAGTATCACTCGGCTTGTATTTAAAAATACTCACGATTCGTTAGTTTTGAAAATAAGTATGACTCGAGCCCAATCAAAATGGTAAGAAAATCAACCTAAAGTCCGAATCGATATATCTAGTAGTCGGCGATCCCGCCTCAAAAGCGTCACGTACGGTAAATATATAGAACGACATCCTCGAGTCAAGAGTGTGGATCAACAATCATATCTATATCTCGTACGGTAAAATCCATCGTACGGCATCCTAAAATCGGGGTACGGGTCAAATATCACATATACCTCATTATTCATATGGTATCATCATCGTAAAATCATGAATTAGGGGTACCTTTCTAAACTCTAGCACATAACAATATCATCAAAAATACATCCTCGTGTGTATGAAAACACATCGCCCAACGATCCGTGATTAAGAGAAGTTTTGTCGATCAAAAATAATTTACCGCAATCAAGAACGGCGTCGCTTGAAGCTAGCCGGTGAATACGGGTCGGTCCACAGGGATGTGTAAATCTCCTTTAAGTTCTTACGAGTTAATTTCAAATGGTGTTTGGATTTATAATTAAACCTAAAAATTGAAGTTGTATGAGACTAGGATTAGAAACTTGCTAGGATTAGGTCTAGGGAAAATTTGGTAAACAAAGATCTACATCTCTTTCCATTGCCATTAATTAAATGTATCATATTAGTGTTATAGTAAATCTTAACAAAGGGGATTAGGATGATTGGGAAGATTGATTCTTCCTCTAGATCCTTGTCCTTCCTTTCTTAATCTTTACCCTAACCTCCATGGGAAAACTTAAAATCCGGGCCTTTAGACTACGGAATCACCATTACCTTGAGGGTAAAAGTGCCGTAGGGAGCGGAATAAAAAGGTATGCATGGAGTTCTAATGTTCATAAAAGTTTAGCAATGAAAAGAGATGAGAGATCTTCGTCTCTCAAATCCTTCCCTATTCCTAACCCTAACAAGCGAGGAAATTACTCGCTCATTGAGGGGATGAAAAAAAACAAGAGTTTATTAAAGAGAGAAAACATCGATTGCAAGTTAATAAAAGCTAAACTAAATTAAACTAAGGCGAGAAAATAAGAGCAGATAAAAAAACTACAACTACTGCAAAGAAAATAACCTACTTACTGTTGATGCGCTCTAACTTCAAGAAAACAGAATTTTATTCATGAGTAGAGGCATAAGAAAATACAAGGTCTTGGGTTCTATTTATAGGACATAGAAACCCTAAGGCTACAGCTGATTCGCATGCCTACAATTACAAATATACCCCTAAAAAAATCTTTCTAGAGCCGCCACAAATTATGGTAAACATTTCTGCGCACTAGGGCTTCAAGTAGCCGCGGAACCGCGGCATGGGCGCGCTTGGGCCGCGGTTCCGCGGTCCAATGATGGGATCATCATTTGATTTTTCTTGGGCTTGGTTTGGTTCTTCTGGGCTTCTTGTTTCTTTATTTCTTTTTCCATTTGAGCTTCTGCAGTGATTCCAGAACTTCAGTGAACACTTGTACCGATCCTTTAACCGTTTGCCATGACAATTTGGATCTTGCGTCGCCTTGTTGATGGTGAACCGTTCTTCTGCTGAGCTTTACTAAGATCTTCCTATTTGTTGGTCAAAAATCTTTCTTTTGCGTCGGCTTTTGTGTTTTCACTGTTTTCATGCCAAGAACCTGTTACCTGTAACATGTAGCAGACATGGGTCAAAAGCACCTGTTTTTATTGTAAAATGCATAAGAATGAGGAATACAAAATGCAATATTATGTTATGAACAAATACCCCCTAACTTATCTTTTGCTCGCCCTCGAGCAAACTTATTATTTATTCACTAAAATCCTAACCGCACTTTCGCAGGGAAACGCGATTGCACTGAGCTCGTGCAACAAGCCGTTAAACCTCTAGGTGTCCCTAGTAGGAGGAGTGTTGTCTCCTGAGGATTTTCAGCGGATTACACCCACAAAATCCTATCAACTTGGTTTCTCGACTTTTGTTCTCCAATTAGGTTTTCTAACAAGGAATTCTATTATCGTCGACCCGCAGATTATCCACCCATATTCTTCACACTTCCTCATTATTTAACTTAAGATTATATATATCCTGTAGAATTACCTAGCTTTCGGCATTTCTTAAGTTTTCCTTCTAGAGTTTCATCTCCACTTAGGAATTTCCCTCAACTCTATCAAAGATACAAGTTCTATTCTTCATTCCTTTCTCTTATCTAAACTCTAATCACATATCCCCACGTGTATGTAAATATCACCCCTACACTTGGAAATTCAAATCAAGCAATCGTACTCCCGTCCGTTGTCCAAAGCACTTAGTAATTGGTGATTTTTCGCTTTCACATCCTTCATGCGACTGTTAATACTTCTTGAGGTACCAACAACCGATTACAAGATGCGTTAGCACTTTAAAGCGTGCTTCCTAGTTTTGCAACACCCAAGGCTTTTAGCAGTGACTCCCAAACCAGTTGGTCTAAGGCACTAGGTGATGAAGCACCCTTGCTAAATATTTTTCTATTTTTTTACAGCCTTAAGTAATCACAAAAACCAGTGTCCATTTTTTTCTTTATTCACCTTTTTTCTCTTTTTATTTTCATTGTGCTAAGGACTTCAGACAAGAGTATTTCAAGGTCTCTTCTACTAATTCAAGTTTCAAGGTGCGTGTTTGTGCATTTTGTAGGGTATACATTTTCAGAATCTAGACTTAAGCTAGGAACTATTTTTCAAACTTATACTCTAATAAAAGTTTTAATACTTTTCCTTCGTTTCGACTTAGCCCAAGAAGTGAACCCAAAATTTGCCTATTTCTAAATAAACTACAAGGCATATACTTTCTACCGTTAAACGCTAAAGAAGGTTATTTTTAGGGTTTTTAATTTGCTAAGTCTAAGATTTAGTTTTTCCTAGCCAGTTAACCTATTTATCAAACTCAAGTCAATTAACCAGAATTGAATACATTAAAAAAAAATTTAATTTTTATGGGTTTTTCTGTTTTCTAATTTTTTTTATTTTTCGAATTTTTCAAATTTTTATGATTTTTATAAAGATGTAATGCAGAAATTAAATATCCAAAAAGGGAAAGAAAAAATATATACAATATGCTATGCAAAAGATAACTATATACACTACCCTCTCCCCCAAACTTGAGCAAAGCAGTGCCCTCACTGCCCGGCCCCACGTCGCGCTCGTGAACGTGAACGTGATCTTTCCCCTCTAGCCAAAAGTGTTTGGATCCCCCTCTCGATTTCCGTCAACCGACGGTCGTGATCTCGTGCGGTCGCGCGAAACTCATCCCTCAAAGAATCAATCCCTCTCACTGCCCTCCGCATCAATCGCGCATGCTCTTGGGGAGTTAGCTCCTCCCCGCTCGAAGTCGAGCTCGAGCTCGGGGTGTGTGCAGGTACATTTTCTGCCGGTTCTGTCCGTGTCCAAATATCCGTTAGTCTAGAGTAGGATGACGAGACACCCTATAAAAGTGGTCGGACCGGGGCACCGTCTATCAAATATGAGTCAAATTCCTCGGCTGGGAGGAAATAACGGCAGAGTTGGGTAACTAGCATTGGGCATGGGTATACAGGACCTCGTTTCCCCGAACCTATAGAGTGGAGCAAAACCGTACACATGTCGAACCTAGGATTTTTCGTCATTAGAGTGTGGACGACATGTAACGAAGGGGTGAAAAAGGTCGTGTTGTGAGAACTTCCAAAAATATTGTTTTGTGCCCACCGGCACACAGTTAAAACGTTTGCGAAAAGGGTCCGTACTTGGATACCCTTACGCCGCTCTCGTGCACAGTTATTACCCATTAAAGGCATATAGTCTTCAAAGCGCAGTGGGTGGTCATGTGCAGGGACACGTGGTATGAGTGTAACCTCGTGTATCATGTCCCTATCGATGCGAATTTCTTGAGTTCCCCAATTCAATTTAATGTATCCAAAGTTGTCTAGATTATTTTCCTCCATTGATTCATAAAATAGAGTAACGAGTTCAGGTAGGGCAAATGCAGATCCGTGATTATAGAGGAGGAAATTCCAGCCCCTTTATGCGATTTCGTGTGGGAAATAGCTACCGTAAATCTCGTGTGCGAAAACAGGGGAAAAGTCCCTTTCAAATTGCAATTTACGTTCCATATAGATTTTTGCAGGAAAAAATATGTAATAACAGAGAGTAAAGACACAGATGTACCTCCCCTGAAAATTTCAGGGGGTGAAGCTTCAGAGGCGCGGCTGAGGCGCGGCGGGAGGCGGCAGACGCGGCGGAAGCGCGGCGGTTTGGCGGCGGCACGACGAAAATCTTCTGGTTGGTGGCGGCGCTAGGGTTTTTTTGAGGATGAAAGAATTAAGGTAAAATGACAGGGGGGTCGGGTACCTTTAAATAGGGGGGAGGAGGTGATTTGCAAAAAACACCCTCTAAAGCGAGGGTTTTTTTTTGTAAATTCAGCTATTAATCTGCAAATTTGCAATTAGGTCCAAAAAATTTTTATTTTTTTTTCAAAATATTTTTTTTTCATTTTTTATGGTATTTTGGAAATATATATTTACAAATTATATACACACCCCCAAACTTATTTGAAATACTGTTTTGGAAAAAATGAAATTTGGGGGTAAAGTGGAGGAAAATTACTCAGTGTAGATCGGCTCTTGTAAAAGCAGGAGCTCCTCCGAATGGTCCGCTGAGAAGAACGGTTTCAAACGATGTCCATTCACTTTGAATAAAGTACCGTCTTCTGGATTCTCAAGATCAACCGCACCGTGCGGATAAACGGTGCGGACTACAAAAGGTCCTCTCTACCGGGACCGGAGCTTGCCCGGATGAAAATGTAACCGAGTATCATATAATAAAACCTGTTGACCTGGTTTAAATGTTTTTCGCAAAAGGTTTTTATCATGAAATACCTTAACTCGGTTCTTAGCAATCACGGCATTATCATATGCCTCATCCCGCAGCTCCTCCAATTCATTCAATTGCAGCTTTCGATTGCTGCCCGCATCTCCTAAAGATAAATTCAGCTCTTTAATGGCCCAAAATGCCTTATGCTCAATTTCTACTGGGAGGTGGCACGCCTTCCCGTAGACGAGCCGGTATGGGGACATGCCAAGATCGGTCTTATATGCAGTACGGAAAGCCCATAGTGCATCGATCAATTTTAGTGACCAATCTTTACGGTTTGTAGAAACCGTTTTCTCCAAGATTTGCTTAATTTGTCTATTCGAGATCTCGGCTTGCCCACATGTTTGGGGATGGTATGGCGTTGACAGCTTATGGGTGATAGAGTATTTGCGCATTAGGGACTCAAAAGTCCTATTGCAAAAGTGAGAACCATTATCACTCATTATTGCGCGAGGGTGCCCAAATCGAGAAAAAATGTGTTCTTTTAGAAATCGAACGACAACCTTGTTATCATTCGTTCGACTAGGCACAGCCTGGACCCCATTTTGAAACATAGTCAACAGCCAATAGAATATACACATTTCCAAAAGAGTTAGGAAATGGTCCCATGAAGTCTATACCCCAAACATCAAAAATGTCTACTACCAAAATCGGTTGGAGCGGCATTTCGTTTCTCCGCGATATCCGGCCCAAGTGTTGGCACCGAGAGCAAGTTTTGCAGTATTTGAATGCATCTTTGAAGAGTCGTAGCCAATAGAAACCACACTGCAAAACTTTCTCGGCTGTCTTCTTTGGACCAAACTGCCCTCCACATGCTTGATCGTGGCAAAAAGACAGCACACTCTTAACCTCATTTTCAGGTACACACGGGCGAATGATTTGGTCGGAACAATATTTAAAAAGATAAGGTTCATCCCAGTAAAAATGCTTTACTTGGGACAAAAATCGTAGTTTGTCTTGTTTCGACCAATCGTTAGGTATCAAGCCGGTGGCTAAGTAGTTTACAATATCGGCGAACCATGGTTCGCAAGAAACGGTCAAGAGTTGCTCATCGGGGAAAGCATCAGTGATAGGCAGTTCAAGTGTAGGCGAAGAAGGAAGTCGTGAATGGTGATCGGCCACTACGTTTTCACATCCCTTTTTGTCCCTTATAACAAGGTCAAATTCTTGCAGCAAAAGGATCCAACGTATTAGCCTAGACTTAGCATCCTTCTTCGCAAAAAGGTGGCGAAGAGCTGAGTGATCCGTGTACACTATAACTGGAGAGCTGATTAAATAAGGCCGAAATTTTTCAAGTGCAAACACAACCGCTAAAAACTCTTTTTCTGTTGTTGTGTAGTTTAATTGGGCCTCATTTAATGTTCGGCTAGCGTAGTAAATTACATGCGGCATCTTGTTAATGTGTTGTCCAAGAACAGCACCAATGGCAAAATCTGATGCGTCGCACATAATTTCAAAAGGGTGAGTCCAGTCTGGAGATGAAAGGATGGGCGCAGAAATGAGTGAGTGTTTCAAAGACTCGAACGCTTTCATGCAAGTTGAGTCGAAAACAAAAGTAGTGTCCTTGGCCAACAAGAGAGTCAAGGGTCTAGCAATCTTGCTAAAGTCCTTGATGAACCATCTATAAAAACCGGCATGGCCAAGGAAAGCTCGGATATCTTTGACGCATTTAGGAGGAGGAAGATTAGAAATGACTTCGATTTTAGCTCTATCAACCTCTATGCCGTTTTGCGAGATGACATGTCCTAAGACAATGCCTTCTCGTACCATAAAGTGGTATTTCTCCCAATTCAAAGTTAGGTTCTTCTCCCTACAGCGGGTGAGAACTGCGTCAAGATGTCGTAAACACTCATCGAAGGAGTCACCAAAAATGGAGAAATCATCCATAAAGATTTCCAAAAACTTCTCCACCATGTCCGAAAAGATCCCCATCATACACCGCTGAAATGTAGCGGGTGCATTGCATAACCCAAAGGGCATGCGACGATAAGAAAAAGTGCCAAAGGGACAAGTAAATGTACTCTTGTCTTGATCCTCTTTGGCTATGGGGACTTGATTATAACCGGAATAGCCATCTAAAAAGCAGTAGAATTCGTGCCCTGCCAATCGTTCTAGCATTTGGTCAATGAATGGTAAAGGAAAGTGGTCCTTCCTTATCGCGGCATTGAGTTTTCGGTAGTCGATGCAAACTCGCCACCCAGTTTGGGTGCGAGTGGGAATTAACTCATTTGCCTCATTGGTGATGACCGTGATGCCCGATTTCTTTGGCATGACATGAATGGGGCTAACAGATTGGCTATCTGAGATAGGGTAAATAATACCGCTATCAAGACACTTAACAATCTCCTTCTTGACCGCCTCTTTCATGATGGGGTTGAGGCGTCTTTGTGGATCCCTTGCCGGCTTGGCATCATCCATCAAGTGTATATGATGTTCAACTATAAGGGGACTAATCCCCTTGATGTCCGCCATAGACCAGCCAAAAGCTTGCCGATTATCGTATAAGACCGTTAAAAGAGCCTTCTCTTGCTCAAGAGCTAGAGAGGCTGATATGATAACTGGTAAGGTCTCATTTTCACCTAAATAAGCATATTTTAGGTGCGACGGCAAAAGCTTTAGTTCGAGTTTAGGTGGTGAAACAATAGATGGTAACAATGGAGTAACTGTTTCAAACTCGAAGGATTCCATCAAAGGTTCAAATTGAGTGTACGCTACCGAGTCGGATGGTTCAACTAACTCATCCGCAAAAGCAAAAGACTCAAACTCGGGTGGAGAGTCTTCAAGATCATCTACAAAGGTGAAACACTCATAATCTTTGTCCGTCGTGAAAGCTGTGTCGGATTCTAGGAGGAATGCACTAGTGGCATCGATATTACTGTGATCAAACATGAAATTCTCGAACTCACAGTCCTCCTCCGCGATCTCATCGATCGAGCACACATGAAGTACGCTAGAATTAGGCTCGCAAGGCTGACTTCCTAACTTGAAAATGTTAAGTTCAACTGTCATCTTGCCAAAAGATAGATTCATTGAACCGTTACGACAGTTGATTACCGCGTTAGAAGTCGCGAGGAATGGTCGACCAAGAATCACCGGGATTTGATTACGGGGGTTAGAGACAGGCTGTGTATCCATAACAATAAAGTCAACGGGAAAAATGAAATCCCCAACTTTAATTAACACATCCTACAACTCTCCCCTAGGATGTGTGATTGATCTGTCGGCCATTTGGAGAGTACAATGAGTAGGCTTAAGCTCTCCAACGCCTAATTGTTCGTACACCGAGTAAGGTAGCAAATTTACACTAGCACCAAGATCTAATAGTGCTCTATTGATGGTCTTGTTCCCAATTGTGATCGAAATAGTAGGACAACCGGGGTCCTTGTGCTTTGGGGGTAAAGAATTGACAAGAGCATCACTAACATCACTAGCCACGAAAACTTTCTTTGGTACTTGTGACTTCCTCTTTTTGGTGCATAAGTCCTTTAAGATTTTTGCATATGAAGGAACTTGTTGGATTGCATCTAAAAGAGGGATATTTATGCTAACATGTTTGAACAACTCTACAATTTTCTCCATCTGTGGAGTTGGTTTATTGGATCTCAACCGATTTGGAAAAGGAACATTTTGAAAAGTTGTTGAGTCCAATTTTTGTGGATCAGATTGTTGAGTTGGAATGGAACCACGTGTAGATGTGTTCGTGTTGTGAGGAGAGGGTCCGTTCGAGCTAGATGAAGTAGAGCCATGTGAAGGATGGGGAATAGGCTCTAACGAAGAAGAAGAAGAGGAAGATGAAGAACCACCGGCAGAGGTGTCACGGTGAATACCCACATTGTTTTGCAGCACTTTTCCGGATCTCAACGTGGTCACAGCATTCACATTATGACTCTGCTGTTCATGTGCAACATGTGCGTGACCATGATTTGGGAGTAGTTGAGATGGAAGTTTTCCTTTCTCTCGCTCTTTCAATGCTGCGTTGAGTTGTGCAATTTGTGCCTCAATAGCTTTAATGCTTTGATCGTGTGAGGCACTGTTTTGCACCAAAGATTGAACAGAAGTCTCTATCCTAGCTGTGGACTGTGCAGATTGCTTTAGGAATGCTTCTAGACTTCTTTCGAGCGAGCTAACAGCATTTTGCGGGTGAACAAAATTGTTGGGCACAAAATTGTTCATCTGATTAGGGTACGGTTGCTGTTGGAGAGGTTGCTGAAATTGAGTTTGTGGAGGTGCTTGTTGTTGTTGTGGAGGAGGAGCTCTTTGAAAAATGTTGTTTCCTTGGACTTGTTGATTTTGGTTCCAAGCGAAATTAGGGTGGCTCTTCCAACCCGGATTGTATGTTGAAGAGTATGGATCATTTCTTTGTCGTTGCTGAAAGGCAGCATTGACTTGATCTTGTTCTTGAGTGGATGCAGTGTAAGGACACTCTTCAGTGAGATGTGATGGATCCGAACAATACGCACAAACAGTTCGTGGAGGCACAATAGGGGCAGGGGAAGGTGCTGAGATTTTGTTCTCAAGCGCTTCTAGCTTTTTCGTAAGAGCGGCCATCTCGGCCTTCATAGCAATTGACATCTCTACTTGATGTATGCCTGCCCTAGGTTGACCAATGGAAGAAGATGATGATGTGGTCTTGGTGCTCTCCCACTGAATCGTTTGCTCACTAAGATCCTCAAGAAACTGTCATGCTTCCTCACTAGATTTGGACAGAAAGTGACCTTGACTAATGGTTTCTAGCAACTGCTTCGTTGCCGGGTTCAATCCCTCGTATAATGTTTGGCAAAGTTGCCATCTTTCGATTCCATGGTGAGGGCATTGAACGAGAAGGTCATTGAATCTTTCAAAACATTTCCAAAATGGTTCGGCAGGAAGCTGTGAAAATTGTATAATTTCATTATGGATTTTTGCAGTTTTATGATGAGGATAGAACTTTTTAAGAAAAGCTTTCACAAACTCGTCCCAATTTCTAATTGAGTGTGATGCGGTGCTGTATAGCCACTTCTCAGCTAGGTCACATAAGGTGAAAGGAATGACCCTTAGCCTTATAGCGTCATCACTTAATTGGGTAGTTTTCATCATGGCGCAAACGTTTTGGAATTTGTTGATAAAGATATATGCATCTTCGGATTCCAAACCATGAAACTTAGGCAGCATGTTAATGAAGTGGGGTTTGATCTTAAAGTTGTCCCCATTAGCCGGTGGGAGGGAAAGACAAGTGGGAAGGGCGGTGCGGACGGGGTAGAAAAGATCCTGGAGCGCGACTCGTGCGGGCGCTTCAACAGGCGGAAGATTCGGGTTATTCGCACCTAACGGAGGTGGAATCCTTCCCGTCGGTAAGGTGTTGTTAGGATCGTATCCCGACATACCTTCGAAAGAATGTGATGGTGAAAGTGAAGAAGTGGACAAGATTTCGAATTCGGAGTCGAAAGGTTTGTCGGTCGGTACCAACGAAACACGGACTAATCGGGCGCTAGGGTCCCTAGTCCAACCGGACATACACTAAAAGGGTTAGTGTAGTCGAAAGATGAAAGACCGAATGTGAAGGTAAGAAAATGAGAAGAAGTGGTGTAAGTGAGTGCAAAGATTCTTTAGCGACAAGTTGCAAGTTTTGAAACGATTTTCCTTCTTCTTTTTAAGTGAGCTTTTGCAAAAAGATCTTGAAAAGAGACTAGTGACACTAATGCAATTAACCACACATGCACAATCAGGCCTAAGTCTAGGGTCACCTAGGTCAGCTAGACAGCTCCTAACTGTTCCAAAGGGCTAGAGATAGGACCTCAAACCGCCTCTTCACGGACAAGTACGGCCAGGTAAGTGGGAAGGAACCACCACGACAGTGGGCCTAATTAAAAACCACTAGCCTAGACACCGCAATGTCGGTTAGGATAAACGGCCGATGCCTATACTAGTCCTCTGTCCTATTGAGCTCGAGGTCCTTAGGGCTGAGTCTAATATTTTTTAAATTAAAAGTGGTCAATGCAAATGCTTTAAGTGATTTCTGGGGTCCTGGGAAGGGTGATGAAATCCCTACCCAATCTGAATTGGTCAATAGCCCCTTAAAGTCTGATTAAAGTATGCAAAGCAGTAAATCACTTGCAATCAATTTGCTATTTAGCGCGGCGCAAAGAATCCTGCAGAAAATCAATTATTGGAAGGGGGAAGAAGATTTTTAGCGCAAAGAATCCTGCAGAAGATTTGACAGAAGATATATGGGGATTTGCAGAGGAAGGAGAAAGAAATCAAACCATGCAATTTTTTAACGCGGTTTTGACCAGGTAAGTGCCGCGGAAACGCGGCTCTTTGGGGGCTTTAGGTCTCCAAATTTCTTCAGCCTCTCTGTACTTTCAATCTCCTGCTTCTTTGATGTATCTTTTTCTGTGTCCCCTTCTGTGTTGTTTCAGATCCGTCGAACCTGCAAAGATTCACAAAGAAAACCCTTCAAACAATAAAAGATGATAGAATTTTTATTTTTTTTTGGAATTTTTCAGATTTTTATGATTTTTTTATATTTTATATTAACCCGAAATTAAAAAAAGAAAATTTTACGACATCCCCGGCAACGGCGCCATTTGATTAAGAGAAGTTTTGTCGATCAAAAATAATTTACCGCGATCAAAAACGGCGTCGCTTGAAGCTAGCCGGTGAATACGGGTCGGTCCACAGGGATGTGTAAATCTCCTTTAAGTTCTTACGAGTTAATTCCAAATGGTGTTTGGATTTATAATTAAACCTAAAAATTGAAGTTGTATGAGACTAGGATTAGAAACTTGCTAGGATTAGGTCTAGGGAAAATTTGGTAAACAAAGATCTACATCTCTTTCCATTGCCATTAATTAAATGTATCATATTAGTGTTATGGTAAATCTTAACAAAGGGGATTAGGATGATTAGGAAGATTGATTCTTCCTCTAGATCCTTGTCCTTCCTTTCTTAATCTTTACCCTAACCTCCATGGAAAAACTTAAAATCCGGGCCTTTAGACTACGGAATCACCGTTACCTTGAGGGTAAAAGTGCCGTAGGGAGCGGAATAAAAAGGTATGCATGGAGTTCTAATGTTCATAAAAGTTTAACAATGAAAAGAGATGAGTGATCTTCGTCTCTCAAATCCTTCCCTATTCCTAACCCTAACAAGCGAGGAAATTACTCGCTCATTGAGGGGATGAAAAAAAAAGGAGTTTATTAAAGAGAGAAAACATCGATTGCAAGTTAATAAAAGCTAAACTAAATTAAACTAAGACGAGAAAATAAGAGCAGATAAAAAAACTACAACTACTGCAAAGAAAATAACCTACTTACTGTTGATGCGCTCTAACTTCAAGAAAACAGAATTTTATTCATGAGTAGAGGCATAAGAAATTACAAAGTCTTGGGTTCTATTTATAGGACATAGAAACCCTAGGGCTACAGCTGATTCGCATGCCTACAATTACAAATATACCCCTAAAAAAATCTTTCCAGAGCCGCCACAAATTATGGTAAACATTTCTGCGCACTAGGGCTTCAAGTAGCCGCGGAACCGCGGCATGAGCGCGCTTGGGCCGCGGTTCCGCGGCCCAATGATGGGATCATCATTTGATTTTTCTTGGGCTTGGTTTGGTTCTTCTGGGCTTCTTGTTTCTTTATTTCTTTTTCCATTTGAGCTTCTGCAGTGATTCCAGAACTTCAGTGAACACTTGTACCGATCCTTTAACCGTTTGCCATGACAATTTGGATCTTGCGTCGCCTTGTTGATGGTGAACCGTTCTTCTACTGAGCTTTACTAAGATCTTCCTATTTGTTGGTCAAAAATCTTTCTTTTGCGTCGTCTTTTGTGTTTTTCACTGTTTTCGCGCCAAGAACATGTTACCTGTAACATGTAGCAGACATGGGTCAAAAGCACCTGTTTTTATTATAAAATGCATAAGAATGGGGAATACAAAATGCAATATTATGTTATGAACAATCCGCTATAATATCAAGTCGTATCATATCACGACCCAATCACATATCACAACTCACGGCATCATGCCCGATCATATCGACTAACCTCCAAGTATCATATACTGGGCTCATCATCCGGGTATACGTATATGTATATGTGTGTGTGTGTGTGTGTACAGACACACACACACACATAAACATATACACCCAAACATATCACGTGTGTGCATGTGTGTGCGTGTGAATCTTTACTCTAGGGTTTCGCAACTAAGAAACTAAACTGACAGTACTTTCTTCCAATTACACTAAATCCAACCCATGGTCTCCTAAAGCTTTTGTTGCTAAGTATTCATATCACATAATAACACATAGGTATATATATATCATAAACACATCATACCCTATGAAGTTGCGGGGGTGCTATACGCCATCCACCCGACTTCCCCCATAGATATACATCTACTCACCTGGACGCCTCGGCTAATCTGATCCGATTTCAGCTCTGTCATTTCCGCGCCACATCCGATGCCTCTGCACCCGATCCTAGAAACATACACAAGTAAAAAGAGAATAAATATATAATTAGTCGTAGACACAACCTAGACAAGTCAACCACGCGCACTAACTAAACGCACACATACTTGGTGCACGAAACACGCCGCGACAACGCCACAAGTCACCACTAGGGTCGCAATACGTAAAAACCACTAATCCTAGTACGCACTCCTACCAATTGAACATTCACAATTCTCTAAATATTATAGGAAATAGGTTGTATAACATCAAAACCTCAACTTAATTTAAAATCGATTTATTCCGAAAACCTAATAAGCACCCTTTAATCATTTTAGTACCAATCTAGATGTTTTAGAAGAACTGGTGGTCACAATATTCCCTTAATATCTTAATTAGGTCTCACAACCATTTACTAGATTTTAATCTCACTTATTTCCATTAATCCCGAAATTCTAGTTTGCAAAATTATGTAATTTGTACATATTAAATGTAACAATTTTCAATTTAACAACAAGACTAGATTTTGCATGTCTTAAGATACTAATCTACACATTGCAATCTTAATCAAGTAATAAAAACCCTAACTTGATCTAAACCTTATTCTTGGAATTTCAAGTTTGCAATTTGAACCATAATTAAACACCCAATTTAATTAAATTGGAGTAATTAACCAAAAATTAAGACATAGGTTAAGATTTATACCTCACAAAATTAAAAGATCAAATTTGATATCCAGCCTTCCAAAATGGCCTCCATGCTCCTAAATACATACTAGTTTGTTTAAATAATAATGGGTAATGTTTTAATTAGGGAATTGTGAGGTTTTTGATGCATTTTTTTGGATTTTTGAGATGGAATGAATTGGGAAAAATGGGGGAGGATGGGGATGCAGGTTTCGGCAGTGTGGGAGAGGGGTGAGGTGTGTGTGAGAGGGGGGGGGAGAAATTTCTAAGCCAAAGAACAATTACCCCATACTTCAAGTGTACCTATGCCTCTTTAATTAATCTATTCATTCTTCTTCTTCATTTTTTTCTTCTTTGTGAGGAATGAAGTTAGGGAATTTGGGGAGGGCAGTTGGTTTGGGGGCTCGGCCAATTAAGGGGGGAGGGATGTGTGTGGATGTAAGTAGAATTTTCCAATTCAAGACAAAGCTCATTATCACATATAGTAACCACTTATCTTAATTATTTAATATTTTATTTTATTTATAACCTAGACTTCTCTAGAACTTTGGAGTCAAATTGAGAAGGTAGTAACATGTTACAAACTAAATTCTAATTTGTCATGGTGCACAATTGTGTAATTAACCCATTCCAAATTGTAATAATCACTAATTCAATGTATTAGTGAAAGTTTAAAATAATATTAAAAATAATTAATTACGAAAAATATTTAAGAAAACTAGAAATTTGCAAGTGACCAATTAAATACCAAATACTAGCAATTACATAGCTATAATAGGTATATTTGAGTCTATGATGAAAACTAATTATATATTGATTTGTACGGAAAACAACAGTTCTTTTACCGATTATCCGAAATTTCACCTAAACGAATTTTTTTCAAAATGTTATAATCTTTCCACCTTAAAGAAATTCGGTCCCCGAATTTCAATTAAAACTCCCCCAAATACTAAAACATTTCAGCAAAACAATCAAGTCGTTGGGGCTCCGAAATCATCAATATTTAAAACACATCTCAGAGCAATGCAAGCGTATGAAAACGAGTATATAACTCAAAATCAAAACTCCGTCATGCATCACGCAATCATCGGAGTCAAGGTGAAGATACCAATGTCAAAGTCCAATACGAAAACCAACATGATATACATCAAAACTATAACATGCACATAATACGCATCGTTGTAAACTCGTCAAAACATCTTAAGAAGAAATGCATGCCAAACCCATTTCAAGTCGCTGATCGATGCGCATATCACGGCATAAGTAGCAGACGTTTATTGTAAGAAAAAATAACTATATATATATATATATATATATATATATATCCTTTGTTTAACATACACGTCCCGCCGTTTTGAAAATAATTTGGATGGGTTTCCTTTGTAAAATGTTTCTTGTCATCTCGGACACATAGGAAAAATATTGAGACAGTAGCTCCTTTTGGAAATCCCTTCGATAACTATCGATGCATGCAAAAACACCTAGGTACTTTTCTCATAACAGTCATGCTCGGTTACTAACCCAAATAGTAAATAACATAAAAACGTACTACTCAAAGGAAATCATACTCCATAGTATAAGCAATAATGACACGTGCGTCTGGTGCACACAAGAATTGAAATCAATGAATGTGCCATACATGTGAACAGAAACAAAATCTAAGTGCAATGGGTGTACACGAAAATACCTGTCAAAGGCAACGGGTGTGCCTGACAACAATATCAGGTGCATCTGATATGCACGAAAAATCCCGAATTAGTGCATCTGGTGTGCACCAAAATCGTATCAAGCGCGCCAAGTATGCGCAAGAATCCAAATCTAGAGCACAAGGTGCACGAAAAAAAATATCAAATATCACAAACGAAAACGACGGTATACAACATACATCAATCCAAATCAGTTATACCATGGTAAATAACCTCACAACCACGTACATCAGCGGGCACAAAATTGAATCAAAGTACTAAAAGTGCATGAAAACTGCACCTGTAAGCACAAGGCAAATCACATTCATACCATAGACATGAAATCAAAATCAAACATCTCGAACGACAACAAATCGAAATCGAGTGCAACTGTGGTGCACGAAGACTCAATCAAGCAAATAAATCGCCCAAAATACCGAAATCCAAAATGACGGATACATGATATTCGAATCACCAAATCGTAAGTCGTAAACACTGTCGTCGATATGTCCTTCATTCAAAGTCAAGAAGGTGTCGGTGCTTCCAAAGCTAGCAGAGAAAGATATCTACTTGCCTCCTATTCATGGTCTGGCGCCTTGTACCCTTAGGTTCTCGTCTCTCACCGCGGATTGCCAGTTACATAGATCCTCGGCTCAACGGCCCAATATGGAATGATAACAGAAACAGTTCCGCTCTGGCACATCCTCTAAAGATCTCTGGCCAACTATCATGGTCACTCATAACATGTCTCGTCGATGATGCAGATCTCGGGTCTACTGGGTATGCGTAATACGACTGATCCTGGGTCCAAGTCTTCTCGTGTAGTATTTCAGAAAGATTCTGTCGGGGTCTCTCCCAATTCTCGTTTCTGCCGAACTGTCCGGAAGTTATCACCCTTTACTTAATCCGTTTCTTGTTCTGGAATAGCTGTATACTCATTACGACTCCTTCTGAAAGATATATCTATATTCAATGCCTATGCATGCGTATCACATCTCTGACAACGGAGTGAAATGTCATCTCATCAAAATCCCGTGGTAACCGGTCAACTGAGACTAAATTGCTAGATTTATAAAATTCAAATTAGTTTTCTTGTGGATTCAAAGTATTGTATCCCATCACATGATATCCGGACGACGTTAAACTTTTCGATCGATTCATCAAAGTCCTATAATTCCCTGAGAGCTCAACACTTGAACATAGTTTAATAATACCCTATACATGTCACAGTACCTATGGACGAGCCGTAGAAGGGCAGACCCAAGCCTCATTAATAGCTCCGTGGAACTGCCGCAAACCTTAAAGTTAAAAAGCGGTTCCATGGTCATTATGTCGAGTTAGGGTTTCATTCTTCTAGTGGGTTCACAGAATTACTTGCATGTTTTTCCGAATACCTTAAACTTGAAAAAATGGGTTTCTGATATTCGTTCAAACTTTTTAACTTCTCCTAGACAACATGTGAATACCCTTCGTCCGCACGCTAAACAATGCCTCAATCCTCAATGATAGACGATACATTAACGGTCATCATATTCTAGACGGCCTCTAGCAGTGGCCTAATCCTCTAGTGCTGATCTGCACGTTCGAGAAATCTTAGTAAAATCAATCCATCAAAACACTCATGTCGTGAAAAACACAATAAAACGACAAATCTATGCAATCGTGTCACCGGAATTATGCCCTGGTTAGTCCTCGTCCAAGACGAGCTCATGCTGACCGCAACTCTAGCCGCAGCTCTCTCTGCCCGTGCAACTGTGGTAACAAAAACCACCATCCGACATCGATGAAGATAAATCAAAGGAACGAATAGAATACGATGCAAAGTAATGTACATCATAAGGCTTCTTAAGCGGAATAGTGTATCATACGTATGCCACGGAACATACACACGGTACGTCACTCTACTTAAGTCACCTACTCCATCAACCAAACTCAACCTACGCGACGAAAGTTTAGGTCTAATACCCCTCGACCAAATCTAACTTCCGTAAGGTCAACCCTAGGTTCCGAATATATATATATGCCCTAGACTCCGCATAGTCAAACCTAGACTCGAACCAAGGTTATACCTAGCGCTCTGATACCAACTTTGTCGTGACCCGAAGGTACGGAACGCGACTGGCACTTAAATTACGAAACGTCTAGAGGCGTAATGTAATCTAAGTAAGCCAAAGCCCAGAAATCTAAAACATTTTTAAAAGAAGAAGTGTGAAGGAAAACATGTTTTAAAGCAATATCATATTTTCCCAAAAATTTCGGCAGAGTCTCCTTTGTAAATACAGGCCCCCAAACGGGTACAACACATGAAATACATAAATAATGAATAAAGGCATCCCCAAGTGGGAGCTAACTCTTTGCCAATTGGCAAAAACAACCACGCAAGCAATATAATATACAACGCCGAAAGGAGAGGGTCAAAACTCAGAAAGAAACCAACATCGTCAAGAAAACCCGAGAAGAACCCCAACAATACAAGCGCGCGACTCTAAGGTCGAAATAATACACAACTGGTTTTCTAAGTCTATCATATAATACAAGTCTGGTTGATGGAGTTTATTAGATACAACTGAAATAAATAAGTGCAACGGTGGTCGCGAAGCACCTACCAAGCAATCACTCGGAATAAGCAGTGTGCCAGCAAGCCGCAATGAAACCTGTATGGCCAAATCTGCAAGAAACTGTGGCACAACGGGGGTGAGTTGCCAACTCATGAGTAGAAAACATCACCGAGAAGAAATCGCATTTATGACTCTCTCCTAGGTCATACCAAAAATATACAATACTACAATAAAGGTGACAGTATATCATAAGTGTGATGTCAAAGTACTCGCGTCCGTGTCAAGAGTAATAATATATATATCGATGCATGACATGTACTAATGCATCATCCAACGTGTGTCCAGCAATGACACAAAATCATGAAAAAACCCGAGTACCCAGCATCGACACACAAAACATATCGAAATCCGCGTTCGACAGCGACACAAAATACTCAAATCTCGAGCTCCGTCAGTCCGGATCGGCCCATAAATGCATCTCTCTCATAACTCCGAACGGTATCCTCCTGATATCCGTCGAGTTTCCATACAATCACCGGTAGGTAGTGCTCCCCCTCCAGGCTCATCGTCCACAATGAAATCACTCTCGCCCCGGGGTACCTCACCGGGTCTACCATGTACCCGCAGACGGTTCATCCTCCTCCTCTAATCGGGTCTCGAAAACTAACTCAGAACCGAGAAAACATCATGGTGGACGCTACTCATCATATAATGGAAAACCGCATCTTTCTCTTTTAAAATAATCATAAGTTTATAAACATTCACATGCGGTTTCCCATATCCAGAATTCTCATGAAAGATCAGAAATCTCAAAATCATGAGTCAGTGAACAGTGAATATCGGCATCAAGCCCCACGATATTGCATATCGGAATGAATGTATAAATGCATGAATTTTCTAAGTAAGAAATGCAATATCTGAACTAGCATATGAAAGCAAGCATACCCGTACTATGTTGAAAATACCAGCTAGAAACTTATACCAATGAAGTAATGTTTTCTAATGTGTACGTGGCATAAAAATTACCGATGATGATGTGTGTGAGCCGGCAATCGAGTATACGTAGAGCATACATATCATTGGTAATGGTGCTGGTGTCCTGACATTAGGGGTTCATGATAACTAAAGAAAGCACATTTATAAGCATGCAATGCGATGAGAACAGCATGAATATACGGAAAATGATGTAGTAACCGCAACATTGGAGTATATACCTATCCATATACAGTCATACGGTTTTTGGTGTTAGAAATAACACGAATCATGGTTTTTGAAAAATAGGGGCTAAGGGGACTTTGAAAAAAAGATACGTCTTAGTATCCCTCGGCTTTGTCTTTAAAAATACTCACGATTAATTAGTTTTGAAAATAAGTATGACTCGAGCCCATTCGAAAGGGTAAGGAAATCCACCTAAAGTCTGAGTCGATATATCTTTTAGTCGGCGATCCCGTCTCAAAAGAGTCACGTACGGTAAATATATAGTACGACATCCTCGAGTCAAGGTGCGGATCAATCATCATATCTATATCTCGTATGGCAAAATCCATCGTACGTCATTCTAAAATCGGGGTACGGGTCAAATATCACATTTACCTCATTATTCATATGGTATCATCATCGTAAAATCATGAATTAGGGGTACCTTTCTAAACTCTAGCACATCTCAATATCATCAAACATATATCCTCCTTTGTATGAAAGCACATCGCCCAACCATCCGCTATAATATCATGTCGTATCACATCATGACCCAATCACATATCACAACTCACGGCATCATGCCCGATCATATCGGCTCACCTCCAAGTATCATATACTGGGCTCAACATCCGGATATACGTATGTGTGTGTGTGTGTGTGTGTGTATAGACACACACACACCCCAATGCATACACACACACACACACAGATATAAACATATACACTCAAACATATCACGTGTGCGCATGTATGTGTGTGTGAATCTTTACTCTAGGGTTTCGCAACTAAGAAACTAATCTGAAAGTATTTTCTTCCAATTACACTAAATCCAACCTATGGACTCCTAAAGCTTTTCTTGCTAAGTATTCATATCACATAATAACACATAGTTGTATATATATTATAAACACATCATACCCTATGAAGTTGCGGGGGTGCTATACGCCATCCACCCGACTTCCCCCGTAGATATACATCTACTCACCTCGACGCCTCGGCTAATCTGATCCGATTTCAGCTTTGTCATTTCCGCGCCACATCTGACGCCTCTACACCCGATCCTATTAACGTACACAAGTAAAAAGAGAATAAATATATAATTAGTCGCGGACACAACCAATAGAAGTCAACCACGCGCACTAACTAAACATGCACATACTTGGTGCACGAAACGCGCCGCGACAACGCCATAAGTCACCACTAGGGTCGCAATACGTAAAAACCATAAATCCTAGTACGCACTCGTACCAATTGCACATTCACAGTACTCTAAATATTATAGGAAATTGGTTGTATAACATCAAAACCTCAACTTAATTTAAAATCGATTTATTCTGAAAACCTAGTAAGCATCCATTAATCGTTTTTGTACCAATCTAGATGTTTTAGTGTAACGTTTTAGAAATCGTTATGCGAATTTGTCCGTTTTAGGGTAAGTTTGTCGGTATTTTCCGTTTAAACCCGACTGTGATCAAACGACCTTATAGACTTGCCAGCACCTAGTTTAGCTAAAATAAAGCTAGTGCGCAAGCTTTGGGGGGGTATATGGGACGTTTTGGTTCAATTTGAATTTTTCCCAATTTTAATATTATTTTAATGCGGTATTCACATTTTGGGAAATTTCTCTTTTTTGATCTTTACTTCAATTATTCTTGAGTAAACCAAACCCATATAATATCTAGAATTCTTTGTGTTGACTTGGGTTTAGGGTTTAAAGAAAATAAAAGAAAATGAATAGAGGTGCATGCATGTATTTATGTGTGTGTGAATGCATTTATGTGCATTTATCACTAAAATGAGATAGAACACTCCACAACTCTCCATTCACCTCACTTGGCCGAGATCCCTTCCTCCCATACTGCCCATGATCATTCCTTTCCATTCTTGCATCATTCTAGCACAAAACAATTCCCAATTTATCACAAAAATACCAAAAGTTCTTGATTTTTGCTCTTGGATCACTTGGAGCTAGGGAAAGCTTGGATCTTGTGAGCAAGATTGTTAGGAATAATCCCTACACTGTTAATTTGGAGTTTGTATGTTGTTTTGCTCGTTAGTTGTACCGCAGAACGCTTTCTATATCGATTTTTTCAATATCGGGTTTTTAGTATCTTTTTAGAGACTTTGTATCTGCTGTGACCTGGAAAATTTAGTGTGTGACCAAACATATTTATAGTGATGTACTAGTGAACCTGAGACACCACCTGATAGACGGAGACCACCCCACCGGCCCGGGCCGGTGACCCCTAAGGAGAATTCCGGCGACGCCGGCGATGTAGGGAGCTGCTTGGGTATGGCTTATGTGGGTAGTTATCTGCTGTTGGTTAGGGGTGTTTGGTACTGTTTACTTTTTTAGTAAATTCAGTATGCAAAATCTGGGATCGTTTACCTATAATCTAGTGTTTTGAGTCCGCGTGTTACGTTTTGCGACATGAATCGTGATCTGGTGCAGCTCCTGTACTCAGTTTGGTTTTGTGGTATCGTGACGCACGTTAGCCACTTGACGCACACTCGTGAGATAGTTTAGCGTTGGTGCGTTATTTAATACGTAGTTTTGCGTTATATTGATCGATTCTGAGATGTTTGCATTATTTCTTGTGTTTGTGGAAATATAGCGTTGCAAGCGGGGACTTCGGACGCTGCAAACAAGGGGAAGCAGGTGGTCGGATATTCATAGTTGGAGACCATTGGTGAGTAGATTTAACATCTACGGGAAAATTGCCCGTATGGCGTTATGCGTCAGGGCGAATATGATATGATAGCTGCATGTATTTTCATATTAGTTACTTTCATATGAATGTCATTGCAGAGCATTATCTGTTATACTAGACTCATACCTTTAGACATAACACATTACTGACGGTTCATGTTGCACGAGCACTAAATTGTATGCTACACCCACATCGTCAGTAATTGCCATGACACGCACAAACACCTAAATACATGATATGGTAGTGGATAGGAATGATTGGAGTAGTAACTCTTATTCAATTATGCATATGAAATATTGTGGGCACAAACGTACGTGATATTGCATTGGGCAGGAATAGTTGAGGTAGTGACCCTTATTCCATTTCACGTATACCTTACTATAGCTACTTGTACATCATGCATACATATTGACATGTACACCATATAGTCGATTTCAGTTACTTGTACATCATGCATACATATTGACATGTACACCGACATAGTTTATTACAGCTACATGTACATCATGCACACATACTGACATGTATACCGCATATGCTTGCTATAGTTGTATATACCCTAAGAGGTATTGTTTTTATATGTGATATTGAGTTGTTGATCATTGCGCTTATGAAATTCATCATACCCACTTGCTTACATGTAGATATTTAAACCTTGCTACACTTACATGTACACCTCATATGATGCTTTATTTGTTTTCGGAGGATTTTGGGAACCGCAAGATATTTTTTAAAAGCTGGATTCATTTAAAGAGCGGTTTTCCCTTTATATGCTCATATTGATGTTTTATATTGCATATATCAGTTTTATATGGATTTTACGCATTGAGATATGGATTTCATACGATTTATGGATTTGAGGACCGTGGGGGTATTTTCAAGAAACTATGTATTGTTTGGAAACTCGGTTTCTCTTGATATGATATTTCAGTGTGTCCACCATATGATTTCTCGGTTCTAAGATTTGGCTTGTGATACCCGATTCGAGGAGCGAGAGGCATCGTATGCGGGTACATGGTGGACCTGGTATGGTACCCCGGGGCGAGTGGTGATTTCGTGGTGTAGACGATAAGCCTAGCGGTGGGACCACTACCTACCTGTGATAGTATTTGGACATGACAGTTATCATGGGGATACCGACCGGAGTGAGGTATGACATATCGTCAGGGCCAGTCAAGTTGACAACGCCTGAGTTATGAGGATTTACGTGTCGATGTTAGACATGGGTTTCATGATGTTTCGAGTGTTGGTGTTAGACATTCAGGTTTCCATGATTTTTACGTATCGTCGGTGGACATACGTGGTTGATATCTTTATATATATATATATATATATACTTACAGGTATATGTTTTCATGATGTTTCGGGTGTCGATGATAGACATTCAGGTCCTATGAGACTTACAGGATGTGAGGGCCGATCTGAGGATGCGGTGCCTGAGGATTTAGGATTTGATGTGTCAGTGAGGGACACTGGAGTTTTTCCATGCTGAGGATTTTGAATGAGATTTTATTGTATCATCCCACACAATCAAGATTATTGTGGTTATGCATTGTTTCATGTAGTTGTAGTATCCTGATGATGTACCTTTACATGATTGTTGCATATTCACTTATCATACTTATGCTATCGGATTATATGTGATAGATAGATCGTTGTTCGTGTATACCTGCGATTACGGTATGATGTTATTTACTATTCACGAGTTGGAAACTCACTCCCGTTCTGCCACAGTGTTTTGCATGACTTACCCTAAGAGTAGTCGCGGCAGCGCGTCTTTTCATCTCTACTTTTGCGGATACCACTATGTTAGGCAGTGAGACCTTTGCATTTAGGCAGGTTTGCGGTTATCTGTTTGTACATTGTATATCCTTTTTGTTGGATCTAGTATTCACCATCTACCACTGTTGTATATGACTTAAAGACGACTTGTGAGGATTTGGTGTTGTATTATTTTGGTGACTTTGGGGTGCCGTGCTCGTGGGAGTCGGTGTGTTGAAAAGTTTACTTCTTTTTATAGTCGTTTCTTTGATATTTCTTCGCTTCGGCGTCGTATACTTGTTGTGGTGATTTTCTCCGCCGTTGGGCATGATTTTGCTCCCATTTGGGATGCTTTATATATTATCTGTGTTGTACCCGTTTTCGGGGCTAATTTTTACAAAGGAGGCGCTGCCGAAATTTTCAAGAAAGAAAACTAGAGTTAGAGATTTTACTTGTGATTTCCTAAATGTTAAAAACTATGTTTATCTTCGTTGATCCAGATTTGGGTGGTTTAGATTTCTGGGTTTCGGCTTACTTGAGTTGCGTACGCCTGTACACGTTACGTAGTTTAAGTGCCGGTTACGGGCCAAATTTTGGGTCGTGACAAAGTTGGTATCAGAGCGCTAGGTTTTTATCTTTCGGAGTATAGGATGACCTTGGTATGATGGAGTAGGTAGCTTAAGCAGAGTGACGTAGCGTGGATATGTTCCGCGGCATACTTACGACACGGTACTCCTCCTAAGTGACCTTAGGACTTATTGATTGATATTCTTCCATGATGATATACATCCTTATGATTCGATTCTTGTTCCTTATCGAATCTTATTTCAATTTCCATCCTATATGCTGCCGAAGACTACGAGGGCACAGAGAGCGGCCGCGAGGGCCGAGGTCAGAGTTGACTCGTTTGAGGCGAGGACTGACCAGGGCAGTACGCCTATTGTACCGGAGCACATTGCTATGATTGGAGCTGGTATACAGGATCTGCGCCAGATAGTGGGGACTTTAGTAGAGACCATCCGAGCGCAGGGGCAGGCAGTTGTTCCACCCGTTGCTGGGACCACAATGGTAACTACTGTTCCGGTAGTCGCAGTTATAGCTCCGGAGGTTATTACTGTGTCACTGACAAATTTTATGAGTCTGAGGCCTTCGGTGTTTACTGGAACAGATGTTATTGAGGATCCACAGTCGTTCATCGACCGGATGGACAGGATTTGTCGTTCACTCCGATGCTCCGATGAGAGATGGGTGGAGTTTGCCAGTTTTCGTCTGGAGGGTCTAGCCCATAAGTGGTGTGAGTCCTTGGAGAAGGGCAGAGCCACGGGTCTTGCTCCTACGACCTGGGCTGAGTTTGTGACGGTGTTTTCCACCCGTTTTCTTCCACCGAGTGTCAGGGATGCACGAGCGCGCAAGTTTGAGTCGTTACGTCAGACTCTGGGGATGACGGTGTCTGAGTATGATGTGTTGTTTACCGAGCTGTCGGTGTATGCTCCGTACCTGGTGGCGAATGAGGAGATGAGGGTGAAGAGGTTTGTTCGAGGCCTACTTACCCAGTTGTTCCTAGCCATCAGCATTCAGCATTGCGACACGTATGCGGCAACTGTCGATGCAGCACTATTGGTGGAGGAGCGTCTAGCTGAGTCATCGGTTGTTCCGGAACCGAAGAGAACTCGTACGGATGTACCAGCACCGAGACAGAGGTTTGCATGACGAGGCAGAGTTCCTTCAGACTCGGGGAGTAGCAGAGATGTGGGACGTGGCTACTTATTCAGTTCTTATTACCAGGAGGGTCAGCGACCGTCTTATGGATGCTTCGGGTGTGGCAGTCTACATCACCTTGTTCAGGATTGTACCGTGGTGCATCAGAGAGGGCCAGCAGTACCCCAGGTTACCTTACCACGCTCTCTGCCTCTTATTCCTGTTGTTGCGCCGTGTCAGATGTTAGTTATATGTATGCCCTACAGGCCATTACTGTACATAAGATGTATATTGTAGTGGATGCTGGGATATATATAGGGGGACTTTCTTGCTCGACATGGTAGTATGCTATCTGGTTACTCTTTACCTTAACGTGTATACCGATTGTCTCTCTATTTCATGTTGGTAAAGCCCTTAGGATGTGTACTTGACTACCTGGACTATGATGCGGATCATACCAGTGGGGACATGGTAGTCTATAAGTACATCCTTCAAGGTCCCTAGTCGTGGGTGTATCGAGACGGGGCATCGATATACCAGAGTAGACTAGCGTATACCTTCTCGACCCATACAGATGGGCGATGGATGATCCCATATCCATTGGTCTTTGACATCGGAGATGATATACGGGTGCTCAGTAGAGACTGGGTACACTGGACGGACTCGCCGAGAACTCCCAGATGGTATTATACCTTACGTCAGATGGCAGTTCTCTGGTGACACTGGTACAGAGTAGTCTGTTGACCCGAGATCGTCATAGAGTCTTGTGTGGTTCCCGCTGTGCTTTGATTTCCACCTTACCACGTCCAAGAGGGCGTGCAAAACGGTGGTTTTTGGGTACAGTCCAGAGTCACACGGAGGCAATGAGCGATAGGAGGGGATTCGTCTCTCCCTGTATAGGGAGTTGATGTTGCGCTGTGTTCGATTGGCTATAATCGGAAATCCCTGGCCAGGGTTGCTGAGATTTACTGGTAAGTGTTACCAGTAGTTTCTCGAATTGTTATAGACCTCATATCGACACGACTTATCGAGCTATTGGGGTCTGACGTTTACCACCCCTAGGCGACATATGCGACATATCAGACGACGAGACCGGACTGTACGGTAAGTGTTACTTGTTGGATTCACAGGAGTGTGAGCGGGCTTGCTCGTCGATCTTCACATCGCTCAATACCCGGGTGGCCGTTATGTTTAGCAGACCGCTTGCGGCTTGTGGGTGCTTGATATGATCATCATCTGTTGCCGGCGTATTGACGAGTCTTTAGAGTCCTACATAGAGGTTTCCTGGCTCAAGCAAAACGAAATAGGAGCGCATATGAGATATGTACGGGACCGAGAATAATGCGTGTATGTGATACAGTATTTAATTCTCGCGATGAATGTATCGATTGGTTGTATGCGATATAACCTAGTTATCGAATCAAGGGTTGATTTGATAAGTCGATACATTAGATATTAGTCGGTTGTATGCGATATGACCGGATCGTTAAATCAAGTGTTGATTTAATGATTTAATGCATAATTATATATTTGATATATTACTTTGCATTAACTAGTATTGGTTCACTTTAAATGGTTTTTCTCACTTGTTTGTGCACATTGTATATGTGATATATTTTTGTGCACAAGTTTGTATCATGTTTGATAATGCATGCTAACTTGGGTTTGTGTAAAGATTAAACCATGGTTATATGAATGGTTAGGGTTTTGTTTTCTTTATCATTTATCTTATTTGTTTATTCTTTTTGGAAAATAAATGGCATAAAGAGAAAAATGGTGGCTTTCTTTGTTTGCATCTTGAAGCTTCATGAAGCTTTGACTAAGTGACCATTTTGTCTCCTGCTTAACCCTAACCACTCCTTTTAACCCTAGTTCATTCTCTACACTTGACCATGGTTGTATTATGATAAGTATTGATTTTCTTTTCCATTTGATAATAACTTATCATAATATATATCATCTTCTTCTTCTTCTTCAAGAAGAAGCTTGCCTCCATCAATGGCAACTTGAAGAAATGAGTGAGAAATCCAATTCGAAAGTGAACCCACCTCCTATTTCTTCATCCTCTACCTCTTGCCAAATAGTATAGGGTGTTTTCTTCACAAGTTTCATGACTTGGTGAAGTGGGAGCTTGATCTTGCGATGCCTCGACGTAGATCATCTTCGGCATCGTTGTCGATGACCTAGCCCGCACATTTCTCCGATGAAGCCGACGCTAGAGCCCGGGATTGGATTTGGACAGCAAGGGGACATCATTGCGGAGCTATGGAGGTGGAGGACCGGATCTACAAAGATTGTATTTCCGTTCTTTTAGTTAAGTTGTTAACTAGCTTCTTGTTTCGCCTAAAATTCTAGTCAACGATCCGTATTAGGGTTTCTCGGCACCCGTAAAATTTGAAATTGGCATGATTGATGCCTTGTGAGACCTCATTAGAGTGCCCAGGAACCCTACAGTGGTATCAGAGCCTAGCTAGAGCCTTAGGCGATGCGTAGACGGAATTTCAAATCCGAACAAACCCCGAAACCCTAATCCGACCCGCTCTCTGGACTTTTTTCAAAATTAGGTTTTTTCCAGATTAAAAATTCTTAAAAAATTCAGCAGGAAGTTCTAAGAATTACGATGCAAAATTGGCCAAAAGATACCTCTAAGCCGCGGCGGAACCGCGGCAGAAGCCTGCCTTCTGCGGCGGTTCCGCGGCAATATGGTGACGTCAGCATTCCATTTTTGCAAAGTAATTCCTATTTTACAGTGCTGCGTTTTATGGGAATTTTTAATATTTATTCAAGAGTTGAATTTTCTGGGGTTGTTTTGGGGATTTGATTATTCGATCGGGTTATCAGATTTTGTCTATGTGGCTTTCCGGATAATTTTTGAATTTGTTAAAAAGTTCGACCGGATATAAATACCCAAATTTTCCCCTGCCGGGAAATTTCCAAGTGTTGGATTTTTCCGTTGTTTAAAGACGTTCTAAGTAGTGCAAGTAACGCGATGGACCCTCTAGAAGACAACAAACCTTAACTCGATTATGTGACCGTCTTGAACTGCCCTTTGAACCTTCGGGTTTGGGGCAGTACGGCGTGCCACATGTGAGGCGTTGGCTTGACCCTTCTATGGCTGAACCGTTGGTACTGAGGCATGAACTGAATGTTTTTAGACTTATTTCATGTGTTGAGCTGTATTGGGAAAACTTGGGTGTTCGACTGTTCGATCGGAAAGTTTAACATTTTCTGTTTATCTGGAATGTGATACAACAATTGGAATTCACAAGCAGTTATGAGATAACTGAATGAATGTTATAAACATAGAAGTTTAGTCTCACTTGATCGGTTGCCACGGAATTTTGATGTGATTAAAAGTCCGTCGCAATCACGTAGCGTACGCGGATACTCGCCGGGTAAACTTAATAGACAGCCTCACTCCATAGCCCCGACCAAGTGACTGTAGGAGAACCCCGTCGCCGAAAGCATCCGTTCGGGTGCTCGCGGCATTGGTGTTCCTCCTTGGTGCACTTTGTCGACGGCATCGGGGGTGCGGCCGCCTATTGAAGTTTGCGACGAGCATTCGATCAGGATGTCGGGAATCTTGTTGAATTGCCCGACTTGATGTTGAAAAGAGTTTTCGATAATGAGACTAAAATGCGGGGTTTATAATTGTTAGGCATGCGATGTCTAAGGAATTCATTTAATTAGGCAAGCGATGTCTATGCAGGTTGCGGATTCCAACTGTTGTAGTTTTACATTTTCTTTTCTGTGACCGTAAGTGTAATATGTGATATCGCCGGCTTCGTTGCTATATGTCAACGACAATTGGGATACGCATGTTTACTTACGTTGATGACATGTGATGTTATGTGTTGCTGGATATGTTATATTGGATCGTCGTGTTTGAATAGCCGGGGGTTTTATCTGAGATGTGTGTTTTTCATTTTCATTCATGTAAAAACTTGTATGTAATATTCTTTTATTGGGGCACTTCCAGGTTGCGGAAGCTGTCACCGTTGATATATATTATTTACTTTTCCGCACTAGGATAGACCCAAGGAGGAGGGCACAAGTAACAGGGTTCTGGAGTCCAGTGGGAGACCAACTCGAGGAGTCGAGTCCCGGACTTCTAACTCCAGAATTGGTAGGGTTGCTTGCCTCTCTCGTAGGGGTCTTGGGGTATGGGTTTGGTTATTCATCGCGACCGTGGAATCCGTGTTTTATACTGGCTCGTATTAAAAACACGGACGTCCTAGTATATCCAATATTTCATATAATATTTTCTGCTGCGTTATCTGTGATGTGATCATGTGATGTTCTGTGATATATATACAGTATATAGTATATATGATATATTATATAGGCGTTAATTATGTTTTACACCCGCGCTAGCCCTGCCCCGCTCTGCCGTTAGTTACCTAACCTAACGGTGCATGAGGGGACATCGAGGCGAATGCGGATGGCATAAGTGTACGTCGTATTTATCTGTGATGTTTAGGTAAATTAAATGATGGGACTTCATTAATGTGATTAATGAAAGACATGAAACCTAAGATGTTGTGGAATCAAATTTCAAAATAAAACAGGTAGCTACAGTTCTTGCTTTGCACAGCGGTATATGCGATATATCCTGCACCTCATTCGATGAGGAAAGGACCGAGATCCCATCACCGGGAGTGACTCCTTTAGCAATAACTGGCAAATGCTACACACTCGGTTTGTCTTTTGATTGCTTTTAAGAAGTTCTGCTTTGCACAGTGATATATATGATATATCCCGCACCTCATTCGACGAGGAAAGGACCGACGATCCCTTCACCGGGAGTGACTCCTTTAGCAAAACTAGAAAAACCTCAAAAACACTCCATTTCAAAAATCATTCGATTCTACAACGATATCAAGTTCATTACGCAATAGGTTTTCAGAAAAACCTGTCGTAGCCCTCCGTCATTTCAGATAAGTCCTGTTTAGTATTCGTGCTGCGTTTGTTGACCTTGTCAAGGCGCAGTGTGCGGTAGCTAACCAGTATTTATCTGCTTATGCATATGATGCAGATTGGGTTAGGGTAGTCGTGCGGCCTTGTTGACCTTGTCAAGGGTCGTGCGGGTGGGTTTGATTCAATCAAGAAATGACGGGTTGAACTTGACTTGCGGTCTATGGTATGTTGACCTTGTCAAGGTCATAGATCGTTTGGGGCAAAATATTATCGGGAATTTCAAGTGTTGAAATTTGCAATGAGATTGTATACCTTCTATGAGATAGTTGGATCCCGATACCCGCTGTGAGTAAGAGTTACTGCTGGGAGAGTTTTATACATTACAATTGTAAGTGCACGGCGGCGCCCCGACCGTCAATCCGACGGCCAAATGCGGAAGCGGTGATAAACTTTAATTTTGCGGATTTAGCAAACCGGCACCCCCGCGCACTAAACACCCGGATCGTGCCATTAAACTAGATCTAGCTAACTACAAGAAGGGGAAGAGATATACCGAATGATCCGAGTCCTCCGGTCTTCTCCTCATCGTCCTGATCTCCTGCGGAAACTCCGGTCGTTGCCTCCTTGCCGGAAGGGCACCACATCGCCTGTATCTTTTACGGGCTCCCACCTCAATACCGAGGCAACTCGGGCGCGAAGTTGGCTAGCCGACGCGCCCAAGATTTGCTGTAGAATAGTGTAGTGGCCATGTCTCTTTGGGGTTTAAGAGATTGCCATGTTGGAGGAATTTTGCACACGAATTTTTCATGGATGGATGCTAAGAGAAAAAAGCATGCAATCTCAAAATTGAGCTCGGCCAGCAAACTAAAAATGAGCTCCCTGGAAGAAATTCCAAGTTGGTAGAATGCATAAAATAATAATCATTCTTGTGCTCACTCAAAAACAAGTGGAAAGAATGCATAAATTAATAATATGCATAAGGAAAAGTCCACCAAAAATAACCCCTCCCATACTCCAAACAGTGGCCGGCCACATCAATGGACAAGTGGGGAAAAAAGAATTCTTTTAATGAAGAGGTCACAATCACAATAAACCCCCTCCACAAAATGTTATTTGCAAACTGCAAATAACACCCTCCAACGAAAAGTCCGGCCGTGAAGGAACAATGAAAAACCGGCCGGAGCGGAATGCAAAATGGCAACTCCAGAAAACTGGTCCCGTAATAAATCACAGGAAAACCCCGATACTGTGCATACACACCCGCATTTGTATTCCGACCGAAATACAAATGCAAAGAGACAAAACTACACTATCAAATACTAAGATCCGGCTTAAGCCAAAGCCGGCTAGTAAAAACCGTCCGATCACGATCCGTGCAATACCGCACGTATCTGATCGAACCCTGCCATATCTCCATACGGCCTCTACAGCGTTTCGCCCGAAAGCTGAGTAACTGAAAGTGTGGTGGACTCTAAAGACTCGTCAATACTATGGCTGTGGATTTAACCACTAGCACATCAGAGGTATAAGCCAATACGTGACGGGCCACCTGCTATTGACTAAAAGGGACGTCGATGAGCGAACTCATCCTGACACCCTACTGAGCCTATCAGTGACAATATCCGTACAGTCCGGTCCGTTCGCCTATGAGCATCGCATGTCGGGCCTAGGGGGTTGGTAAAAGTCAGACCCCCAAAAGCGGTACAAGTCTTGTCGGAGTGTAGCCCAGAACACCATGAGATACTACTGGAATACCTACCAGTAAATCTCCTGCCTTGGCCAAGGTCTTCGTGTAATGGCTCTCCTAGACACAGCGCGACCTCACCCCCAATACCGGGAGAGACGAACCCCTGAAGATCCGCTCACTGCCTCCATGTGGCTCGGGACTGTACCCAACTAAAACCTGTTTGCACGACTCCTTTGAGCCGTGGTAGGGTAGTAATCAAAGTACAGTGGGAACTCACACGAGACAAATGACGATCCCTAGGTCGATGAACTAACCTGTATACATGTCATAAGGGAACTGCTATCTGACGTCAGGTATAAGACCAACTAGCATGTTCCCGACGAGTCCTGTCCGGTGTACTCATAACCTAATAAGCACCTGTATACATCTTAGGTGAACCAACTGACAACAGTGGCTTGTAAGACCGGCCACCGCCCCTCGTCGGGGTCTCGACTGTATACACTAGTCTACTATGGAGAATCGATGCCCTGTCTCGAAACTCCCACGACTAGGGACCTTTTAAGGATGTGCTTATAGACTCCAGCACTCACTTATATGATCGCCCTCATACTGCTGGCAGTCAAGCAAGAATCCTAGGGGGTCTATCAACGTGCAATAGCGACATGTCAGGTCACCTAAAGCAGTACACGATGATAAAGGTAAACCAGATAGCGTACTATCATTTCGAGTATGATTGTCCTCCCGGGATAGGTCCTCCCTCAATCATTGCAATCACGTGCCTGTGACCCAATAATTGACTCTGAGGGCACTATCTCCAACAATCTCCCACTTGCACTCAAGGCTAATTATTGCGATGTCGCATACTCACAGCCTGTGTGATACCGAACACCCAACTCCCCTACTAGTCAGTCTCACAAAATCCGTTTGTGAAACTATTGCGTTCGAGGAATAGCCTCAGTGAGTGGATCCGCCTTGATGTTTCTTTCTATGTCTCTCTATGTCTCAAGTTCGCGGAGAAAGCCATCTCCCGAAATGAGCAATACCTGTCTTAGAATGTCTGGATGTCTGATTGGACCTAGCTCATAAATGAACTCCAAATCCAAACTTCTTAGACTGTATCGTCAACTGAACTTAATCAGTATCCTGCGCCATGCCACCCTCAGTATTGCCTTGGACCACCTATCCAAAATACTGCCCCTCGTCAGATGGAAAACTATAACTCTGACAACCTCCTTGTCGTCCATGTCACCTTGGAAGCCTGGAATGATAATTGTCTCCCAAATGAGGCTGTCGTTATCATATCCCTAGAACATCCACTTATGTTCTAAAACTGCTTCCGACTGTTTCTCCAGGATTGGATCAATGTCAACTTATTGCATCTAGTGCAAGAACAACATCTGGTGTGGTACTTGACCTCTCATGATTGACTCAATTGCCTAAGCAAGTGATCTGCCAATCATGCGCATCCCTCTCTACTTTAGTCTATAAGACACCTTTAGAGAGGGTGACTCCATCACCTGCAGGTACACTACCGTGCCAGGAGTCGTCCATTCTAAATATTCTTAGAATGCTGTCAAAGTACCCTGATTGGGAAACCACCCAAATCTAGATCTAAAACCATAGATCTAGTAACCAGTATGTCTGATATAATGTCCAAGTCCTTTGTGGAGAAACCACTGTGTGACGACCAAAGTATAACCGATCGTAGTATAGGAATATCACTTCCTACTACCTTCTTAACAGATCCATCCCCTATTCTGATGACGTCAAACCTATGACTGTCACATCAGAAATAGATGATCTATCTCCGCTACATCTGCTTTAGTCTATAAATAGACATAAGCCTGATGTCCACCAATGTTTCCGCTGCTCCCACTGACTACGACAACCCTCTGGCAGAGTCATATAGACGTGCACTTCTAAAGCAAGTTTAGAACGACGCTATACTCATCCTCCTGCCGGGTCTCGCAGCCTGGAACAACAACAATGGCAAGTGTGGGTAAACAAGAACTTCCCTGTCACCGTCCTTGAGGCTACCGGAGTACCTCTCGGGTGCCTGAAGTTACCCACCTTATCTGCGGAGTGGCCAATGGAATGTCAAATCAGATTGAATCTTTAGGTTCCTTATCAAATCTTCAGTAATCGTTTGCGGTTCTGGAATCACTTCCAGTTCTACCATACTCCCACTACTGTTTTTGAAAAAATCCATTTTTAATAAAACTGTTGTAGCGTTTTGAAAATCGTTTCGGTGAAATTTCGGAAAATCGGTAAAATGAGGGGGTTTTCTGTAAAAAGTCAAAATACAAATATCTTATTATAAAAATTAAATATATATATTCTAGCTATGTAATTGCTATTATTTGGTGTTTATTGAGCCGCTGGTGAAATTTCAAATTTTCTGAAAAAAATATTATTTTATTATTATTTTAAGCCGTCACTAATACATTTAATTAGGGAAAATTACAAATTGGAATGAGTTGAAACAAATTTTGTGCATCATAAAACATTAAATAAAAATTTATCATGTGGTTTTTGGAACGAAATCATTTGCCAAAACGGTTTAGAAATTATTGAAGAAAAAAGGCTTTTTTTTAGCGTAAATGGATGTTTGGGGTATTGTATTTATCATTTTTCATCACCCCACACCCGTACCCACACCCACACACCCCCATTCACTTCTCCCCTTAGCTAAATTCAGCAGCCCCCATTTTTCCCCACTTGAATTTCAAAGGAAAAGAAATGAAAGAAAAGAAAAGAAAATGGATAAATTAGTTAGACTTTTGACCTTGAATTGACTTTGACTTTCTCCCCATTTTTCTCCACCTCCCTCTCTCTCCTCCCCCACTCATTTTCTGGCCAAAATCTGAACCCCAACAGCCCTTCATTCTTCATCTCCTTCTCTTTAAAAAAGTTCTTCAAAAATGCTTGAAAAATCGACAAAAAATCAAGCAAAAATCCAAATCAAAATCCACCTCCTACCCATTTTCCCTTGGCTACCATATCATGGATCTAGGGATTTAGATTTCAATTTGGGAGGCTAAGTGTGCTTGTGGGTTCTTCAAATTATTTGGGTATAAATTCTAACCTTTTTGCTTAATGTGTTGTTAATTGCTTATGTTAGCTTAATTAATTGTTTAATTAGTTTTAGGTGCATGATTTAAAATTCAAGAGAGGGGTTTGATTTTAAATTGGTATTTTGTGTTGTGAGATTTAGTTTATGTGATATAATTGACATATTAATGTTATGCTAAATCCAATTTAAGTTGCTAGTTTGCATATTTGTTAATTTAAAAGTGATAATTATATAATTGCTAACTAGGTTTTTTGAAATTTATTAAATGGTTTAAATTAAAATATGATTAAGGTTTCATGACATTATTAGCATTATAAATTTTGGTTTAATACTATTGTATATGCAAAACTAAGCTTAATGGATGAATTGTGAAATTTACTTTAAAAAGTGTAAAAATTGATATGTTTGCAAACTAGAATTTTGGAGTTTATGAAATTTAATGAGATTAAATTATGGGAATTATTTTATAACTTATTTAAGATATTTAGTGAATATTGTGGCCGCTAGATTCGTTTATACATCGAGTTCTGTACTAAAACGGTGATTTGTTCTTGCTAGATTTTCGGAAAAATGACTTTTTAAGTGAAATTGGGGGTTTTGTGAATTTTAAGCTATTTTATATTATAATTAGTGCTTGTAATTGTACAAATGAATGTGTTGGGAGCTTTCTCGATGGTTTGGCGTTTGTACGCCGGCGTCGAGGGTTTTTAGGTCGATTTGTGAAAGCAACCTTAGGTTTTGACCTATGTGGGTTTCGTGCGTCGTTTTGGTCATGAGTAGGATTTTAATGCGATATGGTGCGTTATGATATGTAGGTACCCCATGTGGACTTCGAGACGACAAGCAAGCGCGTGGCGACGTCGGCACCGGCGAACGAGGACCAGGTGAGTAGATTTATATCTACGGGGAGAAGTCGGGTGGATGGCGTATAGCACCCCCGCAGTCCGTGGTGATGTATACGGATGCGTATACACACCAACAATTTATGATATGTTGTTAGGATATATTATTGATGATTTTAGATGGATATTGGTGATGGATTGGAGCATGGTTACGAAACCTTAGGTAGTGGGTGCACTACACTTACACATACACACATATACATACTTGCATACATTCCTTATTTCATATGTGCGTGTATGGGAATATATTTATATGTTCACATGGGTATGGGACTATGTGTTCACATACGGATTTGAGGAGGATACTTGGGATTGAGCTGAGTCGATGAGATTTGTTTGTGGTTGTGATCTCGGTGATATGGCAGGATTCGTACTTAAGGTACGTCCTGGTGTTATAGCGGGTCTTGCGGCGGCGATACGGGTGAATAGTGTTATAAATAAATGGTCGACATGTGATCGTGATATGAGGCATAATATGCTAGGATATTGATATTAGGCCGTATTGGGCGATGTATAACCCTTGATGATGATATGTGCTGATGATATCGGTTTGTATGAGATTGTCGATTAGTAGTCAGATCATGAGTATATTGAGGATATTAGTATTGTACTAGACATAGGTCTGTACCCTAGACTATGATCTTGGATGAAGAGGATACCAGAGGAATAGTGTGAGGAATATGATATTGACCCGTACCCAGATTTGGGGATGCCGTACGACGGATTTACGTACGAGCTATATCTTGATGATTGATCCGCACTCTTGACTTGGGATGTCTGATTATAGATATGGTATCGGATATGATATTATTGAGGCGGGATCACCGACTTATATATATACAGGTATGTATATGTATCGACTCAGATGTTAGGAGGTTTCCTTACCTGTAGTCTAGCTTATAGCGTAGCCCTTTAGTTTAGTTAGTTGTTAGATTAGATTCGGTTCCTACCTATTTCAAAGCTTACGAATCATGCGTATTTTTAAAGACAGCCTAAGGGATCCTACGGATATTTCAAAAAACGTATCTTTTCTTAAAAACACCGTAGCCCCTATTTTCAAAACCCCACGATTCGTGTTATTTCAAAAGGCACCATTATCAGACTTATATTAGGTTAAAACAGATTAATTATCGTTGCGTCTAGTATTCAGCTCCCGCTAATTATTGTTGTTAGCTCCGCATCACATGCTTATATTATGCTTCATATTCTACTATTCATATCTTGTGGTTAGGACACCAGCACCATTACCGATGATGCGTATGTACCACGTACACTTACTTGCCGGCTCACACACATCTTCATCGGTAATTGCCATGTCACGTACACCTTAGAAAATATTATTGCTTGACATAGCCTGTTAGCTAATAGTTTAGACATGATATTAGTGTACTTGCCTTATATGTTAGTTTAGACATTATAGTTATTACCTGCTACCTCATGCATACTGTTATTCATTGTTATGCCGCATTCATGGATTCTCATGCATATATTCACTTTTTACGTGCTATTGAGGTTTTGGATTTGGATTTCCATGAGATTTTCTGAATTTGGGGAAAACCGCAAAACATATACAAACTTCTTCTTTCTCTTTTTAAATAAAAAACGCGGTTTTTCCCATGATGTATGAGTCGTCCACCATGAGTTTGCTGATAGATTTGGAGACCCGATTCGAGGAGTTGGATGAACCGTTTCGGGTACATGGTGGACCCGGTAAGGTACCCCGGGGCAAGAAGCTCGTGGTGATGATGATGAGCCTGGCAGGGGGAGACTACCTACCGGTGATTTTACCCGACGCGTCGGATATCCGGAGGATACCGTCGTGGTCTTGAGATGGATGGTAGGGGCCGGTCTGGACTGACGGCGCCCTAGATATTGAGATTGAGACATTGAGATTTCGAGATATTGAGGTACTGAGGTTTGATGATACAGGCCAGTCCGGATGGCCGGAACCTGAGGTTTTGAGACATTGAGATTTATGTTTTGTGTCGATGCTAGACACTGTTGATGCTGATTTCATTTATGATACCTCATTTTTAAAATACAAAGGAAATCTCACTAATTTATGAAAACAGTTTCTTCATTTACATGTATTCTGTTTTCATGCATTCATACCTCATTCATATGATATATTGCTACCTGTGGCACTGACACGGGCACATGAGATCACACTCGGGTTAGATATTACCCTAGCCATTTTTATAGGCTGCATGTTATTCATATAATTGAGGATATATTATGATCATTGACCTAGGTTGCGTTATTCATGCGATTTTCTGTTCGTAGATCTTTTTCTACTCACGAGTTGGCAACTCACCCCCGTTGTGCCCCAGTTTCTTGCAGGTGTTGCCGTACGGATTTCATTACGGCTTTGCGGGCACGGATTCTTTTCGGGTGACTTGCTAGTAGGTGGGTTTATTGTATCTTACCCATCATTATACCTTGTATATTATATTTCAGTTGTATCTAGAAGTTCCATCAACCAAACTTGTATTTTTGAGATAGAGACCAGTAATGTTATTCTTTCGACCATAGAGTAGCATGTTATATTTCTTGAGTTTCTTGCTGGTTGAGTTCCATTTCTGTTGTGATCCTCGCCTTTAGGCTTTGTATATTATGTTGCATACAGGTTGATTTGATATGGTTATTCATATTCTCTACTACTTCTCTTTGTTTGGATTTCTGGGTTTCGGCTTACTTAGCATACGTACTCCTTGAGACGTTCGTAGTCTAAGTGCCGGTCATGTTCCGTACTTTCGGGTCGTGACAAAGTTGGTATCAGAGCGTTAGGTTTTACCTTCGGAGCGTAGGATGACCCTTGGTTGATGGAATAGGTGACTAAAGTAGAGTGACGTACCGTTGGTATGTTCCGCGGCATATTTACGACACGCCACTCCACTTAAGAAGCCTTAGGATGTACATTTCCTTGTTTAGTATTATATTCCTTCCTGATCTAGCCTCATCGGTACCAGTTTGGTTTTGCTGCAACGATTACGGGCAGGGAGAGCTACGGCTAGAGTTGCGGTCGGCACGAGCTCGGCACGAACGAGGACTGACCAGGGCATGATTCCGGCGACACCCGATTATAGAGAGGTGTCTTTTGACTGTGTTTCCGCGCCACGAGCGTTTGGCGTATCGCCTTTATGAGGTTACTCGGATGTGCTGATCGACATTAGAGGATTGAGCTAATGATAGAGGCCAACCAGATTTTGATGACCGTTGGCGTATTGCTTATTCATGATGATCGAGGCACTATTCTGCGTGCAGACGAGCGAGCCAGTTATTGCTGTGAACGACGAGATATCGCCCCAGATGTTGGAGCTA
This sequence comes from Agapanthus africanus, assembly GCA_030015575.1. Lineage (NCBI taxonomy): Eukaryota > Viridiplantae > Streptophyta > Magnoliopsida > Asparagales > Amaryllidaceae > Agapanthus > Agapanthus africanus. The sequence goes on from CM057339.1 coordinate 534,868,601, forward strand.
TTGCAGAACGAGTTGTACTAAGAGATGATAGAAGGTCGCTAGTCATCGAGGATGAATGACTAGGACATGTGGATAGTTCGCCTACCCCGATGCGAGGTCATCAGATAGATTGATTCCAGCTAGAGACGACTTCACGAGAAGACGTTGGGAGTCGACAGAGACGATCGAATGTCAGAAACCTATTATTCCAAGTTTAAAGTAGTCGGAAAGACATGCAGGCAATTCTATGGTTCCTCTAGAAGAATGAAACCCTAACTCGACTTAATGACCGTGTGAAAGCCTTTGAACCTTCGGGTTTGCGGCAGTTCTACGGCGCCATTAGTGAGGCTTGGGTTTGCCCTTCTACGGCTGGACCACCGATGCTGTGGTATGTACTCGATACTATTAAACTGTGCCCAAGATGTTGAGCTCTTGGGGGATTATGAGGTTTTGACGACTCGATCGGATGGTTCGACTTCAATCGGATGCTAGGTGGTGAGATGCATTCTTGGGAGACTCCAGGTACGAGGATAGTCGTTGGAGCTCAGTCCATGCAGCCGCGACGTGACGAGTCCAAAGAAGACGACATTAGAGAAAAGTGAAATAAGAGGTTCGCACCAGATCTAGATGAGATGACGTTCCACTCCGCCGACATCAGAGAGGCGATGCGCATGCCGAGGCATGGTACTTGGACTTACCTTCCAGAAGGAGTCGCGATGAGTATGCAGTCGTTCCAGAGCAAGATGCAGATATAGGAAAGGACAACGACTTCCGGACAGTTGGCAGAGACGAGACATGGAAGAGACCGTGAGCAGGATTCCTTCCAGGATACTGCTGCGACGATACTTGCACCCAGGATTAGATGTGTCACGTGCATTCAGAGAGCCAGAGGCCGATGCCAGTGATATGTTGCCTTGACAGGGCCGATGAGCCGATGGATTGTGAGATTGGTAATCCACGGAGAAGACTTGGACCCAGGAGTGGTCATGTTACGCACACCAGCAGGCCAGAGTTCATGATCATCGACGAGACGTCCCACTAGTGACCGTGACAGTTGGCCGAGTTTCTTAGAGGATATACTTGAGCAGTACTATTCCGCCATTATTCATTTCGATGTTTTGGGTGATTTATTCGTATGATTTGATTTTGATGATTGAGGATTTACGATCTTTGCACAGTGTTGCACATGATATCGTTTTCGTGCTTTAGTTTCACATGTTTGTGATTTTACGGTTTTAAACAGTTGAGTTGATTTTGTGCGTATGCACGCACGCGATTTGGTTCCTGCACTCTGTATAGTTTATATATGCTGGCAGTGCAGTGACATGTATTTTGTGCAATTGGATACACTGGATTTCGATTTCGAGGGTGATGCTCGACATTTGTTTTGTGCATTTTATGCACCGGATTGGATTTTTAGCGCCTGTTGGGCGCCTGTTACGAGATGCGATTTGGTGCACACCAGATGCACTAATTCGAGATTTTTCGTGCATGTCAGATGCACCTGATTTTGCTGTCAGGCACACATGTTGCCTACGACAGATGTTTCGTGCACACCTGATGCACTTAGATGTTGTTTCTGTGCGCATGTATGGCACATTCATGGATTTTGATTTCCGTGCGCACCAGACGCACGTAGTATTCATGTGCATATTTTGGGATTGTTTTCTTATAGAGCAGTACGTTTTTATGATATTGCTATGTGTTTCCGTACCGAGCAGGACTAGTCAGAGGACAGTACCTGAATATATTTTGCATGCATTGATAGTTATTGAAGGGATTTCCAAAAAGCGAGCTATAGCCTCAGTATTTACCTACGTGTCTGATATGACACGAAATGTTTAAAACAAGGAGACCCTTCTAAATTGTTTCCAAAATGGCGGAATGTACATTTCAAACGAAGGTATATATGTATATAGTTATTTTCTTGTGGCAGACGTCCGCCACTGTGCAGTGTTATACGCGTTGCACAGCGACTTAAAGAGATTTGGCATGCATTTCCTTCAGATACTTACAGATATAGATTCGATATTTACATTTATAGTTTCGAGTTATATCATATTAGTTTTGATTTGGGTTTGGCATTGATGTCTTCTCCACGACTCCGATGATCGCGGGATGCTTGACGGAGTTTTGATTTGAGTTATATACTCATTTTTCAAGCGCATGCGCTGCGCTACGATTTGTTTTATGTATTTACAATTTCGGAGCCCCGACGAATTGATGGTTTTTCTTAGTTGTTTTAGTAATTGGGGGAGTTTGAATTTAAATTCGGGGACCGAATTTCTTTAAGGGGGGAAGATTGTAGCGTTTTGAAAATCGTTTCGGTGAAATTTCGGAAAATCGGTAAAATGAGAGGGTTTTCTGTAAAAAGTCAAAATACAAATATCTTATTATAAAAATTAAATATACATATTCTAGCTATGTAATTGCTATTATTTGTTGTTTATTGAGCCGCTGGTGAAATTTCAAATTTTCAGAAAAAAATATTATTTTATTATTATTTTAAGCCGTCACTAATACATTTAATTAGAGAAAATTACAAATTGGAAAGAGTTGAAATAAATTTTGTGCATCATAAAACATTAAATATAAATTTATCATATGGTTTTTGGAACGAAATCATTTGCCAAAACGGTTTAGAAATTATTGAAGAAAAAGGCTTTTTTTAGCGTAAATGGATGTTTGGGGTATTGTATTTATCATTTTTCATCACCCCACACCCGTACCCACACCCACACACCTCCATTCACTTCTCCCCTTAGCTAAATTCAGCAGCCCCCATTTTTTCCCCACTTGAATTTCAAAGGAAAAGAAATGAAAGAAAATAAAAGAAAATGGATAAATTAGTTAGACTTTTGACCTTGAATTGACTTTGACTTTCTCCTCATTTTTCTCCACCTCCCTCTCTCTCCTCCCCCACTCATTTTCTGGCCAAAATCTGAACCCCAACAGCCCTTCATTCTTCATCTCCTTCTCTTTAAAAAAGTTCTTCAAAAATGCTTGAAAAATCCACAAAAAATCAAGCAAAAATCCAAATCAAAATCCACCTCCTACCCATTTTCCCTTGGCTACCATAGCATGGATCTAGGGATTTAGATTTCAATTTGGGAGGCTAAGTGTGCTTGTGGGTTCTTCAAATTATTTGGGTATAAATTCTAACCTTTTTGCTTAATGTGTTGTTAATTGCTTATGTTAGCTTAATTAATTGTTTAATTAGGTTTTTAATTAGTTTTAGGTGCATGATTTAAAATTCAAGAGAGGGGTTTGATTTTAAATTGGTATTTTGTGTTGTGAGATTTAGTTTATGTGATATAATTGACATATTAATGTTATGCTAAATCCAATTTAAGTTGCTAGTTTGCATATTTGTTAATTTAAAAGTGATAATTATATAATTGCTAACTAGGTTTTTGGAAATTTATTAAATGGTTTAAATTAAAATATGATTAAGGTTTCATGACATTATTAGCATTATAAATTTTGGTTTAATACTATTGTATATGCAAAACTAAGCTTAATGGATGAATTGTGAAATTTACTTTAAAAAGTGTAAAAATTGATATGTTTGCAAACTAGAATTTTGGAGTTTATGAAATTTAATAAGATTAAATTATGGGAATTATTTTATGACTTATTTAAGATATTTAGTGAATATTGTGGCCGCTAGATTCGTTTATACATCGAGTTCTATACTAAAACGGTGATTTGTGCTTGCTAGATTTTCGGAAAAATGACTTTTTAAGTGAAATTGGGGTTTTTGTGAATTTTAAGCTATTTTATATTATAATTAGTGCTTGTAATTGTACAAATGAATGTGTTGGGAGCTTTCTCGATGGTTTGGCGTTTGTATGCCGACGTCGAGGGTTTTTAGGTCGATTTGTGAAAGCAACCTTAGGTTTTGACCTATGTGGGTTTCGTGCGTCGTTTTGGTCATGAGTCGGATTTTAATGCGATATGGTGCGTTATGATATGTAGGTACCCCATGTGGACTTCGAGACGACAAGCAAGCGCGTGGCGACATCGGCACCGGCGAATGAGGACCAGGTGAGTAGATTTATATCAACGGGGAGAAGTCGGGTGGATAGCGTATAGCACCCCCGCAGTCCGTGGTGATGTATACGGATGTGTATACACACCAACAATTTATGATATGTTGTTAGGATTTATTATTGATGATTTTATATGGATATTGGTGATGGATTGGTGCATGGTTACGAAACCTTAGATAGTGGGTGCACTACACTTACACATACACACATATACATACTTGCATACATTCCTTATTTCATATGTGCGTGTATGGGAATATATTTATATGTTCACATGGGTATGGGACTATGTGTTCACATACGGATTTGAGGAGGATACTTGGGATTGAGCTGAGTCGATGAGATTTATTTGTGGTTGTGATCTCGGTGATATGGCAGGATTCGTACTTAAGGTACGTCCTGGTGTTATAGCGGGTCTTGCGGCGGCGATACGGGTGAATAGTGTTATAAATAAATGGTCGACATGTGATCGTGATATGAGGCATAATATGCTAGGATATTGATATTAGGCCGTATCGGGCGATGTATACCCCTTGATGATGATATGTGCTGACGATATCGGTTTGTATGAGATTGTTGATCAGTAGTCAGATCATGAGTATATTGAGGATATTAGTATTGTACTAGACATAGGTCAGTACCCTAGACTATGATCTTGGATGAAGAGGATACCATAGGAATAGTGTGAGGAATATGATATTGACCCGTACCCAGATTTGGGGATGCCGTACGACGGATTTACGTACGAGCTATATCTTGATGATTGATCCGCACTCTTGACTTGGCATGTCTGATTATAGATATGGTATCGGATATGATATTATTGAGGCGGGATCACCGACTGATATGTATACAGGTATGTATATGTATCGACTCAGATGTTAGGCGGTTTCCTTACCTGTAGTCTAGCTTATAGCGTAGCCCTTTAGTTTAGTTAGTTGTTAGATTAGATTCGGTTCCTACCTATTTCAAACCTTACGAATCGTGCGTATTTTTAAAGACAGCCTAAGGGATCCTACGAATATTTCAAAAAACGTATCTTTTCTTAAAAACACCGTAGCCCCTATTTTCAAAACCCCACGATTCGTGTTATTTCAAAAGGCACCATTATAGGACTTATATTAGGTTAAAACAGATTAATTATCGTTGCGTCTAGTATTCAGCTCCCGCTCATTATTGTTGTTTGCTCCGCATCACATGCTTATATTATGCTTCATATTCTACTGTTGATATCTTGTGGTTAGGACACCAGCACCATTACCGATGATGCGTATGTACCACGTACACTTACTTGCCGGCTCACACACATCTTCATCGGTAATTGCCATGTCACGCACACCTTAGAAAATATTAATGCTTGACATAGCCTGTTAGCTAATAGTTTAGACATGATATTAGTGTACTTGCCTTATATGTTAGTTTAGACATTATAGTTATTACCTGCTACCTCATGCATACTGTTATTCATTGTTATGCCGCATTCATGGATTCTCATGCATATATTCACTTTTTACGTGCTATTGAGGTTTTGGATTTGGATTTCCATGAGATTTTCTGGATTTGGCGAAAACCGCAAAACATATACAAACTTCTTCTTTCTCTTTTTAAATAAAAAGCGCGGTTTTTCCCATGATGTATGAGTCGTCCACCATGAGTTTGCTGATAGATTTGGAGACCCGATTCGAGGAGTTGGATGAACCTTTCGGGTACATGGTGGACCCGGTAAGGTACCGTCGTGGTCTTGAGATGGATGGTAGGGGCCGGTCTGGACTGACGGCGCCCTAGATATTGAGATTGAGACATTGAGATTTCGAGATATTGAGGTACTGAGATTTGATGATACAGGCCAGTCCGGATGGCCGGAGCCTGAGGTTTTGAGACATTGAGATTTATGTTTTGTGTCGATGCTAGACACTGTTGATGCTGATTTCATTTATGATACCTCATTTTTAAAATACAAAGGAAATCTCACTAATTTATGAAAACAGTTTCTTCATTTACATGTATTCTGTTTTCATGCATTCATACCTCATTCATATGATATATTGCTACCTGAGGCACTGACACGGGCACATGAGATCACACTCGGGTTAGATATTACCCTAGCCATTGTTATAGGCTGCATGTTATTCATATAATTGAGGATATATTATGATCATTGACCTAGGTTGCGTTATTCATGCGATTTTCTGTTCGTAGATCTTTTTCTACTCACGAGTTGGCAACTCACCCCCGTTGTGCCCCAGTTTCTTGCAGGTGTTGCCGTACGGATTTCATTACGGCTTTGCGGGCACGGTTTCTTTTCGGCTGACTTGCTAGTAGGTGGGTTTATTGTATCTTACCCATCATTATACCTTGTATACTATATTTCAGTTGTATCTAGAAGTTCCATCAACCAAACTTGTATTTTTGAGATAGAGACCAGTAATGTTATTCTTTCGACCATAGAGTAGCATATTATATTTCTTGAGTTTTTTGCTGGTTGAGTTCCATTTCTGTTGTGATCCTCGCCTTTAGGCGTTGTATATTATGTTGCATACAGGTTGATTTGATATGGTTATTTCTATTCTCTACTACTTCTCTTGGTTTGGATTTCTGGGTTTCGGCTTACTTAGCATACATACTCCTTGAGACGTTCGTAGTCTAAGTGCCGGTCATGTTCCGTACTTTCGGGTCGTGACAACTGTGGCGAGTCTAGAACAATATTTCTATTGATCTGCCAGATGGTAGAAAGTCAACCCTCGTCATAGTCTGGGTCAACCCACAAACTGCCACTACAGAAACGTGCCTTGAGTTGTCCAGTGTCTGGTTCTAATCATAAGCCGGACAACTCCCCTTACCCTAACATCGTTAAGATATGAACTGTTCTATATCTAATATAGAACCAGAGGCACTGATTTAATTTAACCAGATTCAAATAATGCAGCTGTCTCCAGTGCATGTCAACTAAATGGAGAAAGGCCGATCAGCGTTACTCAACTTAGGAATGCTTCCAATTATGAGTAACCTGAAAGAGAAGTTAATTACTATCAACTGAATACCATGCACAAGTATCTACATCTTCGATCACTTTGAAGAATCCCGATACTTGCTACACCTGGTTCTCTACTCTATTCAAATACCTATAACTCCTCAAAACTCAGACCCTGTGTTTCTACGAAATACATGTCTAAGAACTAGAGAAGTTAAAAGTAAACAGAATATGGTATGAGGACCAACCCCTCTGTCCTAATGGACACTGGACAACATACAATACTCTGTATAAGTCCGCTGAGTCTAACAACTCTTTTACTGTGTGTCGTAGGTTGAAAACTGTAATTATGGTTAAAAAGAATTACACCGCTGTTTAATGCTCCTTACCTAACCATCCACTGATATAGGTAAATGTCATCGACATAATATCAAAAGGTATATCTCACTCTATAAAAATAGACATACAGATATATCAATTTGAAATTGGTGCACAACAGCGGATATTCAAAACCAAATATTTGCCGACCGGCAAACAGCCCAGGTGATCTCCTCAAATATCACCGATTACAACGAATCCCGATATAATGAGGATGATCACCCAATTCCCAATGACTTACTCCCACTCATCATCTATAAAACCATACAGATGTGAGAATCATACCTGGTAAATACATACCCTGGAGTAAGTATCTAATCGGGAAATCAGTTTTCTTTTAACATTACACAGTGAAACTGAAACATTGAAATGTTTCGATGGGGTATCCTGGTATTCCTAGTAATGCCTCTACCATTATCCATATTCATAACTATAACCGTATAATTCTTTGCCACCTCTCCAAATCCCTTTATATGTCTTTAGTCATTACCTTCTGCACACCCCTTAGGCTAAATGGTTTTCTTCCTTCCCTACCGTTCGGCACCAGCCTATGGTTTGGAAGAAGATTATCCAGTAAGCATAATGGGTGTACTGTCCTAATCCTAGGAGCACTCGCAATGAGAGAAGGTGAGGATAAAAGACAACCGAATAAACCTTATTCTTATTTCTCCTGGACCAGAATCCATCCCCGAACTGGAACAAGTTCCTTTCGAGTTCGTATATAACCATACGATGGAGTATCCAAATAAACTGTGGATCTTCGTAGTGATACGGAGTGTCCTGGAGAAATACAAAGGTGATTTAGGATTGGCGAAGGAATACTTGGTTTGGTCGTGAATATCAGTCGCAATTTACTTTGCCCTCTTACTAATCACTTGCTTTGTCTGAACTTAATACCTTCTGCACACCATCGTTATGCTAATTGGTTTTCTTCATTCACTACCGGTCGGCACCTGCCTATGGTTTGGAAGAAGACTATCCAATTTGCATAATATGTGTACTACCCCTAAACCAAGGAGTACTCGCAACCTGAGAGAAGATAGAAGGAAAAGACAACTGAATAGTCCTATTCGTTTTCTCTAGAACCAGAAACCATCCTCGAATTCCTTCGAGTTCGTATCTAACCATACGATGGTTTTGTCCAATGGAAGTAGACGTTCGTAGTAATACGGGGTGTCCTGGAGAAAAAGGGTAAAGTAGGAGTGGCAATGAGGTCTGCAACTCTGACAATCCAAAAGCCAGTGTTAAGAAGATTCGGTCAACTTGGTCACTGAGTCATAGTCTTAGGGTCGGGTCAATGGTCGCTGCCAGAGAGAGAGAGAAAAGAAACACTCAGCGTGCACTCTATCCTAGATCAGAATGGTTACTAATTTATCTAATCTGGAAACCTCCCACTGTACCTCAAATTCTCCTCCAAACCTGAAAGAAGAATTAGTCGGGGTCACCCGAGGAGTAAACCAACTCATCAGTGGGAATAGGGATCCAACTATCATCGCATGATAACGTGACGGAATCCGCTCACGGTATTACACTCCAGAAGGTATGCGCATAACTGCCAAGTTTCAGTTCTTTTGAAACTCCCGATGTGATTTTTACCCCATGCTCTTATGACCTTGGCGTGAGGTCAAAATATCATAAGTCACATGTAAAGTTCTGCCCATCATTGTCCAGGTTAATTTGAACCCACCCGTACATACCCTTGACGTAGGCCAAAATAGTAGTACGACTGTCCCAAACCAACGCATCTATCTATGCAACAGATAAATATCCGGCAGCTACCAATCACTATGCCTTGGCGTGAGGTCAAAATACATAGCTTGAATACTACCGAATATTTAACCGAAATGATGGAGGGCTACGAATGGTTTCTGGAGAAAACCTTTAACGTAATGAACCTGATATCGTTGAAGGAACGGATAGCTTTTTAGAAAATATAGTGACGAAAACCTTTACTAAAGAGGTCACTCCCGGTGAAGGGATCTCGGCTCTTTCCCCGTAGAATGGGGTGCAGGATATTTCAAATGAATACCACGGTGCAAAGCAAAAGTAATCGGCTATAGTGAAGTTAATGCCCTGACGCAAACTTCTGTCCAAGGGGTCACTCCCGGTGAAGGGATCTCGGCCCTTGCCTCGTCGACTGAGGAGCAGGATATTCCAAATGAATACCACGATGCAAAACAAAAGTGAACGTCCTTGCAATAACAGCTTTTTGAAAAGTGTTCCAACAACATCAGAAAAGGCTTGTTTAACTTGCATTGATCCGAATCAATGCAGTCCCATCAATTGATCACACCACAAAGAACGAAAATATACTGACGTATGTATATGCCATCCGCATTCGCCACTGGGTCCCGTCATTACCCGTTAGGTTAGGTAACTAACGACAGAGCGGGGACTGGACTAGCGCGGATGTAAAACATATACAACATCTACTAATATATATACCAATATATTATATTCGCTCAAGGCGTGATAAGAAATGCAACATCACAGAAATGTACAGCATCACAGAACAATACAGATATCTAGGATCCCCGGGTTCCACAGAGCCACTACTGAAACCCGACGTTCCCCTGGTCGCGTGGATAGCCTGTGCAATGAATCCTAGACCCCTACGGGCGCGGCAAGTTACCCGCCAAAACCTGAAGCGAGGCAGCCCCCTTCAGCACCGTGAATGGACCACCTAGCACTTCACGGAATCCGGTAACTTGGGCACCCCTCCTGGGTCATCCTGTACCCCCTACGAGTGCGGCGAATAGCCCGCCAATTCTAGAGTAAAGTCCCCTCCGTCTCAATGCCATGAGATGCGGGCTTGTTGCCCTCTAGAAACTGGCTATCCGTGCACCCCTCCGCGGGGTAATCCTAGTACAGAAAGTAAAATATACATACAACGGGTACATCGACCGCAACCAGGTCATGCCCCAAAATAATAATACAAACTGGCAGTGACGACAGTCCACATGTCGGACGCTCGCCCCGCAATATCAAATGTACATAATACACCAACACTGTACTAGCATTGCATCCAGGCTATCCCCCCCGACCGATCCGCAACATCACAGCAAAAACACAAAACTTCAACGTGAAAGTCACGTTCGCAAATCCGTCTAACCGGGCTATAGCAGTTAGACCGGATTTACCGATCGAGTGACATTCACGGTCGCAGATATAATGTAAATACTGTGAAATAATGTGTTTAAAATATTCGATCGATCAAATTTTAACAAGTGGGCCCAAAAGTACTACTGTAGCACATCAAGAAATTCTGGGCTCAATATTAATATTCCAAAAACCCCAGAAAGATACTGTAGAAATTTGGTACAGCCACCTCATCATTGTGCGGCGGAACTGCGGCCCAAAGAGAGGTTTGGCCGCGGTTCCGCGCTCCCATAGACGAATTAGTGTATCGAATTTTTACAGGACCCTTACAATTTCCAGTACATCAATTTTCTGCAACCTGAAAAATTTTGGGTCTTCAAAAAAAATTCAACAGAAAACTGTTGTGAAGAAAATACAGTTTTTGGAATTTTGGTCGATCGGAAATGCAAACACATCAAACAAAGCTATACTATGTTAATGGCGTGGCTCTGATACCACTGTAAGTGCACGGCGGCGCCCCGGCCGTCAATCCGACGGCCAAATGCGGAAGCGGTGATAAACTTTAATTTTGCGGACTTAGCAAACCGGCACCCCCGCGCACTAAACACCCGGATCGTGCCATTAAACTAGATCTAGCTAACTACAAGAAGGGAAAGAGATATACCGAATGATCCGAGTCCTCCGGTCTTCTCCTCATCGTCCCGATCTCCTGCGAAAACTCCGGTCGTTGCCTCCTTGCCGGAAGGGCACCACATCGCCTGTATCTTTTACGGGCTCCCACCTCAATACCGAGGCAACTCATGCGCGAAGTTGGCTAGCCGACGCGCCCAAGATTTGCTGTAGAATAGTGTAGTGGCCATGTCTCTTTGGGGTTTAAGAGGTTGCCATGTTGGAGGAATTTTGCACACGAATTTTTCATGGATGGATGCTAAGAGAAAAGAGCATGCAATCTCAAAATTGAGCTCGGCCAGCAAACTAAAAATGAGCTCCCTGGAAGAAATTCCAAGTTGGTAGAATGCATAAAATAATAATCATTCTTGTGCTCACTAAAAAACAAGTGGAAAGAATGCATAAATTAATAATATGCATAAGGAAAAGTCCACCAAAAATAACCCCTCCCATACTCCAAACAGTGGCCGGCCACATCAATGGACAAGTGGGGAAAAAAGAATTCTTTTAATGAAGAGGTCACAATCACAATAAACCCCCTCCACAAAATATTATTTGCAAACTGCAAATAACACCCTCCAACGAAAAGTCCGGCCGTGAAGGAACAATGAAAAACCGGCCGGAGCGGAATGTAAAATGGCAACTCCAGAAAACTGGTCCCGTAATAAATCACAGGAAAACCCCGATACTGTGCATACACACCCGCATTTGTATTCCGACCAAAATACAAATGCAAAGAGACAAAACTACACTATCAAATACTAAGATCCGGCTTAAGCCAAAGCCGGCTAGTAAAAACCGTCCGATCACGATCCGTGCAATACCGCACGTATCTGATCGAACCCTGCCATATCTCCATACCGCCTCTACAGCATTTCGCCCGAAAGCTGAGTAACTGAAAGTGTGGTGGACTCTAAAGACTCGTCAATACTATGGCTGTGGATTTAACCACTAGCACGTCAGAGGTATAAGCCAATACGTGCCGGGCCACCAGCTATTGACCAAAAGGGACGTCGATGAGCGAACTCATCCTGACACCCTACTGAGCCTGTCAGTGACAATATCCGTACAGTCCGGTCCGTTCGTCTATGAGCATCGCATGTCGGGCCTAGGGGGTTGGTAAAAGTCAGACCCCCAAAAGCGGTACAAGTCGTGTCGGAGTGTAGCCCAGAACACCCTGAGATACTACTGGAATACCAACCAGTAAATCTCCTGCCTTGGCCAAGGTCTTCGTGTAATGGCTCTCCTAGACACAGCGCGACCTCCCCCCAATACCGGGAGAGACGAACCCCTGAAGATCCGCTCACTGCCTCCATGTGGCTCGGGACTGTACCCAACTAAAACCTGTTTGCACGACTCCTTTGAGCCGTGGTAGGGTAGTAATCAAAGTACAGTGGGAACTCACACGAGACAAATGACGATCCCCAGGTCGATGAACTAACCTGTACACATGTCACCAGGGAACTGCTATCTGACGTCAGGTATAAGACCAACTAGCATGTTCCCGGCGAGTCCTGTCCGGTGTACTCATAACCCAATGAGCACCTGTATACATCTTAGGTGAACCAACTGACACCAGTGGCTTGTGAGACCGGCCACCGCCCCTCGTCGGGGTCTCGACTGTATACACTAGTCTACTCTGGAGAATCGATGCCCTGTCTCAAAACTCCCACGACTAGGGACCTTTTAAGGATGTGCTTATAGACTCCAGCTCTCACTTATATGATCGCCCTCATACTGCTGGCAGTCAAGCAAGAATCCTAGGGGGTCTATCAACGTGCTATAGCGACATGTCAGGTGACCTAAAGCAGTACACGATGATAAAGGTAAACCAGATAGCGTACTATCATTTCGAGGAAGATTGTCCTCCTGGGATAGTTCCTCCCTCAATCATTGCAATCACGTGCCTGTGACCCAATAATTGACTCTGAGGGCACTATCTCCAACAACAATTAGCCGATCAAGTAGGTGTCTAGAAAGGTGTTAACGAGGTTACGCCTCTGGGAAAACGAGGTTTACATTAATTAGGTTCGTGCGAAAGCACGGGGGACCTCCCTCAAAGTACCGACACTGGCCTGGCTGAAAGATTGGCGAACTTGTAGTGTGTAATTAATCCCGGCTAGTCTTTCCTTTTAGGGTTTGAAGGAAGATTTGATAAAAAGCAGTGGGAGCCATCCTGATTAGATAAAATAATAACCAATCTATTCTTGCAAGAGCGCACGCTGAGTGTTTTCTTCTCTCTCTCTCCAGGTAGCGACCATATCACTCCTTAATCAGGATAATAATACGGATATTTGATCGAACCCGCTTGTTATACTGAGCTGGGGAACGTTGGTCCCGCTCCAACTTATAATTGTTATAAGACAGAGCAGGAAATTGGGGATTACCAGAATTCCCTTGCCGCCCAAACGAAGAAAGTGCATATGATGCATCATCTTTGGGTGTGTTCATTACAAAGAACTGTTTCTCTGTATCCTTTACGTCCTGGGTATATGATACCGGATCAGAATCCCGCATATGTAATATGTTACATGGGCTACAGATAGGTAAAGAACTGAGAACGGGTGATAAGTTTCATGAGGCAGAAAACGGGGCAAGAGTTGCAGCCAAGTCTGTTGGTCACTGTCACCCTGTATTCCCGATACATTGATTCTGTACAAATGTTATTAAATACCGAACCTGATATACAAAATCATATCAGTCTCTTTATTAGTAAAGAAAGGATATAATTTTATATTCTTGGATAATGTTTTGAACATTGCCTATATCAAAAGTTGATCGGTTTAGGCACGTTATCTAAAAGCATTGATGTTCTAAATCAAACTACAGTTCTTAGTATATAGAACACACACAAGAGGAAGAGTTCAGAAATGAACGGATCCTTCTTGAGGTATTGTAGACTAGGTCATATCAATGCGACCCGACTAGCTAAGTTACATTTAGATGCATATTTAAATCAGTTTGAATTTACATCTTGTGAAACTTGCCAGTTATGTCACAGAGATAATATGACCATAGCTCTATTTACTGGAAACGGAGAAAGAGTTAGTGAACTCTTGGGATGATACATGTTGATGTATGTAGGTACCCAGTCTACACATGCCAAGAACGGTTCTTTGTACTTCATTACATTCTCTGATAATCTCTCGAGATTCAGACATATGTTCCTGTTGAAACACAAGTCCAAACCTTTTGAGATATTCACAGAATATAAGTTAGAAGTAGAGAACCAAAATAAGGGTATAAGTATTATGTCCTTTGATGTGATCGAGGAGGAGAATACTTGAGCACGGAACTCCTGGACTATTTTAAGAAGAATGAGATTCTCTCTCAGCATTACTCCTCCGTATACACCATAGCACGATGGTATATCGGGGCGGAGCAATCACACCCTATATGATAAGGTGTGCTCTATGACGAGTACTACTGAGTTACCTATTTCCTTTAGGGAGTTATGCACTTGAGAAGCTGCATACCTATTGAATTAGGTTCAAATCAAATCAGTGCCTACCACTCCATATGAGATATGGTATGGGAATAACCTATCTCTTAAGCGAGTTAAGATTTGGGGTTGTCCGGCCTATGTCTAAAAGCAAAATCCGGACAAAATCGAGGCAAGGTCAGTTCTGTAGAACTGGAAAGGTTCTAGATATACAAAACTGCAGCTGATGATTTGACAGAACCAAAGGATTCAATAGTCCCCGACGAACCTCAGCCTCTCCGCCGATCTAGTAGGGTTCCTCAACTACCTGAGAGATACTTCGGTTTCTCTATGACAGTGGGAGCGAGGAATGCATCATGAGATGATGACCCAACTAGTTTCGAGCTGGCCATCAAGAGTGGGACTCTGTAAGAATGGCCAGATGCTTAGCGATCTGAGATGGAATCCTTATACACCAACAAAGTATGGACTTTGGTTGCTATATCTGAAGGGTTAAATCCCCATTAGGAGCAAGTACATCTTGAAAAGATTACTTGGTGAAGATGGAAAAGTTGAGACTTTCAAAGCTAGACTTGTTAAAGGTTTTCGTCACCGACCAGGCGTGGCTAATGATGAAACATTTTCTGGGGCCTATGCTTAAGTCCATCCAGATCCTACTTGCCACGGCTGCATACCATGACTACGATATCTGGTGGTTGGGTGCCATGACTGCTTTTCTAGATGGTGTTTTAGAAGAGTGCGTCTATAAGTACACAGCCAGAGGGCTTCGTAGACAGTGGTAGCAGCGGAAACGTGTACAAGATGCTTTATAGGATAAAGCAGGCATCGCGGAGTTGGAACGTCTGTTTTGATGTCGCAGTCAAAAAGTTTGACTTCATCAAAATGTTAGATGAACCTTGTATATACAAAAAGGTAGTAGGGAGTATGGTGGTGATCCTCGTAGAGTACGTGGATGACATACTCTTGATAAGAAAGGAGTTTCCTATGCTACGCTCGATCAATCTCCGCTTATCACAATGATTCTCCACATAGGATCAAAGTGATACCTACAAAATCCTGGATTTGGGATCTATGAGATAGATCTAAATGGATGTTAGGATACTCACTAGTTGTAGTGAGATGGTATCAATTGATCCTGGGGAGAATCACTGGAAGGGTTCCAGGGTGATAAAGACGACTGAATGTCAGTCGCAGGCATTGTCTTTACCCTCAGTAAAAGGACGGTATGTTGGAAGAGTTCCAAGCTAGATACCGTGACATACTAGACGATAAAGGCACGATACATCGCCACTTAAGATTCTACCAAAGAGGATGTTTGGGTGTATATTTGTTCATGAGATGAACTTAGTTCCTCCCATTGTGTGACAATGGAGTTGTGGCTTATGCCAAGGAATGTCCGTCCCAACAGTGATCCAGACATATTCTAAGGCAGTATCACCTTATCATAGAGATGGTTGATCTCCAGGCTGATCGAGGTTAGGAGAGCAGACTCAGAGGACAACACGGCGGATCCACTCACAAAGGCCTATTCCCAGAGAGAGACTTTTATGGGATGGTTGAGTATGAGATACTTCAACCACTGCTACAGATGGCCCTAGTGCAAGTGGGAGATTGTTAGTTATATGTATGCCCTATAGGCCATTACTGTACATAGGATGTATATTGTAGTGGATGCTGGGACATATATAGGGAGGACTTTCTTGCTCGACATGATAGTATGCTATCTGGTTACTCTTTACCTTAACGTGTATACTGATTGTCTCTCTGTTTCATGTTGGTAAAGCCCTTAGGATGTGTACTTGACTACCTGGACTATGATGCGGATCATACTAGTGGGGACATGGTATTCTATAAGTACATCGTTCAAGGTCCCTAGTCGCATCGATATACCAGAGTAGACTAGCGTATACCTTCTCGACCCATACAGATGGGCGATGGATGATCCCATATCCATTGGTGTTTGACATCAGAGATGATATACGGGTGCTCAGTAGAGACTGGGTACACTGGACGGACTTGCCAAGAACTCCCAGATGTATTATACCTTACGTCAGATGGCAGTTCTCTGGTGACACTGGTACAGAGTAGTCGGTTTACCCGAGATCGTCATAGAGTCTTGTGTGGTTCCCACTGTGCTTTGATTTCCACCTTACCACGTCCAAGAGGGCGTGCAAAACGGTGGTTTTTGGGTATAGTCCCGAGTCACATGGAGGCAATGTGCGATAGGAGGGGATTCGTCTCTCCCGGTATAGGGAGTTGATGTTGCGATGTGTTCGATTGGCTATAACCGGAAATCCCTGGCCAGGGTTGCTGAGATTTACTGGTAAGTGTTACCAGTAGTTTCTCGAATTGTTATAGACCTCATATCGACACGACTTATCGAGCTATTGGGGTCTGACGTTTACCATCCCTAGGCGAGATATGCGACATATCAGACGACGAGACCGGACTGTACGGTAAGTGTTACTGGTTGGATTCACAAGAGTGTGAGCGGGCTTACTCGTCAATCTTCTCATCGCTCAATACCCGGGTGGCCGTTACGTTTAGCGGACCGCTTGCGTCTTGTGGGTGCTTGATATGATCATCATCTGCTGTCGGCATATTGACGAGTCTTTAGAGTCTTACACAGAGGTTTCCTGGCTCAAGCAAAACGAAATAGGAGCGCATATGAGATATGTGCGGGACCGAGAATAATGCGTGTATGTGATACAGTATTTAACTCTCGCGATGAATGTATCGATTGGTTGTATGCGATATAACCTAGTTATCGAATCAAGGGTTGATTTGATAAGTCGATACATTGGATATTAGTCGGTTGTATGCGATATGACCGGATCGTTAAATCGAGTGTTGATTTAATGATTTAATGCATAATTATATATTTGTTATATTACTTTGCATTAACTAGTATTGGTTCACTTTAAATGGTTTTTCTCACTTGTTTGTGCACATTGTATATGTGATATATTTTTGTGCACAAGTTTGTATCATGTTTGATGATGCATGCTAACTTGGGTTTGTGTAAAGATTAAACCATGGTTATATGAATGGTTAGGGTTTTGTTTTCTTTATCATTTATCTTATTTGTTTATTCTTTTTGGAAAATAAATGGCATAAAGAGAAAAATGGTGGCTTTCTTTGTTTGCATCTTGAAGCTTCATGAAGCTTTGACTAAGTGACCATTTTGTCTCATGCTTAACCCTAACCACTCCTTTTAACCCTAGTTCATTCTCTACACTTGACCATAGTTGTATTATGATAAGTATTGATTTTCTTTTCCATTTGATAATAACTTATCATAATATTTATCATCTTCTTCTTCTTCTTCTTCAAGAAGAAGCTTGCCTCCATCAATGGCAACTTGAAGAAATGAGTGAGAAATCCAATTCTAAAGTGAACCCACCTCCTATTTCTTCATCCTCTACCTCTTGCCAAGTAGTATAGGGTGTTTTCTTCCCAAGTTTCATGACTTGGTGAAGTGGGAGCTTGATCTTGCGATGCCTCAACGTAGATCATCTTCGGCATCGTTGTCGATGACCTAGCCCGCCAATTTCTCCGATGAAGCCGACGCTAGAGCCCGGGATTGGATTTGGACAGCAAGGGGACTTCATTGCGGAGCTATGGAGGTGGAGGACCGGATCTACAAAGGTTGTATTTCCGTTCTTTTAGTTAAGTTGTTAACTAGCTTCTTGTTTCGCCTAAAATTCTAGTCAACGATCTGTATTAGGGTTACTCGGCACCCGTAAAATTTGAAATTGGCATGATTGATGCTTTGTGAGACCTCATTAGAGTGCCCAGGAACCCTACATCAGACTCCTGCTCAGAGAGGTCATGGTCGCGGTGGTTTTGTGCTGAGAGGACGAGGTGGCAGATGCAGTGGACAGTCAGTAGCCGGTAGAGGACAAGCTCGGGTTTTTGCCTTGGCTCACCAGGACGCTCAGGCGTCCAATGCTGTGGTTTCAGGTACCCTTTCTGTATGTTCTTATGATGCACATGTTCTTTTTGATCCGGGATCTACGCATTCGTATGTTTCTACGCACTTCGTGTCGAGGTTAGGCCGAGAGTCGTGTTTGCTGGATCAACTGCTTGTCGTGACTACTCCCGTGGGAGAGTCGTTTGTTGCGCGACACGTGTTCCGATCTTGTGCTGTCCGTTTAGGAGACAGAGATCTGTCCGTCGACTTGCTCCTTCTTGAGATGTTGGACTTCGACGTTCTGTTGGGCATGGACTGGCTAGCTACTTGCTATGCGTCCATGGACTGCCGCGAGATGACAGTTAGATTTTGTTTTCCCGGCGAGTCAGTGTTTATTGTGAAAGGGGACCGTGGTGCCGCCCCTCGCAGTTTGATTTCTGTTCTGCACGCTAGTCGGATTTTGAGGATGGGATGTCGGGGATTCTTGGTTTTCATTCATGATACTGGAGCCACAGTGGAGTCATTGGACTAGGTTTCTACCGTGCGAGAGTTTCCCGATAAGCTACTTGGGTTGCCGCCAGAGCGCGATATTGAGTTCTGCATTGATCTGATTCCTGGCACGGAGCCTATTTCCATACCGCCTTATCGGATGGTTCCGGCAGAGCTTAGAGAGCTTAAAGATCAATTGCAAGAGTTGCTTGATTTGGAACTTGTGCGTCCGAGTGTTTTGCCGTGTGGAGCTCCTTTTCTGTTCGTCAAGAAAAAGGACGAAAGTTTGAGGTTATGTGTGGATTATCGTCAGTTGAACCGAGTTACGGTGCGGAACAGGTATCCTTTACCCCGCATTGACGATTTATTTGATCATCTCCAGGGTGCGAAATTTTTTTCAAAGATTCATGTGCGTTTGGGTTATCATCAGTTGCGGGTTCGGAATGATGACATTCCGAAGACTTCTTTTCGTACTCTCTATGGGCATTATGAGTTTTTGGTGATGTCGTTCGGACTCACCAATGCGCCAGCAGTGTTCATGGATCTGATGAACCGGATTTTCAGGCCGTTCCTCGACCAGTTTATTATAGCGTTTATTGATGATATACTGGTCTACTCTAAGAGTCGTGAGGAGCATGAGCAGCACTTGAGGATTACTTTGCAGATATTGAGAGAGCACCAGCTGTATGCTAAATTCTCAAAGTGCGCATTTTGGCTTGATAGAGTTGACTTATTGGGTCATGTGGTGACTGGTGATGGTATTCTTGTGGACCCGAGGATGATCGAGGCTGTACAACTTTGGCCCAGACCTGTATCGGTGACTGAGGTCCGCAGCTTTTTGGGCTTAGCTGGTTATTATCGCCGTTTTGTGCAGGATTTCTCGAGTATCGCTGCACCGCTGACGGGACTGACCCGGAAGGGAGTTCCTTTTCTTTGGACTGATGCATGCGAGCAGATTTTCAGCGGTTGAAGACTCGGTTGACGACAGCACCAGTTCTTTCTTTACCTTCTGGATCAGGCGGCTACGTTGTTTATTATGATGCTTTTGGAGTGGGGATCGGCTGTGTTTTGATGCAGCATGATAGGGTGATTGCGTATGCTTCTAGGCAGCTGAAGAAGCACGAGCAGAATTACCCCACTCACGATCTTGAGATGGCCGCGGTTGTTTTTGCGTTGAAGATTTGGAGACACTACTTGTACGGAGAGTCGTGTCAGATCTTCATGGATTATAAGAGCTTGAAGTATATCTTCCAACAGCGGGATCTGAACCTAAGATAGCGCCGATGGATGGAGCTAGTGAAGGATTATGATTGTGGGATCCTTTATCACCCAGGCAAGGAGAATGTGATAGCTGATACTTTGAGTCGTAGGCCCGGGGGTAGCTTGTCCCAGTTGAGCGCAGTTCAGCGTCAGTCGCCTGCAGATTGGAAGCTCTTGTGTGATGGTAGAGTGCAGTTCGAGTTCACTTCCACTAGGGGACAGTTTGCTCATGTCCGCGCCCATCCACTACTATTTGATCGTATCCGTGCGGCGCAACCCAGTGATACCCGTTTGTCCGAGATTCTTGAGCTTGTTCGACAAGGTACAGTTTCAGAGTTCATGATTGATGACCATGGTGTGCTACGATATGGGACTCGCTTGTGTGTACTAGATGCTGATGGGTTGAGACGCGAGATCCTAGAGCAGGAACATCAGTCGGCCTTTTGCGTTCATCCAGGTTCCACCAAGATGTCCCGTGATTCAAGAGACTTTTACTGGTGGGAAGGGATGAAACGCGATATTTCGGACTTCGTTTCGAGGTGCCTGACTTGTCAGCAAGTCAAGGCTGAGTATCAGAGACCGGCTGGAGATTTACAGCCTTTACCCATTCTGGAGTGGAAATGGGAGCAGATTTCCATGGACTTCATTGTGGGTCTACCCAGGACCAGTAGGGGGTATGACTCCATTTGGTTGATTGTTGACCGGTTGACGAAAGCGGCTCACTTTCTTCCAGTGAAGACCACTTTCGGGTATGCTCAGTATGCGCAGCTGTATATAGATGAGATTGTGCATTTGCATGGTGTTCCCACATGCATAGTATGTGACAGAGGTACCCAGTTTACTAGCCGTCTTTGGCCGAAGCTTCACGAAGCTTGGGGTACCCGGTTGAGTTTTAGCAACGCTTTTCATCCGCTGACCGATGGTCAGTCGGAGCAGACTATTCAGACTCTGGAGGATACGCTCCGTGCATGTGTGCTTGTTTTTAGTGGAAGTTGGGATCGTCACTTGCCGTTGATTGAGTTCTCCTACAACAACAGCTTTCAGGAGACTATTCAGATGGCACCTTTTGAGGCTTTATATGGTAGGAAGTGTCGATCGCTAGTCTGCTGGACCGAGCTTAGTGAGAGTCTGGTTTTAGGACCTAAGATAGTTCAGGAGACTACGGAGAAGATCCAGCTGATTCAGGATAGTATGAGAGCAGCCCAGTGCAGGCAGAAGTCTTATGCCGACCGTCGTCGTCGCGACTTGAGTTCACAGTAGGGGATCATATTTTCCTGATGATTTCTCCGATGAAGGGCGTTATGCGATTTGGGATGAGGGGGAAGCTCCGTCCCAGATTTGTAGGTCCTTTCGAGATCCTTGAGCGAGTGGGTTCTGTTGCTTATCTTTTGGCGCTCCAGCCTAGTTTTCCGGATGTTCACCACGTTTTCCATGTGTCGATGCTTCGTAGATACCTTCATGATGTTAGTGTATATGCCCTATAGGCTATTACTGTATCATACTAGTTTGTATATTACTTAATGGAAGCTTGGGATATTCACCTTGTATAAACAATCTTGCTCAATATAGTAGTATGCTACTTGGTTTGTTTCTACTTCAATGTGTACATGTGTTTATTTTAGTATATCACCTATACGCATTAGTGGAGCCCTTAGGATCTTTTCTTGATTACCAGCGTTGTGATGGCAGTCACACTAGAGGGGGCTGGGTAATCTATAAGCACATCCTTATACAGGTCCCTAGTCGCAGGACTATCGAGACAGGGCATCGATACTCCGGAGTAGACTAGCGTATGCGCTTCTCATCCCAGTGTGGGAGATGGTCTGTCCCACAGCCATCAGTACGTCGTACTGGAGATAGTATACGGGTGCTCGTTGGGTTACGAGTACACTGGACAGGACTCGTCGGGAACTGACAGGTTGGTATTATACCTATCGTCAGTTATCAGTTCCCAGGTGACATGCGTACAACTTAGTCCGCTGACTTGACACTGCCACTTCGCCTCGAGTGTGTTCCCACTGCACTTTGATCACTACCCTACCACGGCTCAAAGGAGTCGTGCAAACAGGTAATGGTTGGGTGCAGTCCCGAAGCACTTGGAGGCAGTGACGGTTAGACAGGATTCGTCTCTCCCGGTATTGGGGTTGACATCACGCTGTGTCTAGGAGAACCATTACACGAGTAGTCCCTGGCCAGGGCAAGCGAGATATACTGGTAGGCTTCCAGTGTTATCTCATGGTGTTTTGGGCTTCACTCCGACACGACTTGTACCGCTATTAGGGGACTGACGTTTTACCGCCCCCTAGGCCCGACATGCGATGTATTAGACGAACAGACCGGACTGTACGGAGACTGTCACATTCAGACTCAGTAGGAGTTCAGATGGGGTTTCACCTCGTCAGCCTTCTTGTCGGCATCTACCTGGGGACCGTTACGCACAGCTAGTGCCGCTTGCGGTCTGTGGTTAAACCCACTGCCAGCGTAGTGTCGAGTCTTTAGAGTCCCACATAGAGGGTATTCGCCTCTGGGCAAAACAGAGTAGAGGTCGCATGGTCTTGCGACAAGGGTTCGTTCTCATCCGCGCACTTGTGCACGTTTGGAGTCCGGACAGATATTAGTAGTAGGCCCTGGTTTGAGAAAGATACTGGTATGCGTTTTGGGGTTGATTTTATCTCTTGGTATTCATGTTCCTCGGAACAAGAATGCGGGTGTGTATGCACAGTTGATTGATGCGGAGGAAGAGGTTTTCATTAGGGTTTCGGAACGGGTGCATACGCACAGTTGACAGTCTTCTTTTTCCAAACCCTAATGGAATTATGATATATCTATTAATAATATTAATCAAATGAAATTGTGTCATGGTTGAATTTTGTTGACTTGTTGACCATGGTTGACTTGTTGACCATGGTTGAAGTTTTGACCATCATCATTACAAAAGAAAGATGCTTTTTGATTCTTGCAAAACCATTTAAAGATTGTAATGATAATGGTCGTTCCAAACCATCCATCAACTATTTCATTTTATTATTATTGTTAATTGATAATTCTTTTTCTTTTGTGATATGGTTGCAAGAAAAGAAAAAGAGAGCTCATTCTATCATAACCTTTCTCTTTCCTCACTTGTTCTTCTTCCTCCTCTAGTTTAAGGAGAACCCTTCTCATGAGTTGAGAATCCCTCTCCTTGAGATAAAAACACCCCTTTGACACTCTCTACTCACTCTAGGATCAAGGTTTAGCAAGCCGAAGATTCTAGTTCTCTCAATGTTCGAGAAAGAGCCCGAAGGTTGAACCCTCAGGTGGATCCATCTTTGACGGAAGAAAGCAACGAGGAAAGCACCATCAACCTCTACAAAAGTTTGAAGAAGAAGGAGTTCAAGTTAGGTATAACCATCTTTCCGAGTAGCTAACTCTCTTTAGCTTGTTTGCTAGTTTAGTTTAGAAAAGATCCCGACTTTGTAAGTCCATGTTGCCCCATGCGCTAAAAATTTGTTTTTTATACCGTTTCCGCCTCCCCGTAACAACCGGGGGTCGCAACGTGGACTTACAGTAGTATCAGAGCCTAACTAAACTTAAACTAGATTTGTAGTAAAGTGTATGGAAGTTTGATCGAGAAAAATCGCAAAACCGGAAAAACCAAAACCCTAAGTTTCTGTTGAAATTTTTTGTGCTCTAAATGTAAAAAGTTTTACTCCTAAAATCGGCTCAGGGTTTTGTGAAAACACCCATGAAATACGATCGCATGATACCTTCAAAGCGCCGCGATTCCGCGGCAATGGGTGGCTTAGGCCGCGGGACCGCCGCCGTTTTGTCTCTTCTTGTGGTCCTGTTTCGTGCAGTGTTCTTCTGGTAGGGTTTTGGGATTTTTAAGATATGTCATTTGTGCCCAGATTTTCCAGAAAAGAAATTTGTTTTTGGGGTCCTATAAATCCGTATTTTTATCGAACTTCACTGCACTTTGACTAAAATGGTTATATCTGTGATGTTTGCATGTATTGAACGTCGGCTAATCGCTATATGTCGATTAGTCGGGGTTATACATCTCTGTGATCTGTGTTTGATATTGGAATGTGTATATAAATGTGTTGGACTGTCGCGGGTGAATAGCCGGGGTGGATGTGAGATGAGCTTTTGTTTTTCTTTCATTCATTTGTAATATGTAAATTGAGGTAATATTATTATTTGTATGGCTGCACAACCGGGTCGGGATTGTAGCCGTCGTTGTATAATTCTTTTTACTGTTTTTGCTCCTAGGATAGACCCATGGAGGGGTGCACAAACTGCCGAATACTTGGAGGGTAGTTTGCCGCACCCGTAGGGGTCTGGGGTGGGGTATTTGGCTATTAACCGCGACTGTGTAATCCGCTTTTCGTTGCAGGCTCGAACGGATTGCGGATTCCTAGTATATCCAATGTATTCATCTGTGATCTGTAATGTCTATCATTGCTATATTTATAACTATTTCGGCGTTGCTTATGTTTTACAGCCGCGCTAGCCCAGCCCCCGCTCTGTCGTTAGTTAAGTAACCTAACGGGTGATGACGGGGCCCCGTGGCGAATGCGAATTGCATAAGCGTACGTCATATTTTGGTTGTTTTCTGCAATGGTAGAATTAAATGATGGGACGCATTAAAAGAACTAATGCAAGAATATCACGCATTAAAAGAACTAATGCAAGATAATAAACCAAGTTAAAATCGTTGGAACACTTTCGAAAAACCACTCGGTTCTTTTCAAAACTAACTTTTAAATGCGGAGCTTGAGCCACTCCTTCTAAAAGCTATCTCGTTCCATCGATTATATCAAGTTCACTACGTTCACGGTTTCGCCAAAACCATTCGTAGCCTTCCGTCGTTTCACATGAATAGTCAATAGTATTCAAGCTGTGTTTGTTGGCCAAAGTCTAGGCATAGTGATTGGTAGCTATTGGGTATTCATGTGCAGTATAGATAGATGCGTTGGTTTGGAACAGTCGTACTGCCTTGTTGGCCAAAGTCAAGGGTAGGTACGGGTGGATTCAAATTAACCTGGAGAATGACGGGTAGAACTTGACATGTGACTTATGATTTGTTAGCCAAAGTCAAGGTCATAAGAGCATGGGGCAAAAATCCACATCGGGAGTTTCATAACTACTGAAACTTGCTAGATTTGCATACCATTTGGAGTGTGATGATTCTGGTAGGATTCCTTCAGTTTCGTCACGCGATGATATTTGGATCCCGATCCTACTGTGAGTATATGCTACTCCTCAGGAAATTTCTCACTAAACGATCAATGCTATAAACCTAGTAGGTGCCTAGAAAGGTGTTAGCGGGGCTACGCCCCTAGGGAAAAGAGGTTATTTAATTAAGGAACTTCGCGAAAGCGTTGGAAAACCTCCCTCGAAGTACCGACACTGGCCTGGCTGAACGGTTAAGCAAGTATTGTGCGGTGGGATTGATCCCGACTAGTTCTTCCTTTATGGTTTGAGGAGGGATTCGAGAGACAGTGGGAGCCATCCTATTTAGAAAAACTAAAAACCATTCTAAACTTGCAAGAGCATCGTGCTAAAGTGTTTCTTCTCTCTCTCCTAATTGCAGCGACCATTCGACATGACTGGACTTAAGTTACTTCTAGATAAAAACATACTGACAGGGCCAAACAACAAAGATTTGCTCAGGAATGTCAAAATGGCAATCACTTACGACAAGCTGGGGTATCTTCTTACCACCAAATCTCCCCCTGTCCCAGGTCCCACCTCCAGCGTCGCGGATAAGGAAATCCGTAAGACTTGGGAGATTGATTGCGCGAAGGCCAGGTGCCTCGTGCTTGCCTCTATGGACAACGAACATCAGAGGAGGCACGAGAATATGGATTTGGAATCCATATTTCTTCATACAAAAGAACTGTATGGAGAGCAGTCTCGTATCGCAAGATACGAAGTGTCGAAGAAGTTATTTTCGGCAAAGTTGGCCGTCGGATCATCGGTAGCGGACCACGTGCTTAAGATGATTGGCTACATTGAGGAGCTCGCGGAACTTGGGACCACGTTGGAAAGTGAACTCTATACGGATTTAATTCTCCAGTCCCTTCCATCCACTTACGCCCAGTTTATACTGAACTTTAACTTACAAGAAAAGGAAGTTGAACTTTCAGAACTCCTCAACATGCTGAGGAGCGTAGAGGGCACCCTACAGAAAGGTGGGGAAACACCCGCTTTGTTTGTAGGAGGATCTTCTTCCTCTAGGTCCAAGGCAAAAGCCAAGGGAAAGAGGAAGAAAGCCCCCGCCAAACCAAGAGGCGGTGTTAGTAAAATGGGTACGAAGGGAAAGGAAAAGGCAACAAAGATTGCGGGGAAGCTTGTGGGAAAGGAGGAATGCTTCTATTGTCATAAGAGTGGACACTGGAAGAAAGATTGCAGGGCTTGGAAGGCTAGGACACAGGAACTGAAGCAGGTTGCGGCTTCAGCTTCAGTTGTGTATGTTATTGAAAACTGTCTTTCTATAAACTCTACTTCCTGGGTATTGGATACCGCATCAGGATCTCATATCTGTAATTCTTTCCAGGCGTTGAGAAACCGTAGGTTTTTGAAGGCAGGTGACATGACCCTCAGAGTTGCGAACGGAGCTAGCATGGATGCTAAAGCCGTGGGGGACTATCACCTGGGAATGACAGATGGGCATGTTTTGGTTTTGCGTAATTGCTTTTTTGTACCCAACGCAACTTGTAATATCATTTCTGTATCTTTGGTTTCTAAAGAAGGTTATGAATTTGCGTTTGTAAGTAATGTTGTAAACATTCACCTTAATCAAGTTCTGATTGGGTCAGGTACACTGAGCAATGGTATATACGTGTTAAACCAACCACAGATTTTCAATGTCCAGAATACACACAAAAGAAAGTCTCCAGATATTAATCAGGCTTTCTTATGGCATTGTAGACTGGGTCACATCAATGAGACACGGTTGACTAAGTTACATAAAGAAGGATACTTGGATCCGTTCGAGTATCAGTCTTATGCCACTTGTGAATCTTGTCTCATGGGAAAGATGACAAAGACTCCGTTCACTGGACACGGAGAAAGAGCGAGCGAGCTCTTGGGACTCGTACACAGCGACGTGTGCGGTCCAATGTCTACACATGCGCGAAGCGGTTACTCTTACTTTATTACTTTTACGGATGATTTTTCAAGGTACGGTTATGTCTTCTTAATGAAACATAAGTCCGAAGCCTTTGAAAAGTTCCAGGAATATAAGAATGAAGTAGAGAAACAGACCGGCAAAAGTATCAAGATTCTAAGATCGGATCGAGGTCGAGAATACTTAAGTGCCGAGTTCCTGAATTATTTAAAAGAGAACGGAATTCTCTCTCAGCTTACTCCTCCATACACTCCGCAACACAACGGTGTATCGGAGAGACGGAACCGAACCCTATCGGATATGGTACGGTCCATGATGAGCAACGCTGAGTTACCGCGATCATTCTGGGGCTATGCGCTAGAATCAGCTGCGTACCTTTTGAACCGAGTTCCTACTAAGACTGTGCCTACTACACCATAAGAGATGTGGAGTGGGAAGAGACCCTATCTTAAGCACATTAAGACATGGGGATGTCCAGCTTTTTTTAAAAAGCAGCATGCGGACAAGCTCGAGGCACGCTCAGTACAGTGCAAGTTCGTGGGATATCCAAAGAACTCCAAGGGATATTTCTTCTACTGCGAAGAGGAACAAAAAGTTCTTGTTTCTCGTCATGCCTACTTCTTGGAAACTGAGTTTTTGGAAACCCAGATAAGTGGGAGCACAGTAGAACTGGAAGAAATTCCAGAACCACAAACCATTACTGAAAGCTTAAAGGAACCAGAGGGTTCGAAAGAACAGGACATTCCTACGCCGCTCCGCAGGAGTAGTAGGCAGTCTCATCCGCCCGAGAGATACTATGGTTTTCTCATAGACGGGGATAGAGAGGATTGCATCATAGATTATGATGAGCCTACTAGCTTCCAGCAGGCCGTTCAGAGCGTTGACTCGGTAAAATGGCTGGATGCAATGCGGACCGAAATGGAGTCCATGTACACCAACAAAGTATGGACGTTGGACATTGCTCCAGACGGGGTAAAACCCGTAGGATGCAAGTGGATCTTCAAAAGGAAGATTGGTGTAGATGGACAGGTTGAGACCTATAAAGCTAGACTTGTAGCAAAGGGTTTCCGTCAAAGACCTGGTTTGGACTATGACGAAACCTTTTCTCCCGTGGCTATGCTGAAATCCATTCGGATCCTTCTTGCCATTGCTGCCTTCCATGATTATGAGATTTGGCAGATGGACGTAAAAAACGCTTTTCTAAATGGAAATTTAGAGGAGTGTGTCTATATGGACCAGCCAGAGGTTTTCATTCAGAGTGGGAGCAGCGGAAAGGTGTGCAAGTTGCTTAAGTCCATCTATGGACTAAAGCAGGCATCGCGGAGTTGGAACATCTGTTTTGATGAGACGGTCAAGGAATTTGGCTTTATCAAAAATCCAGATGAACCATGCATCTATAGTAGATTTGTAGCGAGAACTGCAGTATTCCTCGTTTTATCCGTGGATGACATTCTCTTAATAGGAAATTACATTCCTATGCTACAATCTGTCAAGGGGTTCTTGTCACACAGGTTCTCTATGAAAGACCTGGGTGATGCCTCATACATCCTGGGGATCCAGATCCATCGTGATAGATCCAAAAGGATATTAGGACTTTCACAGTCCAGGTACATTGACACCATACTGAAAAGGTTCAGTATGGAAGATTCCAAGCACGGTAACCTACCGACTTGTCACGGGATCACCCTCTCTAAAGAGATGTCCCCCAAGACTGATTTGGAGAGGGATCGCATGTCTATTATACCCTACGCTTCTGCGGTATGCTCTATAATGTATGCGATGTTGTGTACCAGACCGGATGTAGCTTATGCACTGAGTGTGGTAAGCCGGTATCAGTCAAACCCTGGGGAGAAACACTGGATAGTGGTAAAGAACATTCTCAAGTACCTGAGAAGGACTAAGGAGATGTTCTTGGTGTATGGCGGAAAAGACCTCCAGATCGAGGCCTTTGCTGACTCCATCTTCCAGAGTGACAAGGATGATTCCAAGTCCATGTCGGGTTTCGTCTTTACCCTCAATGGAGGGGCGGTGTGTTGGAAGAGTTCCAAACAGGAAACCGTTGCAGACTCGACTATGGAAGCGAAATACATCACTGCATCTGATGCCGCAAAAGAAGCTGTCTGGATGAGGAAGTTCTTGAAAGAACTTCAGGTGGTTTCGTCCATTGTTGACCCAATACCTCTGTATTGCGACAACAACGGGGCTATAGCTTTAGCGAAGGAACCCAGGTCCCATCAGAGATCCAGGCACATCTTGAACCGGTATCACCTGATCAGGGAGATCGTGGATCGCAAGGAGATCGAGGTTCGGAGGGTTGCTTCAGAAGAAAACACTGCAGATCCATTCACCAAGGCACTGCCCCAGACTCAGTTCGAGCAGCTGATCGAGATGATAGGTCTTCGATACGCCAGTACATGGCCTTAGTGCAAGTGGGAGATTGTTAGTGTATATGCCCTAGAGGCCATTACTGTATCATACTAGTTTGTATATTACTTAATGGAAGCTTGGGATATTCACCTTGTATAAACAATCTTGCTTAATATAGTAGTATGCTACTTGGTTTGTTTCTACTTCAATATGTACATGTGTTTATTTTAGTATATCACCTATACGCATTAGTGGAGCCCTTAGGATCTTTGCTTGATTACCAGCGTTGTGATGGCAGTCACACTAGTGGGGGCTGGGTAATCTATAAGCACATCCTTATACAGGTCCCTAGTCGCAGGACAATCGAGACAGGGCATCGATACTCCGGAGTAGACTAGCGTATGCGCTTCTCATCCCAGTGTGGGAGATGGTCTGTCCCACAGCCATCAGTACGTCGTACTGGAGATAGTATACGGGTGCTCGTTGGGTTACGAGTACACTGGACAGGACTCGTCGGGAACTGACAGGTTGGTATTATACCTATCGTCAGTTATCAGTTCCCAGGTGACATGAGTACAGCTTAGTCCGCTGACTTGACACTGCCACTTCGCCTCGAGTGTGTTCCCACTGCACTTTGATCACTACCCTGCCACGGCTCAAAGGAGTCGTGCAAACAGGTAATGGTTGGGTGCAGTCCCGAAGCACTTGGAGGCAGTGACGGTTAGACAGGAATCGTCTCTCCCGGTATTAGGGTTGACATCGCGCTGTGTCTAGGAGAGCCATTATACGAGTAGTCCCTGGCCAGGGCAAGCGAGATATACTGGTAGGCTTCCAGTGTTATCTCAGGGTGTTTTGGCCTTCACTCCGACACGACTTGTACCGCTATTAGGGGACTGACGTTTTACCGTCGCCTAGGCCCGACATGCGATGTATTAGACGAACAGACCGGACTGTACGGAGACTGTCACATTCAGACTCAGTAGGAGTTCAGATGGGGTTTCACCTCGTCAGCCTTCTTGTCGGCATCTACCTGGGGACCGTTACGCACAGCTAGTGCCACTTGCGATCTGTGGTTAAACCCACTGCCAGCGTAGTGTCGAGTCTTTAGAGTCCCACACAGAGGGTATTCTCCTCTGGGCAAAACAGAGTAGAGGTCGCATGGTCTTGCGACAAGGGTTCGTTCTCATCCGCGCACTTGTGCACGTTTGGAGTTTGGACAGATATTAGTAGTAGGCCCTGGTTTGAGCCAGATACTGGTATGCGTTTTGGGGTTGATTTTATCTCTTGGTATTCATGTTCCTCGGAATAAGAATGCGGGTGTGTATGCACAGTTGATTGAGGCGGAGGAAGAGGTTTTCATTAGGGTTTCGGAACGGGTGCATACGCACAGTTGACAGTCGTTTTTTTCCAAACCCTAATGGAATTATGATATATCTATTAATAATATTAATCAAATGAAATTGTGTCATGGTTGAATTTTGTTGACTTGTTGACCATGATTGACTTGTTGACCATGGTTGACTTGTTGACCATGGTTGAAGTTTTGACCATCATCATTACAAAAGAAAGATGCTTTTTGATTCTTGCAAAACCATTTAAAGATTGTAATTATAATGGTCGTTCCAAACCATCCATCAACTATTTCATTTTATTATTATTGTTAATTGATAATTCTTTTTCTTTTGTGATATGGTTGCAAGAAAAGAAAAAGAGAGCTCATTCTATCATAACCTTTCCCTTTCCTCACTTGTTCTTCTTCCTCCTCTAGTTCAAGGAGAACCCTTCTCATGAGTTGAGAATCCCTCTCCTTGAGATAAAAACGCCCCTTTGACACTCTCTACTCACTCTAGGATCAAAGGTTTAGCAAGCCGAAGATTCTAGTTCTCTCAAAGTTCGAGAAAGAGCCCGAAGGTTGAACCCTCAGGTGGATCCATCTTTGACGGAAGAAAGCAACGAGGAAAGCACCATCAACCTCTACAAAAGTTTGAAGAAGAAGGAGTTCAAGTTAAGTATAACCATCTTTCCGAGTAGCTAACTCTCTTTAGCATGTTTGCTAGTTTAGTTTAGAAAAGATCCCGACATTGTTAGTCCATATTGCCCCATGCGCTAAAAATTAGTTTTTTATACCGTTTCCGCCTCCCCGTAAGAACCGGGGGTCGCAACGTGGACTTACACATGATCCTTCTCACATGATTCAGCATGAGACCGTTCAGTTTGAGCGTGATCTTTCGTTCACCGAGCAGCCGGTAGTTATTTTGGATCGGCAGGTGAAGAAACTTCGGTCGAGGGTCTTGCCGTCTGTATAGGTTCTTTGGCGTAGCCCTACTAGTGAGGAGATCACATGGGAGGCCGAGAGCGAGATGCGGAAGAAATTCCCTCACCTCTTTGAAGGTACGCTTAGTAGTCAAATTTTAATTCGGGGACCGAATTTCTATAAGGGGGAGATTGTAACGTTTAAGAAATCGTTATGCGAATTTGTCCGTTTTAGGGTAAGTTTGTCGGTATTTTCCGTTTTAACCCGACTGTGATCAAACGACCATATAGACTTGCCAGCACCTAGTTTAGCTAAAATAAAGCTAGTGCGCAAGCTTTGGGGGTATATGGGACGTTTTGGATCAATTTGAATTTTTCCAAATTTTAATATTATTTTAATATGGTATTCACATTTTGGGAAATTTCTCTTTTGTGATCTTTTCTTCAATTATTCTTGAGTAAACCAAACCCATATAATATCTAGAATTCCTTGTGTTGACTTGGGTTTAGGGTTTAAAGAAAAGAAAAGAAAATGAATAGAGGTGCATGCATGTATTTATGTGTGTGTGAATGCATTTATGTGCATTTATCACTAAAATGAGCTAGAACACTCCACAACTCTCCATTCTCCTCACTTGGCCGAAATCCCTTCCTCCCCTACTGTCCTTGATCATTCCTTTCCATTCTTGCATCATTCTAGCACAAAACAATTCCCAATTTATCACAATAGTACCAAAAGTTCTTGATTTTTGATCTTGGATCACTTGGAGCTAGGGAAAGCTTGGATCTTGTGAGCAAGATTGTTAGGTATAATCCCTACACTGTTAGTTAGGAGTTTGTATGTTGTTTTGCTCGTTGGTAGTAGCGTAGAACGCTTTCTATATCGATTTGTGCAATATCGGGTTTTTTGTGTCTTTTTAGAAACTTTGTATCTGCTGTGACCTGGAAAATTTAGTGTGTGACCAAACATATTTATTGTGATGTACTAGTGAACCTGAGACACCACCTGAGAGACGGGGACCACCCCACCAGCCGGGGCCGGAGACCCCTAAGGCGAATTCCGGCGACGCTGGCGCTGTAGGGAGCAGCTTGGGTATGCCTTCTGTGGGTAGTTGTCCGCTGTTGGTTAGGGGTGTTTGGTACTGTTTACCTTTTTAGTAAATTTAGTATGCAAAATATGGGATCGTTTACCTATAATCTAGTGTTTTGAGTCCGCGTGTTACGTTTTGCGACACGAATCGTGATCTGGTGCAGTTGCTGTACTCAGTTTGGTTTTGTGCTATCGTGACGCACGTTAGCCACTTGACGCACACTCGCGAGTTAGTTTAGCGTTGGTGCGTTATTTAATACGTAGTTTTGTGTTATATTGATTGATTCTGAGATGTTCGCATTATTTCTTGTGTTTGTGGAAATATAGCGTCGCAAGCGGGGACTTCGGACGCTGTGAACAAGGGGAAGAAGGTGGTCGGAATTTCATAGCTGGAGACCATTGGTGAGTAGATTTAACATCTACGGGGAAAATTTCCCGTATGGCGTTATGCGTCGGGGAGAATATGATATGATAGCTGCATGTATTTGCATATTAGTTACTTTCATATGAATGCCATTGCATAGCATTATCTGTTGTACTTAACTCGTACCTTTAAACATAACACATTACGGACGGTTCATGTTGCACGAGCACTAAATTGTATGATACACCCACATTGTCAGTAATTGCCATGACACGCACAAACACCTACATACGTGATATGGTAGTAGATATGAATGTTTGGAGTAGTAACTCTTATTCCATTGTGCATATGAAATATTGTGTGCACATACGTACGTGATATTGCATTGGGCAGGAATAGTTGAGGTAATGACCCTTATTCCATTTCACGTATACCTTACTATAGCTACTTGTACATCTTGCATACATATTGACATGTACACCATATACTCGATTTCAGTTACTTGTACATCATGCATACATATTGACATGTACACCCACATAGTCTATTACAGCTACATGTACATCATGCACACATACTGACATTTATACCGCATATACTTTCTATAGTTGTATATACCCTAAGAGGTATTGTTTTTATATGTGATATTGAGTTGTTGATTTAAGTCTATGGTAGCGCCCCTGCCGTCTGCCCGAGGCCAAAATGCCGAAACAAAAACTTTTTCTTAACTTGAAACCGGCGCTATCTTATACTATTTCCCTTGATCGAACCATTAACCTACAACTAGCTGTCTAGAGAGAGGGTTGGAAAGCTATACCGATCGATCTGTGTCCTTCGGTCTTTTGCCACCATCCCAAGCTCCTCGCGGAAACACTGATCTCCGGTCTCCTCGTCGGAAGGGCACCACATCAACAAGTCTTTTTACGGGCTCCCACCTCTGAACCGAGGAAACTAGGACACGAAGTGTGCTAGTCGACGTGTCCAAGATTGCTGTAAAATATACGTAGAAACCTTTGTCTCAAGGGTTAATCAAAGTTGCCTTAAAGGGAAGTTTGAGGAAAAATGAGCTTTTGAATGAAAAAAGGAATTTTGTGCATAACGAAATGAATTATCTCCTCATACACAAAAATGGGACAGCCCCCTTATGAAGTGCTCGGCTAGGGAATCCAAGAGGAGGAGGGGGGTGACCACAAGCAAAAGAATGGGGTGATCATAAGGAAAAAGGTCACAACAAAGTCTTGTATAAATCCAATCACATTAATGCAAGCAATGATGCACAATAGAATCAATCTCATCCAAGATTATTCCTGAATTTATGCTGGAGCCCCAGCACCGCAAAAAAAACCCTCCTTTACTAATTCCCACTTTGCAAATACGCCCCTCAAAGCATGAATTTCAGCCAAGAAAAGAAAGAATAGGAATTTGGCCGAAACGGAGTGTAAACTGGCAACTTCAAAAAGCGATATCGTAATAAATTACAGGATAACCCCGCGACTGTATATACATACCCGCATTTGTATTCCGACCGAATACAAATGCAATGAGACAAAATCTACACAGTATAATACTAGGATCCGGCTTAAACCAAAGCCCGCTAGTATTATCCGTCCGAAACACTACACGTGCACAAGTGCACGCGTATTTTCGAACCCTGCCATAAATCCATACGGCCTCTACAACGTTTTTCCCGAAACTTGAGAAACTGTCTGTGGGGGACTCTAAAGACTCGTCAATACTTTGGCTGTGGATTTAACCACTAGCACGTCAGAGGTATTAGCCGTACCTAACGGGCTACCAGGTATTGACCAAAAGGGAGGTCGATGAGCGAACTCATCCTGACACCCTATTGAGCCTGTCAGTGACAATATCCATACAGTCCGGTCCATTTGTCTATGAGCATCGCTGGCGGGCCTAGGGGGTTGGTAAAAGTCAGACCCCCAAAAGCGATACAAGTCGTGTCGGAGTGTAGCCCAGAACACCCTGAGATACTACTGGAATACCTATCAGTAAATCTCCTGCCTTGGCCAAGGACTTCGTGTAATGGCTCTCCTAGACACAGCACGAACTCACCACCAATACCGGGAGAGACGAAACCCCTGCTGATCCGCTCACTGCCTCCATGTGGCTCGGGACTGTACCCAACTAAAACCTGTTTGCACGACTCCTTTGAGCCGTGGTAGGGTAGTAATCAAAGCACAGTGGGAACTCACATGAGACAAATGACGATCTCAGGTCGATGAACTAACCTGTACACATGTCACTAGGGAACTGCTATCTGACGTCTGGTATAATACCAACTAGCACGTTCCCGGCGAGTCCTGTCCGGTGTACTCATAACCCAATGAGCACCATATACATCTTAGGTGATCCAACTGACACCAATGGCTTGTGTGACACCGCCCCTCGTCGGGGTCTCGACTGTATACACTAGTCTACTCTGGAGTATTGATGCCCTGTCTCGAATACTTCCACGACTAGGGACCACTTTAAGGATGTGCTTATAGACCCCAGCTCCCACGTATATGATCGCCATCATACTGCTGGCCGTCAAGCAAGAATTCTATGGGCTCTATCAACGTGCAATAGTGACCGGTAAGGTCACCTAAAGCACTACACGATGATAAAGATAAAACCAGATAGCATACTATCATCTTGAGTAAGACTGTCCTACCGGTATAGGTCCTCACTCAATCATTGCAATCACGTGCCTGCGATCCAATAATTGACTCTGAGGGCACTATATCCATCAATCTCCCACTTGCACTCAAGGCTAATTTTTGCGATGTCGCATACTCACATCCCGTGTGATACCGAACATCCAACTCCTCTACTAATCAGTTTCACAAAACCTGTTTGCGAAACTATTGCGTTCGAGGAATAGCCTCAGTGAGTGGATCCGCCCTAATGTTTCTTTCTATGTCTCTCTTTATCTCAAGTTCGTGGAGAAAACCATCTCCCAAAATGAGCAATACTTGTCTTAGAATATGTTTTGATGTCTGATGGGACCTAGTTCATTAATGAACTCTAAATCCAAACTTCTTAGGCTGTATCATCAACTGAATTTAATCAGTATCCTGCGCCATGCCTCCCTCGGTATCCCCTTGGACCTCCTGTCCAAACTACTGCCCCTCGTCAGAGGGAAAACTATAACTCTGACAGTCATTCTGTGAACCAGGTCACCTTGGAAGCCTGGAATGACAACTGTCTCCTAAAAGAGGCTGTCATTATCATTTCCCTAGAACATCTACTTATGTTCTAAAACTGCTTCCGAACGTTTCTCCAGGATAGGATTAATATCAACGTATTGCATCTCGTGCAAAAACAACATCTGGTGTGGTACTTGACATCTCATGATCAACTCAATTGTCTAAGCAAGTGATCTGCCAATCATGCACATCCCTCTCCCATTTAGTCTGTAAGACACCTTCAGAGAAGGTGACGCCATCACCTGCAGGTATACTACCGTGCCAGGAGTCGTCCATTCTAAAACACCTCTAGAATGTTGTCTTAGTACCCAGATTGGGAAACTACCCAAATCTAGATCTAAAACCATAGATCCAGTAACCAGAATGTATGATATTTACATCTATATCCTATGTGGAGAAAACACTGTGTGACAACCAAAGTATAACCGATCGTACTATAGGAATATCACTTCCTACTCTGTGTATGTCATCCAAATACCAGGACATCACACCCTACTTCCTCCATAACAGATCCATCCCCTATTCTGTTTAAGTCAAACCCATGACTGTCACATCAGTAATAGATGATCTATCTCCTCTATATCTGCTTTAGTCCATAAATAGACATAAGCTACTTGTCCACTATGATTTCGCTGCTCCCACTGACTACGACAACCCTCTGGAAGAGTCATATATACGTACACTTCTAAAGCTAGTTTAGAACGACGCTATACTCATTCTCCTGCCGATCTCACAGTCTGAAACAACAACAATGGCAAGTCTGGGTAAACAAGAACCTCCCTGTCACCGTCCTTGAGGCTACCAAAGTACCTCTCGGGTGCCTGAGGTTACCTCCATATCTACGAAGTGGCCAATGGAATGTCAAACCAGATTGAATCTTTAGGTTCTTATCAAATTTTCAGTAATCGTTTGCGGTTCTGGAATCACTTCCAGTTCTACCATACTCCCACTACTGTTTTCTGAAAAAATACATTTTTCTAAAACTGTGGCGAGTCAAGAACAATATCACTCTTGATCTTCCAGATGGTAGAAAGTCAACTCTCGTCATAGCCCGGGTCAACCCACAAACAGCTATTACAGAAACGTGCATTGAGTTATCCAGAGTCTGGTTTTAAGCATAAGCCGGACAACTCCCCGTACCTTAACAATGTTAAAATATGAACTATTCTATATCTAATATAGAATCAGAGGAACTGATTTAATTGGAATCAGATTCAAATCATGCAGCTGTCTCTAGTGCATGTCAACTAAATGGAAAGAGGCCGATCAGCATTACTCAACTTAGGAGTGCTTCCAATTATGAGTAACCTAAAAGAGAAGCAAGTTCTCTTAATCATTACTATCAACTGAATACCATATACAAGTATCTACATCTTCGATCACCTTGAAGAATCCCGATACTTGCAACACCCGGTTCTCTACTTTATTTATATACCTATAATTTCTCAAAACTTGGACCTTGTGTTTCTACGAAACACTTGTCTAAGAACTAGAGAAGTCATAATTAAACAGAATATAGTACGAGTACCGACCCATCTGTCCTCATGGACACTGGACAACATACAATACTCTGTATAAGTCCCCTGAGTCTAATAACTCATTCCCTGTGTGTCATAGGTTGAAAACTGTACTTATGGTTAAGAAGAATTACAACGCTGTTTAATGCTCCTTACCTAACCATCCACTGATATAGGTAAATGACATACACATAATTTCAAAAAGTTATATCTCACTCTATAAAAATAGACGTACAGATATATCAATTTGAAATTGGTGCATAACAACGGATATTCAAAACTAAATATTTGTCGTCCGGCAAACAACCCAGGTGATTTTCTCAAATATCACCAATTACAATGAATCCCTATATAATGAGGATGATCACCCAATTCCCAATAACTTACTCCCACTCAACATCTGTAAAACCATACAGATGTGAGAATCAAACCAGGTAAATACATACCATGGAGCAAGGACTAATTGGGAAATCAGTTTTCTTTTAACAATACACAGTGAAACTGAAACATGAATATGTTTCGAAGGGGTATCCGGGTATTCCAAGTAACGCCTCTTCCATTATCAGATTCGCAACTCTAACCGTATATTTCTTTGCCATCTCTCTAAATCCCTTTATATGTCTTTAGTCATTACCTTCTGTACACCCCTTTAGGCCAAACGGTTTTCTTCCTTTCCTACCGTTCGGCATCAGCCTATGATTTGGAAGAAGACTATCCAATAAGCATAATGGGTGTACTGTCCTAATCCTAGGAGCACTCGCAACCCGAGAGAAGGTAAAGATAAAAGACAACTGAATAAACCTTATTCCTATTTCTCCTGAACCAGAATCCATCCCCGAACTGGAACAAGTCCTTTCGAGTTCGTATATAACCATACGATGGATTATCTAATAAATTGTGGATCTTCGTAGTGATACGGAGTGTTCTGGAGAAATACAAAGGTCATGTTGGATTAGCGAAGAAATACTTGGTTTAGTCGTGAATAACAGTCGTAATTTACTTTGCCCTCTTACTAATCCCTTTATTTGTCTTTACTTAATACCTTCTGTACACCTTCGTTAGGCTAATTGGTTTTCTTCATTCCATACCGTTCGGCACCTGCCTATGGTTTGGATAAAGACTATCCAATTAGCGTAATAGGTGTACTGTCCTAATCCAAGGAGCACTCGCAACCTGAGAGAAGGTAAAAGGAAAAGACAACTGAATAGTCCTATTCGTTTTCTCCAGAATCGGAAACCATCCTCGAATAAATTCCTTCGAGTTCATATATAACCATACGATGGTTTTATCCAATGGAAGTGGACGTTCGTAATAATACGGGGTGTCCTGGAGAAAAGGGTAAAAGAAGGAGTGGCAATGAGGTATGCAACTCTGATAATCTAAAAGCCAGCGTTATAAGAAGGTTCGGTCAACTTGGTCACTGAGTCATAGTCTAGGGTCGGGTCATGGTCGCTACCAAAGAGAGAGAGAAAAGAAACACTCAGCGTGCACTCTAACCTAGATCAGAATGGTTATCACTTTATCTAATCAGGAAACCTCCCACTGTAACCTCAAATTCTCCTCCAAACCTGAAATAAGAATTAGTCGGGATCACCCAAGGAGTAAACCAACTCATCAGTGGGAATCGAGATCCAACTATCATCGCATGATAACGTGATGGAATCCACTCACGTTATCAAACTCCAGAAGGTATGCGCATGCCTGGCAAGTTTCAGTTTCTTTAGAAACTCCCGATGTGATTTTTACCCCATGCTCTTATGACCTTGACTTTGGCCAACAAATCATAAGTCACATGTCAAGTTCTACCCGTCATTATCCAAGTTAATTTGAACCCGCCCGTACCTAACCTTGACTTTGGCCAACAAAGCAGTACGACTGTCCCAAACCAACGCATCTATCTATGCAACAGAAAAGTAACAAATAGCTACCATACACTATGCCTTGACTTTGGCCAACAAACATAGCATGAATACTATGTGCTACCCGTCTAAAATGACAGAGGGCTACGAATGGTTTTTGGCGAAAAACATTTAACGTAATGAACTTGATATCGTTGAAGGAACCGGATAGCTATTTATAAAAATATTGTGGTGAAAACCTTTATTAAAGAAGTCACTCCCGGTGAAGGGATCTCGGCTCTTTCCCCGTAGAATGAGGTGCAGGATATTCCAAATGAATACCACAATGCAAAGCAAAAGGCAATCGGCTATAGTGAAGTTATTACCTTGACGCAAACTTCTGTCCAAGGGGTCACTCCCGGTGAAGGGATCTCGGCCCTTGCCTCGTCGACTGAGGTGCAGGATATTCCAACTGAATACCACTGTGCAAAACAAAAGAAAACGTCCTTGCGATAACAGCTTTTTGAAAATTGTTCCAACAACATCAAACAGGTTTATTTAGCTTGCATTGATCCGAATCAATGCTGTCCCATCAATTAATCACACCACAAAAGAACGAAAATATGATGTATGTATATGCAATCCGCATTCGCCACTGGGTCCCGTCATCACCCGTTAGGTTACTTAACTAACGACAAAGCGGGGACTGGACTAGCGCGGGTGTAAAACATATACAACATATACTGGTATATATATCAATATATAATATGCGCTCATGGCGTGATAAAATGCAACATCACAGAGAGTAATAAGCATCAGAGAACAATACAGATAATCTGGGATCCCCGGGTTTCATAGAGCCGCTACTGAAACCCGATGTTCCCCTGGTCGTGTGGATAGCCTGTGCAATGAAATCCTAGACCCTACGGGCGCGGCAAGTTACCCGCCAAAACCTGAAACGAGGCAGCCCCCTTCAACAACGTGAAGGGACCACCCAGCACTTCACGGAATCCGGTAACTTGAGCACCCCTCCTTGGGTCAACCTGTACCCCCTATGAGTGCGGCGAACAGCCCGCCAATTTTAGAGTAAATCCCCCTCCGTCTCAAAGCCATGAGATGCGGGCCTGTTGCCCTCTAGAACCCGGTTATTCGTACACCCCTCCGCTGGGTAATCCTAGTACAGAAAGCAAAATATATACAACGGGTACATCGACCTCAGCCCGGTCGTTCCCCAAAAGAATAATATACAAACAGGCAGTGACGGCAGTCCACATGTCGGACGCTCGCCCCGCAATATCAAATGTACAAATACAACCAAACTGTACTACCACTGCATCCCGGCTATCCACCACGATAAATCCGCAACATCACAGCACAACACAGAGCATCAACGTGAATGTCACGTTCACAAATCCGTCTAAAAGAACTATAGCAATTAGACAGGATTTACCGATCAAACGACATTCACGGTCGCAGATAAAATGTAAATACTGTGAACTAACATGTTTAAAATTTTCGATCGACAAAATGTCCCGAAGTGGGCCCCAAGCACAATACCCAGTACTCAAATAAATATGGGCCCATAATAAAATTACCAGAAACCCTATTTCCAACTCAGAGAACACTGTACAAAATTTGGTGCATTAAAGACATGGAATGGCGGCGAAACCGCGGCCAAAGTATGGGTATGGACGCGGTTCCGCGGCGAAACAGTAGTATTAGGCATCCAAATTTTCACAGTAATCTTAGAAAAGCCTGCACGAATTTCTGCAATACTCCAAATAATTTTTTGAGCACAAAAAAAATTCGACAGAAAATTCATGACTTGGAATCGCGGTTTCGGAATTTTCGTTCGATCGAAGTTCTAAATATGTTAGAGCAAGCTAGTAAAGGTAAATGGCGTGGCTCTGATACCATGTAAGTCTACGGTAGCGCCTCGGCCGTCTGTCCGAGGCCAAAATGCGGAAACAAAAACTTTTTCTTAACTTGAAACTGGCGCTATCGTATACTATTTCCCCTGATCGTACCATTAACCTACAACTAGATGTTTAGAGAGAGGGTTGGAAAGCTATACCGATCGATCCGTGTCCTTCGGTCTTTGGCCACCATCCCAAGCTCCTCGCGGCAACACTGATCTCCGGTCTCCTCGTCGGTAGGGCACCACATCGAGAAGTCTTTTTACGGGATCCCACCTCTGAACCGAGGCAACTCGGACACGAAGTGTGCCAGTTGACGTGTCCAAGATTGCTGTAGAATATACGTAGAAACCTTTGTCTCAAGGGTTAATCGAAGTTGCCTTAAAGGGAAGTTTGAGGAGAAATGAGCTTTCGAATGAACAAAGGAATTTTGTCCATAATGAAATGAATCATCTCCTCACACACAAAAATGGGACAGCCCCCTTATGAAGTGCTCGGCCAGGGAATCCAAGAGGAGGAGGGGGTGAGCACAAGCAAATGAATGGTGTGATCATAAGGAAAAATGTCGCTACAAAGTCTTGTATAAATCCAATCACATTAATGCAAGCAATGATGCATAATAGAATCAATCTCATCCAAGATTATTCCCGAATTTCTGCTGGAGCCCCAACACCATAAAAAAACCTCATTTACTAATTCCCGCTTTCCAAATAAGCCCTTCAAAGTCAGCCAAGAAAAGAAAGAATAGGAATTTGGCCGAAACGGAGTGCAAACTGGAAACTTCAAAAAGCGATCCCGTAATAAATTACAGGATAACCCCGCGACTGTATATACATACCCGCATTTGTATTCCGACCGAATACAAATGCAGTGTGACAAAATCTACACAGTATAATACTAGGATCCGGCTTCAACCAAAACCCGCTAGTATTATCCGTCCGAAACACTACACGTGCACGCGGATGTTCGAACCCTGCCATAAATCCATACGGCCTCTACAACGTTTCGCCCGAAACTTGAGAAACTGTTTGTGGGGGACTCTAAAGACTCGTCAATACTTTGGCCGTGGATTTAACCACTAGCACGTCAGAGGTATTAGCCGTACGTAACGGGCTACCAGGTATTGACCAAAAAGGAGGTCGATGAGCGAACTCATAATGACAACCTACTGAGCCTGTCAGTGACAATATCCATACAGTCCGGTCCGTTCGTCTATGAGCATCGCATGGCGGGCCTAGGAGGTTGGTAAAGGTCAGACCCCCAAAAGCGGTACAAGTCGTGTCGGAGTGTATCCCAGAACACCCTGAGATACT
The DNA here is from genome assembly GCA_030015575.1 of Agapanthus africanus. Lineage (NCBI taxonomy): Eukaryota > Viridiplantae > Streptophyta > Magnoliopsida > Asparagales > Amaryllidaceae > Agapanthus > Agapanthus africanus. Next base: position 534,911,831 of record CM057339.1, read on the forward strand.
ACTGGAATACCTACCAGTAAATCTCCTGCCATGGCCAAGGACTTCGTGTAATGGCTCTCCTAGACATAGCAAGATCTCACCCCCAGTACCGGAAGAGAAGAAACCCCTGCCGATCCGCTCACTGCCTCCATGTGGCTCGGGATTGTACCCAACTAAAACCTGTTTGCACGACTCCTTTGAGCCGTGGTAGGGTAGTAATCAAAGCACAGTGGGAACTCACACGAGACAAATGACGATCTCAGGTCGATGAACTAACCTGTACACATGTCACCAGGGAACTGCTATATGACGTCTTGTATAATACAAACTAGCATATTCCTGGCGAGTCCTGTCCGGTGTATTCATAACCCAATGAGCACCAGTATACCTCTTAGGTGTTCCAATTGACACCAATGGCTTGTGAGACCGGCCACCGCCCATCGTCGGGGTCTCGACTGTATATGAAGGGTTGCTATGCACGCGCACAAGGGTCTACGAGGCATCAACCATGCCCGATTTTAAAATTAGCCGTGCCGAACAACCCGAATATGGATCTTTAAACTAGAGATTAGGCGAAAACGAACATGTTAACAACTTTAACACTAAGTGAGAGGGATTACAACCATTGTAGATCCGGTCCTTCACTTCATATGCTCCGTGTTGTGGTCCCTTCGCTGCGATCATCGGGTTCCGGACACTCGAGAGGTTCCACAAAGAGAAAGATGCAACTTTTGCTTCCGATCTTCGATACTAAGATGATCTACCTTGAAATTTCGTTAACACAAGCTAACACTCATAAAATGATGTGAACACTCTCATCTAAATGGCAAGTGAAGATGAGGATGATGAAGTAGGATTTTTGCTCTCTTTATTTATCTTTTTCTCACAATTATTCATCACTAAATGGAAAGTGAAGATGAGAATGATGAAGTAGGATTTTTGCTCTCTTTATTTATCTTTTTCTCACAATTATTCATCACTTAGGAAAAAGCTAGCAAGCTTTTTCCATGAAGAAAGATGAAGGAAGAAGATGAAGAATTATGATAGAATCCTTTTGTGATGAATAGAAAAAGAATTAATATGATGAATAATGCAACCATGGTCAAGCAAACTCAAGTAGAGAATTAACTAGGGTTAGGGTTTGGGTTAGGTTAAAGATGAGTCACACACAAATATCTTTATCATGACAAAATGAAAAGCTTCTAGAATCAACTAGAAGACTTAACCCTAATCCAAACCCTAATCATGTTTAAACTCCACAAAACATGTTGCATTAGTTATCATATCATGTTACAATATTATATAGCACATATATAATATTTATTGTAACGAAATAAAATAATACAATTAACATATATCGCATATATATCAATGTATTACCCGAGTGAGAAAAATAATCTTTTAGTGAGCTAATATTAGTTAATGCAATTTAATATATCAAATATATTATTATACATTAAATTATCGAATCAACACTTTATCCGACAATCCTGCTATATCGCATATAACCGACTAATATTTATCCGTACCGATTCATCGAACAACACTTGATCCGATGACTCGGCTGATATCAAATATCGCGAGAATAGAATACGGTATCTCATATCGTATTATCCTTGGTCCCGCACATATCACATATGTGCCCCCTACTCCTTTTTTCCTGAGCTAAGAAACCTCTGTGTAGGACTCTAAAGAATCGTCAATACGCCGGCAGTAGGTGATGATCATATCAAACACCCACAAGCTGCAAGCGGTCAGCTAAACGTAACAGCTACCCAGGTATTGAGTGCTCAGAAGATCAACAAGCAAGCCTGTACATTCTGTTGTGAATCCAAACAGTAACACTCCCGTACAGTCCGGTCTCGTCGTCTGATATGTTGCATATCTCGCCTAGGGGTGGTAAACGTCAGACCCCAGTAGCTCGATAAGTCATGTCGATATGAGGTGTATAACAGTTCGAGAAACTACTGATAACACTTACCAGTAAATCTCAGCAACCTGGCCAGGGATTTCCGGTTATAGCCAATCAAACACAGCACAACATCAACTCTCTATACCGGGAGAGACGAATCCCCTCCTATCGCTCATTGCCTCCATGTGATTCGGGACTGTACCCAAAAGCCACCTTTTTGCATGCCCTCTTGGACGTGGTATGATGGAAATCAAAGCACAGTGGGAATCATACAAGACTCTATGACGATCTCGGGTCAACAGACTACTCTGTACCAGTGTCACCGGAGAACTGCCATCTGACGTGAGGTATAATACCATATGGGAGTTCTCGGCGAGTCCGTCCAGTGTACCCAGTCTCCACTGAGCACCCGTACACCATCCTTGATGTCAAACACCGATGGATATGGGGTCATCCATCGCCCATCATATGGGTCAAGATGCGTATACGCTAGTCTACTCTGGTGTATCGATGCCCTGTCTCGATACACCCTCGACTAGGAACAGTTATAGGATGTACTCGTCGACTACCGTGGCCCCACTAGTATGATCTCATCATAGTCCCAGTAGTCGAGTACATATCCTAAGGGCTTTATCAACATGTAATATAGAGACAATCAGAGTAAATGTTAAGATAAAGTACAACCAGATAGCATACTATCATGTCGAGCAAGAAAGTCCTCCCTATATATGTCCAAGCATCAACTACAATATACATCGTATGTACAGTAATGGCCTCTAGGGCATACATATAACTAACAATCTCCCACTTGCACTAGGGCCATCTGTTATGGTAACGCATACCCAACAATTAGCTGCGGTTGTAGTATCTCATACTCAACCATCCCATAAGAGTCTCTACTGGGAAAAAGGTCTTTATGAGTGGATCCGCGTTGTTGTCCTCTGTGTCTACTCTCCTAACCTCAATCTCCCTGGAGATCAACCATCTCCATGATCAGGTGATACTGCCTAAGAATTATATCTGGATTTCTGATAGGACGGTAGTTCCTTGGCTAAAGCCACAACTCCACTGTCACACAATGGTAGGAATGAAGTTCATCTCATGAACTTATATATACCCAGACTGCCTCTTTGGTAGCATCCTTGGTAACGATGTATCTTGCCTTTAATCGTCTAGTATGTCATGATATCTAGCTTGAAACTCTTCCAACATACCGTCCCTCCTATGAGGGTAAAGGCAATGCGTGCGACTGACATTCAGTCGTCCTTATCACCCTGGAACCTTTCCAGTGATTCTCCTCAGGATTGATTGATACCATCTCACTACAACTAGTGAGTATCCTAACATCCAATTAGAACTATCTCATAGATCCAAAACACAGGATTTAGGAGGTATCACTTTGATCCTATATGGAGAATCCTTGTGATAAGCGGAGATTGACCAAGCGTAGCATAGGAAACTCCTTCTCTATCAAGAGTATGTCATCCACGTACTCTACGAGGATCACCACCATAATCTCTACTACCTTTTTGTATATACAAGGTTCATCTACCATTTTGATGAAGTCAAACTCTTTGACTACCACATCAAAACAGATGTTCCAACTCCGCGATGCCTGCTTTATCCTATAAAGCATCTTGCACACGTTTCCGCTACTCCCACTGTCTACGAAGCCCTCTGGCTGTGTACTTATAGACGCTCTTTTCTAAAACATCATTTAGAAAAGCAGTGATGACACCCAACCACCAGATATCGTAGTCATGGTATGTAGCCGTGGCAAGTAGGATCTGGATGGACTTAAGCATAGATCCTTAGAAAAGGTTTCAACAAAGTCCATACCTGGTCAATGATGCAAACCTTTAATAAGTCTAACTTTGAAAGTCTCAACTTTTACATGTACACCAAATAATCTTCTCAAGATATACTTGCTCCTGATGGGGATTTAACCCTTCAGATAAAGCAACCAAAGTCCATACTTTGTTGGTGTATATGGATCCCATCTCAGATCACTAAGCATCCAGCCATTCTTACAGAGTCTCACTCCTGATGGCCAGCTCAAAACTAGTTGGGTCATCATCTCATGATGCAATCCTTGCTCCCACTGTCATGGAGAAACCTAAGTATCTCTCAGGTGGGTGAGGAACTCTACTAGATCGGCGGAGATGCTGAGGTTCGTTGGAAACTATTGAATCCTTTGGTTCTACCAAATCATCAGTTGCAGTTTGTATAGATGGAACCCTTCCAGTTCTACATAACAGAACTTGCCTCGAGCTTGTCCGGATTTTGCTTTTAGACATAGGCCGGACAACCCCAAATCTTAACCAACTTAAGATATGGGCTCTTCCCTTTCCATATTACATATGAAGTGGTAGGCAACTGATTTGATTTGAACCCTATTCAATAGGTATGCAGCTTCTTAAGTGCATAACTCCCAAAAGGAAATAGGAAACTCAGTAGTACTCATCATAGAGCACACCATATCACATAGGGTGCTATTGCTCCGCCCCGATACACCGACGTGCTGTGGTGTATTCGAAGGAGTAATGCTGAGAGAGAATCTCATTCTCCTTTAGAATAGTCCAGGAATTCCGTACTCAAGTATTCTCCTCCTTGATCTCATCAAAGGACATAATACTTATACCCGTTGTTGGTTCTCTACTTCTAACTTATATTCTGTGAATATCTCAAAAGGTTCGAACTTGTGTTTCAACAGGAACATATGTCTGAATCTTGAGAGATTATCAGAGAATGTAATGAAGTAAAAAGAACCGGTCTTGGCATATGTAGACAGGGGACCTTCATACATCAGCATGTATCAATCCCAAAAGTTCATTAACTCTTTCTCTGTTTCCAATAAACAGAGCTATGGTCATCGTATCTTTGTGACATGACCGGCAAGTTTCACAAGATGTAAATTCAAACTAATTTAAATATGCATCTATATGTAACTTCAGCTAGTCGGGTCGCATTGATATGACCTAGTCTACAATACCTCAAGAAGAATTCGTTCATTTTTGAACTCTTCCTATTGTGTGTGTTCCGTATACTAAGAACTGTAGTTTGATTTAGAACATCAATGCTTTTAGATAACGTGTCTGAACCGATCAACTCTTGATATAGGAAATGTTCAAAACATTATCCAACAATATAAAATTATATCCTTCTTTACTAATAAAGAAACTGATATGATGTTGTATATCAGGTTCGGTATCTAATAACATTCGTTCAGAATCAATGTATTCAGGTAATATAGGGTGATAGTGACCAACAGACTTGGCTGCAACACTTGCACCGTTTTCTGTCTCATGAAACTTATCACCCGTTCTCAGTTCTCTACCTATCTATAGCCCATGTAACAGATTACATATGCGAGATCCTGATCCGGTATCACATACCCAGGACGTAAAGCATACTGAGAAACAGTTCTCTGTAATGAACACACCCGAAGATGATGCATCAATATGCACTTTCTTCGTTTGGGCGGCACGGGAAATCTGGTATTCCCCAATTTCCTGCTCTGTCTTATAACAATTATAAGTTGGAGCGGGACCAACGTTCCCCAGCTCAGTATAACAAGCGGGTTCGGTCAATATATCCGTATTATTATCTTTATTAAGGCGTGATATGGTCGCTACCTGGAGAGAGAGAGAAGAAAACACTCAGCGTATGCTCTTGCAAGATTAGATTGGTTATATAATATATCTGATCAGGATGTCTCCCACTGTTTTTGTCAAATCTTCCTTCAAACCCTAAAAGGAAAGACTAGCCGGAATTAATTACACGCTACAAGTTCGCCAATCTTTCAGCCAGGCCAGTGTCGGTACTTTGAGAGAGGTCCCCCGCGCTTTCGCACGAACCTAATTAAAGTAAACCTCGTTTTCCCAGAGGCGTAACCCCGTTAACACCTTTCTAGACACCTACTTGATCGGCTAATTGTAATGTGTAAAACTCTCCCAGGAGTAACTCTTACTCGCAGCGGGTATCGGGATCCAACTATCTCATAGAAGGTATGCAATCTCATTGCAAATTTCAACACTTGAAATTCCCAACAATATTTTACCCTTAGCGTCCTATGACCTTGACGAAGGCCAAACTATCCATAGTCCGCTAGTCAAGTTCAACCCGTTCATTTCTTGATTGAATTAAACCCACCCGCACGACCCTTGACGAAGGCCAAACTACGCCGTACGAATACCTTAATCCAATCGCATCGTATGCAAGCAGATAAGCATTAGTTAGCTACCAAACACTACGCCTAGACGAAGGCCAAACTACCGCAGCACGAATACTAACTAGTACTTATTTGAAATGACGGAGGGCTACGACAGGTTTTTAAGAAAACCCTTTGCGTAATGAACTTGATATCGTTGTAGAATCGAGTGATTTTAAATGGAGTGTTTTTGAGGCTTTTCTAGTTTTGCTAAAGGGGTCACTCCTGGTGAAGGGATCGTCGGCCCTTTCCTCATCGAATATGGTGCAGGATATTTCACAAATATCACTATGCAAAGAAAGAACTATAGAAGCAATCAAAAGACAAACCGAGTGTGTAGCATCTGCCAGTTATTGCTAAAGGAGTCACTCCCGGTGAAGAGATCTCGGTCCTTTCCTCATCGAATAAGGTGCTGGATGTTCTACAAGGAACACCGCGATGCAAAGCAAGAACTGTAGCTACCTATTTTTAAGAAATTCGATTCCACCACATCATAGGTTTTTTTTCTTTCATTAATCACATTAATGAAGTCCCATTTTATTATGCTTCGCAAGCATCACATTTGAAAGCGAAATCTGCAATATAGCATATATCTCATATATATAATATAAACATTCGTCTCAGGCAGTAATATGATCTCATCACAGAACATTGCAGCAGAAGAACATATATGAAATATTGGATATACTAGGACGTCCGTGTTTTCAATACGAGCCTGTATAAAACACGGATTCCACGGTCGCGATGAATAGCCAAACCCACATCCCTAGACCCCTATAAGAGCGGCAAGTAACACTGCCAATTCTAGGGTTAGGAGACCCGGTTACTTGTGCTCCCCGCCTTGGGTCTACCTAATGCGGAAAAGTAAATAATATACAACGGTGACATCTTCCGCTACCTGGAAGTGCCCCAATAAAAGAATATTACATACAAATGAATTTTACATGAATGAAAAAGAAAAAACTCTCATCTCACATAAAACCCCCGGCTATTCAAACGCGACGATCCAATACAACATATCACAGCAACACATAATATCTCATATCATCAACGTAAGCAAGTATGCGTATCCCGATTGTCGTTGATGTATAGCAACGAATCCGGCGATACACCACATACTACGCTTACGGTCACAGAAAAGAAAGTGTAAAACTACAACAGTTGGAATCCACAACCTCTTTAGACATCGCATGCCTAACCAAATGAATTCCTTAGACATCACATGCCTAACAATTATAAACCCCGCATTTTAGTCTCTTTATCGAAAAATCTTTTCAATGTCAAGTCGGGCAATTCAACAAGATTCCCGACAACCTGATCGAATGCTCGTCGCAAACTTTAGTAGACGACCGCACCCCCGATGCCGTCGACGAAGTGCACTAAGGCGGAACACCGCTGCCGCGAGCACCCGTACGGATGCTTTCGGCGACGGGGTTCTCCTACAGTCACATGGTCGGGGCTATGGGGCGTAGCTATCTATTAAGTTTACCCGGTGAGTATCCGCGTACGCTACGTGATTGCGACGGACTTTTGATCGCATCAAAATTCCGTGGCAACCGATCAAGTGAGACTAAAGTGCTGTGTTTATAACATTCATATTAGTTATCTCATAACTACCTGTGGATTCCAAATATTGTATCACATTCCAGATAAATAGACAAAGTTAAACTTTCCGATCGAATCATCAAACACCCAAGATTTCCCCAATATATCTCAACTCTTGAAATCAGTTTAAAAAACATCCATCACATGCCACAGTACCAATGGTCCAGCCGTAGAAGGGTCAAGCCAACGCCTCACATGTGGCACGCCGTACTGCCCCAAACCCTAAGGTTCAAAAGGCAGTTCAAGACGGTTACATAATCGAGTTAAGGTTTGTTGTCTTCTAGAGGGTCCACCGCGTTACTTGCACGACTTAGAACGTTCTTAAACATGAGAAAAAATCCAACTTTTGAAAAATTTTCCGACAGGGGAAAAAGTGAGTTATTGATATCCGTTCGAACTTTTTAACAGTTTCTAAAAGTTATCCGGACAAACTAAACAAAGTTATAATATCCGATCGAATCAACGAGTCCCCAATACAACCCCGAAAACTCAACACTTGAGTAGAAATAAAAATACGCAGAAGAATCAGGAAGTACAGACGGTCATTACTGTGCAGAAACTAACCATCAATCAACAGTTACGGCCGCGGAACCGCCGCCAATGCGATGGTTTGGCCGCGGTTCCGCGCTAAAATAGTTGAGTTAGGGTGTCGTTTTTCACTGTAATTCCTAAAATACCCTGCTGAATTTTTTGAGCATTTTTAATATGAAAAAAATCACAGTTTCGAAAAATTTCCAGAAACTAGGGTATATCGGGTTTTCCGGGTTCGATCGGACTTTAAACTTCGTCTAGACTTCGCCTAAAGCTCTAGCTTGGCTCTGATACCACTGTAGGGTTGCTATGCACACGCACAAGGGTCTACGAGGCATCAACCATGCCCGATTTTAAATTTAGCCGTGCCGAACAACACGAATACGGATCTTTAAACTAGAGATTAGGCGAAAACGAACATGTTAACAACTTTAACACTGAGTGAGAGGGATTACAAGCTTTGTAGATCCGGTCCTTCACTTCATATGCTCTGTGTTGTGGTTCCTTCGCTGCGATCATCGGGTTCCGGACTCTCGAGAGGTTCCACGAAGAGAAAGATGCAACCTTTGCTTCCGATCTTCGATACTAAGATGATCTACCTTGAAGTTTCGTTAACACAAGCTAACACTCATAAAATGATGTGAACACTCTCATCTAAATGGCAAGTGAAGATGAGGATGATGAAGTAGGATTTTTGCTCTCTTTATTTATCTTTTTCTCCCAATTATTCATCACTTGGGAAAAAGCTAGCAAGCTTTTTCCATGAAGAAAGATGAAGGAAGAAGATGAAGAATTATGATAGAATCCTTTTGTGATGAATAGAAAAAGAATTAATATGATGAATAATGCAACCATGGTCAAGCAAACTCATGTAGAGAATTATCTAGGGTTAGGGTTTGGGTTAGGTTAAAGATGAGTCATACACAAATATCTTTATCATGACAAAATGAAAAACTTCTAGAATCAACTAGAAGACTTAACCCTAATCCAAACCCTAATCATGTTTAAACTCCACAAAACATGTTGCATTAGTTATCATATCATGTTACAATATTATATATCACATATATAATATTTATTGTAACCAAATAAAATAATACAATTAACATATATCGCATATATATCAATGTATTACCCGAGTGAGAAAAAGAATCTTTTAGTGAGCTAATATTAGTTAATGCAATTTAATATATCAAATATATTATTATACATTAAATTATCGAATCAACACTTGATCCGACAATCCGGCTATATCGCATATAACAGACTAATATTTGTCCGTACCGATTCATCGAATCAACACTTGATCTGATGACCCGGCTGATATCAAATATCGCGAGAATAGAATACGGTATCTCATATCGTATTATCCTCGGTCCCGCACAAATCACATATGTGCCCCCTACTCCGTTTTACCTGAGCCAAGAAACCTCTGTGTAGGACTCTAAAGAATCGTCAATACGCCGGCAGTAGGTGATGATCATATCAAACACCCACAAGCTGCAAGCGGTCAGCTAAACGTAACAGCTACCCAGGTATTGAGCGCTCAGAAGATCAACAAGCAAGCCTGTACATTCTCCTGTGAATCCAAACAGTAACACTCCCGTACAGTCCGGTCTCGTCGTCTGATATGTTGCATATCTCGCCTAGGGGTGGTAAACGTCAGACCCAAGTAGCTAGATAAGTCGTGTCGATACGAGGTCTATAACAGTTCGAGAAACTACTGATAACACTTACTAGTAAATCTCAGCAACCCTGGCCAGGGATTTCCGGTTATAGCCAATCGAACACAGCACAACATCAACTCCCTATACCGGGAGAGACGAATCCCCTCCTATCGCTCATTGCCTCCATGTGATTCGGGACTGTACCCAAAAGCCACCTTTTTGCACGCCCTCTTGGACGTGGTATGATGGAAATCAAAGCACAGTGGGAATCACACAAGAATCTATGACGATCTCGGGTCAACAGACTACTCTGTACCAGTGTCACCGGAGAACTGCCATCTGACGTGAGGTATAATACCATCTGGGAGTTCTCGGCGAGTCCGTCCAGTGTACCCAGTCTCCACTGTGCACCCGTACACCATCCTTGATGTCAAGCACCGATGGATATGGGATCATCCATCACCGATCATATGGGTCAAGATGCGTATACGCTAGTCTACTCTGGTGTATCGATGCCCTGTCTCGATACACCCTCGACTAGGAACAGTTATAGGATGTACTCGTCGACTACCGTGGCCCCACTAGTATGATCTCATCATAGTCCCAGTAGTCGAGTACATATCCTAAGGGCTTTATCAACATGTCATATAGAGACAATCAGAGTACATGTTAAGATAAAGTACAACCAGATAGCATACTATCATGTCGAGCAAGAAAGTCCTCCCTATATTTGTCCAAGCATCCACTACAATATACATCGTATGTACAGTAATGGCCTCTAGGGCATACATATAACTAACAGTATACACTAGTCTACTCTGGAGTATCGATGCCCCGTCTCGAATACTCCTACGACTAGGGACCACTTTAAGGATGCGCTTGTAGACCTCAGTTCCCACTTATATGATCGCCATCATACTAATGGCCGTCAAGAAAGAATCCTATGGGCTCTATCAACGTGCAATAGTGACCGGTAAGGTCACCTAAAGCAGTACACGATGATAAAGATAAAACCAGATAGCATACTATCATCTTGAGTAAGACTGTCCTACTGGTATAGGTTCTCCCTCACTCATTGCAATCACGTGTCTGTGATCCAATAATTGACTCTGAGGGCACTATATCCAACAGTTGATCATTGCGCTTTAAATGCATCATACTCACTTGCTTACATGTAGATACTTAAACCTTGCTACACTTACATGTACACCTCATATGATGCTGTATTTGTTTTCGGAGGATTTTGGGAACCGCAAGATATATTTTAAAAGCTGGATTCATTTAAAGAGCGATTTTCCCTTTATATACTCATATTGATGTTTTATGTTGCATATATCAGTTTTATATGGATTTTACGCATTGAGATATGGATTTCATATGATTTATGGATTTGAGGACCGTGGGGTATTTTCAAGAAACTATGTATTGTTTGAAAACCCGGTTTCTCTTGATATGATATTTCAGTGCGTCCACCATGTGATTTCTCGGTTCTGAGATTTGGCTTGTGACACCGGATTCGAGGAGCGGGAGGCACCGTCTGCGGGTATATGGTAGACCCTGTATGGTACCCCGGGGCGAGTGGTGATTTCGTGGTGTAGACGATAAGCCTGGCGGTGGGACCACTACCTACCGGTGATAGTATTTGGACTCGGCGGTTATCATGGGGATACCGACCGGAGTGAGGTATGACATATCTTCAGGGCCAGTCATGGTGACAGCGCCTGAGTTATTAGGATTTACGTGTTAATGTTATACACGGGTTTCATGATGTTTCGAGTGTCGGTGTTAGACACTCAGGTTTCCATGATTTTTACGTATCGTCGGTGGACATACGTGGTTGATATCTTTATATATATATACTTACAGGTATATGTTTTCATGATGTTTCGGGTGTCGATGATAGACACTCAGGTCCCATGAGACTTACAGGATTTGAGGACCGATCTAAGGATGCGGTGCCTGAGGATTTGGGATTTGATTTGTCATTGAAGGACACTGGTGTTTTTCCATGCTGAGGATTTTGCCTGAGATTTTATTGTAACATCCCACACACTCAAGATTATTGTGGTTATGCATTGTTTCATGTAGTTGTAGTACCCTGATGATGTACTTTTACATGATTGTTGCATATTCACTTATCATACTTTTGCTATCGGATTACATGTGATAGATAGATCGCTGTTCATGCATACCTGCGATTACACTATGATGATATTTACTATTCACGAGTTGGCAACTCACTCCCGTTCTGCCACAGTATTTTGCATGACTTACCCTCAGAGTAGTCGCAGCAGGGCGTCTTTTCATCTCTACTTTTCCGGATACCGCTACGTTAGGCAGGGAGGCCTTTGCATTTAGGCGGGTTTGCGGTTATCTGTTTGTACATTGTATATCCTTTTTGTTGGATCTAGTATTCTCCACCTACCACTGTTGTATATGACTTAGAGACGACTTGTGAGGATTTGGTGTTGTATTATTTTGGTGACTTTGGGGTGCCGTGCTCATGGGAGTCGGTGTGTTGAAAAGTTTACTTCTTATTATAGTCATTTCTTTGATATTTCTTCGCTTCGGCGTCGTATACTTGTTGTGGTGATTGTCTCCGCCGTTGGGCATGATTTTCCTCCCATTTGGGATGCTTTATATATTATCTGTGTTGTACCGTTTTCGGGGCTAATTTTTACAAAGGAGGTGCTGCCGAAATTTTCAAGAAAGAAAACTAGAGTTAGAGATTTTACTTGTGATTTCCTAAATGTTAAAAACTATGTTTTTCTCCGTTGATCCAGATTTGGGTGGTTTAGATTTCTGGGTTTCGGCTTACTTGAGTTGCGTACGCATGTAGATGTTACGTAGTTTAAGTGCCGGTTACGGGCCAAATTTTGGGTCGTTACAAAGTTGGTATCAGAGCACTAGGTTTTTATCTTTTGGAGTATAGGATGACCTTGGTATGATGGAGTAGGTAGCTTAAGTAGAGTGACGTAGCGTGGGTATGTTCTGCGGCATACTTACAACACGGTACTCCGCCTAAGTGACCTTAGGACTTATTGATTGATATTCTTCAGTGATGATATACATCCTTATGATTCGATTCCTGTTCCTTATCGAATCTTATTTCAATTTCCATCCTATATGCTGCCGAAGACTACGGTTACAGCTACATGTACATCATGCACACATACTGACATGTATACCGCATATGCTTGCTATAGTTGTATATACCCTAAGATGTATTGTTTTTATATGTGATATTGAGTTGTTGATCATTGCGCTTATGAAATTTATCATACCCACTTGCTTACATGTAGATATTTAAACCTTGCTACACTTACATGTACACCTCATATGATGTTGTATTTGTTTTCGGAGGATTTTGGGAACCGCAAGATATTTTTTAAAAGCTGGATTCATTTAAAGAGCGGTTTTCCCTTTATATGCTCATATTGATGTTTTATGTTGCATATATCAGTTTTATATGGATATTACGCATTGAGATATGGATTTCATACGATTTATGGATTTGAGGACCGTTAGGGTATTTTCAAGAAACTATGTATTGTTTGGAAACCCGGTTTCTCTTGATATGATATTTCAGTGTGTCCAACATGTGATTTCTCGGTTCTGAGATTTGGCTTGTGATACCCGATTCTAGGAGCGGGAGGCACCGTCTGCGGGTACATGGTGGACCCGGTATGGTACCCTGGGGCGAGTGGTGATTTCGTGGTGTAGACGATAAGCCTAGCGGTGGGACCACTACCTACCTGTGATAGTATTTGGACTCGGCGGTTATCATGGAGATATCGACCGGAGTGAGGTATGACATATCGTCAGGGCCAGTCATGGTGACAGCGCCTGAGTAATGAGGATTTACGTGTCGATGTTAGACACGGGTTTCATGATGTTTCGAGTGTTGGTGTTAGACACTCAGGTTTCCATGATTTTTACGTATCGTCGGTGGACATACGTGGTTGATATCCTTATATATATATACTTACAGGTATATGTTTTCCTGATGTTTCGGGTGTCGATGTTAGACATTCAGGTCCCATGAGACATACAGGATGTGAGGGCCGATTTGAGGATGCGGTGCCTGAGGATTTAGGATTTGATGTGTCAGTGAGGGACACTGGTGTTTTTCCATGCTGAGGATTTTGTATAAGATTTTATTGTATCATCCCACACACTCAGGATTATTGTGGTTATGCATTGTTTCATTTAGTTGTAGTAGCTTTATGATGTACCTTTACCTGATTGTTGCATATTCACTTATCATACTTATGCTATCGGATTACATGTGATAGATAGATCGTTGTTCGTGCATACCTGCGAATACGGTATAATGTTATTTACTATTCACGAGTTGGCAACTCACTCCCGTTCTGCCACAGTGTTTTGCATGACTTACCCTCAGAGTAGTCGCGGCAGGGCGTGTTTTCATCTCTACTTTTGCGGATACCGCTACGTTAGGCAGTGAGGCCTTTGCATTTAGGCGGGTTTGCGGTTATCTGTTTGTATATTGTATATCCTTTTTGTTGGATCTTGTATTCTCCATCTACCACTGTTGTATATGACTTAGAGATGACCTGTGAGGATTTGGTGTTGTATTATTTTGGTTACTTTGGGGTGCCGTGCTCGTGGGATTCGGTGTGTTGAAAAGTTTACTCCTTATTATAGTCGTTTCTTTGATATTTCTTCGCTTCAGCATCGTATACTTGTTGTGGTGATTGTCTCCGCCGTTGGGCGTGATTTTGGTCCCATTTGGGATGCTTTATATATTATCTGTGTTGTACCCGTTTTCGGGGCTAATTTTTACAAAGGAGGTGCTGCCAAAATTTTCGAGAAAGAAAACTAGAGTTAGAGATTTTACTTGTGATTTCCTAAATGTTAAAAACTATGTTTTTCTCCGTTGATCCAGATTTGGGTGGTTTAGATTTCTGGGTTTCGGATTACTTGAGTTGAATACGCCTGTAGACGTTACGTAGTTCAAGTGCCGGTTTCGGGCCAAATTTTGGGTCGTGACATTTAGCAAATCCGGTGGTCACAATATTCCCTTAATATCTTAATTAGGTCACACAACCATTTACTAGATTTTAATCTCACTTATTTCCATTAATCTCGAAATTCTATTTTGGAAAATTATGTAATTTGGACAAATTAAATGTAACAATTTACAATTTAACAACTAGACTAGATTTTGCATGTCTTAAGATACTAATCTACACATTGCAATCTTAATCAAGCAATAAAAACCCTAACTTGATCTAAACCCTATTCTTGGAATTTCATGTTTGCAATTTGAACCATAATTAAACACCAAATTTAATTAAATTGGAGTAATCAACCAACAATTAAGACTTAGGTTAAGATTTTTACCTCACAAAATCAAGAGATCAAACTTGAAATCTAACCTCCCAAAATGACCTCCATGCTCCTAGATCCATACTAGTTTGGCTAAAGAATAATGGGTAATGTTTTAATTAGGGAATTGTGAGGTTTTTGATGCATTTTTTAGATGGAATGAAGTGGGAAAAATGGGGGAGGATACGGCTGCGGGTTTCGGCAGTGAGGGAGGGGGGTGAGGTTTGTGTGAGAGGGGGGAGAGAAACTTCTAAGTCAAAGAACAATCACCCGAAACCTCAAGTGTACCCATGCCTCTTTAATTAATCTATTCATTCTTCTTCTTCTTCTTTTTTTTTCTTCTTTGTGAGGAATGAAGTTAAGGAATTTGGGGAGGGCTGTTGGTGTGGGGGCTCGGCCTATTAAGGGGGGAGGGATGTGTGTGGATGTAAGTAGAATTTTCCAATTCAAGACAATCACATATATTAACCACTTATCTAAATTATTTAATATTTAATTTTATTTATAACCTAGACTTCTCTGGAACTTTGGAGTCAAATTGAGAAGGAAGTAACATGTTACAAACTAAATTCTAATTTTTCATGGTGCACAATTGTGTAATTAACCCATTCCAAATTGTAATAATCACTAATTAAAAGTATTAGTGAAAGCTTAAAATAATATTAAAAATAATTAATTACGAAAAATATTTAAGAAAACTAGAAATTTGCAAGTGACCAATTAAATACCAAATACTAGCAATTACATAAGTAGAATAAGTATATTAAAGTCTATAATGAAAATTAATTATATCTTGGTTTTTACGGAAAATACCAGTTATTTTCCGATTATCCGAAATTTCACCTAAACGATTTTTTTTTTCAAAATGTTACAATCTTTCCCCTTTAGAGAAAATCGGTCCCCAAATTTAAATTAAAACTCCCCAAAATACTAAAACATTAAAGCAAAACAATCAAGTCGTCGTGGCTCCGAAATCATCAATACATAAAACACATCTCAGCACAATGCATGCGCATGAAAACGAGTAAATAACTAAAAATCAAAACTCCGTCAAGTATCACGCAATCATCGGAGTCAAGGTGAAGATACCAATGTCAAATTCCAATACGAAAATCAACATGATATACAGCAAAACTATAACATGCACATAATACGCATCGTTATAAACTCGTCAAAACATCTAAGAAGAAATGCATGTCAAACCTTTTCAAGTCGCTGTGCGATGCGGGTATCACGGCACAAGTAGCGGACGTTTATTGTAAGAAAAAATAACTATATATATATATATATATATATATATATATATCCTTTGTTTAACATACACGTCCCGCTGTTTTGAAAATAATTTGGAGGGGTTTCCTTTGTAAAATGTTTCGTGTCATCTCGGACACATAGGAAAAATATTGAGACAGCAGGTCCTTTTGGAAATCTCTTCGTTAACTATCGATGCATGCAAAAACACCTAGGTACTGTTCTCAGAACAGTCCTGTTCGGTTACTAAGCCAAATAGTAAATTTCATAAAAACGTACTGCTCAAAGGAAATCATACTCCATAGTATATGCAATAATGCCACGTGTGTCTTGTGCACACAGGAATCGAAATCAATGAATGTGCCATACATGTGCACAGAAATAAAATCTAAGTGCAACGGGTGTACACGAAAACACCTGTCAAAGGCAACGAGTGTGCCTGACAACAATATCAGGTGCATCTGGAATGCAAGAAAAATCCCGATTTAGTGCATCTGGTGTGCACCAAAATCGTATCAAGCGCGCCAAGTATGCCCAAAAATACAAATCAAGTGCACAAGGAGAACGAAAACAAATATAAAATATAACAATCGAAAACGAAGCTATACAACATACATGAATCCAAATCAGGTATACCATGGTAAATAATCTCACAACCATGTGCATCAGCTTGTACACAATCGAATCAATGTACTAAAAGTGCATGAAAACTGCACCTAAAAGCACAAGGCAAATCACATTCATACTATAGGCATGAAATGAAATCAAACAACTCGAACGACATCAAATCGAAATCTAGTGCAACTATGGTGCACGAAGACTCAATCATGCAAATAAATCGCCCAAAATACCGAAATCCAAAATGATGGATACGTGATATTCGAATCACCAAATCGTAAGTCGTAAACACTGTCGTCGATATGTTCTTCCTTCAAAGTCGAGAAGGTGTCGGTTCTTCCAAAGCTAGCAGAGCAAGATATCTACTTGCCTCCTGTTCATGGTCTGGCGCCTTGTGCCCTTAGGCTCTCGTCTCTCACTGTGGATTGCCAGTTATATAGCTCCTCGTCTCAATGGCCCAATATGGAATGATAACGGAAACAGTTCCACTCTGGCACATCCTCTAAAGATCTCTGGCCAACTATCATGGTCACTCATAACATGTCTCGTCGATGATGCCGAACTCTGGCTTACTGGGTGTGCGTAATACGACCGATCCTGGGTCCAATTTTTCTTCTTCTTCTTCACTTCAAGAAAAAGCTTCATAGTTTTAATGGTAAAGTGAGAAAAAGAGTGAGAAATCCAATTCTAAAGTATACCCACTTCCTATTTCTTCATCCTCTAACTCTTGCCAAGTAGTAGAGTGTGTTTTCTTCACAAGTTTCATCACTTGGTGAAGTGGGAGCTTGATCTTGTGATGCCTCGACGTAGATCATCTTCGGCACGTAGTCGATGACCTAGCCCGTCCATTCTCCAATGAAGACGACACTAGATCCCGGGATCCGATTTGTACAGCGGAGAGGACTTCATCACGGAGCCGTGGAGGTGGAGGACCGGGTCTACAAAGGTTGTATTTCCGTAATCTAGTAGTTAAGTGTTAACTAGTTTGCTTTGTCGCCTAAACATCTAGCCAACGATCAAGTTTAGGGTTTCCCGGCACCGTAATTTTTGAAATTGGCATGGTTGATGCCTTGTGAGACCTCTTGAGAGTGCCTAGGAACCCTACAGTTAAGGCGTAGTGTGCGGTAGCTAATTAGTGTTTATCTGCATAAGCATATGATGTGATTGGATTAGGGTAGTCGTGCGACTTTGTTGACTATGTTAAGGGTCGTGCGGGTGGGTTTAATTCAATCGGGAAATGACGGGTTGAACTTTACTAGCACTTATGATTTGTTGACTATGTTAAGGTCATATAGCTGCTAGGGGCAAAATTATCGGGAATTTCAAGTGTTGAAATTTGCAATGAGATTGCATACCTTCTATGAGATAGTTGGATCCCGATACCCGCTGCGAGTAATAGTTACTCCTGGGAGAGTTTTATACATTACAATTAGCCGATCAAGTAGGTGTCTAGAAAGGTGTCAACGAGGTTATGCCTCTGGGAAAACGAGGTTTACATTAATTAGGTTCGTGCGAAAGCACGGGGGACCTCCCTCAAAGTACCGACACTGGCCTGGCTGAAAGATTGGCGAACTTGTAGTGTGTAATTAATCCCGGCTAGTCTTTCCTTTTAGGGTTTGGAGGAAGATTTGATAAAAAGCAGTGGGAGCCATCCTGATTAGATAAAATAAAACCAATATATTCTTGCAAGAGCGCACGCTGAGTGTTTTCTTCTCTCTCTCTCCAGGTAGCGACCATATCACGCCTTAATCAAGATAATAATACGGATTATTGATCGAACCCGCTTGTTATACTGAGCTGGGGAACGTTGGTCCCGCTCCAACTTATAATTGTTATAAGATAGAGCAGGAAATTGGGGATTACCAGAATTCCTGTGCCGCCCAAACGAAGAGAGTGCATACTGATGCATCATCTTCGGGTGTGTTCATTATACAGAACTGTTTCTCAGTATCCTCCGCATCGTTAGTATATGATACCGGATCAGGATCCCACATATGTAATCTGTTACATAGGGCTACAGATAGGTAGAGAACTGAGAACGGGTGATATGTTTCATGAGGCAGAAAATGGGGCAAGTGTTGCATCCAAGTCTGTTGGTCACTGTCACCATGTATTGTAATACATTGATTCTGAACGAATGTTATTAGATACCGAACCTGATATACAAAATCATATCAGTCTCTTTATTAGTTAAGAAATGATAAAATTTTGTATTGATGGATAATGTTTTGAACATTTCCTATATCAAAAGTTGATCGGTTCAGACACGTTATCTAAAAGCATTGATGTTCTAAATCAAACACAGTTCTTAGTATATGGAACACACACAAGAGGAAGAGTTCAGAAATGAAAGAATTCTTCTTGAGGTATTGTAGACTAGGTCAGATCAATGTGACCCGACTAGCTAGAGTTTCATAAAGATGCATATTTAAATTAGTTTGAATTTACATCTTGTGTAACTTGCCAGTCATGTCACAGAGATAAGATGACCATAGCTCCGTTTACTGGAAACAGAGAAAGAGTTAATGAACTCTTGGGACTGATACATGATGATGTATGTAAGGTCTCCTGTCTACACATGCCAGGACTGATTCTTTATACTTCATTATATTCTCTGATAATCTCTCAAGATTCAGTCATATGTTCCTGTTGAAACATGAGTCCGAACCTTTTGAGATATTCACAGAATATAAGCGAGAAGTAGAGAACCAAAATACGGGTAAAAGTATTATGTCATTTGATGAGATCAAGGAGAAGAATACTTGAGCACGGAAATTCCTGGACTATTCTAAAGGAGAATGAGATTCTCTCTCAGAATTACTCCTCCGTATACACCATAGCACGATGGTATATCGGGGCGGAGCAGATACACCCTATTTGATATGGTGTGCTCTATGATGAGTACTACTGAGTTACCTTTTTCCTATTGGGTGTTATGCACTTGAGAAGTTGCATATCTATTGAATAGGGTTCCAATCAAATCAGTTGCCTACCATTTCATATGTGATATGGAAAGGGAAGAGCCCATGTCTTAAGCTAGTTAAGATTTGGGGTTGTCCGGCTAATGTCTAAAAGAAAAATCCGGACAAGCTCGAGGCAAGGTCTGTAATGTAGAACTAGAAAGGTTCCATCTATACAAACTGCAGCTGATGATTTGATAGAACCAAAGGATTCAGTAGATTCCAACAAACCTCAGCCTCTCCGCCGATCTAGTAGGGTTCCTCACCCACCTGAGAGATACTTCTGTTTCTCTATGACAGTGGGAGCGAGGATTGCATCATGAGATGATGACCCAACTAGCTTCGAGCTGGCCATCAGGAGTAAGACTCTGTAAGAATGGCTGGATGCTTAGTGATCTGAGATGGAATCCATGTACACCAACAAAGTATGGACTTTGGTTGCTATATCTGAATGGTTAAATCCCCATCAGGAGCAAGTATATCTTGAGAAGATTACTTGGTGTAAATGGAAAAGTTGAGACTTTCAAACCTAGATTTGTTAAAGGTTTTCGCCATTGACCAGGCGTGGATAATGATGAAACCTTTTCCAGAACCTATGCTTAAGTCCATCCAGATCCTACTTGCCACGGCTACATACCATGACTACGATATCTGGTGGTTGGGTGTCATGACAGCTTTTCTAAATGATGTTTTCGAAGAGAGCATCTATAAGTACACAGCCAGAGGGCCTCGTAGACAGTGGGAGCAGCGGAAACGTGTGCAAGATGCTTTATAGGATAAAGCAGGCATCGCGGAGTTGGAACATCTATTTTGTTGAAGTAGTCAAAGAGTTTGACATCATCAAAATGGTAGATGAACCTTGTATATACAAAAAGGTAGTAGGGAGTATGGTGGTGATCCTCGTAGAGTACGTGGATGACATACTCTTGATAGGGAAAGAGTTTCCTATGCTACGCTCGATCAATCTCCGCATATCACAATGATTCTCCATAAAGGATCAAACTGATACCTACAAAATCCTAAGCTTTGGATCTATGAGATAGATCTAATTGGATGTTAGGATAATCACTAGTTGTAGTGAGATGGTATCAATTGATTCTTGGGAGAATCACTGGAAGTGTTCCAGGGTGATAAAGACGACTGAATGTCAGTCACAGGCATTGTCTTTACCCTCAGTAAAAGGGACGGTATGATGGAAGAGTTCCAAGCTAGATACCGTGGCATACTAGACGATAAAGGCAGGATACATCGCTACTTAAGATGCTACCAAAGAGGCTGTCTGGGTGTATATTGGTTCATGAGATGAACTTAGTTCCTCCGATTGTGTGACAATGGAGTTGTGGCTTATGCCAAGGAACGCAGGTCCCATCAGTGATCCAGACATATTCTAAGGCAGTATCACCTGATCATGGAGATGGTTGATCTCTAAGGGATCGAGGTTAGGAGAGTAGACTCAGAGGAAAACACGGCGGATCCACTCACAAAGGCCTATTCCCAGAGAGAGACTCTTATGGGATGGTTGACTATGAGATACTACAACCACTGCTATCAGATGGCCCTCGTGCAAGTGGGAGATTGTTAGTTATATGTATGCCCTAGAGGCCATTGCTATACATAGGATGTATAATTTAGTGGATGCTGGGACATATATAGGGAGGGCTTTCTTGCTCGACATGATAGTATGCTATCTGGTTGCTCTTTACCTTAATGTGTATACTGATTGTCTCTCTATTACATGTTGGTAAAGCCCTTAGGATGTGTACTTGACAACCAGGACTATGATGCGGATCATACTAGTGGGGACATGGTAGTCCATTAGTACATCCTTCAAGGTCCCTAGTCGTGGGTGTATCGAGACAGGGCATCGATATACAAGAGTAGACTAGCGTATACCTTCTCGAACCATACAGATGGGCGATGGATGATACCATATCCATTGGTGTTTGACATCGGAGATGATATACGGGTGCTCAGTAGAGACTGGGTACATTGGACGGACTCGCCGAGAACTCCCAGATGGTATTATACCTTACGTCAGATGGCAGTTCTCTGGTGACACTGGTACAAAGTAGTCTGTTGATCCGAGATCGTCATAGAGTCTTGTGTGGTTCCCACTGTGCTTTGATTTCCATCTTACCACGTCCAAGAGGGCGTGCAAAACGGTGGTTTTTGGGTACAGTCCCGAGTCACATGGAGGCAATGAGCGATAGGAGGGGATTCGTCTCTCCCGGTATAGGGAGTTGATGTTGCTCTGTGTTCGATTGGCTATAACAGGAAATCCCTGGCCAGGGTTGCTGAGATTTACTGGTAAGTGTTACCAGTAGTTTCTTGAATTGTTATAGACCTCATATCGACACGACTTATCGAGCTATTGGGGTGTGACGTTTACCACCCCTAGCCAAGATATGCGACATATCAGACGACGAGACCGGACTGTACGGTAGTGTTACTGGTTGGATTCACTGGAGTGTGAGCGGGCTTGCTCGTCGATCTTCTGATCGCTCAATACCCGGATGGCCGTTGCGATTAGCAGACCGCTTGCGGCTTGTGGGTGCTTGATATGATCATCATCTGCTACCGGCGTATTGACGAGTCTTTAGAGTCTTACACAGAGGTTTCCTGGCTCAAGCAAAACGAAATAGGAGCGCATATGAGATATGTGCGGGACCGAGAACAAAGCGTGTATGTGATACCGTATTCTATTCTCGCGATAAATGTATCGAATAGTTATATACGATATAACCTAATTATCGAATCGAAGATCGATTCGATAAGCCGATACATTGGATACTGGTCGGTTATGTGCGACATGACCGGATCATTGAATCAAGTGTTGATTTAATGATTTAATGCATAATTATATATTTGATATATTATTTTGCATTAACTAGTATTGGTTCACTTTAAATGGTTTTTCTTACTTGTCTGTGCACATTGTATATGTGATATGTTTTTGTGCACAAGTTTGTATCATGTTTGATGATGCATTCTAACTTGGGTTTGTGTAAAGATTAAACCATGGTTGTGTAATGGTTAGGGTTTTCTTTTTCTTATTCATTTATTTATTTATTTATTCTTTATGGAAAATGAAAAGCATAAAGAGAAAAATGGTTGCTAACTTTGTTTGTATTATGAAGCTTCATGAAGCTTTGACTTAGTGACCATTTTGTCTCATACTTAACCCTAACCATTCCACTTAACCCTAGTCTATTTGCTACACTTGACCATGGTTACATTATGATAAGTATTCTTTTTATTTCCTTTTTGGAAAATACTCATCATAATATTCATCTTCTTCTTCTTCTTCATCACTTGAAGAAAGCTTGCTTCATCAATGGTGATTGATGAAAAAGAGTGAGAAATCCAATTCTAAAGTGAACCCACTTCCTATTTCTTCATCCTCTACCTCTTTCCAAGTAGTATAGGGTGTTTCCTTCACAAGTTTTCATGGCTTGGTGAAGGTGGAGCTTGATCTAGTGATGCCTCGACGTAGATCATCTTCGGCACGAAGACGACGACCTTGCCCGCCCATTTCTCCGATGAAGCCGACGCTTGAGCCCGGGATTTCATTTGGACAGCGGAGAGGACTTCATCACGGAGCTATGGAGGTGGTGAACCGGATCTACAAAGGTTGTATTTCCGTTCACTTAGTTAATTTGTTAACTAGTTGCTTGATTCGCCTAAACTTCTAGCCGACGATCCGTAGTCTAGGGTTTCTCGGCACCGTATTTTTGAAATTGGCATGGTTGATGCCTTGTGTGACCTCATGGGAGTGCCTAGGAACCTTTCATATTCTCTATTCACGAGTTGGCAACTCAACCCCGTTGTGCCACAGTTCTTACAGGTTTTGCCGTACATGTTCCATAGCGGCATTTCTGGCACACTACTTCTTTGCGGTTAATTGCTTTTGGTAGGTGGGTTCTTTTGCATCAAGAACCACCATTGTACTTTTATTATTCCTTTGTATCTGGAATTCCATCAACCAAAACTTGTATATTGTTTCAGACTTAGACATTAGTGATGTATTATTTCGACCTTAGAGTCGCGCTTAGCAGTATTACGGTTTTAATGCTTATTGAGTTTCTTTAGATTTGACCCTCGCCATTCGACATTGTATATTATATTGTTTGTGTGGTTGTGACCGTCGATTGACGAAGAGCTAGCTCCCGCTTGGGGATGCCTTTTATCATTGCATATATATTGTTCTTGTGGTACCCCGTTCGGGGCCAGTATTTACAAAAGAAACTCTGCCGAAATTTTTAGAAAAGACTTTACATTTTTTTAAAATACATATTCGGCTTAGTTATTTAAAAACCTTGACTTCAAACATGTTTTTCTTCACTTCTTTAAACTAGTTTTCTTTATTTACACTTAAAATGGTTTTAGATTTCTGGGATTTTGGCTTACTTGGATCAGATGGAGTCCTATAGACTTCATATGGTTCAAGGGCCAGTCACGTGCTCTTTCGGGTCGTGACAAAGTTGGTATCAGAGATGGTTCCTCAATAGTAGGTCTGTGGTTCGAGGACGAACCATTGTTCTAAGTGGGGGAGAATGTAATACCCCATGTATTATCTGGTATACCCATTTATACCAGATCAACATGGGGACCCACTGTAAAACAATGAGGAATCTTCGGAATACATTCCGAAAGAGGACAGATCTGTGCTATAAATGGAATGATACCGCTCTTCAATACATAGGCGCCTTTTAAGTGAACTGGCACTACAGGAGTTTGAGAACTCCGTAGTTAAGCGTGCTCGGACCAAGGAAGTCCTGGGATGGGTGACCTCCTGGGAAGTGGCCCCTGGTCGGGTCCAGTTCGTCCCGAAGGACAAAACCGTGCGGCTACGGTCAGAGCGGACAATACTCTCTGTATTGTGGGTGGGTCATTATAGAATGGTATCAAAGCGCTAGGTTGACCTTGGTTCGAGTCTAAGTTTGACGATGTGGAGCCTAGGGCGTCTATATATATACGGAACTTAGGCCTGACCTTACGGAACTTAGACTTAGTCGAGGGGGTATTAGACCCGAACTTTCGTCGCGTAGGATGACCCTTGGTTGATGGAATGGGTGACTAAAGTAGATTGACGTACCGTGGGTATGTTCCGCGGCATACATACGACACGCCACTTCACTTAAGGAGCCTTAGGATGTACATTTCCTTGCACAGTATTATATTCATTTCTGATCTATCTTCATCAATACTGGTTATGATTTTGCTGCCACGATTGCACGGGCAGAGAGAGCTACGGCTAGAGTTTCGTCAGCTTGAGCTCGTCGCAGATGAGGACTGACCAGGGCGTGATTCCAGAGACTTACGATTGCATCGTGAGGCGTCGTCATATTGTGTTTTCGCGCCATGAGCGTTTGACAGATCGCTTTCATGAGATTTCTCGGACGTGCCGATCGGTACCAGAGGTGCAGGCTACCGCTAGAGGCCAGCCAGGATGTGATGGCCATTGATATATCGCTTACTCAGGATGATCGAGGCACTGTTCAGCGTAAAGAAGAATGAGCCAGTTGTTGCTGCAAATGACAAGATGCCACCCAGCTGATTGGAGCTACTGCAGTATGAGTATATACTTAGAGATATGTTGGAAGGTCGCTAGTCACCCGAGGATGAATGACTAGGACATGTGGTTCGTTCGCTTATCCCGATGCGAGGTCATCAGATAGATTGCTTCCAGCTAGAGGCGACTTCAAGTGGAGACGTTGAGAGTCGACGGAGACGATCGAATATGAGGAGCCCATTTTTCAAGTTTAAAGTATACGGAAAGACATGTAGGCGATTCTATGGACCCTCTAGAAGAATGAAGCCCTAACTCGACTTAATGACCGTGTGAAAGCCTTTGAACCTTAGGGTTTGCGATAGTTCCGCGGCGCCATTAGTGAGGCTTGGGTTTGCCCTTCTATGGCTGGACCACCGATGCTGTGGCATGTACTCGATACTATTAAACTGTACCCAAGATGTTGATCTCTCGGGGGATTATGAGGTTTTGACGAATCGATCGAATGATTCGACTTCCTTCGGAGGCTAGGTGGTGAGATGCATTTCGTGGGAGACTCCAGATACGAGTATAACCGTTGGAGCACAATCCATGCAGCCATGATGAGACGAGTTCGAAGCAGTCGACATTGAAGCAGAGTGAAGTAAAGAGTTCGCAAGAGATTTCGACAAGATGACGTCCCACTCCGCTGACATGAGAGATGCGATACGCACACAGAGGCGTTGTATATAGATATACCTTCCAGAAGGAGTTGCGACGAGTATGCAGCCGTTCCGGAACAAGAATTAGCTTCAGTAAAGGACGATGACTTCCGGGCAATTCGGCAGAAAGGAGATATGCGAGAGACTTTGGATGGACCGTAGCCGAGAACGTTGCAGTGCGCAGATAAAGACGTGACGTCGATGTGGACGATGATACAGACAAGCGGGACAATAGGTTCGTGCGAGACGATGACGAGCTATCATTACTTCCCGTCGAGACCAGATGCCTGATGTGCTTACAGAGGCGTTGGGATGCGACCAGTTTCCGAGAAATGTTGTGCGGAGGACACAGATGTCCATTGAGCGAGAAGAGATTATTCAAGAGTACCTACCTCTGTACAGACCGGCATAGGCAAGATCGGAAAAGGCCTTGAGCGGGATTCCTTCCAGGACACTGCTGCAATGATGTTTGCACCCAGGATCAGATGGGTGATGTGCATTCAAGGAATCAGATGCCGATGCCAGTGACATGCTGCGTTACGAGTAGTCGTGAGGATTGACCGAGAGATGACCAGAGAAGTGCCAGAATGGAATCGTCCCCATTAGCACACCAGACAGGGCTGATGAGCCGATTGATTGTGAGTTTGGAAATCCACAGAGAAGATAAGGACCCAAAGACAGAGGACGCCAGACCGTGAGCAATAGGCAAGTAGATATCTTGCGCTGCTAGCATTGGATGCACCGACACCTTCTCGATTTTGACGGAGGGACTACCGACGACGGTATTTATGATTCGTGATTTTGTGATTCGATTATCATGTATCCGTCATTTTGGATTTCGGTATTTTGGGCGTTCTGTTTGCATGATTTAGTTTTAATGACTGAGTTTCATGATATTTGTTTCATGCACCCACTGGGTATTTATATTTTGCGCATAGTTATTACATTTGAGATATTGATTGTGATTTCATGCCTATTGTATGCCAGTGATGTGATTTACGTTTCCAGCATAGTTTTCATGCACCTTTAGAGTTTTGATATACGATTTTGGTGCACGCCAGATGCACTAATCGGAATTCTTCGTGCATGTCAAACGCACCTGTTGTTAGTTATATGTATGCCCTAGAGGCCATTACTGTACATACGATGTATATTGTAGTGGATGCTAGGACATATATAGGGAGGACTTTCTTGCTGGACATGATAGTATGCTATCTGGTTGTACTTTATCTTAACATGTACTCTGATTGTCTCTATATTACATGTTGATAAAGCCCTTAGGATATGTACTCGACTACTGGGACTATGATGAGATCATACTAGTGGGGCCACGGTAGTCGACGAGTACATCCTATAACTGTTCCTAGTCGAGGGTGTATCGAGACAGGGCATCGATGCACCAGAGTAGACTAGCGTATACGCATCTTGACCCATATGATGGGCGATGGATGATCCCATATCCATCGGTGTTTGACATCAAGGATGGTGTACGGGTGCTCAGTGGAGACTGGGTACACTGGACGGACTCGCCGAGAACTCCAAGATGATATTATACCATACGTCAGATGGCAGTTCTCCGGTGACACTGGTACAGAGTAGTCTGTTGACCCGAGATCGTCATAGAATCTTGTGTGATTCCCACTGTGCTTTGATTTCCATCATACCACGTCCAAGAGGGCGTGCAAAAAGGTGGCTTTTGGGTACAGTCCCGAATCACATGGAGGCAATGAGCGATAGGAGGGGATTCGTCTCTCCCGGTATAGGGAGTTGATGTTGTGCTGTGTTCGATTGGCTATAACCGGAAATCCCTGGCCAGGGTTGCTGAGATTTACTGGTAAGTGTTATCAGTAGTTTCTCGAACTGTTATAGACCTCATATCGACACGACTTATCGAGCTACTGGGGTCAGACGTTTACCCCCCCTAGGCGAGATATGCGACATATCAGATGACGAGACCGGACTGTACGGGAGTGTTACTGTTTGGATTCACAGGAGAATGTACAGGCTTGCTTGTTGATCTTCTGAGCGTTCAATACCTGGATAGCTGTTACGTTTAGCTGACCGCTTGCAGCTTGTGGGTGTTTGATATGATCATCACCTACTGCCGGCGTATTGACGATTCTTTAGAGTCCTATACAGAGGTTTCTTGACTCAGGAAAAACGGAGTAGGAGAACATATGTGATATGTGCGGGACCGAGGATAATGCGATATGTGATACCGTATTATATTCTCGCGATATTTGATATCAGCCGGGTCATCGGATCAAGTGTTGATTCGATGAATCGGTACGGATAAATATTAGTCGGTTATATGCGATATAGCCGGATTGTCGGATCAAGTGTTGATTCGATAATTTAATGTATAATAATATATTTGATATATTAAATTACATTAACTAATATTTGCTCACTAAAAGATTCTTTTTCTCACTCGGGTAATACATTGATATATATGCGATATATGTTAATTGTATTATTTTATTTTGTTACCATAAATATTATATATGTGATATATAATATTGTAACATGATATGATAAATAATGCAACTTATTTAGTGGAGTTTAAATATGTTATATTGCAGATTTCGTTTCAAAAGAGATGCTTGCGAAGCATAATAAAATGGGACTTCATTAATGAGATTAATGAATTAAAAGAAACCTAAGATGTTGTAGAAACTTGTTTAATAAAAACTGGTAGCTACAGTTCTTGCTTTGCATAGCGGTGTTCCTCGTAGAACATCCAGCACTTTATTCGATAAGGAAAGGACCGAGATCTCTTCACCGGGAGTGACTCCTTTAGCAATAACTGGCAGATGCTACAAACTCGGTTGGTCTTTTGATTGCTACTATAGTTTTTGCTTTGCACAGAGGTATATATGATATATCCTGCACCTTATTCGATGAGGAAAGGGCCGACGATCCCTTCACCGGGAGTGACCCCTTTAGCAAAACTAGAAAAGCCTCAAAAACATTCCATTTAAAATCACTCGATTCTACAACGATATCAAGTTCATTACTCAAAGGGTTTTCATAAAAACCTATCGTAGCCCTCCGTCATTTCAGATAAGTAGTAGTTAGTATTCGTGCTACGTTTGTTGGCCTGCGTCAAGGCGTAGTGTGTGGTAGCTAACTAGTATTTATCTGCTTATGCATATGATGCAGATTCAGTTGGGGTAGTCGTGCGACTTTGTTGGCCTGCGTCAAGGGTCGTGCGGGTGGGTTTAATTCAATCAAGAAATGACGGGTTGAACTTGACTAGCGCACTGTGGTTTGTTGGCCCGCGTCAAGGTCATGGGACGCTAGGGGTAAAATATTATTGGGAATTTCAAGTGTTGAAATTTGCAATGAGATTGCATACCTTCTATGAGATAGTTGGATCCCGATACCCGCTGCGAGTAAGAGTTACTCCTGGGAGAGTTTTACACATTATAATTAGCTGATCAAGTAGGTGTCTAGAAAGGTGTTAACGAGATTACGCCTCTGGGAAAACGAGGTTTACTTTAATTAGGTTCGTGCGAAAGCACGGGGGACCTCCCTCAAAGTACCGACACTGGCCTGGCTGAAAGATTGGCGAACTTGTAGCGCGTAATTAATCCCGGCTAGTCTTTCCTTTTAGGGTTTGAAGGAAGATTTGATTAAAACAGTGGGAGACATCCTGATTAGATATATATTATATAACCAATCTAATCTTGTAAGAGCATACGCTGAGTGTTTTCTTCTCTCTCTCTCTCCAGATAGCGACCATATCACGCCTTAATCAAGATAATAAAACAGATATATTGACTGAATCCGCTTGTTATACTGAGCTGGGGAACGTTGGTCCCGCTCCAACTTATAATTGTTATAAGACAGAGCAGGAAATTGGGGAATACAAGATTTCCCGTGCCGCCCAAACGAAGAAAGTGCATGCTGATGCATCATCTTCGGGTGTGTTCATTACACAGAACTGTTTCTCAGTATACTTTACGTCCTGGGTATGTGATACCGGATCAGGATCCCGCATATGTAATCTGTTACATAGGCTACAGATAGGTACAGAACTGAGAACGGGTGATAAGTTTCATGAGACAGAAAACGATGCAAGTGTTTCAGCCAAGTCTGTTGGTCACTATCACCCTGTATTACCAGAATACATTGATTCTGAACAAATGTTATTAGATACCGAACCTGATATACAAAATCATATCAGTCTCTTTATTAGTAAAGAAAGGATATAATTTTGTATTGTTGGATAATGTTTTGAACATTTCCTATATCAAGAGATTTTAGTCTCATTATCGAAAACTCTTTTCAATATCAAGTCGGGCAATTCAACAAGATTCCCGACGTCCTGATCGAATGCTCGTCGCAAACTTTAGTAGACGGCCGCACCCCCGATACCGTCAACGAAGTGCACCAAGGCGGAACACCGCTGCCGCGAGCACCCGAACGGATGCTTTCGGCTACGGGGTTCTCCTACAGTCACTTGGTCGGGGCTTTGGGGTGTGGCTGTCTATTAAGTTTACCCGGCGAGTATCCGCGTACACTACGTGATTGCGACGGACTTTTGATCGCATCAAAATTTCGTGGCAACCGATCATCTGAGACTAAACTGCTATGTTTATAATATTCAAAAGGCAGTTCAAGACGATCACATACAAGAAGAGTTCAGAAATGAATGAATCCTTCTTGAGGTATTGTAGACTAGGTCATATCAATGCGACCCGACTGGCTGAATTTACATAAAGATGCATATTCAAATTAGTTTGGATTTACATCTTGTGAAACTTGCCTGTCATGTCACAAAGATAAAATGACCACAGCTCTGTTTATTTGAAACAGAGAAAGAGTTAGTGAACTTTTGGGATTGATACATGCTGATGTATGAAAGACCCCTGTCTACACATGCCAAGATCGGTTCTTTGTACTTCATTACATTCTCTGATAATCTCTCAAGATTCAGACATATGTTCCTGTTGAAACACAAGTCCGAACCTTTTGAGATATTCACAGAATATAAGTTAGAAGTAGAGAACCAAAATACGGGTATAAGTATTATGTCCTTTGATGAGATCAAATAGGAGAATACTTGAGCACGGAAATCCTGGACTATTCTAAAGGAGAATGAGATTCTCTCTCAGCATTACTCGTCCTATACACCATAGCATGATGGTATATCGGGACGGAGCAATAACACCTTATGTGATATGGTGTACTCCTTGATGAGTACTACTGAGTTTCCTATTTCCTTTTGGGAGTTATGCACTTGAGAAGCTGCATACCTATTGAATAGGGTTCAAATCAAATCAGTTGCCTACCACTTCATATGTGATATGGAAAGGGAAGAGCCCATATCTTAAAGTTTGTTAAGATTTGGGGTTGTCCGGCCTATGTCTAAAAGCAAAATCCGGACAAGCTCGAGGTAAGGTCTGTTATGTAGAACTGGAAATGTTCCAGCTATACAAACTACGGCTGATAATTTGGTAGAACCAAAGGATTCAATAGTTTCCAACGAACCTCAGCCTCTCCGCCGATCTAGTAGGGTTCCTCACCCACCTGAGAGATACTTAGGTTTCTCCATGACAGTGGGAGCGAGGATTGCATCATGAGGTGATGACCCAACTAGTTTCGAGTTGGCCATCAGGAGTGGGACTCTGTAAGAATGGCTGGATGCTTATCGATCTGAGATGGAATCCTTATACACCAACAAAGTATGGACTTTGGTTGCTTTATCTGAAGGGTTAAATCCCCATCAGGAGCAAGTATATCTTGAGAAGATTACTTGGTGTACATGGAAAAGTTGAGACTTTCAAAGCTAGACTTGTTAAAGGTTTGCATCATAGACCATGTATGGATTATGATGAAACCTTTTCTAAGGAGCTATGCTTAAGTACATCCAGATCCTGCTTGCCACGGCTACATACCATGACTACGATATCTGGTGGTTGGGTGTCATGACTGCTTTTCTAAATGATGTTTTAGAAAAGAGCGTCTATAAGTATACAGCCAGAGGGCTTCGTAGACAGTGGGAGTAGCGGAAACGTGTGCAAGTCTAGCTTTGAAAGTCTCAACTTTTCCATGTACACCAAGTAATCTTCTCAAGATATACTTGCTCCTGATGGGGATTTAACCCTTCAGATAAAGCAACCAAAGTCCATACTTTGTTGGTGTATAAGGATTCCATCTCAGATCGATAAGCATCCAGCCATTCTTACAGAGTCCCACTCCTGATGGCCAACTCGAAACTAGTTGGGTCATCACCTCATGATGCAATCCTCGCTCCCACTGTCATGGAGAAACCTAAGTATCTCTCAGGTGGGTGAGGAACCCTCTTGATCGGTTCAGGCACGTTATCTAAAAGCATTGACGTTCTAAATCAAATTACAGTTCTTAGTATACGGAACACACACAAGAAGAAGAGTTCAGAAATGAATGAATCCTTCTTGAGGTATTGTAGACTAGGTCATATCAATGCGACCCGACTGGCTGATGTTACATAAAGATGCGTATTCAAATTAGTTTGAATTTACATCTTGTGAAACTTGCCTGTCATGTCACAAAGATAAGATGACCACAGCTCTGTTTATGGAAACAGAGAAAGAGTTAGTGAACTTTTGGGATTGATACATGCTGATGTATGAAAGACCCCTGTCTACACATGCCAAGATCGGTTCTTTGTACTTCATTACATTCTCTGATAATCTCTCAAGATTCAGACATATGTTCCTGTTGAAACACAAGTCCGAACCTTTTGAGATATTCACAGAATATAAGTTAGAAGTAGAGAACCAAAATACGGGTATAAGTATTATGTCCTTTGATGAGATCAAGGAGGAGAATACTTGAGCACGGAAATCCTGGACTATTCTAAAGGAGAATGAGATTCTCTCTCAGCATTACTCCTCCTATACACCATAGCATGATGGTATATCGGGGCGGAGCAATAACACCCTATGTGATATAGTGTG
Source organism: Agapanthus africanus (assembly GCA_030015575.1). Lineage (NCBI taxonomy): Eukaryota > Viridiplantae > Streptophyta > Magnoliopsida > Asparagales > Amaryllidaceae > Agapanthus > Agapanthus africanus. The sequence goes on from CM057339.1 coordinate 534,945,073, forward strand.
CTCCATGATGAGTACTACTGAGTTTCCTATTTCCTTTTGGGAGTTATGCACTTGAGAAGCTGCATACCTATTGAATAGGGTTCAAATCAAATCAGTTGCCTACCACTTCATATGTGATATGGAAAGGGAAGAGCCCATATCTTAAAGTTTGTTAAGATTTGGGGTTGTCCGGCCTATGTCTAAAAGCAAAATCCGGACAAGCTCGAGGCAAGGTCTGTTATGTAGAAATGGAAATGTTCCAGCTATACAAACTACAGCTGATAATTTGGTAGAACCAAAGGATTCAATAGTTTCCAATGAACCTCAGCCTCTCCGCCGATCTAGTAGGGTTCCTCACCCACCTGAGAGATACTTAGGTTTCTCCATGACAGTGGGAGCGAGGATTGCATCATGAGGTGATGACCCAACTAGTTTCGAGTTGGCCATCAGGAGTGGGACTCTGTAAGAATGGCTGGATGCTTATCGACCTGAGATGGAATCCTTATACACCAACAAAGTATGGACTTTGGTTGCTTTATCTGAAGGGTTAAATCCCCATCAGGAGCAAGTATATCTTGAGAAGATTACTTGGTGTACATGGAAAAGTTGAGACTTTCAAAGCTAGACTTGTTAAAGGTTTGCATCATAGACCAGGTATGGATTATGATGAAACCTTTTCTAAGGAGCTATGCTTAAATCCATCCAGATCCTGCTTGCCACGGCTACATACCATGACTACGATATCTGGTGGTTGGGTGTCATGACTGCTTTTCTAAATGATGTTTTAGAAAAGAGCGTCTATAAGTACACAGCCAGAGGGCTTCGTAGACAGTGGGAGCAGCGGAAACGTGTTCAAGATGTTTTATATGATAAAACAGGCATCGCGGAGTTGGAACATCTGTTTTGATGTGGTAGTCAAAGAGTTTGACTTCATCAAAATGGTAGATGAACCTTGTATATACAAAAAGGTAGTAGAGAGTATGGTGGTGATCTTCGTAGAGTACGTGGATGACATACTCTTGATAGGGAAGGAGTTTCCTATGCTACGCTCGGTCAATCTCCGCTTATCACAAGGATTCTCCATATAGGATCAAAGTAATACCTCCTAAATCCTGTGTTTTTGGATCTATGTGATAGGTCTAATTGGATGTTAGGATTCTCACTAGTTGTAGTGAGATGGTATCAATCGATCCTGGGGAGAATCACTGGAAGGGTTCTAGGGTGATAAGGATGACTGAATGTCTGTCGCAGGCTTGTCTATACCCTCAGTGGAGGGACGGTATGTTGGAAGAGTTCCAAGCTAGATACCGTGACATACTAGACGATTAAAGGCAAGATACATCGTTACCAAAGATGCTACCAGAGAGGCAGTCTGGATATATATAAGTTCATAAGATGAACTTCGTTCCTACCATTGTGTGACAATGGAGTTGTGGCTTCAGCCAAGGAACTTCCGTCCCATCAGAAATCCAGATATAATTCTTAGGCAGTATCACCTGATCATGGAGATGGTTGATCTCCAGGGAGATCGAGGTTAGCAGAGTAGACACAGAGGACAACAGCGTGGATCCACTCACAAAGGCCTTTTTTCCCAGTAGAGACTTTTACGGGATGGTTGAGTATGAGATACTTCAACCGCAGCTAATTGTTGGGTATGCGATACCATAACAGATGGCCCTAGTGCAAGTGGGAGATTGTTAGTTATATGTATGCCCTAGAGGCCATTACTGTACATACGATGTATATTGTAGTGGATGCTAGGACATATATAGGGAGGACTTTCTTGCTCGACATGATAGTATGCTATCTGGTTGTACTTTATCTTAACATGTACTCTGATTGTCTCTATATTACATGTTGATAAAGCCCTTAGGATATGTACTCGACTATTGGGACTATGATGAGATCATACTAGTGGGGCCACGGTAGTCAACGAGTACATCCTATAACTGTTCCTAGTCGAGGGTGTATCGAGACAGGGCATCGATGCACCAGAGTAGACTAGCGTATACGCATCTTGACCCATATGATGGGCGATGGATGATCCCATATCCATCTGTATTTGACATCAAGGATGGTGTACGGGTGTTCAGTGGAGACTGGGTACACTGGACGGACTCGCCGAGAACTCCCAGATGAAATTATACCATACGTCAGATGGCAGTTCTCCGGTGACACTGGTACAGAGTAGTCTGTTGAGCCGAGATCGTCATAGAGTCTTGTGTGATTCCCACTGTGCTTTGATTTCCATCATACCACGTCCAAGAGGGCGTGCAAAAAGGTGGCTTTTGGGTACAGTCCCGAATCACATGGAGGCAATGAGCGATAGGAGGGGATTCGTCTCTCCCGGTATAGGGAGTTGATGTTGTGCTGTGTTCGATTGGCCATAACCGGAAATCCCTGGCCAGGGTTGCTGAGATTTACTGGTAAGTGTTATCAGTAGTTTCTCGAACTGTTATAGACCTCATATCGACACGACTTATCGAGCTACTGGGGTCTGACGTTTACCACCCCTAGGCGAGATATGCGACATATTAGACGACGAGACCGGACTGTACGGGAGTGTTACTGTTTGAATTCATATGAGAATGTACAGGCTTGCTTGTTGATCTTCTGAGCGCTCAATACCTGGGTAGCTGTTACGTTTAGCTGACCGCTTGCAGCTTGTGGGTGTTTGATATGATCATCACCTACTGCCGGCGTATTGACGAATCTTTAGAGTCCTACACAGAGGTTTCTTGACTCAGGCAAAACGGAGTAGGAGCACATATGTGATATGTGCGGGACCGAGGATAATGCGATATGTGATACCGTATTATTTTCTCGCGATATTTGATATCAGCCGGGTCATCGGATCAAGTGTTGATTCGATGAATCGGTACGGATAAATATTAGTCGGTTATATGCGATATAGCCGGATTGTCGGATCAAGTGTTGATTCGATAATTTAATGTATAATAATATATTTGATATATTAAATTACATTAACTAATATTTGCTCACTAAAAGATTCTTTTTCTCACTCGGGTAATACATTGATATATATGCGATATATGTTAATTGTATTATTTTATTTTGTTACGATAAATATTATATATGTGATATATAATATTGTAACATGATATGATAAATAATGCTACTGATTTAGTGGAGTTTAAACATGATTAGGGTTTGGATTAGGGTTAAACTTTCTAGATGTTTCTAGAAGGTTTTCTTTTTGTTTTGTGAAAGATATTTGTGCGTGACTCATGCTTTAACCCAACCCAAATCCTAACCCTAGTTAATTCTCTACAAAGGTTAACTTGACCATGATTGCATAATTCTATCATATTATTCTTTTCCTATTCATCACAAAAGGATTATCATTATTATTCATCTTCTTCTTCCTTGAGTTCTTCTTGAAAAGCTTTCTTGCTTTGAAAAAGGTGATGAATAAATATGAGAAAAAGATAAATAAAGAGAGCAAAAATCCTACTTCATCATCCTCATCTTCCCTTGCCATTTAGATGAGGGTGTTCACATCATTTCATGAGTGTTAGCTTGTGTTAAAGAAACTTCAAGGTAGATCATCTTAGTATCGAAGATCGGAAGCAAAGGTTGCGTCTTTCTCTTCGTGGAACCTCTCGAGAGTCCGGATCCCGACGATCGCTGCGAAGGGACCACAACACGGAGCATATGAAGTAAAGGACCGGATCTACAAAGGTTGTAATCCCTCTCACTTAGTGTTAAAATGTTTAGCATGCTTGTTTTCGCCTAATCTCTAGTCTAAAGTTCCGTATTCGGGTTGTTCGGCACGGCTAATTTTTTAATCGGGCATGGTTGATGCCTCGTAGACCCTTGTGCGCGTGCCCAGCAACCCTACACCTGTTTTGGCTGTCAGGCACACGCGTTGCCTATGACAGATACTTCGTGCACACCCGTTGCACCTAGATGTTGTTTTGTGCACCTGTATGGTACATATATGGATTTTGATTTTCGTGCGCACCAGACGCACATGGTTGTGTTATATGCATTTTTAGCATTGATTCCTCTTGGAGAAGTACATTTTTATGATATTTGATATTCGTTTTGTACTGGGCAGGACTAGTCAGAGGACAGTACCTGAAAATATTTTGCATGCATTGACAGTTACCGAAGGGAATTCCAAAAAGCAAGCTATAGTCTCAGCATATATACCTACGCGTCCGATATGAGACGAAACATTTTAAAAACAGGGAAACCCTTCTAAATTGTTTTCAGAACGGCGGAACGTATATAGTAAACAAAAGATATATACATATATGGTTATTTTCTTATGAAAAACGTCCGCCACTGTGCAGTGTTACGCGCATCGCACAGCGACATAAAAGAGATTTGGCATGCATTTACATCAGCTATTCACATGTATAGATTGGATGTCCGCATGTATAGTTCTGATCTATATCATATTGGTTTGTATTGGATTTGAAATTTGTGTCTTTACCATGACTCTGATGATTGCGGGATGCTTGACGGAGTTTTGCTTTTGAGTTATCTGCTCAGTACTCATGCGCATGCATTGCGCTATGTTGTTTTATGTATTGACGATTTCGGAGCCCCGATGACTTGGAATTTGAATTGAAATATTTTAGTATTTGTGGGTTTAAATTTAAATTCGAGGACCGAATTTCTTTAAGGGGGGTAGATTGTAACGTTTCAAAATAATAAAATATGATTTTTGGGAATTTTTATAATTTAATATTATTTTAATATTTCGGTATTATTAAATACAAATAAAAAGGGAAAAATTATGGAAAATTCTAAAATAGGGTATTTTATGGAATTATGCCATTTTAAAGTTTTTATGATTAGTTATATGCTAATTTAGTGGTAATTGCGATTAAAAATCGCTAATCGGAATTTTAGCAATTTTGTGCAAAAATGTGCACATATCATTTTTGCTTACACTTGTGCATTTTTCCACCATGTTTCTTTTGGGGTTACTATTCTAGTGAGAAGGGTTTAAAGAGGAATGAAAAAGAAAAGAAAAGATAAAGGTCTCATGATGCGAGAGAGAGACCAAGTCAACCCCCCATTTTTGAACCATACTCTCATCATTTCCTCACACCCATTTCTCTCTCCCCTCTTTTTAGAGCTGCTGCTGCTCCTGCCCTCTCACTCTTCTTCCTCCTCCATCTTCAACATAGATCCCTCTCATTTGCCTCACCAAAACCCCATTCCCACTTCACAAAAAGTGTTCCCGAGCTCACTGGCTACACATTGAACCTAGCAAAATTGGATTTGGAGGACCTTGAGCAACGCAAGAATTTTCTTAAGTTGCCAAAAGAGGTAAATTCTGGACCTATTAGAGTAGTATTTCATTTCTCGTGCATCAATTCAAGTTTCATGTCGATATGGTGTCGTTTGGTGGATTTGTGAAACTTCAAGTTATGGTTTATGTGAGATCTGAAATTAAAGATGAAATTAAGGATTGTGGTGACCTTAGAACCTCTGGTGTGATGTTATTTTGGATCAAACTAGAGACTAGAACACAAAATACGGATTTATGAGATGATGTCGGAGAAAAACTGTGAATCTGTGATCGTATTTGCGAATCTACTATCACCCCGAGACCCCTAAAATAAAATTGAGTTGACAGTGACATGTGCAGGCATCAAGGAAGCTAACCCCAGAACCCTATCCCCTACATCCCTTTCCCGGCCGCAAATTTAACCCAATTGGCCGCAAATTGCGACCCGACCAGCACCAAAATATCTCGTTTTTGTTCCAGAGATCCTACATGTGTAGTTTAGACCCCTGGCATGTATAGATTTGTCTAATTTGACCTAGGGTGAAATCTGGAGCCTATTTCCTTAGTTGCTATTTTGGATTCGTGTTTCCGTATTCCGTATTTCTATTTTTGAATTTTCTTATGGTGTTTTACCTCGACTACTTGGCGTTTATACGACGATATCGAGGGTTGTTGATGGCTTTGGAGGCGTACCCATAGGTTCTAACCTATAGGCCCCATAGCGTGTCGTTTTGGCTTTCGTGTGTCGTTTTAGCTTTGGTTTGGTTTTGATACGCATTTGCGATATGTTAATGTGTAGGGACCCCATGAAGACTTCGGGATGACAAGCAAACGCGTGGCGACGTCGACAGATAAAGATGCAAGGTGAATAGATTATATCTACGGGGGAAGTCGGGTGGATGGCGTATAGCACACCCGCAGTCCATAGTTGGTATACCTTATATGTATATATATTATTTATGATAGTATAGTGTAGTGGATTATTTGAGATGTGATATCATGTGATAGGGTTAGAAGTAAACTAGAATATTTCCTAGTTGCGAAACCTAGGATTGGTTTACACCCACACGCACACACATGTTGATTCGCTATACTTATACTGTGATAATGATGGATAGTGAATGACTTTGGAGATGAGCCGATGATATTGGGTTTTGTGCCTGAGATCGGTGATTTGATATGTAACATTTTGAAAATCGTTTCGGTGAAATTTCGAAAAAACGGTAAAATGAGGGGGTTTTCGGTAAAAAGTCAAAATACAAATATCTTATTATAAAAATTAAATATACATATTCTAGCTATTTAATTGCTATTATTTGGTGTTTATTGAGCCACTGGTGAAATTTCAAATTTCCTGAAAAAAAAATTATTTTATTATTATTTTAAGCCGTCACTAATACATTTAATTAGGGAAAATTACAAATTGGAATGAGTTGAAACAAATTTTGTGCATCATAAAACATTAAATAAAATTTTATCATCTGGTTTTTGAAATGAAATCGTTTGCCAAAACGGTTTAGAAAATATTAAAGAAAAAGACTTTTTTGTGAAAATAAAAGGATTTTGGTGCATATTGTATTGGTGTTTGGTGTTCATTGCTTCACACCAAAACACCACATCTCTTTTTCCCCCTCTTGCTGTTCGTATATGCAGGCCACCCTCCAAATGTCCCCACCTCCAAAGTGTTGAAGAAAAAAACAAAGGGAAAAAGAGAAGAATGGATAAAGAAAGGATGTAAGTGTTGACTTGGAGTGTGGGCTTATTTGACTTATACCCAACACCCTCATTCTCTCTCTCCCTCTCCCCCTTGATGCTGGCCGAGCCCTCCCTCTCTCCAAACTGCATCAGCCCTCCCCCAAATCCCACACAATTTTGCATCAAAAAATCCATAAAAATGCCTCAAAATCCCTACAAAATCAAGGCTAATTCCAAATCCAATCTCTACCCATTTCTCTATGACCTATTCTAAGTTGGATCTTGGAGGAAAGTTGGTGTTTTGGAGGCAAATTTCCAAGCTAGATCTCTAAAAATTGGGAGGTATAAATTTTAACCCTATATAGAATTTGTTGTTTAAATTGCTTAATCTAACATAATTAAGTGTTAATTTGGTTCTGTTGCTAATTTGAAAATTCAAGAATATGGTTTGAAGTTGTTTAAGGTTTGATTATTGGATTATGGTTGTGATGGGTAGATTAACATGTTATTGCTTGCTAAAATTAAACTAGTTGCTAGTTTGCATTTTTGTTAAATTAAATTGTAATAGTTAAGCTATTTTGCTAACTTGGTTTTCAAAATTGGTTAAATAATTGGGTTTAAAAATGTAATTAGGTTTTTATGACTTATTTAAGATATTTAATAAGTATATTAGCCGCTACATTCATTTAAACATCCTGTTTTGTACAAAAACGGTGAATTGTTCTTGCTAGATTTTCGGAAAAATGACTTTTTAAGCAAAATTGAGGTTTTTGTGAGTTTTAACCTAATTTATATTAAAATTAGTGTTCGTGAATGTGAAAATGAGTGTGATTGGATTTTTCTCGATGGTTTGACGTTTGTACATCGACATCGAGGGTTGGTTTGACTATTCTTGCATGCGTAGGCGATAGGTTTGGACCTATGCGTGATACGCGTGCCGATTTGATTTTCGTATGCCGTTTCGATTTCGAATTTAGTTTTAATGCGATATGGTGCGTTATGATATGTAGGTACCCCCATGTGGACTTCGAGAAGACAAGAAAGCGCGTGGCGACGTCGGTACCGGCTAGCGAGGACCAGGTGAGTAGATTTACATCTACGGGGAGAAGTCGGGTGGATGGCGTATAGCACCCCCGCAGTCCGTGGTGATGCATACGGATGCGTATACACACCAAAAATTTATGATATGTTGTTAGGATTTATTATTGATGATTTTAGATGGATATTGGTGTTGGATTCGTGCATGGTTACGAAACCTTAGGTAGTGGGTGCACTACACTTACACATACATACATATACATACTTGCATACATTCCTTATTTCATATGTGCGTGTATGGGAATATATTTATATGTTCACATGGGTATGGGACTATGTGTTCACATACGGATTTGAGGAGGATACTTGGGATTGAGCTGAGTCGATGAGATTTGTTTGTGGTTGTGATCTCGGTGATATGGCAGGATTCGTACTTAAGGTACGTCCTGGTGTTATAGCGGATCATGCGGCGGCGATACGGGTGAATAGTGTTATAAATAAATGGTCGACATGTGATCGTGATATGAGGCATAATATGCTAGGATATTGATATTAGGCCGTATCGGGCGATGTATACCCCTTGATGATGATATGTGCTGACGATATCGGTTTGTACGAGATTGACGATCGGTAGTCAGATCATGAGTATATTGAGGATATTAGTATTGTACTAGACATAGGTCAGTACCCTAGACTATGATCTTGGATAAAGAGGATACCAGAGGAATAGTGAGAGGAATATGATATTGACCCGTACCCAGATTTGGGGATGCCGTACGACGGATTTACGTACGAGCTATATCTTGATGATTGATCCGCACTCTTGACTTGGGATGTCTGATTATAGATATGGTATCGGATATGATATTATTGAGGCGGGATCACCGACTAATATATATACAGGTATGTATATGTATCGACTCAGATGTTAGGCGGTTTCCTTACCTGTAGTCTAGCTTATAGCGTAGCCCTTTAGTTTAGTTAGTTGTTAGATTAGATTCGGTTCCTACCTATTTCAAAGCTTACGAATCGTGCGTATTTTTAAAGACGGCCTAAGGGATCCTACGGATATTTCAAAAAACGTATCTTTTCTTAAAAACACCGTAGCCCCTATTTTCAAAACCCCACGATTCGTGTTATTTCAAAAGGCACCATTGTAGGACTTATATTAGGTTAAAACAGATTAATTATCGTTGCGTCTAGTATTCAGCTCCCGCTCATTATTGTCGTTTGCTCCGCATCACATGCTTATATTATGCTTCATATTCTACTGTTGATATCTTGTGGTTAGGACACCAGCACCATTACCGATGATGCGTATGTACCACGTACACTTACTTGCCGGCTCACACACATCTTCATCGGTAATTGCCATGTCACGTACACCTTAGAAAATATTATTGCTTGACATAGCCTGTTAGCTAATAGTTTAGACATGATATTAGTGTACTTGCCTTATATGTTAGTTTAGACATTATAGTTATTACCTACTACCTCATGCATACTGTTATTCATTGTTATGCCGCATTCATGGATTCTCATGCATATATTCACTTTTTACGTGCTATTGAGGTTTTGGATTTGGATTTCCATGAGATTTTCTGGATTTGGGGAAAACCGCAAAACATATACAAACTTCTTCTTTCTCTTTTTAAATAAAAAGCGCGGTTTTTCCCATGATGTATGAGTCGTCCACCATGAGTTTGCTGATAGATTTGGAGACCCGATTCGAGGAGTTGGATGAACCGTTTCGGGTACATGGTGGACCCGGTAAGGTACCCCGGGGCAAGAAGCTCGTGGTGATGACGATGAGCCTGGCAGGGGGAGACTACCTACCGGTGATATTACCCGACGCATCGGATATCCGGAGGATACCGTCGTGGTCTTGAGATGGATGGTAGGGGCCGGTCTGGACTGACGGCGCCCTAGATATTGAGATTGAGACATTGATATTTCGAGATAGTGAGATTTATGTTTTGTGTCGATGCTAGACACTGTTGATACTGATTTCATTATGATACCTCAGTTTAAAAATACGAAGGAAATCTCACTAATTTATGAAAACAGTTTCTTCATTTACATGTATTCTGTTTTCATGCATTCATACCTCATTCATATGATATATTGCTACCTGAGGCACTGACACGGGCACATGAGATTTCACTCGGTTAGATATTACCCTAGCCATTGTTATAGGCTGCTTGTTATGTATATTTTGAGGATATATTATGATTGTATGACCTAGGATTGCGTCATACATGCGATTTCCGTTCGTAGATATTTTTCTATTCACGAGTTGGCAACTCACCCCCGTTGTGCCCCAGTTTCTTGCAGGTGTTGCCGTACGGATTTCATTACGGCTTTGCGGGCACGGTTTCTTTTCGGGTGACTTGCGAGTAGGTGGGTTTATTGTATCTTACCCATCATTATACCTTGTATATTATATTTCAGTTGTATCTAGAAGTTCCATCAACCAAACTTGTATTTTTTTGAGATAGAGACCAGTAATGTTATTCTTTCGACCATAGAGTAGCATGTTATATTTCTTGAGTTTCTTGCTGGTTGAGTTCCATTTCTGTTGTGATCCTCGCCTTTAGGCGTTGTATATTATGTTGCATACAGGTTGATTTGATATGGTTCTTCCTATTCTCTACTACTTCTCTTGGTTTGGATTTCTGGGTTTCGGCTTACTTAGCATACGTACTCCTTGAGACGTTCGTAGTCTAAGTGCCGGTCATGTTCCGTACTTTCGGGTCGTGACAAAGTTGGTATCAGAGCGTTAGGTTTTACCTTCGGAGCGTAGGATGACCCTTGGTTGATGGAATAGGTGACTAAAGTAGAGTGACGTACCGTTGGTATGTTCCGCGGCATATTTACGACACGCCACTCCACTTAAGAAGCCTTAGGATGTACATTTCCTTGTTCAGTATTATATTCCTTCCTGATCTAGCCTCATCGGTACCAGTTTGGCTTTGCTGCCACGATTACGGGCAGGGAGAGCTACGGCTAGAGTTGCGGTCAGCACGAGCTCGGCACGAACGAGGACTGACCAGGGCATGATTCCGGCGACACCCGATTATAGAGATGTGTCTTTTGACTGTGTTTCCGCGCCACGAGCGTTTGGCGGATCGCCTTTATGAGGTTACTCGGATGTGCTGATCGACATTAGAGGACTGAGCTAATGATAGAGGCCAGCCAGATCTTGATGACCGTTGGTGTGTTGCTTATTCATGATGATCGAGGCACTGTTCGGCGTGCAGACGAGCAAGCCAGTTATTGCTGCGAACGACGAGGTATTGCCCCAGATGCTGGAGTTAGTGCAGAACGAGTTGTACTAAGAGATGATAGAAGGTCGCTAGTCATCGTGGATGAATGACTAGGACATGTGGATCGTTTGCCTAACCCGATGCGAGGTCATCAGATAGATGGATTCCAGCTAGAGACGACTTCACGTGGAGACGTTGGGAGTCGACAGAGACGATCGAATGTCAGAAACCTATTATTCCAAGTTTAAAGTAGTCGGAAAGACATGCAGGCAATTCTATGGTCCCTCTAGAAGAATGAAACCCTAACTCGACTTAATGACCGTGTGAAAGCCTTTGAACCTTCGGGTTTGCGGCAGTTCTACGGCGCCATTAGTGAGGCTTGGGTTTGCCCTTCTACGGCTGGACCACCGATGCTGTGGTATGTACTCGATACTATTAAACTGTGTCCAAGAGGTTGAGCTCTTGGGGGATTGTGAGGTTTTGACGACTCGATCGGATGGCTCGACTTAATTCGGATGCTAGGTGGTGAGATGCATTCTTGGGAGACTCCAGATACGAGGATAGCCGTTGGAGCTCAGTCCATGCAGCCGCGACGAGACGAGTCCAAAGCAGACGACATTAGAGAAAAGTGGAATAAGAGGTTCGCACCAGATCTAGATGAGATGACGTTCCACTCCGCCGACATCAGAGAGGCGATGCGCATGCCGAGGCATGGTACTTGGACTTACCTTCCAGAAGGAGTCGTGATGAGTATGCAGTCATTCCAGAGCAAGATGCAGATATAGGAAAGGACAATGACTTCCGGACAGTTGGCAGAGACGAGACATGGAAGAGACCGTGAGCAGGATTCCTTTCAGGATGCTGCGATGATACTTGCACCCAGGATCAGATGTGTCACGTGCATTCAGAGAGCCAAAGGCCGACGCCAGTGATATGCTGCCTTGACAGAGCCGATGGACTGAAAGATTGGTAATTCACAGTGAAGACCTTGACCCAGGAGTGGTCATGGTTACGCACGCCAGCAGGACAGAGTTCATGATCATCGACGAGACGTCCCACTAGTGACCGCGACAGTTGGCCGAGATTCTTAGAGGATGCGCTTGAGCAGTACTATTCCGCCATTATTGATTACGATGTTTTGGGTGATTTATTCGTATGATTTGATTTTGATGATTGAGGATTTACGATCTTTGCACAGTGTTGCACTTGATATCGTTTTCGTGCTTCAGTTTCACATGTTTGTGATTTTACGATTTTAAACAGTTGAGTTGGTTTTATGCGTATGCATGCACACCATTTCGTTCCTGCACTCTGTATAGTTTATATATGCTTGCAGTGCAGTGACATGTATTTTGTGCACTTGGATACACTGGACTTCGATTTCGATTGTGATATTCGATATTGTTTTGTGCACCTTGTGCACCTGATTTGATTTTGTGCATGTCCGGCGCTTGATATTGGATTTCATGATTTCGTGCATGATGGATGCACCTGGCTTTGGATTTTCGCGCATGTTGAGCGCATGTTTTGATATGCGATTGTGGTACACACCAGATGCACTCAATCGAGATTTTCGTGCATGTCAGATGCACCTAATTTTGCTGTCAGGCACACACGTTGCCTACGACAGATGTTTCGTGCACACCCGATGCACTTAGATGTTGTTTCTGTGCGCATGTATGGCACATTCATGGATTTTGATTTCCGTGCGCACCAGACGCACGTAGTATTCATGTGCATATTTTGGGATTGATTTCTTATAGAGCAGTACGTTTTTATGATATTGCTATGTGTTTTCGTACTGAGCAGGACTAGTCAGAGGACAGTACCATATTTTGCATGCATTGATAGTTATTGAAGGGATTTCCAAAAAGCGAGCTATAGCCTCAGTATTTACCTACGTGTCTGATATGACACGAAATGTTTAAAACAAGGAGAACCTTCTAAATTGTTTCCAAAACGGCGGAACGTACATTTCAAACAAAGGTATATATGTATATAGTTATTTTCTTATGATAGACGTCCGCCACTGTGCAGAGTTATACGCGTTGCACAGCTACTTAAAGAGATTTGGCATGCATTTCCTTCAGATACTTACAGATATAGATTCGATATTTACATGTATAGTTTTGAGTTATATGCTCATTTTTCATGCGCATGCGTTGCGCTACGATTTGTTTTATATATTTATGATTTCGGAGCCCCGACGACTTGATGGTTTTGCTTAGATGTTTTAGTATTTGGGGGAAGTTTTAATTTAAATTCGGGGATCGAATTTCTTTAAGGGGGGAAGATTGTAACATTTTGAAAATCGTTTCGGTGAAATTTCGAAAAAACGGTAAAATGAGGGGGTTTTCGGTAAAAAGTCAAAATACAAATATCTTATTATAAAAATTAAATATACATATTCTAGCTATGTAATTGCTATTATTTGGTGTTTATTGAGCCACTGGTGAAATTTCAAATTTCCTGGAAAAAAAATTATTTTATTATTATTTTAAGCCGTCACTAATACATTTAATTAGGGAAAATTACAAATTGGAATGAGTTGAAACAAATTTTGTGCATCATAAAACATTAAATAAAATTTTATCATGTGGTTTTTGAAATGAAATCGTTTGCCAAAACGGTTTAGAAAATATTAAAGAAAAAGACTTTTTTGTGAAAATAAAAGGATTTTGGTGCATATTGTATTGGTGTTTGGTGTTCATTGCTTCACACCAAAACACCACATCTCTTTTTCCCCCTCTTGCTGGTCGTATATGCAGGCCACCCTCCAAATGTCCCCACCTGCAAAGTGTTGAAGAAAAAAACAAAGGGAAAAAGAGAAGAATGGATAAAGAAAGGATGTAAGTGTTGACTTGGAGTGTGGGCTTATTTGACTTATACCCAACACCCTCATTCTCTCTCTCCCTCTCCCCCTTGATGCTGGCCGAGCCCTCCCTCTCTCCAAACTGCATCAGCCCTCCCCCAAATCCCACACAATTTTGCATCAAAAAATCCATAAAAATGCCTCAAAATCCCTACAAAATCAAGGCTAATTCCAAATCCAATCTCTACCCATTTCTCTATGACCTATTCTAAGTTGGATCTTGGAGGAAAGTTGGTGTTTTGGAGGCAAATTTCCAAGCTAGATCTCTAAAAATTGTGAGGTATAAATTTTAACCCTATATAGAATTTGTTGTTTAAATTGCTTAATCTAACATAATTAAGTGTTAATTTGGTTCTGTTGCTAATTTGAAAATTCAAGAATATGGTTTGAAGTTGTTTAAGGTTTGATTATTGGATTATGGTTGTGATGGGTAGATTAACATGTTATTGCTTGCTAAAATTAAACTAGTTGCTAGTTTGCATTTTTGTTAAATTAAATTGTAATAGTTAAGCTATTTTGCTAACTTGGTTTTCAAAATTGGTTAAATAATTGGGTTTAAAAATGTAATTAGGTTTTTATGACTTATTTAAGATATTTAATAAGTATATTGGCCGCTACATTCATTTAAACATCCTGTTTTGTACAAAAACGGTGAATTGTTCTTGCTAGATTTTCGGAAAAATGACTTTTTAAGCAAAATTGAGGTTTTTGTGAGTTTTAACCTAATTTATATTAAAATTAGTGTTCGTGAATGTGAAAATGAGTGTGATTGGATTTTTCTCGATGGTTTGACGTTTGTACATCGACATCGAGGGTTGGTTTGACTATTCTTGCATGCGTAGGCGATAGGTTTGGACCTATGCGTGATACGCGTGCCGATTTGATTTTCGTATGCCGTTTCGATTTCGAATTTAGTTTTAATGCGATATGGTGCGTTATGATATGTAGGTACCCCCATGTAGACTTCGAGAAGACAAGCAAGCGCGTGGCGACGTCGGTACCGGCTAGCGAGGACCAGGTGAGTAGATTTATATCTACGGGGAGAAGTCGGGTGGATGGCGTATAGCACCCCCGCAGTACGTGGTGATGCATACGGATGCGTATACACACCAACAATTTATGATATGTTGTTAGGATTTATTATTGATGATTTTAGATGGATATTGGTGTTGGATTGGTGCATGGTTACGAAACCTTAGGTAGTGGGTGCACTACACTTACACATACACACATATACATACTTGCATACATTCCTTATTTCATATGTGCGTGTATGGGAATATATTTATATGTTCACATGGGTATGGGACTATGTGTTCACATACGGATTTGAGGAGGATACTTGGGATTGAGCTGAGTCGATGAGATTTGTTTGTGGTTGTGATCTCGGTGATATGGCAGGATTCGTACTTAAGGTACGTCCTGGTGTTATAGCGGATCTTGCGGCGGCGATACGGGTGAATAGTGTTATAAATAAATGGTCGACATGTGATCGTGATATGAGGCATAATATGCTAGGATATTGATATTAGGCCGTATCGGGCGATGTATACCCCTTGATGATGATATGTGCTGACGATATCGGTTTGTACGAGATTGACGATCGGTAGTCAGATCATGAGTATATTGAGGATATTAGTATTGTACTAGACATAGGTCAGTACCCTAGACTATGATCTTGGATAAAGAGGATACCAGAGGAATAGTGAGAGGAATATGATATTGACCCGTACCCAGATTTGGGGATGCCGTACGACGGATTTACGTACGAGCTATATCTTGATGATTGATCCGCACTCTTGACTTGGGATGTCTGATTATAGATATGGTATCGGATATGATATTATTGAGGCGGGATCACCGACTAATATATATACAGGTATGTATATGTATCGACTCAGATGTTAGGCGGTTTCCTTACCTGTAGTCTAGCTTATAGCGTAGCCCTTTAGTTTAGTTAGTTGTTAGATTAGATTCGGTTCCTACCTATTTCAAAGCTTACGAATCGTGCGTATTTTTAAAGACGGCCTAAGGGATCCTACGGATATTTCAAAAAACGTATCTTTTCTTAAAAACACCGTAGCCCCTATTTTCAAAACCCCACGATTCGTGTTATTTCAAAAGGCACCATTGTAGGACTTATATTAGGTTAAAACAGATTAATTATCGTTGCGTCTAGTATTCAGCTCCCGCTCATTATTGTCGTTTGCTCCGCATCACATGCTTATATTATGCTTCATATTCTACTGTTGATATCTTGTGGTTAGGACACCAGCACCATTACCGATGATGCGTATGTACCACGTACACTTACTTGCCGGCTCACACACATCTTCATCGGTAATTGCCATGTCACGTACACCTTAGAAAATATTATTGCTTGACATAGCCTGTTAGCTAATAGTTTAGACATGATATTAGTGTACTTGCCTTATATGTTAGTTTAGACATTATAGTTATTACCTACTACCTCATGCATACTGTTATTCATTGTTATGCCGCATTCATGGATTCTCATGCATATATTCACTTTTTACGTGCTATTGAGGTTTTGGATTTGGATTTCCATGAGATTTTCTGGATTTGGGGAAAACCGCAAAACATATACAAACTTCTTCTTTCTCTTTTTAAATAAAAAGCGCGGTTTTTCCCATGATGTATGAGTCGTCCACCATGAGTTTGCTGATAGATTTGGAGACCCGATTCGAGGAGTTGGATGAACCGTTTCGGGTACATGGTGGACCCGGTAAGGTACCCCGGGGCAAGAAGCTCGTGGTGATGACGATGAGCCTGGCAGGGGGAGACTACCTACCGGTGATATTACCCGACGCATCGGATATCCGGAGGATACCGTCGTGGTCTTGAGATGGATGGTAGGGGCCGGTCTGGACTGACGGCGCCCTAGATATTGAGATTGAGACATTGATATTTCGAGATAGTGAGATTTATGTTTTGTGTCGATGCTAGACACTGTTGATACTGATTTCATTATGATACCTCAGTTTAAAAATACGAAGGAAAACTCACTAATTTATGAAAACAGTTTCTTCATTTACATGTATTCTGTTTTCATGCATTCATACCTCATTCATATGATATATTGCTACCTGAGGCACTGACACGGGCACATGAGATTTCACTCGGTTAGATATTACCCTAGCCATTGTTATAGGCTGCTTGTTATGTATATTTTGAGGATATATTATGATTGTATGACCTAGGATTGCGTCATACATGCGATTTCCGTTCGTAGATATTTTTCTATTCACGAGTTGGCAACTCACCCCCGTTGTGCCCCAGTTTCTTGCAGGTGTTGCCGTACGGATTTCATTACGGCTTTGCGGGCACGGTTTCTTTTCGGGTGACTTGCTAGTAGGTGGGTTTATTGTATCTTACCCATCATTATACCTTGTATATTATATTTCAGTTGTATCTAGAAGTTCCATCAACCAAACTTGTATTTTTTTGAGATAGAGACCAGTAATGTTATTCTTTCGACCATAGAGTAGCATGTTATATTTCTTGAGTTTCTTGCTGGTTGAGTTCCATTTCTGTTGTGATCCTCGCCTTTAGGCGTTGTATATTATGTTGCATACAGGTTGATTTGATATGGTTCTTCCTATTCTCTACTACTTCTCTTGGTTTGGATTTCTGGGTTTCGGCTTACTTAGCATACGTACTCCTTGAGACGTTCGTAGTCTAAGTGCCGGTCATGTTCCGTACTTTCGGGTCGTGACATGATATGATTCGTATTTGGGATACAACATGTGATCTCTAGCGGGCCTTTGGACGCGTGTTTACATACGCAGTCATATTGATGGTATCAGTTATACTAGACTTAGGTCAGTACCCCAGATTATGTGATATAATGAGGAGGATACCAAATAATTGATGAGTTGATTGTGATATCGACCCGTGCCCAGCTATTGGGATGCCGTAAGACGATTTACCGTACGAGCTTTATATTGATGATAGATCCGCACTCATGACTCAAGGATGTCAGATGATATACTGTATCGTACGCGATACTATTGAGGCGGGATCACCGACTATTATATATATATCGACTCAGATTTAGGTGGTTTCCATACACCTCCTGATGGACTTGGCTTAGTAGATGTTAGACCAGGCCCGAGTCATTCCTATTTCAAAACTAACGAATCGGGAGTATCTTAAGGACAAGTAAAGCGATAATACCGGTATTTTCAAAAGACGTATCTATTCTTAAAAACCCCGCAACACTTATTTTACTAAAAACCCCGATTCGTCTTATTTCAAATGGCACCACTGCATGACATGTACATATTGGTGTGGATTCTTCACTTCTGCATTGATTATTCGATTCCGCATCGCATTGCATGTGTTTATTTCTATATTGCAATCATGTTGTTAGGAAACCAGCACCATTATCGATGATGCATATGTTCCACGTACACTTGCTTGCCGGCTCACACACTTCATCATCGATAATTGCCATGTCACTACACAGTAGTATTATTGCATCAGGATATGACCTTGTATGTGCATACCACTATTCTATGTTGCATGATATACTGTTATGCTTACCTTTCTTTTACATGTCGCATACATCATGCTTTCTGATTATACGTATTGAGATATGTTTTTCCATGATATTTCGGGATTTAGGAACCGTGGGTAATTCAAAGAGAATATGTAATTGTTTTAAAAACCCGGTAACCCTTGATATGATATTTCAGTGCGTCCACCATGTGTTTTCTCGGTGCTGAGAGCGACATGTGAAACCCGACTCGAGGAGGCGGATGAGGCCGATTACGGGTACATGGTGGACCCGGTATGGTTCCCCAGGGCAAGAAATATTTTTCGTGGAGTAGACGTTGAGCCTGGCAGGGTGGCGAGTACCTACCGGTGATTGGTTGGACCTGGCTGTTATCCGGAGGATACCGACCAGAGTCGATAGATGGACATGGGTTGACCCATGCTGCCGGGGCCGAGGGCCGATACCGCAGACGGAGCCCCATATGGACGAGGATTTACGTGCCGATGCTAGGCACAGGTTTCATGATGTTTCCATGATTTTGATTATATCCTCACATTTACATGCATGATGCATATTGTCATTTGGGTGACAGGTGGACGGGATCAACATTTATACAGACTAGCATTTCATTGATCATACTTCATTTGTATATATAACAGGGTATGAGGGCGCTGTTATATATACCCTTACACCAATATTAGTGGAATGGGACGCTAATATATGTGTATTGATATTCATTTTTATACTTCATCATATTTACTTCATGCAGACATACCTTATGTTTATGGAACGTTATTACCTGAGGCACTGACACGAGTTTTTGGCACTACCTACATGTTTAGATGTTACCTTGCCACCTTAGCATGCATCAGGCTTATTCTTTGAGGTTTATATCTGATTTTATTGACCTAGGATTATGTCATGCATTCGGTTTCTGCTTGTAGATATTCTCTATTCACGAGTTGGCAACTCACCCCCGTTGTGCCACAGTTCTTGCAGGTTTGCCGTACAGGTTCTTTAGCGGCATTTCTGGCACACTACTTCTTTGCGGGTGAATTGCTTTTGGTAGGTGGGTTCTTTTGCATCAAGAACCACCATTGTACTTTTATTATTCCTTTGTATCTAGAATTCCATCAACCAAAATTTGTATATTGTTTCAGACTTAGACATTTGTGATGTATTATTTCGACCTTAGAGTTGCGCTTAGCAGTATTGTGGTTTTAATGCTTATTGAGTTTCTTTAGATTTGACCCTCGCCATTCGGCGTTGTATATTATATTGTTTGTGTGGTTGTGACCGTCGATTGACGAAGAGCTAGCTCCCGCTTGGGGATGCCTTTTATCATTGCATATATATTGTTCTTGTGGTACCCCGTTCGGGGCCAGTATTTACAAAAGAAACTCTGCCGAAATTTTTAGAAAAGACTTTACATGTTTTTAAAATACATATTCGGCTTAGTTATTTAAAAACCTTGACTTCAAACATGTTTTTCTTCACTTCTTTAAACTAGTTTTCTTTATTTACTCTTAAAATGGTTTTAGATTTCTAGGCTTTTGGCTTACTTGGATCAGATGGAGTCCTATAGACTTCATATGGTTCAAGGGCCAGTCACGTGCTCTTTCGGGTCGTAACACCTGTCGCAAGCCATGCATCTCTGCCACTAGTCTAGCGATCTGATCTGTCGTAGGAGAAACAATCTGTCCTGGTACAACAGGGGTACTACTCGGATCAGTCCTCGTCTCAGATGAATCGACTCGAACATCGGCTCTCACGACCGCTCTCTGCACCCTCGTAGTCCTTCGCGGCATAATGGCTAAAAATAAGGTAGGATTCAATGAGGTTACGAAAATCGAATCACAAGGATGTATACAATCATGAAGGAAATTCAATCAATAAGTCCTAAGGTCGCTTAGGAGGAGTACCGTGTCGTGAGTATGTCGCGGAACATACGCACGCTACGCCACTCTGCTGCAGCTACCTGCCCCATCATACCAGGGTCATCCTACACTCCGAAGGTAAAACCTACGCTCTGATACCAACTTTGTCACGACCCAATGTTTGGCCTGTGACCTGCACTTAACCATGTAACGTCTACAGGCGTAACGCGACTAAGTAAGCCGAAAACCCAAAAATCAAACCAGTAAAAGTATAGAGTGTTTTAAGCATTTAATAGAACCAATTACTAAGATGTCAAGAAACCTTAAGTAGACAATCACCAAGATAACAATATACGACGCCATAGCGAAGAAAATGAGCAACAAGTGGGAAACATCACAGATAGAATAACTGCATAAGTAAAGTCGGCTCACAACGAGCTCGACACCAGAATACTAAATAATATACATCGTCCTCACAACTGGTCTCTAAGTCAATACATAAGTGGTAGATGGAGAGTACTAGATACAACAATGTACATAACTGAAAGATAAACAGATACCGCACAAAACCCACCTATCAGCAAAAGAGCTAGTATACCAACTGTAGGGGTATTTGTGTCAAAAGATGCAAGAAAGCAGCCTGCCGCGACTACTCCGAAGGGCAACCTGCAAGCACTGTGGCACAACGGGGGTGAGTTGCCAACTCGTGATTAGAAGATAACATAAAAAGGTAATCGCGAGTATGCACGTGCAACGATACTCTAACCTATGCCAACAGATAACATCTATATGATGAACTGGATGCTCAAATCATGCAACTAGTGCGATCTAATAACATCTCCATGTGATGAGCAAGATATAGCAATGCAATCTAACAACCTTATATATAATGAACATAGTATGCAATGATCGTGCAAGCATGTGTACTATATCAGGTACAATAGATACAGGATGAGGTATCAATTAGTACATACTGAGCATGGGAAATATAACGTCTACACGGAATGTCATCGTGGAAAGTATAATCGGTACCCATCAATGCACCCAAATCCCAATACTACTCAGGCGTCGTCATCCTCTTCGGTCCTCAAATCCTGTAAATCTCATATAATCGTGATTGCCCAACATCGGCACCCAAAATATCAAGAAATACTCGTGCCAAGCATCGACACGCAAATCCTCCTGTATAGGGCATCCGTCAGTCCGGATCAGCCCACGGGCTCTGTCTGCGGTATCGGCCCTCGGCCCCGGCAGTACAAGTCGCCCCGTATCCATCCATCGACTCTGGTCGGTATCCTCCGGATAGCCGCCAGGTCCAACCAATCACCGGTAGGAAGTAGTCCCTCTGCCAGGCTCACCGTCTACTGCACAGCGAAACCGTTCTCGCCCCGGGGTACCATACCGGGTCCACCATGTACCCGTAATCGGTCTCATCCAACTCCTCGATTCGGGTTCACATATATCACTCTAGTTCCGAGAAAATACATGGTGAACGCACCGACATATCATATCAAGGGTAACCGGGATTTTAAATAATTAACTATTCTCTTTTGAAATATCCACGGTATCCCAAATCCAGAATTAACATGGAAACAAGATATCTCAATGCGTAATCTAAGCAAGTATGAAGATATCAATATATGCGTGCACTGGTATGAGTATACAGTGTGCATGTGCACAGGTATGAAGAGATCAATATATGTGTGCACTGATATGAATATACAGTGTGCATGTGCGCAGGTATGAAGATATCACTATATTTGTGCACTGGTATGAATATACAGTGTGCATGTGCGCAGGTATGAAGACATCAATATATGTGTGCACTGGTATGAATATACAGTATGCATGTGCGCAGTTATGAAGACATCAATATATGTGTGCACTGGTATGAAGATACAGTGTGCATGTGCGCAGGTATGAAGATATCACTATATGTGTGCACTGGTATGAATATACAGTGTGCATGGGCGCATGTATGAAGACATCAATATATGTGTGCACTGGTATGAATATACAGTGTGCATGTGCGCAGGTATGAAGACATCACTATATGTGTGCACTAGTATGAATATACAGTGTGCATGTGCGCAGGTATGAAGACATCAATATATGTGTGCACTGGTATGAATATACAGTGTGCATGTGCGCAGGTATGAAAACATCAATATATGTGTGCACTGGTATGAATATACAGTGTGCATGTGCGCAGGTATGAAAATATCACTATATGTGTGCACTGGTATGAATATACAGTGTGCATGTGCACAGGTATGAAGACATCAATATATGTGTGCACTGGTATGAATATACAGTGTGCATGTGCGCAGGTATGAAGACATCACTATATGTTTGCACTGGTATGATATATGATTTATAGCAATCCTATAATGTGAGTGTCTTGGCAATCACTAACGGTGTGAGTGTAGCATATAAATCGTGCTCGTGCGACTTGAACCGTTAGTGACAGTGCAGTATCTTATGCTATCATTTGTACATGCAACCATGAGGTATGCTACCACAGTTCATATGAACATCTACAATCTAATACCCTAACACGCCTCGACGCTTAACGCTATACGGGCGATTTCCCCGTAGATGTTAAATCTACTCACCTGGTCGTGCGCTACTCGTAGCCGACCACCTGCTTTCCTATCTTAGCTTCGTCCGTCGTACCCGTCTGCGAACCTGGAATTACATAAGAATCCAAATATAAGCAACATCTCGCAAGACGCGATATCCAAGACAAACGGTACGCTTCTGTCGCGAACTAAACGCGCGTGCGTACGACACGCTAAAACGTGTATATGCGACTAAAACTAACCCCGACACGCCGCGATACGCTGAGTCACAGAACCCTCTCACGTATCGCGCGAACCAAACGTACGAGAAATACGATATAATGTCCCAGATTCTACCCAGGCTAACAACTTACAAAATTATACATACCACTGGCCTAGAAATAACAACAGACTCCTACCCATGTAAACTTCACCCAAAAATTCCCCTATCTGGCCGCAAATTGCGGCCAGAAAGAATAAACCGGTGGCCTCGCTATGGGGTGGGGGTCTCGGGCTCTTGTGGTGTAGTCAATACCTTGTATACAAGCTCCAGTTAACATAATTTCAACCTGAACTACTCGGGCCTATAGCAGATCACTGAGATCCAAAAATTCCACTTAAAAACATTAAATTTTGCATAAATAGAAACCCTATGGTATTTTGGTGTAATCTAGGGTCATGCAAGGTTTATGTGGCCTAATAACACTTAATTAGTCTAGGTTAACCAATATTAACAGCACTACACCATAAGTTCACACAAATCACCATTTCAAGCACAAAAACTCACTTTTTACACAAACCGATGCTAAACTACACATATATTAAGCAAACACGAAGTTGGGCTCAGATTCTATACCTTACAAGTCCCTAGGTGTTCGTAGAAAGGAGGTGGAGAAGATAGGAAGTGCTGCTGCAGCTGCTGGGGGCTGCTGCTGATGTTGCTGTTGCCACTGCTTGCTGCTGCTGATGCTGCTGATGATGATGCTGTTGCTGCTGCTAGTTGCTGCTGTTGGTGCTTCTTCTGCAGCTGCTGCCTCTCTCTCTCACTCTCAGCTGAGTGTGTGTGTGAGAGTTGTGAGAATAATGAGGAAAGAAATGAGGCACCCTAGTCAACCCCTCTATCTCTCTCTCATTAAATGAGCATGGCTCAAGCCATATTGCCCATACTCTCCTTCTCCCTCCAAGTCAACAACAAAAATCTACGTCATTTCTCATATAAAGAAAACAAGAAAACAACACACATAATAAAAACCCAAATACACCTAATGAAAATCAATTAACATAAAGAGAATGGGTTAATCCTTCATGCTTGCTAATCATAGTTTAACCCCATCTCTAAACCCTAGTTTACATGCACAAGTGTGTGTGTACCTAGAAAAATCCTAATAAAATACTCATTAATTAGGATAAAATATTTGAATCTTAATTTGGTAAACTTTTTACCAAAAACTATCTAAAACAAATAATTAACACCTAAACACAACCTAAGGTGTTACATTATGTCTTGTTAGCGGTTGATTATGTCTCAAAATGGGTGGAAGCAATACCGTGGCGCACTAATGACAATAAGGTTTTTATTAAGTTCTTTACAGAAAATATCTTTTCGCGATTCGGGCACCCTCGCGCTATAATTAGCGACAACGGGACACATTTCTGAAATCGGTCTTTCGAGACTTTGATGCGGAAATATTCAATCAACCACAAACTTTCTATGCCCTATCATCCCCAAACGAGCGGGAAAGATAAGATTTCCAATAGGCAGACCAATCAAATTTTGGAGAAGACGGTTTCTAAAAACCGTAAGGATTGGTCAACAAAATTGACGGATGCTCTTTGGGCATTTCGTACTGCTTATAAGACCGATCTTGCTATGTCTCCAAACCGCTTTGAGTTTGGAAAGGCTTGCTACCTTCTTGTCGAGATCGAACATAAAGCAATGTGGGCTATTAAAGTGCTTAACTTCAATTTTGATCAAGCCTGCAGCTATCGGAAGCTGCAATTAAATGAGCTAAGCGAACTCCGCGATGAAGCTTACGATAATGCGGTTATAATAAAGAACCGGACTAAACTCTTCCACGATAAAAACCTTTATAGAAAAACCTTCACACCAGGACAACAAGTCCTTCTTTATGATTCTTCAGCCGAGAAAGCTAAAATCTCATTGGAAATGACCTTTTGTGGTACGGTATGTATATCCGCACGGGACAGTAGAAGTTGAAAATGTTAAAAACGGTTCAATTTTTAGAGTAAATGGGCTTAGATTGAAACCGTATTTTTCTGCTGACCCAGCGGAGGAGCTCCTGTTTTTACAGGAGCCGCTTTATCACAACTGAATTTCCTCCTACCTCTATGTTTCCGTAACATTTTCTCATTTTAAGAATGGAGGTGAGTGAAAAAGTACTTAACTGAATATCTGTGCGTGCCAAAGTACAAGTTTGGAGGCAGTTTTCATTTGACTATTATTTTACCCCTCTTAATTTCTCTCCCCAAGTCTACAGGTCTATGCATTCAAAGATGACATCAGTGAGGACACTGCTGAAAACAGGTTTGAGGGGAGGTTTGTATTCACTAAATTATCTTTGGGCACTTGGCACTATACAAATTTTCTTTTTATAATAAAAGAGTAGAATGTGAAAAATTACATATGAAAGATAGGAAAAATTTAAGAAAAGCAAGAAAGTTTGATGTTTTCATGAACAAAACTAGTAATAATTAGTTATGAGCCGTTGTCCCAAGGGTTAGTAAGATGAAGGAAATTACTAATCTGAGGAAAAAATTAAGTCTGAAAAATAGTCCTTATTCTTGAGGCTAAACATCTGAATGTTGATACCCTATTATACGTACTTGCACATATCTTGAAACTTGGGATAGTAGAGGATACCTTGAAATGCTCATGTCTAAAAGACTTAGTATGCATATATATATTTATATATATATATATATAAGTGGTGGAGAGAAAAAAAAGGAACACTGGTTTTTATAATTACTAAGGCAGCATAAAAAAATAGCGAGGGTGCTTTATCACCTAGTGTAAGAACCAACTGGTTTGAGAGCCACTGCTAAGCCTTAGGTGCTCCAAGACGAGAAAATTACGCTTAAATGAGTGAGCACATTTTATAATCGGTCGGTTAGTACCTCAAGAAGTATTAACGGTCGCATGAAGAATGTGTGAGCAATTTTATCGAAAATATTCACCAACTATAATGTACTTTGGAAGATGGACAAGAGTATGCTAGCTTGAATTGAATTATCTAAGTATAAGGATGTCTTTTACACACACGTAAGGGTATATGATCAATGTTTGGAAGAAATATAGGGAGGAAGACTAAAGGCGATGTTTTATTAAGGGATGATGTGATTTCTAACATTTTTTCACGACCATTAAGATAGGGCTCATAGAGAATGAAAAGCCAGCATAGTTGGAAACTCTTCTTTTCAATTTATTTCTTTTATAGTTCTTATTTTTATATGTTACTTTCACCATCTTTCTTTTATTATGGGATTTTGTGGGTGTAATCCGCTGAAAACCCTCAGAAGACAACACTCCTCCTACTAGGGACACCTAGAGGTTTAACGGCTTGTTGCACGTGCTTAGTGCAATCGTGTTTTCTATGAAAGTGTGCTACTTAGGTTTTTCTTTTTCTTTTTCTCCCTCTCTTGAATAAATAATTTGCTCGGGACGATCAAAGTTAAGTTTGGGGGTATTTTTTCAGTCGAAAATACTGCATATTTGATATAACATTTTCCTTACTTTTCTTAGATATTTAAAGGCGTTTATTATAAATATGAAACATATGAGGGTTTATCTGCAAAATATCTATTTTCATATGTCTATATATTATAATTAATATTATAAAGGAAAATGTATGCATATAATATTTGGATAATTTAAATATGCATATCATATTAAATATCCTTAACCAATATTCTTAAAATATAATATCATATCAAATGTTTGGGATAATATCTTAAAAATACCTAATATTATTAACATTATTCATTGAGATATTGTGCAAGGTTTAGTTCAGGTCCAGGGGATTGAGATGTTGAGATATCGGGAATCAGAAATCTGCCAATGAAGTTAGATAAAATCGAAGAATCAATACTGGCAGAGACTCAGAAAAAATTTTCAAGTTCCACACATCAGCTAAATCTCCATGTGTCACAAGAATAAACCCCCAGAAATTTGCAGCCAAGATCCCACCAAACAGCCGCGGATCCATGGCCAAACCATAAAATAAGCGGCGGATCCACGGCCGATTCACCTAATCAGGAGTTAGGATTTTCAGGTTGGATTTGCTACAACTAACCTTTATTATGGGGATCTTTAGTTTCTGGCTTTGGGGCTATATAAATGACCGATGGCTAAACCTAGAAATCATCAAACCGACGAGATCGCGAGGTCCAAGATGACTCAAGAATCCAGGTTGATCATCAGCTAATCATCTACTTCCTTAAGAAGAGATCGAGAAGCAAACTAGGATTTTGTAATCACTTTCTAAAGGAACAAAGTCTAATTGATCAAGTTGATTAATAAAGGAAGTTTTTTATTCTTATTGCATTTTATTTTCTTTATTTACATCATGATCTCTATCCGTTCTTTTATCTCCATCACACGTGAGTAATTCTCCGCTTGATAGGGTTCGTAGGATTATGGTAGATCAATGGATGAAAAAAATCCTTTAACCCCTTTTACGTCCTAAAAAGTTTATGAACTTTATCAAAAGAATAGTTAATATCCTAATCGGGCGCGCTATCAATTCATTGATAGTCACGACCACGATTTGAGATTAGATTAACAATTGTTTTAGTAAAGACTAGACATGAACGGAGATCCATGTAAAGACAAGGGTTAAGAGTGGGATCCCTATTCCCTCCAAAAACCCTAATCTACATGCATC